>BTCW01000002.1:3765000-5015000 GCA_033239725.1 Echinochloa phyllopogon
CATAATAATTATTGTCCCTGTATCGTGCCGGGATTGACCTAAGGCTGGCTGCAATATATTCTATTTTATTTTTTAAAATAGCAAACTCTCCTCATTCCAGGACTGGCTGCAATATATTCTATTTTTATTTTAGAAATAACATCAAACTATGCGTCTCAAAAAGCATTTTTTGTTGATTGTTTCTGCTCCAAAAGAAAGCAGGGTGCTGCCAACGAGAAGGGCCGGGCCGGGTATGCTTTAGGTGTTCATAAATCTGGGGCGTGCGGCTCCAATTATCGGAGGTCATTTGGTCAGAGACCAAAGCTACAACCGAAATCATGAATGAAATATGTCATTTGTCAACCTTGGGCCGGCTTCCAGTGAGCCTTCTCTTTCTTTCTTTTTTCCACTTCTTTTTTGTTTTGTCAGCGAGCCAGTGAGGACAGAGTGGCATGAAATAGTCTTCCTGTCATGTCCATTGTATCTGGCTGCCTGCCTGCATCAGGACTAACTCCCAGTTAATTAATATACAAGTATTGCGACTAATATAACTAATCTGCACAAATTAGATCCTATGATAGGGCGATGAAAACTAATGGTTTTCACATAGATATTTAATGGTTCTTGAGTCATCTTGAATTTATACACCCGAGCCAACCGGCACGTAGTGAACCCAGAACAATGAAATTACAGTGTATGAGTAGTAGTAGACTAGACTGTATGGAGTGTATCTTATTAGCGAGCTAGACCATTCGGATCGGATGGATGCTAGCTTTATTTGGGGCAGCAGCATGCAGGTGACCCGATCCGGGTTATCTGGGAGAAAAATTGCTCGTGGTTGCTTGCTTCCAAGGACACTGTCTCGAGTTCCTCGTTCTAGTCCTGCACTCCTGCACCTAGTGTAGTATAGTCTGCACTTTTCCATGCATGCATGATCGCATTCCCATCCCAAATTCCCAATCGATCTCACGTGATTCCAATTCAGGAGAGCATGCAAACGCAGGCAGATTTCAGGTCACAGAACAAGAACAGGGACTGCATGTGGCTGGATCCCTGTCTCTGAAGAAGCATGCACGATCAGGGCTGCTGCCAACTGACTCTGTTCCTTCACAGAGAAATGCCGCCTGCAGCAGAGTAAGCTTCCTGTTCCAGCCCGCGCAAGCGGCCCGCAATTAGGCCTCTCATCAGACGTGGGCTTCTTTTATTTGGGCCCCAAGTAGATTGGGCCGAGATTTATTTAGTCTTGCAGCGGCCCGCAATCGGGAGTCTCATCTGAAACAACATGTGAATGCATACGGCCGCGTATTTCGTACGCACGCTTGTATTGGAAAATCATCAGGATGGGCCATGCGTGGGCCAAGTTATGGGCCGCTGTACACATACGCGATATTTTTTTTAGAATTACTACACATACGCGATATTGGTTGGCGCCTATAAATACCAGGACGATCGCTCGCCAAGGTAGTACTGTTTCGTCAACCCCGGAGTTCGCAGCGTCGGCGCCGCCGCAAGGACCTGTTCGATGCACCACCGGAGGTACCCTCTTCGCCTCTTGCTCCAAATGATTTGCCCTCTTTGATCATAGATTATTTCAAGTACTCCCCCGTTCCAAATTGTAGGTCGTTTTGGCTTTTCTAGGTTCATAGATATTATTATGCATTTAGACATACACTATATCTAAATACATAGCACAAACTATGCACCTAAAAAAGCCAAAACAACTTACATATATAGTGGTATAGTAGATTAGATCAGTACTGAACCACAAATTATTTTAAACTTTGGTCCTCACCAGACTGCCTCTTACGTCAACCAGCAAGTGAATTCCGTAAGCCATCTTAGATTGCCAAATGTGCAGTAATATTTGTGTACTGTCTCTATCATTATTTGTAGTTCATCAATCTTGAGTTGGATTGGCAGGCTCTGCAAACCTAACCTAAAGTGACCTAAGTTTTTGGGTCACGGGGCATGTTCTGTAGGTGTTCGTGCACTACCAGAATGATCGATATCTGCACCGGGTGGGAAAGCCCTTTAGCACCGGGTTTCCCACCCGGTGCAACTAAACCGGGGCTAAAGGGTAAGCCCTTTAGCACCGGGTGGCAGAACCGGTGCTAAAGGGTCCCTTTAGCACCGGTTGCAGCCAGCAACTGGTGCTAAAGGGGCTGCCTCCGCAGCGAGGCTGGCAGGGCCTTTAGCACCGGTTGCTGTCTACGACCGGTGCTAAATGCCCTGGTTTTTGTTTTTTTGCCTTTTTCAGTAGCCATGCAAGCACGTTTATATACGTATATATATGTTCTAATACGTGTATTCTAATACGTATTCGGCCGACTCTATATTCATATTAGTTGTATATCAAATAGAAGACATATATATTACAAATAAAAATGGAAATGTGTACGTACCATAATATCATGCTGTGTAATCTTTTTATGCGCCCAATTCCACATGTAATCGCAAACATAGTATGCACATAAATTATTTCCCGACCCCTGTTTGGCACACTGTCGACCAAAAGAAATTTAGTAAAATTCATATAATATATTAGCCGAGGACTACATGTATAAATTACTTGCTTACCGGAAAGCCAATCTTCCATGTCAGTGTTTCATGTTCAATACCCGGGTGGTCTTTACGAAATTGAACCCACGCCCTGCGAACAAAAAAATTGAGTTAAGCCATTGCTAGTGTAAGGGGTGAATTAATCAGGGAAAAATATACATCACCTTGCCATCATGTCAATGATGTTGTGTAGTTTATGTTTTGGAGTGTGCAACGAATCAAAGACGTTGACGATACCCGGTCAGGACACAATACGAGTAGGAACCAGTGGAATCTGTGCACATGTATACATTATATAATCAGAAATGAATTAGTACACAGCCAGTATAAGAAGAAGCGTGTGTATGTACTCACTCGATGTTGTACGGTATTAGTATGGACTCGCAATAATGTTGTTTGTCAATAAACTTGTATAGGTTTCCATATGTTTCCCCAGGATTGTGCAGTATCATTGCTTCACTTATCCTTCGAGGATCCACGAAACCAACCTCATATATATTTTCTCTCCGACATTTTTGAATCTCCATTCTGCATATGTTAAGCAATAAATAAAGCCCGCGTTAGCATAGATTGGAATTATTGTTTTCAAACTGTGAATTGTAAACAACAACAAAGTACTTACAGTGTCCAACAGGTGATCAAATCCACGTCCATGGCGTCGTGGTGGTACAGCTCATATATATCCTTAAACCTCAGCCAGACCCAATCCAAGTTGCCATTGTAGAAATCATGGTCCTTCACGCCTACTTTGATCATGCGCCGTTTATTCATTCTTGATTCTTCCAAGTACCACTCATGGAATCAGCACATCTTCGTCTGTAGCTTGCTCTCCATTTCAGGAGGGACCATAGGCTCGTCAAGCTTAAACGGCCACTTCAACGTTGTGCTTACAGGCACCTCTGCCTCCCCCAGGAGTTGCGCTCTGGATAGTCCAGTCTCGGCCTCAAATTGTTGGATCCATAGCTCGTGCGGAGTTGGCAATGGAGCCAAGGGCTGCTGAGGTTGCTGGCCGAGCTGAGGAACCTTTTTGGATGTGCCCGCCTCCTTATCTGCAGCCTTCCGCTTCCGGCGAGATTTCAGTAATGAGCGGTCATAGTCTGTTATTAGTACTTCCTTCTGTTGACCCTTGCTCAAATTACCGAGGAATGTCTTGACGACAGTGGGATCAAGCTTCGGCTCCGGCTCCGGTTTTTTCCTCCACTCGGCCATTTGCCTCTTTGTGTCTGCTTTGACCGAGGCTTCGAGCTCCTCTAGAGTCTTCTCACCCGCTCTTTTCTCTGGTGCGGGCTTCTCTCTGGTTTTCCGCGCCTTCTTCCCTAGTGGAGTGGGGGCAGAGGCTTTAGTGCGGCGTCCTCTCTTCGGCGGAGGGGGCGGAGACCTCCGCGACGGAGGAGACGGAGACCACTTCGGCGGAGGAGACGGGCTTGCATCAGGAGCTCCCGGAGAATCGTCATGATCCGGTGGATCTCTTGGAGACGGTGGAGGTGACAGAGGCTTGTTGGTAGCCGCAGGTGTACCGGGTATGACGACGTCTGCCTTGCTCCATAGAATGATGCAGTGAGAACACTGACCGAGTTTTGTTTCTTCGTCACCTCCGGGGATGTCAAGTTCCAAGTCTTCCCAGTTGGCGACGACTTGCTCCACCTCAACAGGTACGTAACCATGTGGAATGTCATTGCAGTGCCATTTTTGCCCTTCTTCCACACGTTTGGTCATACCGTATGCGACCTGATAATTTAGTAGTCACAAAGAAAGTTAGTAAATGAACGGGGTAACGGACCGGTTCGGCGGCCTGTGTGGAAGCGTGTCTGCTTTGATATTGTTGTGGAGGGCTAATAAGGGCCCCATCTTGGAGAGGTGCATGCTCTGTGGAACCGGTCCCGCCTGCGGCTTGTTGGAGATGTGCATGCTCTGTGGAACTGGTCCCGCCTGTGGCTTGTTGTATCTGCAGCCATGCTACCTTCATCCGCCGCTCCATCTCTGACTCCATTTCTTGGAGCTTTGAGCCCTCGGCGGCAACCGTTTGCTCTAGGTCCCTCACCCTCTGCTCATATTCGGCCTTCTTCCTCGAACGGCTCCTATAGGTGGCGGCGTGCTCTTGGAAACCTTTCTTCCATGAGATGCTTGTGCCTACGCCGCACGTCCGTCCAGGATGCTCCTTGTTCCCTAAGGCATAGGTTAGCTCATCTCTGTCTCTATCAGCAACAAATTCTCCCATCTCAGATGCCCTGAGGATATCGAGGAGACGCTGAGCTAGTTCTCGCAAGTCCTCGGGAAAAACTAAGGAGCCGTCGATTGGGCTTAGGGTGCCTCCATGACTATAGTACCAATGCTTGGTCCTTGTGGGCCAGTCATGTGTCGCTGGAGTGATGCCTCTAGCATATAGATCTTCTTCCATCTTCTCCCATTTAGGGATGCTTTCCTTGTAACCTCCCGAACCCATCTTATGGGAGTACTTCTTATTTGCAGCGTTTCCAACGTTTCTAGCGCTAGCCGTTGCACCCTCTTCGAAGGTTTTGTACTCAAGGAATGCTTTCCACTCGTCATCAGTGATCTTCTTATACTTCTCAGGATCCGGGGCCTCTCTGGTTTTGAGAAAATGCGAGTACAACTTCTTCTTGAAATCCTGAAACAGAACTGCCGTCTTCTTCATTGTCCAATCCCTCAGTTCTGCTTCATGAGTGCTAGGCCAGTCGAATATTGCCTTTAATTCCCTCCATAGCATCTCCTTCTCTGTATCGGGGAGCACGTACTCCTCAGTGGGGTCCGTGGACTTCCATTTTCTGATACTAATGGGCACATTGTCCCGTACAATTACCCCGCACTGAGATACAAATTTTCGGGCCCTTCAATAGTGCTGCCCTGGACACGTTTGCCCTGGACATTGGCGGCCCCTTCAACATTTTCGGGCCTTGCAACATTGTCGCCCTGGATATTGTCGTCCCTTCCAATGATCCCCAACACTTCATCCATGGTCATTGTTTGTGTTACAATATCAAATAGTTGGTTCGTAAAGAACGTGTTGTTGTCCTCTTGCATGGGTGGGACAGGGCTGTTGTTGTCCTCTTGCATGGGTGGGACATGATTGTTGTTGTCCGCCATCTATAGAATTAAAAATAATTGATAAGAAATATATACAAAGCATACATATTCCCAATATTTCTAACATTTTCACTAAGGGGGTCGGTTTGCGAAAAACGGATTTGCTAAGGGGTTCGGGTGCGCGGTGTGAATTGATTCGCTAAGAGTTCGGGTACGCGACGCGTAGTGGTTCGTTAAGGGTTCGGGTGCGTGACGCGAACGGGTTCGCTAAAGGGGTTGCACGACCCGAAGTGGTTCGCTAAGGTGGGTTCGCGCGACGCGAATTGGTTCGCTAAGTGTTCGGTATGCGACACGAACGGATTCGCTAAGGGGTTTGCTAAGGGGTCGGGTGCGTGACGCGAACGGGTTCGCTAAGGGGGTTGCACGACCCGAACGAGTTCGCTAAGGTGGGTTCGCACGACGCGAAGTGGTTCGCTAAGGGTTCGGTACGCGACGCGAACGGATTCGCTAAGGGGTTTGCGATACGGTTGTGTGACACGAAGGGGTTTGCGGAAGGGTTTGCGAAGGGTTCGGGTTTGCGATACGGTTGTGCGACACGAAGGGGTTTCCGATATTAAACATAAATATTAATAGCATTTCTAATATAAAACATAAATATATTTACAATGTATTTTTATATATTTTTACAAAGCATTCCAATACATAAATAGCAATACATCAAACAAAAACATAAATAACCCTCGGAGCGGCGGGCACGAGCAGGTCGGCGGCGGCGGACCCTCGAAGCGGCGGCGCGGACGGGGCCGGGGCGGCGGCGGACGTCGGGGGCGCCGGGGCGGCGCGGACGTCGGCGACGGGGCGGCGCGGAAGTCGGCGACGGGGCGGCCGCGCGGACGTCGGGGCTGGGGCGGCGCGGAAGTCGGGGCCGGGGCGGCGCGACAGGGGTCGACGGCGGCGCGAATGGGGCCGGGGCGGCGGCGGACGTCGGGGGCTCCGGGGCGGCGCGGAAGTCGGGGACGGGACGGTGCGGACGTCGGGGCCGGGGCGGCGCGGCAGGGTCAACTGCGGCGCGGACGTCGGGGCGGCGCGGCAGGGTCGACGGCGGCGCGGTCGACGTCGGGGGCGGAGACGAAGGGGCGGCGGTTCTTTGGGCGAGATGCGGCGGGTGGAGACGAAGGGGAGAATGCGGCGCTTGCTTATATAGATTGGGGGCATTTAGCACCGGGTGGGAAGGAGACTCGGTGCTAAAGGGCCTTTAGCACCTGGTGCAGCCGCCACCCGGTGCTAAAGGTTATACCTTTCGCACCGGGTGTCGGCTGCACCCTATACCTTTCGCACCGGGTGTCGGCTGCACCCGATGCTAAAGGCTCTTTAGCACCGGGTCTCTGTCACCCGGTGCTAAAGGCCAAACAGGCGCCAAACGAAATTTTGGGGGCCTTTAGCACCGGATGTTTGATCTACCCGGTGCTAAAGGCCCCCATTTTCGTTTGGCGCCGGTTTCCAAACCGGCCTTTAGCACCGGTAGCTACTATTTGGGAATCTTATAAATATAGTTTTTAATATATAGTTATTAATACTTGTTTTAATTCAGTTATTAATGCTATACCTATTAAAAATATATATTAAATAAGAAAATCTTATAAATTAATAGAAAATCTTATAAATTACTAGAAAATCTTATAAATTACTAGAAAATCTTATAAATTACTAGAAAATCAATATAAAATGCTAGAAAATCTTATAAATTAATAGAAAATCTTATAAATTAATATAAAATTTTATAAATTACTAGAAAATCTTATAAATTACTAGAAAATCAATATAAAATGCTAGAATTAATAAAAACAATGTTAAAAATCAATAGAAAATGTTAGAACATAGGTGGAACATAAATGCAAATATAGTCATTACAAATTGGGTGGAACATAGTGCAATTAAATTACATGGCATCATCGTTTACTCGGACACTAATAAACTTCCTCTTTACAAATGTTCCTTGATTGTGATCACGCCGTAGATACGGTGTCTCCTCCGCCGCTAACAGGATGCTTGGGTCATCAGCCACAGAGAATGGAGGCCGGCCATCGAGCATATCATAATCTTCATCCGTCCTGTCCTCAACTCCTACGATTTTTCTCTTTACAGGAAGAACTATATGACGCTTTGGCTCGTCTTGTGATAGGTCCAATTGCTTACCCCCACCTTTCTTATCCGCCCCTTTCTTCGGTCTGCTAGCCATGTCCTTCACATAAAAAACTTGTGTGACAGCTTTGGCCAGGACAAACGGTTCGTCTAGAAAGCCAATCTTGTTTCGGTCCACTAACGTCATTCCATAGTCCGCTTCAACTTTAACACCTCCTCCAGTCAGCTTCACCCATTGGCACTTGAACAGCGGGATCTTCAAAGGTCCGTACTCTAGTTCCCATATCTCCTCTATGATTCCATAGTATGAGTTTGTATTGCCATTGGTGTCTGTCGCGTCGATCCGGACACCGCTGTTTTGGTTGGTGCTTTTCTTGTCCTGGGCTCTTGTGTAAAATGTATACCCATTGATGTCGTATCCTTGAAATGTCAAGATCGTGCTCGATGGACCTCTAGCTACAAAAGCTAGCTGCGCATCAATACCCTCGACACCTATAAGACGTCTTCGCAACCAATTGGCGAAAGTACTATTGTGCAGACGCTGAATGAAGGCCGCAAACTTTGTTGAGTTTTCGTCCCTGAGAATCTGCATGTGCTCCTCGATGTACGGAGCAACTAAGGTTGATTGTTGCAAAACTGTGAGGTGCGCTTTACGAAATGTCTCAACGTCCTTGATCACCATCGATCTTCTCCCTAGTGTGCCCTTTCCACCAAGTCTCCCCTCGTGATGTGATTCGGCACACCAATCGGCATAAGATCGTCGACAAAGTCAACACAGAATTCAATGACCTCTTCTGTTTCGTATCCCTTAGCAATGCAACCTTCTGGACGAGAACGATTACGGACATACTTCTTTAGGACAGCAAAGAACCTCTCAAATGGGAACATGTTGTGTAGAAATACTGGGCTCAATATACGAATCTCTTTGACGAGGTGAACCAATAGATGTGTCATGATATTGAAGAAGGATGATGGAAATATCATCTCAAAGCTGACAAGACATTGCACCACGTCGTTCTGTAGCTGATCTAAATGGGCTGGATTGATCACCTTCTGAGAAATTGCATTGAGGAATGCACATAGCTTCACAATGGCTTTCCGCACGTTAACTGGTAGCACACCCCTGAGTATGACGGGAAGCAGCTGTGTCATCAACAAATGGCAGTCGTGAGACTTCAGGTTTGTGAACTTCTTCTCTTTCATATTTATTATTCCCTTAATATTGGAGGAGTAGCCAGACGGAACCTTGATACTGTTCAAGCATTCAAACATGCTTGCCTTCTCTTCTTTGCTGAGAGTGAAGCTGGCAGGACGCAAGTACTGGCGTCCTTTGTCTCTCTTTTCTGGATGTAGATCAGTCCGTTGCTTCAATCGTTTCAGCTCCTGACGTGCTTCCAGTGTATCTTTTGGCTTCCCATAAGTACCCAGGAAGCTTATCAAGTTCACGCAAAGATTCTTCGTCAGATGCATCACATCAATCGCGTTACGGACCTCTAAACGTTGCCAATGAGGTAGCTCCCAAAAGATAGACTTCTTCTTCCACATCGCGACACGACCATCCTCGCCTGTCGGAGCAGCCTGGCTTCCGTCTCCCTTGCCAAACACCACGTGTAGGTCCTTCACCATATCAAATAGCTCTTCTCCACTCCGGTGTCTCGGCTTTGTACAGCGGTCAGCATTCCCGCCAAAATGCGCACATTTCTTTCGTAGCTCATGCTTCGCCGAAAGGAATCGACGGTGACCCATGTACACAACTTTACGACAATGTTTCAAATACATGCTTTCGGTTTCCTCTAAACAGTGAGTGCATGCTTTATATCCTCTGTTTGATTGTCCTGATAGGTTACTTAGTGCAGGCCAGTCGTTGATGCTTATGAAAAGCAGTGCTCGAAGGTCAAACTGCTCCTGCTTGTCCTCATCCCACATGCTAACACCTTCATTCTTCCACAGCTGCAAAAGTTCATCAACCAATGGTCTTAGGTACACATCAATGTCGTTGCTAGGTTGCTTTGGGCCTTCGATGAGCACTGGCATCATAATGAACTTCCGCTTCATGCAGAGCCAGGGGGGTAGGTTGTAGATACAAACAGTCACGGGCCAAGTTCTATGACTACTGCTCATTTCACCAAAAGGGTTCATGCCATCGGTACTTAAACCAAGCCTAACATTCCTCGCATCAGCATCAAACTCTGGGAATGCTCTGTCGATGTTCCTCCACTGGGATCCATCGGCGGGGTGTCTCAATATGCCATCCTGCTTACGTTCTTCTTTGTGCTAGTGCATCAGTTTGGCATGGTCTTTGTTCCTGAACAAACGCTTTAGACGGGGTATCAGAGGGAAATACCACATCACCTTCGCAGGGATCACCAAGGTCGTCCCGCCTGATCTTGTATCGTGCGCAGGTGCAAACCGGACAACGATCCAAGTGTTCGTACTATCCGCGATAGAGGATACAGTCATTAGGACACACATGTATCTTCTGCACCTCCAAACCGAGAGGGCAAACAACACGTTTTGCTTGATACGTCGCCGATGACAATTCGTTACCCTCTGGAAGAATCTTCTTTACGAGTTTCAGTAGCTCCTCGAAACCCTTATCAGTAACACCATTTGCTGCCTTCCACTGCAGAAGTTCAAGTGTGCTACCCAACTTCTTTAGCCCCTCTTTGCAATCTGGGTACAGGTCAGTCTTGTGGTACTGCAACATGCGCTGTATCTTTTTCAGTTCCTTATCATTGCCGCAGTCTTTCTCAGCATCACGCAACATTTGCCCGAGTCCATCAGTAGGTTCATTTTCCTGAGCATCGCCTTCCCAAGCAACATCTTCCTGAGCATCGCCTTCCCGAGCAACATCTTCCTCATCGGCATCACCCATTGCAGCATCTGTAAAGGAACCGTAGTATTGAGCCAATAACGGAATGTCGTCATCGGCCTCGTCTTCTTCATCTTCATCCATTAGAATTCCTCTTTCACCGTGCTTCGTCCAAACAGAATAATTCCTCATGAAACCGTGACTCATCAAATGCACCTGAAGACAACCTCTTTGTTTGTACGATTGTATATTTTTACAATGGGTGCATGGGTAGAACATGAAACCGGACGGCGTCCTGTTAGCCTCGGCGGCATCGAGAAACGTCCTGAGGCCATTACGGAACGCCTGAGCGTGGGGGTCCCCGTACATCCATTGTCTATTCATCTGCATTATTAACCAATAACAAATATACAATACAATTTAAAGATAAAAAATTAATATATAAATAAATACAAATTATAATATATATTCCATTATATAAATAAATTTCTAAAACTACATTACTATATTCATTAAATAAATAAATATACCTTCCGTTAAATAAATAAATAACTATTCTACCTTTTAATAAATAACTAATAATATATATTTCATTAAATTAATAAATAACTATTCCAACTTTTAATAAATAAACCTCTCTAATAAATAAAATACATAAGCCTTATAACTATTCACAAGTCATACAAAACAAAATACTAACTAGCTTGTCTTCTCTCTCCATTTAAAACACAACATGAACACTCTCTCCATCATGAACTCAAGCTCTCTCCTCTCTCTCCTCCAAGAACACAAGCTCTCTCTAGCTAGCTAGCTTTACTTTGATTCACAAATCCCTCTATTTCTAAATCATAGAAGGATTACAAGCTAAATAAAACATTAGAGAATGAAAGAGTGTACCTTGTAGTGCTCCTTAGATAAGTATCTTCACAAATTTTGAAAAACATTTGGACAGCACCTCCCCTCTTTCTTCTCCCCTCCCGGTGCCCGAGCCAGCATGAACACAGCGAAGTGTTCAGCTGGCTCGGGCGGGGGAGGAAGAAGCCCCTATATTCAAACACACTAGCACCGGGTCGTGGCAAGACCCGGTGCTAATGCACACCCTTTAGCACCGGGTGCAGCCAGCAACCGGTGCGAAATGGCCTCGAGCACCGGTTGCTGGCTGCACCCGGTGCTAAAGGGGGCGCATTAGCACCGGGTCTTGCCACGACCCGGTGCTAATGTCTTCGCCCTGACACATCTTCGCGCCGCCCCCGCTCCTAGCCGTTGGACCCGGTGCTGAAGCCCCATCAGCACCGGGTCCAAAAATGGCCGAGGCGGAGGGGGCGGGCGGATGTGAAGTATTCTGGTAGTGGTGACAATGCCCTCACGAGAAGATAGTTTGAATTTGTACCGTTTTCATTCTGTTTAGCTGTAGGAATATTCAGACTAGCCTTTGCAAGAAGTAGAAAGGTCGGGCTGTGCAGGCCAGAACGACAATTAACCATAGATCAAGCAATTCTGTTTTAGAAAGTGGGATAATAGTTGGCCAATATCGTGCTGTTGTGATCAGCAGCTACTGGCCAAGAAATTGCCCCCTTCTTTCTTCCAATAATGCTAAATGCCTCATTTGTTTTCTTTGCGCATAAGCTTTTAATATATGGCATATGTTCGATTGAATCACTGGCTCCTACTTTCGGGAGCCTAAGAAATTCGAGCCCTACCACCATGGTAGTTTTAGACCCTGTTTTGTATGAAGCTCCTACTTTTGGCACTAGAACTTTGGCCCAAGAGTTTATTCGCAGCCCTGAGAAGAGGTGGCTGCAAGAAGGAGACCCTAAGCTCTTAGTAGGAGTTCCTTATTTCGAGAAATATTTCATATGGGCTAGGATGGTGCTGTTATCAGAGGAGGATAAGAAGACATTCGACCCTGCTGATGTCTTGAGAGGAATCTTTGTGTTGTTATTTCCCGTCCCCAAGGTCTGGCCGCTGATTCAGGCTTTTCTGGATTTCTGGAATGTTGATGGCCATACAATATTTACTAGCCAGGTGAGATGGGATACTCTCTTCTGCTAGTAAGTGATGCCATGGGGATTCCTATTTCTGGCCACGCATATGATGAGTTTGTGCCTTCTTCATTTTCCCCAGATGAAGATGAAGTAGTTAAAACTTTTTTTTGATGAAAAGTAGTTAAAACTTTACATGCTATCTACGCCAAGCTGTGCAAATGGCGTGCGTCGAGCCTCCACTGGGAATGGACTTGTTAGCACTCAGGCATGGCTAGACTATTTTTTTGACTAATAAGCAACGCCATGGGAGTATCAGTGAAACATCACTTCCACCTGATCATTATGCTCCCATGCTGGACCCTCTTCTCAAGAACTATGGATTCCAGGCTGCGGTTTTGGAGGGCAAAAATTTGTCAGCTTTGTTCTCTGGATATAGAGTGGATTATAAGGCAGAACATAGCAAACTGTAGTACACAGCTGCCTTTATTGGTTGTGCATTATAATGCGTGCATATTCGACCAGAAGTATTCACAACAGCTGCTAGCATTGCAAGAGGGACAAGGAAAGCTATTGGCATAGCTAGTTTAGCGAATCTTTACAGCTGTTTGGATGCTGTTTTCCGCTCCATAGCTGGGGAACTTCTTTAGCGAGCAAATGTGCCCTGCCGCTGCCGACACACTACATCATGGATGGTTTGCATTGTATTAGACAGCTCAACCACTTTATAAAACATCCTCCCTTTATTGCAGATTGTGGGAAAGTATCTCAGCTCAAAATTGACATCGCTAGCGCCCATCGTATTTTCTTGGCATTTGATGAACATAAGCAAGGTCTACGTTCTCTGGACTTTATTGGTCGATAGGGCTCCATTCATTTTGCGGGACAAGATTCTATTCATCTTGATGACAACCGAGAAATTCCCAATGAGGAAAGGTTTATTGAAAGTATCCAAGATTCATATCATTATTAGTAGCATGGTTGAGGTCGGTTCTACCTTTCATTGGACAATAATATAATGAAGACAAAAAAACTAGATTAGTGGGTGAAAAGACCGCCCTTATGGTAGGAAAAAGAAACTTTACTTTTTGACCGACTAAAAAAACCCCTCGAATGTTGACAGCACAGATCCTATATCGCCGCACCTGGTAATACTGCACCACTCACACAGGACGGGCGGCATAGTTACCTTAGGCGGTGTACTGCCACTAATCTGTGGGTTGCTAGTGAGGGAGTGTTTTTTTTAACTAGCACTAAACTCCGCTCTCGTGGAGAGTCTAACCCAAGCGCTAGAGGTGCTACTCAGGATCCACTACGGGAAACCCGACGTATGCCGAGTGCTTCCCTCTTTGCCGAGTGCTTTCTGTCGGGCACTCGGCAAAGAAAGACTTTGTCGAGTGCCCTTGGCAAGGCACTCGGCATACAGAGGACACTCGGCAAAGAGGTGTTTTGCCGAGTGTCAGGCCAGCGACACTCGGCAAAGAGTTGTTTTGCCGAGTGTCAGGCCGGAGACACTCGGCAAAGAAGGCGCACGTGCTCGTCAGCCGCCACGCACGCCACCGGCCGTTCGCGCCCGGTCGTAGCCGTTTGGGCGGCCCCTGGTTTGCCGAGTGTCGGGTCAAAGACACTCGGCAAAGAGCACCTTTGCCGAGTGTCAGGTCAGAGACACTCGGCAAAGGTGCGGCACGTGTCCAACGCGTGCCGCGCGCGCCCACGGCCGATAACGGCCGTTTGAATCGTCACAGTTTTGCCGAGTGTCCTCCGGCCGACACTCGGCAAAGAGGTGGCAAAAAATTTGAAAATTTGAAAATATTCTTAAAAAACTTGGAATTCAAACATAAAAGTTTGAAAATTTAAAAATATTTTTGTAAAACTTGGTGGGTTTGCCGAGTGTTTACCAAGCAACACTCGGCGAAGCTAGCCTTTGCCGAGTGTTCACCACTCGACACTCGGCGAAGCTATCCTTTGCCGAGTGTTTCTTGGTAAACACTCGGCAAAGTCAGGACCTTAGTTTTTAAACTTATGTTTTTGGGGTCCAAACTTTATTTTTTTTCTAGTGATACTTGTCAAAGGCTCTTTATATCTTATGTGAAGTCTGTGGGAAAAAGTTGAGATGATTTCGAAAAGTTTATATATACGACCCTTTCCAATCGGAGCATATCCCCATAGAAGTTTCGGAGAGTTGAGAAGGAGACAGCTGGATTTCGAAACGAAGTGAAGTTGAATTAGAGTTTGAGTTCATAACTTTTTCTATAGGCAATAGATGACATAGATTGCTTCATTTGAAGTTATCATATTTTTCCGGACCCATTTGATATTTTTTAAATTATTTCTACGCCCTTCTCCGCATGAAATAATGAAAGTTATGAAGAAATTATGAGCTATATAGGCATGAAATAATGAAAACATTTCATTGAAGCATAGAATGTGCATTGTTGAATGTATTTGACAAGATATTTTGATGTGTATTTGATCAAATTTGAAAAATTTGGTACGGTGTAAATGTTCTGGGAAATGTTTGCCGAGTGCTACACTCGGCAGAAAGGACCTTTGCCGAGTGTCAGGGAAGAGACACTCGGCAAATATGCCACGTGGGCTGGCCGGCCCGCGGCCACGCGGGCCACGTCATGGCCCACGTGGCACCTTTGCCGAGTGTCTCTTCCCTGACACTCGGCAAAGGTCCTTTTTGCCGAGTGCCCTAGGCAGACACTCGGCAAAGAGGACACGTGGCCGTCCCCTTCGGCCGCGCGCGGCCACGTGTCAAACCCCCGGCGCACCCCCCTCTTTGCCGAGTGTCGTAGATCTGACACTCGGCAAAGAGATATTACTCAGATCTATTTGCCGAGTGTCAGATCTACGACACTCGGCAAAGAGGGGGGTGCGCCGGGGGACTTAACCGCCCACGCGCCCCCCGGCTCCACACAAGCGCAACACACGCACGCACGTACTCCGCCCGCGCCCGCCACCACCGCCGCACGGCCCGGCCGCCGCCTCCGCCCGCGCCCCGGCCGCCGCCGCCCGCGCCCCGGCCGTCCCCGCCTCCGCCCACGCCCCGGCCGGCCCCGCCCCGACCACGCCCCGGCCGGCCACGCCCCGGCCGGCCCCGCCCGCGCCGCGCCCCGGCCGGCCCCGCCCCGGCCGCCGCCTCCGCCCGCGCCCCGCCCCGGCCGGCCCCGCCCCGGCCGGCCGTCCCCGCCCACCCCGGCCGCCGCCTACGCCCGGCCCGCCTGCGCCGCGCCCCGGCCGTCCCCGCCCACCCCGGCCGCCGCCTACGCCCGGCCCGCCCGCGCCGCGCCCCGGCCGTCCCCACCCCGGCCCCGCCCCGGCCCTAGCCGCCGTGCTCCTTCCCCGGCCACCGGCTCATCCTCCTGTCCCCGCGCCCGCCCATCTCGTGTAGGTACCCCGCCCGTCCTCTTGTTACCTTTGTTATTTTGTTCATTTTGCTGCAACTAGGATGTCAAATGGATTAGGCCATGTCAAACAAGTGCCATGAATATTGTGTATGTGGTTGTCGGCCTTCGTGCCGTGTTTTTTTCCAGGTTGTGTGGTTTCAGAAACCTCCCCGTGTAGGGGAGGTGCTGCCGAATTTTTTATTTGACAAAAACTTGTTTTTATTTCAGTGAGGCTGTTGCACCGTATTCTACTTGGACCCCGACACCGCACGTCGTTCCCCGCCGTCTGCACCGACACGAGCGTCACCGACTTGCCCGCCGTCGAGCCCGTAGGTGAGCACATGCAAAACCATACGCCCTCAGTTTTTAATTCGTAGATCCATATTTATGTTGTGTACATTCTTCGTCTCTTGTATTTATCTTTACCGTACAGTTAAATACAACAGGCCAAGATTGGGCACAACTGTGTCACGTAACCTAGTTAGGCGTCTCCCGTTCGAAAGAGATACGGTTATGAATATGTGAATCATTGCATATGTCTAACCGTATCTGTTTCGAATTGTCCACGTTTTTGGACAGCTCGAGGATGTGTAGATGGGTAGTTTCCATGCTCTACTCGTACCGAGGCTGAGTTTCAGCAGCATCTCCCTGTTGTTCTCCGAATACACAATCTCCGTAATTGGACGTGTATTTGGAGAACAGCGGGGAGGTGCTGCCGAAATTCCGTCTTGGATACGAGTAGAGCATGGAAACTACCCGTCTACACATCCTCGGGTGGGATTAGGACCTATCTTTACCTATTAGACATAAAGCTAGCATCCGGTAGATGCATTTATTATTATAAATTTGGTATGGAAGAAATTTATTGCTCGGTGATATGTAAAGGGATGGATAACAATGTATTATAACAATGTGATTGAATATTGCAGGCCCGGTTGGATGAAGAGACGGAGAGACGGAGGCAGCTGGAGTTGGAGGTGCAGCAGATACGGGAGGCGGAGGCCGAGAAAGACAGGCAGAAGGAGGAGGCCGAGCGGACGAACCGAGCGTGGCAAGAGCAGGTATTTGCCTACCTGCAGAGCATTGGCCAGCGCGTGGGTGAAGGTCCGCCGCCGCCGATGCCACCACCGCCTCCACCACCACGTGTTCCTATTTCTCCCGTGAGTCACTTGAGAACCCTATGATTTCATTTCACAACTCATTTATGTCGAAAATCTTATAACACACACCACTAATCTCTTTTGGGCAGGCTCCTGGCTCGGCCGCGTCGAATGACGGCCCTCAAGACGAAGACCTTGCGGCGCGGGCGGTTAGATCGTTGTTCGGACCCCCTCTTCCGTGAGTGATGGATGTTGGACTTTGTAACATATGAATGATGGATGTTGGATGTTTGGATATTAAATTTGTGACATTTCTGTGATGTTGGATGGTTTAGTGACTTATATGTGTTTGTTTATGGTTGTTTGATGGTTTAGTGGCTATATATATATATGAATTGCCTGTGATGCCTATTATAAACTGCCTGTGATGTTTTTGTTGAGGGGTCCTTTTAACGCAAAAAATTAATAAAAACAGAAAAAAAATTGATGCTTTGCCGAGTGTTACACTCGGCAAAGAGGTGCTTTGCCGAGTGTATTGGCTTTAACACTCGGCAAAGAGGCTGTTTCTGTCATTTCTGGAACAGCCTTTGCCGAGTGTTCCTGATTTGCCGAGTGTCTTGGCTTTTACACTCGGCAAATATGCAGCCTTTGCCGAGTGTTAACGCCCTTACACTCGGCAAAGGGTTGGCCAGGGCCTGCCCCCTAACCAGGCTTTGCCGAGTGTTGGGGTCCAACACTCGGCAAAGCCTGGTGTCTTTGCCGAGTGTGACATTCGGCAAAGGCTCCGTTAGCCCTAACAGCCGTCCACGGACGGCGCCGGGCCGTCTGTTACTGCTTTATTTTGCCGAGTGCTGGCTTTGCACTCGGCATAGCCTTTGCCGAGTGCCCGACAGAAGACACTCGGCAAAGGGCCTGTTTGCCGACACGAGCTATGCCGTAACCCCTTTGCCGAGTGTTACACTCGGCAAAGCCTTTGCCGAGTGCCCCAGGCACTCGGCAAACTCCGGGTTTCCCGTAGTGATCACAACCACTGGACTAAGAATCCTTTTGTGATATATTGGAGACAAAATCTCTACTTGATACATCTTGGCAAAAACCTATATCAGGGCCGGGATTGACTTAAGAGACTCGGACTAAGAACAAAATACATAAGGCATCTGGAAGGCAAGAGTGTTAAGGATCCCAACCCAACGAATATTGTGAAGCACGTCAATAAGAAGAAGATATGGCTGAATACGACCATAGTTGCTCTAACCGATTACGCAAGGAAGGATTAAGTGTAGGAGAGTGTGTAAATATGTACTAGGAGGAATATGTTACACGTAGAGAACTTCTTGGTACCAAATTGGTCGAGAAGAGAAGTGCGATGTAACAGGCTAGACACAGCCAGAAAAAATATAATCAGCAACAAACACGGTATGGGTAGGTGTTACTCTCAACTCAACTTCAGGGGCCCAAACATGTCTAAACCCGTATGTGCTTGAGTAGTTCAGGTTACCCTACTATCGATCTACTATACAGAATACCCCTTGTGGATCCAATTTACCAATTGTTGACACCTGTATTGTAATAAAACTTATGTGCTTTAGTTGATACATCAACCATTAAGTCAGTAATAATCATTCAGAGTCTACGATATGCTTACTCTAGCTTAATTTACTATAAGCAGCAGGATGGGATTTTTGACAATGTGACCTGATCTAAAAGAGATATTGCCAGTGTTTGCTTCCAGAACAAACAAATGAAATCTTCTTTTGGAAGGCAATTTCGGCTAGGCTGCTTAAATTAGGCCACGTGAACAATTTTTTTAGAGGACATGCTAGGTGCCTGAAAATGCCCTCCTTCAAAGTCGAAGCACAATGTTGCTAGATGGTCAATGAAATGCCCCCACCTTCCTCTAGCCTTTCCAGTAGCTTCGTCACTATCGTGCCCGCTGCTGTGCCCGCTGCCATGCAAAATCGTCTTCAACGATGCCATTGCTTCCATGAACTGATGCACCCCCGCCTCTTACGCATCCTCTGGCCATCCCCCGATTGCCTGCGGCCGATGGTGCTCTCAGCGCTGCATTTCTCTACCCCAGCACCCACTTTATCGACCAATCCTGGTTCCCAAAGAACTTTCCTCTAAGTTTGCCACCAATGGACCCAAGCAGCCCCCAATCCACCGATGAACAACCATTGATTTCAATGTTTCCTTAAAAATCTCTGAGTTTTAGGCATCTGAACCATATGAGGTGTGATTTTTTAAACAACACTCTTGGTAAATACCATTATTTTTTTAATTCCACCACCATTTCAAAATTCAAAACCCAAAGTTCTAGATAATGATTGAAGCATTAGATTTAGGAACCCTAATCAAAGCTTTGCCATCACCTTATCCACCATTTATGGAAACCTTGAATTTATCTTGAGCAGTGACCTCCTTAAGTTGGTAAACAACTTGGGATTTTTGGTTGTATATTGAAAATACTAGCAACAATACACGCGCGACATGCCCGGACATGAATGTAAACCCAGGAATCAGGGTACAAGGTGAACGTTCAAAGATCAAATCAGATTAGAAAGGTCAAGGTAGAGGCGTGGACACACAAGGTGGTAAGTTTTTTGCCTGGTGAAAAAAGTAGCCTCCCAACAATGGAAACCCTCTAGAAAGTGCTCTTTTTTATTTGACGTCGTAAATTCTTCAACACACTTTCCCTACATACCTGACATGTGGGTCCTCTGTGAGGGGTGGATAGAAAAATTTTAAGTGGGAATTATTTTCAATTCTACTGGATCCTTATAGAGATTTTCTCGTAAATGTTTGAGATGCTTTAAACTAAGGGACTACCCCTAAGGGGAAGCTTCCAGGAAATTTCAATATAGTGGGACTAAGGGTACATGTGAGGACTATCCCTAGGAGGAAGCTACCAGGAAACTTCAATATAGTAGCAGGAACACCTTTTAGCAAACACCCGGTTATCCTGTAGTACTAGTAGTATAAAACATACACATCATATGTAGCAGTGTTTGATTATGCATTAAAGAGTCGACTTATATTAAACATACTTATATTGGCAGGTTAATCACAAGGCGTTACTAAAGGGTTCTCTAATTAATGCATGCCTGAAAAGCTTAATTTGGCATTTTGAGACTGAAATAGATACAAGTTTTATTTTGAAAACAAATACTATTTAGCTAATATATAGAAATAGGCAAATAAATGATATTTACCTAAAACTTCATTTACTCTTTCCTAATGGCTACTGACAAAGAGGTCCCACCTTGCTCATGCAAAACAAGGACACCTCTGTCAGCGACACATTGCACATATTCATAAGTGACATGCCTAAATATGTTTTTTCTTAGGAAATATAGTTCATATGCCCCATAATTTTGGGGAAATTTTCTCTTTCACAACTCCTTTTCTTCTATATATAGGACTATTCTCGGGTACTTTCACATCAGAATACACTTATCTCCCAACAAAAACAAATCATTTCTTACTCACATACCAATAGTAGTTCCTTTGAAATCTCCACTTTAGAATGACTAGGAAGCCAAGGAGATTAGGAATTAGCTACATTGAAAATGATAATAGCCGTAGCATCACATTCTTCAAGCGGCGTGCTGGACTTTTCAAAACTGCCGCTGACTTGTCCACCCTCACTGGCACGAGAATTGCTATTGCGCTAGAGTCCGAGAGTGGAAAGATGTCCTCTTTCGGCACCCCATCGGCTGGCCCCATCATTGATTCTTTCCTTTCAGGGAATAAGCCGGTGGATCCATTTGTTAATGAGGAAGAAAAGGCCCAAATCATTCTTTTGCAGAATGATCTGTTTAAGTTGGAGAAAGAGAAATATGAGGAGGCCAAGAGGTCAAAGGAGACCCTCGCAAGATCCATGGAGATCCAAGAAACCTCAAGTAAGGCTAAGCTTGTCTATGGTCAGATAGAGGATCTTAGTGTTGAGGAGCTCAACGAGCTGCTGCATGATCTCTTAGAGGTCCAGCAGGAGATTAATAATCGACCCCGTCCACAGCAACCGAGCTATCAGCTAGAGGTTGGTGCGCCAAAAGAACCATCCCTCCAATGGCTGTCCTCTTCGTCATCACATTCACATATCCAACTGCCACCAAGGCGTCCTTTGCCTTGGACCACCATACATCACGATAATCTGATGCCACAGCACCCTTTGGTGCAGCCACAAGCACAAATGATGCTGTCACCTAATGAAGCCTATCAGCACAGCTGTAATACCCAGGGGTTGCACGTGAACGGTAATATCTCTCACCCATTCTCACAATCTTCTATGGTGTCTGTCCTACCACCACCACCATCTTCGTCATCAGCGCAGATCGCATCCTATAATGAACTTCCTCAATCATCATCACAACAACAGCCAACAACTCCATTGCCTATAGAAACCGAGCTTAACCCAGCAGAGCAGCCTGAAAACCATGCAGGCACTCAAGAGTTCACTGCTGGTCACCCGTTTGCCAATCACCAGTGGCCTTCACCTATTCCTTGTAATGAGCCGTACTATGATATTAGCTTGTATGGACATAATCTTTACTTGGGAGATCCTGGTAATTATGGGGGCCAAGCTGTTGGTGAGCATGACATGCCTGGTCCTTCCGGTTTGCATGAACAAGCTTATGATTGTCCCTACAGGATCTTCTTTGGGTATTCTTCAGAAGAATGACTTGGAAGGATGGTCCAAAAAATAAATCTTGGTGATAATTGATGCAAGAATTTCAATTAACTGCTCATGTGGTTTGGTCGAGCTATCTAGTTCCTTGTCATCTGGAAAATACATGTGGTTTTGGGAGCTGTGCATGCATGTACTGGGTAATATCCATGTAATGCGTTGTATCTTTCATATTTATTGATGAATGAAATCCTTTGGTTTGAAAATGTTACTAGTTCCAGCTAAAATGATGAGGATGGAAGGGAATTGGTTCATATCACGAAATGTTACTGATTCTGCTCATGAAGCCTTATAATTAGTAGTCTTTTTGTGATTTGTTGCGGTAAGCGCTTACAAAACATTACCTGACCTCTCCTACTCTATTTGTATACAGTCCGTACCTAGGGTGCCCATACGTATGCCATCGTTGTTCTTTGTTTTTTTTGTGGAGAGTCCGTAACGAAGGTGCCGATACGCATACGATCAAATATATTATACACATCCGCCACAATACAAAAAGTAGGATCAAATGTATTAGTCTGAGTAAGAGGATTATTCCAGAAAGAGTAGTCTGACTTGGTCCTAGAATCAGTTAGTTTCTTTTCTGATTTCTTGGGTCAGTTACTTATCTCATAAATAGCATATTTTGCAGTTAATACTTCTTCGATAAGGAATGAAAATGTTGATTGGACTAGTAGAAAGCTCGTTTTTTGAGAGACAGATAAATAGAGCTCAACTTTTTTTATTCCTAAATTTGTAAACCGAGCTCACAGGATCTGTGAGCACAAGAAATTAAAACTGGACCAACATGCAACATCTTTCTTCGATCAGTGTGAACACGAGCATTTTCAAGTTAACGAAAGGCCCACTATGTTAAGGCCCATGTATGCATTGCAATTTGGGTCATCCGGGTGTCCAGTGATGAAACCCGAACTTTATTTGGCCAGCGATATATAACAGAACTAACAGAACTAAACAGCAACATAAAAGTATTTTACATGTTACTAGGAACACATGAGCGCAAGAGTCACTGAAATCGAAGCTAAAACGAGAAAGATATAGTTTTTTTCAAGGTTCTTTGATAGACGTTGGGATTGTTGAAGACTAAACGCACAAGCCTATGCCAGGAAAAGCAGCTTCACATGCACTTGTTGGCTTGTTGCCACATTCATGGGTTATCATGTCCATCCATCTTTCATGCAAGATATTCATCCGACCATCGATTCTCTCACCACCCGTGGTTCTTTGTACCAACCTCTCTGCAGCACCAACAACGGGGCATTTTCGGGGAGTAGCCCCCTGAGATATAGTGGAGGTCCTTTCTAGGTTCTGATGGAGTCAAGAAGAAGCAAGCAATTCTAGCTATGAAAGAACATATTCGAAGCGATCATGCATACAATAATGATACAACGAATCGAGACACAGCATCCCCTCTGTCTCCCCTACTGTCCTACGTACAGTGGAGATGCCGAGCACTCTCTGGTGCAAAGAGAACCCAAAAATTAAAATGGGTTCCAGCATGGTAGGACTTGTACCACTATATAAAATAGGCCATTGCAAAGAACTGGTTCTCATAGCTTTACAGCCTCTCTGCACAATGCAGCCCGCTCGATACTAATACAAGACCGTCCTCGGTCAGGGGAAACATCGATCAACATATAATATTCACATGCAGCGGGCATCTGGATTGCGGAGTCGTCAATCATCTGGATCTCCACCTTTGCGGTAACTCCTTTGATTTCTTTAGTTCTTATTACTATTCATATCAGTAGACTTAATACAGAGAGGCAAGAACGGTGCCAAAATCAAGCAGTAACTGGTTCATTGATCAATCTTAGCACGCAAAGGAACCGTGATAGGATTGCAGGTTGGAAGTGGAACCATTCGAGGAGCGAAGCCGGTATTTTCAGCGTTCAGATTTCTGCGAGCTTCATCGATCCCTGCCCACCTTAGCTTTTCCCTCATTGTTTTTCTCCAAGTAAAATGTACAGACAGTCCCTAAACTTGTAACGAGGTGTCACCCAGGTCCAGGAACTCTAAAAACGTATTTTTATGTCACTCAACTTGTTATTATGTGTCATCTGTGTCCCTAAACTTTAAAAGTGCACTTTTAGGTCCTCGAACTTGTATAGGGTGCTATTCAGGTCCATAAACTCTTTAAAATATATTTTCATAAACTCGTCATGGATATCATCATGAGTTCGAACACGAACACGACAGAAGATGAGGACTCACCTTATTGTCGTACTAGATCTCTCTCTCTCTCTTTCCACTTCATTCTGAGAGTTTGGAGACCCGGATGACAGTTGGAACAAGTCCAGGGACTTGAATATGAATTTTGAAAGAGTAGGGGCCTAGATGGCACACTTAGACAAGTTTAGGGATCTAAAAATGTATTTTAAGAGTTTAAGGACCTAAATAACGCTGCATGATAAGTTCAGGGACCACTCATATATTTCTACTCTTTTCCATCCCTATGCATACACAAAGGCTATAAAATGCAACACTTGAGCTCATGTCGTATCTTATCTTGTATGTTAGTTTTTACGAGGTGCACTGGAGAAAAAATAAACCGTATAAATTCTTGCAAAAAGCATAAATATTCTGGAATCAATTCAGTAGAATATGATCATCACTTAGACTATTATGAAAATAGTCTAAAGTAACCTTCTACATCTGTAAAATATTCACTTTTGCCATTACGAAAATAATCTAAGGTAGCCCATATATTTATATCTAAGTTATCTACCACTCCCGCTACAAAAAATATCAAAAAGAATACTTCCACTTATATGTTTTTTCTATATTACCTACTTGTACCATTGTTAATAAAGAAAAAGCTAACTCAAACTATACATGTATGATACGTGTCACCATACAAACCACATATACATATAGCAAAAAACAATGAACATATCAATTTCCATGTCAAACATATATACCTCAACCCAAGATTTTAACTAATGAATACATAAAAGCGAAAGGAAGGAGAGACCATGCTGGAAAGCCTGCCTGCAAGCATTCATGTGCTTACAAAAGGACTCGGACCACGCTTACATGACGTCTCTAGCCGTTAGCTTGCTCGGGTGGCTTATTAGAACCGGTGCACGCCAATATTTCCCACATATCTGTGAACGAAGTATGCTCCTCGTGCATTTCTTAACTCCCAATTGTCTTCTTTTTTTTAAAAAAAAGGTAGATACTTGTACTGATCCACATGCATGCTCGAATTAATTTGACAGTCAAATTGCATCTGCTGCTCGATCATGGAGCAAAATTGTACTAAACAAGCCAATTTGGACAATGTACTGAGCATCTTGTTTCAAGCGATTGGCCCGAAGATGTGGCAACTCAACGGGCTCCTCTTATTGAACGCCATCTTGATGGGTGTTGTGGTGGGTGTCGGCACCTATGCCCCGCGCTACCGCCGGCATCCTGTGATTGGTGTGCTCTTCCTGGGAGCCACCACCTTGTTCCTCCCCATCATCTCAAATGTTACCTCCACCGTTGGTAGCGTCCGGCTTCTTACCGAAGAATTGTTGGCTCAACTGGTTCCAGGCTGGTATGCGGCGCTGCCTTGAACCTAGTCTTAGTATGGACGGGGCTTGTGGTTGTCACTGGTATCAATGCAAGTGTAGTAGTTGCCGGTGATGCAAGAGAAGGTAGAAACATTGACCCCCCTTCAATCCTGTCGGTTAAAGCAATCTGGACTGCATACCTTACATTCTCGATTGTGCCCCTTTATTTCGTCTACGTTACACTATTTGCTTTCATGTTCGCCAAACTGCTTTTCAAGTACTCCACATTTTACAAGGCCCGGCAATCGTTCGCGCTCGGGCGTAGTCCTCGTCTTATTGCTGGATATATGGCGCAGCTGTGTCATCAGGCAGATGATGAGAATGCGACGACGCCCCCACCCGCTCTTGTAGTTTTGGGGGAGGATGGTGTGCCAGTAGAGAAGCAGTCTCATGGTTACGTGTTCAACAGGATGCCCAGCCAAGGTGATCCTACGACGAGAAACGACTACAGCAGTAACAACAACAGGCTAGTCACCTTGGACAGAGTCTGGCAGTTTAATAATGGCATGAGTGTGCTTCAGAATCCAACGGCGGTGCAACATAATAAAGATCTGTGCTTTTCTTTCGCCCTGTTCAAGATGCTACGGTGTCGATTTGCAAAGTACACCGTGGTCGAGGCTGGCTTCATGAAGGCTCACAAATTCTTCCGAGCAACGCTGCTCAAGGGTGCTGATCACGGGACGGTATTTGGAGTGATCGAAGATGAGCTTTCTTTCATCCATGACTATTACTACTCATCACTGCCAATTTACTATTCCCATCATGTGCTTCCTATCATGAGCATCGCACTTTCGCTGTGCAGCATTGGATACTGTCTGATGATAATTGTATTGTTGTTCGACACATTTGCGGAGCCAGGGGAATCCCAGATAACCTGTTACAAAGTGTGTGGCCAGAGTTTCAGTGACCTCCAATCATCACTTGAGGTGGGCACTTTATTCTTTGAATTGGTACCGACATATTTAGTCCTTGTGGTGCTGGTGCTCGCCGAGATGAGGGATATTGCTTCCATCATCTGCTCTAACTGGACCAAAGCAGCCATCATTTACCACCAAGTCAATCAGTCTTGCTGTCAGAAATCGGCTATAGTGAAGAAATGTATTAGCTTGCTGTTGAAGCATCGGATGAGATGCAAGCTGCTGAACAACTGGAACGGCAAAATGAAGCAGTGTTCAATTCTCAAGGTCCACCGCAGCAGCAGCAGCAGCTGTTGGAAAATCCCTTTTATTCGGTGCCATCTCCGTGACCAAATGAAGAAGAAGATCGAGGTACCCAGTGCGGTGAAGGCCATCATCTTTGAAGCAATTAAAGCGGCCTGCGAGCAGGAGGAAGCTGCTACTCTCATGGTATATATATGCTGCTGGTTTTAGTTTCTGTATAATAATGCATCCATTTCTCTATGCTTATCTGCTAGATTTTAATTATTTACATCTATCTATATTATATATGCAGAACATTCGGCCACCAGAGCCACCAGATGGATGAGCCTCAGGACAGTAAAATTGCTGCCACACACCTCTCACGCTACTGCGCCTACTTGGTAAGCACCTGCCCCGAGCTACTCCCTGACAATGACGAATGGTGCAAGAGCCTGTACGAGGACGTCAACAAGGATGTCGATCGCATCCTCTCCGCCGCGCCGCCGGTAGTGGCTGCTGTAGAGTATCATCAGCAGCTGCTTCAGTTGCTGAGCAAAGACTCTAGCCATCAGGTGCTCAAGGACGGCGCGGAGCTTGGGAAGCAAATGGTGGATTCCAAGACAGGGTGGGAGGCGCTGGCCCGCTTCTGGTCGGAGATGATCCTGTATGTTGTTCCGTCGGAGAACTTGGAAGGCCATGCGGACGCCATCGCACGGGGTGGCGAGCTGATTACACTCCTCTGGGCATTGCTCGCACACGCCGGGATCGCCGGTAGACTCCACGCCGGCTCAGGTAAGGTGTCATGCATATTGTGAGTGGGAACAGCCCTAACTTACCAAGCAAAATATTCCTCATGGATCGGGTTCAAATAAAGGGTATCAGGAACATCCATTGCAGAAAATCAGTAAGCGTGGTAGTACATACTTGAGAATTGCTGTCTCACGCACGCTGGCCACATCTTTGTATCTACGATGTTTTCTTGCTTTTTTTTCAATATGAAGAACACGTATTTCTTGTATACTGAGGCCTGAGGGTACTAAAAAATTATCACAATATATGCCATGCATATATCCAGACGATCAGAACCCAAAGTAGAAAGAGTTTGCTTGTACTCTGATCCATGGGTTAAATTCTCCTTTTGTGTTTTCTGATTCATATATACATGAGATAACTGAGCTTAGAAAAAAAAAGTTTCAAGACCCTTTTATTTTTTTAACTAGTATAGTGCACGCGCGACACGCGCGTGTATTAAAAAACATAATAAATAAGAATTTTATCTATTAAATTGAATTGACTTTCACATTCTTACGTCAGAAATTTTTCAAATAGAGTATTCTAAATATTTTAAATGAGTTTAGTTCTATAAATTTCATAGTTTTTTAAACTTCTAATTAAAGATGATCGTAAACTCATGTATGAACAATATGAAACAAAACATACTTGTAATTTATAGATCTAATATAAAAAATATGGGCACGTTTGGTACCTGCCACGGTTCGCCACACCTCAGCTTAGGCGCCGCCGCAAAAAAAGCTTGATGTTTGGTTCTTGCTTAGTTTACGGCGCGCCATACTTTTTCTACTGCTAGTGTAACACCCTAAAATTCATCACAATTAAATTGTAGCAACTCTCTAAATTTTTCTAGGATTTATTAAGGCTTAAATAAATTTTATAGGATTTAATTGGAATTTCTAGCCTTTTTATCAATTTAAATATCATATTAAATAATTATTTTAGTCAAAATAAGTTTTTGTTGCATTTATGCTGTTGCATATATTTTTTGGTTGCTAGTAAATCAAGTTGGAATTTAAATTCTGTTTAAATTCGAATTTGATTTGCTTTTGTTTGAGTTTTAGAAAAGTTAAATAGGCAGAGTTCGTTTTTGCCCCTCCAACTCTTGGCCCAGCTCGGCTTTGCTCCCTCTATTTCTTTTCTTTTTCCCCGGCCCGATTCCTTTTTCCTCGGCCTGCTTCTCCACTTTCGGCCCAGCGCCGGCCCGCTCCACTTCTCTCCCCATCTCTCTCTCTCGCCGACAGGTGGGACCCACCTATCAGCACCGTCGTCTCCAACGGGGACTCCACCTCGAGTCCGTCTCCGCCGCGCCGTCGTGTCCAACTCGGGCACGCACGCCAAGGCGAGGGCCCGAGCCCCCATCCCGTGCCTATATATCACGGCCGCCGTCTTGTTTCCCCTCCAATCGAAGCCGAGCCCGCAACCCTAGCTGCCCGCGCCGCCGCCGCCGAGCTCGAGCCGTCGTCGCCGATTCGCGCCGCCGCCGCCTCTCCTTCGACCCGAACCACCGCGGGAAATTCGCAAGGAGGTAAGGAGTCCTCCCGTGTTGCCCGCGCTTCGATTTCCCTTCGTTTCGGCCGTCGCCCGCGCTCGCCGTCGTTCTCCAGCGCCGCCGGCCGCCGTTCATCGCCGTCCGACGTCGTCGCTGCGTCTCCCTCGTCGAGATCTAGCTCGGTGAGCTCGCCGTCCCCTCCTCTCTCTCCTCGACCTACTCTCGTCTGGTTTAGTGCACCGAAGCTTGAGATCGAGCTTGCCTCCGCCGAGCGCCGCCGTGGACTCGAGCGGCGCCGCCGCTGTTTTCTTCCCCGCCGACGAGCCCTATGCCCGATCTAATCCCGGCCGTCAGATCTAGATCCAACGGTCCACATCAGCCCGAGCATCCATGTCAAACCCGAGATACCGGTCAGCCGTGGCCACTTTGTAAAAGAGCCCTTGAAGTTTTGGAAATCAACCCGCGGTCCAGTTTAATTCAAAAATAATTATGTTTAGGTCCTTTTTCTTCTGTTTAAGCCCCTGCAAGTTTTTAAATTGCGCCCGAGGTCCAAGCTTTGTCTTTTTACATGAAAACCCTCGAGTTTTTATACAAAATTATGTTTTAGCCCCTGGTTTTTCGCAGTTAAGCCCCTGGAACTTTTAAAACTTTGCCAGCAAGTCCCTGAACCTTAGAAAAGCCATATCTTTTGCGTTTTAACTCCGATTTTAGTGATTCTCGCGCTCACGCGTTCGTTGTAACACGTAGATTAGTTTTGTGCTGTTGTTTTCTCCTGTTGGAATTGTTTGGTGTACTGTTTCTTATTTATTGTATTGTTTCCTTGCATGTGAATGTGTGATGCGATTAGGAAACGACCAGTTCGAGGATTTCTCTGAAGAACCAACTGTTGGAGAAGGATTTGAGCAGCAACCGAGTTGGGAAGAAGGCAAGTGTATTATTTCATGCAAATGTCCTAATAATTATTAATTTCACCACCCATGCATGTGTCTTAATTTGATGGGTTCCTATTTAAGGATTTGCCTAGCCACTATATTCCCCTGTCCCTGAAACTGGGTTACTTAATTAATTTTGATGGTAGATGATGCTTAGTTTGCTCAACTGGGATTGATTAAATGAACCCCTACTCTATGTTCCATATACTCTTTTAAATAATTAATTGGCAAGATCATATCTTTTTAATTGGAACATGGAGAACCACCCAGGAAAACAGTGCAACCATAAGTACCATATGGCTCTGGTCTTGGCTAACTAATTAGGGACTTTAGTGGATGGTAACCTTACCCGAAAGGGGCAAGAGGCGCGGCGGTTGATGGGGTATAGCTCGGTCCTTTTGAGCTGTGGGCTTTGGTAAGAGACAGATCTCATTAGGGAGGGTTATGCTTTGCTTCTGAACCGGAAACCTTAGCGGGTTACTATTTACTAAGGAATCTTTGTAAAGGCCTCGTAGCGTCCCTATGCGGTCACACCTCGGTAGTGTGATTTAAGAGGATTGGCCCCCTCGGCATGGTTGGGTTTAAAGTTCTTTTGAACTTTTACGCGGCTTATGGTGAAAGTGTACAACCTCTGCAGAGTGTAAAACTGTTATAACAGCCGTGCTCACGGTCAAGAGCGGCCTGGACCCTTACATGATAATCAAACTTGAACATGATCTAAATCGTGGTTATATGAATATGTTGGGAATATGACATTCATTAATTTGTGGGTGGTATATACTTTCATTTGCTAGTAAATAGTTGCTTAATAAAACTTGACCAACTAAAAGTGCTTACTGCAGTATGGTCAGCCAACCTTTTTGCCTCAGCCTTGTATGTCATATTACATTTGCTGAGTACGTCATGTGCTCATGCTTGTTTTCTTTCTTTCTTTTATTGCATCAACTACACCCGGAATGCTGCTCAGATTGGGAGAATTTTGAGGATTTCACTACTGATTTTGAGGAGTTCTAGGCGAGTCTCTCCCAGTCAATGCCTGTGGAGTTGGAGTCACTTTTGCTTCGTTAGATGAACGTTTATTTAAGTCTTCCGCTATAACATTTGAGTCAACTCTGAGATTGTAATAAATGCACTATAATACTCTTTCGTTATGCATGGTTATGGATATTCACTTGTGACGTCTACCATATGTGTGTAAACTGATCCTGGCGCACATATGAGATGCACCTGGTTTTGCCTTTAAAACCGGGTGTGACAGCTAGCTAGTTCATTTTCACGCCATCTTTGTGGCGCCGTTTTCCAGCGCCTAACCTTGGGCGCCGCCACACCTGCGCGGTGGTAGGTTGCGGCTGGCTACCAAGCAGGCCGTATAGGCCACGGATTAGGATTGCTTAGTACATCTATACTATAAAGATCCAAAACTTTCGAGGCCGACGGACCCACAAATCAGCCACAGTAGAATTTTTTCAAACCCACGATTTTTGTCGGACTCTTTTAGTCACACTTTTAAAGAAATCATAAAACGTTACGACTCATCACAGAAAAAAACACGCGTTTACACGTGGAATCGTCGAGTTCGTAACCAATACGGTCTCTGACCAACTATCCATTATATAATCTTATTTTCTATTAAACATGATCTTTATAGTATAGATTTTTTATTAAACGTGCGTGTCGCACCTGCGTTCTTGCTAGTAGGTAAATAAAAAAGAAAAAACAATATTTTTCGTTATAAGTTGGACATTAGGAAAGCAAATGACACAACTCACCTATCTCAACCCAAATAGCAAGATGTTTGGCGGTGGTAGTTGGACAGGCGACCCGATGGGCTAGCAATGTTTTCATCTGAAAACTTTTAGAAACTAAAAGACCCCTCTGATAAAGACTTATTTAGGCTAAATAAATTGGAACTTTTTAGGCCTCGACCAAAAGGCAAACTTTAAATTGTGTTGTTTTTTTATACGACGGAAGTGTAATTTCTTATCAATGTACCAACAAAACATATATAATATATGGCCTTTAAAGTTGACAAACATCTAAAAAAGTGTACACTACAATTTGAACTCTGGTAGAGACCTGGCCTAGCACACAGCGAGAAGAGCAGATAATGCAGGTTCAGCGTTCATCAGTAACACCATATTGCATTTTATTTAATTAGTATCATAACATAATATAAATTCCTTTGGAATTGGACAATTGGTGCCATAACACCAAGGTGGTGTTTAGATGTTAGAATTGGAAGGTTGAATTTGGAAATAAGATGTCATTTCGTAATCATTGCGCTACTGTAGCATTTTGTTTGTATTTATGAAAAATTATCCAAAAATTGATTAATTAGGCTTAAAATGTTCGTCTCGCTGAGTACAACAAACCGTGCAATTAGTTTTTGATTTCATCTACGTTTAATACTCCATGCATGTTATGACATTTTGATGTGACGTGGAATCTTCTTTTTACATGGTGTATTTGGGAGTTGCTTTTTGGAACTAAACAGACCTCAAGTTTCATTGATCACTACAAACTACGACTCTGTGCGATCAAATATTTACGGTGGGAATTGCTCCAAGACTCGCAAGTTCCAACGAAGTGGACATCGTCGATCCAGGGACGTACTCTTACGGCCAGCTGCTAGATTAAACATTGAGCTCAGCAGCCATGCCCGCGGTGCCAGCAGCTAGATTAAACATTGAGCCCAGCAGCCATGCCCTGGCATGCACTGACGTGCGGCGCCGGCGTAGCCACCCTGCAGCGGAAGCCGCCAGTCCTAGGCTCCGGAAACACCATCTCTGCCTTTTCTCATCCCATTCGCCGGACGGCAGAGGACACGGAGCGGAGCCAACCACGAGCGTGTGTTTCTGCGCTGGGAGCCAAGTTGCTCATCTCGCTCGGAACCGCGAACCACGTTGGAGAGAGCCATCTGTGAGCCTTTCTCAGGCGGAGGAGCCGCGCCTGAAGCGTCCTCGGATCGCTCGACCAGGACCAGCCACGCGTCGCCGATCACGGTATACCGATCCTAGTATAAGTAAGCGGGCATCAGCCGCATCACGGGAGGTCACGGCGCGATCGCCATGATCTTCTTGCACTCCTCCGACATCCGCACTACCTTCCTCGTCCTTCTCGACGCCCTCACGTCCTCGCCGGCGTCCACTCTGGCCAGTATCATCTATCATGAACGCCATCTCGTCCGACCTCGCATCCAATGATCCAATGCTGTCGCCTGCTCCTCGATGGCCTCGGGAACCGTGGAGGAATCCATCGACAACTCAAGTGTGTGTGCTCTCCCCTCTTTTCGGTTGCGCTGCCGTCGAACCCTAATCGATCGATAGATATCTAGGGCTGGGACGGAGGTTTTTTCTTCTATCCTTGTGCTCCTATCGTCTTGGGCGGTGTTCGCTTCCCATCAAATCCAAAACTTCCCCCAAACTTTACTATTCACTATCACATCAAATCTCTCTCCTCATGCATGAAGCATTAAATATAGGTAAATAAAAAAACTAAGTACATGGTTTTGATGTACACGACGGGACGAATCTTTTGAGCCTAGTTAGGTCATGGTAGGACAATGATTACCACAAACAAACGAAAAGTGCTACAGTGCGCTACAGTGTTCGATGTGGCATTTTCACCCAAATTCACATTCCCTTTCCAAGAAGTGAACACCGCCTTGATGTTTTTTATTTTTATTGTTGATCCGCAAGTCTCGATTGGATGGTCCTTCATCAGGGAATAAATACGTATATATATTCAAACGTGCACTGTGTACGTCAAGGTTTTGTTATTTGATTTATTTTAGGCATGGTGGATATACGCGTGGGTAAACTCAATCATGGTGACAAAAATATTAGAGAGGATGGACTCACCCCTTCTCAATACAATCTTTTTTGTTCTGCTTTTGTTCTACTATTTTTGGGTCCACGAAATGGGCTGACAGGTGGGGCCTCTGTGAGGGGTGGAGAAGTTTTTTCCAGGTAACAAAAGTTGCAATTCTACTGGATAATGACATATAATAAAACATTGTCAATTGAATGGGCCATGGTAAACAGACAAGTCGTGTGAAGTGCTTTTAAAAATACTTTATATTCACTCTCTCATGTATAGACAACTTTTGGTATTCTCAAATCTAGAGGCACATCATTTTCGTGATAGTTGGTTTTTATTTATATAGAGAAAAACTCTACAATCTATGTCTATTAGCAATACGGGATAACAAAAGAAAAAGGCTCGGATGAGGTTTCACGGTAGAATACGGAATAATAGACACATATCTATACTATCAATTTTAATTTTCTATTTATACTATTAAAAAAATAGAAGAATAAAAAAATAAAAAAACACATGGCCCCCGTCGGCGTGGCCTCGTCATGGGTTGCATCCTTTCAAAAAAAGTTGTTTACTTTCCAAAAAAAATAGGTGGGTACAAAAAACACAGGTGAGAAAAAAAAGGGTGTAGAGGTGAACTCACATGAGTTTTTTCGCTCTACCAAAAAAACTTCCACAATATTTCCTTTTTTTCCCATGCAACATGGATCCAGGTGCGTCCAGCGTGAGGGGTACACGGGGCTTTCGTTGGTAGAAAAAGTTTTCAAAAGAATTGGATCCTTTTAGTATAGATAATGTAACGGAGACAACAAAGCGGTTTTTAAACTAAGCATCCAGAAGGCAAGAGAGATAAATGGGAATATTAAACTAAGCTCGTTTTTTTAGAGTCAGATAAATCGAGCTCAGATTATTTCTCTAAACTTCTATAACTAGTTGTGTTATAAATATATATCCGCTTATAAATTGTTACTTCTAGAATCACACAAACTCCAACTCGCGGCCCCGCGTTGCCTGAGCACAACATAGGCCCATGCGCCGCGCCACTAGTCCCTTCGTTCCACCATGCCATTAATGCTCCCATGCATACATTCACTCCGCCTCGTCACCGTTGTGGACCATGCGACCGCGAGTATGATGGTGGCGATGCCTTGCTTTTTGCCAGTAGTATCCAAATCCTAGCAGCTAGATGCACAGTTCCCATGGCCAAATTCACCATGCTTTTGATGGTGGATGCATCATGGTACTAGCGTGGTAGAGGCGCGCAGCATCGGCCTCCTGTGCCGAATTGGATGTAGCGTAGCTGTGCCATGTGTTTTGTTGGTGCAGAGGCTGAGCATACAAAGAGGTGTCATTGTTGTTGTTTCTTATGCCCCATTTATAATAAATATAATTTATTCAGCTCATAAAGTACCGATAGTTTACCCGGGAGTATTTGAAGTATCTTAACTTTCTTGGAGAAACACTATGGTCAAAGCGTCTCGATGATTGCTAAGATAGAATATACTAACATATCAAGTAGGATAACTGGGGTAAGGCAACGACTAGAACGGTAAATACCTAAGAAGATACAAGATGATAATTACATTCTTAAGACACTTCTAAACTACTTAGGAAAATTGCAGCTGAAACTAATGTGTTGGTCTGTGGAGTTTGGTCGCCATGGACGGGAAGGAATGCACGTTCGCATGGTTCACCTCGCCACAACCCACGCGCGGCTGTAAGACACATAGCCAAGATGCTAGAAGACATGGTGTGCTCAGAGGAAAAGGAGATACCGAGGAAGCAGCGAGTGGTGGAAGTCTGGAAACCACCTGATACCGGCTGGATTAAAGTCAACACGGATGGGGCTTTTGATGCTGCATCTGGGAAAGGTGCTGCTGGTGCAATCTTGAGGAATGAACGAGGAGAAACACTAGCAGCTGAAGGACGAAAGTATGAGAATTTAGCTGATGGTTTGACAGCGGAAGCTTTGGCTGCAAGAAATGGCATGTTGTTGGTTGTGGCATTAGGCTACAACAAGGTCATCCCGGAGTTGGACAATCAATCTTTAGCTAACTCCTTGAAGTCGATGGAGGATGATAGATCAACGATTAGTGATCTTTGGCAAGGAATCCAAGAGCTAGGCAGATCCCTTTTGTCTTTTCGCATTTCATTTGTACACCGGGAAGCAAATTTGGCAGCTCATTTCTGTGCGAAGATGCCGACCGTTAGTGCGGCCATGTGGTCTAGTTTTGGTTATGTCCCGGACTGGCTTTTAGGGGTTGTAACTAAAGATTGAATTCTGCCATGAATCAATAAAGCTCTTGTGATTTGCTCAAAAAAAACTACTTAGGAAAATTTAAAAAAAAAGGAAAAGAAAATCTAATTTCTTCTCGGTCCGGATCCAACCTAGAACCAACCCGTTTGCCCAAACCCAACCTGGCCTGCTCCCGCAGCTCTTCCTGTTCATGGGCCGAACCCGGCCCATCTACAGCTGCCTCCACAGTCCGCGTGGACTGTGCCGCTACCGCTAGTACTTCCCTGGCGTGCATGCCAAGGCCGAGCTTGACATCCGCGCCCTATAAAAGCTGCCACCCCGCCATCCGCATCCCCTGCTCAAGCTAGTCGTCTTGCTAGCCCGTCCTACACGCATGCACCGCCGGCCGCTGCCAGGAGCTCTCACCGCCACCTTGCTCCGCCCCCGCATCCTCTTCCTCCACCAAGCCAGCGTGCTTCCTCGAACCTTTCCACTACTAGCAACAAAAGCACCCCTATAGCCCCCACCCACTTGGAATCTAAACAGTTATGGATTTCAACGCCGCTTAGGTGTGATTTCTAAACAACAATCTTGATAAATACAATTATTTGTTTCTATTTCACCAACACTTCAAAATTCTAGATAATGGTTCAAAAGTAGTAGATTTAGGAACAATATTCAGCCCATCAAGTTTTACCATCATCTTTTCTGCCATTTATGAAAAACCTTTAGTTTATCTTGAGTGGAGACCTTTTTAAGATGGTAAAAATTGATTTTTTTGGTTTTACATTTAAAAATGTATTTTTCCAAGAATTGTTTGAGATACTATAAACTAAGGGGACAGGGAAGCTTCCAGGAAATTTCAATATAGTAACGGCTACTAAGGGTATACGCGAGGACTACCTCTAAGGGGAAGCTTCCAAGAAATTTCAATATAGTAACAGCTTCTAAGGGTATACATGAGGACGAACCCTAAGGGGAAGCTTCCAGGAAATTTCAATAGTAACGGGTAAAACCTTTCCGTCGACAACTGGTTATCCTATACTACAGGTAGTAGAATGTATAGGCATCATATGTAGCAGTATTTGATTAAGCATTAAAAAGAGTCGATCTATATTGAACATACTTATATTGGTAGGATAATCACAAGGGGTTACTAAAGGGCTCTAGTTAATGCTTGCCTAAAAAGTTTAATTTTACATTTTGAGTCTGAAACGTATGTGCATTTATTTTGAAACAAATAATATTTAGCTTATATGTATAAATGGAAGAAGAAATGACATGTACTTACCCGCAAAAAAATGACATGTACTTAAAACCTTATTTTACACTTTCCTAATGGATGCTGACAAATGGGTCCCACCTTGGTCATGCAATACAAGGACCCCTTTGTCATTGACACATAGCACATATTCATAACTGACAGGTGTCACTATACTTTTTCTTGAACAAAAGGTTCATGTACCTCAAAATATTAGGAAAATTGCTCCTTTCACAGCTCCTTTTGTTCTATATATAGGACCATCCTTGGGATCCTACACCTCATAACACACTTGGCTCTCAACAGAAGCAAATCATTTCTTACTCACATACCAATAGTAGTTCATTTGAATTCTCCACTTTAGAATGACTAGGAGGCCAAAGAGATCAGGAATTAGCTACATTGAAGACGATGATAGCCGTAGCCTCACATTCTTCAAGCGTCGTGCCGGGCTTTTCAAAACTGCCGCTGACCTATCCACCCTCACTGGTGCTAGAATTGCTATAGCCATAGAGTCCGAGAGTGGAAAGATGTCCTCTTTCGGCACCCCATCGCCTAGCCCTATCATTGATTCTTTCCTTTCTGGGAATATACCGGTGGATCCATTTGTCAATGACGAAGAAAAGGCCAAAATCACTTTTTTGCAGAATGAACTATTCAAGGTGGAGAAAGAGAAATATGAGGTGGACAAGAGGTCAAAGGAGACCCTTGGAAGTTCCAAGGAGATCCAAGAATCCTCATGGAAGGCTAAGCTTGTCTACGGCGGTAAGATAGAGGATCTTAGTGTTGAGCAGCTCAACGAGCTGCTACGTGACATCTTAGAGATCAAGAAAGAGGTTAATGACCGACTACATCCACAACAACCTAGCTATCAGTTGGAGGCTGGTGGGTCAAGAGATCCATCCCTCCAGTGGCTGTCCTCTTCATCATCACATTCACAGATCCTACTGCCACCAAGGCGTCCTTTGCCTTGGACCGCCATACAACACAGTAATCTGATGCCACAACACCCTTCGACGCTGCAGCCTCAAGCACAACTGATGCTACCTCTTAATGAAGCCTATCAGCGCAGCTACAATACCCAGGGGTTGCATATCAATGGTAATATCTCACAGCCATTCTCGCAATCTTCTTTAGTGTCTGCCCTACCACCACCATCACCTTCATCATCAGCGCAGTTCACATTCTATAATGAATTTCCTCAATCATCATCACAACAACAGCCAACTCCATTGCCTATAGAAGCCGAGCTTAGCCTGCCGGAGCAGCCTCAAAACCTTGCGAACACTCATGACTTCACTGCTGGTCACCCATTCGCCAATCAACAGTGGCCTTCTCCTATTCTTTCTAATGAGCCGTACTATGATATTAGCTCGTCTGGACATAATTTTTACTTGGGTGATCATGGCGATTACGGAGGCCAAGCTGTTGCTGGTGAGCATGACATGCCTCGTCCTTCTGGACTGCATCAACAAGCTTCTGGTTGTCCCTCCAGGACCTTCGAGTCTTCTTAAGAAGAATGTCTTGGCAATGACGGTCCAGGAAATAACATGGTTTGTTATAGTTGATGCCAGAATTTCAATTGTTCATGTGATTTGAGTTATCTAGTTGGTTGTCATCCAGACTGTAGATTGGTTTAGACCACCAGTTTCGAGAGTTGTGCATGCATGTATGGGTATATCCTATGAACCCTAGAAGTTTGCTTCATGAGTCTTATCCTTGCATTGCATCCATGTGATGCGTTGTATCTTTCATATTATTGAATGAAATCCTTTGGTTGAAAATGATACTAGTTAATGCTTACATGATGAGGATGGAGGGGCATGGGTTCGTACTCTTAAAAGTCTTTTTTTTGTTGTTGGGACAGATGATTCTGCTTGTTTTTGTGATTTATTGTTGTATACGTACTATTTTTTTTATTAAGCATACAAAACATTACCTGGCCTCTCCCACAGTTCGTAAAGATGTGCTCATACGTATACCATCACTGTTTGCTTTTTTGCGTGCAGAGAACACTATAGCCATAGGTACGTATCTCCTATGTCCTATGGATGAAAAGGTGGTGTATAATTGAACGCATCCATACGAAAAAGGAGGATCACATGTGTATTGCTTGTACAAAACCGTTTTAAGTTTGACTGGCTTGGACCATACTTCAGTTACTTTTCTTTTCCGATTTCATGGATCAGTTTCTTATCTCATAGCTAGCATCTTTCTATATATCTACAATGCTTGCAGTTAGCACCTTCTTCGTTAAGGAATAAACACCTTGGACTAGTAGGCAACCATTATTCAAAAACAAACTACTAACCTGAGGTCAGTTGTTTTAGACAGAGAGCAGATAAACATAGCTCAATTGTATTTTTATTCCTGAGTTTGTAAACCGCGAGCTCACGTGATCTGTGAATTTCTTTTTGAGCACGAGAGAATAGAACTGGACCAAAGGCCCACTATGCTAAGGCCCCTGTGCTGCAATCTGGTCTACCATGATGAGTCCATTGAAACCCAAAACTATTGGCCACGATAATTTTCTCATGAGCATATATATGGAAGAAAAAGAATGAGAAATCAAAGTCTCCATCGAGACTCTTTCTCTTTGAAGTTTATTACCACTTCAAGCAACTAGTTGAGCTATAGATGTATGTGACCTTATTAATTTTTACTTCCTATGAATATAAATATATAACGTTGTTTTCGAACTTAAACACGGTTTATAAGGCGGAATTTATGAAGCAACTTTTAAGAAAATATGGTATTTTAAATAGAAAAGGTAGGAATATAAACATTATATTGTGTATACTCTGATCATTATATGTTATCTATATTTATTATTATCTTTACAATCGGACCGTTTCTAAGTTACATTGGCTTTTAGTCCGTCATGATATGTAGGCCCCGCGACTCCGTCACTAGATTGTCGCTTTCCATGCCCGTCCGCTTTTACATATGTCCATATTTTCTAGGTGGTATTAAACAAATCGGTTTCTTTTTCTTAATATTTGTTGCATTCTCGCCGCTTGGCAAACTAGAAGGGTGTTGTTGAGCCCACGTGCAGGTGTTCGCGGTTATGGTGGCGCCTGGAGGTCGTTGCATGGTTGCCGATTGGAGCTGCTTGCAGCGGACCGCGGCGGATGGCGTTGCTTGGTAACGGTCAGTGCGGCGTGGGACTGCGTCAAAGGACGACGCTTGTGGCATCGGCATCATGCTATGACTTGGCTTGCAGCGGGTTGCGGCGGGTTGTTCAGCTTGGCTTGGCTATCCAGTGCGGCACATCGTCGAAAGATGGCGCATGCGACTTCTTCGGTTTGCTGGCTTGGCTGTGGAAGCTACGTGCGGGGGTAAAGCAAGAAAGTGAGGTCGGCCTGCAACGATGGCTTGGTGGTATGATGGGGATCCGAAGAGGCAGGGCAGATTTGCTCACCACCCTAATGACGATTTAAGAAACAGATCTAGGATGTAAAGTGTGAGGCTTTTTTTAGTAAAAGGAAGCCTCCAGTGTTACACACAGCCAAGTTTTTACATCATTCACAGCTCTAGCTAGTTACAAATAATAAGGAAAAGAAAACACAAATGACGTACAAAAAGACATTAATAAAGGTCTACTATGTCTTTTTACACTAGATTTCTACGGTCCACAATCCTTAAGAATAATCCAAATTTTACTGAAACAGAAAGGCTGCATTCTAAAATTCCAAAAGCCAATACAAGGGTCACTAAACAACAAAATTGAATTATGGTCCATTTCAATATCATGGGCTACTTTGGTATTGTGGAACCAGGATCCCTAGGGCAATTACCAGGCCACACAGTTGTGTATTGCCGAGCAGATATGGTGCGCTAAGGCATGCACCAACAACCTTTTTTATTAGTACATTTCCGGAGAACAAGGAAAATGGCAGCGCTACTGGATATTGTATATGAACCAAATAGCCTATTCACCTGGACACTGCCTAAAGCATCTAGTTTCAGTTTTCTGTAGAAAAATAATCACAAGAGCGTGTCATATCCTTAAGCTCTGCATGGAATTTCGTGAGCATTTGTTGTTTCCTTGACTTCCACGTTCAGCCTATGCCTAGCTGATCACATTCAGCGGCGCATGCATAAGCAGATCCATAGAAACGCTATGCCTTTTTGACACTCTCGTGCTTTTTGTAAGAGGTGCTATTGTCGGATGGTAGGTTGGTATAGTCCGTAGAAGAAATCAAAGAATGAGAGCTTGGCAAGTAGCAGCAGCTAGCTGCCATCTACTACTGAAAATGTACATCCCCTGTTTTCGGCTGCAGGTTTTGCTGTGTCTTTTACCCTGGACCGGTCTCAAGTTTTGCTTGCAGTGGTTATCCAGTAATAGATGGAAACATGCAAAGGTGCATATGGTTCTGTGCAGTACAAGAATCTGATGCTTTTGTGCTACTGATTTGAACGATGTAATTTACATTTCAGTCAACTGATAGTTCTAGCATTTTAATTATTTTCCATCTGCCCAGACTAGTAACAATCAGGTTGCTGGCATTACACATACTTACATATACATTTGGAAGTTCAAATCCAAACCATATTACTTACTAGTTACTTCTTACCGGAATTAATAATTAACCTGCCACCATACATACCCTCCCCTGACTGTATGTATCATATCGATCACCATAATTGTGCAGCCGTCTTCTGCTAAATGGGTTGGCCAGAAATCACCCATGTAGTGTCACCATAATTGTGCAGCCGTCTTCCATGTAGTGGCCATGGCAGCGCACAGGTAGGATGCAGCCGGCGAGCAGAGGATGTGGGAGCAAGGGAGACAGAACGAGAGCAAACAACGAGGGCACAGGTGAGTCTCAAGGAGGGAAGATGCGCCGGTGGCCATGGGGAAGAGTATAAGAGCAGAGTCGGGGTGAGCTCCACTACTGGACACACCTTCATCTGCACTAGTTGAGAACCCCCTTTAGCTCCGGTTTTCTAAACGGTGCAGATCTTGCTAAAGACCTCTTTAGCACCGGTGTAACACTACTACAGAAATGAACATCACAAACGGCCAACCACAAACGGTTTTGATGCCCAACATCACAAACCGTTTTAACAAAACCGTTTATGATGTGGGGCATCACAAACGATTTTGTCAAAACCGTTTGTGATGGTACATCATCACAAACGGTTTTTCTTACAATACAAACCGTTTGTGATGTACGGTTGGTAGCAAAAACCGTTTGTGATGATGTGTATGGTACAATTTAAAACCACATTTTAAAGTAGTAAATCACTTCAAATCAAAAGGTGTTGAACTACAAAGTTGTATGCCTTATCAATATGTCGAACTTTTATTTTGGTCATTTCTTCATTCGACAAATTCATATGAACATTGTTCATAAAATCCATCTCTCTCATAGAGTTTCCTAAAACTATAAGAGAGACCTATAAGATTTGTGAACAATATTACTCTCACTACATCGGATGAAAAAACGGTCAACATGAAAGTTGTAGATCTTCAGAAGTCATACAACTTTGTAGTTTATAACTTTTTAATTTGAATTTGTTTTACTAATGAAAAGTAAGTTTGTACTCAATTTGAAATTTGAGTTTTTTTCAAACGACCTCGGATGAAAAAACGATCAACATAAAAGTTGTAGATCTCAACAATTCATGAAACTTTGTAGTTGATAACTTTGTCATTTGAAGTCATCTAGTTAGATAGATCTAAGTTTGAATGTTATCAAATTTGAAATTTAAATTTTGTAAACGACCTCGGATGAAAAAACGGTCAACATGAAAGTTGTAGATTTCGAAAAGTTAGGAACTTTGTAGTTAAACACTTTTTGATTTGAATCTGTTTAGGGCCTCAAACAAGCAATTTAAGCTCGGTTTGGTATAATATGATAGGAATCGAAACGACATCTAGTCACAGGTGACGGAGTGGTGCAGCGGTAGAGGAGGCTACGCATGAAGGAGAGGTCACGAGTTTGAACCCGACCGGCCGCGTAGCGCGCGATTTATATGCGAAAAAATGGCATGACTTGGGTGGCTGGTGGCCTTCCCAAATGAAAATAAATTTTTTGCCCTATTGTTTTCGTATTTTTTGGGGTTTGTTTCGGACGCAATAGATCACAAACGGTTCGTAACACTGCTTTCCTGCCTGATGAGCGCGCCGCCCGCATGCGCTGTCCAAGCATGCCGCCTGCCCCGACCGGCCGCCCGCACGCGCCTTGCCCCGCGCGCCGCCGGCCAGCGCTCGCGCCCGCGGGCCACCCATGCCTCGCCTGCGCGCGCGCCTGCCTGGAGAGGGAAGAAATCAAGTGAGAAGAGGAAGAGAGGAAAGAAAGGGAAAGAAGAAGAGATAATGTTGAAGAAGAAGATAGGAGATTTAAAAAGAGAAGGGAGTGGCTGCCCGCGTGCTGTGCTTGTATGCTGCTCATTAGCACCGGTTGCGGCCAACAACCAGTGCTAAAAGGCCTCGACAGCTTTAGCACCGGATGGTGGCTGCACCTGGTGCTAATGGGGGACCTTTAGCACCGGGTTTTACCATGATCCGATGCTAATGAGCTCCCTCCTGCCAAGCTTGCGCGTCGCCCCGCTCCTAACCGTCGGACCCAGTGCTAATGCACATTTAGCACTGGGTCTAAAATGTACCGAGGCATTTGAGCGGGGCGGATGTTGAGTTCTCTAGTAGTGTCAACGGCACGGTAGATGGGCGAGGTCACGTAGCATGGCATACAAGGCCAGTTCCGGCATAGTGAGCAAGGTCGTGCCCAGCAGCGACATGGCGGAGGGGCTGAACGGCGGACGGGGGTGGCGCAAGCTAGCACTAAAACCGGCAATAATGGAGAAAGAGAGGGTGATGGATCCTATATCTACTCCATGTTAGCAGATACATACGGGGTTTAACATAAGTAACTTTTGTACCTCATGTGAACCGATCAACAAGTTTAGGGATTTCGATGTACATTTTGGGAGTTTGGGAACCTGGATAACACTTACGGTCAATGCATTTTACTCATTTATAGCTCATGAAAAGGTTCATTTAATGGGATTGGGCTATGTTTTTTAGCAACTAATTTCAGCTCAGATTTACAATATTACTACTGGTTCGATTCGGTACAGTCTGAATGGAGGATCAAACATGCATAACATGATCTTCACCGTCAGCATGGATCAAAGGAAGGTAAGCATTTACACCATTTTATTACCTTAGCTATCACACCTAAAATTTCCAAATTTTAGGATGTGAAGAATAAGCATAATTAATATAATAATTTTCTCAAATTTCTAAAAATTTCCAAGATTTATATAATTTTCAGGGAATTCAGTATAGGAAAAATTTTGTTTGCTAAATTAAATCAAAATAACATAGGTAAAAAAAGTGTGCTGCAAATCTTTGTGTGCGCAAAGTTTTCAAATACACGCTTAGAAGCCTATTGGGAATTATGCAGAGTTTTCTGTAATTTATTCCTATTTTCTTGTGGCAAATTTTAATTTTGGAACACGCTAAAATCCTTTTCGTGAGCTCCAAATACATTATTTGGGTTCCTCATGTCCAACTCTAATCTCTAGGAATTTTTCTGGGATTGTTGGAATTTTTGGAATATTTTTCATGGTTTAAATATGAATTCTAGACTTATTTGGATTTATTTTATAATTAGGAAAATAATTATTCCGAGAATTAAAATCACCCCAAATCTTAGTAGACTAGCCTTGGCCCAAAGTTGACCCGATTTTAGCCCAAATCCATCCCATCATTTTATTGGGCCAAATTTCAAAGCACGTTAGCATTGGAATGGGGCGAACCACTTTAGTCCCATATTGCTAATGAACCTGGAGGTGAGAGGTTTTCTTCCTATATATACAAACCACCTCTCCTGTGGAAAAGACACACCATCAAATCCTTTACAGGGAGGTTGTCGACGAATTATGTCGAGCACGTCTAACTGGGGATACCCCAGGGAGTAGATTTGTGTGGGTCTCGCCGAGTTCTAGGAGCGAAAGTACACGAATAACACAATTTAGACAGGTTCGGGCCGCGAGTAGCGTAATACCCTACGTCCTGTGTGCTTGAATGTATTGCACGTGTGGTTGTCTGATGTCGTGTTGGACATACCGAACTAGGGACCCCTGCCCTCCTTTATATATCCCAGGGGTCAAGGTTACATGGTAAGTTCCCTAGTCGGATACAATTGGGAGTCCTAGTCCTAGTAGGAGTACACGAGTAGTTGTCCGAGTAGTTCTACTAGGACTCGGTCTTCTGTCTTGAGGGTACCCAGGGATGCATATCCCACAAGCCCCCGAGCATCTTGCACCTTCGCTTCAAGTCTTGAATCCGCTTTAACATCTTCGAGTACTTGGAGCTAAGTCCAAGACGCTCTGATCTTCTCTGATGTAACACCCAAAATACTCAAATTTAAAATTTTTGGCATTTAAATAATTATTTAATGCTCTCACCTATTTTATAAAGGCTAAATAATAATTTTCTAAGATTTAAAATCAAATATAAGTGATAGAAACATTTATTGTTGCATTCATGTTGCTGCATTTATTTTTGTATTGCTTGTGATTCAAACAAGAATTTAAATTTATTTAAATTCAAATTTGAATCATTTTGTTTGGAGCTCTAGAAAAGTTGTTAGGCCAATAGTTCGCTTTAGCCCCCTTAACTTTTTCCCAAGTTCAGCTTTGCTCCCCCAACTCTTTCCCCGGTCCAGCCCAGCACCCCCTCCCCTTTTTCTTTTCCCCGGCCTAGTTCTTCCCCCGCGGCCCAGCTCCCCTTTTCCTTTTTCTTTCTCCCCGCTCGGCCCAGCCGCAGCCGCTCGCCCCGCCTCTCTCGGCCCACTTCGCTCCACGGTCGCCGCGGTCGCCGACACTCAGGGCCCACTCGCCAGGCCCTTCTTCCTCCTCGCACCCGACGCGCCTTCCTTCCCCGCCGCCAATCACGCAGCCTGCCCGGCCGTCCCCGCCGCTCCTCACGCTCCTGGACCCACCCAGGAACCTTCCCCGCCCCTTTCTCCCTCGATCCCCTTCCTTTCCCCGGCCGCGCTATGCATGGCAAGTGCCATCCCCGATGGAAACCCCGGGTCGCCGCCGGTCGCCTCGCGAAATCAGAGGGCACTGCACGCCGAGGCCCTAGAGCTATGTAAACGAACCCTCCGCGTCCCCCGAGCCCTCACCAACCCCCGTTTCCGAGCACCAAGCCCACCAACACCAATCCCCGCAACGCTGCCGCCTCCCGAGCTCGAATTCCGCCGCCGTCGTTGATCCTCGCCGTCGGCGCCTAATTCCCGACGAGGATCCCTCCAGGAGCTCCGCCCGGAGGTAATGCAGCTGTCCGCGCCATCCAAGCCCCTCTGTTTGCCCTGTTCCATAACTAATCGCTCGCCGTCGCTGCTCAGACCCGCCGGAATCCGCCGGCCGCCGTTGTCACCCCGCTTCGGCACACCTCCGTCCCGGCCGACCCCAGGAATTGCTTCCCCGCTCCACGAGGAGTACTCCGAGCCTCCCCACGCCCGCTCTCGCGCTCCGGAGCCCCGTCGCCGACACGCACCCAGCCGCCGCTCCGCCGCTCGTCGTCGGCCGCCGTCCCCGCCACTCCTCCGTCGACTTGGACCACTCAGGTAGACTCGCCGCTTCCCGAGGAAGCCGTAGGACCCGGTCCCGCCCCAAACCATGCTCTCTAGCGCGATTCCGGCCACGCTCCGGCGAGGCCGCCGCCGTCGCGAGCGCAGCGCCGCCGCGGGCTCTGTCCCTGCCGGCGACCAACCCCCCCCCCCCCCCCCCGATTAATCCGAGCCGCCCGATCCTGATCGCACGGCCGCCACGCGTCCCTGCCTTGAGTCAAACCTAGGGATACCGGTCAGCGCTGGCAAATATGCTAAAGAGTCCCTGTACTTTCGGGAAATTAACCCGCGGTCCTTTTGAATTCAAAAATAATTACAAATAGGTCCTGTTTTATTCGTTTAGGCCCCTGGAAATTTTAAAACTTTGCCAGCAAGCCCCCGAACCTTAGAAACGCTATAACTTTCACGTTTTAGCTCCGATTTGCGTGATTTTCACGCTCATGTGTTCGTAGCGAAGCGTAGAATAATTCTAGCTCCTGTTTTTGTACTGTTTTTACTGTTGGTGTACTGTTCTAATAGAATTACTTTTGCTTGCATGTGATGATTGTTTTGGATTGCGTGCGTGATGTTCGTGTCCAGTCGGTGAGCCCGTAGCGTTGGACTACGAGTACGTTGAGGACGTGCCGGAGCAGGATTTTCAGCAGCAGCCGTACTCCGAGGAAGGCAAGTTATAGCACGGACAATCCTTGCTACCTACCCACTCATTTAAATCACTGTTCTTTACATACGCATGTGTCTAATACTGTTTACCATTAAGGCTGTACCTAGCATTTATTTTCCCTGTCCTTGTATTCCTATGGGTAATTGCATATGGGTAGTATTTTTGCTAGGCGCAGCTACTGTCACCACTATTTAATTGTTAATATTGACTTAATGGTCCACTGCAACATTAATGAATAAAACTTGCTTTTTAGCAACTTGGATTAGGGGGCTAGAGCATGTGCTGTGTGCTTTGCTCTAGTGTCTCCCTCTAAGGACCGGTTCTTAAAGCGGCAACCCAGGAGCCTGTCGCCACCGCCGGAACTATAATGGCTCTGGTCTTGGTCAAGTAGCTTGTACGTCTCTAGCTTGGCAGTAGTTACCGAGGGGCCAACGGCGTTGGGGGAGGTACGGTGCTGGGTGTTCTCCGATTCCACCGAGGACGGTAGCCCCGTCGACTAGGTCACGTTAGACCCAGTCCCGTGTAGGAGTCTCAGCGATTGAGAACTCTGCACGTTGCGCAGTATGGGTGCGATACCCGCGCTCCGGACGCCATCGACCCCCTCACGGTGTGACTCCGTGGGCGTACGTCGATCTCGGTGCCTAAGTTTTCACCGCCGTATAGTACTCCAGCGGCTACTGACTTGTTAGGGTGTCTTGTGAAAGCCTCGTAGCGTCCCTATGCAGTCACACCTCGGAAGTGTCGATGTGCGTGGTTGGGTGCAAAGTTCCTTTGAACTTTTACGCAACTGGTGGGTAAAGGGCGAAACCTCTACAGAGTGTACGATCTATCATGATAGCCTTGCTCAGGGTCACGAGCGGCCTGGATCCTTTTTGATTAGAATATGGTATTTATTCATGCTTAATGTCACTTACACTATTAATTGGGTTACAACTGGGTTTTCATTCACTTGTAGTAACTTGGATAAAGTTAAAACGAACCAACTAAAAGTGCTAATGCAGTTAAGCCGAGTCTAGCCTTTTTGAGCCTTCATAACCCGTGCTAAACTTGCTAAGTAATTTCCATTACTTACACTTGCTATTTATTATCATTTTGGGAAAAACCCCGGACGGGTAACAGATTGGAGTCAGGCTGATTATGCTGTGGAGTTTCCTGAGGATTTGCCATACTTCTGAGCTGGCGTTCTCCCAGTCAGAGTCCCTGTGGGATTGCGGCTACACTTAGCGAAAGTTTATTAGTCTTCCGCTGTCCATGTATTTCATTTATGCAAAACTCTGATGTATTCGCTACTTTATGATGAGAATTAAGCATTGTACTCTGATTTTTACCATATTTGTTCGCTATATGTGTCTGTGGACTTCCTGGGCACCCATATGGCCACATTCGGGTTTTGAGTAAATCCGGGTGTGACAGATTGGTATCAGAGCCGTGCTGACTGTAGGAACGCAGCCTAGATAGTACGGTTGACAAATTACTAGGAGATCCCCATGTTTTTAAAAATTTAAAAAAAAATCTAACAGTCGAGTCTTGTGTGAGTTTATGCCTTTACCTGTTTGTACTTATTGTTATTATGCATATGTTTGATTTGGTTCTTTGTAATGATTGTGATGGGCGTAGACACCTGTCTGCTACCATCTAGATATAGGTATAAGGCTTAAGGACTTTATTGTTTAGATAGCAGGGGGGTAAATATATTTTTCTCGTACTAATCATCTAACATCTGACCCTTGTGATTATAGATGGCTCACCCCGGGGGCAATGCGGGCGGACAGCCTCCGCACCAGAATCCGCCCCCGAATCTGAATCCGAACCATCAGATCCCCACCATTGAGTAGCTGATGTATGCTCAAGTTCAGATGATGCAGCAGATGGCCGAGACGATGAGGCTGATCCAGCAGAACCAACATCACCCCCAGGCAGCTGCACCGCCCAGAGACAAGAGGGGCGAGTTTCTGAAGGGACGCCCGCCGACTTTCAGCAAGGCCAGCGACCCCCTTGAGGCAGAAGACTGGCTCAAGGCAGTGGAGAGACAGTTGGACATCGCCCAGTGCGATGACAGAGAGAAGGTACTGTACGCCGGAGGGCAGCTTCAGGGGCCGGCGTTGGATTGGTGGGATTCATACCAGTCTTCACGCCCGGCCGGTACTCAGATCACTTGGCAGCAGTTCTGCAGCAGCTTTCGTGCACACCACGTGCCGGAAGCCTTAATGGTTCTGAAGAAGAAGGAGTTCCTGGCACTGAAGCAGGAAGGGATGAGTGTCACGGCGTATCGTGACAAGTTCGTCTCGTTGGCCCGTTACGCTCCAGAGGACGTGGCCACTGATCAGAAGAAGCAGGCCAGGTTCCGTGACGGTCTGCAGGATGCTCTCCAGTACCAGCTCATGTGCACCAAGTTCCCGACCTTTCACGAGCTGGTGGACGGCGCTCTGATGTTGGAGCACAAGCGCCGTGAGATGGAGGACAAGAAGAGGAAGCTCCAGGGACAGCAGGTGGGCAGCAGCAGTCGTCCACGCTTCACACCTCCCCAGAGTCTGCAGGTCGGAGGCCAGCAGCGTTTCCAGGGTCAGTCCGGCTTGCTCAGTCGTGGCCAGTACCAGCAGCAGCGTCCTCAGTTTCCTCGGGCGCCACAGCAGCAGCGTCCTCAGGGTCAGCCACAGATGAGTCCAGTTCCGCGCAGCCAGGTGCAGCCGAGTCCAGTCCAGCGCATCAGCCCAGCCAACACTACACCGGTGGGTCCGAGGGTGTGCTACCACTGTGGCGAGCAGGGACACTTCGCCAATGCCTGCCCCAAGAAGATCCAGAACACCGCTGGACAGAACCAGCAGGGCAGTACTCAGAGAGTTGGGCAGCCGCAGGGTCAGCAGCAGGGAGGTCGTGCACTGCAGACTCCGGTTCGGGGCAAGCTCAACCACACCGGTGCAGAGACAGCAGAGACAGCCACTGATGTTGTCGTGGGTACGTTCCTCGTCAATTCGACCCCCGCCACTGTTTTATTTGATTCTGGAGCTTCGCATGCTTTCATTTCCGCTGCTTTTGTAAAGAAGAATTTATTAGCTCTGAAACCCATGATGAACACTATGTTAGTAAGCTCACCAGGAGGTGAACAGCGGGCTACTCTACGATGCCCCCATGTTCCCATCATAATAAGGGGGGTAGAGTTCAAGGCAGGTCCGATAGTCCTGGAGACCCTGGGATTTGATCTGATCTTGGGTATGAGCTGGATGACCAGATATGATGCAGTGATCAGGTGTGCTACGAGGACCATCCAGCTGACAGCAGAGTCCGGTGACAAGGTGGAGTACCAGGCAGCTAGTTCCTCAGAGCAAGGCCAAGCAAATCAAGCTGAAGGGACAATGATTGAAGATATCAGGGTGGTGAGCCAGTTCCCGGATGTGTTCCCAGACGAGTTGCCAGATATGCCTCCAGAACGAGATGTTAAATTCGTTATTGAACTAAAACCTGGCACTACACCTATAGCCAAGAGGCCGTATAGGATGGGAGCGAAGGAGCTGGAGCAGCTCAAGAAGGAGTTGGACGAGTTGTTGGCCAAGGGGTACATTCGTCCGAGTGCTTCACCATGGGGAGCACCAGTACTGTTCGTCGACAAGAAGGATGGTTCGCAGAGGTTGTGTGTGGACTATCGAGCCCTCAATGAAGTAACCATCAAGAACAAGTACCCGCTGCCGAGGATTGATGATCTGTTCGATCAGTTGAGAGGAGCTTGTGTGTTCTCCAAGATAGATCTCCGGTCGGGTTATTATCAGATGAGGATCCGACAGTCGGATATTCCTAAGACCGCTTTCACTACTCGGTACGGGTTGTATGAGTTCTTGGTCATGTCTTTTGGATTGACCAATGCTCCTGCATACTTCATGTACTTGATGAACAGCGTGTTCATGGATTATCTGGACAAGTTCGTGGTGGTATTTATTGATGACATTCTGATCTTCTCCAAGACTGAAGAGGAACATGAAGAACATTTGAGATTGGTGCTGCAGAGACTCCGGGAACATCAGTTGTATGCCAAGCTGAGCAAGTGTGAGTTCTGGCTGAAGGAAGTGGCATTTCTGGGACACGTGTTGTCTAATGGAGGAGTGGCAGTTGATCCGAAGAAAGTCAGCGATGTGTTGAGCTGGAATCCGCCACGGGATGTGAGCGAGATTAGGAGTTTCCTTGGGATGGCCGGATATTACAGACGGTTCATTGAAGGATTCTCCAGGATTGCCAAGCCGCTGACTGCCTTGCTAGAGAAGAATGCCCCGTTTGTGTGGACAGAGGCGTGCCAGGTCAGCTTCGAAGAGTTGAAGAAGAGGTTGACTACAGCCCCAGTGCTAGTATTGCCAGATTTGGCTAAGAGTTTCTCCATCTACTGCGATGCATCCCGTCTAGGACTGGGTTGCGTCCTTATGCAGGAGGGCAGAGTCGTGTCTTATGCGTCCAGGCAGCTGAGGAAGCATGAGCAGAACTATCCGACACACGACTTGGAGTTGGCAGCTGTTGTACATGCTCTGAAGATCTGGAGACACTACTTGATTGGGCACAGATGTGACATCTACACTGATCATAAGAGCCTCAAGTATGTCTTCACTCAGTCAGATCTGAACATGAGACAACGCAGATGGTTAGAGCTGATCAAGGATTATGATCTGGAGATTCATTATCACCCAGGGAAGGCCAACTTGGTGGCAGATGCTCTGAGCAGGAGGAGTTATGTGAACAGGATCACTGGACACTGTTTGCCTGAGGAGCTCAGCCGAGAGTTTGAGAGGATGAGTCTGGGATTCGTCACCAGCATCACCGAGATGGCAGTGGAGCCCACACTTGAGCAGGAGATCCGGAGAGGTCAGCTGCAGGATGAGAAGATCAGAGAGATTGTGGGGAATGTTGCACTGGGAAAGGCCCCTGGATTCCGAGTTGATGATCAGGGAACTCTATGGCATGGAAAGAGGATATGTGTGCCAGACATAGCGCAGATCAGAGAGATGATTCTGAGAGAGGCGCATGACTCAGCTTATTCGATCCACCCAGGCAGCACTAAGATGTACCAGGACATCAAGGAGAGATTCTGGTGGTATGGACTGAAGCGTGATGTGGCGACTCATGTGGCATTGTGCGACACATGTCAGAGAGTCAAGGCAGAGCATCAGAGGCCAGCTGGATTGCTTCAGTCGTTGAAGATCCCGGAGTGGAAATGGGAAGAAGTTGGCATGGACTTTATCACTGGGTTGCCCCGCACACAGCGAGGATTCGACTCCATTTGGGTGATTGTTGATCGTCTGACCAAGGTGGCCTACTTTCTGCCAGTGAAGACCACCTACACAGGCGCCAGACTAGCAGAGTTGTACATGGAGTGGATTGTGTGCTTACACGGGGTGCCGAAGAAGATTGTGTCAGATCGTGGTACTCAGTTCACCTCACACTTCTGGCGGAAGTTACATGAGTCCATGGACACGAAGTTGCACTTCAGCTCAGCTTATCACCCGCAGACAGATGGTCAGACAGAGCGGACCAATCAGATACTAGAGGATATGTTGAGGGCTTGTGCATTGCAGTATGGAGTCAGCTGGGATAAGAGTTTGCCGTATGCAGAGTTCTCCTACAATAACAGCTACCAGAAGAGTTTGCAGATGGCACCGTTCGAGGCATTGTATGGCAGGAAGTGCCGGACCCCATTGTTCTGGAATCAGACTGGAGAGAGTCAGGTCTTTGGTCCAGAGATACTCAGAGATGCAGAGCGGCAGGTGCAGGTGATCAGAGAGAACCTAAAGGTGGCCCAGTCCAGACAGAAGAGTTATGCCGATGTCAGACGGAGGGACCTCAGCTTCAGAGTTGATGATTTTGTGTACCTGAAGGTGTCACCCATGAGAGGTGTAAGGCGGTTCAATGTCAAGGGCAAGTTGGCACCTCGTTACATCGGACCGTTCAGGATACAGGAACGGATGGGCGAAGTGGCATATCGGCTAGACCTGCCTGAGAGACTAGCCGGAGTACACGATGTGTTCCACGTGTCCCAGTTGAAGAAGTGCTTGCGGGTGCCAGAAGAGCAGATCCCGATTGAGGAGTTGAATGTTCAGGAGGACCTCACATATGAGGAGTATCCGATCAGAATCCTGGAGGTGTCAGAGAGAGTGCTGAGGAACAAGACCATTCGGATGTGCAAAGTGCAGTGGAGCCGGCATTCAGCAGATGAAGCGACTTGGGAGCGGGAAGAAGATCTCAAGTCCGAGTACCCACAGCTCTTCGCTTCTACATCCGAATCTCGAGGACGAGATTCACCTTAAGGGGGGTAGGTTTGTAACACCCAAAATACTCAAATTTAAAATTTTTGGCATTTAAATAATTATTTAATGCTCTCACCTATTTTATAAAGGCTAAATAATAATTTTCTAAGATTTAAAATCAAATATAAGTGATAGAAACATTTATTGTTGCATTCATGTTGCTGCATTTATTTTTGTATTGCTTGTGATTCAAACAAGAATTTAAATTTATTTAAATTCAAATTTGAATCATTTTGTTTGGAGCTCTAGAAAAGTTGTTAGGCCAATAGTTCGCTTTAGCCCCCTTAACTTTTTCCCAAGTTCAGCTTTGCTCCCCCAACTCTTTCCCCGGTCCAGCCCAGCACCCCCTCCCCTTTTTCTTTTCCCCGGCCCAGTTCTTCCCCTGCGGCCCAGCTCCCCTTTTCCTTTTTCTTTCTCCCCGCTCGGCCCAGCCGCAGCCGCTCGCCCCGCCTCTCTCGGCCCACTGTCACGGCACCGGCCCACTTCGCTCCCCGGTCGCCGCGGTCGCCGACACTCAGGGCCCACTCGCCAGGCCCTTCTTCCTCCTCGCACCCGACGCGCCTTCCTTCCCCGCCGCCAATCACGCAGCCCGCCCGGCCGTCCCCGCCGCTCCTCACGCTCCTGGACCCACCCAGGAACCTTCCCCGCCCCTTTCTCCCTCGATCCCCTTCCTTTCCCCGGCCGCGCTATGCATGGCAAGTGTCATCCCCGATGGAAACCCCGGGTCGCCGCCGGTCGCCTCGCGAAATCAGAGGGCACTGCACGCCGAGGCCCTAGAGCTATGTAAACGAACCCTCCGCGTCCCCCGAGCCCTCACCAACCCCCGTTTCCGAGCACCAAGCCCACCAACACCAATCCCCGCAACGCTGCCGCCTCCCGAGCTCGAATTCCGCCGCCGTCGTTGATCCTCGCCGTCGGCGCCTAATTCCCGACGAGGATCCCTCCAGGAGCTCCGCCCGGAGGTAATGCAGCTGTCCGCGCCATCCAAGCCCCTCTGTTTGCCCTGTTCCATAACTAATCGCTCGCCGTCGCTGCTCAGACCCGCCGGAATCCGCCGGCCGCCGTCGTCACCCCGCTTCGGCACACCTCCGTCCCGGCCGACCCCAGGAATTGCTTCCCCGCTCCACGAGGAGTACTCCGAGCCTCCCCACGCTCGCTCTCGCGCTCCGGAGCCCCGTCGCCGACACGCACCGAGCCGCCGCTCCGCCGCTCGTCGTCGGCCGCCGTCCCCGCCACTCCTCCGTCGACTTGGACCACTCAGGTAGACTCGCCGCTTCCCGAGGAAGCCGTAGACCCGGTCCCGCCCCAAACCATGCTCTCTAGCGCGATTCTGGCCACGCTCCGGCGAGCCCGCCGCCGTCGCGAGCGCAGCGCCGCCGCGGGCTCTGTCCCTGCCGGCGACCAACCCCCCCCCCCCCCCCCGATTAATCCGAGCCGCCCGATCCCGATCGCACGGCCGCCACGCGTCCCTGCCTTGAGTCAAACCTAGGGATACCGGTTAGCGCTGGCAAATATGCTAAAGAGTCCCTGGACTTTCGGGAAATTAACCCGCGGTCCTTTTTAATTCAAAAATAATTACAAATAGGTCCTGTTTTATTCGTTTAGGCCCCTGGAAATTTTAAAACTTTGCCAGCAAGCCCCCGAACCTTAGAAACGCTATAACTTTCACGTTTTAGCTCCGATTTGCGTGATTTTCGCGCTCATGTGTTCATAGCGAAGCGTAGAATAATTCTAGCTCCTGTTTTTGTACTGTTTTTACTGTTGGTGTACTGTTCTAATAGAATTACTTTTGCTTGCATGTGATGATTGTTTTGGATTGCGTGCGTGATGTTCGTGTCCAGTCGGTGAGCCCGTAGCGTTGGACTACGAGTACGTTGAGGACGTGCCGGAGCAGGATTTTCAGCAGCAGCCGTACTCCGAGGAAGGCAAGTTATAGCACGGACAATCCTTGCTACCTACCCACTCATTTAAATCACTGTTCTTTACATACGCATGTGTCTAATACTGTTTACCATTAAGGCTGTACCTAGCATTTATTTTCCCTGTCCTTGTATTCCTATGGGTAATTGCATATGGGTAGTATTTTTGCTAGGCGCAGCTACTGTCACCACTATTTAATTGTTAATATTGACTTAATGGTCCACTGCAACATTAATGAATAAAACTTGCTTTTTAGCAACTTGGATTAGGGGGCTAGAGCATGTGCTGTGTGCTTTGCTCTAGTGTCTCCCTCTAAGGACCGGTTCTTAAAGCGGCAACCCAGGAGCCTGTCGCCACCGCCGGAACTATAATGGCTCTGGTCTTGGTCAAGTAGCTTGTACGTCTCTAGCTTGGCAGTAGTTACCGAGGGGCCAACGGTGTTGGGGGAGGTACGGTGCTGGGTGTTCTCCGATTCCACCGAGGACGGTAGCCCCGTCGGCTAGGTCACGTTAGACCCAGTCCCGTGTAGGAGTCTCAGCGATTGAGAACTCTGCACGTTGCGCAGTATGGGTGCGATACCCACGCTCCGGACGCCATCGACCCCCTCACGGTGTGACTCCGTGGGCGTACGTCAATCTCGGTGCCTAAGTTTTCACCACCGTATAGTACTCCAGCGGCTACTGACTTGTTAGGGTGTCTTGTGAAAGCCTCGTAGCGTCCCTATGCAGTCACACCTCGAAAGTGTCGATGTGCGTGGTTGGGTGCAAAGTTCCTTTGAACTTTTACGCGACTGGTGGGTAAAGGGCGAAACCTCTACAGAGTGTACGATCTATCATGATAGCCTTGCTCAGGGTCACGAGCGGCCTGGATCCTTTTTTATTAGAATATGGTATTTATTCATGCTTAATGTCACTTACACTATTAATTGGGTTACAACTGGGTTTTCATTCACTTGTAGTAACTTGGATAAAGTTAAAACGAACCAACTAAAAGTGCTAATGCAGTTAAGCCGAGTCTAGCCTTTTTGAGCCTTCATAACCCGTGCTATACTTGCTAAGTAATTTCCATTACTTACACTTGCTATTTATTATCATTTTGGGCAAAACCCCGGACGGGTAACAGATTGGAGTCAGGCTGATTATGCTGTGGAGTTTCCTGAGGATTTGCCATACTTCTGAGCTGGCGTTCTCCCAGTCAGAGTCCCTGTGGGATTGCGGCTACACTTAGCGAAAGTTTATTAGTCTTCCGCTGTCCATGTATTTCATTTATGCAAAACTCTGATGTATTCGCTACTTTATGATGAGAATTAAGCATTGTACTCTGATTTTTACCATATTTGTTCGCTATATGTGTCTGTGGACTTCCTGGGCACCCATATGGGCACATTCGGGTTTTGAGTAAATCCGGGTGTGACATCTGACGAGTAGTTTTATTGGTGTGCATCTGATGATGCACCCAATGGGTGTAGCCCCTGAGCCTCCGAGTACTTTTGAAGTAGTCGGAGGTTCAAAAGCAGTCTTCTGTATTTATCTTGAATAGTTCAATGGCGTGCACCTAGTAGGTGCACCCATTGGGTGTAGCCCCCGAGCTTTGAGTAGTTTCATGAAAACTAGTCGAAGGTCTTGAAGGTCTTGAATTGATCAACAATAGGCACAAAAAATGTGTACCCCTTGAGTGTAGCCCCCGAGCCTCGAAGCGAATGGTTTGCATTCGGTCCGAGGGTCAATAACATAATCTTCAAAAGTACCGACTTGTTTAAAGTACTCGGCTAGCACTGTAGCGCCTCGCCGTTTGAGTACCGACTGGTACCAGTACTCGTCTCCATGTCTTAGCTTGCGATGTGTAGCCCCCGAGCTTCATGCGACTAGTTAAAGTACTCAGCATGTGAGCACCGACTAGTATAAGTACTCGATCGGCTCCGCAGCGTCATGAAGAGGTGAAGTGGTGCCAAGTCTCACTGATGTGAGTACCCAGCTGTGAACCCTGCAATTTAAATATATAGGATGAGTAGTATCCAATCAAGAAAGAGTGAATAATAGTATTTGTAATGCTTGCAAAGCAAATAATAGCACTTTTAATGCATGTAAAGGTTTTCGCTCGTGCTCTTTTAGACTTTCAACCACTCAAGTAGTAGCCCTGTTACGTTTAAACACTTGGTCCCGCTTAACCCGTCCTTTAACGTGAGACTGGTGTCTTCTTTGACGTGTAGGTGCGTAGGTGTTGCAAAGGAGCCGAAGCTTCACGAATTAAGGTGCATGCTATCGAGTGGTGTTTGGTCATTAAGAGATGACAACAAGTATAAAGTAGTCGACATGCGACAAAAGTATGTGTGGTATGCAAAAAAGTAGTCGGTGAGGACTTCCTCCTGTTGGAGAGGTCGCGCGAGGGACTTGATACCCATCGGCGAAAATTATTATTGTTGAGGGATGTACTCTTTTAGAGTAGTCGGCTCATGGCCAAGTATGTTTTTAAACAAATTGATAAAATTAATATGAAAAATAAAATAAAATAATTATTAAATAAGACTTAGCTTTGTTCGCGGACGATTGTCGACGAAGCCGTGGCGATTGGCGATGAAGCCGACTAGTCGGAGTCGATTCCGACTAGTTGTTGATGAAGCCGTAGCCGCTCTCGACTAGTTTTAAACTAGTCGAGATGAGTAGTCGAAGTAGTCGTAAGTCGAGTCGATGCAGTCGATCCCGACTAGTTTTAACCAGTCGAGTAATCGAAATAGTCGTACTCGCGTACATCTTCTCGTGTGAACCAAGTGGAGAATTGGAAGCCTTCTGGTAGTCCTCCGTGTACACGTAGCATTGTACATAACATGAACATGAAACACGAAATCCTCTGCGTGAAACGAGCACTACCAGAATCATGCACATTGGCACCGGGTGGGAAAGCCCTTTAGCACCGGGTTTCCCTCCCGGTGCCAATCTTCCGGTGCTAAAGGGTGCCACCTTTAGCACCGGGTCAAATAACCGGTGCTAAAGGTGGGGGCACTAGCCAAAAATATTTGCATATTTGCGTGTTGCAGGATTCGAACTCAAGACCTCTTGGCTCGCGCGCGTGCAACCACCTAACCATCTCACCTACACAGTGCATGTGATAGGATTAAAGATGCGCTTCTTTTGAAGTAGCATGTGACACCTACATTAGCACCGAATCGTATTTACGAACCGGTGCTGAAGGGCCTTTAGCACCGGGTCGTAATACCACCCTGTGCTAAAGGGTGACCCTTTAGCACCGGGTCGTAATACCACCCGGTGCTAAAGGAGGGGGACCCTTTAGCACCGGGTTGTAACACCAACCGGTGCTAAAGGGGACTTTCAGCACCGGTTGGTGTTACAACCCGGTGCTAAAGGGTTCCCGAGGGCGCCCCAATTTCGCACCCGGTGCTAACGTTACATTAGCACCGGATCTTAAGTGCACCGAGGCATATGAGGGGTGCGGATGTGAGTTATTCTTGTAGTGGAGCAGTGTTGTTTCTTTGATTTCCGCGCCTATCTTGCTTCGGTCTTCTTGTTTGGCACTAATGATTGGAGCCAGCTGCAGCAGTTCTGATCTCCGCCGCCTGCACGCGTATAGCTGTACAGAAGAGGTTTTCCTCGGTCCTTGATCTGACCCCGCATGTGAACCGGTGACCAACAAAAAATCCGATCCGAAGACAATCTCGCCGCGACAGTCCGATCCAACTTGGGCTCGGTGCATGTAAAAGAATCTGGCCGAGTAGCCGCCTGGAACTTGATCAAGTCGACGTTGAGTTTGAAAGCAGCGCCATGAGCCCGGCTGTTGATGTAGATGCGACGAATCGTTGAGTCCATTGATATAGAACAACAATCGCATCGCGCTGTATAGATTGTATTCTTGAAAGTTGATTGATGTTGAAGTCGAGGTTGACGAACTCGTCGAGATCTGATTCTCAACGAGGTCTTGACGTGGCTCCAGTGGAGACGCCGACATCGAGTAGGGCTCCGATCGATCTGCTTGGAACGACTCGAAACCAAGCTTGCCATCGGAGACGAAAGTCCATGAGCCGATGACGAACGTCGCGCCTTCCTCGATGCCGCTTGCTCTGAAAGTTGATCCCATCGCGCCTAATGTCGAACTTCTGCGAGATAGCCCCACGGTGGGCGCCAAGTGTCGACGAATTATGTCGAGCACGTCTAACTGGGGATACCCCAGGGAGTAGATTTGTGTGGGTCTCGCCGAGTTCTAGGAGCGAAAGTACACGAACAACACAATTTAGACAGGTTCGGGCCGCGAATAGCGTAATACCCTACGTCCTGTGTGCTTGAATGTATTGCACGTGTGGTGTTACTTCTGATCTGATCTACCGAACTAGGACCCCTGCCCTCCTTTATATATCCCAGAAGGCAAGGTTACATGGTAAGTTCCCTAGTCGGTTACAATTGGGAGTCCTAGTCCTAGTAGGAGTACACGAGTAGTTGTCCGAGTAGTTCTACTAGGACTCGGTCTTCTGTCTTGAGGGTACCCGGGGATGCATATCCCACAGAGGCCCCTTCGTTTGAGATTTAGTAAGATAGTCTTCTTCCACCATATCTTCTACCACTGGCCATTTTTCGTCTCGTTCATATGCCGAGCCTTTTGTCGTTTTTGGCCTTAAGTTTTTTCAGTAAGACCCTAAGCAAATCTTGTAATTTCCTACCATTTCTTTTAGTCTATACTCTTTTGCACAAATCTCCCTCTTAGTTTTAGGCACTGAAAATCTTGTTTAGTCCATAGTTTCCACGTTTCAGATCTGTTTTAATCTGTTTTCGATAGACTCATTTTAACATGAACTACGATTACAAGTATTATTTAGCATGTGAATTATTTCTGAATTTTATTTACATTAATTTGTATAAATGTTTTTTCTAATTAAAAGATAACTAAGGTTTATATTATGTTTTTCATATTAGTGCTAATTTGATTAATTACTTATTCAAACAGTTTTATAAATAAAAGTTAATTAAGTTATATCTCGCTTTTTCATAAGCTAGCATTAATATGATTAATATTTATGACCACTTGCTTTCTAATTAAAAGCTAATTGGAGTTAAACTCCGAGTTTTTATAATAAATGATAATTTGATTAACACTAACATAAATGTGTTTTGTAAATAAAGTTTGTTAGCCTAACATGACATATGATCAATATGTTTTGATTATATGCTCTCATATGTTTATGTTTAATTTGATATAATTTATACATAAATAATTTTAAATAAAATTTAATTAGCCTTTTATCTCGGTTTTACAAATTCAAATGTATTTTTTAAATAACCTTTATATATGATTTTGTTTAATTAAAGTCAATCAAGCATATAGTTGTGTTGTTATCCAAGCAAAGAATATATTTGATTGTATATAAACCATAGCCTGTTCACCTGGACGCTGTGCCTAAAGCATCTAGGCTTCAGTTTGCTATAGAAAAATCATAACAAGAGCGTCTCATATCCTCTCTGCATGGAATTTCGTGAGCATTTGTTGTTTGCTTGACTTCCACGTTCAGCCTATGCCTAGCTGATCACATTCAGCGGCGCATGCATATGCAGATCCATAGAAACGCTATGCCTTTTTGACACTTAAGAGAGGTGCTATTGTCGGAAGGTAGCAGGTTGGTATAGTCCGTAGAAGAAATCAAAGAATGAGAGCTTCTTGGCAAGCAGCAGCAGCTGCTAGCTGCTATCTACTACTGAAAATGTGCATCCCCTGTTTTGGGTTGCAGGTTTTGCTGTCTCTTTTGCCCTGGACCGATCTCAAGTTTTGCTTGCAGTGGTTATATCCAGTAACAGATGGAAACATGCAAAGGTGCATATGGTGCTGTGCAGTACAAGAATCTGATGCTTTTGTGCTACTGCTTTGAAGATGTAATTTACAGTACATTTCAGTCAACTGAGAGTTCTAGCATTTTAATTATTTTCATCTGCCCAGACTAGTAACAACCAGGCTGCTGGCATTACACATACTTACATATACATTTGGAAGTTCAAATCCAAACCATATTACTTACTAGTTACTTCTTACCGGAATTAATAATTAACCTGCCACCTTACATACCCTCCCCTGACTATATGTATCAATCACCTCACTACTATGCATGCATGCTCAATTGCTCATGCACACTTCAGACACAGAGCTCATCCTCCTTGCTGCAGCTAATTAATAATTACGAGACCTTGAATGGCTTGTATCCCTTGAGGTCCTTGACGAGCCCCTGCACCGACCCTGCCGCCGCCAGCAGTGAAACGATGAGGCAGGAGAAGCTGAGCACGTTCATCCACGTCCATGTCGGCGAGAAGCGGCGCGTCTTGGCCTGCGCCATGTACATCTGGACTGGGAAATAGACGGTGAGCGGCCAGAAGGAGACGGCGCCGATGAGCCCCAGGAAGTCGTTGAAGAAGGGGAAGATCATGGCGACGAGCGCCGTGACCACCACGTACGCCGTGCGCCACACCAGCCGGAGCGGGCTCACCGGGAAAAGGCCGCCGGCGACGGCGTGCTCGGCGTTGACGAAGGCGCTGTCGGGCCAGCGGCCGCGCGCCCAGGACTCGACGAAGGCAAAGATGGGCTGGCAGAAGACCTGGTAGGCGCCGATGAGGTGCACGGCGATGCAGACGTTGCCGACGTCGATGAGCCAGAAGGGGTCGTAGAAGCCGAAGCCGGTGAGGAAGTTGCCGGGCGCCTGGTTGCCGAACGCCGCGTAGCCCAGCACGCCGCACAGCATGTAGAACATGGTGGTTGTGGAGACGCCGATGAAGGACGCCTTCTTCATCACCACGTTCTCCGCCGGGCTCCAACGCAGCGTGTCCTGCATTGCAGTCATTGTTCAGTCATCAGACCGTTGCAATAACTATTGACACTAGATTGTTACTGGTAGAGTAAAACAATGGCACCGTAAATTCCACAAGGGTAAATTTTGAGAGTTCACTGCGTTGACATGGCCTAGGAGTGAGAGAAATCTGCCAGCTGAGGCGTTGAGATTAGTGCAGGGCGGTCAGCGGTGTAAATGTGAAGTCGAATGTGATGTTGGAAACAGGCATGACTGCTGTTGCATTTCAGCCAGACTACTGGCTAAAAGAGATGTAATGCACTGCACCTACCATGGTTCCCTTTTCTACAAAACCATGGCTACGTTGATTCATTCATCTTAGGAACTCAGTTCAGAGGTCACATGTTAGCATCCTAGATGTGGTGCGTTTGTTTTCCATTTGATCGAGTAGGATAAGGTACACTATTTTGAACAAGAGTAGGATAAGGTTTTCCATTTCGAACAAGCCGGGAAGGATAAGTGCTACTATTTTGAACAAGAGTAGGGATAAGTATTACTTGATGAGGGGATGCATGCCATTTTGATTCAAGATCATTTTCAGTACAGTTATCTTGCTAGAAGGAGCAATGCTCATCCTGAGTTCCTGAACACTTTAAACTCTAGGACAAACTTTGGACTTTGGTGTTTGAAAAATGAAAGGCCATGCAGTCTTCATGGCGCAGATTTGGCTCGAAAACAATAATTGTCTCTTTGTACACATACAGGGTCTATCTATACACTAGCCTGCACTGGGTTCAATGCGGTGCAGAGACCCTGTGTTGACTGCTGCACCATTTTACTCTAGAAAAAGAAACGCCTTTTATTTTATTTATGATGTAGGATTAGAGTGCTAATTTTGTTCCCTTGCGAGCTGCAGTCTCGCTTCGCCCATACTCTTTTGCATGCGTCAAGAATTTGTCCCTTCCTACAGGCTACACCCCAAAGGATCATATCACGGGCATGGCTGCATGGACTCATGCACACCACAAGGTAACTAATACGGAGTATCTTCAGATGAGCTGTCCTTTTAAAAGACCCAGCAGATGAATAATTGTTCTACATATAACACGGATGAAAATACTCACTTTGAAAAATGCTGCGAAACAGAAATTTCTAATTGTACTGCAATATATGAGTGGAAAATTACCTGAATTTCTATGAGGACATTGGAGTAGGAGTAGGCGAAGGCGATGTCTCCCAGGGACTGAAACGTCTTCCAAATCTTCTCAGTCGCAGACACATCGACCCCCACGGTCGCCCCAGTCAGCGCCGTCTTGGCGTGCACCCCACCTGCACACACATCACCAATCAATCCGACCATCAGCAAACCAGCAGACACATGCTTTGCATCAAGGGCCGAGATATCATCTCTGTTTGTTTTTCCTTTTTGTTATTTTCCTCGCCAATCAATTAAGCATTATCCAGCTAACAATGGATTGTATGGACTGAGAAAATGTCAGTGAATGAGATATTGTGATAAGAACCTGCAATCTTTGCGATGGAGAGGCCGAGGCCGATGGAGGAGTAGGCGAGGGACATGACGGCGGCGACGATGGAGAGCCACCAGAGCTTGTGGAAGTTGGGCAGCTGCGAGAGCAGGATCTGGATGCCTGCGAAGATGATCATGTTCGTCGTGTTGGAAGCCTCGCAAACAGCGTCATGACCATTGCGGTGAAAGCAGTTGGAGCGCTTGATCGCCCTGCAACAATAAGAAAGTTTGGTTCAGGGTTCAGAAGACAAAAACTTACTAAGAGCAAGTATTATAGCGGGCGCAAAGCTGACGAGATGTGATGTGGAAGAAAGAGAAAGCAGGAAAGAGAAGACAGCCAGCGTCTCGCATGCGCTCTACCGAAGCTGCTATTGGCCGGTCTTGCTGCTGGGCATTAAATCTCGCGGGGCCCACCACCACTGCAGGATGATGTGGCGCTGGTTGCAGCCCAAAATCCATAAGCCTTGCTCCAACTGGGAAACCATTTCATTAATTTGCAGGTCCTACTGCTACTCCTACATGCATGCATGGCTGGGACCAAATGTATTATTTTGCCGCTCTGCCATTTGCCAGGTGTTGTTTATGTCGAAATGAAAAATATGGTTACTTTTTTTTGCAAAAGAAAATAAAAGAAAAGGAAACAAGATTCTTCTCCCAGGCATGCCAACACAAGCCACTCCTTTTCGCCCCATCTTTTCCAAGGAAAAACAAAGTGGTACCAGCATCGATCTGATCTTTCTCCAAGCACTTTTGAAGTGTCAAATAATGTTATCTTGCCCACTTTCTTTTTCTCCCTGACCTCTGGAATCTGGATCCTTAAAAGACAACACCCCTTTGACTACTACAGTAGCACAGCTGACACATGAACCGTCAGGATTAACATGCCTCCTCTTTTTCCTACCTAAACCAACTAAATAACACCAACAGGATCTGGACTCACACAACAACAAATAAATGAACAGAATTTAGACTGAAAGCACCACCAAACGCTACCTACAACCAGCAGACAAACGTTGCCGGTTTGACAGCTGATGATTTCCAATTTTCCATGCATGCTCATTTAATTCTGCTACACAGTAGTAGCTAAAATGACAGGGCACATCCAGCTAATAAGCTAGTTCTGCATGAAACTAAACATGGGAGGTATTTGTGCAGTGTTGGTTCCAGACACGGAAGCACTAGCAAAGCATTTGTGAGAGAGCTAGCCATGGAGGAATGCGTACGTACCCCATGCTGATGGCGGTGGTGATGGTGTAGCCGATGGTGACGCCGACGAGGTTGACGTACTGCGCCAGCGAGCACAGCCGGTACTTGGAAACCCCTGAAAAAATTCTCCACGAATGAACAACGTACACAAAAGGAAATGAAATCACCAGGATATAAACGATTCCATTCCATATACAAAGATCGATTGACAAAACTTTGAATAATCTATGAATGAATGAATGTTTGAGGAGGAGACTGTTGGTCGTACCGAGGTATGCCCTGACGGCCTGGCCGTAGGTGTAGTTCCTCTTGCCATGGACGGGGTCAGGAGCACGGTAGCAGTCGGCGAGGAGGCTGGAGCAGAACCAGGTGATGACGGAGAAGGCGACGAGCACGACGGGGCCGATGACCCACCCCAGCTGCGCGATCGCCCACGCCAGCGACAGCACCCCCGACCCGATCACCGCCGTGATGATGTGAGCGCTCGCCGTCACCAGCGTCCCCGTGCGCCGCTCCCGCCCGTCGTCGTCCAGGTCCGGCCGGTCGCCGTACCCGCCCTCGGCCAGGTTGAAGGCCGCCATCTTCTCCGTCGTCGCCATTGCTGCCGCGTGCTCGAGTGAGGAGACAGCAAGCAGAGATGGTAGGAGAAGAGGAGGAGACGGTGGTGGTTGTGGGAGGGAGAAGGGGAGGAGCGTGCTTTTGTAGGCGGCCGGCGGCCGGGGGTGGCGCGGCCGTGTGCGGCTTGCCTTTTGCAGACGAGCGGTTGGGATTTGATGCGGGGGAAAGCGCTCACTGTGGCACCGTCTGTGTGTCGGCTTTCGATCTTGTCACGTTTTTCTTTTCTTTTCAATTCACACACACACTGTCTTGTCTCTTGTTAATACTCTCTATCTAGCACGACCGAGTACACTCTCACTGCAAGACTAAAACCATCTATCATCTCTCTCTTCTAGAAAAATACTGATGAGAGAGAGAGAGAGAGATTATATATTAGGGGATACAAGATATTGCAAAGGATAATTAATTATCAGATTGACAGCTAATCTTGCCATCCATTCTTTATGCTTTTTTTTATTCTTTATGCTGACCATGGCATGGTTTTGCTTGCATGCACATAGGATCAAGAATCTCGACACCAATAATTGAGGGATCTTACTGATGATCTCATCCAGTCAGAGAGAGAGGTGCCAATGTATCTTACCTGTAAAAATAAACTGAAAAGGAAATACTTCTCATGGAAGGAAAGATATAACTATGGCTTGGTGGCTTCATTCTTAGCAATGTTTATCTGTAAAAATATACTGAAAAGGATATATACCTCTCATGGAAGGAAACATAACCATGACTTGGATATATACACCAGTTCATTCTTAGCAATGCGTGTATAAATGAGCTGCTATTATGAGCTAAGGTTCTCTGTATACCGCGTGGACTATCAAAGTGTGGATGCATCATCCTCATGATTCAAATTTCCAGCAGATTCCTCAATTTGTTTACCTTTCTCTTTTACTCCATTTTTCCTGAATATATGAACATGGACGAGTACTTGTCCAGGTGCATAGACAAAATCCATTATTCAAGACCAATGTACTTCCTCCGTTCCAAATTATAAGTCGTTTTGTCAAATCTAGATTTGCCAAAACGACCAATAATTTGGAACGGAGGGAGTAGTATTTAATTGTAGATTCCGTTTTATGTCACCCGCGGAATCTATTGCATGCACTGTATATTCAGTATATATCTCACACCATATCTTGTGATACTCGAATATTATTCTTTACTAATTAATGAGTGCATTCTTCATAGCTAGTATTGTCTCAAAGAAAAATGTCAATTTTTCTCTCCATATGGTCAATATTTATGATCTTTAGTCCCGTGTTGCTAGAAAGTTTTGCAATGGGCTAATTGTACTAATTAACGTGTAATACATGTAAGATAAAAAAACGTGAAATAATGTCGCGTTGCCCTGTGGCGCCTTGTGTGTGTTGGCTTGTTCTCTTTTTCTCCCTCTGTCTTTACCAGTACACTCTTACTGTACGCTAACAGCGATATGAGTCAGAGAAAAGGAGAGTGTGTAGAAGAAGGTTGCAGAGGGGAATTACCAGATTGGAACGCCCCATCTGCCAACCTTTCTTTATGCTAACCATGGTGCTTGCATGCACATAGGACCAAGAATCTGCTGGCAAACAAATTATTGAAGGTTCTAATTGATGACCTCATCCCAGACAAAGTATTGTCAAGAAAGAAGCGCCACCACACTCCATTTTCGCTACTGGTAGTGTGCTAGCTACGATTGCTTGCCTCATGGGGTGTCTAATCCAAGCGGCACTGTATGAATATTATGCCTAAGTAATATCAACAGGAGTATCGAATTTTTTAGAACTATAGGGGAACAGCATATATTTTTCATTAGATATATCTGAGTATTACCATGGAATAGATGGGCTATATATTATACGAAACGATTAACTTGTTTTTAGGAAGCGAGACAATGCTACAAATGCATAACCTCGTGCCGAGCAAATTCTCAGCCACAGGGTTGCAACTTTAATCAGTGAGAAAGAATAATGAAGTGGCAAACTTTGTGATCCATGTATAGATCCGTATCTAGTTATCACTCCTAATGTCAGATTTTGAGTAGCTAGTTCTTTCTAGTGATTATAAGTTATGTTTTCCATCTATTATTGTGGAGTCATGAACCTTTCTTAGTTTGTGCCACTGTGCATACTTCTCACTGTAGGAAAACATTTATGATCTAGCTACAAATATCGATTTCTATTCTTAGGGATACATATACATATCAATGCACTGCCAGTACAAGCCTAAGCTCTCTGTATGCAGTGTGAACTATGGAGTGTGAAGACACACTAAATATTCAAACTCTCAGCAGCTTGTTCAGTTTCCTTTTTTATGTTACTCATATTTAATTTTAGATTCAGTTTTTCTTCTGATATAGTGGAATCCATTTGAATACACTCTAGCTATAATATATATAGATTTCGCGACCGGTAATATATATAGATTTCTATTCTTGGATCTTAGGAATACATATCAATACGCTGCTAGTACAAACCAAAGCTTTCTCTATGCAGTGTGAAGGCATCCTAAACATTCAAACTTTCAACAGATTGTTCAGTTTCCTTTTTTATGATACTAATTTAATTGTAGATTCGGTTTTCCTTCTCACATAGTGGAATCCATTTGAATGCACTCTACACTATGCAAATATTTATGGCTTACTAATAACTAATGATGAGTGAACTATTGAAGGTGCAGAATGGCTACAGCACTTGCAAAGATAAATAGTACTATTTGTTTTGGACTGGCCTTTGAACAAACTTTAGGGTGCAAAAGGTTATAGATGGTAGCAAAGCATCATATCCCGTTTGGCGGTTGCGTTTGAGTGAATTTCAGCCACAAGCCAGCTACTACTCAGCTCTAAATTTTAGATTCCGTTGTGTCCACTCCATGTCTAGTCTTTACACTGTAAGCATAATCCTTGTTAGGTCACAGCGATCAAAATCAAGTATAGACCCGTTACTGTCGTGTTATCTTCTTTTTGTTGTGCATATGTACCAAGCTTTGTGCAAAGATATGATCGATTTGCTGCTTTTCTCTAAGAAAGCAACACATTCATGATAGACTAGTTCTGATACAAACAATTAACAACAAGGTGAGATCAACAGTCAGCATGCTCGGGCTTCGTAGTGCCATCTCTTTGCTATTTGCATGCAAGAAAAATCCTCAAAATAGCCCCAGCTAGTGCCTAGTGGTAATTATTCAGTAGTTGCATGATTGCAACGCACATATAGAAAAAGACTGGTATTTCTTCGAGAGAAAAAAAATGACTTCAGCATTGGTTAGTTTCTATTCTTTTTTTCGTTTGGTCAAGAATCTTGTACGAGACTAGTTGCAGATGACGCAAGTAAAAAATAGAGCGACTTGACATCATCCAGGCAAATAGAAGATAATGCAGTAGATCGATGTCTTCAAAAGCCACGTAATTTAACTGTACTCCCCCCCCCCCCCCCCCCCCCAACATATATAAAGCCACATAATTTGTAAATCGTTTGTAACTAGTACGTGCCACATAAGAATTTCTAGAAACAAATTCCAATCGGGAACAGTACTTAACTGTACCCTTTCATGAAAAAGTTTCTAGCTAGAAACACTTCATTTCATCTCATGGGAAATATGAGCGTGACAACTGATGAACACAGTTAGCAATTTATCCTGTATCTATGTAAAACACACGATAAAGGGAAAACAACTTTGATCATCATCACTTCATCGATAATTTATTTATTTGTATTTAATTCACTAATTGTATTTGTTGAGAAAGATTAGGACAATTCTGGAGGAGTGCATAGGCATCAAAGATACCCTCCTAAAAGTTTGTGTATATCTAGCTAGTAGCGAGACATCAATTGTTCCATAGCACACTGCTACGCGGTTCATTTTCATTTGGAATTTTAAGCTCAAGTATTGGATCAAGAATATCTCTAGACCTAAACCGACGATAAGAAAAGAATACCATATTATATATAACATCTCATCATACGCACAATCACATTTTGATTGGACATATGCCCATCGAATCCCGAATAACTATATATATATATATATATATATATATATATTGCATAATAGTAAGACCCTGGGATTCCTTTTTGACCAAGGGGCCCAACACGAATTTCCATGTGGCTCAAAACAATTGGTGAAGGAATACCAATCAAGAACCAAGGAATCACTACTCCATAGACAATCATCAAAAAAACCCAGCATTCACGCATGAATGCCAGACATGACCGATGGCCGGAGTTTAAAGAGATGGCGCAATATGCAAGCAAAAGGTGAACGATCATATATTCTGATACGGCAACGCACTGTTCGTTGTTGCACAGTTAAGATACGACAGGTAGCATGTCTCAAAAAAGAAAGAAGAAAAAAAAGATGTGAAGTACCATTAGCAGCTAGCAAGCGAGCAAGTGCAGGTGATGAGTTGCACGAGGCCAATCACAAGCACTGACGACACTTGGACGGCCAGGAGATAAGATTCAGATCTCACACGAGAGGCTCAGAATGCATGGCTTTGCTCGAGTGGGAGAATATATGCAGCAGAGACCGACACGTGGCCCCACATGTCAGCTGTCGTCTGATGCCTTGGCAACACACCAAAAAAATTACCATTTGACCCAAGATGCATGGCGGCATGCATGTGCGCCTTTTCCACCTCGCAGAAAAAAGTTGGAAACTGGTTAAATATTCCAGTCACCCTGGACGGCTGCAATGGAATGTCCCGGCCTTTTTGGCTCGTCACCTAACCTATAAATCATCAGCGTTTCCGAAATGGTTCATCATGGTGTGTGCCACTACAGCTAGCTCCACTGAGAGTGCTGCAGAGAGCAACCAACTCTAGTAATAAAAATCCAAGCATCTACCCTCTCCAACGCTTGATTCAGCATCTATCACTTAACCTTTCCGGCACACCACCACTGGAAATAGTATGGTTAAAGAAGATTCAGTAAGAAGCTTCCCACCATGCACTACCAGAATGATCGACATCTGCACCGGGTGGGAAAGCCCTTTAGCACCGGGTTTCCCACCCGGTGCAACTAATCCGAGGCTAAAGGGGTACCCCTTTAGCACCGGGTTGAATAACCGGTGCTAAAGGGTCCCTTTAGCACCGGGTGCAGCCACGACCCGGTGCTAAAGGGCCTGCCCCGCAGCGCCGGTAGCAGGGCCTTTAGCACCGGGTCGTGGCTGCACCCGGTGCTAAAGGGCCTGCCTTTAGCACCGGTTGCTGCCTGAAACCGGTGCTAAAGACCCCGGATTTCTTTTTTTTTTTTTTGCTTTTTTCAGTAGCCATGCGTGCACGTCTATATACGTATATATTCTAATACGTGTATTCTAATGCGTATTCGGCCGACTCTATATTCATACTAGCTGACATTTCATCAAAATAGAAGACATATATATTACAAAAGTAGATATTCATGCATGTCAACTCGAGTTATATATATTTAAACTGTATTTTCTACATAATTAAGATTGACGACTAGCTAGCTCTCGTTGGACTGTCCGGCACGTCCTCCAGTATTGGCGAGTGGAATTCTCCTCGGGGATTGACGACCTCATCCCAGATCCATCCGACGAGCTGTTCTGCAATTGCGTCAATTCTTTCTATCTCTAGGGACTCTTCCTTCAGGTTGAACATCTATAATTTAAAAATATTTGAAAGACATTTAATCCGTCGAGTTGGAGACAATAATTGTGCACTTAATAATAATGGAAATGTCTTTATTATTACGTACCATAATATCGCGTTGTGTGAGCTTTTTATGTCCCCAATTCCACATGTAGTCGCACACATAGTATGCACATAAATTATTTCCCGGTCCCTGTTTGGCACACTGTCGACCAAAAGAAATCTAGTAAAATTCATATAATATATTAGTCGATGCCTACATGTACAAATTACTTGCTTACCGGAAAGCCAATGTTCCATTTTAGTGTTTCATGTTGTATACCCGTGTGTTCTGTACGAAATTGAATCCAGGCCCTGCGAACAAAAAAATTGAGTTAAGTCATTGCGAGTGGAAGGGGTGGATTAAGTAGGGGAAAATATACATCACCTTGCCATCATGTCCATGATGTTCTGTAGTTTTTCTTTTGGGGTGTGCAATGAATCAAAGACGTTCACGACACCCCGATCAGGACACAATATAATTAGGAACCAGTGGAATCTGTGCACATGTATACATTATAATCAGAAATGAATTGTTACACAGACAGTATAAGAAGAAGGCTGTGAATGTACTCACTCGATGTTGTACGGGATTAGTATGGAGTCACAGTAATTTTGTTTCTTGATATATTTGTATAGGTTTAAATATGTTTCCTCAGGATTGTGCATTATCATTTCTTCACTTATCCTTCGAGGGTCAACGAAACCAACGTCATATATATTGTCTCTGCGACATTTTTGAATCTCCATTCTGCATATGTTAAGCAATAAATAAAGCCCGCGTCAACATAGATTGGAATTATTGTTTTTAAACTGTGAATTATAAGCAACAACAAAGTACTTACAATGTCCAACATGTGATCAAATCCACGTCCATGGCGTCGCGGTGGTACAGCTCATATATATCATTAAACCTGAGCCAGACAAAATCCGCGTCACCATTGTAGAAGTCTTGGTCCTTCACGCCTACTTTTATCATGCGCCGTTTATTCCTTCTTGATTCTTCCAAATACCAGTCATGGAATCGGCGCATCTTCGTTTGTAGCTTCCTCTCCATTTCAGGAGGGACCATAGGCTCGCCAAGCTTAAACGGCCACTTCAGCGTTGTGTTTACTGGCACATCTTCTTCCCCCAGGACTTGCGCTCTGGTTAGTCCAGTCTCGGCCATTACTCGTTGAATGTTAAGCTCGTCCAGAGATGGCAATGGACCCAAGGGACGCTGAGGTTGCTGGCCGAGTTGAGGAACCTTTTTGGATGGGCCCGCCTCCTTATCCGCAGCCTTCCGTTTCCGGCGAGATTTCAGTAATGAGCGGTCATAGTCTGTTACTATTACTTCCTTCTGTTGACCCTTGCTCAAATTACCGAGGAATGACTTCACGATGGTGGGATCAAGCTTCGGCTCCGCCTCAGGTTTTCTCCTCCACTCGGCCATTTGCCTCTTTGTGTCTGCTTTTACCGAGGCTTCGAGCTCCTCTAGAGTCTTCTCGCCCGCTCTTTTCTCTGGTGCGGGCTTCTCTCTAGTTTTTCGCGCCTTCTTCGCTGGTGGAGTGGGGGCAGAGGCTTTAGTGCGGCGTCCCCTCTTCGGCGGAGGAGACGGAGACCTCTTCGGCGGAGGAGACGGAGACCTCTTTGGCGGAGGAGACGGGCTTGCATCAGGAGCTCCCGGAGAATCGTCATGATCCTGTGGATCTCTTGGAGGTGACGGGGGCTTGTTGGTAGCCGCAGGTGTATCGGGTATAACGATGTCTGCCTTGCTCCATAGAATGATGCAGTGAGAACACTGACCGAGTTTTGTTTCTCCGTCACCTCCGGGGATGTCAAGTTCCAAGTCTTCCCAGCTGGTGACGACTTGCTCCACCTCAACAGGTACGTAACCATGTGGAATGTCATTGCAGTGCCATTTTTGCCCTTCTTCCACACGTTTGGTCATACCGTATGCGACCTGATAAGTTAGTAGTCACAAAGAAAGTTAGTAAATGAATGGTATTTACGGTGAAATGTATGCAGTATGAACTAAGGTCGCATACGTACCACCACAGCTAAGTTCTTCTGCCTGACGACAAGCTCGCACGCGGTCCGTTGAGTTATTTCATCCACGGTGTAACGGACCGCTTCGGCGGCCTGTGTGGAAGCGTGACTGCTTTGATATTGCTGTGGAGGGCTAATAAGGGCCGCATCTTGGAGAGGTGCATGCTCTGTGGAACCGGTCCCGCCTGTGGCTTGTTGGAGAGGTGCAGGCTCTGTGGAACCGGTCCCGCCTGTGGCTTGTTGTATCTGCAGCCATGCTACCTTCATCCGTCGCTCCATCTCTGACTCCATTTCTTGGAGCTTTGAGCCCTGGGCGGCAACCGTTTGCTCTAGGTCCCTTACCCTCTGCTCATATTCGGCCTTCTTCCTCGAACGGCTCCTATAGGTGGCGGCGTGCTCTTGGAAACCTTTCTTCCATGAGACGCTTGTGCCTACGCCGCGCGTCCGTCCAGGATGCTCCTTGTTCCCTAAGGCATAGGTTAGCTCATCTCTGTCTCTATCGGCAACAAATTCTCCCCTATCAGATGCCCTGAGGATATCGAGGAGACGCTGAGCTAGTTCTCGCAAGTCCTCGGGAAAAACTAAGGAGCCGTCGATTGGGCTCAGGGTGCCTCCATGACCATAGTACCAATGCTTGGTCCTTGTGGGCCAGTCATGTGTCGCTGGAGTGATGCCTCTAGCATATAGATCTTCTTCCATCTTCTCCCATTTAGCGATGCTTGCCTTGTAACCTCCCGAACCCATCTTATGCGAGTACTTCTTATTTGCGGCGTTTCCAGCGTTTCTAGCGCTAGCCGTTGCACCCTCTTCGGAGGTTTTGTACTCAATGAATGCTTCCCACTCGTCATTGGTGATCTTCTTATACTTCTCAGGATCCGGGGCCTCTCCGGTTTTGAGAAATTGCGAGTACAACTTCTTCTTGAAATCCTGAAACAGAACTGCCATCTTCTTCATTGTCCAATCCCTCAGTTCTGCTTCATGAGTGCTAGGCCAGTCGAATATTGCCTTTAATTCCCTCCATAGCATCTCCTTCTCTGTATCGGGGAGCACGTACTCCTCAGTGGGGTCCGTGGACTTCCATTTTCTGATACTAATGGGCACATTGTCCCGTACAATTACCCCGCACTGAGATACAAATTTCTTGGCCACTTTTGGGGGCTCAACTGGCTCCCCGTCATCCTCCACTCGGGTGATGTGTAACTTGACATCCTTCAGCTTCTTCGTGGTCGATCGTTTTGATTTCTTAGCAGAGGCGGCCTACACAAATTACATATATACGAGATGATATAGAGATGGTATACATAATTGACATGTACAGTACAAATTTATGTTATCTATATACACACCTGACTAGACGAGGGCGCGCTACCGGCTCCTTCAATAGTTTCGGCCCTTGCAACATTGTCGCCATGGACATTGTCGTCCCTTCCAATGATGCCCAACACATCATCCATCGACATTGGTTGGGTTACAATATTGAAAAGTTGATTCGCAAAGAACGTGTCGTTGTCCTCTTGCATGGGTAGGACAGGGGTGTTGGTGTCCTCTTGCATGGGTGGGACAGGGGTGTTGTTGTCCTCTTGCATGGGTGGGACGTTGTTGTTGTTGTCCGCCATCTATAGAATTAAAAATAATTGGTAAGAATTGATTCGGGTGGGACGTTGTTGTTGTTGTTGTTCGGGTGCGCGGTGTGAATTGATTCGCTAAGGGTTCGCTAAGGGGGTCGGTGCGCGAAAAACGGATTCGCTAAGGGGTTCGGGTGCGCGATGGGTTCGGGTACGCCATAGAATTTCCGATAATAAACATTTTCGATAGTATACATTATACAAACATATAACATTTCCAATATACATTTAAATGAAGCACATATATTTCTAATATACATAGAATTTCCAATATACATTTCAATGAAGCATTTTCCAGTATACATTTCAAACATATAACATTTCCAATATACATTTCAATGTAAATATCTCCAATACATTTAAATGAAGCATTTTCCAATATACATTTCAAACATATAACATTTCCAATATACATTTCAATGTAAATATCTCCAATACATTTAAATGAAGCATTTTCCAATATAAATTTCATACTAGTATTAGGTATAAAACCCAAAGCAATCCCAATCCTACAGCCACTGTTTCCCTGTTCATTGCAAAACAACCATTTCCAACCCATGCACTCACTTAAATTATCCCAAAGTTCATTAGTTGCAAGCCCTGAAACCTGGAATTTCACTTCCATTTAGCACTGTTTAGATCACAAATTTCACCCTCAAAGTTTACAATGCAAAAAGAAGATTGTCATCACATCAAAATATCATAGCATGTATGGACTACTAAATGTAGATAAAATCAAAAACTAATTGCATGGATTGGTTGTACTCTACGAGACGAACATTTTGAGCGGCGCGGGACGAGGGGCACCGGCGCGGGGACGACGGGTGCGGGGACGACGACGGCGGCGGGGACGACGGGCGGCGGCGGCGTGGGTGTCGGAGCGCGGGGACGACGGGCGCGGGGACGACGACGGCGGCGGGGACGACGGGCGGCGGCGGCGTGGGCGCGAGGACCACGGGCGGCGGCGGCGTGGGCGCGAGGACGACGACGGCGGCGGGGACGACGACGGCGGCGGGGACGACGGGCGGCAGCGGCTGAGTAGACGAGGCGGCGGTTTCTGTGAGGATTGAGGGCGAAGTGAGGGAGGGGAGAGAAGTCCCCGGCCTATATAGGACCGGGGCATTTAGCACCGGGTGCAGCCACGACCCGGTGCTAAAGGCCCTTTCGCACCGGGTGGTGGGAAGACCCGGTGCTAACGGCCCCCCCTTTCGCACCGGGTCTTCCCACCACCCGGTGCGAAAGGGCCTTTAGCACCGGGTCTTCTACACCCGGTGCGAAAGGCCGTAACTGTGTGCCAGACTGAGGCCTTTCGCACCGGGTGCAGCCACGACCCGGTGCTAAAGGCCCCCCTTTCGCACCGGGTCTTCTACACCCGGTGCTAAAGGCCCCGTAACTGGCGCCAAACGAAAATTGGGGGCCTTTAGCACCGGATTTTAGATCAACCCGGTGCTAAAGGCCCCAACTTTTCGTTTGGCGCCCAGTTTCCAAACGGGCCTTTAGCACCGGGGGCTACTATTTGGGAATCTTATAAATATAGTTTTTAATGTATAGTTATTAATACTTGTTTTAATTCAGTTATTAATACCTATTAAAAATATATATTAAAAAAGAAAATCTTATACATTACTAGAAAATCAATATAAAATGCTAGAAAATCTTATAAATTACTAGAAAATCTTATAAATTAATAGAAAATCTTTTAAATTACTAGAAAATCCTGTAAATTAATAGAAAATCTTATAAATTAATAGAAAATCTTATAAATTACTAGAAAATCTTATAACTTACTAGAAAATCTTATAAATTACTAGAAAATCTTATAAATTACTAGAAAATCTTATAAATTACAAAAATTGATAACTAAATGAAAGATTTTGGAACATTAAACGGTCTCAGATGAAAAAGTCATGAATACCAAAATTTCATATCTCATCAAGATCTACAATCTTTATTTAAGTCATTTTTGCATTTGAGAAAGTGGTAGTGTACATTGTTCATTAATCCTAGATTCACTCGCATAGTTTCCAAAACTTTGTTAGAGACTTGTCAAATTTCTACTACATGTTATTACCCATTTTGAAAATGACAAAATGACCTAAATAAAGATTGTAGATAATGATGAAATATGAAACTTTGGTATTCATCACTTTTTCATTTGACATCACCTAGTGTGAAAAAAACCTTGGTTGTAGGTGTCATTTTTAATTCAAAATTTGGATTGTTCAAACACGAGAAGATTTTTCAAAATAATAACATTAATATGTTTCATAACCTGATAGAGTATGATTTTAGGAATTTTTAGGAAGAAAAATGATCTTTTTTGAAGTTTGTACGAGGGAGAACGACTAGTTACAACTTTTATACAGAGATTAAAAAGAAAAATTGTTCTTGTTCATCCAGTGACGTGGCCCGGTGACGTGGCCAGCTCTCGCACGGCCTCCGTGGCCAGGCCGGTGGCCTTTAGCACCGGGTGCAGCCACGACCCGGTGCTAAAGGCCACGACCGGGCCAGTGACGTGGGTCGCGTGCGCCCGGTGACGTGGCCGGCCGCCGCACGGCCCCCGCGGCCCGGTCGTGACCTTTAGCACCGGGTGCAGCCACGACCCGGTGCTAAAGGCCTAAATCTTATAAATTAATAGAAAATCAGTATAAAATGCTAGAAAATCAATATAAAATGCTAGAAAATCTTATAAATTACTAGAAAATCTTATAAATTACTAGAAAATCAATATAAAATGCTAGAAAATCTTATAAATTAATATAAACTCTTATAAATTAATAGAAAATCAGTATAAAATGCTAGAAAATCAATATAAAATGCTAGAAAATCTTATAAATTACTAGAAAATCTTATAAATTACTAGAAAATCAATATAAAATGCTAGAAAATCTTATAAATTAATATAAACTCTTATAAATTAATAGAAAATCAGTATAAAATGCTAGAAAATCAATATAAAATGCTAGAAAATCTTATAAATTACTAGAAAATCTTATAAATTACTAGAAAATCAATATAAAATGCTAGAAAATCTTATAAATTAATAGAAACTCTTATAAATTAATAGAAAATCAATATAAAATGCTAGAAAATCAATATAAAATGCTAGAAAATCTTATAAATTACTAGAAAATCTTATAAATTACTAGAAAATCAATATAAAATGTTAGAAAATCCTATAAATCAATAGAAATTACATGGCATCATCGTTTACTCGGACACTAATAAACTTCCTCTTTACAAATGTTCCTTGATTGTGATCACGCCGTAGATACGGTGTCTCCTCCGCCGCTAACAGGATGCTTGGGTCATCAGCCACTGAGAATGGAGGCCGGCCATCGAGCATATCATAATCTTCATCCGTCTTGTCCTCAACTCCTACGATTTTTCTCTTTCCAGGAAGAACTATATGACGCTTTGGCTCGTCTTGTGATGGGTCCAATTGCTTACCCCCACCTTTCTTATCCGCCCCTTTCTTCGGTCTGCTAGCCATGTCCTTCACATAAAAAACTTGTGTGACAGCTTTGGCCAGGACGAACGGTTCGTCTAGAAAGCCAATCTTGTTTAGGTCCACTAACGTCATTCCATAGTCCGCTTCAACTTTAACACCTCCTCCAGTCAGCTTCACCCATTGGCACTTGAACAGTGGGATCTTCAAAGGTCCGTACTCTAGTTCCCATATCTCCTCTATGACTCCATAGTATGAGTTTGTATTGCCATTGGTGTCTGTCGCGTCGATCCGGACACCACTGTTTTGGTTGGTGCTTTTCTTGTCCTGGGCTCTTGTGTAAAATGTATACCCATTGATGTCGTATCCTTGGAATGTCAAGATCGTGCTCGATGGACCTCTAGCTACAAAAGCTAGCTGCGCATCAATGCCCTCGACACCCATAAGACGTCTTCGCAACCAATCGGCGAAAGTACTATTGTGCAGACGCTGAATGAAGGCCGCAGACTTTGTTGAGTTTTCGTCCCTGAGAATCTGCATGTGCTCCTCGATGTACGGAGCAACTAAGGTTGATTGTTGCAAAACTGTGAGGTGCGCTTTACGAAATGTCTCAACGTCCTTGATCACCATCGATCTTCTCCCTAGTGTGCCCTTTCCACCAAGTCTCCCCTCGTGATGGGATTCGGGCACACCAATCGGCATAAGATCGTCGACAAAGTCAACACAGAATTCAATGACCTCCTCCGTTTCGTATCCCTTAGCAATGCATCCTTCTGGACGAGAACGATTACGGACATACTTCTTTAGGACAGCGAAGAACCTCTCAAATGGGAACATGTTGTGTAGAAATACTGGGCCCAATATACGAATCTCTTTGACGAGGTGAACCAATAGATGTGTCATGATATTGAAGAAGGATGGTGGAAATATCATCTCAAAGCTGACAAGACATTGCACCACGTCGTTCTGTAGCTGATCTAAGTGGTCTGGATTGATCACCTTCTGAGAAATTGCATTGAGGAATGCACATAGCTTCACAATGGCTTTCCGCACGTTTACTGGTAGCACACCCCTGAGTATGACGGGAAGCAGCTGTGTCATCAACACATGGCAGTCGTGAGACTTCAGGTTTGTGAACTTCTTCTCTTTCATATTTATTATTCCCTTAATATTGGAGGAGTAGCCAGACGGAACCTTGATACTGTTCAAGCATTCAAACATGCTTGCCTTCTCTTCTTTGCTGAGAGTGAAGCTGGCAGGACGCAAGTACTGGCGTCCTTTGTCTCTCTTTTCTGGATGTAGATCAGTCCGTTGCTTCAATCGTTTCAGATCCTGACGTGCTTCCAGTGTATCTTTTGGCTTCCCATAAGTACCCAGGAAGCTTATCAAGTTCACGCAAAGATTCTTCGTCAGATGCATCACATCAATCGCGTTACGGACCTCTAAACGTTGCCAATAAGGTAGCTCCCAAAAGATAGACTTCTTCTTCCACATCGCGGCACGACCATCCTCGCCCGTCGGAGCAGCCTGGCTTCCGTCTCCCTTGCCAAACACCACGTGTAGGTCCTTCACCATATCAAATAGCTCTTCTCCACTCCGGTGTCTCGGCTTTGTACGGCGGTCAGCATTCCCGCCAAAATGCGCACATTTCTTTCGTAGCTCATGCTTCGCCGGAAGGAATCGACGGTGACCCATGTACACAACTTTACGACAATGTTTCAAATACATGCTTTCGGTTTCCTCTAAACAGTGAGTGCATGCTTTATATCCTTTGTTTGATTGTCCTGATAGGTTACTTAGTGCAGGCCAGTCGTTGATGCTTATGAAAAGCAGTGCTCGAAGGTCAAACTGCTCCTGCTTGTCCTCATCCCACACGCTAACACCTTCATTCTTCCACAGCTGCAAAAGTTCGTCAACCAGTGGTCTTAGGTACACATCAATGTCGTTGCCAGGTTGCTTTGGGCCTTCGATGAGCACTGGCATCATAATGAACTTCCGCTTCATGCAGAGCCAGGGGGGTAGGTTGTAGATACAAACAGTCACGGGCCAAGTGCTATGACTACTGCTCATTTCACCAAAAGGGTTCATGCCATCGGTACTTAAACCAAGCCTAACATTCCTCGCATCAGCATCAAACTCTGGGAATGCTCTGTCGATGTTCCTCCACTGGGATCCATCGGCGGGGTGTCTCAACATGCCATCCTGCTTACGTTCTTCTTTGTGCCAGCACATCAGTTTGGCATGGTCTTTGTTCCTGAACAAACGCTTCAGACGGGGTATCAGAGGGAAATACCACATCACCTTCGCAGGGATTTTTTTCTTAGAACGCTCTCCCCCAACATCACCAGGGTCGTCCCGCCTGATTTTGTATCGCGCGCAGGTGCAAACCGGACAACGATCCAAGTGTTCGTACTGTCCGCAATAGAGGATACAGTCATTAGGACACGCATGTATCTTCTGCACCTCCAAACCGAGAGGGCAAACAACACGTTTTGCTTGATACGTTGTCGATGGCAATGTGTTACCCTCTGGAAGAATCTTCTTTACGAGTTTCAGTAGCTCCTCGAAACCCTTATCAGTAACACCATTTGCTGCCTTCCACTGCAGAAGTTCAAGTGTGCTACCCAACTTCTTTAGCGCCTCTTTGCAATCTGGGTACAGGTCAGTCTTGTGGTCCTGCAACATGCGATGTATCTTTTTTATATCCTTATCATTGCCGCAGTCTTTCTCGGCATCACGCAACATTTGCCCGAGCCCATCAGTAGGTTCATTTTCCTGATCAACATCTTCCTGAGCATCGCCTTCCCGAGCAACATCTTCCTCATCGGCATCACCCATTGCAGCATATGCAAAGGAACCGTAGTATTGAGCCAATAACGGAATGTCGTCATCGGCCTCGTCTTCTTCATCTTCATCCATTAGAATTCCTCTTTCACCGTGCTTCGTCCAAACAGAATAATTCCTCATGAAACCGTGCCTCATCAAATGCACTTGAAGACAACCTCTTTGTTTGTACGATTGTATATTTTTACAATGGGTGCATGGGCAGAACATGAAACCGGACGGCGTCCTGTTAGCCTCGGCGGCATCGAGAAACGTCCTAAGGCCATCACGGAAGGCCTGAGCGTGGGGGTCCCCGTACATCCATTGTCTATTCATCTGCATTATTAACCAATAACAAATATACAATACAATTTAAAGATAAAAAAAAATTAATATATAAATAAATACAAATTATAATATATATTCCATTATATAAATAAATTTCTAAAACTACATTACTATATTCATTAAATATAACATTACTATAAGCCTTATAAGATTTATAAGATTTATAAGATTTTCTATTAATTTATAAGATTTTCTAGCATTTTATATTGATTTTCTAGTAATTTATAAGATTTTCTATTAATTTATAAGATTTTCTATTAATTTATAAGATTTTCTAGCATTTTATATTGATTTTCTAGTAATTTATAAGATTTTCTATTAATTTATAAGATTTTCTAGCATTTTATATTGATTTTCTAGTAATTTATAAGATTTTCTAGTAATTTATAAGATTTTCTAGTAATTTATAAGATTTTCTAGCATTTTATATTGATTTTCTAGTAATTTCTAAAACCACATTACTATAAGCCTTACAACTATTCACAAGTCATACAAAACAAAATACTAACTAGCTTGCCTTCTCTCTCCATTTAAAACACAACATGCATGAACACTCTCTCCACCATGAACTCAAGCTCTCTCCTCTCTCTCCTCCAAGAACACAATCTCTCTCTAGCTAGCTTTACTTTGATTCACAAATCCCTCTATTTCTAAATCATAGAAGGATTACAAGCTAAATAAAACATTAGAGAATGAAAGAGTGTACCTTGTAGTGCTCCTTAGATGAGTAGATTCTTCACAAATTTTGAAAAAAATTTGGGCAGCACCTCCCCTCCCACGGCCGAGCAGCATGAACACAGCGCCTAAGTGTTCAGCTGGCTCGGGCGGGGGAGGGGAAGCCCCTATATTCAAACACATTAGCACCGGGTCGTGGCAAGACCCGGTGCTAATGTTCACCCTTTAGCACCGGGTGCAGCCACGACCCGGTGCTAATGTGCCCGAGGCCTTTAGCACCGGGTCGTGGCTGCACCCGGTGCTAAAGGGTGAACATTAGCACCGGGTCGTGCCACGACCCGGTGCTAATGTGTCCGCCCGGACACACCTCCGCGCCGCCCCCGCTCCTAGCCGTTGGACCCGGTGCTGAAGCCCCATCAGCACCGGGTCCAAAAATGGCCGAGGCGGAGGAGGCGGGCGGATGTGAAGGATTCTGGTAGTGATGCTTGGCTTTGGAACATTATATCAAACTCTAACATCTTATTATTACAACTAAATATTTAATGTTTTGAAACATAATTATTCTATAAAATTTATTAGTTAAAATTTCTCCTTTTAGACCATATTGGTATCCTAAAGGATGTATATTTTGAATCAAAGGGAAGGAATGACTAACACTACCACAAGCGAACCAGGTATCGTCTCCCGTCGTTGAGTGGAGATCGAGGTCGTTGACCGATGCATGATAAATTATTGGTAGAATACGACTTGCATTGGAAGCTTATTTTATTCACTGAATTTGATACCTAGACCATGGCGAGAAACTTCCAAACTATATATATTGTGTTACACCAACACAAAGTGGCAGATATATCATGGCAACCTTTTGCTTTTGTGAGTGTCAACTCCTGTTCAGGCGGCCGCCGGAGAGAGAGGCGCTGATTTCAATCATCTCCAGGAGTGTTAGCGGCTGAAACAAAACATGCCAAGCTGAAAGCCGGAAACCAGGCGCAAAAAAGTCTCAAAAGCGAGCGAAAATGCCGGGCAGGACGCCACATCGTATAGTCACAGTGTCACACCAACCTCAGTGGATTTCACTGTCTACCAGCAAATAAGCTGGAACTTTCTTGCAGCTGATCGCTTGCAGGTCGTGCCTGAAAAGCGTTGGATGATGAGAAGAGTCGGCGAAGATTCTGAATCTAATTAAAGGCAAACGGGATGAACTGTGGTCGCTCTCTACGATCTCCCACCAGGTTTTCTGATTTGCTCGATCGGCTGAGATAACGTGGGTCGACAGTGTTGCCTGCCTCAAAGTCAAGAACACAACAGGAATCGATACAGTTACAGATCTATCTGATTGGCGCAGAACAAATTGTTATTTCACACGTTAGCTCAACTTGCAAGAGAACTATGGTCATTTTAAGAACACCTTCAAAATGTTGAGGGGGCAAAACTAGTGCAAATTTATCTAGACTTGTGATGAATGAGGAACTGTACTTTTCACCTGGGTAAGGAAATTTGTGGATCAATTTAGACCTAGAGCTAATTAAAATTATTTATCCTTTGCCTCTCTAATTTGTATATATATCTAAAAACGTACATGTGTGAATTTTTTCTTATCTTTATTGGGTTGTTGTAGATTATACTACTCTATATATATTTCCATGTACATTCATAATTTTTTTTCATTTTGCATACACCCCCATATGTTCTTGGCACATATTTAGTAAAAACCTTAGGCTGTGATGTATTTAACGAAGAAATTGATGTATTCACCACTTCGTATATACATGCCCAGTCTATATAATACTACACCTTTGAGTTAGAATTTTTTGTATTAACAATTACAGAAGTGCGTAATTTAGAAGCATATATACATTAGCGCAAGATAGATTTGTATGTAGGAATTTGCATTTCATAGTTATTTTGCCTTTGAATATATTTGTAGGAAATATTACTAAAGATTAAGATAATGTTGAATCACAAATCTGCACCTTTCTGATTTAGTTTATCTATAGATAACTCATGAGTGGTCATGTGGGCTTCATACATCTAAGAAATCACGTAACGTAGCCCTCCAACTTGTCTGTCTCCTCCTCCTGTTGTGTAATCTTCTTTTTTTTTGTAAGACTAGTAGAGATGTAGATGCGTGTGCTCACAGTGCACACTTAATTACCCATCCCTATGAATATATACGCACGCAAACTCTACCCCAATGAGTACTTCGAGAAACTGGATCTGTATATGTCGAGATTAACGAATTCATCACTGGCGTCTTATTATTGATGGGCACATCACCTAGCACTGAAAGAAAAATGCCCGTTAAATAATCCCGGAATAAACCCAAAACAATGTGACAGCAGTGTAAATTCGAACTCTAGTGAAACCTAGGTTTCATCATCATAAGTAGTCCTACCAACTGACCTACGATCGACCCGCCACCGGTTGTGCAATCTGCTGATGGCTAGCTGAATTACACCTCTGCCAAAAGGGACAGCTGGGCGCAGGTGTCAAAATGACGAAATGCTACGTACTATGCTGGTACGTACGGCGATCGTAGTAGGTAGCCTGTAGCCAAGAGCGAGGGTGGCAAACTGGCCGGCCTGCATGCTGGGGCGCCGTGCCCGTGCCCATCCCGTCCGGCCGATCGACCATCCATCCCCCTACAGCTACGCGTACCTGCTGCCCAATGCATGGCAAGATCGAGCTCTGTGCCGTGCCAGGCCTACGAGGCAAGGGCACCAAGCCTACGAGGCAAGGGCACTGTTTACTTCCAAAATTTCACTCCCAAATTTACTATGCAAAAAAAGATTCTCCATCACATCAAAATGTCATAACATATATGGAGTACTAAATGTAGATAAAATTAAAAACTAATTGCACAGTTTTGTTGTGCTCTGCGAGACGAACATTTCGAGCCTAATTAATCAATTTTTGGACAATTTTTCACAAATACAAACGAAATGCTACAGTAACCTAATGATTACGAAGTGACATCATACTCTCAAATTCACCCTCTCAAATTCAACATCTAAACACCACGAGCTCTGTCCGGCCGCGTACGCCCTGCCGTATGCCACGTACGATTGAATTGAATGATGATCCGATCGTCGGCATGCATGCCCGTGACGACGTCCCTGCTAGCTATATGTCGCTCTCCAGAGTTGACTCGCGCGCGCGTGTGCAGTGCACACGTACGCACGCACGCCGCGTTGGTCGATCGATATGATCGTGTGGTCCTGGAGGATCCATCGAGATGGACCGCCCTAGCAAGCTGCTAGAGGCATGCCTTGTGTTGTACGTGTTCAATTCGCGTCTCTATATATATATATATATATATATATATATATATATATATATATATATATATATATGACGAGTTTTATCTACCATCGCTTGTAGCTACCATCACCATTAATATACTATCATGTGTATGTTCACATACTCATTTATCAGTTTGAGTATGTTCGTATACTAATTCTAAGATACTCCAAAGCGAATTGCATGAAAAAATTCAGAAGCAACCCTATTTTTTAAATTTATTATGATTATACCATTATATTAGTATATAGAAATTAGTATGTCCACATACTCAAAGTACCCTTATATACTCAACCTACATACCATCTAGATAGTCTAGTATCATCATATACTACATGTACATACTCTTTGTTGGGTCATACACGTCTTCTAACATGAGATACACAGGTGATGGTAGCTACCAGCGATGGTAGAAAGGAATTTTCCTATATAATTGGACAATGCGCCATCAACACTAGTTGGAAAACTCTGCTAATGTCAGTTTCCCAACACTATAATTTAGCTAAATTAAAAATAGTTTGACTCATCGGTATGCGAGAGCCAGAGGGATGGAGAGAGTAATTCTGTGGCAGCTTCAAACAAGGGACATTATTTAGTACTTATATAAGGAAAAAAGAAATAAAAATCCTAGCATGTGAGTCCACCCGACATTATGCAAGAGTTAAGGGCAAAGAGGACAATTTCACATTTGGCTCATGTCAGCCTACATCTCCACATCAACATAGGGACGTCTTTGACCAAAAAACGAGAGTCGAGGGACTAGATTGGCCCTTTTGAAAGTTTAAGGACTAACTTGATCCTTTGTGCAAAATTCAGAGATGAATTGGTTATTTTGCCTGTAAAGAATTGTGTTACGTTGAACCATCCTATATTGAAATCCTAGCTACGCAACTGCCCTTGGCATTATTACTAGATCCAACCACAGCTGGTATATTTGTGAAAAAAAAACTATTAGGAGTTCGTGCGAGATGAAAGCTAGTCTCGTGCACGGTTTTGCAGTGCAGTAGTGTCAGTGTGTAGTAGATGGCCTGCGCTAACAAGAACAGTGTGTAGTAGTCGACACTGGCTTATCAGCTATAGATTCCGTGGAGCCATCCGGTAGATCGTCCTCCGGGCTGTACGCACGAAGCTCCTCCTGCCGCCGTCCACCGTTGTCGACGACGCAGATCGAGATCTGATGAAAGAATTCTATAGCTGACCGCAGAGTGACTGTCGTCGTACGATATACCTTATTACCTAATCTTATCTTTCAGTGACTTTCTTAGTGCCTCGTCAAGTCATCATCATCATATGATCGACGTCTGTATCTCTGCAAAAGCACATCCATCTATATATCTAGCTAGCTTAGCAGAAAACACGAGGAACATAAAAATAAAGATATATACATGGACGACCCACACGGACGTGAGCCATACGACAGGTGAGATGACTCTGCATGACCTCACATTTTGAGCAACAGGCGACCGGGGCCTGATGAATCCTGCAGAGTGGGAGCAGTATCAACAATATCGATCGATGGGTCAAACGGATAATAATGTTAGGTTACAAAATAGTAGTGGAGCATCGATCATTTCTTTGCTATATATGCTAGTTTAATTTGGCTCATGGACACACGAAAGATTCAAAAACATGTTGCGAGCTGGCCCTTGCTGCCGACGAGAAGTCAAGCCGGAATTGAAGCATATGCATCTATCGCTACGGCATACGTCCTCGATCGTAGGTAGTGGATGGAGTAGGTGATTCTCGATGATATTGATCATGGCGGCCGCCCCGGGGCGTGTGGCTCAAGAAATTCTATATTGTCAACCACAAGCACGCACGGCCGAGACCACGTTCATAACGAGGAGCCGCGACAGTTAGTGTATGGAAGACATAATGGGGCAATTCTGATCACTACTTTAGTTTTCTGTTTGTTATATATCTCCACTCTATTGGATATGTGAAAGTACAAAAAGTTTGGTTCCACAGCTAGTGAGTGAGCCTAGCTCGGGTCGTCAATCAAACAACCAAAACCATACATCCTCTTATCATGATACTGCATGTTAGAGTATAAGTTGTAATGGAATAAGACTATAACATGTAGTTTGAGTAGAACTTCACATGTAATCGAATATGACTCATATGGGCCTGAGAACTATATAATGAAAGCTCATGCGACCTAGAGGTCAAGCCATTCCATCAATTATTGCATAGGACTCGTATGAGTCTGAACTATATAATGAAAGCCCAAGCGACCTATAGGTCAAACCGTTCCAACAGTTATCTCTCCTCCATTCTACGGACCTATAATATACACCACATATTATTGGGCTCTCGACCACAGAGATTCAATGAATAGTAAAAAATCCAATTGTACTAGCAGGCGGTAATCCGTGGCCAATGAAAATTAGTTGATTTTCACATGTGCTTCTTTGAGGAACAATCAAGAGACCTCATGGAAAATCTTCAGGAACAATCAGTTATAACAAAACGACCTATAATTCTCTCTCTCTCTCTCTCTCTCTCTCACACACACACACATACACACACACACAAGATATCAACACATTTTTAAGACAGTATCCAAACAACACTTCATCACACGTTGCATCATCAATATATGTAATAAGGTTAGCACTTAAGTTTGCATGTCTATTTTATCTACATTATTATAAGGGGATCCAGTTCTTTTGAAAACACTTTTCACCTAAATAATTTCTACCCACCCCCTCACAGAGGACCCACATGTCAAATCTAACGGTAAAAAGACGTGGAAAGTTTTCATAGATAAGAAAAAAATGATGCTTCGGTCTATGCTGGCAGTTTCCTCACCCGCTAACAACTCTCTCCCAACACAAATCACCATTTGTGGTGGCGGGTGCGGCACCGCCAGCACAGATACAACCGTGGCCACACGCTGGGTCTGATTTTTTGGATGTTCCCACCTGTTTTGAAATGTATACTCCCCGCCAAATTTTAAATATATATTTCCACCTTTTTTCTTTATACTAATTATAATATTGTATTAGCATCCCCTTTAAATCAAATATTTCTAACATTATTAATTATTTAATTTCATAAATACGTATTTATTTCTGTCGATACTTATGCATCAACAAACATCAAATTTGTATATTTATTTGAAATAATTACTCCAAATCAAACCTAATTATATAATATTCCACAAACATTATAATAGAAATATGATTGTTTTCAAAGGAGACAATTGGCACAAGTGCTCACCTTTCTTAGCAACCAAAGCTCTTATGAGTTCCCTATAGATTACAGAAGTAACGTGTGTGGTGGTGAAAGAGTGATGGTTAGATGATCATCATTCAGTTTACAGTGCCTTATTTGTGGAGCTTGATAGGGGATAAAAAAACATAAAGAGCAATCTGAATTCTAGTTGTTGTAAAGCTAAGTAGCAATCCAAGCTAAAGATCACTCACCATGGAACTTTTTTACCCACCCCATGTACCCACTAACTAAATAATCTAAAATAACCTCCATAATAAAGGTAGCATGCACGTGTCGCACGGGCATAATATTTGCTAGTAGCTCATTATATTAGGCTACAAGTAGTTCATTCTTTCGCTATGCAGTGGATGTGAGTCGTCCAATACAGTAATGAGTTAGGTATTCATTACTTTTCTATCGAAAACAATTAAGAAGCAGCTTTCGTAGCTCAGTTGGTTAGAGCACCCGTTTAGTAAGCGGGAGGTCTTGAGTTCGACTCTCAACGAAAGCAATGTTAATTGGTTTTGTTCTTTTTTTTTGCCTTACTATTCTTGTTGGTATTTCTGGCCAGTACCAAAGTACTCTGTACTGTATTTGTCGAGCATGATGGCTACGTGTTATGCCTTTCCCCACATTCATGGTATTGTGTAAATCCATGTCATGGATGACGTACTACTACGCAAAGATTAAGCCGCGAGGTTAAAACGCAGCCCTGTATAGTGCTTACGCTTTTGACCGCTAGCATCGAACTTTTCCAAGAGTATCCATCTTCAGTTATTCTATGGTGGCACTGCCTCCTTGATAACGGGAGCATGCAAGAATGAGTAATGCACAAGGAAATCAGACACCTGTCACCTCCAATCTCAAAGTGGTTTGAAATGGCAAAAGCATGGACAAATCAGCCTCGACAAACAAAAATGGAATCGCACATGTGCATTTCATTCGCCAGTTCAGTTCCAACTAATATAATATAATCCAAAGTTAGTGCTTGCTAAGCCCCATCTTATCCACCCAGTCCGTTGATGACAGTGGTCAAAGTCTCAAAGGACCAATATATTCAGAGGTTGATCTGTTCCCAGTTGAAGCCTGGTGCTTTTGATGCATGTCTGATTCAGCACTCAGAGCATATGGTCTTCAGCAAAGATTCAGTGAAATGATGAGACCTTGCCCGTAAGATGGCGCGGACACATCAAGTTGGACTCGCCCATGTGGTTGTTCCTTCCAAGAAACACGACCGGTGCCTTTTGATGATGACTAACAGACGCCGGTAAAATCGCAAGTGGGATTGGATCGTGTCGATCTGGAAAATGTGCAGAAAGGGGTGTGAAATCTGTGTACGATGTTCAGGCTCTGCACTTACCTTTGGTCAGTCTCAAGTTCTCAACTACCCAGCTCGGCCGACTGCGTGTTCAGATAGCGAAATATGAAACAAACAAGACACTAGAAAAGGTTATCACTGATCGGCAAAAAAGAAAAGAAAATCTTATCGGTGGCTAGTTGTCTAAAGTAGTGCAATGGACATGTCGGAACTGATAAAAGTTTGAGTGTTTGACCATCGTAACATCAAAGTGTTCTGAAGTTCATACACGGATATACTTGTTTTCATCAAAGTGTACCTGTGGCCTATACTTGTTTTGCCTTGCAGCCTTTCAGTTAGGGAGACTGTGATGTTGCTTGAGAGAGATTGTAAGATGCTGGATTCATCGTTTAATCCTCCTTTTTTGCGGTGGCACAAGAAGCCCTGTTCTGCTTCTGCATTTCAAATTCCAGAACACCATTTATGTCCTTGAAAACCTCGATGACAACTCTTGGCAGGCCCAAAATACTATAGTACTGGGCCTCTGGCATGCACAGCTTTGGACCTCAGAAAATTTAAACTCCTCTTTCAGTAAAATCAAACTGTTCTCAATTTCATATACAATGATATGTACCTATGGCCTATATTTGTTTTGTCTTACAGCCTATTAGGTAAGAAGTCTGGTTCTGCATGTCAAATTACAGACTACCATTTATTATCCATGAATCAATGACAACCCTTGGCAGGCCCATGTTCTGTTGTCGAATGACACTTGTGTTTTTGTTTAATCTATTTGAGACCATGCTGGTTCCTGGCATAGACAAGTAATTTGATTGTTAGATCATTTGGTTCAGTGCCAAACTGTTTGTTGAACAATTGAGGTCGATCATGTTGTTTCTATCTTCACTTATGTTAACAATTCCAAACTGAAGCATACCTCATACTTGTTTTTGTACCTGAAACGTGGACCATGGCCTGTCCAGGTCACCAATTCCCTGCCGACACCGCAATGCGTTCCTGATGCAGACTCCTAACACATTGACCTGCATTCAGTGACGCCAGTAGCTCACTGCACAGCACCCACGTCTGAAAGGTTGGAATGCAGCAGCACTGTGCAGATGCGCTAGGCTCCCTCATGCAGAATCCAAAGGAAGTTCTTGGACACGGATCAGGAAGTGAGTAAGTACACTGAATGTCTCCCTGCATGTGGGCTCATGAGAGGCATAGCCAGGGCTTTCGTGCGTTGGCATCAGGCTTGCATTTGCATGAGGCACTGGACCCAATTTAAGATTTTGGGCCCCGGTCCATTTTGGATTGGATTCAATGTGTTCAGAGTCCAGACTCATGCACCACCATCTTGACTCTGCATTGAGTTCCTAGTATGGTCTCCTAACATTTTGACCTGCATTCAGTATTGCTACTGTGCAGTGCCATTGTCTGAAGGTTTCAGCACAGCCATGCTACACCAGTATGGACTGACTGGATTCAAGGAGAATACAAAGCACAGATTCTTCTCGGAGCATGTGTTTGGAGCCTTTGTAAAGTCAGTCAGCCCAAGGAAATCAATCTGAAAGCACTACTATGCAACGAACATCATCATTTCACTAATATAGAACCAAAAGGCACAATTCAGGTCACATATCTCAGACCTCCCTTCAGCTAAATTCTTTTGAATGGTTATACTTGCAACAATATGCAGTCCCATAGTGTTGTTAGTGCTTCAGAAAACCAATGTAAGATGACCAGCAAACTTGCAAGACTCCATTTATGCTTCTTCTTCTTCTTTTTCTTCGGAGTTCTTTCCCCTGCATGACTGCATTTAGTCTTTTTAAATTTTGATCCATTCAGAACATGGAACCAGGCAATGATTAGGGTTGGTGGTGCGTCTCTGTTCGGGCTCGTTTAGTTCTAAAAAGCAACTCACAAATACACTATGCAAAAAGAAGATTCTCCATCACATCAAAATATCATAACATGCATGGAGTATTAAATGCAGATGAAATCAAAAACTAATTGCACAATTTTGTTGCACTCTGCGAGACGAACATTTTAAGCCTAATTAATCAATTTTTAGATAATTTTTCACAAATACAAACGAAATGCTACAGTAGCGCAATGATTACGAAGTGACATCTTACTCCCAAATTCAACCTCCCAATTCTAACATCTAAACACCACCTTCGGGCCTTGTTTAGATCCCAAATTTGGCCCCCCAAATTTGAGAGTATAGTGTCACTTCGTAATCATTGCGTCACTGTAGTATTTCGTTTGTATGTGTGAAAAATTGTCCAAAAATTGATTAATTAGGCTCAAAATGTTCGTATCGTAGAGTACAACAAAACTGTGCAACTAGTTTTTGATTTCATCTACGTCTAGTACTCCATGCATGTTATGACATTTTGATGTGATGGGAATCTTCTTTTTGCATAGTGAACTTTGGGGTTGGAATTTGGGATCTAAACAAGGGCTCGATCAATTGCTCCTTCCACAACCTGTCTCCAGCAAATTCGTGTCAGTCTTTGACTGCCCACGCCAAACACTGCTGCTTGGACCTTCTGAAAAAAAGCTTTATTCAGTTCTGTTTAGTTTCAAAAAAAGGTTGGAAAGTTTGGTAAAAATGTCACATCGGACACTGTAGCACTTTTCGTTTGGTTGTGGTAATCGTTGTCCTACCATGACCTAACTAGGCTCAAAAGATTCGTCCCGTCGTATACATCAAAACCATGTAACTAGTTTATTTATTTACCCACGTTTAGTGCTCCATGCATAAGGTGAGAGATTTGATGTGATAGATGAATAGTGAAGTTTAGAGAGAAAATTTTGGATAGTTTTTAGGACCTAAACACAGCCTCAGCCTTTCCAGAGATGCATACGCATGATTCAGAACTGCTACGAGTACTTGTTTACTGTCACCCATCTGCAAACATGATCGAGCAGAGAAAACAGAGTCCAGATCGAACTGTTATACGCGTCTCCAATGGGCGGTCCTACTGGTTCCATAGATTTCTCTCTCCTATAGAACCAGGTTTCTACCACTGTGAGGTCAACTCTACAGAGAACCCGCTCCCATGCATAGAACCTGGTTCCATAGAATAAAGAGGGAGAGAGAAAGAGAGAGAGTAGAGGCGTGGGACCCGTTTATAGATCCACCCCTGGTTCTATACATTGTTGGCAATATAACAGTAGACATCAAATCATTGTGGGACATATTTATAGAACCGGGGTGTTTCTATACATTGAAGATGCGCTGATGCGCTGGTTAAGACCGAATCATTCCGAATGATCTCCCGAAAGCTTTGTCCTAACAAAGTATCTTCGATCAAGTTTTGGATAGCACAAAAGCAGGCAAATGATGTGACGTTGACCCCAAGTGGATTGGTCAGTGTCACCAACTTTTTCTCCTCTCATAATGGTGGTGTTTAGACGTTAGAATTGGAAGGTTGAATTTGAGAGTAAGATGTCACTTCGTAATCATTGTGCTACTGTAGCGTTTCGTTTGTACTTGTGAAAAATTATCCAAAAATTGATTAATTATGCTCAAAATGTTCGTCTCGTAGAGTACAACAAAACTGTATAATTAATTTTTGATTTCATCTACATTTAGTACTCCATGCATGTTATGACATTTTGATGTGACGGAAAATCTTCTTTTACATTGTACTTGAGAGTTACTTTTTGGAACTGGGCCAATGCTGTTGCCGAATGCCAGAACATTAGCAGTCGAAAAATCTGTGTAGTGTATCAGACACCGCTCCAAAAGACGTGAAATTTTGGTGTGATTTGTTGACTACTCCAGGGACTGATGCAGGAAAGGCAAGGCATGCTCCTGTAAAAAGTTCTTTTTTTGAAGGTGCTCCAGTAAAAAGGGTGCAACTGCCTGTTGGTGCGTTTGCTTTTCATCAGCTCACACACTGACTGCAGGCTGCAGATGGAGTGGGATGAAAAAAATAATTACCATGATGTACTAGGGAGTGACAGTGGTGAACAGTAACAGCTGATATGTTTGGCTGTTGTACTACTACTGTACTAGGGAGTGACAGTGGTGAACAGTAACAGCTGATATGTTTGGCTTTTTTTTTTCTTTTACACTGGCAGAGTTACAACATGAGCATCAGAACGACAATCGACAAAGGACTATGATCATGGCACAACGACATGCGTGTCATGTCTGAATGATTGGATAAGGCCGGTACGAGCCGACACATGCGATGCCTCCTTGCGATGGCGACCGCGGAGATCTCGCGCATCTGAAGAAGACGATGTTATGTTGAACTTGAAGTTCATGATCTAGTTTCTGGAGATAACTCTTGTTTTGCAACCAAATTTTTGCGAACCCCTGAATTCTTCTCAAACCTTACAGTTCAGATGGATCCTCTTGCAAACTAGTACAGTGCCTGCAACCACAACTATGCCACTGCCAAAGTTTGCAGGCGGCTAGGCCCTCTCTGATGCAACAGCAGAGCTGCTGATTCAGTAGGAACTGCCCATGACCATGACAGGTGGGGCCACACCACGTAACACTGGAGACAGTAGGAGAGAAGAGGCGTAAACCATGTGCTTGTGGTTGTGGCCTTGCCTTGTGGGCACCATGCACAACCTTCACAGCTCATAGTTTTTTTGACCGCGTAACAGAAAAAGTGATTGGGATGAGCGAAGGAAGCATCTCCAGGTCAAGATGCGAGCAAAACCATAGGCTTATCGATCCTTGGCTTGCTTTCACTTCACTTCAAAGCTCTGGTTCCCTGCTGGTCGGCAGCATAGGGTGTCACTGCTTCCAAGTTGTTGCAAAATTTACCCTATGATAATATCTATGATAATGATGTTAGGTAACCAAGGTCAAGGCAAACATTTGTGGACAAAGACAGCTAGTAATGTTACAAGGGTACCATTTTGAACAGTTGTTCAGGAGTAGCATCCTGTTAATATACAGTGCGCAGCAAGGAAAGGGATTGCATTAACTTGCAACATCCAAAGGCACCTTTCTTCTTGCCTGGAGACAAGAGGGCACAGTGCAGTACAACATATGAATGCTGAGGTGCTTACCTTAACACAAGTACAGTTGTACAAAACAAACCTGATTGCTCCATAATCCTAGGCTTCTAACTCCCTGCTAAGCTCCTGAACTCCAACAGGAGAATGGACATTAGGAAGCTTGAATGCTTGATATATATACAGAACAATGTCCTAATGAAGGTACACACCACCACACTGCAAATTCATACCTAAGATTCCATAACCTAATTAACGATGGCCGAATACCAGCTACCCTAAACGCAGAGACCGAAATACCACACCCTAAACTTGAATTCTTGAAATTACCCAAACATCCAAACTTTCAACAAAAGAAGGAATGGTAACAGTTAAGGTGGAGCCGCTATTCAGATGCTGATCAGATCTTTAGTCGGGGACGACTGCGAGCTCGGTTGCTGCTGCTGCTCTTTGGCTTCATCATTCAGTGCTTCGACAGATTCAGCTGACACTGGAGGATTAGGCGCGGCACTATCATCGCCACTGGGAAGCTCATCCCCTTCTCCCTGCCTCGACGCTGGCTTGGGAAGCTCACTGAGCATCTGCACCACCTCCCGCATTGTAGGCCGCTGCACACTCTGCTCCTCAACACAAAGCAGTGCGACATAGAAGACGTGCATGACCTCGTGCACCGGCACAGTTGAGAACCTGGGGTCCATGATCTTGATCACCTGCTCCTTGTTCGAGTCTGTCATCGTCTTGACCCACTGGACTATGTCCACACCATCCCCGAACTCCCCTACTGGCTTCTTTCCAGTGACCAGCTCAAGAAGCACGACGCCAAAGCTGTAGACATCGCTCTTCTCATCGACCTTGAGGGTGTATGCATACTCTGTAAATCCAAAAGAAGGTTAGTTAATTTGAACAGAGAGCTTCTCTGCTCTGTGTAAAGGGCAATTATAAATTTTTGCATCTGAACAAGTGAAACAAACTTCAGATATAAAGCAGCAGCTCAGTGTGTAACAAGAATGACATTTGAGATATATGTTATGTTTCATTAGCTAGATTTGACAACTTAACTAGAAGGAACCAACTGGTAACAACTAACAACACATCAGTAGCCACTGTCAGAGCATCACTAAGCAACATGAATCAATGACTGTATTCCCAGTTTAATCAACAGACAGCAAGAATGAACTTAGAGTAGACAATTATCAGACTTGTACACTGTCAATAGTTCTGAAAAAATTGCAAACTATCATGAGGATAGATATTTTTACCTGGAGCAATGTAGCCATAGGAGCCAGCAATGGCAGACATACACTGTGAAGTGCCAGAGTCCTGTAAGAACTTGGCGAGCCCGAAATCAGCAACATGAGCTTCAAAATCAGAGTCAAGCAGAATGTTGTTCGACTTCACATCGCGATGTAAGATAGGTGGCGAGCAATCATGGTGTAGGTAGCTGAGCCCCTTGGCAGCCTCAACAGCAATCTTGTACCGAGTATCCCAGTGAAGGTGGCCACCTTTCTTGCCATGGAGTAGCTCCCCAAGGCTCCCATTGGGCATATACTCATACACCAGGAGATTGGTCTCATTGTTTGAGCAGAAGCCAAGCAATCTCACAATGTATCTGTGCCGGATCCTCCCAAGTGTCTGTATCTCTGCAGAGAACCCATGGTCATGCGACGATCCACGGCTCATCGCCGAAAGCCGCTTCACCGCGACATGCTCACCATCTGGCATCGTCCCCTTGTACACAATCCCAGCTCCACCTTTGCCGATGATGTTCTCCTCCTTCAGACTATCTAGCACATCATCGCAGGTGAACTCGAGGCGCTGGAACGCGGTGAGCTTCCAAGCACGCGCCTCGCTGGCCTTCTTCAGTGACCGGGCCTTCAAGATCGCCATGGCAGCAAACGCAATTGAGCAAACGAGCAAGCCGAGGACGATGAGCAACTTGAAGGTATTGGACATGCCGCCATGGCCGTGCGCGCCATGGTCAGTGCCGCTGCCACCAGAATGGCATGGTACAAGGTACGGCCCACACAACCCCGGGTTGCCGACGAAGGACGTGGCATTGAAGTAGCTGAACTGCCCCGTCGCCGGCACGAGCCCGGACAGGTTGTTGTAGGAGAAATCCACGGCCGTGAGGCTCTGCATTGCGGCAATGGTTGCCGGTATCTCCCCATCAAGGTGGTTCCGGGACAGGTTCAGGTAGTTGAGTATCCTCATCCCAGAGATGGCCGGCGGAATGTCCCCGGACAGGTTGTTCCGGCTGAGGTCCAGGTAGGTGAGCAGCCGGCATTTCCCAATCTCCGGCGGCACGCCGCCGTCGAGCGCGTTGCCGCTCAGGTCAGCCTTGGACAGCTGCTGCAGCCGCCCAATCTCCGGCGGTATCGCGCCGGTGAAGGCGTTCTGGTCGAGAAGCAATTTCTGCAGGCCGGAGAAATTTCCAATCGACGCCGGCAGCGCGCCGGTGAGCTGGTTGTTGGAGAGGGTGATGGCGCCGAGGTTGGACGCCGCGCCGGAGCCCGCCACCGCCGGGAAGCCGCCGGAGAGGAGGTTGTCCTGGAGCTCCACCTGCGTCAGGTTCGGGAGCTCGAAGAGACCTTCAGGAATGGAGCCATTGAGGTAGTTCTCGCCGAGGCGGATGCGGGAGAGCGCCTCGCATTTCCCAAGCGACGCCGGGATGGAGCCGAAGAGGAAGTTGCCGAGGGCGATGAGCGTCTCGAGCTTGCCGCCGGCGCAGAGGTCCGGCGGGAGGGTGCCGGTGAGCTTGTTGGAGGAGAGGTCGACGAGCTGGAGGCGGCCGTTGCGGCCGAGGCGGCGCGGGATGCCGCCGGTGAAGTTGTTCTCCCAGAGCTGGAGCACCTCGAGGCCGGGGAGGTCGCCGACGAGCTCCGGGATGCTCCCCCGGAGCTTGTTCCGGAAGAGGTTGAGGAGGGTGAGGTTCTTCAGCGCCGCGAACGTCGCCGGAATCTCGCCGGCGAGCGCGTTGTTGGAGAGGTCCAGCGAGCTGAGGCTCCTGAGCCGGCCCAGCTCCGGCGGGATGCCGCCGGAGAGCCCGTTCACCTGCAGGAACAGCGTGTCGAGGTTCGCGAGGCGGCCGAGCTCCGGCGGGATCTCGCCGGAGAGCCCGCAGTTGGCGGCGTCGAGGCGGACCAGCGCCGTCATGTTCCCGAGCTCCGGCGGTATCCCGCCGGAGTAGCTGTTGAAGTAGCCGATGTAGAGCTCTTTGAGGCTGGTGAGGTTGCCGAGCTCCGGCGGGATTCTCCCCGACAGCTCGTTGCCGGAGACGGCGAGGTACTGGAGCCTGCCCCACCGCCCGTACTCGGGCGGGATCTCGCCGGAGAAGAAGTTGCCCCCGAGGTGGAGGTGGCGGAGCATGGGGAGGGCCGCGACGCCGAGCGGGAGCGCGCCGGTGAGGTTGTTGTTGTAGAGGTCGAGCACGCGGAGCGCGCGGAGGCCGCGCGACAGCGGCGGCGGGAAGGTGCCGTTGAGCACGTTGTTGGAGAGGTTGAGGTGGGTGAGGGAGCCGAGGCGGGACAGCGACGGCGGGATGGGGCCGGAGAGCGCGTTCGCGGCGAGGTCGAGGCGCGCGAGGTGGGACAGGCGGGAGAGCGCCGCCGGGACGCCGCCGGAGAGGTTGCGGCCGGAGAGGTCGAGCCCGATGACCGCCGCGCGCGCGTTGCACGTCACGCCGGCCCACGAGCACGGCGCGGCGGCGTTCGTCCAGGACGCCAGCGCGCCGGCCGGGTCCGCCAGCGCCGCCTTCGCCGCCAGCAGCGCGTCGGCGTCCGCGTTGCCGCTGGCCGCCGCCGCGGCGAGGGGGAGGAGGAGGAGCAGGAGGTAGTGGAGACGCGTCGGCGTCGGCATTGGGGTGCTCGTGGTGGCTCCGGTCTCCGGCGGGAGAGTGGAGACAAGGGAGTGAGACCGGCCGCCGGGGGGAAGAGAAAGGTGAGAACTTTACGATAGGCTGGTCATTCGCAAGAGGCGGAGGCACTGAGCTACTGACACACCTACTCGCTACTAGGCTGCTACTGCCTAGTGCTATATAAAAAAGGGCATGTGATGGTTTGTTGGATTTTTCTGAAATCTTTTCTGAAATCTTTTGTCTTTTGTTTCAAGATTTGGTTTGTTCGTGTAAAAAAAAAGATTTGGTTTGTTTGTTCTCCTTTTTGGGACGGGACAGGCGTGGTTTGCTGGTTGCTTTGGGTTCTTGCTCATGAAAAGTTGCTGTTTGTTAGATGGAGGAGGATTACTTTGAAAAGAAAACTGTTAGATGCAGGATTTGCGTTTCCACTTTGCCAGTGCCACTGATGTTGTCGCTTGTCAGCAACTTGGACTGTGTTTAGTTCCCTAAATTCTTCAAAATTTCTTTCTCCAAACTTCGCTATTCACCTATCACATCAAATCTCTCTTCATGCATGGAGCACTAAACGTGGATAAATAAATAAAAACTAGTTGCATGGTTTTGATGTAGACGACAAGACAAATCTTTTGAGCCTAGTTAGGTCATGGTCGGATAATGTTTACCATAAACAAACGAAAAGTGCTACAGTGTCCGATGTGATATTTTTACCAAACTCTCTCTCATTTTTTTAACTAAACACACCCTTGGGAGAGCTAGTTTAAAAAGTTTGTAAAAAGGCTTGCTTTTCTATCATATTCTTGTCATGGATCCTATACTTGAACGAAGCACTGGAAATCCATTGTGGCGGTACTGCGTGTCGTGGCCGAATGAGACGAGATGCACGCCCATTTTTGAGCCCATGATTAGCGTCGATCGATGGTCACCGTAACCAAGATTTTGTATTGCTAATCGTACTTATCAGAGCGTTATGTTCTAGGAGGAGTGGGTCTTTGAGATGTACTGTAGCAGGTCTACTCCAATTTCTCCAAAGGCAGGCGGTGTCAGTGTGGTCCAAGCACGCTCGTGGCTGAATATGCTATGATTCCTGCACTGTCACAGGCCCTGTCGGCTGGAGAAGCTCGGCTCATCCATGCATATCACCATATATGCAGTGCAAACATGACACATACAGTAGTTAGCATAGTGATTAGTGAAGGGGCAGACCGCCCAACTTCCTTGTCAGGAAACAGAACTCAGAAACCGGAAAAGTACCCCTTTCATCGCAGTGAAAGAAGCCGTGTCGAAGCATGGAGGTAATCAAATCATTGTTATGGGAAAAAAATCTTCTTTCTTCTTTTCGTTTTACCCGGTTCTTGCAGTCGCCGTTCCGTACCCGGTGGAGATGCTCGGATGCATGCAATGCAAGCGAAACGCATCATATGAGGTTGCCATGGTGTTGGGCTTGTTGCCCGTGGCCTTGCCATGGCGTATGCGTCGGCAAGCCCAGCCGGCCGTGATGCATTTGCATTTGCATATATAGTCATAATATATATAGATATAGATATAGATATATATGCTGCTCCCTTGATTCGAGAGCAACGGACACCGGCACCGTAGCACGGCTCAGAGGCCGGCTGTGTTTAGTTCCAAAAACTCCACCAAAAATTTCACTATGTAAAAAGTCCAATCACATCACATCAAATCTCTCTCCTTATGCATGGAGCATTAAATGTAGGTAAATAAAAAAACTAAGTACATGATTTTAATGGACACGATGAGACGAATCTTTTGAGCCTAGTTAGATCATGGTAGGACAATAATTGCCACAAACAAACGAAAAGTACTACAGTGTCCGATTTGACTCGATGCGACTTTTCGACCACACTTTTCATGTAACTAAACACACCCAGAATTGTTCTCGTTCCCTGTCGCCTTTCATATCAATCTCATGCATGCTGATGCTGCTGGACCAGGGTACTCTGTTGTGATTAGAAATTATTCACAGCTAGATAGCGAAGCTGGTGTGGTGGAGCCACGAACACGAAACGAGGCCGCCTGGGTCTCGAGCCACGAGCGTACATTTTATTTTTTTCCCCACGTCGTACGTCGATCGACAACCACACATGATGCATCATGAATCATCCCAAAGTTCAACCACTCCACAGCCCTCAAAAAGAAAGTTAATAATCCACTCCTAAAACGCTAGTCGTGTCCAATGCTAGATGTAATATTTGTTAAGGGGCACTCGATCTCTGCTAGCTAGCTGTTGCTGATGCATCGATATCGCTCGATCGGGCCTCGAGCTCACTAGAGTTTTTAATAGGCTGTCGATGAAAGAATTATTAGTTGGTGTTTCGCGACTGGGTGTGTTTAGTTCCAAAAATTCTCTCTTCAAACTTCACTATTCACCTATCACATCAAATCTCTCTCCTCGTGCATGGAGTATTAAATGTAGGTAAATAAAAAACTAATTACATAGTTTTGATGTACACGACGAGACGAATCTTTTGAGCCTAGTTAGGTCATGCTAAGACCATGCTTATCACAAACAAACAAAAGGCGCTACGGTGTTCGATGTGACATTTTCACCCAACTTTCTCTTTCTCTTTTTAAAACTAAACGCACCCAGTAGTGATATGATGTGGTGTACGGATCGGGCGGTTGGTTGGTCATGATTATTGTTGAACTGCGTTGGGTTCTTAGGCCTTGCTTAGTTTCAAATTTAGGAGGCCAAATTTGGAAGGAAAACATCACTTCGTAATCATTGCATTACTGTAGTATTTTGTTTGTATGTGTAAAAAATTTTCTAAAAATTGATTAATTAGGCTCAAAATATTCGTCTCGCAGAGTACAACAAAACTGTATAATTAGTTTTTGATTTCATCTACATTTAGTACTCCATGCATATTATGATATTTTGATACGATGAATAATCTTTTTTTACACAGTAAATTTGAAAGTTGCTTTTGAGATGCCTTAATCCTAGGCGCGCTAGATCTCTGTCTACGTGCTCGTGGTTCTCCGTCCTCAACAGCCGTCAGCCGCTGCTTATTCCACTGCTACGTACTGTACCTGAAATCTTGTACCCAGAATACTAGTACGTGTAGTATTATTTGTGGACCAAATATACTACTACGATTATTCTAGTACTGTCTATAGGTGGGTCCCTAGCTGCAATTTGTGCATGCAGCTGCACAGTCTTTGGGGCAAGCACGCGCGGGTCTTGGGGGCTCATCAGAGCCCGTGCCAGTGCATGGTTAATTTTTTTTGAAACTTGACCAGTGCATGGTTAAGAGAGAGAGAGAGATGTAGTAACCCAATGGACAACGGTGATACCTGATGTACCGCGCGCGGCGCGCATCACTGGTCCAGATATTCCGTCCGTTCTAAAAAAACTTAACGTTTAGGATAAAGTTTGAGTCAAACATTGAGAATATAAATTATTAATAACTTTTAAATTATTGAGTTTGTAAGTGCGTCGCTAATCATTAATAATATGCATGCTCCTGGTTTCTCTATCATCCTACGTACGTCGGAAAGCCCAGCATCAGGCCAAAATGCATATGCATGCTCCGATCCGGTCCGCCGGATCTGTGCTGACGGCGACCTCCTCCGATCCTGACCGACCATGCATTACAAGACAAGGCATTCCAAAGACCACTGGGGTTGGTTTAAAATGGCAGATGATGGGCCAATTCTCATGCTGCAAACAAAAATTGAAGGCCTCGTTCGTGTTCCATCCATGGGCTCGAGCTCAAGGCCCAGTGGTAATCTCATGGTCCCCAGCAGTTGCGAACCTGAACAAGCCAGCTCAACTGAGCACGGCACCGCGCCGTTGTTGAGGCGGATGTTCCCTTGGGCCCCCGTCTTGACCCCGATCCGGCCCGGCTTCACTAAGGCCTGATAGAGCGCGCGCGACGCTGCTCTGGGCCTGGACCTCGGGTCCGTGTACAGCGCCTGGTCCGAGGCGACAAGGCCCATCCCGTGCTTCAATCAACTGGATGAAATGTGCTTCAGTCAACCTGATGAGATGTGAAAATCTCAAACTCTAAGTAGCATATATATGCCATGGTCTTACAATTCCCCCGCAGCATGCAAACATAGCACGGATACACGTTTTTTTTAAACCAAGACGAATACGTCTAATCTTTTCCTATCCAATTATCGGTCTGTTCGTTTGGTTGGTGGCTGGTGGCTGGTGCTGATTTTGCTGAGAGAAAAATACTGCTGACTGGTTGGTGACTGGTGGCTGGTGCTGGTTTCTGCCGAGAGAAAAACACTGCTGGCTGGCTGGTAACCATCTAGGCGAACAGAGCGATTTTGTTCCGAAGGAACCAGTAATTACTTCCGTCAACGTCATGACAGCTGAGCAATACAGCGTGCAAACCGTGTGTTATGAAGTTTTGAACACTATTGAGATTCTCCACTAGCTACGAATTAAGCAAGAACAGTACAAAAGGATGGTCTTCGCGTGACAACAAAGCCTTCGTCGAAGCACACGCTCGCTACATCACTAGCCCCGTCACTATCTTTCCACACGGTAGGTAATTAATAAAGCGTAGCCTCATGGTACACACGCATATATAACCTACGGCCTAGATCCCAAATTTGGCCATCCAAATTTGGGAGTATAATATCATTTCGTAATTATTACATCATTGTAGTATTTCGCTTGTATGTACAAAAATTATCCAAAAATTGATTAATTAGGCTCAAAATGTTCGTCTCGCAGAGTACAATAAAACCGTGCAATTAGTTTTTAATTTTATCTACATTTAATAATCCATTAATATTATGACATTTTGATGTGATGGGAAATCTTCTTTTTCGTACAGTGAATCCGTGAGTTGCTTTTTGGAACTAAACAAGGTTGGACTTCAGCTAGAGTACGGCCACGTCACACCATTCAATCCATCATTTCCAGCTGATGAGATAGCTGCTTGTTGACCCAGTCTTGTGATGTGTATGTATGTACAGTACATAATACCTATATATCTATCTATCAGAACTCTCGTTGCGGCTGCTGGCCGTTATCCTGAAAGGAGACTAGACTAGGAGAGTCCAAGTCCATGGACAGGATTTCCAAAAAAAAAAAGTCCATGGACAGGCTGAGCAAAGTGCACTTGGCTACAAAATTGCAATCTATGGGTCTGACCCAACTTTTGGCCGGGTTAGGACATCTATATTATGACTATATCCATCAATCATTTGTGCTGTGCCCACAGGTTAGGCCACCATGCATGCAGATATTAGGCAGCTCCTGTACCTGCCTGTCCATGCATGGACAGAACCTGGCTTTATTAATTTTGAGGGTTTTCTTAAATTAAACACATTACACTCATACAAGCGAATAAAACTGTCGGCTATCTTTCTCATAGTTTTGTATAGGTGGTCAACAAATTTAGTGCTTTTTATTATTTTTATTAAATCTCCCATAGTTTTCCTAATATAATTTTCCAACAATTTTACTAAATCACCCATAACATCATTCCTGATAAACTTCCACAATTATTATAATATACTACAAACCGTTGTCTATTTGCAAAACATTGTCGGAAAATGGTGAAAGTCTTGTAGTAATCCACCAAGTCTCGATCGTTCACTTTGACTATCGCTTTATATATATCTACACATAGTTATCAGAAAGTCTGTTAAAGATGTGACGTGTCTCCCAACACACCACCACCAATGCACGGGAAAATCATACCACCAACACAACAGCGTTGAACGTGTCAGCAATGTCTGCCTCGAGATTATTCTTCCATGATGGGCACAGCGCTAAAAACAATTTCCCTAGCTCGCTGATGCAAATAATACAGGCTCCACTCTAATTCCCCCACCGCTTCATCCACCCGTAGGTTTCGGATCACGCGAGATCCTAGCCGTTGATCTCTTCATATATAATGTCACATACTCCGTATTATTTTTGCCGATGTGTCTGACAGGCCTGGGTCCAACCCGTGCGTCACCGTGCGGACCAGCTAATCATCAACTACAAACCATGCGTATGTATAAGTATATAACCATCTATATTCCATCACTGGACACGACGACTTTGAAAATATTAATCTTATCTAAGGAAAAAAAGATTTAAATGTCGGCTATATCAAGTGGCGACAACCGACCGTGCCTCGTGTCCATGCATGGAATCGTTCAGCAGCGCACCTGCAGGCCACAAAATGTAAAGTATACAGAATTGTACAAGAGGTATACAATTCAGCTAAATTATTGTTAAATCAAAGCCGTCGCGTAATACCTAGTTATACCTGCCAGTGTAGACGAATCAGACTGGATATACATATAAAAAACACGTCAATGTAGACACAGCTGTGTGTAAATGGGATCTCAGGCTCATGGTAGTTCCTTTGGGCTTGTGCAGTTGTCGTGTGATTACGATGCCTGCAGTTCCTCTGGAAAATATGGAAAATGACCCTTTTTGTTCTTTATTTTACCTTTTGCAAATAAATATGGAAAATGACCTTTATTTTGTTCTTTATTTACCTTTTCCAAACGAATCTGGAATATGACAGCTTCGTTTTCGTAGTATATGCGTAACTGGAGGCTTGTATGTTCTTCCTCCGACCGTTTCCTTGTTGCAGTTTTTTTATTTGATTTAAAAATTGTACATCAAGTAACAGTACCATAAAGTATTATTGAAAGAGTACATAAGCATACGGCTAAAACAAGATATTAATATATTGGAAACAACCTGGGTATGTTTAACCTACCTGAAGATATTTTAAAACTGAACTTTTAAGGTGATCTGTTCAGTAGTGCCTGCACCTGTAGTGCCATCTTGGAACGTGCCAAGAGGAAAACTATAAGAACAAAATAATAAGTTGAGGTCAGTTTGGTTTACTTTTTACGAAAGGGGTCCTTAAGGACTTCTTCCTTTGCTGTGGTTTGGAAACACTTGAATTCCTCCATTTGTCATTGCTCCAATGAGACCTTTATTGGCAGAAGTGCAGAACCTGGTGCCCAACTGACCTTTATTGTCTTTATAAACCCAAGTTCTTCCAGGAAGATTATCCAAGCATCGCTCAGTTGGTAGTAAGGGGCATTGAGCATCTTTTCAAACATGGGCTTGAGTTCAGCACTTCAGCTACCTAGTTTCATTGTGATTCTTTCCGCTAGTAGATGATCTAAGGCACATCTTCCCTTTTTTCCGACACATACTTTTTATATATGTTCATCCTAGATACCTTATAGTAGACATATATACACATAAACCTACAAATGATAGCTAGAGGGGGGTTTTGCGAGGACAATAAATGATAGCTAGAAGATTTTTCCACCGTGTAAAGTGTGTGCCATCAAAAATGCGTGGACAATCAACATCTAGCCCGTAGTTCGCCATCCTCTCGGGTCGGTAAAGACCACAAAAGAGAGACCTCGGCTCTGATACCACTTGTAGGGTCGAGATGGCGGACTAGAGGGGGGTGAATAGTCCTTTCTAAAATTTAACTCACCGGCTAACCGAAACAAATGCGGAATTAAAACTATCGGTCTAGCCAAGACTTCACCCCTCTATCTATGTTCACTAGCACCTTATAAAAGATTATAAACAAGCAAATAAGGTGCTAATCTAGCACGAGCTCACCTAATCAATTTTAGAAGCAAGGTCACACAAACCTATACCACTAGTACTTCACACACCGGGGAGCTCCTACACAACTAGTAAGCAAAAGCACAAAGCTCCTAAGCTCACTAGCAATGCTTAATGGACAAGACTACACAAGTCTAATCCAAAGGCTCAATTTACTTAGCTACACAAACTAAGCAAAGAGACTAATTAAGCTACACAAGCAAATTAGTCACAAGATCACTACTTCTAGCTACACAAGCATGAAGCCTAGTAAGCTACACAAGCCAACTAATTATAAGAGCAATCACACAAGCACAAGATATGTAAGGATGTAAATACAATGCTTGTGATTAAGAAATGCAAACTACCGAGAAGAGTAGACAATATTGACACGGTGATTTTTGTCCCGAAGTTTACTTGTTTGCCACCAAGCTAGTCCTCGTTGTGTCGACCAACACCTCGATGGTTCTTGGGCAAAGCTCGCAAGCCGCTGACCACTCCGGGCACACCAAGACACCACTCGCAAGTGAGGTAACTCAATGACACGCTCCACTAGAGTTGCTCTTCGTGATCCCCATGGGGTGAGCACAATCCCCCTCACAAATCCTTCCTCCGGAGCACCGCACAATCTCCTTGCGTGCTTCAACGGAGCCTCAATCCACCAAGCCGTCTAGGAGGTGGCAACCTCCAAGAGTAACAAACAAACCAACTTGCAACACGAACACCTAGTGCCACTCGATGAAATCTCTCAAAGCAATGCACTAGATTCGCACTCATTCGCAATGGATTCGCAATATAGCATGAACAAGTGAGTTAGTGGACTCCCAAGGCAAGCACAACCATGGGAAACACATTCCCAAGGTGCTCAACCTTGTCCAAGCCCCGGGCATCCATCTATTTATAGAGAGGAGGGGAAAACTAGCCGTTACACACTTTTCCCGAGCTCTAACGGCTACCTCGGACTGTCCGCGGACCATTCTCGGACTGTCCGCCATTCAAAAAACTAGTCGTTGAGATCCAAACGGTCAAAACTCGTCATCCGCGGACCGTCCGCAGTCATCCGCGGACCGTCCGACCCCCTAGATTTTGAACCCCCGAACCTTCTGGTAAAACCGGGCGAATTTACGGACTGTCCGACCCATTTCCGCGGACCGTCCGACCTATCGCGGTCGGTCCGCCACTCTATTTTCAGCACAGCCGGCACTCGGTAAAACGCCCATAACTTTTAGCTCCGATGTCCAAATTAGGTGATCTTGGACTCTATGGAAAGCTCATTCAGAGGTCTATACAACCCAACTGAATTCTTGACCAAAAACACTTTGGATCAAAGCAGAATTGCAAACCAAGATCACACTAAGCCATAACCAACATCCAAACTTCAACCCCTTTGCAAATGTGCCAACTCCATAAGTGTACCATCTTATGTGTGAGTGAGTTAGCATTTTCACAAATATTTTTCAAAGGGTTTTTCACTCTCTTCACCACGCCACTCAATCTTAGCAACATCACAAAGTTAGATTGCTCAAGAGATCAACAAAGTGGGTCCTCTCACATAACATAGGACACGGACTGTCTGACCGCCTCCACAGACTGTCCGACCTTTCATCAAACCACTCGGAGGACATCGCAACAACTCGGAAGTCAACACCCATGAGCTCACAGGTCAACACTCACCACGGACAGTCCGAGACCTCATCACGGACTGTCCGAGCGACGATCGGACAAGCCGATCGGACACCCGAACGGAATATCCATAGATATTCAATTATTTTTCCAACTCACATTTCTCGGACTGTCCGAGCCAATGCCACGGACTGTCCGACCAGTCTCGACAGAACTGGATTTTCACAAGATTTTCAACAACGCTCTTTCTCAAAGTTAGTCGCCACTCGATCCTAGCAACATCGCAATGTTAGATCGCTCAAGTGGCACTAGATGACCGATATGCAAACAAGTTTGCCCCTCTTGATAGTACGGCCATCTATCCTAAACCCGGTCATAAACTTCTCTACTCTCCTATGACCGGTTAAATGAAATGCCTATTGGTTATACCTTTGCCTTGCGCATTCCATTTCATCTTCTGCAATGTTGATGCAACACATGCACCAACATCATCATAAATGATATGATCCACTTCATATCATCATGCGACTTATTGGTTCGTCGATCTTGACTTCACTTGTTCTTCACCGTTGCAACGGTCCATCAGCGCCAAGTCATTACTCAAGCATCCCGCCACGCGGTCCAGCGCTTAGCCTCTGACTTGCCCTTCACACTTGCAACCGGTCCATCAAACCAAGTCTTGTCTTGATCTTCTCCACTTAGTCACATGACTCCATGTCATGTCCCATATGCAATGAGCTCCTTCATCACATAATTACCTGTGGACTAATCACCTTTGTACTTCACTTAAACACATATTAGTCCACCTAAGTTGTCACTCAATTACCAAAACCGACTTTCACCTATACATATCATACTATACTTGTCTGTATCTTCACACTTGTCGCTTGTCATTAACTTTCACACATCACCTCGGATTGAGAAGAAAACAACATTACAATCAACCTCTACCAAGACGCCGCACAAAATTGGATACCCCAATTTCTCATATCTCATAGATTTGCGGCCAGTTAAGAACAGATCGAGGAGCAAATATTCAAACCATGAGCTGTACATTCCCGAGCAAGAAAAATAGAATGTTCACTCTTGGAGAAATTCTATTGAAAAAAAACATGGACTACATCGCTCACATTCTTTGAATATACATTGAAGAAAAATCAAACATCTGCGCAGCGCTACGACTCACAATTTACAATCTACCAGGGTCAAGAAAAACATTCATATATGTATCCTCTATGCTTGTCCATATATACACACATGTCGCTTGTCATCAATATTCACATGTCACCTTAGTTTGATACGAAAACGACGTTACAGTCCACCTCAAGCCAGATGAGCAGCAAAATTAAATGCACCAATTTCCCGTGGATTCGCAGTTTAAAACAGATGAGGAATCATAGGAGGGAGGAGCAAGGTTCCATGAGCTGAACATTCCTCGGTCTGAACCGGTAAAACCCCGGGCCCACAGCGTTTGAACCAACCGGACAGCCGCCTTCTCTTCTCTCTATGCCTTCAGTGCCTCCCGCCCCGTCACAGACACATGGGTCCCATGTGTCAGTCCAGTCCAAAGCACGCCGTGCGCTCTCCACCCCGCCGCACGCAGCCCTCGTGGGGGGCGGCAGGCCGCTGACATGCGGGCCCCACCCCAGCGTCGCCGCCGGCCACCTCCCCGCCGGGCACGGGCGCATTGACGCGCGCGGCGATGCCCGTGAGGACGTGACCGCGAGGCGAGGCGGGCCCACGTGAAAGCGGCCGCGACGGCCCCAGTCCGTAGTCTCCTCGTCGCCAGTTTCTTCCGTTGAGCAGGGCTTCTTCTATTCCGCTTGGCTTGGTTGCCTTGCCGTCGTGTGCTCTCGTGGGTTGGTCAACCCCCACCTCCCCCGAGCGGCAGCCCACGCATTCCCGCAAGCACCTCGCGCGCGTCGCACATGGCCGCGCCCCGCTCCTAGACGCCTCGGCCTCGCGCGCCATGATGCTGCGGTGGCTGCTCCTTGCGCTGGCGCTGGCGGCGGCGGCCGTGGCGCAGCCGCAGCCGCTGGCGTCGCGGGCGGACCTGGCGGGGCTCTACAGCCTGCGGGCCTCGCTGGGGCTGCGCGCCCGGGACTGGCCGCTGAGGTCGGACCCCTGCGCGACCTGGTCGGGCGTCGCCTGCCGCGGCGGCCGCGTCGTGGGCGTCACGGTCGCGGGGCTCCGCCGCACGCGCCGGGGCGCCCAGTCCCCGCGCCTCGCGCTCGAGGGGCTCCGGGGCCTCGCCGCGCTCGAGCGCTTCAACGCGTCCGGGTTCGCGCTGCCCGGGCAGATCCCCGCGTGGTTCGGCCCGGCCCTGCCGCCCGCGCTCGCCGTGCTCGACCTCACCTCCGCCGCCGTCAATGGCACGCTCCCCGCCGACCTCGGCGCGTCCGGGAACCTCACGGAGGTGCTCCTGTCCGGGAACCGCATCACGGGCCCCGTCCCGGCGTCGCTGCTCGCCGTTAAAGGACTACGCGTCCTCGACCTCTCCCGCAACAACTTCACCGGCGGGCTGCCTAACGCCTCTCTCATCTCCGCCTCTTCCTCCTCCTTCGCCGCCGGCGCCGCCGACGCCGCCTCGCGGTTTAACATCTCCGGGAATTCTCTGTATGGCGTGGCCGGCGACGCCATTGCGGCGCTCAGGAGAAAATTTCAGGTCGTCGACGTGTCCAGCAACTACTTGGATGGGCCTTTGAACGGGTCCGACGGAGCGGTGCTCGCCACGACGAATTGCTTCAGCGGCGTCCCAGGTCAGCGCCGCCGTGTGGATTGCGAGGAGTTTTACAGGAACCAAGGCGTGGGGCTTGTTGATGTTCCATCGCCCTCGCCCTCGCCTTCATCTTCGCCTTTGCCACTGCCATCGCCTGAGGAGAAGAAGAAGCAGGGGATCTCCAAAAGTGTGCTCATTGGAGTCCTTGTCGCTGCGGGGACATTGATGGTCCTGTTTTTGGCTGTGTTGTTCTTCTGTTTGGTGAAGAGGAGGAGCAGAGGAACAAGTGGAGGCAGGGGAGTTGAACCAAATCAGGAAGGTACACGCTCTGGGCGTAGGAGGGACAGCAGTGTAAATCCGGTGGCGTCATCGCCACCATCTGCAGTGTCTCCAATAGCCAATGGCGGGGCTAAGGATTATGTGTCTGCCGCTTCCGATGAGTTCACCTATGAGGAGCTGGTCCATGCCACTGGCGGTTTTGGTGACGACAAGCTCATCAAGCATGGGCATTCAGGGGACATTTATCATGGTGTCTTGGAGAATGGTTCCCATGTCATTGTTAAGAAGGTTGGCTCAAAGGGTGTCAGCAAACAGGCTGGTGAATTGGACTTCTATACGAGGTACTCGCATGACAGGATTGTTCCATTACTCGATCATCTCAGCAATGATGACGAGGAATTTCTGGCTTACAAGTATATGCCAAAGGGGGACTTAACAGATGCATTGCACAAGAAACCTGTAGACACTCCAGATGGGTTGCCCTCGCTGGATTGGATAACTAGGCTGAAGATTGCGATGGGTGTGGCTGAGGCTATGTGCTTCCTTCATGAGGAATGTAGCCCGCCATTAGTTCACAGGTATGCGTTTCTGTTTTGTATGATCCAGGCATCTATTTCTTCTGTTCGCAACTGTGATGATATGCTGTTGTTGCTTGATAGGGGTACAATCTAGTATTCTAACAATTAGTCATCAGTGTCCTTGTTTCATTTGGTCTCAACACTTAGATCTAGTTTAGAAAACCATGGAAGTACCAGATGCCTTCCTTTTCAGCAACTTGTTCGCAAATTAAGGTGACAGTTACACCGAAGACTGCAAAAGACATAGGAATAGTGAAGAAGAAGTATTAGATCTTTAGTTTTATATAATTGTTATGGGTCCCCTTTGTTGCTTTTATGATGACACCAATGCATTTCGTGTTCTTGAGTCACTTTTGCTTAAAAATTAATTTCGTAATGTGTTAGTCTTTTGTTTATGAATCACTTGCAAGTGTGAAGAGAATCCCTCGCCTGCAGACTGAATATGGTCTATCTCTGTATATTGACTAGAAGCAACCTAGCGTAAAAACTAAAAAGTACATTCTGGTATGATTGGTCATTTCCTTGCACTATTTCTTTGTGTTGGACAAAAGTATTACTAGTGTGAATTTCAATCTGAACTCACTATGCATTCTTCTGAATTGGCATGCTGTTTCCTTTTGCTAAAGTCTGAACAAGTATACCATGGCATTCAGTATCTATCACAGAATTGTATTTTCATTTGACAATTTACCTTTGTCTTATGCGGATGTCATCAATCATTCAATGGATCTTTACTTAATGTATTTTGACATAGCTAGAAGTAGTTATCTCTTGTTCCTTAATTGTTTCTACTTCTATCACTTTTGACTCGGCTATCCTGTCAGTAGGTTAGTTCAAGTTTTCTTAGTTTACAAGAATACCTCCAATATTATGCATGGTGTTCAGTGCCTCGATTTTCCTAATTTATGTCACTGTTGATATTGATTTATTGAATACCCGTTTCTTCATGGTGATTATAGAGATATCCAAGCAAGCAGTGTCCTTCTCGATGATAAATACGAAGTGCGACTTGGGAGTATGAGTGACATATGCGTTCAGCAAAGCGGGGGAAGCCAGAATGTCTTCTCCCGGATATTGAGATCATCAAAGTAAGATTACTACCCTGTTCTACCTTTCTTTCCTTTTCACATAACACATACGAGAACAACATAATGGGAAGCAGCAGTGTTGATATGGTTACTGAACAAATATACTCATAAAAGTCATGGTAAAATGGCCATCACATTTATTCTTAAATGTAGATTAGTTTAAAATCTTTGTAGGTTCTGTTGTATGTAATACTGTGGCTGTCATGTCTGCCCAATACTTGAATGATACAAAATATGAATTCTAGAGGCATCTGAGGGTGCAGTTTTCTCTTTTTTTTTCAGTTAAGGACAGATCTTACAGATTTGGTGATATTGCGCTGAATTTCAGTCTCTATAGCTATGGTTTGCTGATTACAGATAACCTAAATAATCTAATTTTCGAGGATGTATTGGTTTCTTGGTGGTGGCTAGCTGGTAGTTGGTAGTTCACTGTCATGTGCTTCTATTGTCTGTAGTTTAGCAAACTGCTACCTTTCCGTGCCTGAAACCAAACCATTTGTGCTTTCCTCTGAAGTTGGTAACTGACCTTGGTGTCTGACGCTTTCTTGTGGCAGGTCTCTCGACAAGCACACATCAGGTGCGTAAATCTTCCACATATGCTGCTACCTTTCATTATCCATCCATGTTCATCTGAAGAAACATTTTTTATGGAATTATTGAATCTAAAAAATTCTCGTTTACCTTGCATGACAATTGACAGGTCCACCGGCCACCTGCTCCTACGACGTGCTCTGCTTCGGCAAGGTGCTGCTGGAGCTGGTGACCGGCAACTTGGGCATCAGCGGATCAAACGACGCCGCCTCGGAGGAATGGCTCTCAAACACGCTGAGCCAGATCAATGGCGGCGACAAGGCGAGCATCGCGGCCATCATGGACCCCTTGCTCGTCGTGGACGAAGACCACCAGGAGGAGGTGTGGGCGGTGGCGATCATCGCCAAGACGTGCCTGAGCGCCAAGCCCTCGCGGCGGCCGTCGGCGCGGTACGTGCTGCGCGCCCTGGAGAGCCCGCTGCGGGTGGTGCGGCAGGGCTCCTCCGGCCGGTCCAGCTCGGCGCGGCTGCGGAGCTCGTCGCCGCGGAGCTCGTGGCAGTCGGTGTCCAACCACCACGGCCGGGTGCAGAGCCTGGACCGGCGGCACTCGCTGAGGTCGCACGGCAGCGGCGGAGGGGAGGCGTCGTTCTCGTTCTCGTTCAAGAGGGCCGCGGCGGCGGCGACGGCGGAGATCGCGCCGGAGCCGGTGGCGGCGGCGCTCGACGAGGAGGCCGTTGTTGTGTAGTGGTAGCGAGATAGGACGACTCCCATTTATTGGTTGCTTTTTACAGGCATTCTTGATTCTTTCTTTGTTTTCTTTTTTCTTTTACGTGGTGGATATCAGCCACATCGCTTGTGTGTATAATTTGTTGTTGTTGTTGTCGTCGTCTGATGCGTTCATTGATCCGGTCGGTGTTCCAACATGACCCAAAAAGAATTGTGCATAGAGAGCATGTTTCGAATAATTTCGAGTGGATTTTAACCTTGTTTTCAGGATGTCATCCTTCTCCTCCTGTGCTTCATCAACTTCTAGCGTGCAATTGGCAGTTCATTGAGAACGAAAAATAATATTAGTTTTTTAGTAAAAAAAAGAATATCTAGTTGGGCCGCCGCACACGCACAGATGGCTGCCCGGCCCGGCCTGGCCCAACCTAAATCAATTGGCGCACCAGACGTGTACGGCCGGCCTGGGTGGGTTAATTCGGCTGTTGGACTTGGACAGGCGAGAGCGAGAGGGGGAGAGGGCGGCGGCGGCGGCGGCATGGCGTCACGATTCCTCCTTGGCGGCGCTGCCGCCCTATCGGCGCGCGGCCAGATGTGCACGCCGCCATTGGCTGGTCCTGCAAGCATCGCACTCGCCGGTCAGGTCTGTCATCTTCAGTTCCCACGTACTCCAGCCCCGAACTGCTAGCTAGCTTAATTATGCGGCTGATCATATATCGATCTTCCACTCACGTCCTCATGATCGAAGCAGGCCGGCCTGATCATGACAAGGCTAATGAAAAATCAATTTCCTTTTCTTAATCTCTTATTTATAGCACAGATGATCTGACGATCAAACAATTAACAGAGGAATTACATGCATGCATGTAGGACCTTCGTCATCACTCATCAACATCATCATCATCATCCAGATTCTATCCAAGCAGCATACCTGAGGTGTACGAAGCAATGGCGGACATGGAGAGGAGGCTAGACGCACTCGAGGCCGGCAACAGCAGCAAGCCGCGATCCCGGCCGGCCACCAAATCCTCCTCCAGATGCTGGGTGCCTCCCGAGGCCGGCTGGGTAAAGATCAACGTGGACGCGCTCTTCTCTAAAGAGTTCGGCGAGGCCACCACCGGCGTCGTGGTCCGCGACGAGCGCGGCGGGGTGGTCGTGTCGGCGATGCAGAAGCTGCCGGACTTCATGCCGGGGCTGCCGGCTGTCTCCTCCAAGGGAGAAGCCCGGCTGGCCGGGTGCAAGGAAGGGCTCGAGCTGCTCCTCAAGCACGAGCAAGCGATGACGCGCGTGGTGTTGGAGTCTGATTCCGCCGCCTGCATCGACGCTCTCACGAGGACCTGCAGAGACCCTTCCGGCCTGCCGGCGATCAACCAGGAGATCATGAAGCTCAAGGAAGGGTTCGAGGAGCTCAGGTTCGTGAAGATCCGGAGGTGCCAGAACACTGTGGCTCACCTCCTAGCAATGCAGGCTAGGAGCTGGGGCACCGCGGCGTTGTTCAAAGGTGTTCCAACGACTTGTATTCAGCAGCAGGTGCTTGCGGAGTCGTCTAGCGCCTCCTACCCCCGGCCTGATGGTTGATTCGCGAGAGAATTGAATTGGAAAACCATTCATTGATATTCATCGTCCTAGAGATATTCAGAAAGCATGTACCATTTATGTTTGATTGTTAGAACACGCAATTCTTAGAGTGCGTGTCTTGTGTCAGTTGCGCAGATCTCATTCTTGAGCTCGCTGGCGATATCTGATATTTATCAACATACATCATCACAACATTACATCATGCGTAATTCTAATTTGCGTGTTCACTACAACACCTCATGAACTATTTGAGCGAGACTTACAATCACTCTAAGCAGGGACACGTGCCCCCCGTTCGATTTCTAGCAATCTAAACTGTAATTTAAAACGACGGAATGAGTGTGACCTCCGAGGACTCCCTCGTGCCTAGTGACATTAAAGGGCGGAGGAAAAGGCCATCCATTCAGATCTAGACCAGGGACAAATGCTGCGCTTACTAAATTGAACTGAATGCTACTATTCTGGGCTAAATACTTGAATTGCAGCCTCTGTGAATTGGCCTAAATTTGGCCTAAATGCTGGGCTAATATTTTCCTATGTGAATTGAGATAGTTTGTATTGCAGTTTGGTGCTAAAATTTGGCTATGGACAAATATGAGTGTAGTGCTGAGAAATAAGTTGCTTGGATATTAGCTATGTCAATTTGATTGTATGTATGACATGTATGGTGTACGGGTTATTATTTTTCATTGAGATATGATTATGTGTGACTTGTTTTATTGGTACAAACACAATAAACAATAAATTTAATATGAACAAAAGTTTAGAAATAAGATCTATGGTCTAGTGGATAGTAGCATTTCAAATTCGTTAATCCAAAGAAAAAAAATCCTTGTGCAACCAATGGATGTTAACTTGACACGTCATCTAAGGCAACGACAACCATCCATGCTAAATTCAGGCCAGCGGTTTCCTCGTCCGCGTGAGGCATGACTCAGCAAACACGTGCCAATTTTTACAAACCTTGGCCCATAACCAAATAACTAACAACCAACATTTTAAGATAGACCAAATTTGGCTTGAATAACCAAACATGTCATAAGCCTTAAATTAACAAAACTTAACAAATAACACGTACAATAGATTGTTGTTTTCGTTGTCTTCAGGCCTAAGGTGTGGCACAGGCCCCCCGAAGACAAGGGGCCCCATCCCAGATACCTATACATGATGTATACACATGAGCCTCGTGCACCCGTGACTCAGAGATGGGGATCGCCACGCGCCGACTCGTTCCTATTCATGTGACCGCGAGCGGACACGCCTCGCTGAGTTCGAGCGCATGCCTGGGAGGTCGGACGACCGGCTTCATTTATGCATGCTCCCCACTGCTCCAATTCCCGGGCGCATGTACACGCCCGCTTGTGGCTGCTAACATATTGTTGACACCAAAAATTGGCACCGGGAAGAAGCTGACATGTGGGCCAGATTTGGTGGAAAGATACCATTCGGCTAGGAGGCTTTGCTGGAGCATTCGGCAGGAGACGCTCTGCGGTCGGGAGCGCGTTATCATTCGGCAAAGGTGAAGCATTCGGCAGGAGACACTCTGCGGTCGGGAATACGTCATCATTCGGCAGAAGCATTGTTCCGCAAGCGAAGAGTGGTAGCATTCGGGAAGACATGATGACGTGGATCAACATAAGGAAAAGGCCGATTCGAACATGGAAAGCAATATGGGCACGAAGATTCGTCATTTATTTTTAGAAACAAGTGTTGAAGTCGTGTCCGACTAGGAGTTGTATCAAGACCTGGGTATAAATATAAACCCATAGCAATTGTAAAAATGATCACGAATCAATCATACAACAAACCGGCCCCGTGCCAACATCGAGTCCTTTAGTCGAGTCGTCGAGTTCTTCGAGAGGAGTCATCGATCCGTCGACCTCCGTAAGTACCGGCAACCTTGTATCATGCTTAGTATCATGCGGTGGATTTAAGCTTTGATACAAGTAGTCTTGTTACCATGCTTAGTATCATCCGGTGGATTTAAGTTGTGGTTTCAAGAAGGTTCCTCTGTTAGGTCATGAGCCATGCGGTGGGCTAAGATCTAGTATGGACCAAGTTATCGGCTCTGTTAGATTTAGGCAAGATCTAACAGATTCATTAAGTTACCCCGTGTTGCTCTGTTTTCACTATGTACTTAATTCGTGCAGCACACCTTTGCCCAATCTAGATCGGCTAGGATCGGCTTTGCTTTATGGTACGACGATTCATCCCCTTATAGCCGAATCCGAAACCGATCTAGGTTGCTACGTGTCGCGGGTTCAAGCTTGTCGGCATTGTGTAGATCTTGACAGAACCGGGTATCATGCGGTAGATGCAGGTTTTTGGGTCGTCTTAGAGCTAATCATCCGGTGGATTAGAATTCGATTCGATCTGATAGATTTATCTTTACCGATTAGGCTTGTTCCTTCGCCATGGACCCCGATTCGGCTAAATAGCCGTATTCGGCAGTGCTCTCACGAGTGAACGTGTGTTCGCGGGTTTGCCTTGGGCATGAATGCTTTTAGCCTTTCACGATTAGATTGTATCATGCGGTGGATTGATCTAGTCTGATTGGTGGTGTGGCCTCAAACGAGTCAGGTGCTGCTTTCGGCCTAACATCGTTTGTTGCCATACCTGACGGGTGCTGCTTTCGGCCTATGCATTCTTGTTTCGATGTAAATTCGTGACTTTGTTGTGGGTTCGTAATTAAACATTGAATGCTTTTAGCTTTTCATGGTTAGATTGTATCATGCGGTGGATTGATCTAGTCTGATTAGTGGTGTGGCCTCAAACGAGTCAGGTGCTGCTTTCGGCCTAACTCGTTTGTTGTCATGCTTGACGGGTGCTGCTTTCGGCCTATGCATTCTTTGTTTATTACGAATTTATGATCATGTTTCACCCCTTCAATTTATTTATCATGCTCTGATCCTCGTTAATCGGCTATGAGTATATGTTGTAATGTTCATTCTGTTGAAAGCCGATCTTTCGTCATGCTTACGTCATGCATTCGGCAGTGCGTTCCTTGCGTACCTTACCGATTGCCGAATGAGATTTTAACTGCCGACAGATAGCTTCTCTGTAGCTATTTGTCTCTCGAGATTGGCTTCAACGCCGCAAATATGGAACTGTCTGGTCTTACCCGGCACGTTCCAGGTTTTGATCTAAACGTTTTTATCCCTTTGTTAGTTTTCAGGCAAACTGACTGGCACGCTTCCGGATTCGAAAGCCCGGGCCGCATTTGAAGCCAGCTTGTTCGGCTTGCTGTGTGCTTGGCGTGAGGTGCGGATTTTACGTCAACACACTTTTTGGCACGCCCGGTGGGACACACGCAAGTTTTCAAGATGCCTGAGTTGAGCGACATCATGGATGTCACTTTGGAAGAGTTGTCTGAAGAACATCAACAGATGGTAAAGACTGCTGCTAGTCAATTCATTAACAAATGTTTACTGTCTTTCACCAAGAACAGGAGCGGTGCACCTTTTCTCAAGTCCGATCTGCCAAGAGTTCTCCTTCCTGGGCAATCTGATCTTACTGAAGAAGAAGAGAGGGAGAGATTCTCGGGCTTGTTATACAAAGCTTTGGGAGAGACAATGACCAATCACAATGCTGCGTTCTTAAACAGTTTTCGGCATATAATGATAAGCATTTTTGGTCAGCATGTGGATAAACCCTTTGAGCAGATACATGGGCAATTGGGTGGTCCGACATACTTCAATGTTCAAGCACCAGTTCAGAAACCACATGGTAAAGGAAATGCTGATGAAACTGGAGGTTCTGGTGCTAAAGATATAAATGGACAACCGATTCGGCAAGATCCTCAGCTTGCATTGCCGAAAACTCGCACATACGGTGATATGGCATTCGGCACCACAGGGAATCCGCCTGCTTCTGCTTACAAGATATCTCCCTTGAACAACAGATTGCAGAGGGATTTATATGGAAACGGATATTCAGAGTTTATGGATTACAATGCTATCGATGCTCTCCCGAATCCTGGGTATGTTGGTACTGCAGGCATGCTTGCGGGAAGACCAGGGAATCAAGATACCAGTATTGACCTCATGGTGCAAAAAATGACCGATGTATTGCAAAACCAATTCGGTCTGAAGCCTAAAAATCAGGGATACATGTACTCATCTCCTTTCCCAGAATGGTACCAAAGGGTATCATTGCCGAATAGAGTCAAAGTGCCTACAGAGTTTACTAAATTCTCAGGACAAGATGATACTAGCACTGTAGAACATATAGCTCGATATCTGATGCAGCTTGGAGAGGCTTCGGCAGATGAGGCTTTCAGAATCAGATACTTTCCTTTGTCACTAACGGGTCCAGCTTTTACATGGTTTGCTTCTTTGCCTGCTCAGTCGATTTGTACTTGGAAAGACCTGGAACAGAAATTCCATGCTCATTACTACATTGGCAGTACCGAGAAAAAGTTGGTTGATTTGACCAGCTTAAGGCAGAGGAATAATGAAACACCTACAGAGTTCCTCAGGAGATTTAGGGAAACTAAAAGTATGTGCTTTTCTCTGAACATACCTGATGATCAACTAGCTGGTATGGCTGTAGCTGGAATGCTGCCTGCTATTCGGGAGAAGCTATTCGGGATGGAGTTTGATGATCTGGGCCAGTTGTCGCACAGATTGGCCTTGATGAGTAACCAGGCGTATGGCTTCAAGAAGGATGTCAGATTTGCTAAAAATAATGATGTGGCTGACATTTATAACCAATTCCTTGAAAGAGCAGATCAAGAAGATGAATATGAAGATAGCGAGGAGATAGCTGCAGCAGAGATAGTGTGGAGCAAAGAACCAGTTACAATGACTCAGAAATGGATCAAATAGATGAAGGGAACATATGATTTTGATGTGACAAAAGCAGACAAGTTGTTTGAGTTCCTGGTGAAAGAAGGCCGAATCAAATTGCCGGAGGGGCATTCTATGCTTCGGCCTGATGGAGTGAAAGATAAGAGGTACTGTGGATTTCATGATAGAAATTCTCATTCCATTAATGAATGCAGAGTCTTTAGGATGAAGATTCAGAAAGCTATCCAAGAAGGACATCTGAAATTCGACAACAAGATGAAACTGGACAGTAACCCTTTCCCTCAGAACATGATCGGGTTCTCGGTTAATATGGTGAATGCTGTTCCATCTGGAGAAAAGGGAAGATTGAAAGTTTTAACCTCAAAGAAGGCAAGGCAGGATGGTTCAGTTGATCCCACTCGGCAGATCACAATTGAGCAGGTTCGCCAGAAAAATCTTCGGTTCCCGAATAGCCGATTAGAAGTGGGAGAATCCTTTAAACCTAGAGTTACTACACGTATTCTCCTCAACAAATGGCAGCGTCAGCAAGAAAAAGAGCGTTTTCAAAGGCGTGAATACGAGGAGGAGAAAAGAAGACACGAAGAAGAAAGGTTTGAGGAAGAACAAGAAGAGTATGCTCGAGAGCAGGAACGTGCGCATTGGGGGTGTGCATTCTTCAGACACTGTTGGAACGAAGGTTTGAAGCTTCCTACATGGAATAATTGTCCTGAATGCAATAGTAGATATGATGAATATAGGCAGGGAACTATCAATCGCCGATCTGTCCATGAAAGAATTGGCAGGGTGCATCCTAGTGATGATCGGCGTTTTAATGATCAACCAAGAAAGAGACATGCTGATCACAGATGGGTTGATCATGAGGAAGAAGATCGTGAGTACGTTTGGCAGAAAGGGCAGTGGTGCCCACCTGGTTTAAGAAGGAGTCAGAAGAGAAGAGTTCAACGCCTGAGGAATCAAGAATTAAAGCAAGCAAGGCCTAGGATGAGATCGATATGGCTCCCAAAAGACAGGCCTGACGAACATGGTCATTCGGCTCCTACATGTATGGTATGTTTTCTGCCGAATGAATTCATGGCTCCAGCTAATCAAATTGTACAGGAAGAAATATTGCCCGATATAGATGATGCCGAACAATTTGGGTTAATGGCACAATTGATGTTGAACAAACAAGCTGTTTTTGAGAAGCCAGCCCAGAATCGGCACATGAAGCCACTGTACTTGAAGGGATATGTTAATGGCAAACCATTGACCAAGATGTTTGTCGATGGAGGAGCTGCTGTCAATGTAATGCCATATACCACATTCAGGAAACTTGATATGGGCCCTAGAGATTTGACACCAACAAGCATAATTCTAAATGACTTTGCTGGAAATCCTTCGGACACCAAGGGGTGCGTGCATGTTGATCTGATGATTGGGTCCAAGACTCTGCTTACGACTTTCTTTGTCATTGAAGGCAAAGGGGCATATAGCTTGCTGCTTGGAAGGGATTGGATTCATGCGAATTGTTGTATTCCATCTACTATGCATCAACAGCTTATTCAGTGGATAGATGATGAGGTGGAGATTATCCAAGCAGATGATTCAATAAGCGTGGCAAACATGGAACCAGCTTTCTGGGAGTATCAAGGCATAGATTGTTTCTCAGGTAAAGACTGGGGAGAAGGTCCTGTGGCACCAGCCAGCAGTGATCAAAAGCCGATCGAAGCAGTCGGCTCTCATAGTAATTTTTGATGGAAAATCCAATTGATGGAACTGATGGAAAATTAGGACGTGGATTTGTGTCGGCCGATAAATTAGAAGAAGTGGACATTGGAGATGGTGACAAGCCAAAGCCGACATTTATCAGTGCTAACTTGGATTCGGTTTTCAAAGAAAAATTGGTGACATTGTTAAAGGAATACAAGGACTGCTTTGCTTGGGATTATTCGGAGATGCCCGGTCTAGACCGTTCTATTGTTGAGCATCGGTTGCCAATCAAACCTGGATACAGACCTTATAAGCAACCACCCCGGAAAATCTACAAGGAAGAAGTGTTGGCCGATGTGAAAAAGGAGATTGAAAGATTGCTAGATGCAAATTTCATTCGGCCATGTAAATATGCAGATTGGATCTCTAATATTGTTCCTGTCTATAAGAAAAATGGAAAGATGAGGGTTTGCATAGATTTTAGAGACCTAAACAAGGCTACACCCATGGATGGATATCCAATGCCTATTGCTGATTCGTTGGTTGATGCTGCTGCTGGATACAAAGTGCTCAGTTTCATGGATGGTAACGCAGGATACAATCAGATTTATATGGCATTGGAAGATATGGTAAAGACAGCTTTCAGGTGTCCTGGACACATAGGGTTGTTTGAGTGGGTTGTTATGACCTTTGGATTAAAAAATGCCGGTGCAACTTATCAAAGGGCTATGAATTATATTTTTCATGAGTTGATCGGCAAGATTGTGGAAATATATATTGATGATGTGGTGATCAAGTCATTGGATCATGAGTCTCATTTGGCCGACATAAGGAAAACTCTAGAATGTACCAGGAAATATGGACTTAAGATGAACCCGAACAAGTGTGCTTTTGGAGTTTCGGCTGGAGAGTTTCTGGGATTTTTGATACATGAAGGAGGAATAGGAGTTGGTAAGAAAAGCATGAAGGCGATTGATGAAATTGTTCCTCCAACTAATCTTAAAGAGCTACAATCACTGCTTGGCAAGATAAATTTTGTGAGAAGGTTCATATCGAACTTGTCACAAAAGGTGTTGCCCTTTTCCTCACTGTTAAAAATAAAAAAGGATCAAAAGTTTGTATGGGGTGACGAACAACAGAAGGCTTTCAATGAAATAAAAGAGTACATGAAGAAGCCACCAGTATTGGTGCCTCCACAATTGAATAAGCCTTTCAAGTTGTACGTGGCGGCCGATGCCCTAACTATTGGATCGGCCCTCATTCAAGAATTTGAAGGGAAGGAAAGAGTGGTTGCATACCTTAGCCGAAAGTTACTGGATCCAGAGACAAGGTATTCGGCTATAGAGAAACTTTGCTTATGTGTTTACTACTCCTGTACGAAATTTCGGCACTACTTACTACATGCCGAATGCATTGTGTATTCAAAGTTTGATGTGATAAAACACATGTTGTCTATGCCAATTCTGAACGGACGGATTGGCAAATGGATTTTAGCTTTGTCTGAATTTGAATTAAGATTTGAATCGGCAAAGGCTGTTAAGGGACAGATTATTGCCGACTTCATTACTGAACATCATGATGCATCGATAGATTTGCTTAATATTGTTCCTTGGGTGTTATTCTTCGATGGATCTTCATGCAACAAAGGTGGTGGAGCAGGGCTCCAATATTTGAAAGAAGCAGAGGCCATTGCAGTTGAAATTTTTGGAGATTCAGAATTGGTCATAAAGCAATTGAATGGTGAATATGAGTGCAAAAGTGATACCTTGAGGAATTACTATGAAGAATGCAAAGAAATATTGAAGAGCTTTCGGTCAGTAATTCTACAACACATTCCTAGAGGGGATAATGGAGAGGCAAATAGATTGGCCCAAAGTGCATCAGGTTATAAAGAGCTTCGAGAAGTTTTTGCTAATGATGTATACGCATTCGGGAGTAATCTGGCAGAAGATGATTGGAGAAAAGAGATTGCCGATTATCTGGAAAATCCATCCCGAAAGGTTTCTAGAAAGCTCAGGTATAAAGCTTTAAAGTTTGTTCTTCTTGATGATAATTTGTATTATAAATCCCTGGATGGAGTGTTGTTACATTGCTTAAGTCATGAAGAAGCAAAAAGGCTGATGAGTGAAGTACATGATGGATTGTGTGGAGCACATCAATCGGCCTACCGAATGAAGTGGGTTATTAGAAGAACTGGATATTACTGGCCGACAATGTTGGAAGATTGTTTTGAATATTATAAAGGATGTCAAGACTGTCAGAAATTTGGAAACATTCAGAGAGTTCCGGCATCGGTTTTGAATCCCATTGTCAGGCCATGGCCATTCAGAGGATGGGGAATAGATTTGATTGGCCAAATAAATCCTCCATCTAGCAAGGGGCATAAGTTTGTGCTTTTGGCAACCGATTATTTTACCAAGTGGATTGAGGCAATTCCATTAAAGAAGGTGACGTCGGAGAATATGGTTGAATTTGTTAAAGAACACATCATTTACAGATTCGGGATTCCTCAGACAATCACCACTGATCAAGGGACTCAATTTACATCTTCAGAATTCAGAGATTTTGCTGAAAGTATGGGCATCAAATTGTTAAATTCTTCTCCTTATTATGCCCAAGCTAATGGTCAGGCAGAGGCTTCTAACAAGATTATGATTAAAATTATACAGAAAAAGATTGATCAGAAGCCGAGAAAGTGGCATTCGGTACTCAATGAGGCTTTATGGGCTTACCGAATGGCTCCACATGGGGCTACACAGACGTCTCCCTATGAGTTGGTGTATGGACATCATGCTATTTTGCCATGGGAGATACAATTAGACTCAAGGAGAATAGAGTTACAAAAGGATTTAAGTTCTAAAGATTATAAAGATTTAATGATGGACGAATTAGAAGATTTGCATATGATTCGTCTCAGGGCTTTGGAGAATATTGAGAAGAATAAAGTGCGAGTTGCTAAGTACTACAACAAGAAGGTGAAAGTTAAGCAATTCACGGAAGGTGATCTAGTTTGGAAAGCAATATTGCCGATTGGAACCAAATATGCAGCATTCGGCAAGTGGTCTCCAAATTGGGAAGGTCCTTTTAGAGTGGTTAGATGCATGCCTGGAAATGCATATATTTTGAAGACATTGTTGGGAGAAGAATTTGCTTCTGCTATAAATGGAAGATATTTGAAGAGGTATTATCCCAGTGTTGAAATCGATCGGTGATTGATATATTAATTTGCCAAACAGCCGATATTCGGGAAGAAATCGCCTTCAGAACAAATGTTAACAGAAAAGGAAAATGGCCGGTACTGAATGTATTGCCCTTAACACAAAATATACTACATCAGATGATTCATGCAAGATCACAAAAGATAAGTTTTATTGCCGAAATTCCATAAATCCCTAGTACAAACTAATGGAATAGCTTGTTCAAGACGGATTGGGGATGAATGGAATCGGCAATGGCGGCGCCATGAGCATCAAGGCGATCTATGGAGACCTCGATGTCGTCGATCTCCTCCGGGTTACCGTTAGTGAAGCCGGTTGGTAGCCTGGAGTAGTCGGTGTTGGTGTGCGTCGACATGGCGACTAGGCCTGCGGCAGTGCCCAGACGGATGCCGTGCGAGGCCACCTCATCGATACGGCCCGCCACCGCGCCGAGACGAGCTTCTGGTGTGTCCCCAGAAGCATTCACTTTGTTCGCCAGCTCGTTCACCAGCACCTTCAGCCGATCGAGTTCGGCATCACGCGCTGCAAGTTTACAAAAGGGGCAACAGATTAGTATCATTTGGGGGACAAGATTGAGATTGAGCGAATTGCAGGACTCACCATCAATGACTTCGAGCAGTTGCTTGCGCTCGTGCTGCCATTCGAGGTCAGCAATCCCGGCTTGCTTGGAGATAGCCTCCAGTTCGCGACGAGAGTCGTCGCGCTCCGCCTTGAATCGGCGAGCATCACCATCCGTGTAGCGGTAGTCGTCCGATTCGAGAGATCGATTGGACGAACTCGAAGATGCCGCAGGAGCGGCGGCCGGAGCTGCGACTGGCGCGCCAGCGCCGGCAATCCATTGAATTGCCCTGGAAGAACAAAGAGATTCGTCAAGAAAGAGGGAGGAAATCTCGAGAAGAACAGAGAGAAGCGAGTAGCTACTCACCTGCGGCGAGCACCGGCACGACTTCCTTCGGCCTCATCAGCGGCCGAGCGCCTCCTGTTGTTGTCGGCCATTGGGGTTCCTCGGAATTACTGTGGATGGGGAAGAGAATGGCTTGGACCGGCAAGAACTTGGAAGGCGAAGAACTTGATGAAGAAACCGTGGGCTGCCTGGGTGTTTATTTATAAAACCCGCAGAGGAAATCGTGGCCAAAGATCGTGGCACGTATTCCGAAGAGTTCGGAAGGTGGAAAGGATTTTCCTAGCCGAATGGCTCCCATGTCGCTTGGGATCCTTGCCGAATCGTATTCGGCTTTGACTGGGTAAGATTCGGCTGCGTTAAGTTAAAAGCATTTTTTAGCTTAATATTATTTGTAGATGATCTTGCCGAATGAGTTGTTCGCAATGATGGAGAAGAAAAGTTAACAGCTACGAATTCACAAGATGAGGCAATTATTCGGCTACAGGTTATTGGTTACAAGTTACAAACCCAAGTATTTTGAAATTACATTTGTGGCATTGGAAATCATGTTGCTAATGTTGTCTAACAAGTTTTTGTCAGCTTCTTGGGTTTTAGCCAGAGCCTTGAGCTTTGCCTTGAGTTGTTTATCCTTGTTCAGAGTGGCTGAAGCTTCTTTTCGTATTCTTTCTGATAACTTGGGAAGCTCAGCAATATTCTTCTCGTCAGCTTCAATTTCGGCCGATAAGCGTTGCAATTCGGCTTCAAGTGCAGCTTTCCTGGCCTTTTTGCTCTCAAGATCAGATACCAGCTTGGTCAACAGCTCATTATTCTCTTGATCTTGAGAGTGCAGGGCTTTTACTGACTGCTTGATCAGAGATCTTTTTTGCTCTAAGGCTGGCAGAGAAGATTGATTGCTCAAGGCTTGCATCACTGCTGCGAATTGCTGATCCAATTGAGAGACTGGCTCCAATGCGGTCTTGATGTCAGCTGGGAGTTCTTGATCAATGGAGTCCAGTACGTCTCTTAATGAAACAGCATGTGTAGCCTGGTCTTGGATGCTCTTATTCAGTAAGGATAAGATGTCTTTCAGCTTTGCTTTGGTTTCTTCTGATAAATCTTGGCTAGAAGTAATCTCTTCTCCTTGTTCGGTAACCCAATCATCCACAGCAAAGGAATAGCTGGGTGATGAAGTGGATTTCTCCTGAAAAGGGTTCTTGCCGAATTAGTAAAAGAATTGCCGAATGAGAGAGAGTCAAGAGAATTGAATGATTATGTTTACCTCGGCCCTGGCTTCCCGAGTGGGAGATGGAAGTGTTTTGAGTTCCATGATGGGAGTTTGTGTATCTGGCTGAGGAGAAACCGGAGTGTCAATTGAAGAGGATTCTATTCCTGTTTCTGGAAGGGGCAGCAAAGCTGAAGACGAATCATGAGAAAGGGAAGAGCTTTCCAAGGCAGGATCTGTTGAAGCTTGTTCTGCAGTTGACAAGAGAGTAAATGCCGATGACAAGAAATTAAGAAAAATGAAGTGATATATTTTTTACCGTTCAATGAGGCATCGGCAATTTCTATGCTAGCCAACCATTGCTGGGCTTTGGCCTGAAAAAACAAGGAAAGATGAAGTTGAGCAGAATATTATTGACATCATGGCCAAAGAAAGAGAGATCTGACCTGGATGATTTTCTTGGGAACCACTTTTCTTTTCTTTGTGCCTGAGGAGGCTGCCAGGGCAAGGGTCTTCCTTTTGACAGATGATGGCCTGGTGATTTTTGGATCCAGGATAGCTTGTCTGGCCATTATTTGAGCTAAAGTTGGGGATTGATATCCCAGAGCTGAGATTGGGCCTGCTGCCTTGTATACAATTGCCCTGGCAAGAGGGGCAGGTATAATGTCCTGCAAAGATGGTAAAGTCAAGGTCAAATTGGATCTTTATTTGATTGAAAGTGAATAAAAGCTGAACATATTACCTCTGAGCTTGGTTGGTAGTCTGACATCAACTCGAGACAGAGAGGATGAATTGGCACATTGAAGATATGATCATGAAGTTCTTGCCACCAGATTATGAAGCTAGGGTGTGCAAATATTATTGGCACAAAGGGCTCAGGTGCGTAGATTGTGTCACAGCATCTATAAGGGAAGATTCTTCTTGTTTCTGTGGCATCTTTGATGATTTCCCTAGGCTTGAGAAATTCATGAAGGAATAGCCTTGGGGGCACCTGGCCACATCCCAATTGCCTGGCTGCTATGTTCGGCTGATAGTATTCATATGTGCTCTGAACTAGTCTTCCCCCATGAAATTCGGCTGGCAGGATACAAGGATGGATAAAAGCATTGAAAATTGCTATAGAATGTACGTCAGTGCATCCAGATTCAAAGCCGAATTCATAGGGGAAGATGAGGTTGTCATTGTCCAGATATGGAAACCAGAGAGGATGATCAAAGCCTTTGAAGAAGAGCTCAAATAATTCACAGATATTTTTGTTGATGGATACAGTAGAAGCAGCTTCTCCATAAGTTTGACAACCTTTGGTTTTCTTGATCTCTCCCTCTGCATAGTTGATGGAAGGGAATTCTCTGCTGTTGAGATCAATGGCAATAATCTGATGCATGTACAGTTGTAGCCACATCTGGACAAACCACCAGGGACCATTCACACAAGGTATTTTCTTGTTGGTGTGCATCAATTGGGTAGTTTGATTAAGCATGTGATAGACGCTGCCCAGGAGGTATTTTCCCAATGGGATGAGTTTACCAGCAGCCAGTTATTCAGCCATCACGATGTGGTTCAGAGTTGGCTCATTGGCTTTGCCACAGAAGACATACCTGCACAGCCACATATTCAGGAAAGCCCTGTACTCTACATCGGTCAAGGGGCCATCAGACATATAATTTTGGATGTATCTTTTATATCCAACCCCTGTTTTGACTCCTGTCTGCTTGGAGGAACCCTTGTGGTCATATGGTCGAACAGTTTCTGTTATGTTCAGACCAGTCATCATATATACATCGGCCAAGGTGGGAGACATTGGACCATGACCGAATAAAAAGGCGTTGGCACCATTGGACCAGAAGTGGCAAGCTGCAATCAGAAGGTTCTCATTCTTGGGTGTTTCAGCCAATGACAACTCCAAGCAGTGAGATATGCGCAGACGATCCCAGTTCTGTGTTTGGGGGCTTTTATCATCTAATATTCTCTTGTACCAATTCCTCCAGCCTGCAATCGGGGGCAGAGGCCAGTTCTTGAAAGTGTCTTGCCACTCGTGAGGATTGGCCAGAGAGATCTTGAACGGGATCCTTTGGGATTCGGCTGCGATGAATTCAGAGGGATCTGAGTTCCCTACAGGGCCGAGAAAATACGATGGAGATTTCTCTTCAACAGGGATGAGGATTTCGGCAGCTAGGGCCTGTCAAGCATGGAAAAGGATAAAGAGATTTGAGACAGGAATCAAGAAAAGATTATCGAATAAGCTTGGAGAGATTAAAGTTTACCTGAAGTGCGAAATCTTGATTCGCCATGAAGAGGTTGAGTCTTGAAACGCTGATGACCTAGAGTGCGGATCTGAGTGGAAGCCTCGTGGATTCAAAGGAGAATGGCGGATGTCGAGTAGAGTTGGCTTGAGAATGTTTGGTGCTTGTGGTCGATTCCGAAATAAAGATCACCTTTATCCCGAAATCGAAGGGGCATGTGTTGACACCAAAAATTGGCACCGGGAAGAAGCTGACATGTGGGCCAGATTTGGTGGAAAGATACCATTCGGCTAGGAGGCTTTGCTGGAGCATTCGGCAGGAGACGCTCTGCGGTCGGGAGCGCGTTATCATTCGGCAAAGGTGAAGCATTCGGCAGGAGACGCTCTGCGGTCGGGAATACGTCATCATTCGGCAGAAGCATTGTTCCGCAAGCGAAGAGTGGTAGCATTCGGGAAGACATGATGACGTGGATCAACATAAGGAAAAGGCCGATTCGAACATGGAAAGCAATATGGGCACGAAGATTCGTCATTTATTTTTAGAAACAAGTGTTGAAGTCGTGTCCGACTAGGAGTTGTATCAAGACCTGGGTATAAATATAAACCCATAGCAATTGTAGAAATGATCACGAATCAATCATACAACAAACCGGCCCCGTGCCAACATCGAGTCCTTTAGTCGAGTCGTCGAGTTCTTCGAGAGGAGTCATCGATCCGTCGACCTCCGTAAGTACCGGCAACCTTGTATCATGCTTAGTATCATGCGGTGGATTTAAGCTTTGATACAAGTAGTCTTGTTACCATGCTTAGTATCATCCGGTGGATTTAAGTTGTGGTTTCAAGAAGGTTCCTCTGTTAGGTCATGAGCCATGCGGTGGGCTAAGATCTAGTATGGACCAAGTTATCGGCTCTGTTAGATTTAGGCAAGATCTAACAGATTCATTAAGTTACCCCGTGTTGCTCTGTTTTCACTATGTACTTAATTCGTGCAGCACACCTTTGCCCAATCTAGATCGGCTAGGATCGGCTTTGCTTTATGGTACGACGATTCATCCCCTTATAGCCGAATCCGAAACCGATCTAGGTTGCTACGTGTCGCGGGTTCAAGCTTGTCGGCATTGTGTAGATCTTGACAGAACCGGGTATCATGCGGTAGATGCAGGTTTTTGGGTCGTCTTAGAGCTAATCATCCGGTGGATTAGAATTCGATTCGATCTGATAGATTTATCTTTACCGATTAGGCTTGTTCCTTCGCCATGGACCCCGATTCGGCTAAATAGCCGTATTCGGCAGTGCTCTCACGAGTGAACGTGTGTTCGCGGGTTTGCCTTGGGCATGAATGCTTTTAGCCTTTCACGATTAGATTGTATCATGCGGTGGATTGATCTAGTCTGATTGGTGGTGTGGCCTCAAACGAGTCAGGTGCTGCTTTCGGCCTAACATCGTTTGTTGCCATACCTGACGGGTGCTGCTTTCGGCCTATGCATTCTTGTTTCGATGTAAATTCGTGACTTTGTTGTGGGTTCGTAATTAAACATTGAATGCTTTTAGCTTTTCATGGTTAGATTGTATCATGCGGTGGATTGATCTAGTCTGATTAGTGGTGTGGCCTCAAACGAGTCAGGTGCTGCTTTCGGCCTAACTCGTTTGTTGTCATGCTTGACGGGTGCTGCTTTCGGCCTATGCATTCTTTGTTTATTACGAATTTATGATCATGTTTCACCCCTTCAATTTATTTATCATGCTCTGATCCTCGTTAATCGGCTATGAGTATATGTTGTAATGTTCATTCTGTTGAAAGCCGATCTTTCGTCATGCTTACGTCATGCATTCGGCAGTGCGTTCCTTGCGTACCTTACCGATTGCCGAATGAGATTTTAACTGCCGACAGATAGCTTCTCTGTAGCTATTTGTCTCTCGAGATTGGCTTCAACGCCGCAAATATGGAACTGTCTGGTCTTACCCGGCACGTTCCAGGTTTTGATCTAAACGTTTTTATCCCTTTGTTAGTTTTCAGGCAAACTGACTGGCACGCTTCCGGATTCGAAAGCCCGGGCCGCATTTGAAGCCAGCTTGTTCGGCTTGCTGTGTGCTTGGCGTGAGGTGCGGATTTTACGTCAACACATATCTATCCCATCCAGACACTGGCGGACCTCCATTGAGGTGAAACTGGGCATTGGCCCCCCTCCTTTATGCATTTTCCCACTAAATGAACAATAAATTTGTTACTTTTCATTGTTTTATAATAATCAACTATAAAGGTTAGCCCCCCTATTCTCCTTGTCACGGTCCGCCATTACATCCAGATCAAGGTTCAAGGGCAGCGAAGCGCTGACCAAACTCCTGATGTCATTTTTTTTGGCGAGTAGACTCCTGATGCGCTTATGAATTTGTAACCCATATGTCATCGATTGGCTTTCACCTTAGTATTGCTCTTACTCTTATTTTTGTTAATTCTTCACATACACACCGTGTTTGCTTGAACTTATATGGTACTAGCTTGCGTTTAGACCCAGGGGCGGATCCAGCAGGGGGACGGCAAAGAAGCTCCTTCGAGCATGGTTTAACGTGCGACAACAGGTGAGCAAACATGGAGTGTTGGAAGCAGGGAATACACGTAGTGGTCCTCAGCTTATTTAAAGAAAAATTCCGATTGTACAAAATCGAGTGCCTAATAATATACTGTATTAGTTTTTCTATGTGCTTTTGTGCAATTATTCTATAATGGAATTCTCGTAATTCTTTTCCAACGAGATTTCACATCCCTTCGCTTGTGTACTATTTTTCCGTTGATGATGCGTACGCATGATCCAGTGTTCGAACATGAGTACTGTGCATAGAGCATTTTTTTTTAAAAAAAAATTCCCTTTCTTCCGAGTGATTGTTTTTAAATGAAAAATTCCCCTCAAACCGAACGACCGACTACTCGACTGGCCCTTAATTTATTTACTCATTTAATTTAATCCAAGTAGTCCTGGTAACACAAAACAAGAATGCTCCACAAGCAAAAAAAATCCAGACACGTACGTACTGTCACATACCGTACTCAATTTACATCATCACAAACTTAGAAGAGTTCATGCAGCTGCAGTGGAAGGTTCGGCTCATGCTTTCGAAGTGTGCAAATGGGCCGTCACACACCGATTGCGGCCCGGTAGAGCCCAAACTTGGCTCACTGAGAGGCCAGACGAAGGGCCCGCTGAAACACTCCAACCCAGCAAACCAAGGGGGAAGAAGAGGAGAGCGGAGCAGCGGCGGCGGGCATGGCGGCGCGATCTCTCCTGCGCGATGTGGCGTCAGCCGCCGCCCGGTCGGCGCGCGGCCACCGCGTCCTGGACCCCTCGGGCGCCTTCTCTGGTCCTGGAAGCCGAGGCATCGCCCCCGCCGCCCAGGTCTGTCCGCTCCCCGATCCAACCCCCCTTTGCTCACCTTCCTGTGCTAATAACCCTAGCTCCGTACACGTGATGACCCGCTGCCGCCGACGGTGGTTGGCCGGGAGGTGGGGATATCATCGGCGTTCGCTTAGTTCACTTGCGCTGTAGGGGGAACGGGTTTGGATGCTGTTCCCAGTCGTGGAGTCAGGCAAGAGCATTTCGAAATCCTGTCTGTGCTGAAATCTCCAGAATTTGTTTGACTTCAATCTCTAGGATAAGTTGTCATTGCTGTAGCTTGAATTTTGCTTCCGTAGCTGTACTGCTCGATTGTTTTGTTTTTCTCCTTCAAAACCGATGTGCATTCTTGGACAATCGATCCATGAACAGGAATAGAGAAATGGGCAGACTGCTCTGCTGTAGGGGATCATAAATTGAACAGAGGCACATAAGTATCAAAATGAGCAATAATGGAAACACTCAGATTGAGTGGTTTCTCCATCTCACTAGTGTAAATAATCAGGACAAGTAGCATCCAAAGGATCTGACCCCCTTCTCATGTAAAAGATCATGAATTTGAATTCCATTCGTCATCGTTAACAGCTTCAGGTTGTCAAGTTGTCCATCTCCTTGTCTAAAATCATTAAGTCTCCATACTACCACATTTCCTTGAGAATTAGCAGAGTGACCTTGCTCCATGGACTGAAACCACCTCAAACGTGTGATGGAATTTTGCCAAGCACCAAACAATTAGCTTTGATCCCATATTTCTCTGGGTTATAGGATTTTCTTCTCCATGGTGGAATTTCTCCAAACACGTGACCAGGACAACTGCATGGTGGAACTTTGCCAACAATATAGATACTCTCACAAATCATAATATTTGTGTAACTCCGGATCAGCATGAGAACCATTGCTAGCTAGGAATAGAACCATCTTATGGCCTTGGTTGAAAATTAACTACAGAACTCAGTTATGGGATAGTATGCATTATTGCAAGTCTTAAGGCAGAATGCATCACAGAAACCTGAATATAGGCCCTGTTTGTTTTGATCCACAAGCGCATCATAATTTTTTGGTCCAGGAGAGTTAACGCTTGCACAAAAGGATAATCCTTTCATGCGTCTCTTGGAGAGAATTTTAATCCACATTTTGATGATTGCACATTCATTTTACTATTTAAGCAAACCTATCTAGATCAAACCAGACAGCCTACATGTCCAACAACTCTGTTAGACCCTTACTCTGTTTTATGTGTGGCTGGTTGAATGATCTCACAACGATGCCAATTTAAAATGCAGTCATCTTACATTTTGAATATCTTCTAGTTGGACAAATCTATCTCCTTTTCTTGTTTCCTTTTGTTTCTATCACCTTGCGTGTACTTCAGCATTTTCTTTATCTTTTTTTCTGCTTCAAGGCAATGTTTTCACTGAGCTAATTACAAAATTGCACACAGGGCCTTCGTCATTATGCAACACCATCTGCTGAAGCGGTGGAATTGGATGTACCCAAGACAAAGCGCAATCGAGGTATCTCAAAGAAAATGGAACAGCCATGATGCTTCCACTCCATTTGCATTACGAAGATGTACTACGTCAGGATCTGTTGCTCAAACAGAATCATGACAATATCATGCAAGTTCCTGGACTGTATGAGCTCAGAGTAGCACCAAAAGCAGGTTCTGATTTGAAGATCCCAATTGGAAAATTGGCTATGGAGATTTTGAGCGGCCAGAGATTCAAAGAAGCACAAACTGACCCTTTTGCTAAAGCAAGAAAGTCTGCTCGAAACAATCCATTCATCGGGGCTGATAAAGACAGCGGCAGCGCCTTTGCACGGCAGAGTGTGCTCCGAGGGCATGCAATGTACAATTTCTTGGTCAGGATGTTGACAGTGATGTCAATGCTCGATTCTCGGGCCGAAGTTCGGGAAAACACCATAAAGTTCTTCATGGAGACGGAGTTCTGTGAGTTCGCCCCGGAACTGGAAGAACACTTCGAGTTCTTTGAGCACATTCGGGGATTCAACGTTACTGTCGTCACTTCGGCCGACACAAAAGAGGAGACCTCACTACTGTGGAGTGGCTTCATGCTAAACGATGAAGGGGAAACCAAGTAAAGGTGATGGTGCCAATCTTTCTTTCTGCTTCATCTCCCTGGTACTGTTCTCGCCACGCAGCATGAACTGAATCTTAAGTTGACTGTTTGGCAGGGGCTGAAGGCCGTCGTTGGTGTCAAGATGGTTTGGAGTTTTGGTTGTTCTTGCACAAGGAGTATAATGCAGCATCCATCAGTTTTGTAGACTGAACGAAGCCTGTGTGATTGTTATTTGTAGCGATGTACGGAGGAGCTCATGTTTAATTACGACATTTAGTACTACGGACTTGATAATCTAGGCTCAAATAAATACTCCTGCTGTAGCTGTCACATGGAATGCTCGTTTCTGTTTGTCAAAACAATTGCAAGGGCAGCTAAACAGAGCTCATGTACTGTGAAACTTATTCCATTTTGCTCGTGTAGTACTGTGAGTGAACTTGAAATCATCTACTCCATGGAGATCATGTGGCTTATGCAGTATTGTGAACTTAAATCATTGTAAGGCATGTTTCCTTGTGCTCCAGATCATTTTTCCACTTGATGTCACGTCGCATCTCAGGTGATTATCGTCCTTTTCTCATATATGAGAGAAGTTTTGCATAAAGAGATATATAACTGTTTTTCATTTTGTGTACCATGAACTGTGAGGAGATTTTAAGCCTTCGTTTAAGCATGTCTTTTTCTCTTTCCTCAACTGGGCCGCTGTACACAGCCCAGTTGAGAGATGACAGCCCGGTACAGCCCAATTGAGAGATGATGGCCCGGTACAGCCCAAATCAATTGGATTTAAACGTAGGCGAGAGGGAAACGGAAGCGCGCCGCGGCGACGGCATCCACGGCTTGGCGATCCCTCTTACGCCGTCGGGCACCCGACTATTCGCCGGAAAAATCGGCCGGCTCCCGCAACGGCCATCTCCTCCGCCGCTCAGGTTCGTCTAATCGTCTGCTGACTCTGCTCCATGATCCCCGCCAGGCGCCAGCTCTCACCCCATAGGATCTGTCTGTCAACGTGAAGTTGAAGCAGCCGCTAGCTTTATTTTTCTTGTCGATCCTGGTAATTTTCGTAAGGCAACTGAAAGCACAGATGAATGGCAGAGCTGCCCGTCCCCGTCAAGCCCGGCGAGTGGGGCTCCGTTGTCCGTGGAGTCAGAGTAGGCAGACGGCGGCCGGCGAAGAGTAGCACGTACGCCGGCAACCGTTTGTGGTTTGCAAACGTAGAGATCGAATTAGCAGGCATGGACGGGACGGACGAGCGGTTTCTTCAGAGAAGCAGCAGCTAGCATGTGTGGATGCATGCGAACGTCAGGCCATGGCGGCCTTGGGATCAAATCAAGTCGTGCTCGTGCCCTGCCCAAGGCAGCAGCACGGAGCTGGTGCACTGGCGATGCCGCCTGAACCGCCCGCCGGCGCCCGGTCGGAGACCAATTGGCTATGGACACGCCGCTGAGCAGACAGCAGAACCTTTCAAGAGACCAATTGGCTATGTTTTTCGACAGCACCAATGCCCGATGCGCTCAAGTACACGTCTCAATGCTGTTTGATGTGTTCAGGAACCTGCTGGATGATCATGGTTGCTAATGAATTATGCTGTTGCTGACTTGCTCTTGGTTGGTTTAATTTGGGTCCTGTCAAGGATTCAAGAGGCTTTGCTCACAGGGCATGAACGGGCCGGCATATCCTTGCACACTGCGATTTGTATCATCAGACGCCCAGACATACGCGTGGCCCTTTGGGGCCGGAACGCGCGCGCGAGAGAGATCGGCGGCGGCGGTGGCTCCGGCGATCAAAATCAAACCGTGCCCTGCCCAAGGATACAACACGGAGCTGGTGCACGGAAAATGCCGGCAGAACCGCCCGCCGCCGGTGCGGAGACCATGGGCGCGAGCGCTGTGGGGGCATCAGGTGCGCGGCGGCGGCCGCTATACATGGAACACGCAGCTGAGCAGAGGCTTTCAAGGGGAAGGAGGCCATCGGGAACGCGCGCTGTAGCGGCGGAGAGCTCCCAGGGAGGCAGAAGTGGCCGCCGGAACACGGCGGCGCTCCGGCGAGCTGCGGAAGGCGACCCAGGGGGTGGACGGTATTTCAGATACCGACCACCCCGGGTCCCTCCCGTCCGTCCAATCAGGACTGGGCGGCTCAGATAATTCCACTTAATGCTGTTTTTATTTTATTTTCCCCTCCCTCACCAGCACACAGACGACACGCGGCCACGCGTGGCGCCCGGTGCGCCGCCGCCCGCCGGTGCCAGGCTCGCAACGAGCAGGCACGAGTCCTTTGCACGGGCAGCGCGCCGCCGCGACGGTGACCGCCTCGAGGGCGCCGGCGCCGGCGGCGGCCAACTCGCCTGTTACATTGGCCACCGTTTTAGCAGAGCGGTTTCCATCTTTGGGGCACTGGCCATCGTCGTCTCTGCATAGAAACTCATCCAGTCCTCACCATTCTTGCAGCTTTCGGTGCCTGATGCTCCTTGCTTGGGCCTTCTTCTGTCATGAACAGAACAGCAGCATCTCGTCAGTCGTTACTATTCCGTTCATGGACGAGAGAACGCGGACACACGAATTCAGCTGAACAAACGAATTCCCCATCATCTCGGTTGCAACCGCAGCCTGAATAAAAAGGAAACGCAACACAACTCTAGCATCTCACACTCGCGTGAAGATTGTAACATTGCCGCTAGGGATTTGGATTTCGTTTCCGAATTTTTTCTCGGTCCCCCACCACTAACGGCAAATGCCTTGGAATTTCGGGCTGAAATCTGGATTACAAAGTGAATCCTTTGATTGAACAGCTGCAATTTTTTTGGACGAACAGTAATTTTGGCCACGGCCGAAATTCTGAACACTTGCTATCCATGATTTATACTTCTGAATTTGTTTTTCCCAAGAATAACCAGTGTCATTCCTCAGAGCATTTAGACAATATAATAGTTATATCTAGGCTTTATATTTATTTTTAGCTTGTAAGATTGGATCGGTTGTCAAACCCTCTTGCCATATTTCCTTTTAGAAAAAAAAAGAACCTGTTGCAATTGCAATACTATGGGGTGAAGCAGAGTGCCTGCACAAGAAACTTTCATGCATCCCTCAGTTTCCTTTTCCAGTCAAACTCATTGTTTGATGACTGCAATTTTAGCTGCCAATATATATGAAAGCCTCAGATGATTTCCTTGCTCATACTAGACATTACGCACATGGAACTCATGTTATATGCCTCAGAAAATTCAGAGTATAACTGCATAGGAGTATTTCAGGAATCATCCAAATGCCTATAAATAGATATGTGTCTTGCTGGAGAATCATTTGCTACTCTTGTGGGTGGTAGGAGAGGGCTAAGTTTCTCTTGAAGAACTAGAAGAGCTCACTTCAAAACTTATGGAGGATGAGCGTGACATCCTAGACGTGACCTTCTGAGTTCTAAATTTGCTTCATTCGATACGCATGGTTGATCCGTGATGTAAACTACTGCCTCCTGTGAGTTCACTCCTAGTTTCTTTGATTGAGAAAAACCGGTGCGTTGCCCCTTTTGCATGTAAATCGTGGACAAAAATATTCTCACGAGTACATTGTTTCTAAGTACACACTCATGCAGTCAAACTAAACCCATCATCTCTTCCATAAAGAATACACAGGGATCAGACTGACGAACTGCATAGGAGTATTGTTTGATGACTGCAATTTTAGCTGCACGAGATGCTGCTGTTCAAACAATCAAACCACATGCCCTTTCCTCCAACAAAAGATCAACCCCATAAACTCTATCAGAATTCGATCATCAACCACATCATCTACACTTTAACAAGCTAACACAAAGCAGAGCCATAATCCAAGAAAGGGCACGATGATCATCAAAGCATAGAAGTAAAACGAGGCATCCACGCTGACCATGAGAGGATTCCTCGGCGTCGCCTCCCTCGCATCCAAAACCCTGGTGATCACTTCCTTCACAACAGACGGGCAGCTCCTCGCCAGGTGCTCGACGCCGCCGTCCGTCGCCATGACCGCCCTCGTGTTCCTCCCGGAGGCGATGAACTCGAGGCACCTCCTCTTGAGCTCCCGGCACCGGTGGCGCTCCGCCAGCGCCAGCATCGGCAGCGCCGTGCCCACGCCGACGTTGCGCCGGCACAGCTCCTTCTCGGCCAGCGACTTGAGGCGCTCGAGGCCGTATCGGTCCGCCGCCACGAGCAGGTCACCGGCGAGCGCGGCGGCGGCGGCGTCTCCCGTCGCGTTCGTCGCCGTCGTCGTCTCCGGCAAGGAGTCGGTGTAGATGTAGTGAAGGAGGGCCTGGGAGGAGTCCGGGTGCATGTCGCGGATGCGGATGTAGCTGGGGACGACCTGCTTCATCTCCTTCGCCGGCGGCGGGCCGAAGAAGTCCGCCATGAACACCGGCGACCGCGCGGCGAGCACCAGCCTGTGCGCCGCGAACACCTTGCCGCCCACCTCGAAGTTCAAGTCGGCGCCCTTCTTGGTCTCGAGGAGCCGGCCGAGGTCCGCCGGCAGGCCGCCGGACGTGGACGACCGCGGCGCCCTCACGGCCGGCGGCGTGGCGACGGCGGCGGCGGTTGGCTTGCCGGACTTGGGGAAGACGGTGAAGTCGCACCAGATCGTGAAGCGGTTGTGCTTAGCGACGAAGTCCATGTTCTCGAGGTCCTGCCGCGAGACGAAGCGCTCGTAGCCGATGAACTTGTCCCGCCGCCGGCCACCATAGGCGCCGGCGACCTTGGGGGACACGAGGCGCGGCGCGAGGCAGCCTACCTCGTGCAGCGTGAACCTCGCCTCCACGTGGTGGACGTCGTCGGCGTCGGCGTCGGCTCCGGCGGCGTCGTCGTCAAGGAGGAGGTAGACGGATACGGAGTCGGCGGTGCCGGCGAGCCTACCGCTGGGGAAGAAGGCGACGCGCCAGGTGTGGCCGCCGGCGGCCACCGCGACGGACTTGAGGTACCTGCCGGTGGCCATCTTCTTGAGCTCCGAGTAGCAGCTGACGATCATCGACAACTTGTTGTCGCACCGAGACAGCGCGGTGCCCGGCGGCGGCGGCGGCGGCTTTGGTATTGGAGCCGACATGGCTGGACGCTAGAGGCAGATCGACGTTGCTTGCTCGATGACGATGAGTACGTAGTAGTTGTAGACCTAAAGTGCGATGGCGACTATTTGATATGATATCTCGCCAAACACGAGTAGTCTCCCAAACAAATTACCAAATTTATTGGTTGTTGATCTGAACTTGCTTAGCCCCCGACTGCGTGCGGGTAGTTATTTGTTCAGGAGAATCCGGAATATACATCGTCTGGAGCTGAGATAATGAAAATATATACATCGTGTAATGTTCGTGTTCTTCGTACGTAGATGCAGGGCTTTTGTCGTCGTGGTTAGGCTATTCGCACTCGTTATACTTCAAACACATCCTCTAAATGGAATATTCCCGCCTGATTATCAAGATTTCACAGTACAGTTTCATTTTCTCCGCACTCATCATACCTTATATTTCCTACTCTATATCCTAGTCATCAACATTTTATACTCAAATCTGTTTTACCCACCCCTACTATAGCCGCTGACGAATGGGACCCACCGTCGACCTTATCTACTCCCCCCTCCCCACCCCCGTTCTCTCTCTCTCTCCCCCTGCTCGTCAGCAGAGCCCATGGCCCCTTCTCTCCCTCTCCTCCTCCGGTGGCGAGCAGCGCGCGGCGGCCGTGGCGAGCCGAGGCAGGCGGCGGCCGTGGCGAGCCGGTGGACTTCTTCCCCTCTGGCGGCCGGCGCGCGTGTGGCGGGGCGGCTGCGCGCGGTGGGAGGCGGCGCGCGCGGCCCGGAGCTCGACACCGACGGCGGTGCCGGCGAAGCCAACGACGAGGAGGACGTGCGGCTCGACCAAGCACGGCGGTGGGTGGCCATGGCGGAGTTGTCGAGCAGGGTCGGCCAACGAGCACGCGCGGCGCCGGCGCCGGTGGCCTCCTCCCTTCTCCATGCTCGAGTGACGGGGCGGTGCGGCTCGCCTCTCCCTCTCCGCCGGCTCGCCTCCTCTCCTCCTCCCCCGGCGGCCAAGCTCGTGGTCGACATCCACCGCTGGCGGAGCTCCCTGCTCGAGCTCGAGGCGGCGTCTCGACAACGGCGCAGCGCTGCGGGCGAGGCGGGCTGGGGGCGCGGCGCGACCTCCTCCACCGCTCCTCTTCCTCCTCCTGCATCCTAAAGCACCACGGGGCAGCTGCGGGGCGGCGCGGCGGCCGAGCGGCTCCCGGGCGGCGCGTGGTGGGCAGCGGCGAGCCCCACGGCTGCGCGGCGACGCGGCATCCTCAAGCACCTCCGCAGCGCGGCGGCGGAGGCCTCCGCGCGCGCCGGTGGGGGAGCCGCAAAGGACGGCGGCCCGCGGGAGGCTCCCCATGGCTACGCGACGGGCGGCGGGGCGCGCGCTGCGGGCGGTGAGCTGGAGGCGGGAGGCGGCACGGCGGCGGGCCGCGGGCATCCAGCGGGCGGCGTGTGGCGGACCTGCGGCGGCAGGAGGGCGGCGCCCCGCGGGCGGCCAGCGGCGGACCTAGGGTGACGGCGGCAACTCCAACGAGTCCTTGGCGCCCCCCTGCACCGCCCCTCCCAGGTCCCTCCGCCGCCATCTCCCCCGCCCCTTCTCGTCTCCTCCCCAAGAGCTCTTCCTCGTGCCCCTCAAGCTCGTCGACGGCGCATCCATGGAGGCTCCAGCCTGCTGTCTCTCCCTGGCGGTTGGGCACGCGCCCCGAGGCCGTGGGCCCCATGCCACGGTGGCCGGTGGAGTACGCTCGCTAGCCCCGCCAGGAATGGCTCTCGCCGAGCCGAACGCAAGCGTTGTGTACGGGGTTCAGTACGCCGCCGTAGAGGATTTTCTCCTTGCGGACGCGGTAAACCCTGTAGCATTTGCATATACAGATCCCCACTGCGAACAACCTTATGGACTTGCGGTCGCGTACCTCATTCACAGGTGCCGAGGTGCTCTTTTGAGATTGGTTGGATCTGCTAGGTCAGTTAGTTATCACATAATTTCAAGAGTTTTTCTTGTCATCGTCCTTGTAATGATAACATAGGATGTGCCAAAATTTTATGCCTCAGGTACGGTACCAATACAAAATTAAAATTTTTGGTACCTTTTAGTATATTTCCAAGCAAGCACTACAAAAAAACCTCTAATTTCTAAACATACTTCTTCATCTAGCAATTTCCAAATACTATGTCACATTACGACTGAAATATATCTTGACACACACAAGACGATTTTTTTTGTCCTCCTTGGAACACGTCATATTCATCCCAATTAGAACATTTTATCTAACTACTCAATTGTCTTCACGACAAAGAGTCTGTTTCATTATCGATACTTCACTATATATTGTTCTTTATTCATGTCAATTTTAGTATTTGTCACATTTTTTTTGCATCATATATAGAAGGACAAACTGGTTGCAAAAGCATCAACCTTTTCGGAGAAAAAAAATCATCACAAGACTATGCATGTTTTACAGAAGAACAAAAACCACCATCATGAAGTCTGCGACCGTGCGTGCCAACTGGTAGGGTTTGTATACATTTTGAGGAACCAAAAGAAAAACCATAATCTATTAATGTGGATGGCCCTTGAATGAAAATCTCAAGAACAGTTAATGATTTCATTCATCAAACAGGTGGTTGCACCCTCTAATTGTAGTTGTCAATTTTTTTCCCAATTTGTGCAGCTAGAAATTGCATAAAGATCACAACAATAATAACTAATAAGCATCTTGAAATCTTGAATCGTCATCTGAATTTGGAAGAGCACTGACACAACACACAAGGGAGCACATATATCGATGGTCTTCAAAATCACCGTTGAGAGCACATCAACATCAGGTGAAAAATGACAGACAAAGTACCGCATGATTACAGCATATGCTGGAACCCACACAACTTAAATACAATGTTGTTTCCGTAGTTTCTCTAGTAAAAAAGGGAATGATCTGCATCTGCATCTCTACTGTTAATTAATAAAAGAAAACACTAGGACGAGCAAGAGGAAACAGATAGCCCAAATGCAACCATTGACAACCCTCGCCTCCCTTGCACTTGCATCCAAAATCTCAGTGATCACATCCTTAACAACAGAGGGGCTGCTCCTTGCAAGATTCTCAACGCCATTAGTCGCCATGACTGCCCTCGTATTCGCGCTAGAGCCGATGAACCTTAAGCACGTCTTCTTGAGCCTGCAGCACTGGTAACGCTCCGCTAGAGCCAGCATCAGCAAGACTGTGTTCACGCTGACATGGCTGCACATTTTGTTCTCAATCAGTGACTTCAGATCCTTCATGTTATAGCTTTCCGCGGCAATTAGCAAATCCTCAGCTATCACGGCTCCTTGCTCCAGTGAATTGGTCATCGTTGTCATCTCCGGCAACGAGTCGGTGTACATGTAGTGCAGTAGGGCCTCCAACGCCTCCGGGCGATGCATGTGTGAGATGAGTTTGTAGCTAGTGTTCTTCTCCTTCGTTGGGCCAAAGAATTCTTCCCTGAGAACTGACGACCGGGCGGCGAGCACCGACTTGTGCGCGGCGAAGACCTTGCCGCACACCTCGAGCTCCACGTCCGCGCCTTCCTTCGTCGCCAGGAGGCGGCCGAGATCCACGTGCAGCCCGGACGGCGGCGGCGGCGTCCTTGTACTCACGGCCGATGGCTGCTTCGGCGAGGAAGACGGTGGCGCTGCCCTCGGCACCGATGCTTTCGGTGGTTCAGCCGCCGGCGGTGGCGGTGGCTCAGGCGAGGAAGACGGCGGCGGTGGCGCTGCCCTCGCCGCCGACGGTTTCGGCGGCGGCGCCTGAGTGCCGGCGGGAAAGACGGTGAGGTCGCAGCGGATGGCGAAGCGATCGCTCCTGAAGAGCGGCGACTTCTCGAAGTCGGCGCGGGAGACGAAGCGCTCGAAGCCGTGCGAGTACCACCGGCGGCGGCTGAAGGCGGCGGTGACCTCGCCGGACATGAACGTCAGCGTCCCGTCTGCCACGTCGCGCATCATGAACTTGTACTTCACGCGGACGTCCTCCTCCTCGGCGGCGGCGGCGGCGGTGCTGCCCTGGTCCTGGACCTTGGCGGCGGCGTCGTCGAGGAGGAGGAAGAGGGACATGGACTTGGTGGTGCCGGCGAGGTTGCAGTTGGGGTAGAAGGCGATGCGCCACGAGTGGCCGCCGACGTCGGCCGGGCTCGACTTAACGAAGCGGCCGTTGGCGAGTTTCTTGGCCTCCGAGTAGGAGCCGATGGTCATCGTCAAAACCTTCTCGCACGGCGACGGCGAGGGCGGCGGCGGCATGGTCGTGGGCGCCGACATGGCAGATCGATCGCAGAGAGACGAAGGCTTCCTATAGGGGCGGCGGCGGAAAAGAGATAGGAGTTGGCGAGATTCACGGGGTTGGAGGGGGAGATTTTATCGCGCAGGATCGATCCCCATCACGGTGTCACCTACCAAATTTTGTTTGAGAGATATCACCGCGTTCATTTCGGTTTTGATGCAATAATGTCTTCGTAATATGTTAGATCATATATATAGTTAGCTTGTATGTATTGTTTAAAGTCTAGACATTTATGTTTGTCCATATAAATATTTTTGTTCGAATTTTGTTTCCTGATTTGATATAAATTTTATTGAACAAATATGTGTTTTGACCAAAGATACATAATAAATTGCTATATGTTCTCCTTTTGCGATTGTACAAACGCAAACACACATATGCACACATTCACTTACCCCTATAAATATACGGAGTATACATACGCAATCCTATATCTATGAACACCTCCAGAAAACTGAGTCGGCTAATCTAGAGATTGAGAAAGTCCCAATTATATATTTTTTCTGATTACATAGAGAGTGGAAGAGTCAATTTGTAACATAAATTAGCATGATCTCCTCAGGCGAGTATCAGTGGGGGTTTCATGTGGAGTTTTATGACATTAAATTTGCTGATGTGGCAGATGAAAGAGAAGAGAGAGTTTCATATATGCGAGAGGAGTTTACCCTCATAAAAGTCATCTGAATCGATTACCTAGTTTCTACTCTATGTAATTGAGCAATGAAACTATGCACTGAGAATTGGTCTTATTGGTGCGGATGTTATTCTTGGTGTGTGTGGCTAAGATCCATGGTATTGCAGAACACGTACTACTACGGTCTATGACTGATGATCCATGTCACGTGATATTCCATGAAAATTTTGTTTGAACGAAATCATGCATGGTTAGCAAACTAATCATGTAAATTGAATTGTGATTGCACCGTTGTGTTTTTTACTACAACGTCTTCAAAACAATACCCTTCCACTGCTGGCTTCGCGTTTCAGCCGCGCCTGCTCGCCGCTAGCAGACGAGGATAATATAGAGGTGATGTGACTAAATTGTGTTTGAATATAGAGGCCGGTCGGCTATTTCCTAAGGTAACATCAAAATCCATCCAAGGGTGAATATTTTCCTATGAACACATTGGATTTCTAGGAATAACATGATTTTCCTACAAATTGCAAAGAAAGCCCTAGGGAATTAAACAATGTTTTTTTAGAGTTTTAGGGTCAAAAAGACCCCTGCCTTACCGAAGACAAGAACGTTTAAGCATTTGTTAAGCGAGATACATCAGTTGCTCCAGCAACACGCCCAAGCTAAACCGGACCAGCACCAAAACGCAAACGCTAACAGAGAGCCAAAAGAAAAACAACTCAACACCTAACTCACAACCATGGACACCCAGCTCTCTTCGTCTTTTCTGAGTCATCAGGGGTTCCATGATGGTCCTCCTTTTGTTGAGCTTCAAGAACGACGGCCCCCATGAATCAGCATGCCCAAACTCATCCAACGCCCTGAAAGCGGTAGTTCTCCTGGGACTCCTGTCTCGATGAAGTAGCCATTCCCCTTCCCAGGAACACTCCCCGAATCATCTGAGAAACTCTCCGATCCAGCCATCAGGAAATCGGCCAACTCATCATTTATCCCATACTTGTCCATGAGAGTCTTTCTGTCCTGTTTGCACGCGATTTTAACTTTGAGATAACTGCCACTAGCTCCTCCTTCTTGTCCGGCATGCACAGAATTATCCAATTCTGTGCCACAGCCACAACCTTCTGCAAAAGAGATTCCAAGCTCTGCCAAGAGTAATTACGAAAGCACATGTTATTCCTAAACTTCCAAATGCTCCACAAAGCTGCAGAGGTAATTATATTAATCACCAGAAATTTCCTATTACTCAGCCAACAACAGCCAATAGATTCAAAATTTTGCCCCAAGTCTCTATTCACAATCAGTGAAATCTCTTTCCACAGCTTTGCAGCCACCACACAACCAAAAAACAAATGCCAACTAGATTCCTTTTCGCAACAGAATAAGCAAGAGACATCATCTAGCTTTTTCCCTTTTTGAACTAAATTATCCCTAGTAAGAACCTTATTTTTTGAAAGAAGCCAAAGAAAAAACTGGACTCTAGGAGGGATTTTCAAGTCCCAAACAGAGGGGACAAAAACCGGGACGACACCTCTAAAGTTGATCACTTTGTATAGGGACTGAGACGAAAAAACGCCATTACTGTTGAACTGCGAGATTAAACTATCTTCTTCACTACTGAAATCAATAGTAGAGGCTAACTGAACAACTTCAAACCATAATTGTTCCAGTCTATCATATACTGTCCTTCTAAAAGTGCACCTTAGGTTACTGCCATCCCACAAAGTAGCAACAGTCTGGTTTTTTTCATTAATCAACACATAAATCTCCCAGAACTGAATGGCCAAACTAGAATTCCCTAACCAATTATCTTCCCAGAATTTAACCTTTCTACCATCTCCTATCTTCCATCTAAAGCCAAACTTTGCTGCTTGCACAGCTGAAATCAGACCTTTGAAGAACTGGGAAGAACCATTGGTATGAGAATAAAAGATATTTGGGTGATCAGTATCATATTTAAAGTCTATGAGATCCTTCCACAATTTACCTGAGTCTACTTGGTATCTCTTAATCCAGGAACTTAGTAAACAGATATTTAAATCTCTAAGATTAGGGATCCCTAAACCACCAAACTCTTTACATAAACTCACACTTTCCCAATTTACTAAATGATATTTATGCTTCCCTTCAGTGTCATTCCAGAGACAATTAGCTAAGTGAGAATTAAGCACTTTCACTGCCCATTTTGGGAACTTAATCACAGACATAAGATAGACAGGGATACTAGCTAAGCACGTTTTAATCAACACCACCCTGCCAGCCTGAGATAAAAGGTTTCCTTTCCAGCTAGCAATTTTCCTCAGGATCTTATCTACTAGAGGTTGAACATCTTCTCTTCTGAGTTTGTCATAATGCAAAGGGACTCCTAGATATTTAATAGGGAATTTTCCTATAGGACAACCAAAGATATGAGCAGCTCTATGAATATCCTCTTCCCCCAGATTCAAAGGAATCAACTCACTCTTGTGATAATTAATCCTCATTCCTGACAGACACTCAAACCAACTCAAACTACACTTCAAATTCCTAAGATTTTGATCATCTGCATTAGCAATGATTGTATCATCTGCATATTGCAGAGATAGGACCCCACCTTCTTTAAAATCAGGAAGCAAACCTCTAACTAGACCATAACAAGCAGCTTTATCTAGCATCCTAGTAAAGACATCACCAACTAGATTAAACAACAAAGGCGAAATTGGGTCACCCTGCCTCAAACCTTTACCAGCTTTGAAGTAAGAGATTTCCTCCCCAATTAAGGTAATTCCAATGGAACCCCCTTTAACTATTTTTTCCATCCAGCCAATCCAGTGAGAGCAAAAGCCTCTATCCTTAAGAATCTCAAACAAAAAGTCCCAATTAACTGTATCATAAGCCTTCTCATAGTCCCAATTAAACAATGTTTTCCCTTGACAACTTTAAAAACCATAGGGAAACATGCTGATTTCGATGGTGATGTCATTAAAAAATTATATATATATGTACAACCGTATTTAACCTGCATGAAACTCGTATAAAACTTGCACGGGAATGACCCAAGGTGTCATGTCGTCTAAATTGAGATTGAGTTGATAAAGAAACAAAGTCTCTAAGGCCAATCTTAATGCATAATTGCTGATCGATCTTTAAAGGATGTGTGCTACTCTAGACATCATATCAGCCGACTCCGACGTCAATAGGTAGCTTCTCGATCTCTAGCCTTTATAACAAAATTCATGGACCTTTATGGATTTATTTAATAAAAATAAGATCTATAGGGTGGTTTTGTTTTGGTGATATTTTGTAAAAAAAAACTAGTATATTTTTTGTATATGAAGTTAACATGCATAATGTTTCGCGGGACTTAGCTTTTGCGCCGGCAAAGCTAGCAGGCGCGCACGGACGGCTCATGCCCCTTTCCGACAAGGTGACTGCGCTACGAAAATATAACAGGATCCCGTACTACAATCGGATTCCGACCGCACAGGGTAAACTAGAATATAAATTTCCAAGCCAAGCCCCGTCGCATTGCATCAATCGATAGATCATAGAACGCATACGTCGCCATCGTTGGTCAAGTAATCAAGAACAAACAACCACCTCCAATGAAAATCGTTTCATCGATTCCCCCGTCGTCCTACGCGCCCTTACCCGGCGACGCCGCCGACGCCGGCGACCCGATGAGCTCGCCGCCTCCGAAGGAGCCGTTCACCGTGTCCACTATCGCCGGCACGGTGGTCGGCGTCGGGCACCACCTGCTCAAGGTCGAGGGCTACTCGCGCCTGAAACGCACGCACGGCGGCAACGGCGTCATCTCCCTCCGCTCCGGCAAGTTCACGGCGGGAGGCCACACCTGGAGGATCATCTGCTACCTCAACGGGGCGCGCGAGGAGGACGCCGGCTTGGTTTCGGTCTACGTCGACCGCACCGACGCCGGCGCCGGCACCGTCCACGCCGAGTGCGAGTTCGAGCTGGTGCCCCACCGCGGCCGGTGGCCGCCGCGGCACGTCGTGCACGGCGGCGCCGACCCCTTCAGCCACGGCGCTGTCGCCTCTTGGGGCTTCCCGAAGTTCATCGGCGTCGAGGCACTCGAGAGCTCCAGGTTCCTCAGGGACGACGGCTTCGCCGTCCGGTGCAAGGTCACCGTCGTCGAGAAGCGGAGAGCGGCGGTGGAGGAGGTGAAGGCGGAGGACATGGAGAGGATGGGGATGGTCTGCGTGTGCAAGGATGACTCGTGCAAGCGCCATCACGAGAGGCCGGCAGAGACGTTCGGGGAGGCGGTTGCTAGGTTCTGCCGTTTCTTCTGTGGATAAGCTAGCGCGCGTAGCGTGTGTTTCTCGCAACCCAAAATCTATATGGAGAGGGCTCTCTATTTAACCCTATCGCGAGACCCCTCCCCATCGCCGTTCCTGTATAATCCAACGTCTATCCGCAGCATCCTTTCTTTTATCATGCTAGCCCACCGATAGAAAATATTTTGCTCCCGGTTTTCCCCCTCGAATCCACTTTTCCGTTTCCCATGCCTGCTGAATCTACGAGAGGTGAGGTGCGGCAACCGCCATGGCGAGGGGATGCGACCCACTGCGCCCGAGGGGAGGCGACCTGGAGCGTCGAGGAGTAGCGGCGTGGCTCATCCGGTCTGTGATGTCGATTTCGACTAGAGGCCTCGCCCTGAAGCAAGAGGATGCGGCACCTTCGGCAAGACGACGTAGTAGAGAGCGCCATTGACGAGGGGCCAGTGAATCCCGCAAGGGGCGATGGGTGGTCATGAATCGATTGAGGTAAATACGTTCCCCTTTGTGCCTGTCTTTCTGTAGCTCATCAGATCGAACTAGGTGTGTCCTTTTCGATTCACTCTGATTTGCCGTCTGCTCCTCCTCAATAGGATTGAATAGGCAAGGGATCCCATTGATCTGGTTTACTAACTACTTTATGGTTCAGAACTGACCGGATGATAGTAGATGTCCGACCTACATCTCTGTTTGGTATATGCGTGGTCTGATAGGATGTTTCAAGTTCAGATTCACTTTAGCCGTATATTCTTTTACTCATCTGTTTTTTTCTACAATGATGCTGTTAATAATTTGTTAATTAAGACACACCATCTGAGCACACACTAGCTAGTTTCAGTCTTTCAATTACATAGGCGTGTGCAATTATAGGTTAACACTTGAAGCACTAAAGTCACTGGACACATTCAACCTAGTTTAATTACTCGAAGTAAATTAGTACAAGAGATCTAGCAGTGTCACCATTGTTAAACCAATAGACAAATGTATTGATCTGATGAACAATACAGGTGACAAAATGTGAACAATTAGGCAAGAATTTTCATCATGGACAGACATATATGGTGCCAACCGTCAGCCAGCCAGATAGATCTGTTTGTGGTAAAGGTATTTTTATTTTGATATTTTTTTGCATCAATTTAAGTCTCACATTATTGTCATGTATATGATGGTCTATATATTTTTCTTTGTAATGTATATGTGGATCCACTAGATATTTAGAACAATGCATTTTTTCTGTGTGATGTTTTACCGCTATTAAGCCCTTCTTCCTTATACAATGAAAAATTCAGTGCACCATGGATGTTATTTGTCACATACTAGATTTTTTTTTTTTTCAGAAACATTCTCATAATGTTGATCAATATGTTCTTATTCTGTTCATTGAGCTCTCATTTTAATCTAGTATGTCCAGTATGAATCATCATTTGCAGTTTCGATTATAGTATGCTGAGTTAATCTTATCATCGTTAATCATTGAACTTGGGTCTAAATATAAATTTGTGCTACGCAGTAAGTTTTAATTGGAATAAAGATAACTAATAAGGTGCATTTTTTCATAACCAAAGTGGTCAAAAATCCCCCATGTGTCTCTCTCTAATACGGTAGCCATGACAAGGCTGTCAAGTTTCATGGTGCATGGCCTTTTAGTGTGTTTTACTTTGTGCATCACTCTTTTCTTTTTCTGTAATAGAGCAGTTTGATGTTTACCTCAGAAATGAACTATTTTTTTTTTTGAAAAGTAACTTGTCTGTATTTATATGAACCACGAAGTAAGTTGTGAATAATTTGAATGTGAAATAAAGTAAGTTGTCATTGATTTGCACAATAGAGGATGTAACTTCTTTGTAATATAGATACAGTAGCTTGTGACTATTTCAAATGGCATAATAACTAACTTTTCGCTAATGCTTTTTTTCATCAACATACTCTTTTTTAAAACCTAAACAATACAAATTGCAGTCACTTAGTAGTCTTCCCTTATTACGGCCACAATATAAATTACAGTCACCTAGTAGTCTTCCCTTTACTGCGGCCACATCTTCCAAATGATCATCTGTACTAACTCTATCATATTTCCAAGTAATTTTGTACATATAATAGCAATACCAGTAGAACAATGAGAGAATTCCCTATTTGACACTGGAAAAGTTACTCGTTCCTTATTTGGCCCTGAAAAAAATTTTGTTCCCTATTTGACACTGGAAAACTTACTCATTCCTTATTTGACATTCCATCACATTTTCCATCCATGAACCGTTAACTCCCGTGGGAAAAGACAATTTTGCCCCTCTGTCCTCGTGGGCTCCACCGCAACCTATCTTCTCCTTCCTCTCCTTCCTCTCCATCCCTTCTCTCGCTCCCGTGTCCCGTCCCATCTCTGGGCTCGGCCAACGCGAGGGCCCCGCACACCAGGCCAGTGGCGGCGGCGGCCTCACGACTGCGGCACAGGGCCCGCGCGCCCAGCCAGCGGCGGCCGCGCGGCATGGAGCCCGTGCGCACCGGCCAGCGGCGGCGGCGGCCGTGCAGCATGGCCCACGCGCCCGGCCATCGGCGGCGGCCGCGCGGCACAAAGCCCGTGTGTCCCGGCCGGCGGCAGCGGCCGTGCAGCACGAGGCCGGCGCGCCCGGCCATCGGCGGCGGCAGCCGCATGGCACGGGGCCCGCGAAACCGGCCGACGACGGAGGTAGATGGCCGGCAGTGAGGTGCTCACGTGGGGGGCTCGTCCGCGCGGCGGAACAATGATGAAGTCCGGTGGGATGGAAGCGGCTCGGCGGAGAGATCCTCGTGGCGTCATCCTTTTGCTTAGAGGGTCGACGGACGCAGCGAATCGGGACGGCGGTGCTCGGTCCCGGCGACGGCTGCCCATGGCTCAAACGCGGAGCTTCTTCGGCGGCCGGGCATGGACGGCGAGGATGCAGGGCGAGGCGGCGACAGGAGAGGGGGAGCTGAGCAGCAGGGGGTCCGTGCCGTGTCGCGCGGCCGCCGCCACAGCTGGCTGGGACGCGCGGGCCCTGGGTTGCGAGGCCGCCGCCGCCGCTGGCCAGGTGTTGCGACAGCCAGAGTGTGAGAAGGGAAGGAGAGGAAGGAGAAGAGAGGCTGCGGTGGGGCCCACGAGGACAGAGGGGCAAAATCGTCTTTTCGCATGGGAGTTAACGGTTCATGGATGGAAAATGTGATGGGATGTCAAATAAGGAATGAGTAAGTTTTCCAGTGTCAAATAGGGAACAAAATTTTTTTGAGGGCCAAATAAGGAACGAGTAACTTTTCCAGTGTCAAATAGGGAATTCTCTCTAGAACAATTTAAACATTTTCCCTACTTGTGTCCTTTGTAGGTGCAGCTAAGGCACGGTGTGCATATTGGGCGGCAATGTCTGTTTAGAAGCCACTGATTGGCACATATTCAGCAAGTATTTGTCCCAAACATATACCTTGTAGCCATGATCATTGTAATTTTTATATGTTAATACGATAATTTCTATGTTTTCATGTGTTTATAGGATGATGTGTTTAGATGCACACGATCTTTTTAACCATACCTACTTTATCTATCTCTGACTATGTATTCTTAAAACAGACAAAATATGAATAAACAGTACTTGCAGAATTAGTAAGTAACTTTATCACCATTTGGCTAATCTAGAAAGTAACTTATCATTGACTTACATGAGTTGGAAAGTAACTTGTTCTAATTAGAAATACATAAGAAGTAGCTTATCGATGTTACATGATACACAAAGTAGCTTGCCCCTATTTGTAATGCACCAGTACTTTAATAACTATGATCTGTTGTGCTTTGTTAATCCTTGTTTCTTGGTGATGGAACGGAAACTTGGGAAGGATATGACCATCCCCTTTTGCTTTCATCTTGTTATTATTTCTAGTGGGTAAGATTTTGAGTCTTTCTAAATTTTTCCCCTTATCTTCAGGTGTTTGCTCACTGTTCTGTATGAGTTATTGCATTGATGATGGTTTTATTAGTTATCAATGTTACCTTGCTCACTGTTCTGTATGAGTTATTGCATTGATGATGGTTTTATTAGTTATCAATGTTACCTAAATACCTGTAGTTTTCTACAAACATAGTACTATATTCATGTAGTGTCCATAAAAAAATGTTGGAGCTTGAGCACCAGAATGTATTGTGCTCACCAAGACAATTACTTGTTGAGATTTATTTTCCTTGCTGATTATCATTGTTCTGTATGAGTTGTTTAGCTTTCATGCATATTACTGTGTTGGTCATGGTGTAACATTTCCTATTAAGTTCTCTATGTATTGCCTCTATAACATACTGGTTTGGTGTTGGTTGCTTTATCAATAATGCTTGTGACCTTTTTGTGAATTTATTAGTAAAAATTGTATGTGTATGGCTAATTCCCTGCTATGTGAACTACCTGAAAACTTGTTGAGACCGTCACAAATTTAGGTTCTATGTTGCTCATAGAAACTAGCAACATTATCGTTTTATTTCAATGGTCCATATATTGCCTGTTGTAGTCATAACAACAAAATCTCTCTTATTTTAGAAATAACTGACGTGCAGTTTCTTGTATTTCTTGCTCTTTCAAACAAATTTTTGGTGCACCAATATTGAGGTGAAATAAGCTCATCCTTGCAACTACACAACAGATAACTTTGTCATAGTGCACCTGATTTTAGGAAGTAACTTTTCGATATGCCACATTGGTAAAGAAGTAACCTCACTGTTTTTACATGGTAAAGGAAAGTAACTTATCCATACATAAAGTCAGTAGCAATAAAATCCAGTGCAGAAAATATAACTATGATTGATTTCTGTTATGCAAGAAGTAACTAGTTTATTTACTTTATATGCAAAGTAACTGAGTAAATATATTTAGGCTAATGCCGCTGTGCAATATGGAATTTCTTAGTTGCAACTTGCAACTCTATAATTTTTCTGAGCTAAGGACTGCATTTAAAGCTTGCTGCAATCTGTTTGGTAGGGGCTGGGATATAGAGGTTGTTGAGTTTTGAGAACTGGAACGAGAAAGTAACTTATCAATAGTTTACACAAGAAAGAAAGTAACTTGTCACTAATTTGCACAATAGAGGAACCAATTTAATTATGACGCAACTTATCAACATGACTCAACCTTTGAAATGGCCATTGAAACATTTTGTCAAACGTATATGATTTCTCCTAGTGCCTACCACATTGTGCTCATCAATTCAGGGTGTTGGCTTTAGATGTACAACGGCCAGGCTCTGTGGGTCAGCTAGACAATTTCTTCTTCCAGGTTTAGCAACATGACAGGTATATATAGTGTGTATTGTTCGTTACATTAACTAGTGATGTGATCATTGCCTCCATTGTTTATTCTTTTTCCTATAAGCCTAATCTTTACATGCTTGATATGTTCAGTAGTACATCAGTAGCTCGTGCCTTATGTGTTTAAGTTTGTGAATGGTTATTTTCATGCTACAGTGATCTTTCACTTGAGTAATTCTATATTAGCTTCAGTATCATCTTGTAAGCTTTTAGTAATCTATTACAGTAGCAGCTCAGCTGCATTTTCTTTGGTACCAACATCAGGTAATCAGCTAGTTGGATTCACAGAAGATTCATTTTTCATGGACTATCACTTTCATGCTACAATATCCAATAATTAGGCAATCATTGCTTACTCTATTAGTTTATTAATTAAGCTTTGCATGGCCGGTTGTAGTTTTTAGTGGTGTATTTATTTCATCGAATACATGTTTGGTTAGTGCTTTTAATTTTACAATACCAAGTTTATGTGTTGGTCAACTAGTAGCAGTACTAACTTGCTTAGTATGGTAAAAGCATAAATGATGGTTGTCCTTAATATTTTTGCAAGTTAATTAGTGCCCATGTTAATTGATTTACTATTTGATGTAGCTCAACATGTCACTATTAATCTGGTCAACACTAAAGTTTAAGAAAAACATGATGTAGGTCATTCCTTTTAACCATTATCTGTTTTGAATTATCAAGTAACATGTCACTGCTAATCTAGTCTAGAAAGTAACTTATCATTGATTTGCATAAGATATGAAGTAACTTGTCCCTGTTTAGAAACATATAGGAAGTAACTAAACATTAATTTACATAAGACAAAAAGTAGCTTGACCCTGATTTGAACTTAACATGTACTCCCTCTGTTCTCGTATAGTTGACGTTTGGTAGCTCATATTTGTGCTATTCAGCGTCAAATAAAAAAGAACGGAGGTAGTTGTAACTTACCAATTAATTACTCAAAACACAAAGTAGTCTGTCCCTGATTTTTTCAAACACATAGGAGGTATCTTATCTATCAATTACATGAGCCTCAATGTAACATTTTCCATGTTTTCAAACATCATAGAGTACTACATGTATTCCCTGATGTAGTCATATTTTCTTAAATTTCCAATGCTTTCCAAATAGTTTCTGATGTGGCAACATTAAGATCGAATAAATTCATCATTCAATTTGTACAATACAAATTGAAACCACAATAAGAAAATGTTGTTACATCTTTACTAGTTTATATAGTCTTTTTGCATATCTTTAGAATGAAAGTGGTCGCTTTTTTTTATACAATTAGTTCTTGAAAGAACACAGTGTTCATAGTAGTTACTTATTACGACTGTACATCTACTTTTAACATTAGGTGCAAGTTACTTTCTACTATCCCTTTCAAGTCATTAAGTTATTTCTTGGAATCCCATGAAATGGTTTGTAAACATGATTTATTGTCTTCTATCAGGTACATATCTAAATCTGAAGCCCTCAGGAAGTACAAGCCCTTAGAAAGTACCTTTTTTCTAGAGACGAGAAGGACAAATGCTCCGTACACAACACTTATTTTACTTGTTGAAGACGCAACTTGATGCACAATTGTTAATCAGTTTAAGTTTTGAGGGGCAAAACAATTGTAAAGTGTGTTATAAGATATGCTTCTAGAATTTGGAAAACTAATCCTCTTGGATAATGCACTACTTAATTCCATTGGATTTGAAATCATTGTTGTTGAATTTCTGTAAGAATCTTTTGTGTTTGAGTGAAAAGGATCTGCACCTAGACCTTCTTGTTTTGCTTAATGTAGATACTTGGATCTGCGTGTTGTTTTTCATGATATTTCTACCTGATTTACCTTGTTTTGGGGTTAGATTCATGGCTACATGCGTCGTTTGCTCTGGCACTCTGCAGCGATGGCACCTATTAAAGACATCAGCGTTGCGACAGCTAGCGACAACCAAGGTCGCGTGTGTGGTTTGAGCGCATGTGCTAGTTGCTGGTGGGCTCTGCGCGTGTAGTTATGGTCCGTAAGTGGACGGGCACCAGTCCACTTTCCATTTTTAGCTTCTGTCAGTGTACGGCAACTACCGGAGGGCTCTCCAGTTACCGCTAAACGGAGAGGGCTCTCCGTATAGTCGCGTCCTTCTCACAATTTTCTTTCCCTGCTGATCTGACGGAGTGTCTGTCACAATTTTATGCTCGGTTTTTGGGGAGAAACTTTATTCGTTAATTGATCTTCTTGATTCGTGTATATATCAATAAAGCTACATTGCGTTTATTTTATGCCGCACGATCGAGTAATTAACTCGGGATTCATCATATACTAGTAGAGTGCACGCGCGTGTATTAGAAAACATAGTAAACAAAAATTAATTTGAGGGTGAGCTTGAGCCGATTTTTGACAAATTAACCGGTAACTTGGTAAAGAGTAAATTGAGGCAAAAATGATTTAAACTTATCTTTTTTGTGTAATATCTTCAAATCCATCGACTTCAAGCACTGACAAAAATATCACCTTGGTTAGAACCGAATCTAACATCCTTGGTGATGCATCTAATGGCAGAAAAAATAATAAGATAGACATAGCATAGTATAAAGCGCAAATATTAAAATTGTTAATACATATAATGTAACCTACTTTCACAGTTTTACTGGCCAAGAAAACCACGCCCCACTATTTTCTAATGATTTCATGCATCTATAAGTCCTCGATATGTAAATACAGTAACTTCGATAAAACTAATCGATCTAATGTAGTTTTGTGTCGGAGATCTAGTCGTGGCGTGCGCTACCTTTATTATGGGTTATATGGCCGTGGAAGGAGACGACGACGGAGACGCTTTGCTCGGGCTGATCTGACGTGTTATTTTTCATGGCTGTTGGGCGTGAACTTCTGGAGGTGCATAAGCAAACTGACATCGCTGATAGTTTAGTAATGTACGTTCTACAAAAAAAATATATATTGATTGACGGTGTTGAAATAAAATCGTTGATAAAATCTGAACAAATGGGTTTGAGATCTAAATAAATATTATCTTTTTCCGAATTAACAAACTCTGCAACTAATTTTGAGACATGCAATAAACATTTCTTATTCTATTGAATAAATGAAGAAATTTAAAAATGTGTATGCATGGTCACGGATGAATAAATTCATCTCGCATGCATTAGGAGGAGAAGCCTAACCCCAAGTGGCATGGTGCCCCTGCTGTTCTGGCCGGGTCCTCCATGTGCTGACTACGTCGTGCTTCAGCTTCAGCACCGTGGCGACGTTCTCTACGGACCCGTACCCGACGTCGGCAGGGCCATGGCGGCGTCCCGTCGTAGCAGAAGTAATTGTAAAGCTGCTGCTGAGGATGATTCGGGTCATCGGCGATGTTGAGGACATCGTAATCTCGTTGGTCTTGGAAGACAAGCCCGGCGCCTGGCGTGTCAGCGTAGAACGCATCCACGACGACGGCATTGTCGTCCTGACCATGACCAGCCAGGCGGCGGCGGGTAATGAACCAAGATAATATTTTTATATATGTTGGCGATTAGGAGTAACGATTAACCCAGACTCTAACTAAGGAGAATTAATTAAGCTGACATGCGGGAGACCTAACAGAAGTGTACTTCGCGGTGGTTGTCAATGAGATTATTTGATTGGTGGGTATACGGTGTGGGTAAAGAAATTTTATGGTGAGAAAAGTAATGCTAAAAATGACAAAAACCCTGGAAACATCGTTTTTGAGAAACTTTCCACGTCGTTTCCACCGTTGGACCCGATATGTGGGTCCTCCGTGAGGGGTGGGTAGGAATTATTTTGGTGAAAAGTGTTTTCAATTCTACTGGATCCTTATAGTATATATATATATATATAGATAGATAGATAGATAGGTACTCAATGTGTATGCCAAATTAAAGAAACCAGTAGATTATGTAAGAATTAGCTAGGTATTTCAAAGCCTAACCAAATAATAAACCATTCATGCATGTAATAGACAGCACATGAGCAGCGGCAGAGCTTCTTCTTTCTTTCTTTTTTTTTTCGAGGAAGGGGCAGATCTTCCTTGTGACTAATACAAATTTTTCTGCTTCGATCTTAATGATGGAATTAATCTTGTTTTTTAATTTAGAGGAAACTGAAAGTACTCGCGACGTTTGTTGTTTGGCAAGAGCTGCATATATGTCAAGTTTCCCACCATGTACGTGAGCAAGTTTGGTAAGATCATGGTGCTTGCTCATGGTTTTAAATAGCGGGTTAAGGCGTTTAGCGGTAGGGCTGCCATTATGACGTGTAGCGGGCTATAGCTGATATTTAGCGGGCTATAGCCGGCTTTAGCAGGCTAAATGCCATAGCGGCTGCCCTTTCCAGTAGTTATATCCGGCTATAGCGGCAGTTATAGCCGGCTATTTAGAACCTTGCTTGTATTGTATATTAGTATATATATAAGCCTGCCGTGTTTGCTTGCCTGCTGGCTATAACTGAAAGGAAAGACTATATATATTGATAGCGTAGTATACCTACTACATACTACGCATGACAAAGTAAGGAGATCGATAAGAAGAAGGCAAAACCAAAGGTCGATAGATCTCTGCATCATCTATGTCTTCTTCATCGATGGAGGAGGTCTCCGTGTCCACCGCCACCGCCACGGCGATCGCCACGGGACATCACCTGCTCAAGCTCGAAGGTTACAGGCTGCTCAAGGGCATGTACGCCAACGGCAAGTGCTTCGAGTCGTGCAGGTTCAAGGCGGCAGGCCACACCTGGAAGATCCGGTGCTACCCACTACCAGAATGATCGACATCTGCACCGGGTGGGAAAGCCCTTTAGCACCGGGTTTCCCACCCGGTGCAACTAATCCGAGGCTAAAGGGCTACCCCTTTAGCACTGGGTTGAATAACCGGTGCTAAAGGGGACCTTTAGCACCGGGTGCAGCCACGACCCGGTGCTAAAGGGCCTACCCCGCAGCTCCATTAGCAGGGCCTTTAGCACCGGGTCGTGGTTGCACGTTAAGCTCGTCCAGAGATGGCAATGGACCCAAGGGCCGCTGAGGTTGCTGGCCGAGTTGAGGAACCTTTTTGGATGGGCCCGCCTCCTTATCTGCAGCCTTCCGCTTCCGCCGAGATTTCAGTAATGAGCGGTCATAGTCTGTTACTATTACTTCCTTCTGTTGACCCTTGCTCAAATTACCGAGGAATGACTTGACGACGGTGGGATCAAGCTTCGGCTCCGGCTCAGGTTTTTTCCTCCACTCGGCCATTTGCCTCTTTGTGTCTGCTTTGACCGAGGCTTCGAGCTCCTCTAGAGTCTTCTCACCCGCTCTTTTCTCTGGTGCGGGCTTCTCTTTGGTTTTCCGCGCCTTCTTCGCTGGTGGAGTGGGGGCAGAGGCTTTAGTGCGGCGTCCCCTCTTTGGCGGAGGGGGTGGAGACCTCCGCGGCGGAGGAGACGGAGATCTCTTCGGCGGAGGAGACGGAGACCTCTTCGGTGGAGGAGACGGAGACCTCTTTGGCGGAGGAGACGGGCTTGCATCAGGAGCTCCCGGAGAATCGTCATGATCCTGTGGATCTCTTGGAGGTGACGGGGGCTTGTTGGTAGCCGCAGGTGTACCGGGTATGACGACGTCTGTCTTGCTCCATAGAATGATGCAGTGAGAACACTAACCGAGTTTTGTTTCTCCGTCACCTCTGGGGATGTCAAGTTCCAAGTCTTCCCAGCTGGTGACGACTTGCTCCACCTCAACAGGTACGTAACCATGTGGAATGTCATTGCAGTGCCATTTTTGCCCTTCTTCCACACGTTTGGTCATACCGTATGCGACCTGATAAGTTAGTAGTCACAAAGAAAGTTAGTAAATGAATGGTATTTACGGTGAAATGTATGCAGTATGAACTAAGGTCGCATACGTACCACCACAGCTAAGTTCTTCTGTCTGACAACAAGCTCGCACACGGTCCGTTGAGTTATTTCATCCACGGTGTAACGGACCGCTTCGGCGGCCTGTGTGGAAGCGTGACTGCTTTGATATTGTTGTGGAGGGCTAATAAGGGCCGCATCTTGGAGAGGTGCATGCTCTGTGGAACCGGTCCCGCCTGCGGCTTGTTGGAGAGGTGCAGGCTCTGTGGAACCGGTCCCGCCTGTGGCTTGTTGTATCTGTAGCCATGCTACCTTCATCCGTCGCTCCATCTCTGACTCTATTTCTTGGAGCTTTGAGCCCTGGGCGGCAACCGTTTGCTCTAGGTCCCTCACCCTCTGCTCATATTCGGCCTTCTTCCTCGAACGGCTCCTATAGGTGGCGGCGTGCTCTTGGAAACCTTTCTTCCATGAGATGCTTGTGCCTACGCCGCGCGTCCGTCCAGGATGCTCCTTGTTCCCTAAGGCATAGGTTAGCTCACCTCTGTCTCTATCGGCAACAAATTCTCCCCTATCAAATGCCCTGAGGATATCGAGGAGACGCTGAGCTAGTTCTCGCAAGTCCTCGGGAAAAACTAAGGAGCCGTCGATTGGGCTTAGGGTGCCTCCATGACCATAGTACCAATGCTTGGTCCTTGTGGGCCAGTCATGTGTCGCTGGAGTGATGCCTCTAGCATATAGATCTTCTTCCATCTTCTCCTATTTAGCGATGCTTGCCTTGTAACCTCCCAAACCCATCTTATGAGAGTACTTCTTATTTGCGGCGTTTCCAGCGTTTCTAGCGCTAGCCGTTGCACCCTCCTCGGAGGTTTTGTACTCAAGGAATGCTTCCCACTCGTCATTGGTGATCTTCTTATACTTCTCAGGATCCGGGGCCTCTCCGGTTTTGAGAAAATGCGAGTACAACTTCTTCTTGAAATCCTGAAACAGAACTGCCATCTTCTTCATTGTCCAATCCCTCAGTTCTGCTTCATGAGTGCTAGGCCAGTCGAATATTGCCTTTAATTCCCTCCATAGCATCTCCTTCTCCGTATCGGGGAGCACGTACTCCTCAGTGGGGTCCGTGGACTTCCATTTTCTGATACTAATGGGCACATTGTCCCGTACAATTACCCCGCACTGAGATACAAATTTCTTGGCCACTTTTGGGGGCTCAACTGGCTCCCCGTCATCCTCCACTCGGGTGATGTGTAACTTGACATCCTTCAGCTTCTTCGTGGTCGATCGTTTTGATTTCTTAGCTCGACTTGTAGAAGCAGAGGCGGCCTACACAAATTACATATATACGAGATGATATAGAGATGGTATACATAATTGACATGTACAGTACAAATTTATGTTATCTATATACACACCTGACTAGACGAGGGCTCGTTACCGGCCCCTTCAACATTTTCGGCCTGGACATTGGCGGCCCCTTCAACATTTTCGGCCCTTCCAATGATCCCCAACACATCATCCATGGACATTGGTTGGGTTACCATATTGAAAAGTTGATTCGCTAAGAACGTGTCATTGTCCTCTTGCATGGGTGGGACAGGGGTGTTGTTGTCCTCTTGCATGGGTGGGACGGGGTTGTTGTTGTCCTCTTGCATGGGTGGGACGGGGTTGTTGTTGTCCGCCATCTATAGAATTAAAAATAATTGATAAAAAATATATACAAAGCATACATATTCCCAATATGATTCGCTAAGGGTTCTCTAAGGGGGGTCGGTGCGCGAAAAAACGGATTCGCTAAGGGGTTCGGGTGCGCGGTGGGTTCGGGTACATAGAATTTCCAATATACATTTAAATGAAGCATTTTCCAATATACATTTCAAACATATAACATTTCCAATATACATTTCAATGTAAATATCTCCAATACATTTAAATGAAGAATTTTCCAATATACATTTCAAACATATAACATTTCCAATATACATTTCAATGTAAATATCTCCAATACATTTAAATGGAGCATTTTCCAATATACATTTCAAACATATAACATTTCCAATATACATTTCAATGTAAATATCTCCAATACATTTAAATGGAGTATTTTCCAATATACATTTCAAACATATAACATTTCCAATATACATTTCAATGTAATTTCTAATATTTTCAATGTACGTGCTTAGCGAACGCGTTCGGCTAAGCGCATTTGGTTAGCGAACGCGTTCGCTAACCAAATGCGCATGGCCGAACACGTTCGCTAAGCAAATGTGCATGGGCCATGCAACGGGTACCTGCACACATAAACACGTACACGGCACGAAGGCCGGCTCACAAACATTCACGCACGACACGAAGGCTGGCTCACAAACATCTCACAGAGGCTCACCGTGCAGTGACGGGCGACGGCGGCGAGGGGACGAGGAGCGGCGCGAGGACGACGGGCGCCGGCGCGGGGACGACGGGCGCGGGGACCACGGGTGGTGGCGGCATGGGCGCGGGGACGACGATGGCGGCGGGGACGACGGGCGCGCGCGGGGACGACGACGGCGGCGGGGACGACGTGCGGCGGCGCGGCGTGGGCGCGGGGATGATAGGCGGCGGCGGCGTGGGCGCGGGGACCACGGGCGGCGGCGGCGATGGGCGACGGGCGGCGACGGGCGACGGGCGGCGGCGGCTGAGGAGACGAGGGGGCACCGGCGGCGGTTTCGATCTGGGAGGAATGAGGGCGAAGTGAGTGAGGGGAGAGAAGTCCCCGGCCTATATAGGTCCGGGGCATTTAGCACCGGGTGCAGCCACGACCCGGTACTAAAGGACCTTTCGCACCGGGTCTGTACAGCACCCGGTGCTAAATGCCCCCCCTTTAGCACCGGGTCTTCCCACCACCCGGTGCTAAAGGCCCTTTAGCACCAGGTCTTCTACACCCGGTGCTAAAGGCCGTAACTGTGCGCCAGACGAAGGCCTTTAGCACCGGGTGCAGCCACGACCCGGTGCTAAAGGCCCCCCCTTTAGCACCGGGTCTTCTACACCCGGTGCTAAAGGCCGTAACTGGCGCCAAACGAAAATTGGGGGCCTTTAGCACCGGATTTTAGATCAACCCGGTGCTAAAGGCCCCAAATTTTCGTTTGGCGCCCAGTTTCCAAACCGGCCTTTAGCACCGGGGGCTACTATTTGGGAATCTTATAAATATAGTTTTTAATATATAGTTATTAATACTTGTTTTAATTCAGTTATTAATACCTATTAAAAATATATATTAAATAAGAAAATCTTATAAATTACTAGAAAATCAATATAAAATTCTAGAAAATCTTATAAATTAATAGAAAATCTTATAAATTAATAGAAAATCTTATAATTTACTAGAAAATCTTATAAATTAATAGAAAATCTTATAAATTAATAGAAAATCTTATAAATTACTAGAAAATCTTATAACTTACTAGAAAATCTTATAAATTACTAGAAAATCTTATAAATTACAAAAATTGATAACTAAATGAAAGATTTTGGAACATTAAATGGTCTCAGATGAAAAAGTCATGAATACCAAAAAGTCATGAATACCAAAATCTACAATCTTTATTTAAGTCATTTTTGCATTTGAGAAAGTGGTAGTATACATTGTTCATTAATCCTGGATTCACTCGCATAGTTTCTAAAACTTTGTTAGAGACTTGTCAAATTTGTACTACATGTTATTACCCATTTTGAAAATGACCAAATGACCTAAATAAAGATTGTAGATCATGATGAAATATGAAACTTTGGTATTCATCACTTTTTCATTTGACATCACCTAGTGTGAAAAAAACCTTGGTTGTAGTTGTCATTTTTAATTCAAAATTTGGATTGTTCAAACACGAGAAGATTTTTCAAAATAATAACATTAATAAGTTTCATAACTTGATAGAGTATGATTTTAGGAATTTTTAGGAAGAAAAATGACCTTTTTTGAAGTTTGTACGAGGGAGAACGACTAGTTACAACTTTTATACAGAGGTTAAAAAGAAAAATTGTTCTTGTTCATCCAGTGACGTGGCTCGTGTGCGCCCGGTGACGTGGCCAGCTGCCGCACGACCTCCGTGGCCAGGCCGGTCTTTGACCCCGCCGCACGGCCTCCGTGGCCAGGCCGGTCTTTGGCCCCGCCGCACGGCCTCGTGGCCTTTAGCACCGGGTGCAGCCACGACCCGGTGCTAAAGGCCCTTTAGAACCGGGTGCAAACACGACCCGGTGCTAAAGTCCCTTTAGCACCGGGTGCAGCCAAGACCCGGTGCTAAAGGCCCTTAGGCCCGGTCGGTGCTAGAAAATCTTATAAATTAATAGAAAATCTTATAAATTACTAGAAAATCAATATAAAATGCTAGAAAATCTTATAAATTACTAGAAAATCTTATAAATTACTAGAAAATCAATATAAAATGCTAGAAAATCTTATAAATTACTAGAAAATCTTATAAATTACTAGAAAATCTTATAAATTACTATAAAATCAATATAAAATGCTAGAATTAATAAAAACAATCTTATAAATTAATAGAAAATCTTAGAACATAGGTGGAACATAAATGCAAATATAGTTATTACAAATTGGGTGGAACATAGTGCAATTAAATTACATGGCATCATCGTTTACTCGGACACTAATAAACTTCCTATTTACAAATGTTCCTTGATTGTGATCACGCCGTAGATACGGTGTCTCCTCCGCCGCTAACAGGATGCTTGGGTCATTTACCACTGAGAATGGAGACCGGCCATCGAGCATATCATAATCTTCATCCGTCTTGTCCTCAACTCCTACGATTTTTCTCTTTCCAGGAAGAACTATATGACGCTTTGGCTCGTCTTGTGATGGGTCCAATTGCTTACCCCCACCTTTCTTATCCGCCCCTTTCTTCGGTCTGCTAGCCATGTTCTTCACATAAAAAACTTGTGTGACAGCTTTGCCCAGGACGAACGGTTCGTCTAGAAAGCCAATCTTGTTTAGGTCCACTAACGTCATTCCATAGTCCGCTTCAACTTTAACACCTCCTCCAGTCAGCTTCACCCATTGGCACTTGAACAGTGGGATCTTCAAAGGTCCGTACTCTAGTTCCCATATCTCCTATATGATTCCATAGTATGAGTTTGTATTGCCATTGGTGTCTGTCGCGTCGATCCGGACACCACTGTTTTGGTTGGTGCTTTTCTTGTCCTGGGCTCTTGTGTAAAATGTATACCCATTGATGTCGTATCCTTGGAATGTCAAGATCGTGCTCGATGGACCTCTAGCTACAAAAGCTAGCTGCACATCAATGCCCTCGACACCCATAAAACGTCTTCGCAACCAATCGGCGAAAGTACTATTGTGCAGACGCTGAATGAAGGCCGCAGACTTTGTTGAGTTTAATTGCACTATGTTCCACCCAATTTGTAATAACTATATTTGCATTTATGTTCCACCTATGTTCTAAGATTTTCTATTGATTTATAAGATTGTTTTTATTAATTCTAGCATTTTATATTGATTTTCTAGTAATTTATAAGATTTTCTAGTAATTTATAAGATTTTCTATTAATTTATAAGATTTTCTAGCATTTTATATTGATTTTCTAGTAATTTATAAGATTTTCTATTAATTTATAAGATTTTCTAGCATTTTATATTGATTTTCTAGTAATTTATAAGATTTTCTAGTAATTTATAAGATTTTCTAGCATTTTATATTGATTTTCTAGTAATTTCTAAAACTACATTACTACAAGCCTTATAACTATTCACAAGTCATACAAAACAAAATATTAACTAGCTTGCCTTCTCTCTCCATTTAAAACACAACATGAACACTCTCTCCACCATGAACTCAAGCTCTCTCCTCTCTCTCCTCCAAGAACACAAGCTCTCTCTAGCTAGCTTTACTTTGATTCACAAATCCCTCTATTTCTAAATCATAGAAGGATTACAAGCTAAATAAAACATTAGAGAATGAAAGAGTGTACCTTGTAGTGCTCCTTAGATGAGTAGAATCTTCACAAATTTTGAAAAAAATTTGGGCAGCACCTCCCCTCCCACGGCCGAGCAGCATGAACACAGCGCCTAAGTGTTCAGCTGGCTCGGGCGGGGGAGGAGGAAGCTCCTATATTCAAACACATTAGCACCGGGTCGTGGCAAGACCCGGTGCTAATGCGCACCCTTTAGCACCGGGTGCAGCCAGCAACCGGTGCTAAATGGCCTCGGCACATTAGCACCGGTTGCTGGCTGCACCCGGTGCTAAAGGGGGCGCATTAGCACCGGGTCTTGCCACGACCCGGTGCTAATGTGTCCGCCCTGACACATCCACGCGCCGCCCCCGCTCCTAGCCGTTGGACCCGGTGCTGAAGCCCCATCAGTACCGGGTCCAAAAATGGCCGAGGCGGAGGAGGCGGGCGGATGTGAAGGATTCTGGTAGTGACCCCAATGGCAACCGCAAGGAGAATGCCGACTTCCTCTCTCTTTACTTCGTGCGCGACGCCGCCGCCGCCGCCATCCATGCCGATGTCGAGCTTGCGCTGGTGCATCACCACGTCAGCTGCTCCTGGAGCCGCCGTTCTCCCGGAGCTACACGCACACCTTCGGCAGGAAGCGGCGGGCATCCCGGTGGGGCTTCGGGCGGTTCATCCGCGACGACGAGCTGCAGAGCCGGGGGTTTCTCAAGGAAGACGACGACTGCCTCGCCGTCCGATGCAAGATCACCGTCGTCGAGAAGTCGGCCCGGGTGATCTGCAAGTGCAACGACGACGGCCTCTGTAATAAGGGCCATCACCAGAGGCCTAATAAGGGGCTGATCAAGAAGGCGTTCCTTAGGTTTTGTCGGTCCTTCATCAGTTGATAATGTGTGTACGTGTTCTTCAGTTCCTTCTCGTGGCGTGTTCGAATTTACAAATCTTATGAATTGTTCCAAGTCGAGAATTCATCTGCCACTGATTTGTAACGGATCGTCATATACAATTAAGCATGGCATTTGAATTGACAAAACCAACATGCATGGAGACATGCTTGGGAGGTGGGAGGCTTATTGGATCAGCATCGTGTGAACCAGATTATTGTTTCCAAAATTTACACGTAGGGGTTAGTTTTCACATCATAAGTTGCCTTTATTTTTTCAATGCAAAAAAGATCACCAGATCATATATACAAGAAGTATACGGAAACATATATATTGTTGCCTCCTTGACTCATCTGGGCATATTGGACGACCAAACTCCTAGGTATAGAAATCCAAAGGGGTTGGGCCCATTGGGCGGCCCGACGAACGACCCGTAAAAGCAAGGTCCGAACATGATCCGGGCCGATAGCAATAGTGCCTAGACCGACCCGACACTACGCACCGGGCAGTGCCTGGGCCAATGATATGCGCGGCGCGCCACCTGTCCCGACCGTGCCAGCGTCCACCATGGCCGCCATAGCGGCCCCCCTGCACCAGCTGTGTGTCGCCGCGGTTGGACTGCTCATGCACGCTGGGCCGACCGTAGGCTGATGGGCCAGTCGGGCTGCCGTGCCGGCCCAGCACGACCATCGTGTTGGGCTTGGGTCGGCAGGTTAGCACGATATATAGCCCGGTCCGGCCCAGCACGATAACCTATAGGGCCTGTATAGTGCTGGGCCACATCGGTCGGCCGAATCGGGCTAGTGATGCCGGGCTAGGGCCGGACCGCCCATTTGGATTTCTATACACCTAGGATGACCAAACTCCCAAGAATATCGTTGATTGAATTGGATCGATGATGATTTCAACAATACAAGTTTTTCGATTTCGATTTTAATGACTGAATTAATATTGTTTGCAAAGTACTAGCGTTCACGTCTTGTTCGGCAGGAGCTGCAAATGTCGAGTCCCGACTATACGGAACGTGAGTTTGGTAGGAGATCATGCATGGTGCTTGGATTCTAAATCTGCCGTGTTTCCTATACATATAGGCATGCCAACTTGCGTGATGAGCGGTGTATAATAAAAATAAAAAAGAAGAGAAACCTAGGCAAAAGTCGATATATACTATACACATCCATCTATGTCCCCGATGGAGGAGATCTCCGAGTCCACCGTCGCCGCCACGGTAATCGCCTCCGGGCAACACCTGCTCAAGCTCGAGGGTTACAGGCTACTCAAGGGCATGCACGAGCACGGCGCGTACTTCAGCTCCTGCCTATTCGAGGCTGCAGGCCACACATGGAATATAAACTGCTACCCCAATGGCCACCGCAAGGAGGACGCCGGCTTCTTCTCCGTCTACCTCGCACATAATAACGCCGCCGCCGCCACCGCCGGCAGCGCCGCCGCCGACGTACAAGCCGAGGTCGAGCTCGCCCTGGTGCATCACCGTAGTAATAAGTTGCTTTCGTCGCTGGAGCCACCCTACTCCCGGAGGTTCACGCACACCTTCATCAAGGGGAAAACATCTTGGGGCTTTGGGAAGTTCATCAGCACGGCGGAGCTGGAGAGGTTGGGGTTGGTCAAGGAAGATGACTGCCTCGCCATCAGATGCAAGATCACCGTCGTCGAGAGGTCGGCTCGGATGATCTGCAAGTGCAACGACGACCTCTGCAAGCACCATCACCAGAGACCTAAGGGGTTGAAGAAGGCGTTCCTTATTAGGTTTTGCCGGTCCTGTTTCCGTGGATAATAAATATGTGTTCTTCGATTTTTTTTCTTAGGGTTGGTATTTTAAAGAAAAAATCGTTATGCACTTAGCAATCTTGCTTTGCTGGGCAAGCTTGCTCGCGGAAGCAAGAAATTCCTTGCTGAGCGAGGCGAGCCAATTCGGCTCTCCTGCTTCGGCAAGACAAGCACGGGCAATGAGGAGGAAGTGCTAGCAGCAAACGACGTCGTATGTCCTAGCCTGCCGGAACATGTACTGCTGGGTCCCGATGGATGTTGCCATATTATATTGCTCAAGAATCTTTGATGCATGAATGAGTAAGAATTGTCCAAGTAATGAATGGACCATGTGTTGTAGCGTAAGAATTCAGGCACAGAGCAAGCTCGCCTTGGGGTAAAAAAACCAAACAACCAGACTTGAACTTGCCTATCCTTGCTCGGCTAGGTTAGCTTTGCCTTGCCCAGCTAGCCTCTCCCGGCAAAAGAAGCAAACGTGCATTAACTCTCTGGCTCCCCCTGAGCACTCATATTCTTAGACCCTTATTGTTTCAGCTTCTGGGTGAGTCTTAGAGGGTGTTTGGATCTATGAGTGACTAGAGACTAATTTTAGTCATAAAAAGGGACTAAACTTCCAAACACCCCTGACTAAAGGGTGACTAAAACTAGTTTAGTCTCTAGTCACCCCTGACCCAACTTTTGCTGACTAAAGTCCCTCTCTCTTTCCTCTAATCAATTGCATGGGCCAGCATCCCCTAGGAAAGAGAGGCAGAGCAGTGCGGGAGGGGTAGAGCGCGTGGGAGGACCGTGCCGCATGCGGGGAGAGAGAAGGGGAGGGGAGGAGAGAGAAGGAAAGGTAAATCTGTATTAAATACTCTTTAGTCTCATCTTCCAAACAGGAGGTAAATGATCCAAATTCTTAGCTTGCAGTTCAGGCCTAGGAGATCTGAGGTATGTGAACGACCTAATAATAGTCATGGTTGTGATATGTCTTTGCAGTAAATCGGTGATTTGTTGAAACTGTGGACTTTTCCCCTAGAATAATTTATTGAAGTCCTTAGATAAATAATGGAGTTTCTGAAATTTTGTTCCTAAAATTTAATAATCTTTTCAGGCTATTGCAATATAAAAAATCATAGAATAAGGATGTGAAGCATTAACAACGGAACTCCAACATTATGTTTTTGTTTTAATCATCTACAACATCGAAAAGTAATGTAGAACATTTGCAACATCAAAATTAATATCTGCATTGTGTCATTTGAAATAATAAAAAAGTTCAAGCACCTGAAACAGAGTATAAAAAAATAGGTTTCCTAAATCTCTTTCGCGTTGTCGTTTACCGTCCATACCCTATATTCTCCTCTTGACACGAGTGCGCGTACACACTTGATTTCTTGTCCTAACAATATCCAGGTTATCCTCTCTACCCGGTCTGAAGTAAAGTGAGAACCGAAGGTTAGAGTTTGAGTTTAAGTTGAAGGTTTAGGCTTTTTTAGTTCAAACTTAAACGAGCATATGTCTAAACCTTGGGTATGAAGGTATGATAAGCCACGAATCCACCCTTGAATGAACGTGACAGCGAGAATGGAAAATATCACTCAATAGTTGGACAACCCGAGCCAAATAAAAAAAAGATATATTATTGGATAAGAAAATAATAAATTAGACGTGATTTGTTTTAATTTTTTCAAAAATAATTTTATCTTGAAAATTCAATCTCATTGAAAATTTGAAATTTTACATGCAAGAATTTATTTATGAAAAAAAATCAAACTCATTCCCGCGGGTCGGTCAAAGCGGATAGGACAGAGGAGCTCCACCTCCCACTCCAATGGCCGCCACTCTCCCGCACTCCCACCTCCGCCTCCACCTCCCGCTCCACACCCCCAATCCCTCCCCCCGCCGCCGCCCTCGCCTTCGCCTTCCCTCCCCGCTCGTCGCCGTCTCGCGCCTCCAGAACCCCACCACCGCGACGCCCCCGGCCCTCCCGCCCCCGGCTCCGGCCCCCTCCGCCGCCCTCCTCGCCGCCGAGGGGGCCTCCCTCGCGCCGCGCCGGGAGCACCGCTTCCCGGGCTCCGTCTCCGCCCCGACGAGCTCCGCCTCCGCCGCCGATGGCCTCTCCCAGGCGGAGGACGCCGTCCTGCGGCGCGCCCTCGAGGTGCGCCGCGCGGTGGCCGCCGAGGCGCTCGTGGCCGCGCTCGGCGGCGGGAAGGTCGGCGGCATGACGTACATCAAGAACCTCACGGCGCGGATGGGGCCCTTCGTCGACCGCGTCGTCGTCGAGGCCGCCGCGATGCGGCGGGACCGGCCCGACTTCGCGCACAAGTCCTTCAACGCGCGGGCGAAGGTGTACATCCAGGAGTCCGGCCTTGTCGAGCTAGTCAAGTAAAGATCGCAGCTTTACTTCTTCAGCTTAATTTTCTGTTCAAAAGTATACACAGGAATTGAAATAATTCAGCTGCCAATCTACCAGAGACAATGCAAACCATGAAAAAAGAAATGCAATTTTTGTAGCTTGCGTACCTAGTTCTCCAATTAGCATTGAGATGATTACATTGCATACTTCAGGTGGTTCAAGCACAACTCGATGACATACCCCCAGATTGCCAAAGTAGTTTGTGCGTGTTCTGGCGATTTGCAGAAAGTGAGGACGATGATAAAGTGGCTGAGGTCGATTTATGTGAAAGGGGATTTTTTGGGGCGTGTCCTTGCAAACGGTGGATTGTTTTTGAACCGAAGCTTTGAGGAGTTGGAAGATATTATTGGCTATTTGGAAAGCTGTGGTGTGAGGAGAGACTGGATTGGTTATGTGGTCAGTAGGTGTCCACAGCTGCTGAATATGTCCATGGATGAGTTGGAGACACGAGTGAGGCTTTATACGGATATGGGGATGGATGAGAAGGATTTTGGCACGATGGTCTATGATTATCCAAGAGTTCTTGGTTTTTTGAGCTTGGAAGAGATGAACAGTAAGGTGTTTGTTTTGCATTTAGCTTTAGTTCTGTGCTATTTCGTTGCACGCATCACATTGGCAGGATTATTAGCCTCTTTTGTTTTATGCAGTTCATTTTCTGTTCCTTGCTACGAATAAAAAGTAAGATTTGATCTTTAGAACGGTTGAAGTTCAATTTATATCTGTTCACTAGGAAAAAAAAGGATGAACAAAACAAAATCGAGTCATGGTGTGCCTTTCCCCTACTAGTATGATGCATCAATGTGCTGATGAGTTATATAGGTCTAGAGGTCCATATGAAATAGTTTATCAACTTTGATGTGTGAACTGATAAGGAACTCATCGACTAACCTTCCTTGTACTTTTGGAAGGCTTATGATAAACTACTGAATTAATTTAAATATTATATTCAGTTCTTTACTTCTATTTTTTTAGTTGCTACTAATGGAATATCATTCTGGGTAACAGGTTCAATATCTGAAAGAGTTTGGTTTGAGCAATGAAGAACTTGGGAGGCTACTGGCTTTCAAGCCACAACTCATGGCCTGTAGCATTGAAGAAAGGTGGAAGCCTCTTGTGAAATATCTGTATCACTTTAACATTTCACGGGATGGTATGAAGCGAATGCTGATGGTCCAACCTACAATATTCTGTCTTGATTTGGAGACAGTGATAGCACCAAAGGTAACTTCTTAGTTGCTTTCAAACAGATTTACATTTTTTTAGCTGTCACACTTATTTTCCACTTTTGGTATTCACAGAACAATGTTGTTATTTGTGAAGCCGCTCCTGAAAAATAGTTTGATTTGTCAGACTTGCTCTTTAATTCTCCAATAGACCAATAGGACTAAGCATTTACTTATTTCTGCAAAATGTGCTACTGGGATTTATAGTTCTGAAGTCTTGGAAGTGACTCTTCTACCTCTATGCAAACATATGTTTCAGGTACAATTTCTACAAGATATTGGTGTACGGAGCGACGCAATTGGCAATGTGCTTGTGAGGTTCCCTCCTGTATTAACTTATAGCCTATACAAGAAAATACGCCCAGTGGTATGTTCCCATATCTCATTATTATTCTTTTCAGCTTCTGTAAATATCGATTCAATTCGTTTGGACTTTATTACATTGATTTTTAGAATACTTGGTTTCAGTAGGAGATTAGTGTACAAATTGTAGGAACTTTATTTCACTGACAGTTGGACATTACAGATAGCACCATAGTAAGTAGTAAATTTAGTTAAATCCCAGAAAGCCTCATTCTATCTGAAGCTCTAACTTTGTATAACTGGACCTTTGAATAACCAAACTACTGTATTTGACTGTACTGTTTGCAGTTACTTGGATACTTTTCAGTATTAGTTCAACATGATGAGCTAACACAGGAAGTCACTTTGTGTATACAGTAATTGATTAGACACCTTAGAGCGATCTGTTCTCTCTTTTTTCCCCTTTCTTTTCCCTTTCTTTTCCTCTGTACATAACTTTTGTCTTTCATATTTATTATATATAACCAGTAGGGGCCTGCCCCTGCTGTTCTTTTTTTTAAAACTTTGTGGAACATTTTTCAGTTAATCTTTTAGGTATAAAAGGTTTGAACCTAATATGCATCATGCAGCAATGTTGCATTGCTTGAAATTAAATGTCCTTCCACCACTCCGTCTTACACATGTGCAAACTGTAGGTTATATTCCTGTTGACGAAAGGTGGAGTAAAACAGGACGACATTGGAAAAGTTATTGCTCTGGATCCGCAGCTCTTGGGCTGTAGTATTGCACACAAGCTAGAAGTCAGCGTCAAATACTTCCGGTCACTTGGTATCTACCACTTTGTTCTCGGTCAGATGGTTGCCGACTTTCCAGCACTTCTTAGATACAACGTGGATATCCTAAGACCTAAATACCAGTACTTGAGGCGTGTAATGGTGCGGCCATTGAAAGATCTCATCGAGTTTCCACGGTGGGTTGGAGTTCATGTTTACATCTGAAACAAACATATTGCTAGCCTAATTGATGCCTGTCCTGTTGTGATCCTCACCCTTGTGCCTCGCCTTTGGATGGTTTCCAGGTTCTTCAGTTACTCCCTGGAGGACAGGATAGAGCCTCGGCATCAAACATTGGTGGCAAACAGGATCAACATGAAGCTGCGGTACATGTTAACTGGATCCGATGAAGAATTTGCACAGAGGGTGCGTGAGGCCGTTGAGAGAAGAGCAAGGTTCGAAGCTAGAAAAGGTGCTGAGACATTTTCAGATGCTTCAGAGACATCGGATGAGGAAGAAACGACAGCAACAGCATCATGTCAAAACATCATGGAGGTAGATTAGATAGATCATAGATGTTGTATATGTAGTATTTCTGCCAAAAAAAGAACAAAGCATGCCTGAATACCGTGTACTTGTTCTGAAGGGGAAAAAATGTTACAGGCATTTTAGTTTTTTTTACTGTGGGCTACAATGTAAAGGTGCTATGTTTGTAGTCCATTACAAATTAACAAAGATAAAGCTACGGACACTGTTTTGAAAGTTAAAATCACACTGGATAAAAAAAAGTAAAATTATACATATACAGCGTACAAAACTTTACACAAGAATACGGATGAAACCAACCAACACATGAAAACAGAACATAAACATCTATGTGCTGAACCACATAGCATGAGCTCTGCATACATGCGAGATATATGTAACGTTGCTTAGGCCTTGGGAGGCGGCGCGGGGAAGGGGATTGTTGGCACGCCGGGGATGGAGACGGACGGCATCGGCGGCAGCGTCACCTTCGGCATGCCGGAGACCCACGGCATGGGCGGCAGCGCCACCTTGGGCACGGCCGGCACCACGGCGGCGGGAACCGGTGGAAGCCCGCCGGCGGCCGGCACGGCTGGCACTGCTGGCACCGTTGGCACGGTCACCGCCGGCACCGCCGGCATAGGAGGCATGGTCACCGCCGGCATAGGAGGCATTATGACCGCGGGCATCGGCGGCACGGTGACCGTCGGTACGGCGGGGATCTGTGGCACGGTGGGAACGGCCGGCACCGTCGGCGGCTTGGGCACGGCCGGGATGGCTGCTGGTGCCGCGTCGTCGTCGGCAAGCCGGCGAGCCGCGTGGCAAGTGCCGGCGCTGCCGAGGACTAGCATCAGAGCCACGGCGAGGGCCATTGCCGGGAGGCTCGACGTGGAAGCCATTGGTACGGTGGTGGAGGCCTAAGCTTTGGTCGTTAGGCTCTTGCTCGAGTACTGCAGTTGCAGTTGCAGCTTTTGATTGTGCTGTGAGTCAGAGACGCGAGAGATGGTCACCAATTTATAGCTCAGGATTGGGCAGCGGTCAATGGTCATCAGGCATCACGTGGCACTGGGTTGTTGACCTAGCTTCCGATTTCCGAACTAATCAGAAGATGTGGCGATCGAGGTGGGTTGATTACGTTGAGTTGGTTCTTCCACGATTAGCTCACCATCTTACTGAACCTGGATTCTGTTGCATGCTTCAGCTCAACACCCTTCTTGCCTGAGCCCACTCATCACTCATGCATGAGTGCATGACGCAACGCAGGTGTCTGATAAATGGCATGTGAAGTACTTTTTCTGACCCTGAGCATAAGTTGGTGTATCAAACCATAATTCAAATTTAGCGCCTTTTTGCGTTTAATTGAAATTCGGTCTGACAACAAGCACAAATCCGAGCTTGTTCGCTGTTCCACGAATGCAGAACTAGACTGTAGCGGTTCCTTGGTTCTCAAAAGGACCGACCGAACAGAGCAACTCTGCAGACTAGCGTCCAAACATGAAGAATCTCCCAGTATAACCTTATAAAATATAGATTGTTTTGGCTTTTCTAGCTAGATACATAGATTCTGTTATGTATAGATAAACCTGATGCATGCTTTATAAGGTTATATATCATCTCATAAAATTTGAATTTAAAATAAAATTTATGCATAGAGAAACAAAAAATATAAAATTTACTAGGGGTAAATTGGACTGATTAAGATAGTTGGTGGGTGTAAAGAACCAAAATATACTTTATGGTGTTATCCGGACTTTATCCATACATACTTGAGCTAGTAATTTAGACGTTTTTCAATGCAAACACAATCAGACTTTGGTTGGTCATCACACGAGCCCAGAAAGCTGGACGGCCCACGAGCCCACTAAGAGACCGAGACGGCCTCTACTAGGCAACGGAAAAAATAATGGCCAGAGCCAGAGAAAGGAAGGCAACGACAAGAACTTTCCCTCGCGAGAAGAACTTCCGTCTCCTGCCCTGCGCCGTCGTCCTCCACCAGATCCGCCCGACCGGTGCCATGGCGCTGCGCTTCCTGGTCCGGAGAGCCTCGGGTCCCCGCGTGTCGCCGTCGGTGGGCGCATCGCGGCCTGTCTCATCGAGCTCTTATCAGGTACGGTGCGCGCTCCTCAGTCGATAACACCTGCCGAACCTTCATCCTTCATAATCTAGTTTGTCCTCGTGCGTTGTAATCTCAGCTGCAATTCCTTAATCCTAATCCTAGGATGGACGACGCACCAATGGAGCTGGAGTTGGTCGTGCTAGGAAGCCATTAGCGTATCCAGACATAGACAAAATTCAAGCTGAGTTTGCAGCTGAGTGGTAAAGGCACTACATCTTGTTCTTATTTGATTCTAATGGGGATGAATTCATTGATCCTGGCATTCATGTCTTTTTGATATAGTGAGGCCTTCGAGAAAGCAATAGATGACCATAACAAGAACAGACGTTTGGTGCTTTGGTCTGGTGCTGCTGGTTTGGGCTTGGCACTGATCACTATTGGACACACAGTTTACGAGCAAAAGAAGAGAGCCAGGTCGTTTAGATTGGAATTGGATTAGGTAATCTGGGGTTTGCTGCTTCAGCTGTGGCAATATGATATCGTTTTGTATATGGTATATGTAAGTCCAAGTAACCTGTCCTGGTAACAGCTCGTTGGCATTGTACCCAGCATATATATACCTATTGATGTTTGTTATTGCCGCATTATGCTGCGGTTTAGAGGCACTGTGTGGTATGTGTAGTGCAGTACTAACTACTAAGCTTGCACTACATTAACTTATTAGTTGTACTTACTATTAGTAATGTATAGACTGTGATTGTTTCATTACATGTATTTTATCTCCATATGGTCTGAAGAGACCGGGATCAATTCGATCTTTTGCCTCTTTGTATCCACTGCCTTCTTCGCATTGTGTGATTGTAGAATAGCAGCATATGCTTGACCATTATTGATGCTAATGGACTGTCTAAATGAGACACGATTATACATGAAACATGAACAATTCACACCATACCCTGCAGTGAGTGATTAATTACCGTGTGATTGGTTGCTTGAGTGGCCTTCGGCTTTGCTGGCTTGACCGGTTGGGCGAAACCAGGATGACAAGTTGCAAAATTCATCTTAGCTGCTTGTTTGGTAGGTACTGCCTCTGTTTTTATTTGTAAGATGCACACAGATATCAAGGTTCAATTTTACAATCTTTGAGCAATAATTTAGCCAACAATATTTAAATTTATAATGCAAACTTGAACTTAAACTTTCTTAAACTTAAACTTGAATCATCTTTTACTTCCTAGCTTTGCAATTCGGTTGCTGCCTACTTCAATTCTGTCAAATGTCCCACCGTTATGATGAAATGAATCATCTTTTACTTCCTAGCTTTGCAATTCGGTTGCTGCCTACTTCAATTCTGTCAAATATCCGACCGTTATGATGAAATGAATCATCTTTTACTGCCTACCTTAGCAATTTGGTTGCTGCCTAGCTCAATTCTGTCAAATACCACACCGTTATGACGAAATCAATCATCTTTTGCTGCCTAGCTCTGAAATTTGGTTGCTGCCTAGTTCAATTCCGTCAAATATATCACACCGCTATATATGGCGAAATGAATCATCTCTTGTGTACCTCTGCAATAATATTGTTGCCTTCAATGTACAGCACTGCAATACAGCATTGTTATTAGACGTTTCCATGCATTTTGTGGCACATGATGACTATAATGTTCTTGAGATGTCACTCTTGAACTTATATGCGTTTAATTGAAGTCTTTTTTTCTGGTGAAAGAGAGATTTATTAACTAGGAGATCGTTGTGTTACAATCATTTCTAATCAGGTCATGAACGCAGCAGCAGCTTGCCTTATCCAACATGTGGAGTGCATGTTTAATTGAAGTCCTTGATAATAAACAATGTACACAATTATTTAAGGCCCTACGAGTCATCTTAATTTCTGCTCAATATTAAATTCATGCTGCTAACGGTAAAAAAATGAAATCTTTAACATGGTTACATATTTGTATTTTTTCATTAAAAGTAACTAGATAAGTATTAAGAACAGCGACATTGTAATTTATATCTATTTGTGAGTGGGTGGTGGGAAACGCGTGTTCAATTTGCATATCGGTGTGGTTCACTGATGGACCTTAATTGTTGTATTTCTCTCCGGCTCTTTGTCTTTCTGTTTGTTAGTTTATTTGCAAAAGTAGGCACCTTTCCACCAGGCCATTGTATTTACATTGTTTTTTTTTCAACTTCCTATCTTGCTCCACAAATTGTTGCACCGAAGTAATGATACAAAACCAGCAATGCCATGCCGCCAACGGCATGCTATAGCAGTTTAAGTTGTACCTCTACCTCTAGGCTCTAGTAGTGCATGCCCAAGGCTTCCTGATGCATCAACATAACATCCACTTGTAGATTTGTGTTGTTCCTACATTAGAACTGACTACTTCTTTTGCATCTAGAGACAACTTCCTTCTTCTTAGTGGAGCTTAGTGGACTATTATTTGAGGATCCACAGTGTGCTTAACAGTCCAAGACTCAGTTATGATGTCATAGCATGCATTTCATTTAGAGACGGCTCCTTAATGGTTAGTTGGTTATGCATTGTACATTCCACCTACTTATAGTTCCTTGCTAGCACGGCTGTTCCTCATGTATATCCAAAATAATTAATTGGGTTAACCAAATATCAAAAATTTATAAACGTGGCACACCAGTATGGATATTAACAAGTTTTTCAATATGGTTTGACCAAATAACTGCATATTTGCAAGTTTTTCATGCATAAATTTAATGTAGCAGCCAGGAACTTGTTAACTATTCTTGCCAAGAGGGAATATCAATTTTTTAAATGATCATGTCGATGTTTTGGCAGGATTGTAGTGGAAGCAAACTGAAAGGACCAACACTAGGCCTAGAGTATAACTAGCAGGGTGAATAAGCCCTGGAATAAAATTCTGCAAATTCTTCTCGAAAATCTATAATATGCTGGATGATCCAACGGGGATGAAAACTAACTTCGAGATTAAAAAACTATTGACCTTTTGACGATTCTACATGAATGAAAGATGACAAATGATGTAAATAACCCTCTAGATATGATCTACACAAGAGTATAACAACTAACAAGTAGATCAGATCAAATCGAGCTAAAAAACAATAAGAATAAGTAAGCACACGGAGACAAAACAATTTAATTCCAAAGTTCACTACACAAAGGAGCTACATCTCTGTTGAGATGCTCACAAAGAGCCGGGCTATCACTAGCCCCAAGTCTCCCTCAATCAACCACAAAGGAGGATTGAGTCACTTACTATTGCTCTCACAAAGAGAGGGATAATATAAACTTCTAGGGCTCAATTACAAAGGAATTGGAGCTCACCAGCACCTCTAACCATCTAGGAGCAAAGCTCCAAGAGTAATAAACGTGAATCGACGAATCAAAGTTGCTTCAAGTGCAAGATACGACAGACACATTGGATCATCCGGCCCGGAGCAAATCAAAACCGAGCCGGCCGGAACTTCCGGTCGGATCTTCCGGTCTATGAGTCAGAACTTGCATGGACCACACTCAAGCACTGAAATAGGCTAAGTCCTGGAAGTTCCAGCCCAAGCGTCGGATCTTCCTATGGGAAACGCTTCAAAACCAAGTGGGCCGGAACTTTCGGCTCGGATCTTCCGGTCTAAGTTCTGGCCAACTTGATAACTGTGAGTGAGGCCTTTTTGTGTCTCTCATGGGTAATTGTCATTTCAAGTTAAGCACTTTAACACCCTAGATTAATCAAGCACGTCCCTCTTGATAGTACGGTGATCCTATACTCAAATTCAAACCGAAAATAAATTTAAGTCCTTCGATCGAATACTCCACCAATAAGAATTGGGGACCTTCCTTTCACCTTTTCTCTTCTTTTCTTTTACATTTTATTCCTGCACAACTCGTTCAAAGCATTACATCCAAATTTCTATCGCCATTAAACACCAAAATTGATTAAGTGACTAGATGCACTTTTACAAACTCATCCTCCTTCAAAAAGAAACTTAGAGGTCTGACATTCGTCTGCATGCTTAGTGTTCCATTGTGGTTTTACACAAGAGGGACCGAGCAAGCTGCAGATATGGTGGATGAGTTTATGACTGAACAACTGAGCAATATAATTACTAATCTTGAAGTACAAAGAACTACTCCCTCCATTCACCCAATCATAACGAATGGAGGGAGTATTTGGATATCTGTTGCGCATCATTCACCCAATCAGGTCTGCAGGCAGGTATCCGGACATTGAACCCATACTACTAAATAAAGAATTGAATCCTAGGAGCCCAAGAAGATGAACTAGAAAAGGCGACATATGTTGAGCTGGCCTAAAGTACCACTTGTCTGGCAGTTCTCTTGCTTACACTCCTGCCCCATGATGCTACCGGAAGTCTGGAAACACTGAGGTAATATATAATATGATCAAATTGTTCTATTTGACTTTAAAAAACCATGTATATTTCTAATCTGACCCAATTGTTTTCTTGACAGGAAAGCTTGTTGGGAATCTGCATAGACTTGGTATGATCGAGGACCATTTAATGAAGAAAACTCTAGACTTTCTTGTGAAAACAAGGTAACTATTTGTTCTAGTCTCATATGCTTCCAACTACCATTGTTAATCTGATCTGTAATTTATTCTTTTTTTGTTTCTGTTCAACAGTTATACTGAAAATCTACTACAAAGAAACCTAAAGGAGAAGAGATATCATATGTACCATTTGATATGTTTGGCGGGATGCACGAATTTATATGTGGACAGATGCAAGTAGATGTGATGAAAGTAGCATCTTACAATTCTGTCACTTTTCTTATCTTCTTGAACAAACCATCTAGGTTAGGGGCCTCATTTACAATTGTTTGTTTAATGTAGGCACTTTGATGGAGATAGTGTAAGAGATTTACTGGCGAAAAGGTATGGAAGTAATACCACCTAAAATGGTAATGCAAAAATCTGGTACAACCTAATCTAGTTAATATTATAACTTATTTCTGATAGTCTATGAAAAAATTGCTATAAAATTTTTTAAGAAGATGTGAAAAAGAGGTGAAGACAAATAAATATTTGATTATTGACCTATTTACATTACTTCATTATAAATAAGTCATTGTAGCATACTTATAATTTACAAGGATATTTTGTGGATGTGTAAGCTTCAGTTACTATAGGATTACTCGTAAGATTAGTTGGCCTTTCATATCTACTTCAATAATCAACATCATTAAGATTAGGATTACTCGTAAAGAGAAATTATTATCTTTGTTGAGAAATTGGTGTCTCAACTTTGACACCGACTTCCTAGAAGTGGCGCAAAGTCACTATGCTACCACTTCTTATGTGACCCTATACGCACACTATTCCGAGGAAACCTTCACTTGATACCAACATGAGAGACCATTGGATTGGTGCCAAGTGGGAACCATCCAAAGCTCTATACATATATCTCTACTCTAGAAATTTCTACACTTCACCGTGAAGTATATGGTGAGCTAAATATCCAGTTTCTACATTATTCCACACTTTGCCATGATCTCATCCACATGCATGGCAAAGGTGTCTTGTGATATCCACAACCTTCTGGAACTATGCCTGAGAACGGAGCGGGTCGCTCCATTCGTGAGGTCGCTCTGATCCTAAAATTACAGAACAGATCGAACTGGTTAGACCCTAAACAAGAGAGGGGCAGCAGGATCACTAACTCCATCGATCCCAATCGACCCTAGATTCGAACCTCGCGTCATCGCTCGAGTCTCAACACCGGCGGCTCCCACCCCTTACGATTCTTGCTTGTCGCCATCCACCAGATTGGACCCACCGAGATGAGTATTCAAATCCATGCATAGAAGTTGTCAAAGAAGAAATGCATGCATGGAGAAGCTGACTCCCACGGTAGTTCATACGGAGTATGCTAGGAGGTTCAATCCTCGGCGCCCCACGGGTCAACTCTAGCAGAAGAAATTAAGGGGTGGGTTGACCCTCGATCCTGCATGTCTGCAAGTGGAGCAGTGGGTTACGATTAGGGGCACTCCGCTCCGGCGACTTTGCAGGCCGATCTAGAACCTTCCATGTATACATTGTCATCTTCAATTCTAGAGAATTCCATACTTCACATGAATCATGGGAAATATAGTCCATACTTTATCTCTAGTCTTCTTGATGGTTTCTACGGTATGCATTGCTATTTTCAACATGGTTATAGTATAACCGTAAGTAAAATTTTGTGGCACTACAAGCTCTATGTATATAGAAAGTGTCCTAACATCTTTATGGTAAATCTGTATATTGCATTTGGAGTCCATATGACTCCCATATTGGTGGTTCTTGCATTTGGCTGTCAAGAGGAGAGCGAGATTCGAAGCTGCAAAAAGGTGTTGAGATATTTTTAGATGCTTCAGAGACATCTGACGAGGAATAAACTACAGCAATAGCAGCATGCCAAAACAACATGAAGAGGTAGATTAGAATTATAATGATGTTGTATATATATGTACTATTCTGCAACAAAAACAGGCATGAGGCATAGCATGCCTGCTTGCGTTGTATATATTTTGAAAAAGAAAAGTCACAGGCGTTTTAGAATTTTACTGTAGGCCAGAATGTAAAGGTGCTACTCCCTCCGTCCGACGAAGAATACAATTCTAGTATTTTTCAGACAGATTAATGTGGTTAGCAAAAGACCATGCTACCCTTCATAACGATGTCAATCCCACCAATTTAGCCACGAAGGTTGTTGGTGCATGCAGATAATTACTATTTTTTAGAAATAAGACAGTTAGTTACCGCTAGAATTGCACTATTTTATGGATTTTTTTTGAATTTCAGAATTGCACTCTTCACGGGGTGGAGGACAATTCTGAGATTCAAAAAAGGGCAGTTCTGAGATTCAAAAAAATCCCATAAAAGAGTGCAATTCTAATGTTTTATTTTGTAACACCCTGCCCTCCACGAGCCGCCCCGCACAGCCCTTCCGAGGGGCGTGCACGCGTACACATAGCACCCTGCTTACACTTTCGTCCTCGCTTCGTGTAAAGGGGTTAACTCGAAGGTGCTATGGCCGGAAGACAAAGGCTTATAAGTTGCCTCCACCCTTGCTTAACTAGCAATGTGGCACTAAACACGTGCGTCCCGCACTCATGGGCCACTACTGGGCCATACAAACTGGGCCGGGTGTGACATACACCCCCCCTCAAAGAACCCGACGTCCTCGTCGGCGCAACTCACCCACACGGGCAAATGTCCAGGAACGTTCCCCCTTGGCGCACGACCGTACGTCCAGTGCCGGCGCCATAGTCCATGCCGTATGCCCTATCCGGGCCATACGCCCTATGCCCGCACACTGACCCGTACTCGCAACCGCGAGGGTCGGCTCTGATACCAATCGTAACACCCTGCCCTCCACGAGCCGCCCCGCACAGCCCTTCCGAGGGGCGTGCACGCGTACACATAGCACCCTGCTTACACTTTCGTCATCGCTTCGTGTAAAAGGGTTAACCCGAAGGTGCTATGGCTGGAAGACAAAGGCTTATAAGTTGCCTCCACCCTTGCTCAACTAGCAATGTGGCACTAAACACGTGCGTCTCGCACTCATGGGCCACTACTGGGCCATACAAACTGGGCCGAGTGTGACATATTTCTTAAAATAGATAATTATCTTCATGCATCATATAGATGTCCAAACAGGCCGCTTGGCCCGGCCCTGGCCCGGGCCCACCCTGGCCCTCCCTTCACCGTGTCGGGCCTGGCCCGGCCCTATGCCCCATCATGGCGGGCCGTGCTAGCCCACAGGCTGAGCCAATGGCCCAATCCCGGGCCCTTGCCGGGCTGGCCGAACAAAGCCCAGCACTACATCCTGGACTGGCTGCCGTACGTCCTCCAGGCTCCAGCGACCGACGGCCGGTGCCCGACGCCACCATCTCCGCTCCCCGTGGCACTCCGCCGCGGGCAGGAATGGCGGCCGCGCCGGCCTCCACCGCTGTGCAGGGCAGCAGGGTGGAGGAGAGGAGGCGGTGGTGCCAGTAGTGCAGGAGGAGAGGGGCGAGGTGGCGCCGGCACGCCGTGGCGGAGGGCAGGGCCAGAGGAGCGGGCGGCGTCGTGGCGGAGGGGCGGGCGGCGGCGCGGCGCTGGTGACTCGAGTCAGGGGAGTCGGGAGGGGCGGGCGGGCGGCGGCTAAGGAGGGACTCGGGGAGTGGGCGAGTGGGGAGTGGGGGGCCGCGGTAGGGTTTGGGAACGGGGGCTAGGGGGTAGCTTCGTGGGCTGTAGGTAGCTTAGTGGGCTGGTGGCCTGGCCGGCTGGGCCGCTCAGCCTCGGGACTTTGCCGGGCCGGGGGTTAATCTCTGTGTCGGGCTAGGTCGCCTGACGTGCTGGGGTGGCGGCCCACGCCTGGGCACATTGGCCGGGCCGGGCTAGCACGGGCCTGGAGATGGCCGGGCCGGGCCGAGCTTGGGCCGGGGCAAAAAAAGGGCTTTCGGGCAGGCTGTCGGGCTCCGGGCTAACATTTATAATGCAAAACAACCTCCATGCCTAAATCAGTGGGATTAAGACGGTTACTGAGGGTAGTATTGCAATGTATCAACGCCATTAATCTGTCTGAAAAAACGTAGAATTGCACTCTTAACTAGATCCATGATAAATTAACAACGATAAAATTATAGTCATTCTCTGTAATAAATAATAAATCATACTATACTAAAAAAATGCAAAATCATGCATATACAATAAACAATATACATTTGAATATGTGCGTGCATGCAGAATTAGGAAAAAAACGCGTGCAAAAATTTACACAAGAATACGGATATGAAACAAACCATCAGATGGAAACAGAAAACAAACATCTGTTGGCTTGCTTAGGCCTTGGGAGGTGGCGCGAGGAAGGTGATTTGGTGATGGTACACGTTCATGTTGGCGTGTGCACATGAAAACTTACGTTTCAACAGGCGGCACCGGCAGGGATCTGTGGCACGGTGGGATGAACAGCCGGCACCGTCGGCGGCCTCAGCGCGGCTGGCATGGCTGCCGGTGCCGTGGCGTCGGAAAGCCGGTGAGCCGCGTGGCAAGTGCCGCCGCTGCCGAGGTTTAGCATCAGCGCCACGGCGAGGGCCATTGCCGGCCGGGAGGCTCAGCTCGACGTGGAAGCCATTGGTATGCTTTGGTCGGTGGTCGCTGAGAACACTAACTTGCTGTTGCAGCTTTGATTGTGCTGTGATACAGAGACACGAGAGATCGATGGTCACCAATTTTTAGCACGGGAGTTGGACAGTGGTCAATGATCATCAGGATTCAGGCATCACCAAAAAATAAAATAATTTCCGATCGAGTCAAAAAAAAAGAGGAGCTAGCTCTCCATGACTGTACGTTTTGCAGGACGATCAATTTGAGTAAATGAAATTTTTGCCTGGGATGGTAACGTTCTACGTACGTGATGCTTCGACATGATGCGTGTATGTTGGGACGCGCTGGTCTGCAGAGTAGCTCTCAGTTCAGTTGGCCCTTTTGGAGAACGAAGAACCTCTACAGTCTAGCTAGTTCTGCTGTTGACGCAAATCTCGGTCAACACACGAGAGTACTTGAAACGAACGAAGATCAGCATGTTCGCACGAACCGGTCTGACCGGCTTGCTTAACCGGTCTGACCGGTTTCTAGGGTTTCGCTAGAATCGACTGTTTGTGAGCGTAACTACCAAGCTTACGTGTTGGAGGACGGCAAGGTTTACGAGCAAACCAGCAAAGAGATAACCAACGCACTTACGTGACGAAGAACGACTAGTTTACGAGCAAACTAGCAAAGACCGTCGAAGCTCTCACCCGGGAGGGACCCCGTCAGGGTGTGAACGTCGCCAGCGTGCCCTAGGTCGACCAGCGAGCCTTAGGACGTCATCTCTGGTCGTGGAGATCAGTTGACGAGAAGCATGGAGGTTGGAAGAGATTAGGGTTTGAGGTAAAGGATAAAATAATGTTTGATTCGATTGGATATCTCTCAATCGGCCTTCCAGCCTTTATATTTATAGGCCGGGGAAGTCTTACCCCTCATGAGTCGGTTACAATATGGGATTATATCATAAAACCTAAACCTACTCGAATTACAACCCAAATACCGGTCTGACCGGATTGCAAACCGGTCTGACCTCTTTTCCCGAGTGCAGATCTTGCCGAAGTCATAACTCTCTCATCCGGAGTCCAAATTAGGCGTTCCACATATTCATCTTGATCGTCTCGACGAGAACTACACAATGGTGAAGTCCAATCTGCATTTTAACAATGTAATCCAAACCGGTCTGACCGGTTTGTGCACACCGGTCAGACCGGTTTGCACATCCTGCCAATTTTGGGTGTCAACATATGCCCCCCTGTTTCTTGGTAAAGCTTGCGTATCAAGAAATAATCTTTCTGCTTGATTGTTGCTGACCTTGGCCAACTAATCTTTCTGCAGGCTGCTCCATTAATTCTTTTTTACGCATACATTGTAATCTCCTCTTTTGAATATGAGACAAACCTGAAGAACACCACTTCGGCTGTAAATATCTTGATTCTTGCTTCATACTCTTCTTATCCTCTCTGCTGCTATCAAGCTTACTCTTGACCAGATTATTCCTAAAAGTAATCGGCCAACTAAATCTTTCTGAAAGTATCTATCTGCCATATTGCTTGATTCTGTCCAATATGAAGAATTCAGCATGTACGATTATCCGGACGCCTTGTGTGAGTGAACAAGTCTAAGTACATGCTGTCAGCTATGAAATTTTGAAAAAATCCATCCTCACACTTGTAAGCCATCATGAATGCATAAAACGACCAAATTACTTTCAATATCAATTGGTCATTGGAATACTCCTCAACTTAAGAGTGAAGACCGGTAATTTGAATATTGAATCCAGAAATTATTTTTATCACAAAAAGTGAGTAATCGGCCCTAAGGATGAATATGACACAACTACCTTGAAGCTGATAATAGCCGGATTACTCTTGAACTCCTCTTGTTTGTCTTTCTCTTGATCTTGCAATGCATCTTGGATCATGCAAATATTCAACAATAAGCCTTCTCTAACTACTAGCCTCGGCCTCAACAAATTCTAGAGTTTTAACAGCCAGAGTAGTAGACATACACCAGTCAGATCGATTTCACAAACCAGTTGGTTGAACATCTAGGCATCTTTATGATACTCCTTTTGTGAACCAAATAAACATCAGTTCAACGTAAGCACTTGAATTTCCAAACACTTTTGCCTATTTCACACCAATGGATCACAAGATTTCTAGCTCGAATACAAAACTTCATATTCGGCCTAAATATTGATATAAAATGTTTAAACCGGCTATAGCATCATTTGATGAAACAAAAACAGCACCAATGCCTTGAGAACCCTTTCAAGCCGATCCAAGAAGAATACCATATCCATTAAGGAAAAAATGCTCATTTACTAATACCTGGGATAAACCGGTCTGACTGGTTTGGGAAACCGGTTTGACCGGTTTCGCCTGATTAGTTGGCCAACTTTCTTTTGATGAACTTTCTTGCCCCCCGGGCATTAAAATAATCTGATGATATCTTATCGAGAAGTTTAACACTTTAGGACGATGATCAAAGACATTCATCGGCCGTATATGTTGCCAAGGATGACACAAATTATCATTTACAGTAAATTCATCCGTATGAATATGTATAGCCGAAATAGTGTAGAGATATAATAAAATCCAGAATAAAACTAAATATTTCAGCTTTTGAATTTAATCAATAGGCATAACAATTTGGTGATAACCCTCCTTGATATAAAGACCCACATGGCGTCCAAGGATCAAAATAAGAGCATGAGGGATAACCAAACATATTCACGGATGAATTCCAATTCATAGGCGTATATGGCATTTCTGAAACAAATAGATGATGCATTGGCCAATAATTTTGATGATTCGGTGCAAACCTCATATTTGAAGATCGTTTGGACTTTTTCTTCTTTAATTCAATTGCAACTTCAGTGCAAACCTCGTCTTCGTCTTGAGCTTGAATGCTTCCTTTAACAACCCACGCCATGCCTTTTTCTTTTAACTCTTGGGCACTAAGTCTCTGGAGCTTCTTCTTTTGCCAATTTGACGAACCGAGTAAATGCTTCGGCTGTGCTTGAGCTTTGGACAGCGACAACTCTTTCTTGATTTTTGGCTCCTTTAACCTCTTTTGCCCAGATTTAGTATTTGGAATATCAATAGCTAAATTTTTCAGCAATTATATTCAGATCTGAACTTGTAGCTTTGCGACCATCCTTTTTCACTACATAAATCTGCTTGACAATCTTTTTCGTGTTTTGAACTCTAGACCGATCTTTATGCTCAAAACGGTCATTGTTAACATAAGGTTGTCTTGCATATGATGATTCTTTTGGAGCTGCATACTCTACATAATATGGCCTAAAATATGAAGGAGTATGTGCCCATGAATCATTCCACCCGCGTGATGAGTAAGGACAAAAATTAGCGGGATGTGGAGCACATGTAACTGGCATCGATGGACCAAAAGAAGAATATGGTGCTGCTGAATTAAAACTCTTCCTTTGCCAATTCCAATTCTCAAAATTATGTTTAGGAGGTGATCTTGATGATTTAGCTCCATTTGACCGATTAGCACGCTTGACCTCATTTTCTTTTTGATATTTAGCCAGAAGTTCATCAAAAGTGAGCTTCGGCCTTTTACCATTGTGCGTAACATGGTCTTTACCTCCATTCATCTTAGGACACTCTGACTTCAATATTTCTGGGCGTCCCTGATCAGAACCGGTCTGACCGGTTTGAGCAACCGGTCTGACCGCTTTGGTACCGATCTGACCGGTTGAGCAAACCGGTCTGACCAATCTTGTCAACACAGCAGGAGTAATCAGTTCTTTTTCCGATTGTGAAGAACCTGTTTGCCCCCCAGAATTTTTTGAATTTTTATTAAGCTCATCGTCCTCTGACACATCTTCAATTTGGACGATGTCTTCTATACCACCTGAGGGCTTAGAATCTTCCTCCTCACCAATATTTTTCTTGTTACATAAACTGGCTGATGTTGGCCAATTTTGTAACTTCTTATCATCAAGATCAATTGATTTCAACTGGTCATTCTCTTGTGCATTAGCAAATTTCAATTGTCCAGAGTTAATGGCCGATTGTATAATCTGGCGAAACATATTGCAATTTTGAATACTATGATCAAATGAATTATGCAACTTGCAATAATCTTGCTCCTTTGCATCAAGAGATGACAGCAAAACTTTGTGACCAAAAGGTTTAATAAAATTCTTCTCCAGCAATATATCAAATAAATCATCACACAAAGTCAAATCGAAAGTATATTTTATTTTCTCTAACCGATGCTTTTGTGGAGAAGGTTTTAAGGCTGAGCAAACGAATGGCTTAGATTTCTTATTAATCCATTCGGCTATACTTTTCTTTGTGCTTCTCACATCCGATGCTTTAGAGTTCATCACTATATCATCATCGGATTTTACAACGCTTTTCGGTTTTGGTTTCTTATTTTTAATCCCAGAATGACTATAAGTAAACCATGTAGAGAAAAACTTTGGCAATGATGATGGAGAAATTTTAAATGTCAAAATCTTGCTATTATCGGCCTTTCTAACTTTTACATTACAATGGCCGATATAATCTGAAGGTATGACATTACTAGCAAGTAAATTACCATCCTCAATCGATCTTTTAGAAATATTCATAATAACATCACTAGTAGATGAATTAATTAAAAATGCATGATCTGATTGGGAGTTACTTGCAAAGAATACCTTGCTGAAAATTTTGGAGAGGCGTGGAACCTTGATATAGATGGTGTCATATTTCTTTTGATGGCAGCCCACAACAGTTGCTTTCTGTAGCAACCGGTCAGACCGGATTATAGGACCGGTTAGACCGGTTTTCCCAAGTTTGCTGGGAATCACCAAGTCGTGACATATTAGTGCCTCCTCCTTGCCTCCAACGCCATGATCTTCAACATTTTGGTTGGATGAACTTTTCCCAGCCATGAATTGGCATTTATTGATAACAGAATAATCGCTAGACAAATACACAACTTCATCTGGGAATTCAAGCACAACTGTTTTCTTACTACTGACAAGGTTTTGTACAGCCAAGCTTGTTTCTTTTGTTTGAACAGATCCAGACCGTTCGGTTGTTGTAATTACCGAACTATTAATCAAATCTGAATCATTCTTCTTCTTATTACCATGAAAAAAGTTAAGATACTACTCAAGAAGAGCACGTGTTCTTGCTGAATTTTCATCAATTTGGCTAGAATTATCAGAAGCATTTTGAGCCAAATCATGATTATTAGCACTTGCATGTTGTGCTGAAAAAGTAGATGCAACATTCACTTGAGAGACATGTTGTGCATCATATGATGGTTGAGAATAACTGGCCGATATATAAAATTAGTATGGCCAATTTTCTCATGCATCAGCATGCTTTGAGTTAAATATTCTGAATCTGTTGCCGATGAATAAGAATATGAAACACCTTACTGAACAGTATTAAAATTATTAGCACATGATGTCTCATAAAGATTGGCCGAACTCACCATGTTAGTTTGGCCTTGATAATTGTTCATCGGCATGTAAACTTGTTCTACAGACGATGTGTTAGGATAATGTTGTATGTTGCTAATAGAATTAAAATTTAAAGCATGCATATTATTTGGCAATGGCTTTTGCATAAAAAATTCAGAATTATAATTTGCATAAGTAACTCCATCTGGATAATTACTAGCCGATGCAATATGCCTACTAGTATCATATCTAGTAACATCAAAATCAGGATTCATGATACTAGCAAAATAATCATTAGAAACATATGATGTACATGCATGCTGTACCTCAGGCGTGGTGTAGTAATATTGTTGTGGTGCATATGAATAACCCGCCATAATAGGTCTTGATGCTTCTAGTCTTGTGATAAATCCAGATATTCAAAATATTCCAAGAATCAATGACTAAGACTTTGCTTCTACTTTATTCTTCAATATGAAGCAGCAAGCAAAATATAATGCAATCGGTTTGAGCAACCTGATGCAAAATCACAAATATAGATGCAATCGGTCCCAAAAGACCAGATACAACTATAGCGACGAATCAAAATAATAGATCAATTAAGTATAAGGATAGGATAGAAAAATTCGGTTGATTTAATAACCAGAATAATCGTTCCCCAGCGGAGTCGCCAAAATGTGTTGACGCAAATCTCGGTCAACACATGAGAGTACTTGAAACGAACGAAGATCAGCAAGTTCGCACGAACCGGTCTGACCGGCTTGCTTAACCGGTCTGACCGGTTTCTAGGGTTTTGCTAGAATCGACTGTTTGTGAGGGTAACTACCAAGCTTACGTGTTTCAGGACGGCAAGGTTTACCAGCAAACCAGCAAAGAGATAACCAACGCACTTACGTGACGAAGAACGACTAGTTTACGAGCAAACTAGCAAAGACCGTCGAAGCTCTCACCCGGGAGGGACCCCGTGAGGGTGTGAACATCGCCAGCGTGCCCTAGGTTGACCAGCGAGCCTTAGGACATCATCTCTGGTCGTGGAGATCAGCGGACGAGAAGCATGGAGGTTGGAAGAGATTAGGGTTTGAGGTAAAGGATAAAGTAATGTTTGATTCGATTGGATATCTCTCAATCGGCCTTCTAGCCTTTATATTTATAGGCCGGGGAAGTCTTACCCCTCATGAGTCGGTTACAATATGGGATTACATCAGAAAACCTAAACCTACTCGAATTACAACCCAAAAACCGGTCTGACCGGATTGCAAACCGGTCTGACCTCTTTTCCCGAGTGCAGATCTTGCCGAAGTCATAACTCTCTCATCCGGAGTCCAAATTAGGCGTTCCACATATGCCAATGGTGAAGTCCAATCGACATTTTAACAATGGTGAAGTCTCGACGAGAACTACACAATGGTGAAGTCCAATCGACATTTTAACAATGTTATCCAAACCGGTCTGACCGGTTTGTGCACACCAGTCAGACCGGTTTGCACATCCTGCCAATTTTGGGTGTCAAAATCTGCATTTATGATTTATGGAATAGCGAACTCCGCATTTGCGCTTGGCTGACCAAACTTTAGTTAAACGCAAAAAGGCGCTAAATTTCAATTATTGTTTGTTACACCAACTGGCAACTGATGCTCATAGTCAGAAAAGGGACTTCACATGCCATTATCAGACATCCGCGCGCATTGCGTGGAATGCGCTCAAGCAAGAAAGGTGAGCTGAAGCATGCAGCAGATAGAATCAGCTGCTGATTCAATCTAATGGTGAGCTAACCTTTGAAGAACCATGAACGCAGCGTCATCAACGCACGTCGATTGCCACATCTTATTGAGATGGTTCGGAAGCTAGGCCAATCAACAACCAATTTTTTGGTGATGCCTGAATCCTGAGGATCATTGACCACTGCACAACTCCCGTGCTAAAAATTGGTGACCATCGATCTCTCGTGTCTCTGCATCATAGCACAATCAAAAATAAAATAGTTTGGTCAACCAAACAGATCTGGTTTGTCAGACGATTCTTCCACCAAAGCCACATTTTTCACACGCGACCGAGAGCAAGCCTCTTCTAGGTGCGGCCGGCATAAGAAGTGTTCGCACCCAAAATTGGCAGTTGCCTATCAGGTCGAGGGCAACCGGTCAGACCGGTTCTGGAAAGCGGTCAGACCGGTTTCCCTGTAGCCGATCTGGCAACGGCCGAAACCGGTCTGACCGGTTTCTCTATCCGGTCTGACCGGTTTACTCCGAGTTGGAGTAGAATTAGGAGTCCTGATCGTTTTCCAAATTGTAAAAGGATTCCTTGTGGGGCAAGACCTCCCCACCCTATAAATATAAAGGGTCGTAGCCGATTGAGACCTATCATCCAATCGATCAAATACTATTTTTCTACTTTTATCTCCAAACCCTAGCTTTTCCAACCCCTTTGCTTTTCTTGTTTGTCTCGACGGCGTTCAAGGAGGTTCTGAGTGGCCTGACCGATCTCAGAGCAACCCTAGATGCGCCATCTCCGACGGGGTCCCTCCTGAGGTGGTGATTCTAGGTTTTTTCCGAAGCCCTAGCAAATCCGGTCTGACCGGATCCCTAAACCGGTCTGACCGGTTTGGGCTGAGGCTGCGGCAAGTGCGAAGTTTCTGGTGTTGCGCGATCTGGCGCTCGTGTGTGTTGACCAGAAAAGCGTCAACAAGAAGGAAGAAAAATTCCCCAGGGCAAGCAGAAGCAACCGACCACATCCGGCGCGCGGCCGATCGGTCCTCCGTATGTCCTCCTCGGTCGATAGCACCTGCAGCCGTTCCTTCGTCCTAGACAAATTACAACCTGAATTTACAGCTGAGTGGTACGTAAAGGTACTACATCTTGTGCTTGTTTGATTTAACTCGAACGAATTGAACCTGACATTATTCACCCATTTGAAGTGTCCTTTTTGATAGTGAGGCCACCAAGGAAGCGATAGACCAGAAGAGGCACTGGCGTTTTGTGATGTGGTCTGGTGCTGCTGGTTTGGGTGTGGGTTTGGACTAACAGTTCGTGAGGAAAAGAAGAGAGCCAGGTTGTATATCTGTCTGTCTGTCTATCTATCTATCTATCTATCTATCTATCTATCTATTTATATTTATATATATAGGACGAGTTTTATCTACCCTCGCTTGTAGCTACCATCACCATTAATATACTATCATGTGTATGTTCACATACTTATTTATCAGTTTGAGTATGTTCGTATACTAATTCTAAGATACTCCAAAGTGAATTGCACGAAAAAATTCAGAAGCAACCCTATTTTTTAAATTTATTAATTATGATTATACCATTATATTAGTATATAAAAATTAGTATGTCCACATACTCAACTTACATATCATCCAGATAGTCTAGTATCATCATATACTACATGTACATACTCTTTATTGGGTGAAAGGACCTTGATGTCACCTAGAGGGGGGGTGAATAGGTGAATCTGCAAATTACAAACTTTTTCACACAGTCAGTGCAGAAACCGGTCAGACTGGTTTCTAAAACCGGTCAGACCGCTTTCAGGAAAGCGGTCAGACCGCTTTGCCAAAGCGGTCAGACCGGTTTTCCACAGAGAAAACCAACTATGTAAATTAACCCCCTCTACGAGTTCTAGCACAAACCAAACTTGATGATGGGCTCTTGTAGATGATAACTAGCAGGTTCACTTAGTCCCTGCACACAAGTAGAGCACACCCAAGTAGAACGATGTGGAAGCGAGTATAAATGCTAGAATTGAACTTGTGAAGTAAAACAAGAGACAATGATTTGTTTTCCCGAAGTTCGGAGTTCACCGCTGTCACAAAGGCTGTCACAAAGACACGATGAATCCTAGTCTCCGTGGAGGGCCTACGAAAGGCGGGCTTATCCACTCCAAGCCACTTTCCTCGGTTCCACTAGCTTTTGACCCTTTTCCACGAAGGTGGCAAGGCCAGCATTTACAACCAATCCGTGGCTTACCACACACGAGGTAGCTCACCGGCGACGCCTAACCGTCTAGGAGGATTCACCTCCATGAGTAACAAATGCTTCAATTGTTGCTTGACTTCACCGGAAGTGCTCAAGACTATGGATATGCTCTCAATAGCTGCAATTTGCTTTCACTTGCTATCTATAGCTCACAACACATACATCCCTCAACCCAAAACAAAAGATATGATCAAAATCAATCAACTCTCACAAAGAGAGGTTTGGGGAGAGCTTGCTGGTGCTTGGGAAGGCTAGGGACGAGCCACAAAGGCAAATAAACCAGCACCCCTCACAAGAGAGGGGTATGGGGTATAAATACCCCACACAACACAAACTAGCCGTTATAGCCGTTGGAAACCGGTCGGACCGGTTTCCCAAACCGGTCAGACCGGTTTTCAAACCAATATAGCCGTTACCCCTGTCAGAGCCCCAAACCGGTCAGACCGGTTTCCCAAACCTGTCAGACCGGTTTGGGTGGACTCAGCACACTAAGTCCCTAAAGGACACCACTCTCAAGGCTATCTCACATGGGTTGAACTATGAGCACTTTTTGGTGTAATCAAAACAACTAAAGTTGCATCCCTCTTGATAGTACGGCATTCCTAAACTCAAGATAAAAACAATAGATAGAATCTACCACTTGAGCCTTTATATCTTCATTGATGCCATACTTGATCATTTTCAACTTGAGGACTTCAACTTCATGTCTTGCTTGAGCAAATCCAATCTTGAGCCAATGGCTTAGAATTTCCATTGTATGAAACAATTCATAAGCCATTCCACTATATGATCAATAAAGATTAGATGCTTCGCATTGCTTCACTTGATATGACTTGATCGATGTATAGAAACCAAACTATAATGTTAGACTTTTCCACAAACAAAGTCCCTCGGCTACAAGACCAACTTGCCCTTCACTTTGTTAGGAATGTCACTCGCATCTAGCTTGATCCCTTCCGTCCTCTCTTGCCAAATTAAGCTACGCTTTGCATTGCATCATTAATGAAATCCACATTGAATATCCTTGTCATCAATTGATTTGAAATGTCTTCAATATTGTTTTGTATGTTGTCTTGTATGTTTTCTTTGGTAGATAACTTGTCCATAAGCATCAATGCACTTGAGACCATATACTAACCATAGAATCATGTCTCATTTTGAATATAACCATTGCCATGGATCAAGCCCAAAGAAATCCCAATTTCTTCAATTATTTTTGTCCCAAAAACCTTTGACAAGTATCTTATAGATGAGACCAACTAATTTGCATAAGACCGTGTCTCATTTGTCATTTCACTTCACTTGTCATTGTATTGATTGCATGGGATGATTACAATTTGTTTGCTTTCTTTGTTATTTCCTGCTTATACACTTAAGCAAACAAGTTAAATAACTAATCATGTTGTCATCCAAAATCACCAAAACATATAAGTTCCTAGATGCACTTTCAATCTCCCCCTTTTTGGTGATTGATGACAACATGATTAAAGCTTACAAAATATATGAAATTTAAGCTCTAGATAACTAAGATATATAGTGAGCTCCCCTTTGATATGTGCTTTGAATAGAATCTCAAAAATTCGGCCTCAAATGCCAAATGCACATATAAACAATAAAAATGAGAGCTCCCCCTATATCTTAGCATCCATCATGTGCAACAAGTGTATGTGACAATATAAAACAAAGTGTGATGCATATGACAAGTATAGCACTCAATAAAACAAAGAGAAGTACATGTATGCTGTACGGGCCAAACCGGTCAGACCGGTTTGGGAAACCGGTCAGACCGGTTTCACATGTTTGCTATACGGGCCAAACCGGTCAGACCGGTTTCACCCCAAACAGCAAGCATGTGTGAAACAACATTGCATCAACCAATACATGTAACACACTAGCAAATTGTCACTTAGAATATATAAAAAGGTTCAACACACAGTGTAGCACACATTACAAATTCTCAAGTCCACAAAGATAAAGTATGAATTTATTACATCCAAAGTGACATGACTACAAGATCAACTAGAAATAGGCTTTAATCCATTCTTCTCCCCCTTTGTCATCAATCATCCATAAAGGGCCTGGAGAAGCTTGTAGTCACGCTCCCATCATGCATCCAATCTCCTCCGCCGCTAGAAGGTCGGGCTATGATCATCTGACGAAGAAGATGTAGTCCAATGAAAACCTTCACTCAAGTGAATGTGTATGTGTGATAATATGGAGTGATTCGGATGTGCTAGCCATGGAAGAAAATATGGATGAGCTAAACATACCATGACTAGGAGCAGAAGTGGGTCCGAAGATAGAAGCTGCTGCCAGTGAAGCAAAGTCTCTGGGAGATGGAGATGGTGCACTAGAGAACTGAACTCCCGCCATAGAAGATGACGCACCACCATATGCATATGATGAGGACGGGAGTGTAGCAGCTGCATGGGTAGGTCCTGGAGGTGCAAACCCAAACGAGGGACCAAACAAGTCACCCTCTGAAGTAGGCATGTATGGCATGGTCCCTGGAGCACCAACTGACTGTGGAGGGGGTGGCGGAGGCTGTGAGCTCGACCCAACATGTCCGTATCCAAATATGTCACCATACTCCTCAAAGTAACCCGCACTCATGTGATCGGTCATGATGTTTCGAAGCGGGGGAATCTCGGGCAACTCAAGAGGTGGTGAAATAGGTGACGGAGGATCATTTGGACTCAATGCTATGTGTAATCTCTTGATTGCATCTCGAGTCTTCTTGTTCTCAATTCTCTGCTGCCTAACATCAACCTGGACGTCCCTCTGGCCTTTGCAAATGCCTGTGAACATAGATATGAATTTCCGAATGGGAGAGGTCCGTCCTGCTGGCTGTGTACCACTGCTAGACCCAAACCGGTCAGACCGGTTTGGGGAACCGGTCAGACCGGTTCTGGCCTGCTGCTGAGAAGGCTGCTGTGGCTGCTGCTGATCACCTCCGGCTGATGCATCTGTGTCTGCTGGTGAAGGAGAAGGCATCCTAAATTTGTGAGGCACAGGAGGGCGAAGTGGCTTGTGTGGGGTATCCTTCTTGATTTTCAGACTTGTGACCCTCTCAATAAGAAACATGATGAATGGACTGTAGGCACAAATCTTTTGAGGGCTCTCAGAAATAGTCTTGATCTCATGCCAAATGAAATCGGCAACGCTAAATGGAGGAGTCTCCTCACCAATCCTCAGATAATACATCAAATTTCTCATGTAGAGTGAGATTTCTGAGGTGTTGCCATCTCTAGGAGTGAGTGTCTTTCTGAGCAATCTATAAAGAGACCCATAGTAGGTATAGAGACCACTCACTTTCCCCCAACTGTCACGCTGGTCTCTGGGATACATGAACTTAATCTCTGATGGTTCCATGACACCCCGGTCATGTATCCTAACTGTGTCATCACTTTCATGTCCAACTCTGAGAATGGAAGCAAAGTTGGAAAAGGTGACATGAAAGCGCTGTCCCTCTGTCATCCAATGCATGGCTCTCTCTTGCTCACCATTTTCCTCATAGTAACCGAAGAACACAGTAGCATAAAACTGAGCAATGACTTCCTTGTTCCAATTGTGCTTGAAGCCCATGAGATGTTTGATTCTCTTTTCAGAACACACTCTGATGATCTCATTGAATACAGGATTGTCTTGCTTGCTCATGTACTCCCAATCTACATACTGTGCATCAGATGTGATTTTGGTCTTCTTCATGATAGCTGTGGCATAAAAGTCCTGCTGAAAAAGAGTCCAAAATCTGTAGTCAGTGGCTGTCCTATCCACACCAAGTGGACTAGTCCTCCTCAACCTCCTGACAACATCAGTCATCCCACCAGCAAGATAGTCTGTCACTCTTCTGCTAGCTGGGCCAGTGGGTCGACAAATCTCCAGAATGAGAGGGGCATTTTCATCAGCAGTGTCATCATCATCTGCCCCCTCATCCTCATCATCTCTCGCTGCCATCTCCTCCTCATCATCGTCACCACCCAATTGATCACGCCTGTATACAACCCTGTAGGTTTCATCCTCAACCTCATCCTCATCAGTGGTGTTCCCAACTTCATCCACCTCCTCAATTTCCTGCTCAGCTGTTCTCTTTGTCCTCCTAGGCCTCAAAGCTCGACCACTAGTCGTACCCAAGCTACTGCCCCCGGCCATATCAAACTTCCCCTTTTTTATTCTCTCGGCATGTGATCCTTTTGGCATCTTCTACTGTCCTTCCTGGGTTCACAGGATGACACACAAAGTATCAATACCCAGGAGATGATTGATCAAAATATTTGAATAGATAGAGTGCATTCAACAGGATTTGAGTCAACTCAGAACAAAACCGGTCAGACCGGTTCCAGGAACCGGTCAGACCGCTTTTGGTCTGAGCTGAGCCAACTCGAGTTGAAAGATCAATTTGGACAAATAAACATGATAAAGTGCCCAGAAAACATATTGGCTCAAGAGTAGAAATCATAGAGAGCATCAAACAGGTTTTGGGTCAGCTCAGGGCCAAACCGGTCAGACCGGTTTCCCAAACCGGTCAGACCGCTTTTGCCTGAGCTGAGCCAAAACTAGTTTGGGGCCAATCTGGACAGCGTATGATCTGGATATTGAAAGGATATTGCAGTACAAGCTATCCCTAGTCCATATGTGAGCAAACACGTTGCAAAACAGGGACTTGAGCCCCCACTGCCCAAACCGGTCAGACCGGTTTGCCAAACCGGTCAGACCGCTTTGCGCAGTGAGGATGCAAATCCTTGTTGCGCAAAATGTAGCCAACCAAATTTAATGATCTCTTAGGGATAGGTTCCTAGACATGCCAGAAGATGTTCTACCAAAGGGTTTTGAGAGATATGCATTGAGCTCATAGATCGGGCGATGGGAAGATTTGAATACCTTGAGAACCTTGAACTCGAGAGGAGATGAAGATTTGAGTGCACAACTTGATGGGAAACAGTCTAGCAGCCTTGTGGCACTCCAAAACCAAAGAGAAAACAACTTTTCCTTGGATGAATCTTCAAATCACCATGGGAGCACCTCCTTGCGGTGAGGAACGAGAGAGAGAGAGGCTGGAGTGGTGAATGGATATGGGAGGAGAGAGGGAATCACGGGCGGCCAGTAAAACAAGTGGGCCACCTTCCTGGGCCAAACCAGTCAGACCGGTTTCTCCCAGGGAGTTGAGTTCTGTCAGGAACTTCGGATCTTCCGAGAATTTGTCGGATCTTCTGATGAGCTTCGGATCTTCCGGGCCAGAAACAACTCAAGACAGAGCTGCTCGGAACTTCCTGTCGGATCTTCCGACCCAATGTCAGATCTTGCTTCAAAACTGTTCCAAAACTTGTTCCCTTGATCTAAAAAATATATTATGATGAAATTTTTCCTTAAAAACTCCAAGAATTTCCACAGAAAAGTTCACTCAGCTGCTTGGGCCCAAACCGGTCAGACCGGTTTTGCCAGAATTTGCCTCCGTCGGAAATTTCCGGTCTTGAGCCCAATTTACGGCAAATGCGACGGAAATTTCCGGTAGTCATCGTAAATTTCCGGTGAAGCACAGCCATATGGTCATATTTGAGTCCTTGAAACACCGGGGATTAATTCTCTGCAAATTTGTCACAAAATTGCTCCACTAGGGAGCCATTAGACATACTACATGGCATATGCTTAAATTATTAGTTTAAAACTTCATCTCTCATAAATGTCCCATAGTTGCAAGTGTCTGGGCCAAACCGGTCAGACCGGTTTGGAAAACCGGTCAGACCGGTTTTGCCAGACTTGTACCGATTGGCGTGGATATCCGATGTTTGATTCAAATCTCGTCGGAACTTGATCCACTGCAACTTAACACAGTATTGCTCTACTAGAGAGCCATTAAAAGCATCACATGGCATATATGAGTAAAAGTTCAATAATGAAATCTAAGTCACTATCAAGCGTCTCATGAGTCAAAGGCTTAGAAACACTTGATCCTACCAAAGGCACTGGTGACTCAAATTTAATCAATTTAGGCACAAAGTTACCGAGATGTCATTGGGTATAGAGTATGATGCGGAAGCAATTTTTCTTGGCTTGCTAGTAGATCATTGAAGATTGTCATTTAAGCCAAGCCACCAATGCATCTCGTAGTCCCTACAATCTCATCAAGCACGCTTTGGTACCCAACTCGTGTTGGGTCCGATGTTGTTAGTCCCAAAATGCTTAGGAACCCAAAATGCTCTTGTGCCGCTCCTTAGAGAACGAATCACCTTGGAGGCACAAGGGGCATTTGGGGAATCCCCAAGCTTTTCATGCATAGAATGGACAATGTCGGGTTTAGTGGTTTTACCATTAGGACAATCTTTACCAAAGTGTCCTTTCTCCCGACATGTGTAGCATGTCTTGTGCTTGATGTTGGTTACCTTCTTCTTGTGTTGCTTGGTAACCAATTCTTGCTTGTGCTTTGCTTGTGCCTTGCGAAATCCCTTGTTAAGCTTTATTTGGGGCTTCTCTTGGTGTAGTCCCACGTTGCTTGGACATGAAGCAACTTGATGCCCTTTCTCAAGGCAACCAAAACATCTTCTCTTCTCCATATTTCTTTGCCTTTTGGAGAGAGTTGGCTTGCCTTCTTTTCTTGTTAAGCACTTGGTGTGAGTAAGCTTTTCATCATTGCTTTGACCTTGGCTTGTGTTGAACTTGACTTGATAAATGCAAGAGCTTTGCACGGTTGATCCCTTCTCAAGCTTCTTCACCATGAATTCACGGTTATCTTGAGAAGGTTGTGCATTGCTCTTCCCTTTGAGAGTTGTCAAGTTCTTTGTGAGTCTTTCCACCTCTTGCTTGAGTTATTCATTTTCTTTTGCAATGAGGTCGTCACAAGACTCTACACACACTTCATCATACCAAGATCGTTTTGCTTGAGAGCAACATGGGTTAGCACATGATAGATTATATTGAATTGTAGAGCATGTGCATGTGTAAGATTGAGGTTCAATAGATTTTACCGATGTGATTATAACCTCATGAGCAATTTCTAATGAAGCATATGATTCTACGAGTTCTTCATGAGAACACAAGAGTTCTTCATGCGTCGCTTGTAGCATCTCATGCTTGCTAGCAATTAATTCTAATTTATGCTTGAGCACTTTGTTTTCTTTTTCTATGGAAGCCATATGAAGAGCATCACAAGTATAATCATCAATAATTGCATCAAACTTACAAACCAAAGTGGCGTTTGAGAGTTTGACTTCCTCAAGCTCTTTGAGAAGAGCTAGGATAGTCTCATCCTTCGAGTTTTCCGCCTTCTCATCTTCTTTGGACTTGTAATATATGAGTGCTTCATCATTGGAGGATGATATAGCTTGTGAGCTTGAAACTTTGCTTGCACGACGTCGGCCTCCCTTCTTGGAGCCAGCTCCACCCTTCCTGCCCAAACCGGTCAGACCGGTTTGGGAAACCGGTCGGACCGGTTTCTGCAGGGAGGTGGCAGCTGAGCCGTATTGCTCTTGTGGGTCCACGGTGGTCATCACATGAGTCTTAGTGCATGTATTTGCTGATGTAGAGCACTCCTCATGTGACTTGGCTCTTGTTTGGTCTTGCGTGTCGCTTTTGATGTTGCCATATAGCTTCTCAATTCGAGCCCAAATAAGATGAGCATCAAATAGAGTTGCTTCATCTTCTAGAATCAATTCTCTAACTTCATGGCTCACAACATCAAATAAGAAGTTAGCGACACGAGCGTTGAGTTGAAAGCAATTCATCTCGTCTTCGGTTGGATTGGACACGCTCCAATCAACACTAGGACGATTAATGCCTTCAACTACAACACGCTCAAGAATAGGACTCATAGCCCTAAGATCATTAAGTACATGAGCGGACCAAGTGGAATAATTTGATCCGTCACTAGCTAGTGGCTCATAGGTTACCTCACAAGTGGTCGACATCTTTCCTCACGGCGGTTAAGCTTGGATGTGAGGCCAAGCTCTGATACCAATTGAAAGGACCTTGATGTCACCTAGAGGGGGGGTGAATAGGTGAATCTGCAAATTACAAACTTTTTCACACAGTCAGTGCAGAAACCGGTCAGACCGGTTTCTAAAACCGGTCAGACCGCTTTCCTGAAAGCGGTCAGACCGCTTTGCCAAAGCGGTCAGACCGGTTTTCCACAGAGAAAACCAACTATGTAAATTAACCCCCTCTACGAGTTCTAGCACAAACCAAACTTGATGATGGGCTCTTGTAGATGATAACTAGCAGGTTCACTTAGTCCCTGCACACAAGTAGAGCACACCCAAGTAGAACGATGCGGAAGCGAGTATAAATGCTAGAATTGAACTTGTGAAGTAAAACAAGAGACAATGATTTGTTTTCCCGAAGTTCGGAGTTCACCGCTGCCACAAAGGCTGTCACAAAGACACGATGAATCCTAGTCTCCGTTGAGGGCCTACGAAAGGCGGGCTTATCCACTCCAAGCCACTTTCCTCGGTTCCACTAGCTTTTGACCCTTTTCCACGAAGGAGGCTAGGCCAGCCTTTACAACCAATCCGTGGCTTACCACACACGAGGTAGCTCACCGGCGACACCTAACCGTCTAGGAGGATTCACCTCCAAGAGTAACAAATGCTTCAATTGTTGCTTGACTTCACCGGAAGTGCTCAAGACTATGGATATGCTCTCAATAGCTGCAATTTGCTTTCACTTGCTATCTATAGCTCACAACACATACATCCCTCAACCCAAAACAAAAGATATGATCAAAATCAATCAACTCTCACAAAGAGAGGTTTGGGGAGAGCTTGCTGGTGCTTGGGAAGGCTAGGGACGAGCCACAAAGGCAAATGAACCAGCACCCCTCACAAGAGAGGGGTATGGGGTATAAATACCCCACACAACACAAACTAGCCGTTATAGCCGTTGGAAACCGGTCGGACCGGTTTCCCAAACCGGTCAGACCGGTTTTCAAACCAATATAGCCGTTACCCCTGTCAGAGCCCCAAACCGGCCAGACCGGTTTCCCAAACCGGTCAGACCGGTTTGGGTCGAGTTAGCACACTTGAGTCCTAAACCGGTCAGACCGGTTTCCCAAACCGGTCAGACCGGTTTGGGTGGACTCAGCACACTAAGTCCCTAAAGGACACCACTCTCAAGGCTATCTCACATGGGTTGAACTATGAGCACTTTTTGGTGTAATCAAAACAACTAAAGTTGCATCCCTCTTGATAGTACGACATTCCTAAACTCAAGATAAAAACAATAGATAGAATCTACCACTTGAGCCTTTATATCTTCATTGATGCCATACTTGATCATTTTCAACTTGAGGGGTTCAACTTCATGTCTTGCTTGAGCAAATCCAATCTTGAGCCAATGGCTTAGAATTTCCATTGTATGAAACAATTCATAAGCCATTCCACTATATGATCAATAAAGATTAGATGCTTTGCATTGCTTCACTTGATATGACTTGATCGATGTATAGAAACCAAACTATAATGTTAGACTTTTCCACAAAGTCCCTCGGCTACAAGACCAACTTGCCCTTCACTTTGTTAGGAATGTCACTCGCATCTAGCTTGATCCCTTCCGTCCTCTCTTGCCAAATTAAGCTACGCTTTGCATTGCATCATTAATGAAATCCACATTGAATATCCTTGTCATCAATTGATTTGAAATGTCTTCAATATTGTTTTGTATGTTGTCTTGTATGTTTTCTTTGGTAGATAACTTGTCCATAAGCATCAATGCACTTGAGACCATATACTAACCATAGAATCATGTCTCATTTTGAATATAACCATTGCCATGGATCAAGCCCAAAGAAATCCCAATTTCTTCAATTATTTTTGTCCCAAAAACCTTTGACAAGTATCTTATAGATGAGACCAACTAATTTGCATAAGACCGTGTCTCATTTGTCATTTCACTTCACTTGTCATTGTATTGATTGCATGGGATGATTACCACTTGTTTGCTTTCTTTGTTATTTCCTGCTTATACACTTAAGCAAACAAGTTAAATAACTAATCATGTTGTCATCCAAAATCACCAAAACATATAAGTGCCTAGATGCACTTTCATTGGGTCATATACGTCTTTTGATATGAGATACACGGGTGAAGGTAGCTACCAGCGATGGTAGAAAGTAATTTTCCCATATATATATATATATATATATATATATATATATATATATATATATATATATATATATATATATATATAGGACGAGTTTTATCTACCATCGCTTGTAGCTACCATCACCATCAATATACCATTGTATGTATGTCCACATACTCATTTATCAGTTTGAGTGTGTTCGTATACTAATCCTAAGATATTTCAAAGAAAATTGTATGAAAAAATTCAAAAGCAACCCTATTTTTTAATTTATCATGATTATAGCATTATACTAGTATATAAAATTAGTATATCCACATACTCAAAGTACGCTTACATACTCAACCTACATACCACCCAGATAGTATAGTATCATCATATACTACATGTACATACTCTTCGTTGGACCATACACGTCTTCTAACATGAGATACACAGGTGATGGTAGCTACCAGCGATGGTAGAAAGGAATTTTCCTATATATATATATATATTATACTATAAGGATCCAGTAGAATTGAAAATGCTTCTCACCCAAAAAAATCCTACCCACCCCTCACAGACGACCCACATGTCATGTCCAACGGTGGAAACGACGTGGAAACACTACAAGGAACTATATAATCTGCAACGGAATCGTTACGTGGCAGATCGTTGAAAATCCGTCACAATTCTGTATCCGCGACGGTTTCAGATTTCGTGGTTGAATGAGCGCGGTGGATTAAATCCGCCGACGGATCTTACAAAACGTCATGGTTTGACGCGATCTGTGACGTTTTTCGACCGTCGCAAAACAGCCCGAAGCCCACTCAGCCCAGCCCAAAGCCCAGTGTTGGTGACGAAAATGACCGTCACAAATTGCTGCTGACATGGACGATGATGTGGCCGCCTACGTGGACGATGACCTGGCCGCGCTACGTGGACGATGACGTGGCCGCGCTACGTGGACAATGACGTGGACGCGCTGTTGACGTAAAATCCGCACCTTACGCCAAGCACACAGCAAGCCGAATTAGCTGGCTTCACACGTGGCCCGGACTTTTGAATCCGGAAGCGTGCCAGTCAGTTTGCCTGAAAACTAACAAAGGGACAAAAAAGTTTAGATCAAAACCTGGAACGTGCCGGGTGAGACCAGACAGTTCCATATTTGCGGCTACGGAGCCAGTTTCGAACGACATATAGCTACGGAGAAGCTATCTGTCGGCAGTTAAAACCTCATTCGGCAATCGGCAAGGCACGCAAGGAACGCACTGCCGAATGCGTGACGTAAGCATGACGAAAGATCGGCTTTCAACCGAATGAACGTTGTAACACGTACTCATAGCCGATTAACGAGAAACAGAGCATGATAGATAAATAAAAGGGTGAAACATGATCATAAATTCGCAGTAAACAGGGAATGCATAGGCCGAAAGCAGCACCCGTCAAGCATGATAACAAAACAAGTTAATCCACCGCATGATACGACTTGTTTGAGACCACGCCACTAATCAGATTAGATCAATCCACCGCATGATACAGTCTAACCATGAAAAGCTAAAAGCATTCAATGTTTAATTACGAACCCACAACACAGTCACGAATTTACATCGAAACAAGAATGCATAGGCCGAAAGCAGCACCCGTCAAGCATGGCAACGAACGAGTTAATCCACCGCATGATACAACTCGTTTGAGGCCACACCACCAATCAGATTAGATCAATCCACCGCATGATACAATCTAATCGTGAAAGGCTAAAAGCATTCATTGTCCAATGCAAACCCACGAACACACGTTCACTCGTGAGAGTACTGCCGAATACGGCTACTTAGCCGAATCGGGGTCCGCGGCGAAGGAACAAACTTAATCGGTAAAGATAAATCTATCAGATCGAATCGAATTCTAATCCACCGGATGATTAGCTCTAAGACGACCCAAAAACCTGCATCTACCGCATGATACCCGGTTCTGTCAAGACCTACACGATACCGACAAGCTCGAACCCGCGACACGTGGCAACCTAGATCGGTTTCGGATTCGGCTATGAGGGGATAAGTCGTCGCACCGTAAAGCAAAGCCGATTCTAGCCGATCTAGATTGGGCAAAGGTGTGTTACATGAATTAAACACAGAGTAAAAACGAAGCAACATGGGGTAACTTAATGAATCTGTTAGATCTTGCCGAAATCTAACAGAGCCGATAACTTGGTCCATACTAGATCTTAGCCCACCGCATGGCTCATGACCTAACAGAGGAACCTTCTTGAGACCACAACTTAAATCCACCGGATGATACTAAGCATGGTAACAAGACTACTTGCATCAAAGCTTAAATCCACCGCATGATACTAAGCATGATACAAGGTTGCCGGTACTTACGGAGGTCGACGGATCGATGACTCCTCTCGAAGAACTCGACGACTCGACTAAAGGACTCGATGTTGGCACGGGGCCGGTTTGTTGTATGATTGATTGTATTATCCTCTATCACAGTTGCCACGGGTTTATATTTATACCCAGGTCTTGATACAACTCCTAGTCGGACACGACTACAACACTTGTTTCTAAAAATAAATGACGAATCTTTGTGCCCATATTGCGTTCCTTGTTCGAACCGGCCTTTTCCTTATATTGATCCACGTCATCATGTCTTCCCGAATGCTACCACTCTTCGCCTGCGGAACAATGTCTCTGCCGAATGATGACGTATTCCCGACCGCAGAACGTCTTTGCCGAATGCCTCTGGGGAAAAACTCCTTTGCCGAATGACATCTCTTCGACGACTCCGGCCCACATGTCAGCCTCTTCCTGGTGCCAATTTTTGGTGTCAACACATGCCCCTTCAATTTCGGGATAAGAGGTAACTTTTATCTCGGAATTGACCAGAAGCACTTAACATTTCCAAGTTAGTTCTGCTCGGCACCCGCTTCTCCTTTTGAATCTTCAGAGTTCTCATCCGGATCCGAACCCTAAGTCATCAACTTCCAAGATCCAACCTTCAAATGGCGGACCAAGATCTTGCTCTCCACGTAAACTTCAATCCCCTCAAGCATGTTCGGCATTCTTCTTTCGATTTGCATTTTAAATTTCTTCTTATCCCCTTTCATTCTTGATAGGCCCTAGCTACCGAAATCCTCATCCCTGTTGAGGAAAAATCTCCATCCTACTTCCTCGGTCCCGTAGGAGATTCAGATCCTTCTGAAATCATTGCGGCCGAATCTCAGCGGATTCCTTTTAAGATTTCACTGACAAAACCTCATGAGTGGCAAGACGCCTTCAAGAACTGGCCTTTGCCCCCAATTGCCGGATGGAGAAATTGGTACAAAAGGATTTCTGACGATAAAAGTCCCCAGACGCAGAATTGGGACAGTCTTCGTATTTCTCATTGCTTGGAGCTATCTCTAGCTGAAACACCAAAGAATGAGAACCTTCTGATCGCAGCTTGCCATTTCTGGTCCAATGGTGTAAATGCTTTTCTTTTCGGCCATGGCCCAATGTCCCCTACCTTAGCCGATGTCTACATGATGACCGTCCTGAATGTTACAGGAACTGTGTACCCATATGACCATAAAGGTTCCTCCAAGCAGACAGGAGTAAGAACAGGGGTTGGATACAAGAGATATATCCAGAATCATATGTCTGATGGTCCTCTGACTGATGTCGAATACAGGGCTTTCCTGAACATGTGGCTATGCAGATCAGTCTTTTGTGGCAAAGCCAATGAGCCAACCTTGAATCATATCGTGATGGCCGAAGAGCTGGCTGCTGGAAAAGTCATCCCACTTGGGAAATACCTCCTGGGAAGTGTTTACCATATGCTCAACCAAACCACCCACCTGATGCACACTAGCAAGAAGATCCCATGTGTCAATGGTCCCTGGTGGTTTGTCCAAATGTGGCTGCAATTATACATGCATCAAATTGTTGCTATTGATCTCAACAGCCGAGACTTCCCTTCAATCAATTATAAAGAAGGAGAAACCCGGAAAACCAAAGGTTGTCAAACCTATGGAGAAGCTGCCTCCACTGTACCTATCAACAAGAACATTGGTGAACTGTTTGAGCTCTTCTTCAGAGGTTTTGCCAATCCTCTTTGGTTCCCATATTCGGACAATGACAATCTTACTCTCCCTTGCGAATTCAGCTTTGAGATTGGATGCACTGATGTACAATCTGTAGCAATTTTTAATGCCTTCATCCAGCCTTGCATCCTGCCAGCCGAATTCTGTGGAGGGAGGCTAGTCCAAAGCACTTATGAATATTATCAGCCAAATATGATGGCTAGACAGTTGGGATGTGGCCAAGTGCCCCCTAGGCTATTTCTCCATGAATTCCTCAGGCCTAGAGAAATAGTCAAGGATTCCACAGAAACAAGAAGGATTTTCACCTATAAATGCTGTGGAACTATTTATGCACCTGATCCTTTTGTGCCAATAATATCTGCCCATCCTTCCTTCACTCTCTGGTGGCAAGAATTCCATGATCATATCTTCAATATGCCAATCTATCCCTTCTGCCTTGAGTTAATGCCTGATTATCAGCCAACTGCAGAGGTAATATGCTTATTCCTTTATCTGTCTTCATAACATTGACTCCAATCGATTCTGACTCTAATATTTTGCAGGACATAACACCTGCCCCCCTTGCCAGAGTAATCTTATACAAAACCGCAGGCCCAATATCTGCTTTGGGGCATCAATCTCCTACCTTGGCTCGGCTGATGGCTAGACAAGCTTCTTCAGATCCAATACTCACTAGACCATCATCTGTCAAGAGGAAAACTCTTTCTTTAACTGCCCCTTCAGTTGTAAAGAAGAAAAGAACAAGTAGCAAAATCAAGGTCAGAGTCTTTTTTCTTTGACTATAATGCTTTTGGTGTTTTGCTCAGCTTTATTTCTTTTTGATTTCAGGCCAGAGAACAGCAGCCAGCAATCAGTACAGGTCCTGCCGATGCTTCAATGATTGGTAAAATTTCTCACTATTTTGTCTTTAAAGTTCCTCTCCATCGGCATTGATTCCTTTTCAGTTTTAGAGCAAATCTCAATAGACCCAATCTTGGAGAGTCCTCCTTCTCATCAAGAACTAGCTTCAGCTTCACCTGATGTTCCTCAACCAGAAGCCTCTTCTCCACCAAAAGATCTTCCAAGCTCTCCTCAGCATGACATACAAGAATCTTTGCCTGAGCTCGAGCTGCCCTCTCTTTCCATCCAAGAGATCAGGAATGAGGTAGAGATAATTACCCAGTCTTCCAGTTCTTTATTCAATGGATCATCAATAATTCGGCATAATCTTCTTTCAGGAGAAAACCACTTCTTCACCCAGCTATTCATTTGCTGTGGATGATCTAGTTGCCGAACAAGGAGAAGAAACCTCTTCTGGTCAAACTTTATCAGAGGAGAACCAAGCAAAACTGAAGGAAATCCTCTCTTTTCTGCATAAGGACACTCGGGAACAAGTTACCAATGCTGATCTTTTAAGAGACTTGCTTGAATCATTTGACCAAGATCTTCCTGCCGATATCAAGACTTCTTTAGATCCAATTTCCAGATTGGATGATCATTTTATCGCAGTGAAGCAAGCTCTGAAGAATCAATCGGCTCAACCAGCCTTGGAGCAAAGGAGAACTTTGGTCAAGCAATCTGTAAAAGACCTGCATACTCAAGTCCAGAATGACAAGGAATTATTGACCAAACTGGAATCTGAACTTGAAATAAAGGAGATCAGAAAAGCTGCACTTGAAGCCGAATTGAGAGATCTATCGGCCGAAATTGAAGCTGACAAGAAGAAAATAGTCGAGCTTCCCAAGCTAACAGAGAGGAGGCGAAAGGAAGCCTTAGCAGCTCTAAACGAAGACAAACAACTCAAGGCGAAGCTTGCTGCCCTGACCAGAACCCAAGAAGCTGAATAAAACTTATTAGAGAACATTAGCAACATGATATCAAATGCCAAAAATGTAATCTCAAAGTTCTTGGGTGTGTGAATTGTGTCAAATAGTTCAATAGCCGAATGTTTTATCAACCCTGTAATCTTGTCATCTCTTAACTCTGCTTTTCTCCATTGTGGATGACTCATTCGGCAAAGTTGGCCATAATAGCACTTAGACCCGAAAACACTTCAACCACGACATAGCCGAATCTCATCCAGTCAAAGCCGAATACGACTCGATAAGAATCTCAAACGACATGAGAACCGATCGGCTGGAAAATCCTTTCCACCTTCCTAACTCTTCGGAATATGCGCCACGATCTTTGGCCACGATTTCCTCTGCGGGCTCTATAAATAAACATACCGAGTATCCCACAGTTTTTCACCAAGTTCTTTGTCTTCCAAGTTCTTGCCGGCCCAGATCATTCTTTTCCCCATCCACAGTAACTCCGAGGAACTTCCAATGGCCGACAACAACAGGAGGCGCCCGGCCGCCGATGAGGCCGAAGGAAGTCGTGCCGGCGCTCGCCGCAGGTGATTGGCTGTTTACTTCTCTCTGTTCTTCTCGAGATTTCTTTCCTCTTTCTTGACGAATCTCTCTGTTCTTTCAGGGTAATCCAATGGATTGCCGGCGCTGGGGCGCCAATTGCAGCTCCAGCCGCTGCTCCTGCGGCATCTTCGAGTTCGTCCAATCGATCTCTCGAATCGGACGACTACCGCTACACGGACGGCGATGCCCGCCGATTCAAAGCGGAGCGTGACGATACTCGCCGCGAGTTGGAGGCTATCTCCAAGCAAGCCGGGATTGCTGACCTCGAATGGCAGCACGAGCGCAAGCAGCTGCTCGAAGTCATTGATGGTGAGTCCTGCAATCTGCTCAATCTCAATCTTGTCCCCCAACTGATATTATTCTGCTGCCCCTTTTGTAAACTTGCAGCGCGTGATGCTGAACTCGATCGACTGAAGGCGCTGGTGGATGAGCTGGCGAACAAGGTGAATGCTCCTGGGGACACACCAGAAGCTCGCCTCGGTGCGGTGGCGGGCCGCATCGATGAGGTGGCCTCGCACGGCATCCGTCTGGGTACTGCCGCAGGCCTAGTCGCCATGTCGACGCACACCAATACCGACTACTCCAGGCTACCGACCGGCTTCGCTAATGATAACCCGGAGGAGATCGACGACATCGAGGCCTCCATAGATCGCCTTGATGCTCATGGCGCCGCCATTGCCGATTCCATTCATCCCCAGTCCGTTTTGAACAGGCTATTCCATTAGTTTGTACTAGGGATTTATGGAATTTCGGCAATAAAACTTATCTTTTGTGATCTTGCATGAACATCTGATGTAATATATTTTGTGCTAAGGGCAATACATTCAGTACTGGCCATTTTCCTTTTCTGTCAACATTTGTTCTGAAGGCGATCTCTTCCCGAATATCGGCTGTTCGGCAATTTGATATATCAATCATCGATCGATTTCAATACTGGGATAATACCTCTTCAAATATCTTCCATTTATAGCAGAAGCAAATTCTTCTCCCAATAATGTCTTCAAAATATATGCATTTCCAGGCACGCATCTAACCACTCTGAAAGGACCTTCCCAATTTGGAGACCATTTGCCGAATGCTGCATATTTGGTTCCAATCGGCAATATCGCTTTCCAAACTAGATCACCTTCTGTAAATTGCTTAACCTTCACCTTCTTGTTGTAATACTTAGCAACTCGCATTTTGTTCTTCTCAATATTCTCCAAGGCCCTGAGACGAATCATATGCAAATCTTCTAATTCGTCCATCATTAAATCTTTATAATCCTTAGAACTTAAATCTTTTTGCAACTTTATTCTTCTTGAGTCTAATTGTATTTCCCACGGCAAGATAGCATGATGCCCATACACCAACTCATAAGGAGACGTCTGTGTAGCCCCATGTGGAGCCATTCGGTAAGCCCATAAAGCCTCATTGAGTACCGAATGCCACTTTCTCGGCTTCTGATCAATCTTCTTCTGTATAATTTTAATCATAATCTTGTTAGAAGCCTCTGCCTAACCATTAGCTTGGGCATAATAAGGAGAAGAATTTAATAATTTGATGCCCATACTTTCAGCAAAATCTTTGAACTCTGCAGATGTAAATTGAGCCCCTTGATCTGTGGTGATTGTTTGAGGAATCCCAAATCTGTAAATGATATGTTCTTTAACAAATTCAACCATATTCTCCGATGTTACCTTCTTTAACGGAATTGCCTCAACCCACTTGGTAAAATAATCGGTTGCCAAAAGCACAAACTTATGCCCCTTGCTAGATGGAGGGTTTATTTGGCCAATCAAATCTATTCCCCATCCTCTGAATGGCCATGGCTTGATAATGGGATTCAAAGCCGATGCCGGAACTCTCTGAATGTTTCCAAATCTCTGACAGTCTTGACATCCCCTATAATATTCAAAACAATCTCCCAACATTGTCGGCCAGTAATATCCAGTTCTTCTAATAACCCACTTCATTCGGTAGGCCGATTGATGTGCTCCACACAACCCATCATGTACTTCACTCATCAGCCTTTTTGCTTCTTCATGATTTAAGCAATGTAACAGCACCCCATCCAAGGATTTATAATACAAATTATCATCAAGAAGAACAAACTTTAAAGCTTTATACCTGAGCTTTCTAGAAACCTTTCGGGATGGATTCTCCAAATAATCGGCAATTTCTTTCCTCCAATCATCTTCTGCCAGATTATTCCCGAAAGCATGTACATCATTAGCAAACACTTCTTGAAGCTCTCTATAACCTGATGCACTTTGAGCCAATCTATTTGCCTCTCCATTATCCCCTCTAGGAATGTGTTGTAGAATTACTGACCGAAAGCTCTTCAATATTTCTTTGCATTCTTCATAGTAATTCCTCAAGGTATCACTTTTGCACTCATATTCACCATTCAATTGTTTTATAACCAATTCTGAATCTCCAAAAATTTCAACCGCAATGGCCTTTGCTTCTTTCAAATATTGGAGCCCTTTGAGCAATGCCTCATACTCAGCTTGATTGTTAGTAACAGCAGATTGAATGGGAACAGCAAATTCAAATGTTTCTCCTTTGGGTGAAATTAATAAGATACCTGCTCCACCACCTTTGTTGCATGAAGACCCATCAAAGAATAACACCCAAGGAACAATGTTAAGCAAATTTATCGATGTATCATGATGTTCAGTAATGAAGTCGGCAATAATCTGTCCCTTAACAGCCTTTGCCGATTCAAACCTTAACTCAAATTCAGACAAAGCTAAAATCCATTTGCCAATCCTTCCGTTCAAAATTGGCATAGACAACATGTGTTTTATCACATCAAACTTTGAATACACAATGCATTCGGCATGTAGTAAATAGTGCCGAAATTTTGTACAGGAGTAGTAAACACATAAGCAAAGCTTCTCTATAGCCGAATACCTTGTCTCTGGATCTAGTAACTTTCGGCTAAGGTATGCAACTACTCTTTCTTTCCCTTCAAATTCTTGAATGAGGGCCGATCCAATAGTTTGGGCATCGGCCGCCACGTACAACTTGAAAGGCTTATTCAATTGTGGAGGTACCAATACTGGTGGCTTCTTCATGTACTCCTTTATTTCATTAAAAGCCTTCTGTTGTTCGTCACCCCATACAAACTTTTGATCCTTTTTTATTTTCAACAGTGAGGAAAAGGGCAACACCTTTTGTGACAAGTTTGATATGAATCTTCTCACAAAATTTATCTTGCCAAGTAGCGATTGTAACTCTTTAAGATTAGTTGGAGGAACAATTTCATCAATTGCCTTCATGCTTTTCTTACCAACTCCTATTCCTCCTTCATGTATCAAAAATCCCAGAAACTCTCCAGCCGAAACTCCAAAAGCACACTTGTTCGGGTTCATCTTAAGCCCATGTTTCCTGGTGCATTCTAGAGTTTTCCTTATGTCGGCCAAATGAGACTCATGATCCAATGACTTGATCACCACATCATCAATATATATTTCCACAATCTTGCCGATCAACTCATGAAAAATATAATTCATAGCCCTTTGATAAGTTGCACCGGCATTTTTCAATCCAAAGGTCATGACAACCCACTCAAACAACCCTATGTGTCCAGGACACCTGAAAGCTGTCTTTACTATATCTTCCAATGCCATATAAATCTGATTGTATCCTGCGTTACCATCCATGAAACTGAGCACTTTGTATCCAGCAGCAGCATCAACCAATGAATCAACAATAGGCATTGGATATCCATCCATGGGTGTAGCCTTGTTTAGGTCTCTAAAATCTATGCAAACCCTCATCTTTCCATTTTTCTTATAGACAGGAACAATATTAGAGATCCAATCCGCGTATTTACATGGCCGAATGAAATTTGCATCTAGTAATCTTTCAATCTCCTTTTTCACATCGGCCAACACCTCTTCCTTGTAGATTTTTCGGGGTGGTTGCTTGTAAGGCCTGTATCCAGGTTTGATTGGCAACCGATGCTCAACAATAGAACGGTCTAGACCGGGCATCTCCGAATAATCCCAAGCAAAGCAGTCCTTGTATTCTTTTAACAATGTTACCAACTTTTCTTTGAAAACCGAATCCAAGTTAGCACTGATAAATGTCGGCCTTGGCTTGTCACCATCTCCAATGTTCACTTCTTCTAATTTATCGGCCGACACAAATCCACGTCCTAATTTTCCATCAGTTCCATCAATTGGATTTTCCATCAAAAATTACTATGAGAGCCGACTGCTTCGATCGGCTGCTGATCACTGCTGGCTGGTGCCACAGGACCTTCTCCCCAGTCTTTGCCTGAGAAACAATCTATGCCTTGATATTCCCAGAAAGCTGGTTCCATATTTGCCACGCTTATTGAATCATCTGCTTGGACAATCTCCACCTCATCATCTATCCACTGAATAAGCTGTTGATGCATAGTAGATGGAATACAACAATTTGCATGAATCCAATCTCTTCCAAGCAGCAAGCTATATGCCCCTTTGCCCTCAATGACAAAGAAAGTCGTAAGAAGAATCTTGGACCCAATCATCAGATCAACGTGCACACATCCCTTGGTGTCCGAAGGATTTCCAGCAAAATCATTCAGAATTATGCTCGTTGGTGTCAAATCTCTAGGGCCCATACCAAGCTTCCTGAATGTGGTATATGGCATTACATTGACAGCAGCTCCTCCATCGACAAACATCTTGGTCAATGGTTTGCCATTAACATATCCCTTCAAGTACAGTGGCTTCATGTGCCGATTCTGGGTTGGCTTCTCAAAAACAGCTTGTTTGTTCAACATCAATTGTGCCATCAACCCAAATTGTTCGGCATCATCTATATCGGGCAATATTTCTTCCTGTACAATTTGGTTAGCTGGAGCCATGAATTCATTCGGCAGAAAACATACCATACATGTAGGAGCCGAATGACTATGTTCGTCAGGCCTGTCTTTTGGGAGCCATATTGATTTCACCTTGACCTTTGCTTGCTTCAATTCCCGATTCCTCAGGCGCTGTACTCTTCTCTTCTGGCTCTTCCTCAAACCAGGTGGGCACCATTGTCCTTCTTGCCACACATAAGCATGATCTTCTTCTTCTTCACGATCAACCCACTTGTAATCAACATGTCTCTTTTTTGGTTGATCATTAAAACGCCGATTATCACTAGGATGCACCCTGCCAATTCTTTCATGGACAGATCGGCGATTGACATTTCCCTGCCTATATTCATCATACCTATTATTGCATTCAGGACAACTATTCCATGTGGGAAGCTTCAAACCTTCGTTCCAACAGTGTCTGAAGAATGCACACCCCCAATGCGCACGTTCCTGCTCTCGAGCATATTCTTCTTGTTCTTCCTCAAGCCTTTCTTCTTCGCGCCTTCTTTTCTCCTCCTCGTATTCACGCCTTTGAAAACGCTCCTTTTCTTGCTGACGCTGCCATTTGTTGAGGAGAATACGTGTAGTAACTCTAGGTTTAAAGGATTCTCCCACTTCAAATCGGCTATTCGGGAACCGAAGATCTTTCTGGCGAATCTGTTCAATTGTGATCTGCCGAGTGGGATCAACTGAACCATCCTGTCTTGCCTTCTTTGAGGTTAAAACTTTCAATCTTCCCTTTTCTCCAGATGGAACAGCATTCACCATATTAACCGAGAACCCGATCATATTCTGAGGGAAAGGGTTACTGTCCAGTTTCATCTTGTTGTCGAATTTCAGATGTCCTTCCTGGATAGCTTTCTGAATCTTCATCCTAAAGACTCTGCATTCATTAATGGAATGAGAATTTCTATCATGAAACCCACAGTACCTCTTATCTTTCACTCCATCGGGCCGAAGCATAGAATGCCCCTCTGGCAATTTGATTCGGCCTTCTTTCACCAGGAACTCAAACAATTTGTCCGCCTTAGTCACATCAAAATCATACGTTCCCTTCACCTGTTTGATCCATCTTTGAGTCATTGTAACTGGTTCTTTGCTCCACACTATCTCTGCTGCGGCTATCTCCTCGCTATCTTCATATTCATCTTCTTGATCTGCTCTTTCAAGGAATTGGTTATAGATGTCAGCTACATCATTATTTTTAGCAAATCTGACATCTTTCTTGAAACCATATGCCTGGTTACTCATCAAGGCCAATCTGTGCGACAACTGGCCCAGATCATCAAACTCCATCCCGAACAGCTTCTCCCGAATGGCAGGCAGCATGCCAGCTACAACCATACCAGCCAGCTGGTCATCAGGTATGTTCAGAGAAAAACACATGCTTTTTGTTTCCCTAAATCTCCTGAGGAACTCCGTAGGTGTTTCATTATTCCTCTGCCTTAAGCTGGTCAAATCAACCAACTTTTTCTCGGTACTGCCAATGTAGTAATGAGCATGGAATTTCTGTTCCAGGTCTTTCCAGGTGCAAATCGACTGAGCAGGCAAAGAAGCAAACCATGTAAAAGCTGGACCCGTCAGTGACAAAGGAAAGTATCTGATTCTGAAAGCCTCATCTGCCGAAGCCTCTCCAAGCTGCATCAGATATCGAGCTATATGTTCCACAGTGCTAGTATCATCTTGTCCTGAGAATTTAGTAAACTCTGTAGGCACCTTGACTCTATTCGGTAATGATACCCTTTGGTACCATTCCGGGAAAGGAGATGAGTACATGTACCCCTGATTTTTAGGCTTCAGACCGAATTGATTTTGCAATACATCGGTCATTTTTTGCACCATGAGGTCAATACTGGTATCTTGATTCCCTGGTCTTCCAGCAAGCATGCCTGCAGTACCAATATATCCAGGATTCGGGAGAGCGTCGATAGCATTGTAATCCATAAACTCTGAATATCCGTTTCCATATAAATCTCTCTGCAGTCTGTTGTTCAAAGGAGATATCTTGTAAGCAGAAGCAGGCGGATTCCCTGTGGTGCCGAATGCCATATCACCGTATGTGCGAGTTTTCGGCAGTGCAGGCTGAGGATCTTGCCGAATCGGTTGTCCATTTGTATCTTTAGTACCAGAACCTCCAGTTTCATCAACATTTCCTTTACCATGTAGTTTCTGAACTGGTGCTTGAACATTGAAGTACGTTGGACCACCCAATTGCCCATGTATTTGCTCGAAGGGTTTATCCACATGCTGACCAAAAATGCTTATCATTATATGCCGAAAACTGTTCAAGAACGCAGCATTGTGATTGCTCATTGCTTCCCCCAAAGCTTTGTATAACAAGCCCGAAAATCTCTCCCTCTCTTCTTCTTCAGTAAGATCAGATTGCCCAGGAAGGAGAACTCTTGGCAGATCGGACTTGAGAAAAGGTGCACCACTCCTGTTCTTGGCGAAAGACAGTAAACATTTGTTAATGAATTGGTTGGCAGCAACCTTTACCATCTGTTGATGCTCTTCAGACAATTCTTCCAAAGTGACATCCATGATGTCGCTCAACTCAGGCATCTTGAAAACTTGTGTGTGTCCCACCGGGCGTGCCAAAAAGTGTGTTGACGTAAAATCCGCACCTTACGCCAAGCACACAGCAAGCCGAATTAGCTGGCTTCACACGTGGCCCGGACTTTTGAATCCGGAAGCGTGCCAGTCAGTTTGCCTGAAAACTAACAAAGGGACAAAAAAGTTTAGATCAAAACCTGAAACGTGCCGGGTGAGACCAGACAGTTCCATATTTGCGGCTACGGAGCCAGTTTCGAACGACATATAGCTATGGAGAAGCTATCTGTCGGCAGTTAAAACCTCATTCGGCAATCGGCAAGGCACGCAAGGAACGCACTGCCGAATGCGTGACGTAAGCATGACGAAAGATCGGCTTTCAACCGAATGAACGTTGTAACACGTACTCATAGCCGATTAACGAGAAACAGAGCATGATAGATAAATAAAAGGGTGAAACATGATCATAAATTCGCAGTAAACAGGGAATGCATAGGCCGAAAGCAGCACCCGTCAAGCATGATAACAAAACAAGTTAATCCACCGCATGATACGACTTGTTTGAGACCACGCCACTAATCAGATTAGATCAATCCACCGCATGATACAGTCTAACCATGAAAAGCTAAAAGCATTCAATGTTTAATTACGAACCCACAACACAGTCACGAATTTACATCGAAACAAGAATGCATAGGCCGAAAGCAGCACCCGTCAAGCATGGCAACGAACGAGTTAATCCACCGCATGATACAACTCGTTTGAGGCCACACCACCAATCAGATTAGATCAATCCACCGCATGATACAATCTAATCATGAAAGGCTAAAAGCATTCATTGTCCAATGCAAACCCACGAACACACGTTCACTCGTGAGAGTACTGCCGAATACGGCTACTTAGCCGAATCGGGGTCCGCGGCGAAGGAACAAACTTAATCGGTAAAGATAAATCTATCAGATCGAATCAAATTCTAATCCACCGGATGATTAGCTCTAAGACGACCCAAAAACCTGCATCTACCGCATGATACCCGGTTCTGTCAAGACCTACACGATACCGACAAGCTCGAACCCGCGACACGTGGCAACCTAGATCGGTTTCGGATTCGGCTATGAGGGGATAAGTCGTCGCACCGTAAAGCAAAGCCGATTCTAGCCGATCTAGATTGGGCAAAGGTGTGTTACATGAATTAAACACAGAGTAAAAACGAAGCAACACGGGGTAACTTAATGAATCTGTTAGATCTTGCCGAAATCTAACAGAGCCGATAACTTGGTCCATACTAGATCTTAGCCCACCGCATGGCTCATGACCTAACAGAGGAACCTTCTTGAGACCACAACTTAAATCCACCGGATGATACTAAGCATGGTAACAAGACTACTTGCATCAAAGCTTAAATCCACCGCATGATACTAAGCATGATACAAGGTTGCCGGTACTTACGGAGGTCGACGGATCGATGACTCCTCTCGAAGAACTCGACGACTCGACTAAAGGACTCGATGTTGGCACGGGGCCGGTTTGTTGTATGATTGATTGTATTATCCTCTATCACAGTTGCCACGGGTTTATATTTATACCCAGGTCTTGATACAACTCCTAGTCGGACACGACTACAACACTTGTTTCTAAAAATAAATGACGAATCTTCGTGCCCATATTGCGTTCCTTGTTCGAACCGGCCTTTTCCTTATATTGATCCACGTCATCATGTCTTCCCGAATGCTACCACTCTTCGCCTGCGGAACAATGTCTCTGCCGAATGATGACGTATTCCCGACCGCAGAACGTCTTTGCCGAATGCCTCTGGGGAAAAACTCCTTTGCCGAATGACATCTCTTCGACGACTCCGGCCCACATGTCAGCCTCTTCCTGGTGCCAATTTTTGGTGTCAACACGCGCTACGTGGACGATGACGTGACGGCCGATTTATTAATTCGCCAATTTCTTAATGGGCCATTAATGGGTCAATTTAAAGAGTGAATCACTTTTTGGCCCAAAAAATTACTCATAAACAATTCAGCCCAGTGATTTGTACAAATGACATTTTAGCCCAAAATTTAAGTCCATAAACAATTCAGCCCAATAATTTATATAAATACCATTTCAGCCCATAAACAATAACATATTCAGTTCAGCCCACAAAAAGCACCCATAAACAATACCATATTCATTTCAGCCCATCAAAATAACATCACATTCCACCATTTCAAAACATCACAACATCAGATTCAAAAGAAATGCAAACAATCTCTAAGTTTCATCTTGCATTAGAAGCAAGGAAAGCAAGCAAGCACACAACATGCAACTCAGACAGGCTCCAAGCTCACAGGCAGATGCAACTCAGACACAGGCAGATCAACAAGGACATTCCTCTCCACGCCATCCTCTAGCTGCAACATCAAAGCCAAAAAAAAGGAAGACGCATCAAAAGCTAGCCAAAAAAAGGAAGACGCATCAAAAGCTAGCCAAAAAAATGTTGTGCTGAATGCAACGAACTATAACAAGGGCATGGATTATTCTTGATCTGAAAAGGCACTGTGTGTGTAAAGCTAAATGCACGAAATCAGACATAGGAGGGTGAAAAGAAGTGAATAATCCACACGAGTGGCCATGTACGAGAGAGGAAGTGATGAAGCTGCTGCAGAAGCCTCCTGTATGCGCGCGCGTCCATGGAATCGTGCGCCGCAGCAGCAGCCGCCGCCGGAGAAACCAGTCAGATAGATTAGCACGCGGATTAGAGTTGCAAATCCTAACGGAAATCAAGTGCAAGAGCTGGACAGGGATAGGACGAACCATGAACTAGTCGAGCTCCGGTGGAGGAGGATGAGGCGCCAGCTAGATCCAGCCGTGAGGTCTCCCCGAACCTCCTCCGCCGCGCAGATCTCGCACGCCGCCGCGTTGCGCGAGCTCGACGACCATGCCTCAGCTGCTGTGCCTCTGGCCACCCGCGCACCCTTGTCGCCGGCCATCTGAATGGATGGAGAGAGGAGGGGAAGAGAGAGGAGTCGAAGGAAGGGATAAGGTTGAGAGAGAGAGAGACTGACCTGGAGCCCGCCCCTTCGCACCTCATGGTTGTGGACGTGGTGGATCTGCAGGACACGGCGCCGTCCCCGTCCATATCCTCCAGCGCGCCGCCTGGGCGCTCGAGCGGCGCGGGGAGGACGCTCGAGGACTCTGTCGCCGTCGTCACGCCGCCGACACCAGCCGAGGGAGAGGGCGACGCGGCTGACGACCAGCAGCAGCCGCAGGCCGGAGGTGGAACCGGATCTGATGAGGAGGCCAGGGCCGGTCGGCGGGGAAGGCGAGGAGGGGGAGCAGGAGGCGAGTCGCGACCAGAGCGGGAGAGGGGTTGCGGTGGTGGGAGAGGCGCGAGGGCAGCTGACCGCATCACTGGGGCCTGGCTCCATCACCGGCGGTGGAGCGGCGTGCGGGAGGGGAGATGAGCGGCGTGCGGGAGCGAAGACAAGAGGAGGCTAAAGGAGGGGAAGGATTTCGGGAGTTAGGGTTTCAGGAGAAGGCTGAGGGAGGGGAGGTATATTTATGCGACGATTGCATTCATCTGAGCCGTCCAAAGTTTGATCCGACGGTTAGAACCGATGTTCTCTGATGGGCCAAATGTTTATTGGGCCGAAATAGGCTTGCTGCAGTAGATTTTTCACTTCTTAAGATTTTTCCTTTTCCTTTGCTTTTTCAAAGCACCTATTAAAGTAACTGGCAAACACACAAATCTTAGATACCCAAATATATTTTTTAAATTCAAAGTAATATGTATATGTTGTTGTGTGGGAGTTCCAAAAATTTTTGATCACATTTGATACTTTCTATCATTTAAATGATTTTCTACATGTTTATAGAAAGTAATTCCAAGTTGAACTATATGTACTCCCAATAAAATTCGAAAAATTACATAAAAATTATTTTTATACTTATATGTTCCATATTACTCCAAATCTAGTAGATAGATGAAAAATTCAATTATTTTCTAGGGACAATTCAAACATCTATTTGCAACGTCATTATAAAATAATGATAATAATAACTAAAATTTATCCAAAAAATCAGAAAACTCTTATACATTCATTTTATTGATGTACAAGGTCGGTATAAAAAATTCATAAGATTTTATGTAAATTATACTATACATTGTTCATAAAGGATACATCTCTCAGATAGTTTCATACAATGTTACTTGAACATTGAAGTTTTTCATACTTTTAAATATGTTTTGTGACAAGCAATGTCTTTTGATCATGATCATGAGAAATACCAACCTAAGAAAAGCCTAATCCAAAAATAGGTGCAAAAGTTTTCAGTTAAACTCCAATTTAAAATTCAAGTTCAAGTTCATTTGAAGAAGTTAAAAGGAAACTCAATTTTTCTCCTAAATCTAAAACTCAAATAAAAAACCTTTAAACATGAAAGTTGTATAAATTTTAATTATAATAAACTTTTGCATTGGACGATTTTCGAGTTTCAACATGTTTTTCTCTTTAAATCTCGGTCAAACATCGTTTGACCCCAGGTCAACTCTCCTAAATTTATTTTACTACATAAACCACAGCTCAATTCAAAAATCGCCCAATATGAAAGTTGTAGGGTTCTAAATTTTAAGAAACTTTTGTTTTGGACAAAATTTGAGTTTCAACATAAAAACCATGGAAAACCTTAGTCAAACATGTTTGACCCCGGGTCAAATACATAAACTTGTTTGAAGTGGGAGTGGGCCGAAAGAGCAGTGGGCTGGCGCGGAGGTGGACTTGGGCCAAAATTGGAGGGGCAACGGTGAACTCTGTCCAAAATTGGAGGGGAATTGGTGAACTCGGGCCAAAACTGGGCCTGTTGAGGAAAAGAGAGGAGTTGGGCCGGGGCAAGGGAGCTGGGCCGCTCGGGAAGAGAAAGCAGGAGGGGGAAGACTAGGCCGAGAAAGAGAGTTGGAGGAACAATAGTAAACTTGGGCCAAAACAACTTTTTTAGAGCTCAAAAGAAAGCAATTCAAACGCGAATTTAAATTAATTTAAATTCTAATTTGAACTACAAGCAGTAAAAACTCAAACATTTTAAAAGTTTTCAGTTAAACTCTAATTTAAAATTCAAGTTCAAATTCATTTTAAATTGGAGTTTTAATATGAAAGTAATAGAACTTTTAATTTTAAGAAACTCAATTTTTAGAATTAAAAGTTTCTTAAAATCCTACAGATACATGCGCCGTCTTTTCCGTCTTTGTTTGCTTCCTTCCGAGAGCCCATAGAGCACCATGCAACAGGAGGCGAGGCCAAGCAAGAAGGCGCGCGGGGCCGCCGGTTCCGGCCTGACTGCGTTCGCGCTCCGACTGGCGAAGCATCTCGTCGCGGGCGCCACCGGTGGCGAAGTCGTCGACGGTGTCGGCCAGAACCAGAACCTCGTCTTCTCGCCGGTGTCCACCTACAGTCTACACCACGCTGTCCCTGGTGGCGGTCGGGGCACGCGGCAGCACCCTCGACGAGCTCCTCTCCCTACTCGGCGCGGCGTCGCGCGACGAGCTCGCCGGGTTCGCTAGCGGCGTGGCGGAGCGCGCCCTCACCGACGGCTCCCGGTCCGGCGTTCCGCTCGTAGCCTTCGCGTGCAGTCTCTGGCACGAGAAAACGGTGGCGCGCTGAAGCCGGCCTACCGTGCAACCGCCCGCGAGTCCTACAAAGCCAAGACACGCGCTCAGCCGATTTCAAGAACAAGGTCAGTTCGCTCATCATACGCATGTAGAATTGATAAATCTGACCGTTATTAAACCGGCGCCGGTACACTGCCTGCACATGGCGTCGTCCATTGCGATCTCAAGCCCAGGAACGTGCTCATCGGGGAGCGCGACCGCCGCCTCAGGATCTGCGACCTCGGCCTCGCCATGTCTGCCGCCACTGGACGCGCAGCTCGTGGGCACGCCCGGGTACATGGCGGCGGATGTGCTCCTGTGCGAGGACTGCGGCACGACCGTCTACATGTGGGCGCTTGGGTGTATCATGGCGGAGCTTGTCGCCGGGCGGCAGCTAGCTCTTCCCGGAGGGCGACCCGTGCCAGAAGCTTGTCAGCATCGATGCGCCGGCCGCTGCTTGTCGCGGGCCTTCGCGGCCACCTGGTGGTCATCGTCGAACACTTCAGGCTCCGCGGGCTGGAGCGGTGGCTGCATGGCATGGATCGGCCGGCGTCTAATCGGTGATGGCTGCACGACGTGCATGGGCTTAGGGCGTGGCAGTGGCTGCTGCGGTACCGTGGGCAGCACCGGCGACGGCTGCGTCGGACGCCACGAACGGCATCGCACCACTGAAAGTTGCAGAGCGGGCAGACGAGGTGGCCGTGCACAATACTCGTGGAGATGCAGTGGAAGTGGAACGTGTGGGAGCATTCGGCCGTGAAGATTACCTGCCCACCGCTGGCGCCAATGCCGCCGAGCCATATGGCGCAAGAATTGCTCTGCACCCGAAGCAAAAGTGCAAAACAACGTTATATTTAGTCGATCAACAACCGTGTTAAATACAATCGATATGTTGAACCAACGAGCCTGGAATAGGTGAATAGAAAATAGTATATATATATGAAATTTCTGAAAGGGGACAGATAAATTAGGCAGTACATCAGGTATTTACATTGAAATTACTTATATGACTAAAGTCAAATTAGATGAACAAAATATTAAATTAGATAAAATTCTAAAGAGAATAAGAAATACAGACGATGATATATATATACTAAAGAATGCAATAACATATACATCTAATTATTTTAAAAAATAATTTCTATTTTATTTTTTCAAACACGTGCGTGGCGCACGTGTACTCTACTAGTATTTGATGATTAAGTAATCTGAAGTTTGCTGATTCAGCTGTGGCAATATGATATCGTTTATGGTATGTAAGACCAAGTAACCTGTCCTGGTAACAGCTTGTTGGCATTAATTGTACCCATCATACCTATTTATTTATATTCGTTTTTACCGTGTTATGCTGCGGTTTATAGGCACTTTGTGGTATGCGTTGTAAGCTTTGCACCAACTTATTAGTGTACTCCCTCCGGTTCATTATTAGAAGTCGTTTAGAACAGCGACACGGTCACCAAAACACAATTTTGACTTCTCTTTTTTATAAAAATATTTATTGAAAAGTTATATATGTATATTTTTATGAAAGTAATTTTGAAGACCAATCTATTTATATAATTTTTACATTTCCAAACTAAACGACTTGAATGTTATTCATGATTTATATTCCCAATGTTTGACTTAAACCTTGTCCAAAACGACTTCTAATACCAAACCAGAGGAAGGACTTGCTATATTACTATTTATACGAAGCTGTGGTTGATCTGGAACTAGGCATTGGCATTACACCCTTACCTCCTGTATTTTTATGTCATTATTGCTAATGTTCGGGTGTCCTTTATTTATCATTCATGAAGGTTGCAAGGCCTGCTCAACGTACACTGCCCATTCAAAGGATCTCATCCCTATAGGCTACCAGGTCGCAATACCGTTTTTCCGCTCAACCGCACGGTGCGGTCGATTGGAGAGAAGAGAGGAGAAGAGGAGAGGAGGAAGAAAAGAAGAGGAGAGGAGGAAGAAGAGGTTAGGGTTTCGGGGTTGGGGGTGCCGGGGTTGGAAGGAGGAGGACCGGACTCTTCAGGGGGCGGCGGGGGGCGGCGGAAGGTCCTGCGGAGGTTGCGGGCGGCGGGCGGCGGAGGACGGCTAGTGGGGAGGGCCAGCGGCGGGGGCCATGAGCGGCATGGAGGGCGACGGCCAGAGAGGTTTGAAAGGGCGGGCCGGCGGCGTTGGGCGGGAGGAGGGCAGACGGCACGGCGGCGAGGTCGCCGCCGGCTGTGGGCGGTGCGGGAGGAGGTGGGGGAGGAGCAGGTGGGGCGCGCCGGCTGGCCCAAGAGATTCGGAAGGACGGTGGCCCGCGGGCGGCGGGGCAGGAGGCGAGGGAGGAGGAAGCTGGGCGCGGGTGAGGGGAGGCGGGCGGGCGGGCGGGAGCTGGCTGGACGACCGGCACTGGGAGCCACGGGTGGCGGGCGGGGGCGGGGGCGGGGGTGAGGGAGGCGGGCGAGAGGTTAGTGGTGACCGCATGCACGGAGCGGTTTCGTGCGGTCGACCGCAAACTAAGGTCCCCCCCTACCACGTTCACCTGCAGTTTGCATTGTGTGTTCCTAATCTTTGCTGCATTTGAGTTAGGCCTGTATCTCTGGTGATACCGACTCAATCAGCCTGTATAATTATATCAAAGTTGCCAGTGACAAAATTGGGAGCTACGTTAATTTATTACTGGTTTTGGAAGCACGGTAGGATGGTAGTTGAGAATTTTGCATTGCATTTAGTATTCACATCAGATATTTTTGGTTAATCAATGCCCTAAATGGCTGTACACATTTGGAGTGCAAGTATAGTTGAGGGGGCCAAGCTATTATTTAAATAGGCAATCAGTCAGAAAACTCTCTACCCTTGAGCTTTAGATGTATCAGGAGGGGTCTGATTGACTTTCTTTCCTGTTATTCTCTTCCTTCTCCAATTTTAAGTTTTTTCTACACGTACTGCTCTTGTGTGCTGCCAAAAAAAATTAGGAGTTGGAGGCATCTGCAGGAAAGAATATGCAAGTAGTTTGCTTGCTTCGACCAGGAGCGAATGTGCAACTTCGCTATCCGATGTTTCTAGCGGCGGATAGTGTCTTATGGAATCATTGTTCATGATGGGAGGTGAGACCGTTACGGAGCTATATTCTCGGCTTGGTGGTCAGAGTTCATTCAGTGGTTGAAGTTATTATTTCATTTTTATTGGATTTGACTCAAACTTCAGTTGTCTACATTTACCCACATGTGGCGAATGTAGTCCTTTAGAGTCGACATCACGCAACAAGTCGGAATACTACAAAACAACTATATGATCTGTCCGTTAGAGTTTATTTTTTTTGACCGGCACTGTTAGAGTTTATTTTATTAGTGATTGTAGGATATCTTAGCTATATGTACTTTTGGATGTGTGCTTTTCTTTATTGTTGTGACATCCGTTTGTAAGAATTGTGGACTGACGCATTCTCAATTGAGGATGACTGAAGCGAAAAATAAACTTTTCATTATTAAAAAAAAGGAGTGAATGTGCACGCAGACGGCTAAACTACCAAATAGTTGCTTATTCATGTGTGAATAATAGTGGACAAGTGGTTCTTTGGCGAGCAATCCCCTGCAGTTTGTGAAGGTGCGCAGCCATAAACGCTTTAACCCTTGCTGGACTCATCGTTGATGAACAGAAATTCGGGTCTGAACAGGTCAGGTGTTGACTTTGGCTTGTTACTACCTTCGTGGGATTGCTCATTTGGGATATGGGCCCTAGTTCCCGCAAACTTCAAAAAATTCTCTCTTCAAACTTCACTATTCACCTATCCCATCAAATCTCTTCCCTCATTTATGGAGCATTAAATGTAGGTAAATAAAAAAACTAAGTACATGATTTTGATGTACACGATGAGATGAATCTTTTGAGCCTAGTTAGGTCATGGTAGAACAACGATTACCACAAACAAAGGAAAAGTGCTACAGTGCGATACAATGTCCGATATGACTTTTCGACCAAATTTTACCCATCCTTTTTACAACTAAACACACCCGTTACCAGCAACTCTAGCAATACCCCATACTTCAAGGCCCTACTTTCTGGGGTTATAATTTTGTGTCCAACTCCAGCAATACCACCTACTTGAAGCCCCTACTATTATTCTGACATACGGGGTCCACGTGTCAATCTGACTTTCTTCTCCATCTCTTTCTTCTCCTCCATCTCCTCATCTCCCGTCGCTACGCGGCCGTCTCCGTGGCCCTGCCGCACGCCCGCCCACTGTCGCTCCGTCGTCCGAGCGCTAAGCGCCGCCGCCGCAACCCCGCCGTCACCCGCCTGCCCGGGCGCCACCGGCCACGTGCCGCCACTGCCGGACAGTAGAGAGAGAGCACGGGAGGGAGGAGGAGCACGGGAGAGAAGAGAGAGCGAGGGAGTAGGGGCTCTCTACTCCACCCGTGGGAGATGGGGCTGAGAAGGGAAAAATAGGTGCCTCCCTAGTTTAGGGACCCTAGTAGGGGCCTTGCTGGAGCAAGTTTTTTCCGCTCTCGGACCCTACTTTTTGAGTACGGCTAGAGTAAGGACATTGCTGGAGTTGCTCTAAGATGTGATATTTTGCTATAATAATTTTGAGCCAATTCCCTCGGTACCATCAAAATTTATATGGCTTCCTTCACTGCCATAAAATTTTACGAAATTCCTTCGGTGCTTCTATAAGATTTATCCTCTCATTGCCATTTCGTCTATATTATCATCCATGTGCTGTTAAGTGTGCTTAGAAAAGACAATTTTGCCCCTTGGTCCCACCCGGCAGCTCTCCTGTTTTACTTTCTTTCCCCACGCCTCCTGTCTAGTGACCGCTGCTTTTCTTGTTCCATCTTCCCATCGGCGTCTCCTCCCTCACCTTTGCTAGGCTCTCTGTGATTCCACAGATGACCCAAATCTTCACCAACAAATCAGGCTCCTGTTTGCTTGATTGACTTCTGCAGTGCGTGAATCGAATACCATTCTGCTAGATGAAGAGCATGGAAGATGAAGACGTTCGGGTGCAAGAGGGCGTCACTAGCCTGTATGTGGTCATCGTACAGGCTAGTGATCACACTGTGTGGCAGCGCCAAGCGTGACGAGCTGCAGTTGTGGCCTCCCCACGGCGGCGCACGAGGCGAGCTGCGGCCGCACAGCATCTCGCATCCGCCTACGCCGAGGCGCTGCCCTGGACGCTGGATCGACCCCGCCTGCTCGCGCATGGCCGTCCACCCTCGTTGGGCCGAGGGCCCGCAGCCTTGACCGTCGTCCACTCGGCCTTGGGCATTGTGCCCGCGAGGCCGTCGGCCGCCGCCGCAGACCGTCGCGGTAGCACCCATGTGGAAGACGGAAAGGATGGAGAGGGACCGAGGGGCAAAATTATCTTTTCCAACCACACTTAACAGCACATGGGTCCATATGGATGAAATGTCATTGAGGGGATAAATCTTTTCATGGCACTGAAAGAATTTTATAGAATTATATGGCAGTGAAGGAAGTCATATAAATTTTAGTAGCACTAAGGGAATTGGCTCAATAATTTTGGAGAAGAATACAATGTTGGAGCATCAGATTATATTGTCAAGTTAAAGATTCACTATACAAACTAATATTTTTTTAGAGCGGAAGAAAATAGGAAATTTGCTTTTAGTTTTGTATATGAGCTCTTCCATACAAGAGATGAACTTTGAAGGCCGATACCAGAATGACACCTAGTAGGGAATTTTGTTTGTTGATTGCTCCATTCTTAAAATATGTACGTGTGCCCGAACTAAAGACATCCTTATATATACATGTCCGAATCAACGACAAACTTCTCAAAGCTGAGCTCCGACTCAAATGAGGATTGAAGAGGTAATTATTTTTGTTATGGAGAAGTCAATTAAGAATCAGAAGTGTGAGGAATATTCAAAACATGTCAAAGGCAGGCCATTAACGAGACAGGAAACAGTCTTGGAGTAGCCATCTATCATATAGAATGCATCTGGATAACCGGGGTGGCGTACATGCACATTCATTGAGCCCGTCCATCATCTAGAATGCATCTGGATCGATCTCCAGTTGCGTACATGCACATATATTGAGCAATAACTGTTTTTGTGCTAAGCTAGTTGGTATTAGAATAGAGCGAGCAACAAGCTAAGGACATGCACAGATATATGATGATAATTTATTGCATATATTTTTCATTAATGACTCGCTGAAATTATGTACCTTAGGAAACTAATCAAAATATAGTTATAAGCCCTCTTCAATATATGTGTGTGTGCAAATCAAAGGCAACTTCTTGAAACTGCGCTCAGATTCAAAGGATAAGATGAAGAATGGCGAGGACATAATTTAATATCGTAAATTCAAGTAAGTGTATAGGAGTCGGAGGTGCCAGGAATGCAAAATATGCTAAAGGCTGCTGGTAGCAATCAAGACAGGAGAGAAGCACCTGGAGATGCAACACATCCTTTAGAGCAATAGCTTGATCTCAGCCCACTCAACAGCAGCCATCCTGCAGGCCAACAATTTGATCTTGATCCATCAAGAAACCTCGCTCGAGCAGTCACATTTAGTCTAATTGACAGTAAGATAATGAGGAGTAAACAATTTATATTAATTGGATGCTCTACAGATACTTCAGAGATCAAAGTCCTATGCTGGTGATCCGATCTATATTGTTCAATTTCAGAACACCGGTCACCTGAATATTTTGCAGCAAGTAGAGTGATTATCATCTCCGTTTTCAGTTCTGTTGCTTTGCCCTACAGCTTGCGACATATCGGAATATTTTCATTTCCGTTGCTGCTTTTGTTTTCATTTTGTCCCAATTTGCAGATGCAAGTCGCCTAGAAAGAACTGGCTTTAGGAGGATGTCGTAACTCGTAACCCTGCTGGTTCCACTGGCATGGATGAACCCAGACCAGATGGGGATGAGATATGTTCCTGTACTGGTGCTCGGCCAGAAGTCAAAAATGAACATTGCCAGTTTGCCTCAACAAGTCCAAAATAAGCATCGCTGCCTCTAAATTTTCTATAACTGTAACACAAAGTCAGGTATTGTGCATATATAGGTTAATCACATTACCACCAGCTTCACTTCCCAAAGCGGGTTCATCTGGATACGCGTTGCGGAGCTCAACACTACTACACAACATAGTTATTGTAACATACTGTTGTAACACGTTCTTCAATGTGTTACAAAGAAATTTCATAGGAACACAAAACTATGTGTTACAAGTGATGTTTGTAACACCTACATTTGTTTTGTAATTTTGTGTTACAGAGAATAGTTATAGTAACACAAAATTAGTGTTACAACTAAAATGATACAAAGACGATAGTATGTCGTAACACATAATGGAAGGATATAAAACGTGTCACTAATATATACTCTATAGTAACACAAAAAGTGATACATCTAAAGTGTTACAAACAAACAAAACATATGTGATTATACTGCATTATAAAATTAATAATATTATAACTAGTGGACAACTTTATATCTTAAGCATGACAATATGAATTATAACATATACAATTCTTACAATTTTACCATTGCTCCTTTAGTATTAGACTCCTGGAACCACTATACTAAATTTGTTTCATTTATGCTACTACTATATAGTATACATACACTACCCTATTTTTTTCAGAAAACTATGTCTATACGTACTCTATCCTCCGCAAAATAAATCAACTTCTAGCAAAAGAATTTTGATAATAAGATAAAAAAGACTATACCAATTAATCTGAGCAGGATCTTCTAGCAAAAGAATTTTGATATAAGATAAAAAACGCTATAATAACCGATTAATAATCTAAAAGGGATCGAACCCTCAAGCTTCGTGTTAGAGGACTAATTCACAAACCACCGAGCTACAGAGTTGTTACACGTGTTTACAAAAATAAAATTATATATAATAGTTATGAAACTAGCTGGTGGTCTGCTGCAGTTCAGCTTGTTGGCCAGCCTTCCTTGGATTTGATGAGTTTGGTCCCCAGAGAGACGAGGATACTACGGGCCGAAAATAGAAGAGACGGAAAAAGGAGTTTTTTATTTCTAAAACATAAAAATTATTTAATTCAACTATTATTTCCAAAAATGCAACCGTAGGAATGCTGCAAAAAAGGTATAATCAAAGTCATATTAATTTATTTTTGCAAAATAATTATTTCCTACACAAAATATCCTGATATTAATGTAAATGTTAGAAAAAAAGAAAATAATGAGAAAATAATTGTATTATGTGTGTTACTTGTTCACATCCCATAATAAAAATATTAAGATCATTTTAGACTTTTCATTTAAAAACTAAATGTGTGTATACTTTGGTAACCTAGCTAGGTTACTTATGTACTTTAAGGTTAATGGACATAAATTTTAAATAAAATAGTAGTCTTCTTTGAAAATTGTGAAATTTACCTTGGGCCGAAGTACATACTTATGAGATCTCTGAACATGTTTAACAAAGAAAATAAAAAAACATAGACATATTCTTCATTTTGGTCTCATTTTGGACACCACCTTCCTAATCTTCTCTCCAGTCATCTCCTCCAATGCCAAGTTGTTGTTGCCGACCCGACAACCGGTTGCAAACACCTGATATTGTCATCTGCATCCCTATTCACCGTCGTCATTGCCTTTTGCTAGTCGCAACCCGCTTCATCTCCTCATGGGCTCGTGGCAAGAGTGCCACAAGAAGGGCACAAACTATGAGGAATGGGTGTTCTAGGAGACGACTATGTGATATCTTTGGTATAACACCCATATAACTCGTAAATAAAAATTAAAAATGCACTTTGCAAATTAGAATAGGAAAAATAAGAAAGGTTGACCAAGGGAGAGGTCAAAAGTTGACTTTAAAATCTGTTGCTCAGATGGATGATCAAAGAGCATTGTTGCATACGTCCCGTTGAAGTGGATCAGTTTGAGTACTCATACACATTGTTTGGATTTAGAATCACAGAGTTATTAATTTTTTCATGAGATGGGAGTATCGTGTGCTATGTACACGTAACAGTAACCGCACAAAGTAGACCCCCGTCCGTTTCCAATTCACATACATACGTTCTCCCCTCGGCCGTTCCTATGTTTCTCCTTTTTCCAATACAAGTAATGCTCGTCTCTGCGTAACCTCTATTTCTCTGCGTCTCATGTTCTCTACGCGAGATGGGAGGGATGCGCCTATCGAAAAGGGCAGAGACTGCGGGAGAGGAGATCTGGGATAGATCAGAAAAGGGGGACGAGTGTTGCTGCCCTGGTGCCCCTCCTACTGGTGAGTTTTCCCCTCTACCTTTTGGCTGTGCATCCTTGATTTTCCCCTCCGATTTGGTTCTCCATGCTGCCAATTAGACAACGAGAATTAAGGAGAGATTTGGTTCTCCATGCTGCCAATTAGACAACGAGAATTAAGGAGAGGGCTGCAGAAGAATCAGCAAATAAACGGATCAAGTGGGAGGAGAGGTAGATGAAGATGTTCTTGATCGTCTTGTTCTTGTTCAAGGCAAAACCCTAGGTAAGGCCTTAACCTTAATCCATGATGGATCTGTAGCACGTGAAATTACATGTCCTAGTCGAAGTACCATGCTAGTTGTCGAGTAGAGGGAAAATCTCAGGAGAGTATGTTTAATTTATCATTTTTCTGGATGGGCAGAGATTTCAGATTAAGCAGTTTCCTAATTCTGTGATTTTGCAATTTTTGTAAACCCTCTAAATTAGGAGCAAATTCATATTATTGCAGAGGACCTGATAATATTTCATTGGGATCAATAGTCATAATTTTAGGTGAAGTAATTTAGGAGATATGGACTGTTTTTTTGTGGCATGTCAATTCTGTCACAATGTTCAGAATAGTGCTTTAGATCTATTCACTATTAGACCATCAAGATCATAATGCCCATTTTCTCTGGGCAATAGTTGTGACAGTTGCAGATAATTCCTTTACCCTTCTTATGGGATCGGAGGTGGAAGAAATTTTTTGGCCGCATTGTTTTGTGGATAGGAAAAGGAATTGTTTCTAACAGTAATCAGGTTTTTGTTGTTTCCTGTACTAGGTTATATTAATTTTTACCATCCTGAACCCTACATCGATTATCTGTACATGTTGGCATCCTCGTTTCTATGTTTCCTGTAACAGTTCAACTATCATTTTCATTTCATATGACAAGTCCTTTGAACGATTGCGCCACGTCCTTTTTCTAAGATAAATTGATGGCTTTAATTTCTGGTGATGAGTATCTGCCAGAATGAAGATATGCAATTTGTTCAGAGTTTGATAATAAATTGTATGATGCACTTTAATCTAGTGAGATCTACTATCCTAGTGCTTTACTTTGAATTATTTCCATGACTCTTGATTACATTTTTATTTTCTTTCATTGAAGATGGATGGGGATGGAGCACAGTTGAAATAATGCTTTCATTATTCGTAACAGGATTTATTTTTTCTTATGTTCCTATAGTATATGCCGAGCAGGTTGTAGTGTGAAATGGATTTCAATGTTGTACTTCTTTGGTGTGTCCTTTTGCATTCTATATTAATCATGGAATTATTATTATCTTACTTTTTCATGTATTATTATCCAACTGACTTTGACTTCATGCATTCTTGTAGACATGCTGCAGCTTGTTGTTCCAGTAAACCAGAAATGGTGCTTAATTTAATCATGAAATTTTGTATTTATTTAATCTTCAGAAGATCTTTGTACGCTACTCCACTTACTTTGCTAAGTTTACCAACTTTTAGTTGTCAGCACATCATTTGATATTGCCCTCACAAGGTGTGTTTACCACTCAATATTTGGTTAGCTTAGCTACTTGCAATTTATAGTTGTATGGTCAAATAAACTTGAATAAGTCGGTTTCAAATACTCATCTAGATTGTTTTGGAGGCACTAGAGTAATACAAATTACAGCAAGCTTTAAAGTCTATTTTTTATACTTTATCTGATATTTTTAGGATATTACTTTCTCTAATTTAACCTTGTGTCTAGAGAGCCTATTCTTTTGTTGCTTCATGTATGCACAAAATTATCATACTTTGTGCAAGCTCATGATGAATTCTTTTTTTACAGGTTCCACGATGCCAATCTGGTTCACACATCTTTCTTGTTTGCCATGCGAGGGGATCAATTGGAAAAGGATTTCAAGAAATAGATAGAAATAGTTATATATATTTCAAATTCTTGTACTATTAAATAGTATTGTTGTACAAGAAATATGTTTCAATATGCATTGAGTAATAATTATAAATTATGAAGTGTTATGAATCAGTTATTTATTGATGCAATTCGGTTTACAGATGAGCTATTTTTGCTCTCATTGTATGCTTTTTGTTATTGTGTGACATGGGATGCTTCTCAATAATTTATTCAGGAATAAACAATTATTTCTCTAATGATTATATTTATTGAAATGTATTGATGGTTACAACCATTGTGATACTACTGATTAAGATTGTGTTACTAGGAGGTAGTGTAAGCTAGAAAAAGTGTCACTGGCTTACTTTGATCAATGTATTCATGGTGACACATTTTTACACATAGGAACACATTCATAAGTGTTACTGAATAGTTGTAACACATTTGCTTATATACAAGAACACATTAGATGTGTTACTATAACTTGGTTGTAACACATTTTCTTTGGAACAAGAACATATAAATTGTGTTACAATAGACCATATTATAGTAACATTGAAATTCGTAACACTTATAAATTGTATTACAACTAGTCTCAGTAACACTTTTCTTAATATATAGTAACACATAGTGGTGTTACTGAAGGTCTTTCTGAAGCAGATTGAGAGTACACAGCGAAGCCTTCATTTGCTCTTGATCTCTGTTGGTCAGATCCGACACCTCCATTTGTGGTTGTGCCATGGTCGGTAAATCAAGAATCGACATGCTAGCCCTCGAGCCCTGGCCCGGTGGCGTGGAGACGGGCCTGGATGCGGATTATCGCTGCCGGGGCTGACTGCTTGTTTTGAGGGACACAAATCAGTTTAGATTTGCTCGGGAAAGAGGACCGTTTAAAATCGTTTTTATTATTGTCAGGTCTTTAGGTTAGCACAAATCTCCGAATGGCCCATCGAACGACGCCGGCGCTGTGCGCTCCTACCGACCATAGCACGCAGTAATTTCCCATATATATATATATATATTCAGTTGTTATTAAAATATATACATCCCATGTGTATCAACGCTTGTTCCATGCCACAGATGCATCAAGTTGAAGTGCCCGGCCAGCCAAAGAGCAGCACGACAGCAGCTAGCGGAGAGAAGCAGCATATGGCATCACACTTCTCAGCTATTATGAATAGACAAGAAAGTTAGGAGCGAAAGGCGTCGGGAGCACCAAACTTGCTTTGATATTCAGTTACATTGAGACATCTCCAGGAAATCTCGGTGCTGTCCTCATGTGGCGTACCGAATTACCATGACCTTGTCGGAAACAAGTGGCAGTCACCTTGTTGACACAAAGATGCGACAACACACTCGAGATCGCAGCACGGCCGTCACCACGGCCAACACCTGGCCTCCCTCGGGCAAACCGGTCAGACCGGTTTCTAGAACCGGTCAGACCGCTTTCTGGCAGGAGGTCGTGAAGACCTAGAAACCCAAGCTCGGGAGGGACCCCGTCGGAGCTCAAGCAATCTAGGGTTGCTCTAGGGTCGGCAGACCACCTAGAACGCCTTAGTACGTCGCGGAGACGAGCAAAGGACAGCGATTAGGGTTGGAAAAGTGTTTAGGGTTTGAGAGACAAAAGTAAAGGACAAATAATGATTGATTCGATTGGAATAACTCTCAATCGGCCTTAGCCTTCATATATATAGGCCGGGGAAGTCGTACCCCTTCCAATTCGGTTACAATACGGGATAAAACTCGGAATCCTAATCCTACCCGAATTACAACTCCAAACCGGTCTGACCGGTTCGGCAAACCGGTCAGACCGGTTTCCCTCGGCTGCTGCCAATTTTGACTATCAACACATGCCCCCCTGTCTTTTTAGTGAGCTTGCAAACTAAAAAGCATGTATATAGACAATTACAACTCAGTAACCAAAATTTATACTAAGGGCGATATCAAAAAATCTATCGGTCATTTAATCTTCATCCATCTTGCCATACGCTTGGGTAATATTTCTTCAAATATCTTCCGTTGATAGCTTTAGGTAAACGATCCCCTTGCAATGTCTCCAGCATATAAGAATTCCCAAATATAACTTTGACAACTCTATACGGCCCCTCCCAACTTGGCGACCATTTACCGAACTTGTTGCTCTTCGTTCCAATAGGAAAAATTGTCTTCCAAACAAGCTCTCCAATCTGAAAATATTTCCCTCTCACCTTTTTGCTGTAAGCTCTAGCAACCCGAAGCTTATCTTTCTCAATTTCTTTGAAAGCTTTTAATCGCTTGTCGGTGACTTCATCGATATTGTCCATCATCAAGTTATGTTAATCAACAGCATCAAGGTCATTTTGTTTAGCCAATCTATAAGCGTCCAGATTCACCTCAACAGGTAAAACGGCTTCTTGACCATACACAAGCTCAAAAGGAGTAACTTTAGTAGCACCATGTCTAGATATCCGATGAGCCCATAATGCTTCGGATAACACTTCATGCCATCTCTTAGGATTTTCTTCCAACTTTTTCTTGATTAATCTAATCAAAGTCTTATTACTTGACTCGGCTTGTCCATCAGCTTGAGCATAGTATGGAGATGAATTGAGCAACTTTATTCTATAATATTTGGCCAATTCACGCACTTCTTTAGACATAAATGAAGTACCTTGATCCGTAGATAAAGTTTGAGGAATAACGAATCTATAAATAATATTCTGTGTAATAAACTCAATTACCTCTCTATGTGTCATATTCTTCAAAGGAATTGCTTCGGTCCACTTAGTAAAATAATCCGAAGCAACCAACACGAAACAATGTCCTTTTGATGATGGAGGATTAATTTGCCCAATAAAATCCAACCCCAACCTCGGAACGGCCATGGCTTAATAATAGGATGCATCAATGCAGCAGGTACCAATTGTAAATCTCCAAATTTATGACATTCTTCACACCCTTTGTAGTATTCGAAACAATCCGCCATCATAGTAGGCCAATATAAACCGGCTCATCTAAGTAACCACTTCATCTTGGGAGCCGATTGATGTGTACCACAAATACCTTCATGAACCTCTCCCATGGCGACTTTGGCCTGATCCGAGTCTAAACATTTCAAAAGCAAATCTTCGGCGGTTCAACGATAAAGTTCATCGTCAAGCAATATGTATTTAAATGATAATCGCCGAATATTTCTTTCAGCACCACGACCAGGATCTTTCAAATAAGTAATAATAGGCACTCTCCAGTCCTGATCTTCAAACTTGGAGTCATTAACATCATCCAAGACTTTTTTACCGCTGTCAGGAGACAAAGCGGTCAGACCGGTTTCAAAACCGTTCAGACCGGTTCTGGCGGTCAGACCGGTTTGTGAAACCGGTTGTACCGGTTCGTCCAGAACCTGAATCTCGGCTTATGATTGCATCGGTTTTTGAAGGTAGAAATATTTCCTTGCAACGATATAACCAGATGCTTTCTGAGCCAGAGTATTAGCCTTGCCATTCTCTTCTCTTGGAATATGTTTGATTGTAAATTCATCAAAAGAAGCTATGATATCAAGGCATCTATCAAGATATGCATTCAACAAACCATTATAGCATTGGCATACCTTAGATACTTGTTGTACCACCAGAAGTGAATCACCAAAAGCTTCAACATGCTTAATTCCCATGTCTTGCAAAAATTCCAATCCAAATAGAAGAGCTTCATATTCAACTTGATTATTGGTACGCTTTTCTTCTAATCGGTTTGAAAACTCAGAAACGGCACCACTTGGAGAAACCAAAACAACACCAATTCCTTGTCCATCATTGCAAACCGATCCATCAAAGTATAACTTCCATGGTGTACAAGGAACATAACCGACGTCGAATTCACCAGTATCATCAATCCGATGCTCAACAATAAAATCAGCTACAATTTGGCCTTTCATAGATTTTAAAGGTTCACAAGCCAAATCATACTCAACTAAAGCATAAGCCCATTTACCGATTCTACCAATTTGATAACATCGGTTTGGCATAACATGATGCAAGTACTAGATAATAAATAATGCCTCAACTGAGTACAAGCATTATATAATGACAAGCATAACTTCTCAATGAAACTATACCTCGTTTCTGCATCAATTAGCCGTCGGCTTATATAAGCAATCACGTATTCTTTAGCATCAATTTCTTGAGTTAAAACAACTCCAATAACTCTATCTTCAGCTGCCACATAAAGTCCGAACGGAACCCCTCTCTTAGGCGCCCTAAGCACCGGTGGTGAAGACAAGTACTCTTTGATCTTCTCAAAAGCTTCTTGCTGTTTTGCCCCCCAAGTGAAATCGGCCTCATCTTTTAATCGGAGAATAGGAGTAAAAGCATCAACTTTCCCAGATAAATTAATTATAAACCTTCTCAAGAAATTCACCTTGCCTAGAAACTTCTGTAAATCTTTTTTACAAGTAGGAGCTTCGACGTTCTTCATAGCCTCAATTCTCTTGGGATCAACTTCTATGCCATTCTCATGAATAATAAATCCCAAAAACTTCCCAGCCGAAACACCAAAAGCACATTTGAGTGGAATCATCTTCAAACCATACCGTCGCATCCTTTCAAGAGCAAGCTTTAAATCGGCTAAATGATGATCCAAGCCATCCGATTTAACTACAATATCATCAATATACACTTCCACAATAACACCAAGTAAATCATGGAAGATTAAATTCATAGCCCTTTGATAAGTTGCGCCAGCATTCTTCAATCCAAAAGTCATAACCACCCACTCAAATAAACCAATAAATCCCGGACATTGAAAGGCCGTTTTGTGCATATCTTCTTCGGCCATGAATATTTGATTATATCCGGCATTACCATCAAGAAAACTAACAACACGATGTCCGAATGCTTCGTTAATCAAAACATCGGCTATAGGCATAGGATATGAATCCTTCGGAGTAGCTTTATTAAGATCTCTAAAATCAATGCAAACTCTAAGCTTTCCCGAATCTTTCTTTTCAACGAGAACAATATTAGAAATCCACTCCGCATAACGACAAGTCCGAATAAAACCAGCATCTAACAAACGATTATCTTCTTCTTTTATTCGGTCATAAATAGCGGGATTAAAACATCTAGCCGATTGTTTAAAAGGTATAAAACAGGCTTTTATTGGTAAACGATGCTCAACTAAATCACGACTCAAACCGGGCATCTCATAGTACTCCCAAGCAAAACAATTGACATATTTCTTCAACAAATTTATTAACTCGGCTTTAAACTCAACCGATAAATTTTTGCTTACAAAAGTTGGCCTATGAATAGTACCATCACCAATATCTATTTTTTCTAAAGGGTCGGCTGATGTAAAACCTTGACCCAGTTTATCCATATCACCCAGATCTTCAATGGCTTCAAATGTACCCTCTGTTTTTTCTCGAAGATGATCAATTCGCTCTTGAAGCCACTGTCCAGACGTAAACCAGTCTGACCGGTTCCCAGAAGCGGTCTGACCGGTTTGGCTTGATTGGCGCTGTTCAGGTCTAAACCGGTCTGACCGGTTTCCAGAAGCGGTCTGACCGGTTTGTCTCTGTTGATTTGTTTGCTCCATCAATTACAACAAGTAATTCAACCGATTCTCCATCGGCTTTAATGTAGCAGGAACGAAACCATCCTTAGTGCAACTGATCAGCTCATAATCGGTCAAATCTAAGCCCGACAAACACTTAATATTATCATTTGCACTAATAGAATCGGAATCGGCCGTTGCAACGAAGGAAGAAGTATCACCATGTACAACTTCAACTTCATTGCCGATCCACTGAATAAGATATTGATGCAAGGTAGAAGGTACGCATTGATTTGCATGAATCCAATCACGCCCAAGAATTAAACTGAAGTTACCTTGCACTTCCAAAACGAAGAAAGTTGTAGCAACGGTCTTGCTTCCAATGGTCAACTCCATAGAAGCCACACCCTTAGCGCCAATAGGATCACCGCCACCAACTCCACTGACCGTCATGTTTGTCTTGATCAATTCTTCGTCTTTTCCACCAATCTTCTTGTAAAGAGAATAGGGCATAAGATTCACGATCGCCCACCATCAACCAACATTCGCGAGATTGGCTTCCCATTGATATGACATCTCATGTATAAAGCCTTCAAGTGATTGTTTGATTCTTGTAGCTTCTGAAATATAGCATCACGTGGTCCTAACTGAAGATGAGATACCTCCTCCTCCGGCACCACAAAGTAATCAGATGATAAATAAACAACATTAACTTCCATGTTGCCATGCTCTGGAGAAGCTTCAAAGTCAACCATCTCCTCATCTTCAACCACTGAAGGATTTTCTGGCGTAGTACTTTCATTTATAATGGGAACATATGTGCTTTCTGCCTCTAGTTCCAAACCGGTCTGACCGGTTCCAGAAACCGGTTCGACCGCTTTTGTCACATCCAAACCGGTCTGACCGGATTCTGAAACCGGTCTGACTGGTTGTGCTGCTGGTTGCACAACTGACTTGGCTTGCCAAATTTTCTTCTGAGGAATCATTGGCCTATATCTGTTGAAGTGTTCATCTCTTAACTTCTCAACTTCCTGTTCCCTTTTTTCTTTGTTTCGCAAGCGCTGCAACTTTCTCTTTTGTGTATGAATCAAACCAGAAGGACACCACCTTGGTTGAAACACTTTCTTCACAGCCTTGCTACTCCCAGCTTCATGATCATTAGCCATGACAGGTTTTTTAACAACCGAATTTCCAATAACTATCGACTTTTTACCCAACTCTTTCATAGCTACTGGAACATCACCAATCTTAACAAACCCATCAGTCTTGGCTTGCTTTGAGTCCTCTGTAAGCTTTGCTTCCTCCTTCTTCTCCTTGACACGGTATTCTTGCTGAGGAGGAGCATATTGCTTCTGTTCAGACCGAACCGGTCTGACCGGTTTGGAAACCGGTCTGACCGCTTTGCTAGCTGGTGCCAGACCTGATTGATATGAGCCCAATCGGTCATGTACAGGGATCCTAGGGCCATTGCCCATGTAATCTTGTGGTGGTTGCGGCATGGGAAAGCACTGCATCCACATTCCTTGCTCCCACGATGGATATGGAGAATTTGACGCCGGAGGTGCCCATGGCATAGTAACATACACCTTTTGTGGGGGAAATACAGTAGTAACATCACCACGATGCTTGTTGTTATCTGAAGAATTATCCCAACGCGGTGGTGACCTTGTTCTCTTTTTTGTTGGCCGATCAACTTGAACGGCCTTTGTGTACTTGTTCAGGAGTTGATTAAAGGTAGGTCCTTGCTTCAGAACTGTACCTCTGACTTTAGGCTCATTAACTTTCCAAGTACCCACTTCCGGGCGTATAGGATTGAAAGTTCTGGGTCGGTCCAGGAGCAAACCGGTCGGACCGGTTTGGGAAACCGGTCTGACCGGTTTCGCCTGATCAGCGGACCGAGTCTCAATTGATGAACTCTCTTGCCCCCCGGGCCTTGATGTGTTAATTGTAATCTTCAGAGACTCTTTACCATCCAGAGTCTTTCCAAGCATCACTTTTCTGACCGGAATTTGATCATCAACTTTTTCCGGCCTTGGCTCCCCAACTATCACATTCTTTCCCTTAGCACCTTCGGCTTGTTCCGGCCGAATCAGCACTTTAGTATTCAAATCAAGTGTATGAACAGGGAAGAGAGTCTTTTCAACTTGCATCTCAGCTAGTACCAATCGACCTTCATTAATAGCCGATTGTACCTGTCGTCGGAAAGCATTGCAATCATTAGTAGCATGCGAAAAAGAATTATGCCACTTACAATATGCATGATTTTTCAATTGATCGGCTGGTGGAATCGCATAAGAAAGTTTAATGAAACCATTCTTAAGCAATTCATCAAAAACACGATCACACTTGGCAACATCAAAAGTAAATTTAATCTCTTCTCGCCGATTTTTCTGAACCGGCTTTAACGAAGGACAAGAACAAGGCTTAGCTTTTGATGGCCAAACAAATTCAGCAGCATAAACTTCATTATCCTCATCATCCGAGCCATCAGAATCATTATCAAGCATATGAACATTGGAACGATGAGGCTTAGCATTTTCTTTAACATGTTTTAACTTTAATTCGAGACTCATGACCTTCATTTGCAAGTGACTAATAGAAAGAAAATCAAAACCTTCTAATTTCTCTTTCAAATAAGATCGCAAGCCCGCAAAAGCTAAATCTGCTAAATCTTTTTCAGAAATTGATAAATTAAAACATCTATTCTTTGTATCCCTAAATCTTCTGAAATAATCTATAACCGATTCCTCTCGGCTTTGCTTAATAGATGTTAAATCAGTTAATTTAGTTTCATTTTCTCCGCTAAAGAAGTGCTCATGAAATTTACGCTCCAATTGAGACCAACTTTGAATAGAATTAGGAGCAAGCGAAGAAAACCAAGAGAAAGCAGTTCCAGTCAAAGTTAATGAAAACAAACGAACACGCAATGGCTCATAAAAGACTGCTTCTCCTAGCTGCAAAATATATTGACTAACATGTTCCCAAGTGGTACGATTATCTTCACCATTGAATTTAACAAACTCAGGAACATGCCAACCATTAGGATATGTAACTAGATCAAATTCAGGAGGATATGGTTTTTGATATAAATGTGAGCTATTCATATCTATCCCAAGCTTTGTTCTAATTGTATTAGCCAGATCCTCTTTGAACTTAGAGAAATTGGCTTGATAATTTGCACTAGTTGTATTCTGAAAACGAGGAGCACCATACACAGTATTATGAGTAGTATTTGGAATCGGTCCAAAAGAGACACTAGATCCCATAGGTGCGCTTCCTACAACAGTAGTGCGAGGGGGGTGTAAAAACAGGACCAAAAGTAGCTGTATTGGATAAAACCATGCATTCGTTGCACCTACACCCATAGAACCGGTCTGTCCAACTGAATTGGGCAAACCGGTCTGACCGGTTGGGAAAACCGGTCTGACCGGTTCTTGGACCGAACTAGGATGAGGTGGCTGGCCTTGATAGAAATTCGGCGGCATATCCAAATTATGATCTATAATATTTTCCGGTATACCTGACGTGCTAGCATCAATTTTAGGGCATGCATTAGGATCTTCTAAAGTATTTTTACCCTTATTAAACATCTCAAAATTACTAGCCATATTAACAATTAACTCATTAGTAACAGTTTGTGCAGCATGCAACTTTTCATCCATCATGCGAGTTATTTGTTGCATTAAATCAGAGGGTTCACCGGTTACCTTATTAGGAAGCTCCTCAACTTGATCGTTAGCCAACTTAAAAGCTGGCATGACGAACTCTTCAACTCTCTTGACGAAGCCTCCACGATCCTTCTTGAAGCCCTTCAAGAATTGCGCCTTGAAGTGTTCCTCAGCAATCAGGTACTGCTTCCGCTCCTCGTCCGTGAGTTCTTCCATCGTAGCGGTGATGATGTTGTTCTTGTCGAGCTCACTGGTTGCACCCGACATCTTCGAGGTAGATTAGATCGGTCTTGGAACCAGATTAATCTTCCCCAACGGAGTCGCCAAAAAGTATGTTGACACAAAGATGCGACAACACACTCGAGATCGCAGCACGGCCGTCACCACGGCCAACACCCGGCCTCTCTCGGGCAAACCGGTCAGACCGGTTTCTAGAACCGGTCAGACCACTTTCTGGCAGGAGGTCGTGAAGACCTAGAAACCCAAGCTTGGGAGGGACCCCGTTGGAGCTCAAGCAATCTAGGGTTGCTCTAGGGTCGGCAGGCCACCTAGAATGCCTTAGTACGTCGCGGAGACGAGCAAAGGACAGCAATTAGGGTTGGAAAAGTGTTTAGGGTTTGAGAGACAAAAGTAAAGGACAAATAATGATTGATTCGATCGGAATAACTCTCAATCGGCCTTAGCCTTCATATATATAGGCCGGGGAAGTCGTACCCCTTCCAATTCGGTTACAATACGGGATAAAACTCGGAATCCTAATCCTACCCGAATTACAACTCCAAACCGGTCTGATTGGTTCGGCAAACCGGTCAGACCGGTTTCCCTCGGCTGCTGCCAATTTTGACTATCAACACACCTCCACGTCCATATCGATCTTCAGGTGCTTGTAACTCAGTAGGCAAGCGCACCCTACCCTGCAGACCTAACGCGATGAGACACTAGCTGTCGACGAAACTGGAGGTAAATCACCACCTTCGAGTGGCAAGCTTGCAAATGCCTTCAGTTGAGATTGCAAGCCGAAACTCGGCGTTGCCATTACCAAGTTGTAACTATGAAAATCAATGAGAAAGCTATATGCCATTAGCAATTTTTTCCCTTGTCAGGAAGAGAATCGAAGGAACATCAGAAAACTGCTACTGGACATAGTCCAGGAGGTGCTGTAGCAAGCTTGCAAATGACTTCAGTTGTATTGAGATTGCAAGCCAAAACTGGGCGTTACCATCAACTACCAAGTTGTATAAGCATCTCTGCCTTGAAACTTTTCCACAACCGTGCAGGCCGTTAATATCGTCACTTTTATCTTTTGTTACTCTTATTAATTTTACTCGGGTTCCAATTTTGTCGCAGCGAGTTGCATCTGACGAGCGAGATTTATTTATTAACTGTTTTAGTAAGTTTCACACTACTCCATGTCGTCCATGCGTGAAATACAGAATTCATTGGTACCAGTGTTTGCATGCGCCAGTAAACTTTGGAATCTGACAAAATAAATCTCCAGTTATAGATGCCTCTACATCCGGATGGATCCATTTTGCCTTGACGCACTTGTGTAGCTGTTGTTTACTTGTTTGTTTCGCATGGGTCAGTACTCAGTACAGGACCCTAATTAAGGGATGATATATTCAGGAGCAGAAAAAATATTAAATTAATGAAGAAATTCCATTTTACTATATTGAACTATGACTGAAGTTCGATTTTGGCCATTTAACTCAAAATCGGATATCTTTGACCATCAAACAATGAAAACCAGAAAAAATTGGTTCTCTAGCTAGCTGCTAGCTTCAAAGATTGTTTTGCCTAATATGATTTTTATAATATTATATTCTAGATATCTATTGATGCTATATTAGAGTTATTAGCAATTTATTACGCGTAGCAATCACAAGGCTGTTGTTTATTTAAATTGTTGTCCTGCACTTCATTTTATTTCGTGCCACTGCCTTGTTCAAACCTATAACCTAGCCAATAAGCAATCAAAATAAAAATAAAGAGCTAGCTATGAAATGTATAAATAGATCATGTGCGGTGGAGCTAGAGCATAGCATCTGCGAGGTTGGTGTCGCCTTCGAGCTCTTTCATGTAGCTACAGTAGGCTAGATCATTTTGGTTGATCTCTTGATCTAGATCCAAATAACTCTGAGTAGATACACATTATATTTTTGGACTTTTTTGTACCAGTTCGTATTTTTCTGAGTCAAAATTAGTTATGAATTTTAGAGATTAAACAAGTTCTTTATTATTTTTAAAAAACACATATAGGAAAAACTATCTTTGAAACTAGCTAGCTAGAGGACCAAATTTGTTCAATTTTCAAAATTTGATGGTCAAAGATACCTTATTTTAAAGTTTGATGGCCAAAACTACACTCCGATGATAGGGTATGTGTAGGAGAGAGCATGTGTATGAACCATATATGGTAGTGTGGTGACGTGGTGTGTGTCTTGTTTGTGCATCTTCAAATTGGATCTTAAAGAAATAAAGCCAGTTTATGATTTTTAGTTAATTAACCTAGAGTTTGCTGGCCGGGCTGTCGGAATGTGATGAATTGCAAGTGCACTGTGTTATGCCAAAACAGAGCATATGCACATAGCAAGGCAAAAAGGGAAACAAATTAAAGAAAATAAAGGAGAGGAGTGCTAGTGAGAATATTGTGCTACTTTATTCATTGTTTTGGATATACGTTAGAATGGGAGTTGAGAATTCTGCACTGCATTTAGTGTTCACATGAATATTGTGCTATCCTATCAATTATCTCTGTGCTCGCTTCAATGTTCATCAGGACCGCCTTAAGGTAAAAAAAAACTGCTTTTGCACGTAACGGTGACAGCCTGGCTGGTTTTGATTGAATCCCATACATGTGCATTAAAATATGTTTAAATCTGCTAGAATGATGAACATGTGAGGAGTGGAAGGGTAGTTGAGACAATGAGGCCAATATATAATTAGCCAGTAAGCTAGAAAACTCTCTACGTAAAAAAAAAAGGTACGTCAGGGGTTGATTTTGGCTAGTTTATATAATATAGACTTCCAAACTTTGTTAATGTTTGAATTTTTGTTCAGTTATTAGTAGTACGTACACTCTTCGTCCAAGACATATTTTGTGGACCTTCACTGCGAAGGTGAAAGGGAAACTGACCAAAGGGTGTGTTTCCCGGTTTAACTCTTAAACAACACGATAAGTAAGGTCGAAAGTCAGCCTGCCCTCTTCTGGGGATGACTTATTTATCCATCGCACAGGGGCCATCTTATTTATCCCCATCTATTTGTGAGATAGAGGAGTTGGAGTTCTTGAAATTAAAGGTAGATCATGACATCACCTGTGATGAATCTGTCAATGAAACTAGGAGTCGGAAGGACCAGGAATACCATCTATGTTCCACATAGAAAGTTTCTAGGATGTACTAAGAGCAAATGCAGAGATAGCCAACATACTTGCACTTTGGTGCTCTTGTGATGTACTGCACTAGTAATAATTATATATATGCAATATAGAAGAGTTGGGGCCCTTGAAATTAGAGTTAGACCATGACATCAACTGTGATGAATTTGTAAGTGGGACTAGGAGTTGGAGGGACCATGATTCCATGAACACCAACTATGTTCAACATAGAAATTTCCGAAGGTGCGGCAGAGCTGAGTGTATATAAAATATGTTCATTGTACCGAATGAATGATTTGCTTTATCATGAAAAGGTGCTGCATCTGTCTAGTTTGAGGAAGTCACACATCCCTAAACCCTATCAATATAGAGATCCATATGTTTTAATTTTCATAAATCCCCTCTCTTTCTTCCTCAAGCCCCTGCACAAGACCAAGAGGACCTCGTTATGCAGAAGAGAGTTGATATATATGTAAAGGCATCGCTACCATAATAGATTAGGCGATTAAGCTATGATTCGTGTCAGTGTTGGAAATGGCCGGCACTCCCTACACCGCGCAGAAATGCGCTGTGTCTCGTCCCTTGATGGTCGATGCGGAAGCTAACACAAGGACACGGGTTTATCCTGGTTCCGGCCGTGGGGCCGTACGTCCAGCAGGGGCGTGCTCGCGCACTCGTATTAGCTTTGCACTAGGGTGCTTGTAGAGAGGGGGCTACAAGTGGATGCAGGAGAGGAGAGGCGGTCTCCAAGTCCCTGTCGTCGGTGGAGATGATTGAGGCGAATGCCAATATCGGATGTGTGTGTCTATGCGAGCGAGAGCCAAGGCGATGAACCTCATGTTGTTGCTCTGTTGTGCTTGTCCCGTACGGGACTCCTCTCTCTTCCTTTTATAGTTCAAGGGAGACAAGGGTTACAGTTCGCGTGTACAATACGTGCTACAGTGTGAGTCGTACGGCGTATCCGTGCCTTGCAGGTCTCGTCAAGATTGCTTCCTGGTATTGTCTGCTGATGCGGTGTCTCCTCGCTTCCTCTTCGACGGGGTCTCGAGGGGTCGCTTAGTCGTCGAGGTGGCCTGGGCGTTTACTCGAGGACCCCCTCAAGTGGGCCTCCGACCGCTTCGGGGGCTAGCCCGCTAAGAGGCACGGGGCTAGCATGGCGTAGGCTGTCGCCTCATCGTCAGACTGTCAGGCGTGGTGACAGGATGGACTCGACCTGCCCTACTGTGCCGGTACAACCGGCTTTTGCCCTGGCGAAGGGAGCAGGTCATATTCATACGGGGCGGCCGCTGCCGGGGTGGCTCAGAGATTTCCCCGTATCCGCCGCGGGGGCCCCCCTCCGTTGGAGGACATGCATGGGTGATGTAGGTGAGGCGCCAGCCAACTCCACAGTGCACATCCTGCCGCCCGGAGACGTGGTGGGCAAGGGTCAAGGGATTCGTTCCTTGCCTTGCCGGACCAATAATCTTTATTTGACCGTGGTGAGGCCCCTGTGTTCGGCCATCTTCTATTGGTGGGGCCCCCATCGCCCGTTCGAGGACGTTTCAGCACGGGAGGCGAAGGGGGGCCGGTAGAACTGTGCGAAGGTACGGCCGGGGTCAGCGGTGTCGGGGGCATAGTGCCGCGCAGGCCCTGCACAGCTTCCGCCTGTCCGTGCTGCAGAGGGCACAGTGCACAGGATTCTGTCAGGGGCGACGTGCGAGGGAGATCTTCCCTTTGACTCCGGCGCCTGGTGCGGGAGTTGAGACCGTCAGTGCCTGAGCTGTAGATGTGGCGTTCGTTTCGAGGGGTCAGAGCGAGTCCCGGCGAGGCGAAGCGGAGGTTTGTAGCTCGAGGGGGGAGCGAGGGACCCTCGAGCGAGGCGGAGTTTAGGTGTGAGGGCGACGTGTCTTCGTGAGCCGTTGTTTGGGCCCTGCCGGATGGTAGTGGGCTTCGCGGTTTCGCTGCTATTTACTCATAGGCTTATGGGTAATAACCTTGTTTTGCGTTTTTTGAGGGTGATTACCCTAGTAGTTGAGGGACCCCTAATTATGGTCCCCGACAGTAGCCCCCGAGCCTTTATGGGAGTGATTGCTCCCGTAAAGGATCAAGACCGAAGCGGTTTCTCGTGGGTGCTCCTTGTCGGGGTTTGATTTGGCATGCGTATGGCTTCCATGGGGGCGCGCTAGTGCACCCGGGTGTAGCCCCCGAGCCTTCGCAGGAGTGGTTTCACTCGTGCAAAGGCTATACCCTCGTGCGTTGGGCCTTGGGTTTCGAGGAAGCACTACGTGTGGGTCCGTGCTTCGCGCTCGAGGGGTGTTGTGTCGCGGTGCGGGGAGCCCGCGAGCCCTCTGGCCTGGGAGGGACGCTCGGGTTGAGTTCCCCATCTTTTCGTATGGCGACCCTCGCTTCCCCTTTGAGGGGCTGAGGGGTGAGACGCTCTGCGCTACCCTCGAGCGGGTTCGCGAACGCGGCTGCCTCGTTTGAGCTTTTAGCGGGTAGTCCGAGTGGGCGCCCGTGCCCCGTTCATCTGGGGTCGGCTCGTGGTCCGGAGACGCGTCCATCGATGAGCACTCGCAAAGGTCTGCTAGGCAGGGGCTTGGTCCCGTCCGACCGGGGCCAAGGGCGCGGAAGCACTCCCTCGATGGGATCCCTCAACTAGCTGCCTTTGTCTGGCCTCGAACACAAAAGGGGCGTCCCCAAACTCCGTGTTCGGGGTAAAGTCATGATGAGCACGCCCGAATCATCCCTGACTCTATCGATCTGGAGAGCCTGTCGAACCCGTTCGAGGGCCAGGCCTCGAACTCCTGATCAGTAAGGCCACGGAGAGGACGTGCGAGCCTCTCCACTCGAGGGCCGGGCTAGTTGCCCTGTCCCCGTTCGTTTCCGATTCGGCCGGGGCGTCCGCTTGAACCCCTTCGAGGGTCGGACTTTGAACCTTGGCCTTCGCGGAACGCCTCGAGGCGATTTGGCTTACCTGGGAAGCCGTCGTCATTCATTGGCTCTTTGGACCGGGGGCGGTTGTTCGCATCTTGCGCGAGTCGTGGCTAACGTGGCGGTGCATCGGCCCGTCGACCGGAATCAGCCATTCGTATCCACACGATCTCGGCTGACGTGGCGCGACACTCCACGTGGGAGTAGTGGGCGCGCCTTTTTAGACGGAGTGGCGTGTGCGGGCGGTGGTTGAGGTGACGGGGCGCCCAGAGTTACTGCGGCGTCGGTTCATTTTACCGTGCCGCAGTTAATGCGGCCGCCCACGCCGGGGCGGTTTTCTGCTAATGGGGCCCATGTGTCAGAGGATTAACCAACCGCTGCGCTTGACGCGTGCCTCCCGGTCCAGGCGGCCAAGCAGTTCCTGGTGGAGTGGTTTCCGATTTATATATAAAAGAAATGGGAGGGGATCGGGGGAGACTTACCTTAGCCGTCCCACTCTTGCCTTCCCCGCCGCGGTCCTTCTCGAGTTCCTCGCGTCGCTCGCCGAGCTTGAGTGGCCTTCTTGCCCCCAGCGATCCTCATCATGCCTCGCCGTCCTCGCGCCGCCGCAGTAGAGCTCGAGGAGCCCGCCGAGTGGGTGCTGTCGACCGTGACCGAAAGCGATCTGCTTGATTTGGTGCGCACCGGTCTCTTGTCGCGGAAGGGCGACGAGGCGTCGCCGGCTTGGATGGTGCCGCCAAGGGCGCACAAGCAACCGGCTCTGCTGCCCGAGTACGTGGTTAGCTTCGTTCGATTCCACGAGCAGGGCTTTAACGCCCCCGCGTGTGAGTTCTTTCGCGGGCTCTGCGATTACTACGGCCTGGAGCTCCATAATTTCGCCCTAAACGAGATTTCCCAGGCGGCCGGGTTCGTTGCCGTTTGCGAGGGGTTGCTGGGGATCCCGACCCATTGGGATCTCTGGTTCCACCTCTTCATCGGCGGCCTTTATCTGGCGAAGGGCTCTTCGGCGGGGAAGTGCCGACCCGTCCGCGCCGGCGGCTTCACGTTGTCGGTGCGTGACAAGCGGAAGGACCTCTACCTCCCGAGCAAGATGACCACCAACAATGGTGGTTGGAGCAGCGCGTGGTTTTACCTTCGCAATCACGCGCCTAAGCTTCCGGCTTACACCGGGAAGGTGTTGCGGGAGGCGGGACCGAAATGGTCCCTCGGCGTGAGTGGCTCGTCTAATCGGGAGAAGCTCGGGCCTCTTATCGACGCGTTGAAGGAGCTGGTGGCTCGGGGGGTGTCCATGACCATGGTCATCGGACACTTCCACAAGTGAAGGGTGCTCCCCCTCATGGAGTGAAAGCTTCCCCTGTTCGCCATGGGGCCGGGCGCCACGGCCGAGGATCTGGCGGCTTCCCGGATGATGGGGGAGCCGCTTCTTGACGAGCATGCCTTCATGCGGGCGTGGATGGCGGTGGATCAGAAGGAGATGCCATGTGACCCCAAGGACGTCTGGTCCTTTCATCTTCTTCCGGAGAAGGGCAATCTTCCCTTGGTAGGTTTTTTTTCTCTTTACAGGTGTTTGTATCTTGATCTCGATTCCGATCGTCTTCTTGTTCTGGATTTCAGGGGGTGATCGCGACCGCCCGTCACTCTAAGCCCAAGACTACTGCGTCGAAGGTGGCGAATCGCGCCAGGAATGAGCAGCTCCATGCCCAGAAGGTCGTCGAGAAGGAGACTATGAAGCAGCGGCGTGACCGGAAGGAGGCGCATGAGGCAGAGGTGCGCCGATGTGAGCTGGAGGATCGCTCTCCTCCAACTTCCGAGGATACAGAGGAGGAGGGGGTGAGCAGTGATGAGGAGTTGGTGCCTCAAGAGGCGGCACAAGTGGAGATGCCACTAGAGGCCGCCCCATCAGTCGAGAAGGGCAAGGGGTCGGCTGAAGTATCTCAGTCCTCGCCGTCCCCGTCGCGCATGCGAGCGACCCCTGCGACTGCGGTGGGCTCAGCATCGAGCGAGCTTCGGACGTTGAATGCCTTTCCCCAAACGAAGGGTTCGAGCTCGACGCCCGCGGCGTCATCGAGGGAGAGGCTGGGGCAGGTCAGCGGCAGTCGGTGAGTGTCTCTCTTTCTGGTCCCCTTTCATCCTCCACCTTGTTGGCTTTGCGTTCCGGGTTCAATTTCCCCTTTCTTCTTCTGTTAGGCCATCGTTCCGCCCGTCTCCCGGCCTTGCTCCCTTGAAAAGGCTAAAGAGGGGGCTGAAGGATTCTCCAGGCGCCACTCGGGTCGACCCGGGCGCGGTCGCAAGGGGGACCATGGAGGCCGAGCATGGGCCCACGAAGCCTCCTTCGAGGGATGCAGAGTCCGTCCCTACACCCGCGAGTGAGGTCGCGGTCTAGGAGGAGGCGGCTCGTGTTGGCGACGAGCACGGGCCTGCAGATGTGGTGGAGGTTGCCCATGACGTGGTGGTGGCGCATGCGTCAGGTGTCGGTGGAGGCACGCACGCCAGTCGCACCGTCGTCTCTGTTCTCCCTCGAGTCCTCAAGGACTCCAGTGCGTGGGACGCGTGGCCCGGGGAGCCGCAACAGTTGCCAGTGGTCCCGGCTGCTGGGACATCTTCGGATGTCGACCGTGCGCTAGGTTAGCCTGGGGTTCCGGGTAGCCTGGTCACCTTCGTGGAGGCGGAGAAGTCGCTGTGAGAAGGTCAGCGTTCGAACGGCACCGCCATTCTGGGCGCGCTCCGGACCGCCCTCGACTGTCATAACTCGGAGGGGCTCAAGCTTCATCGGGTTGGTGCCGCTGTTCTTACCACTATCTTGGCCTGTTTTGTGCTTGGTGGTTCTGTCCTGTGTTGATCTCTTTTCCTTGTTTATCAGCAGCTTCAGCGTGTCTCTGATGAGAAGTCAATCGCGAATGGCCGCCGTGCGGATGGCGGGGCTGAACACCCGAGTCCCCGCGGGCTCAGGCGTCGGGCTCTTGTCTTCTTCTTCGTCGAAGCGACCCCCTCGTTGTGGATGGTACCCTCGGCTCGTCGCGGTGTCGTACTGCTTCTTGTTCAGGACGTTGCAGGCACTGCCGTCGTCGGCGGCGCCACGCATGTCTTGAAGCCGGTCCTTCGCGGGCCTTCGTTCACCAAGGCCACACGCCACGAGCGCCCTACCATCGTTCGTTGGACGGTTGGGCGTCCACTTCCTTGTCCTGCCTGCTGGCCTCGGCTCTCGAGTTGGCTTGATGTCGAATGCGAGAGGCGGAGCTCTCGGCCTGTAGGACGGCGGCCTGCTCGACGAGGCTCTGTGCCTCGAGGTGCAAGAGCCGAGCCAATGGCGTGGAGGGCTCAGGGATGGCGCGTAGCAGCGTTGCCGCGGTGACGAGCTTTTGGCTAGCGCACGGCAAGTCGGCGTTGCCGTCGTTCTCGATGCGGATGCGAGCAAGACGCCCCACGGCCCTCGCACGTTCACCGCGTTGAGGCTGCTGCATCTCTAGTGCCGCTCGCAGCTGCTGTACTTGACGACGCTCCTCCTGGAGCCTGTCTTCCAACTCCTTCACCTGCGCAAGCTGGGCTTGTGCTAACGCCTCGTCGCCCTGAGGCGTTGCGGCGTTGGCGTCAGCGGGCGTTGCAGCGCCCGTACCTGGAGGCGGCTCGCGGATGGCCCCAGCCGCCGTTAGGGTCTTGTTTCGATTGTTGTCGTCGTCGCTTCCGTCCTCGCTTCCAGTCCCGAGTTCGCCGTCGATGACGAAGCATCCCAGCGCGGGGTCACTCTCCCCCTCGCTGGAGATGTCGAAGCAGTGATCACGGAGTTCAGGAACTGTCGGAGTGCCTCGGCGTCTTGGATCCCGGCGTAGTCCCAATCCTCGCTGCTGGAGCCCGGTGGGTACCACTCGTCGGGTGAGGCGGTGCAGTAGCGCGTCGTGCCTTCAGACGGGGATGAATGGTCGGCGCGGTTTCGGGCCCTGCGCAGGTGCGCGGGTCGCGCCGCCCTTCTCCCCCGCGGCGCGCTTGTATGGCACCGGTACGTCGGCCGGTATCCTCCTCTTGTCATGGCGGGTTGGTGGGTTCCCCCACTGCTGTGAGGAGCGGCAGCGTGGGGTGCCTTGGGTCGCTTCGGCTGCGTCCGTCGCGGCCAGCGGCTTGCCTGCCCCTGGTGGGTCGGTGGCAGTCCGGCCTGCGACGGCGCAGTGGCGTCGCGGCTGGCATGCATGTGAGTGCCCACCGTCGTGGAGATTATCGCGGTAGTGTTGCGCAGCCCCATCGGGAACCGGGCCGACGTGGCTGCTATCCTCCGGCGGTTCCCTTCCGCAGGGTTCGCCGAAGGCGTCGCGGTCCCTCCTGACTCCGCGTCAGGGGACGGCGCCCGCGGGTCATCCACCTCTGAGAGCGTCACCCGCACGGGCTGGCGCTGCTCCACCAGCACCTGCAGGCCTCGCAGTCGGCGGCGGCTTAGGAGCCCGCCTGTCAAAGATGACGACGACGAAGTCTCTACCTCGTCGGTGCGATGGAGTTGCATGAGGTAGTTGGACCCGTCCGACTCGAACGTCAGGCTCCCGGACTGGATCATGAATCCAGGTGGGAATCCGGCGGTGGTCCCGTCGGGGGACCCCGTCGTCGGTGGCTCGTCGCTAGATGCCATCAAGGGAACTAGCGCGAAAAGCGAATCGCACAGTGCTCCCCCTACCTGGCGCGCCACTGTCGGTGTCGGAAATGGCCGGCACTCCCTACACCGCGCAGAAATGCGCTGTGTCTCGTCCCTTGATGGTCGATGCGGAAGCTAACACAAGGACACAGGTTTATCCTGGTTCCGGCCGCGGGGCCGTACGTCCAGCAGGGGCGTGCTCGTGCACTCGTATGAGCTTTGCACCGGGGTGCTTGTAGAGAGGGGGCTACAAGTGGATGCGGGATATCAGATGATTGAGGCGAATGCCAATATCGGATGTGTGTGTCTATGCGAGTCAGAGCCAAGGCGATGAACCTCGTGCTGTTGCTCTGTTGTGCTTGTCCCATACGGGACTCCTCTCTCTCCCTTTTATAGTTCAAGGGAGAGAAGGGTTACAGTTCGCGTGTACAATACGTGCTACATTGTGAGTCGTACGGCGTATCCGTGCCTTGCAGGCCTCGTCAAGATTGCTTCCTGGTCTTGTCTGCTGACACGGTGTCTCCTCGCTTCCTCTTCGACAGGGTCTCGAGGGGTCACTTAGTCGTCGAGGTGGCCTGGGCGTTTACTCGAGGACCCCCTCGAGTGGGCCTCTGACCGCTTCGGGGGCTAGCCCGCTAAGAGGCACGGGGCTAGCATGGCGTAGGCTGTCGCCTCAGCGTCGAACTGTCAGGCGTGGTGACAGGATGGACTCGACCTGCCCTACTGTGCCAGTACGACCGGCTTTTGCCCTGGCGAAGGGAGCAGGTCATATTCGTACGGGGCGGCCGCTGCCGGGGTGGCTCAGAGATTTCCCCGTATCCGCCGCGGGGGGCCCCCCTCCGTTGGAGGACGGGCGTGGGTGATGTAGGTGAGGCGCCAGCCAACTCCACATTGCACATCTGGCCGCCCGGAGACGTGGTGGGCAAGGGTCAAGGGATCCATTCCTTGCCTTGCCGGACCAGTGATCTTTGTTTGACCGTGGTGAGCCCCCTGCGTTCGGCCATCTTCTATTGGTGGGGCCCCCATCGCCCGTTCGAGGACGTTTCAGCGCGGGAGGCGAAGGGGGGGGCCCCCGGTAGAACCGTGCGAAGGTACGGCCGGGGTCAGCGGTGTCGGGGGCATAGTGCCGCGCAGGCCCTGCACAGCTTTCGCTTGTCCGTGCCGTAGAGGGCACAGTGCACCGGATTCTGTCAGAGGCGACGTGCGGGGGAAATCTTCCCTTTGACTCTGGCGCCTAGTGCGGGAGTTGAGACCGTCAGTGCCTATGCTGTAGACGTGGTGTTCGTTTCGAGGGGTCAGAGCGAGTTCCGGTGAAGCGAAGCGGAGGTTTGTAGCTCGAGGGGGGAGCGAGGGACCCTCGAGCGAGGCGGAGTTTAGGTGTGAGGGGGCGACATGTCTTCGTGGGCCGTTGTTTGGGCCCTGCCGGCTGGTAGTGGGCTTCGCGGTTTCGCTGGTATGGGCTCATAGGCTTATGGGTAATAGCCTTGTTTTGCGTTTTTTGAGGGTGATTACCCTGGTAGTTGAGGGACCCCTAATTATGGTCCCCGACAATTCGCTTTCTCTTTTTTTTTTGCCAGCTTGTATGTTGTGGTGTCTGAGTGTGCTATGGGAAGACGGTGTATCTGATATAGCAAAACTTGTAATAACATGGCCCAATGCAACTTGGGTTGTAGCAGCTGAGATTTTTTTCATTTGCTTGATGAAATAAAACTCCCTTTATCTAAAAAATATCTAACAACTAGAAAACAATGTACTAGAACAAATATTCATGGGACCACATTAATCTTGTACTGTAGCATTGCATGCAATTTGTACTCACAAGCAGCTCTACCAGCTGTGTTTGACACGCTCTGTTTTCAGCTTTTCACAGTCCTCCCAACAAGCAGCCCCTAATAAATGAGCGTTGATTCGATATGTTGATTATTGTACCAAATGAAAGATTTATCTTATCAAGAAAGCCACATTCAATTTGATTTAGGATATCTCCGTTCCCTATAAATAAGGAGATTCATTCAATTTTTTCAGAAATCCCCTCCGCTTCCTCCTCAAGCCCCTTTCACAAGACAAAAGAAGATATAAATCATTCAGAAAACTGGAGTTTCATTTGTTTTATTGCACTACTATATAATATTTAATAAAACCCACACTAACTCCTCATCTACTGCTCTACGCTGCAGATTGTGGAGCACTTATATGTAGAGAGACAACACAGACCTTGGGTCGTCCATATAAATATTATTCTTTCCTCCCATTTCCCAGAAGTATCATGATATGGAAGAAGAGATATGTGTTGGAGATCAGAAGTGTGGTATGTGGAGGGCAGCTGTAACCGTCAATAGGAGTCAGAGGCGTCAGGGGCACCAACTGTGCAATCCGTGGGAAATCACTAATGTACCTGTGCGATAAATGTACGGATGCCAATTTGTGATCCGTGTGGTCAGGAAAGGGACAAAAATTCAGTACGCCAGGGGCGCATTGCGCCGTCCGTGCGCCCCCTGGCAGATGTGCCTGAAGCGGTCTCTAGAGAATAGTATGGTCTGTCCAAGAGATTTGTGCTTCCGTGTGGTCAATGCTAAAGGTTCTCCGCTTTTCCTTTCCCTACCGAAGCAGATCACTATGCTCCATTGTGAGCCGCCAGCTGGTGAGATGGCAATTCCGAAATCTGAAGGCAACTATGTGTTTGCCGTGCGCCGAGGACATCTGGCCCACGTCAAAGTTATTTTTTCCATTTATTGCCTCTTAAGTCCCAAATCCAATTACCTCTCAAAAAAAATCTTCTCACCTTAAAATTTTTTGTACTCTATACATACAATATGTGATACTTCATGGTAAAATTTGGTAGATTTTTGTATTCATTTGCCATATTTAATTAACTAATTGCATTTCACGCAATTTTTTAAAATAATTGAAATTTGAACTACAAGGGATTCAAATAATAGAATAAAATGAGTGGAAAAATGGTATTCATATTATTTAACCCAATTTAAGTTCTTACCCCTGAAATCAAAAGAAAATTTGAACATCTTGGCTAGAAAAAATGACCATGATCGTATGACCAAATGATTTAAAAATTCTAAAAAAATGAAAATGATGTTTGAAAATTATGAGATTTGTGAATATCTCGTGATATCATGTGCGAAGGTTGTGGTAAAAATTTGAATGAGTTTTGAATATTTTGTCATGTACGATGCGTACAAATCGAAACATCTCCGAAGAAGTTCCAGAGACTTATGAAGTATATGGTTAGATTTGTAGTTGATGTGACAATCACATTGAGTTTTGACTTCAACACGCTTTTCTATAAGCAATAGTTAACATAACGTATTTTGTCTTAATTTTCAGAAATTTTTCAAACTTATTTGATATATTTTATAAATTAAGTATAATTATTAAAAATTTGTTTTCCGTGCGTCGGCACACGGCAAACAATATTTTTGTCGTGCGCGGAGAGAAAGATGCATGGCAAACAATATTTTTGTCGTGGGACACGATGAGCCGCACGGCAAAAAGAACTATTCACCGTGCGCCCTGCAGCAACGCACGGCAAAGCTTTATCTCCTGGCCGCATTAAACCAGGCCGCCCCGGACCCCATCCCGGCCCCACCTCCCAGCGCCGTCCACTCCTAGCCTTATCTCTCTCACAGCTCAGCCTCCTCCACTGGGGGTACCCCCTGGCTCCCTTGACGGTTACTCCACCAAACCGACCCTGGAGCACTATAAATAGAGCGGCACATCTCACTTGTATCACACACACCAAGCCAAGGAGCTCTCTCATTCCACTTGTTCTAGTAGAGTTAGGATAGTTTAGTTGGGAGTTAGAGTTGAGTCGAGGTGTGCCTCGGAGGTTCCGGAGTCGTCTTCAGAAGCTCTGGTATAAGCTCTTGTATCTTTTACTTTTCCATTTGTAAGACTTTGAGTTATCAATATAGTTATCTTTATCTTCTTGACTTTGTCATTTGTAGCTTGCTTCTACTTTATTCTAGTTGCATCTATATCTTGTTTAGAATATAGTCAGTCATAGTTCTAGTGCTTGTAGTTCTTGTTTAAGTCTTTGTCTTGGCTGGTTCTTCGATCTTGCTTAATACTGGAGGTGAATTGTCACCAAGAGTATCGACAAGGTTGCTTGCTCTTGCTAGCAGAGTAAGTAGTTGTTGACTAGTGTAGGAGTGGTTCCTAGCCTAGCCAGTGGCCTTAGAGTATTCCCGTCGCAACGGAGGTGGTAGCCGTGAGGTGGTGACAGCCCTTTCGGTCTTTGTAGCCCATCACGTTAGTTCCGGTCTGTAGTATCCCCCAGTTGGAAATTGGTGGCACCCCTTCTCATCCCTTTCTGCGTGTCACGGGTTCCCTTGTCCCAAAGCTAAGACAATAGAGTTAACCCAGATCTCCTAGTGCTGGCTCTGTAGCCGCTGTATCTCTAAGCTAGAGTGACATAGGTAGATAAAGTATCCAGGAGTCCTCTATCTTTTCTCGTTGTCCTCCCAACTATCTATCTCTTCTCTCCCTTACCTGAGTATCCCTTGAGCTGTGTGTCCGGTATATCCACTCCTATCCAATACTGTCACACTCGGGTTTACACAAAAACCCTAATGCTGCCATATGTGTGCCCAGGATGTCCACATAACACATACAGCTTATAAATATGGAAATCGGAGTACATATGCTCGAATAAAATGGTTTTACATCAGAGTTTAACGCAATACCTAAATAAAACACAGCGGAAGTCTATTAATTATCTTGACAGGTAGAGCCTCAAGTCCACAGGGACACCGACTGGTTGACCACAGCTCAGAAGCACAGACGATCCTCAGGAAACTCAATAGCTGACTCATTCACTCTATCTGTTACCCATCCGGGATTTTGTTGAATAATGGCAAGCGTAAGTAAATGTCTTACTTAGCAAGTATAGCACGGGTGTATGAAGGCTCAAAAAGGCTAGACACGGCTTAACTGCATTAGCACTTTTAATTGGTTCGTTTTAACATTGTCTAAGTTACTACAAGTGTATGAATCCCGGTTGCAACCCAATTAATAAAGTGTAAGTGACATTAAGCATAAATAAACATCATCTTCTAATCAAAAAGGATCCAGGCCACTCGTGACCCTGAGCAAGGCTATCATGATAGATTTACACTCTGCAGAGGTTTCGCCCTTTACCCACCAGTCGCGTAAAAGTTCAAAGGAACTTTGCACCCAACCACGCGGAGGTGGATCAGACCTCACAAACCACACTACCGAGGTGTGATCGCATAGGGACGCTACGAGGCTTTTCACAAGACACCCTAACAAAACAGTAGCCGCTAAGGTACAACAAGGTGGTGAGTCCTTAGGCACCGAGACTGACTCACTCCCAGGACGCAGCGATAGGAGGGTCAATGGCGTCCAAAGCGCGGGCAACGCATGCCAACAAAAATAAAGAGCGCAACGTGTGGAGCTCCCGCACTCACGGTGGCTCCCAACACGGGACTGTGCCTAACGAGACATAGCCGACGGGGCTACCGTCCTCGGTGGAATCGGGAAAACACCCCGTGCCTTGCTTCCCTTAACGCCGTCGTCCCGTCGGTAACCACTGCCAAGCTAGAGCCGTACAAGCTACTTGTCCAAAACCAGAGCCATTATAGTTCTGGCGGTGGCGACAGGCTCCTGGGTTGCCGCTTTAAGAACCAGTCCTTACGGAGAGATACTAGGGCCAAGCACGAAGCACACGCCCTAGCTCCCTGATCCATGTTGCTAAAAAGCAAGTTTTAACATTATAGTTGAAGTGGACCATTAAGTCAAAATTAACAAATAAGTAAAGGTGACGGTAGCTGCGCATAGCAAAGTTCTACCCAAATGCATAAACCCAAGGTAATCAAGGACAGGATAAACAAAGCTAGGTGCAACCTTAAAGGTACATCAAATTCGACACATGCATGCATGAAATAATTTGATACAAGTGAGTAGGTAGCAAGGATTGTACGTGCTATAACTTGCCTCAATCCATAGTATTGCTGCTCAAAGTCTCTAGTTCTTCATCTTGAATCTCTCGAATGACCTTCCTCTACTCGCAGCAATCATCGAGCACACAAGTAGCTAAACAAGCAAACAAACAATTTACAACTAAGAACAATACACCAATCAAAGGAAAAGCTTTAAAAGAGCGCACTAAAGGATAGGGCTTGGTTCGATGGTCACGTGAGCGCAAGAATCCCTGAAAACGGAGCAACAGTTGAAAAGATACAACTATCGGAAGATTTGAATTATTAAATGACACAACTATATGCTTGATTTTAAGTAAAGAAAATTATAAGTAGAGATTATCTCAAATAATTATGTTTGAATTTGTAAAAACGGGGTAAAACTTAATCACATTTCATTTATAATTATTTATGTATAAATTATACTAAATTAAATATTAACTTGAAATAAAATATGTGAGAGCATCTAATCGAATAATTTTATGAACCGTGTTGTTTAAATCAATATTATAATTCAAAAACATATTTATGTTAATATTAATCAATGTTAACATTTATTTATGAAAAGCCGGAGGTTGACTCTAAATTGCTTTTAATTAGAAAGACCTAGTTAAGTAAACATTAATCAAATTAACATCTCTTTACAAGAACTGAGATGAAACCTAATTATATTTTATTTCAAAAATGAACTGAATAATTTATTAATTAATTTTAACATTTAATATAAAAAGCCGAGTATAAACCTTAATTGGATTTTAATTAGAAAACACATTTAAATAATCTTTAGTCAAAGTAATATTGAATAAAATTCAGAAACAAATTAGATGTCAATTAACAGTGCTAACGAGTAGTTTAAGTTGATATGAATCTAACGCAACGAAAACGAATTAAATCGGAGCTAAAACGTGTAATCTATGCATAAAACAAAGTTACAAGGACCTATTCGTAAATAACCTTAGATGGCAGGGTCTACCAGAGAAATTTCGCAAGCAAGAAGTGCCGCAAAATTGACGAAAGCTGGGGTTAGATCTGAAAAAGGACTCGGGTGGGATTTATGTGCGAAGGGGAAAAACTTGCAGGGGGTTTTCTGAAAGATCGCCAAGACACAGGAATGAATCTATAAGCTTTCATGGTTTCTTAGGGACCTAACTGTAAAATCGTTTCCTTCTTCCTCTAGACAGCACAGGGGAGTTCGCTGGCGCTCGGGCGGCTCGGCTCGCCGGCGTTAGGGTGGAGGGGGAACTCGGGTGACGCGCGCAACAGAGAAAGAACGATGAGGGGAACGCGATGGAGTTGCTCACCGACGGCGGGGACACACGGAGGCGGCCGGATTGGCCCGTGGCGGAAAACAGTGGCCGGCGGCGGCTCACGCGGGGAAGCTCCTTCGGTGGTCGAACGGCGACGAGAGCCGGCGGTGTAGAAGCGGCTCGACGCGAGGAAGCTCCTTCGCCTGTGTCGAACATGGCGGCCGGCCTCCGCAGCCATTGCCTGGCGGCGGCGGCGCCTTCATGCGGGCAGGGGTACTCCGGCGGCGGGGCAACGACGAGGACTAGCGGAGCGGACGCGGCGCGGCGAGGGGGAGCTCGTGGTGGCCGCTGCTTCACCCGAGGATGATCGAGGCATCCGAAAATCGGCAAGGACGGCGGCGGCTCGGAGCTCCACGTTGAGCAATGGCGGCGGCGGCGCTGTGCGAGGAGGAGGCGGCGGTGGTGGTGAGGAGGTGCTGAGAGGCGCGGGGGCGGCGGCTTTACATAGGGCCGAGGGGAGGGGCTCAAGGCTTGCTCGTCGAGGCGGCACAAACGCCGGGGCGGCGTCGGCACGCACGCCAAGGCCTGGTGGCGGCGCTGTCACGCGACTCAGGGAGACCAGCGCTGGGCTGGGGCGTATTGGGCCTGAATCGCGGCTGGGTGGGCCGAGCGGAGGCGGGAGAGGGGGAATGGGCCGCGGTGGGGAGCCGGGCCTGTGGAGCGAGCTGGGCCGAGCGAGGCGCAAGCGGGGAGTTGCTTGGGCCGGATGGGGGCGTGGAGCTAACTCGGCCGGCTCGGGGAGAAGAAAGGAGGGAAAGGTTGGGCCAGGGAATAGAGTTGGAGGGGCAAAAGCGGACTTAGGGAAAAGTTTAGGGGGCGAAAACGAACTCAGATTGTAACAACTTTTCTAGAGCTCAAAACAACGCGACTCAAACTCAAATTTAAATTAGATTTAAGTTCTTGTTTGAACAACACACAAACAAAGCTCAATGCAACAGCATGAATGCAACATACAAAGCAATTTATTTATACTTCACAAATAAATATATTTTTCTTATTATCAATTCTCTGTAAATTAAACAAAGCTTGGAAAATTTTAGAAAATTGAGAAAATTATTGTGTTAATTATGTTAAAAAATTCACATCCCAAAATTTGAAAATTTTGGGGTGTGACAAATACTGTTATCCCCTGTCTTGTCTAATCGTGTACCCTTCTCTGATAGTCTCGAATATCTGTTCACTAGTATTCTTGCCAAAGCTTCCCTACGGAAATATAAATTACGATACCTCGCGATACTCCCAGGTGAAGTGCTACAGCGGTGATTCTGTGCGCTTGCAGAATATTTCTATATTTTACTAAGCCATAAGGAAAACCACTGAAACACTCCTTACCAGGATTCTCGATTCTGATATTTGATCGTAAGAAGTGCCAACAGTCGCCCGCCTTCCTCCCCCTCTCCCTCGGCCAGCGATGACGACGGGCACGATGAGCGGCAGCGGCACCGGCGGTGCGCGTCAGCGTCAGCGGCGTCGCCGCTCGCGGCGCGGGAGGAGCTAGAGGAGCGGCGGCTGCACCGGTCCCCGCCCGTGGAGGCGCGGGAGCGGGAGCGGCGGCCTATCCTCCCGCCGTCAAGCCTCCCCCCCCACCTCCCGGCCGCCGCCGCCCCCTACCTCCCTCTGGCGCCGAGCCGCGCCGCCCCCTCCTGCACCTTCCGTTCCCCTTCCCTTCCTCCGGCGGCCAAGAGCGCGCTTCCACGTCCATTGGCGCTGCCCCGGCTAGATCTGGGCCATGGCGTGCCCCGGCTAGATCCGGGCCATGGCGGGCGTGGTGGTGGCTGGCGGGGCCATGGTGGGCACGGTGGTGGCCATGGCGCTGCCCCGGCCAGATCCAGGTGCGTTTTCTCCCCCTAGCTCTTCTCTCTCTCTCTCTCATCTCCCTCCCTCTCCCTGTTTTTCTTCCACAGGCGGCGGCGGCGCCGTGTGTTGGGCGCGGTGGTGGCGTGATGGTGGTGGTGGTGGCACGCGGTGTGGTGGCGGGGGCGCGCTGCATGGTGGTGGTGGTGGCGGCGGCGGCGGCGTGGTGGTGGTGGTGGTGGCGGCGGCTAGATCCGGACCATGGCGGGGGCGGTGGCGGCGTGATTGTGGTGGTGGTCGGCGGCGTGGTGGTGGTGGTGGTGGTGGCGGCGGCGGCGGCGGAGGCTGGCCGGTGGTGGGGCGGTGACGGATCCAGAATCGGGGGTGCCATTTTTTCGGTTTTTAAAAAATATTTGCCGTGTGTTGTATTTGGTGCACGGCAAAGAGTTTACCGTGTGCTCGATAAATTGCTATATACGCACGGCAAAGCCTTTGTTGTGCGTATATTGGTTTCCGGTAGTGCAACCCTCTTTGCTGGACTGGACCCGATCAAGTACGTGCAAGCAGTTGATCAGGGTCAGTGTACTGTGTTGAGTGTTACGTTGACGGACATGCATGTGTCATCTTTCTATTACATGCCATGTATGGTTGTTTTATCCTACCTTGATTGTTTTGTTCTTCCTTTCGGTATTCACACAAACATTATTATTTCAAATCCTTAATATTTTTTAATCAATTGCCTCACCACCCATGCTGTTTAATTTCCTAAAAAACGAAAGGGAAAAAAAGAAAGAAAGTTGATGACTTCCTCCGTGAGCGCAAAAAGGACCATCAAGTTTATAATAATAAGTTACTCTGTACATGATATACTGATATATATGGTACATCTTTTAAGAAAAAGAGAACACTGCCAGAAAATAGATCTGTATTATTTCTTATTGACTTCTACAATAAATATGACTGGAAATTTAAGTTGGATGATAATAAATGTAGGTGTTAAGTCCGAATATGCCATATGATGCCTCATTAGGGGTAATCCAGCGCACTTCTATGTATGCGCAACTAAAGCTCCACAATTGTCCTTTAGATTTGTTCAACTGTCGGTAGTAGTTTTGTATGTTAATTATATATGGTACGTCATCCGAAAGATCAGCTGGAGTATTAGGATGCAAAATTAAATGTACCCATAATGTTCGATCGTTGACATATGTCATTCCTGCAGAACATGTATGATCCACAACGACAATGTACCTTGTGTATCAGTGGATAGGTAGGATGTGTGTACCATTTGCATGTTATTACGCCTTGGTATATCCTCTTGGTACACGCCGGCCTACACCACGCCGCAGACTACTGTGGACCGTGGTACACACTTATATATAGCTAGGCAACACATGGCTGAACCATATTATGTTCTTGTATTCCCATGCAATCCATGAGATGGAAGAAGAGACGACGTTGGAGATCAGACATGGTCCATGGAGGAAGCAGGAACAGATAATAGGAGTTGGAGGCATCAGGAGCACGGCGGTTGGGGTCTCGGTAGGCCGTAGGGTTTGCACGGTGCCTCTGATAGAAGGGATAAAAAGCAGAGGTCCTCTTGTTGGGCTGGGCCATATCCCAAAATGGCTATAATACGTACTGGCCGGAGAGCGTATCAATGTTTTTTCTATTTTTTTATCGCCGATACTTTCTTATACGTATTTTCCACGTATCCATGGCGTAGCGATACGGCACCTTCCCCAAGTATCCGAGCACCAACTGCGCAGTTCGTCGCGAATGTCCTGCACATGCATGCATACATGAACCTCTTAACCCATTATGTATATGTATGACTTGCCTTGCTGTATAATGCTTATTTATTTACAACCTCTCTTTAATTTACAAAGTGCAAGAAATTAGGTTAACTATTCATCTTTATTGCCTCATTATTGCCGACCTCTCATCAAAAATCAAGCAATCATGCATAAGTCTTTGCATCCCGTGCAATTTAAAGTAGAAAACGTAACAGAGAGGATTCTAGAATCGTTAGAGAGTTACATACCAATATGCAGCAGGATCTTTGCGCAGAGGACAATGTCTGTTGGCTGCTTGTTTATCCTCATCGATGTTGATGACACGAAGGAGCTTCTTGTGGACGGGGCCTAAACCTATGAAAGCCTAAGGTCAGGAAGTCTTCGTGCATATGGGTCACATGCATGGATGATGTGATGAGATAATGGGAGGAGCATGAACGAATTCTATGGTAAGGGTGATCAACAATAATGTTGTTTCGCTTTTTATTTCTTAGATTAGTTCTCTCTTTTCCTAGCATGTATAATTTTTTCTATGGCAGAGGTGGGTAATTTAAAAGCAAATACTGGGGTTACATCAAACTATTAAATAATGGCAAACGTGGTTAATTTTTTAAAAAGTAGAATAGATCCAATTGTTAGGATGGTGAGAGTTTACCGGATTGATGGTATATGACGTTTCTAAATTTTGTGAGAATTTTTAGAATTTATCTTTTTTTTTCTACTGCGTCTTGTGAGGATTAACATGTGGACACTACTCCAGGTTACCCTATCACAGACGGTTTTGGGAACCGTCTGTAACCCCAAAAAATACGAAAACAATAGGGAAAAAAATTTATTTTCATTTGGGGAGGCCACCAGCCCTCCAAGCCATCTTTGCAAGTCGCGCCACTTTTTCGCGCATAAATCGCGCGCTACGTGGCCGGGTTCGAACTCACGACCTCTTCTACGCGCATAGCCTAGGCTAACCGCTGCACCACTCCGTCACCTGTGACTAGATACCGTTTCGATTCCTATCATATTATACCAAACCGAGTTTAAATTGCTTGTTTGAGGCCCTAAACGACTTCAAATCAAAAACTGTTGATCTACAAAGTTTCCTAACGTTTCGAAATCTACAACTTTCATGTTGATCGTTTTTTCATCCGAGACCGTTTACAAAATTTGAATTTCAAATTTGAGAACATTCAAACTTAGATCTAGCTAACTAGATGACTTCAAATGACAAAGTTGTCAACTACAAAGTTTCATGACTTGTCGAGATCTACAACTTATATGTTGACCGTTTTTTCATCCGAGGTCGTTTGAAAAAAACTCAAATTTCAAATTTTGAGTACAAACTTACTTTTCATTAGTAAAACAAATTTAAATTAAAAAGTGGTAAACTACAAAGTTGTATGACTTGTGAAGATCTACAACTTTCATGTTGACCATTTCTTCATCCGATGTAGTGAGAGTAACATTGTTCACAAATCTTATAGGTCTCTTATAGTTTTAGGAAACTAGAACTCTATGAGAGAGATGGATTTTATGAACAATATTCATATGAATTTGTCAAATGAAGAAATGACCAAAGTAAAAGTTCTACATCTTGAGAATCCATAAAACTTTGTAGTTCAACACTTTTTGATTTGAAGTGATTTACTAGTTCAAAATATGGTTTGAACGTATACCATGCACATCATCATCACAAAGGGTTCGTATTACGAACAGTTTGGGATGTGGACCATCACAAACGGTTTGTAATACGAACCGTTTGTGATGCCATCACAAACGATTTTTGCTACAAACCGTTTGTGATGGCCTCACATCACAAACAGTTTTTAAAGAACCGTTTGTGATGGTCCCCATCACAAACGGTTCTTTAAAAACTGTTTGTGATGTGAGGCCATCACAAACGGTTTCCATCACAAACGGTTTTTGAAAAACCATTTGTGATGGGGGTATCACAAACGGTTTTTCAAAACCGTTTGTGATGAGGCCGTTTGTGATGCCGCTTTCTGTAGTAGTGGGAGGCTCTAAAATATGCCTCTAATTAGTTGAGGCTCCAAAAAAAGCTTCTAAATAGTAATAGTAAAATTACAACACTTTACATGTTGTATTTAATAGAACCCGCGCCCACTAACTAGGTACATGTCTACACGATGCTGATTGTGGTGCACTTATATATAGGCAACACCCTCCGCTCAACCATTTGTTGTATTTATTCCCATGCAATCCATGTGATGGAAGAACAGATCGACGACGCTGGAAACATCAGAAGTGGTGCACGGAGGAAGCTGTACGTAGCCGATAATAGGAGTCGGAGACATCAGGAGCACCAACTGCGCAGGTCGTCCGGAAGGATTAATGTACCTGTAAGATAAGCGTGGGGATGCCCATTTGTGATCCAACGGGTCCGTGCAGGAAAGCACATGACAATTGCATGGTCTGCCCCGGTGACCGCTGCTACCATGTGGTCCATTCTGAAGGTTCTCTTCCTTTCCTACTCCTACCAAAGTCAACCACTATGTTGCAAGCTGAGATGGCAGGCGAGGTGGCAATTCTGAAGCAGGAACCATCTGAGGCTGCTGGCAGCAGCTCAGGTTGATCGCATATGGTTGCCTCTGTTTCTGGTATAGGGTAGGTTTCACAGATTGTTGAGAGTTAGGAATTGGAGAACTGACCAAATGGTACATATTATACACTAAACTGGTGATCTCATTTTTTTGTTTCTTTTTCATTGACTGTGTGCATCTTAGTTATGCAGAGGCCGGGTTGGATCTTATATAATTGTATCATCTCGATGTAATTGTCTAAGATCAATAAAACTTCCATTTTCAAAAAAACAGAGTTCATCGTCTTCTAAGTGCAGCAAGACTAATAGGTACGGGGCTCCAGAGTCCACCGGACCCTGGTTATAGAGCACCAGCGGTCTTCAATTTAAACCTGTGTAATTATGTGTGAAGAACATTTAGGGCCCCTTTGGTACGGCTCCTTGGACAGCTCCTGGAGCGGCTCCTGTTGAATCTCTGCCAAAGGGCACCCTGCGAAACAGCTCCAGAGGAGGAGCCACGAGGAGCGGCCGTCATTTTGTACTGGCGATGTGGAGCTGAAAAAAAGAAGCTTCGCGCAGCTCCTCCTCTCCCGTTTGCGGTAAAAACCAACTACCCCTTGTACGTGCGTCATCGCCGGCCGGTTGTTCTGAAGTACGTGCGTCAGCTTTACATGGATATCTGAAGTAATCCGGTTGTTCTTATTGCAGAATTGCAGAGTATCAGATTGCTAGCATTTGTGTTTGGCTGTTATGTGAACTGCTGGATGTGTGTACTGATGAGTACGCTAGTAATCTGGAATTCGTATTGCAGAATTTCACATTACCGATCAGTATGCTAATACTGCTGGATGTGTGTGATTGAGAGATAGGAAATAAGCTAGGAAACCATTGATATATTAGATAATTGAACTTTCTCCTCCATTCAAAAAAATACAAGAGAAGTTGTTTTGTCAAACACCTTTTCAAAATAGCTCCAGAAGCTGCTCCACTAGTGGAGCCCCGTCCGGAGCTGTTTTTGGTGTAGCTGGAGCCCTGCCAAAGGGGCCCTTAGACTATTCGATTCGAATTACAGTTTCCTTAGAAATGTTTTAGCTTCAAAGTCATGCGTATATGAAAGGATTTCCACAGTATGTGCCACAACAAGTTCAGCGCTGCACCACAAGCTGGACGGTCGGCCCATGAGCCCACCAAGACCAAGACTCCTCTCTCACTCAGTCTCTCCTGCGTGTGTGGGCTTGGTCTTTAAGAACCAGAAGAACCAACCAGTGGTGATAACGTAATTTATGACCCACATAATTTATTTCCCAAATGAACAGGTAAAGAGGTCAAAATTTAGGCATATAATACTATAAATTAGGAAAATTAAGCTACTGGAATCAATAGAAGATAAGCAAAGACCTTGTCACTAATAATTTAGTTAAACTAGAACAAGTTAGATTTTTTTAAAAATAGAAGGAAAAACATCAAAGAGTAATGGGCTAAGACACACAAAACAACGCCTAATGCCTAGTTCCTCCCTTCACAGATCTCACGTACTCATCGGTCTGATTCGATGACCAGGACGCACATGCATAAATAAAGAATAAAGGTTAATAAGGTGTTCCGTACAGAAATTGCTGCAGTGGATAATAAGTCTTGTAATGGCAGATAAAAGACAACAGAACTTTACAGCGGTAAAATAAAGGTTACATTTTCTTCTCTTCAGGTAGTGATAGAGATGCTATTAATATGTGCATTTTGACTCCTCTTAAACCAAGACAACCTGAACATCATCATCCTTCATTCCTTCAGTTCAAGCTAAAAAACAGGGAGAGATAACGAAAAATAGAAGAACAAGCATGCTGCTATGCACACATAGGCACCGCATTCTATTCCTAGCTTCTCGCCATCGCTATTAATAATGTGCATTGCTAGTTTAATTTTGCTTGTGTTTGATATAAGCAAATGAACTACGTAATGTTGCATTATCTACATGTTTGTTTGGCACGTGTTTCATTCAGTATTAAAAGTTCATGGAACCCGCGTTATCTGCATGTTTACATCACATATTCACACAAAGTAATAATGCTGTGGATTATAGTTCATAATGTTTCCACTAGTTTTGCATTTATACTCACCCACCCCTCACATTGACACTTTTTGCACTGCACTGATGGTAATATATACTGTATATGAGATGGAAAAGAACAGGCGTTCCAAGATATAGATCATGGCGTCGGCTGTAAGGCGAAGCTGTCGGCAAAAATATATAGGAGTTGGAGGAACCAGGAAGATCATGTACACAGCGTATGGCATCCAATTAACAGATATCTCAGCTGTCGTTCTTGGTGTGCCGGAGACTCTCTGCCGTCTTTTTTTTTCTTAGAGCTTGCTGGAGCTTCTTGCCAAGCTCAGTTTAAACACACCAAGGAGATGATGGGAAGAAGATCTAAAAGGCGTTATTGGAGTGGCACTGTAACGATATCATCGATCAGTATCTATCAAAAGGAACGTGTGCCATCTTACTTGCAGCAAATTAAACTCTGCAAGCTCGATTCTCGTGGGTTGCTCTTTAGTTCGAACTGTGAAAGAATGAGATAGACTGATATACATCAGCACATATCAATGCTTCTAATTAACTTTTCTCTGTACGTTAGACTTGGACGAAAATTCATAGGACACCCATCATTACAAAAGGGGACTGCTTAACTCCGTGATGATGCTTATTTATTAGAAAATATGGAGAAAGCACTAGAGAAGATTCAAGGAAAATCAAAGCATTCAAGAGGAGACAGAATTCAACAACACAATAAGTCCCCAGTTCATAGGGGGAAAACCCGTCATGTACACGGGCAAACTGCATGCGCGAAACATACTTAAACTTGTGCTTGTGAGCTCGACGTTATTACTCTCCTATGGTGCCCTGCTTGAGATCCCATGGACGAGCAAAGCTCTTTCTTGAGGATGACAAGGCTAGCTACTTCAGTTATCGCGCTGCTGCCATGCATGTGGTAAGGCTGGCGGTTCTTGCCTTTTGTTAATTTTTTTCTCTGTACTGAAAAGTTGGAATAAGAAGTTCATGACTACTCCGGACAAGTACAAGGAATAGTTGGGTTTTGAACCAAAATAACAACACGCACAGTAGCTGCCTGCAAGTTAAATTAAAACATGGACTAGTAGAAATTCTTAAATTGTTTACTAGGTTTTCCCCTACACCGCTACAATGGTCATCCATCTACCTTGATTGGTTTATTCATTTCGGTATTTATGGAGACACTTACAAATTCTTAAAATGCTTAGTCAGTTTTCCCCTACACTAGTAGAGAGAAGAAAAAAAAACTCCGAGAGTACCCCACGATGGTATTGCACTAGTAATCATATATATGTGGCACAGAAGAGTTGGGGTTTCGAAAGGTAGACATGGCAAGTACTCGCAACTTATAATAATCATATATGTGTGGGATAGAGCAGTTGGGGCTCTTGAAATTAAGGTAGACCATGGTATCAGTCATGATGAATGTGTCAAGGAAACTAGGAGTTGGAGGGACTAGGAACACCAACTATGTTCGACACAAAAAGTTGCTAAAGTCTATCCAGAACAAAGGCAGGGGCACTTGCCATAGATGTCGAGGGATAGAAAAACCTGTATGGCTTGGTAGACCATGGCTGTACCACCTATTTTGCAGTTACCCGCTGTGAACCGTGTGTCTTACACCTCTTCTGCGTGTCTTACTCCTCAGATGTACTCCCCATATGATCTCTATGCTTTTCCTTGCACAGCTCCTCTACAGTAGCCAAGAATCAATAATGGAGGAGTTCATTCCACTCCAAGCAGAGTGAGTGTACTTGTAGTCTTGTACCAACCGAAGTATTTGCCTTATCATGAAAATTCGCATTTGTTTGTTCGAGGAAGTAGCGGCATGCCCTCGTAATCGATCATGTAAGAAGTCACATGGTCTGCTTTCAGCCCTTCACAGCCCCCCTATACGAGCAGCCTTGGATCAACAAAAGAGTTTATTCTGCAGTGAACTGAGCGAGCATTGATCCAATTTTATTTATCTTATCATAAAACCCACATTCATTTTATTCGAGGAATTCACAAGCGTCTTCCCTAGAGAAGGAGATTCACTCAAATTTTTCCAGAAATCCCTTCTCATCAAGCTCCTCGCAAAGCCAAACACATCTCATCCTTCTGAAAGCTTGGAGTGGAATTATCTAACAGCATGGCTACTGTAATTAACTATAGATGAATAAATAAATGGGATAAGGGCTTTGTGTGTTGTTCACTTATTCGACAATTTGATGGTTCAATAAATATTACACAGTGTACCATTTACAGGTTAAGTCTATCCTTTTATAGCAGCAGGTCGCTCGGCTCAGCTGTTGTTGCTGTGGAGTGTTGTCACACCGGGTTTTAGAAAATAAACTAAGTGCAAACTATATTTATGCCAGGTTAAAGTTTCATACATATGTGGCACAGAAGTGTTTCATACCGTCGTCCCACGATGGTATTGCACTGGTAATCATATATATATATGTGTCACAGAAGAGTTGGGGCTTTCAAAAGGTAGACCTGGCAGGTACAGGCAACTTATAATAATCATATATGTGTGGGATAGAGCAGTTGGGGCTCTTGAAATTAAGGTAGACCATGGGATCAATCATGATGAATCTATCAAGGAAACTAGGAGTTGGAGGGACTAGGAACACCAACTATGTTCGACACATAAAGTTGCTAAAGTTCATCGAGAACAAAGGCAGGGGCACTTGCCATAGATGCTGAGGAGGAGAAAAACCTTGTATACTATGGCTTGCTAGACCATGCCCGAAGCACCAACCTCGCAGTTACCCGCTGAGAACCATGTGTCTTCCACCACTTCCGTGTGAGCACCTGCAATAGATACCTAGCAAACTTACTCCTCAGACGTACTCCCGGTATGATCTCGCTCTATATATACTTTTTCCTTTCACATCCCCTCTATGAGTAGACAAGAATCAATGGAGTTCATTCCACTACAAGCAGAGTGAGTGTACTTGTACCAACAGAAGTTTTTGCCTTATTATCATGAAATTTTACACTTGTTTGTTTGGAAGCCTCGTGCCCTCGTAATCAATCATGTAGTCACATGGTCTGCTTTCAGCCTTTCACAGTACACCTATACGAGCAGCCTTGGATCAACAAAAGAGTTCATTCTGCACTGAGCAAGAGCATTGATCCGATTTTATTTATCTTATCATGAAAGCCACATTCATTTTCTCTGAGGAATTGAAATCACAAGCCTCTTCCCTACAAACAAGGAGGCTAGGTTAGCCCCGTGCGTTATTTGAACATTTAAAAATCGAGCTCTTTTACGGTGCTCCATACTATCTTTTAAAAAAACTATATTATATAAAGATCGAACGAAACAGATTAATTGTATACTACTGTAGTGTTCAGTAGTATAGGTGGTATGAAGTAAGTAGTATAGGTAGTATAAGGGTATTATGGGAAAAAATATAATAAGATAAGTAATTTTGACAATCGGGAGGCCGCGGCGGCGGCAGCGCATCGGCCACGCTACTCCCTGGTACGAACGCCCGCCATTAATCAATACCCATCGGCGCTGTCCCATCTTATCTCGTCCCATTGCTGTTTGCTGACGTGATGGGCCGGTGGATGCACAGCAAGAGCGGTACGCGAACGACACGCGGAGCGAGCACGGCAGCGCGGCGGCGTACGGCAGCCGGCAGTCCTTGTCGTACGGGTACAACCGGCCGGCGCCCTAAGATCGTGGAAGTGGACCCGAGCCGGCCCAGGTCTCGGTCGTCGTCCTCCTCGCGGCGCGCGGGCTCGCCGCTGCTAGACGCCGGCGAGCGGCGAGGACTGGTGCGCCGGCCAACTCCGCGTGCTCCCCGCTGCCGTGCCACCCAACGCGGATTTCATACCCCCCGGGTACGTACCACCCCACGGTTGGGATGGCGTCGAGATATGTGAGGATAATATATAATTAGTTCATAGGTGGCAGTTCATCTGGGTCATTTCCAGCGTGGAGAATAAGAACTACATCGCCGGTCAAACATACAGTACCGAAACAAGAACTCCGTTCACACGGAGCAGAATAGAAACCGAGCTCGTGCGCTATTTAATGCTTGACCAAAAGGATAAAAAATATATAAATTATTGCATCGGTATAGATAAAATAGAAAAGCCACCTTCAACTCTACAAACCCTAAAAACTCTAAACCAACGCTAAAACCTAACTCTAAAACCAAAATTATAAAAAAATATAAATTATTGATAAAATATGGAATTATAAACCATAAACTCTACACCCCAGACGCTAAACTCCAGACACACCAAAACCCTAAATCCTAAAACCATAATCCTAAACCGAGACGCTAAATCTCAGACCCTAACCCCTAAACCCCAGACGCTAAACCTTAAAGCCATAACCCTAAACCCAGATGCTAAATCTCAGATCCTAAACCCTAAAACGCTAACCCTAAACCTTAAACCCTAAAACCCTAAACTCTAACCTGAACACTAATCCCTAAAGGCATGTACAACAGTTAGACAGCAGCAGAGCTGATGTGGTCATCGTTAAAGGAAAGAGTGTTATTGTCTATTATCTCGTTTACTCCTATAGCTTGTGCTCCCATACAAAATAATACTAAGCACAGGAGAATTACACAGACAACAAAATAGACACCTGTCGCGATTGGGCTCGTAGTCCAATGGTAGGACGGTCCAGTGGGACGCTACCCACTAGGGTTCAAATCCTGATGCTCGCATCTTTTCCTGGGATTTTCTAGGATTACCGGCGCTATGCGTTAAGTCATAAGCGGCGTTCCCGTCGACAACGAGGTGCCAATGGTGACTTCGGGAATATTCAGATCAGGGGTGAGTGTACATGTGTGTGTGAGCGTTTGCGTTGTATTGTGTAATTCTCAAAAAAAATAGACACCCGTCTGTTTTATTGTCTGTGCATTAAATAGAGAGCAGCTGTCTAAACTGTTGCATACTCCGTATACTTTAAAGGACCAAAAGTTCTCACCCGCACCTACCCAGACTCACTCTGGGCACAAAACCCGATACCCGAACCCCGAACCCGAAATACCCGCACCCGAACCTGAAAAACCCGAACCCGCACTACCCGATGTCTTGTTCGGATAGTGAATCCTATTACCCGAATTTTTGTCGGGTAATTCGGGTAGTAACACCCGGTACCCGAAAAACCCGAATAGGCTAGCAACGATTAAGTGTAGTAGCAAACTAGTCAAACTGGGGCTGCCGAGCAGCTTGCAGATTTCCCGTGGCCCTCCTCGGCTTTGCTTCCCGATTAACTCAGGTCTTTACTTCCGTCTCCTTGACTCCCCGAGACTCCAAGTTCCCATATTTTTCCCTTCAAAACCCCATCGCCATGCCCACCGCACGGCCTCACCTCTCCACCTCCGCGCCCGTGCGGTCGTCGACGCCGCGAGTCTGTGACGGCGAACAGCGCGACGCTGCTCCCGAATCCTCTCACTCCGTTGCTCCCTATTCTTGTCTCTGGAGGTCGACGGAGTCGACGCCGTTGCCCCCATCAGGACTCCAGCGACCGCTGCACGTCACATCGGCGGAGACGCCGGAGAGGGAATCTAGATCCCGGCGATCTAAAGAATCGTCGTCGTCGTGCAATGTAAGTATCGCTATTCCCTAACCCTGATCCTCTATTTTCTTATTATTTGATTTGTGAATCATGAATCGATGGTTGTGTCTTGTGTGAGAAATTGACTGTACTAGTCTCTGCAAATTGCAATGTGCTTATAGATAGCTGTAGTATGCGTGAGTGGATCTGTTACCCTTTATTTGATACGTGAGTGGATATTATTCAGTTCAGATCATTTGTTACTCTTTATTTGATATGTGTAGTATACGACAGTGAGGCATATTATTCGGTTCATTTGTTATGATCTATTATGTAGTATACATGTGTGATTTTTTATAAGATTTTTTATGTGTGCTTCAGTGCTTTAGAGTTTAGATTTACTTACTGAGTAGTGATTATATAGTGCTTAATTTTTAATTATGTAGATGCCAGGAGTAGAGGATAATATTGAGTCACAAGGCACTGGCACTCAGGCAATGGCAATGGTGCCAGTGGAGCAGGCTGAGGAGCATGGCAAAACCGTAGCCGAAGATCCTGTAAATGAAAAGGTGGTCATTGATTTGGACGAGAAGGAAACTGGAAAAGCTGAGAGGAAGAAACTGGCATCGAGGTCTGAGATGTGGCAACATTTCATCAAGGTCAAGGATGAGAAAGGATTTCTAAAGGCTGGAAGGTGCAAATATTGCCACCGTGACATCAAGGCTGAAGCAAGGGGTCATGTTACATCTGCTTTGAAGAAACACTTCAATACATGCAAGCGCAATCCTCATGTTTTCAACAAGGACCCGAAGCAGGCAACCTTGCAAGCATGTCAGGGGGAAGCTCCTACCACTAGGAGGTTTGATCAAGATGCACTTAGAGAAGCCTTTGCCGAGATGGTTATAGAAGATGAGCAACCCTTTTGTTTTGGTGAGAAACCTGGCTTGAAGAAATTTCTGTCCAAAGCATGCCCTCGTTTTCAACTTCCATCTAGAAGAACTTGCACAAGGGACATTGTGCGCCTTTACTTTGAAGAGAAGGCTAAGCTGAAGAAGTTCTTCTCTGATTCTTGTCAAAGAGTGTGTCTGACAACAGATGCTTGGACTTCTCAAGTTCAAGATGGATATATGACTGTTACAGCCAGCTTCATTGATGAAAGGTGGAATTTGCATAAGAAAGTGATAAGTTTTTTCATGGTAAAGGGTCACAAGGGGGAGGATATTGGGAAGAACATGACAAGATGCTTAGCTGATTGGGGTTTGGATAAAGTAATGACTGTAACAGTGGATAATGCAAGTGCCAATGACACTGGTATTGATTACTTGAGGAATCAGCTGCAGAAAACCAACATTGCCAAGGGCAAGTTTGTGCATATGAGGTGTGCAGCCCATATTGTGAATCTGATTGTAAGAGATGGTTTGCAAGAAGTGGACCCATCAATTAAGCGCGTTAGGGCTGCTGTTAGGTATATAAAAAATGGGACTTCAAGGTTGGTTAAGTTTAAAGAAATTGCTGAGGATGAGAAAGTGGACAACAAAGCTTTTTTGAAACTAGATTGCCCGTCAAGGTGGAATTCCACCTATTTGATGTTGAACGCTGCAATTGTGTATGAGAAAGTCTTTTTAAAGTTAGCTGAAGATGACCCTAATTATGTTATTGACTTGTCTGAAGCAAGAGATGGTCTTGGGCATCCTGACGAAGATGATTGGGACAATGCAAAGAAAATGGCACAATTCCTGCAGCATTTCTATGACCTTACTGTTCGTATCTCTTCTACTCTCCAAGTTAGTAGTAATACTTTCTTCCATGAGATTGGAGAAGTCTGTCTTTTGATACAAGAGTGGCTAAATAGTGAAGATACTTTGCAAGTTTCAATGGGGAAAAGAATGAAAGAGAAATTTGATAAATATTGGGGAGTTTGGCACACCAACAGCAAGGACAATGACAAAGGGTAGCAGCAAGAGCAAGATAAAGGGCGAAGCAAGGGTAGGGGTAAGGAGAAGAAGGAGAAAGAAAACACCAACTTACTGATCTTTGTGGCTGCATTCCTTGATCCAAGGTACAAGTTATCTTTGTACACAAAGATTAGTGTTGAAGAGATATTTGGTGAGGAAAGAGGTCAATTGGTTTGGGCAGCAATTAATACTTGTGTGACAGAGCTGTTTGAAGAATACAAGAACATGTATGCTCCAAGTGAAGAAACTACTCCAGTAGTTGATAAATCTAGGAATGCTGAAAGACAAAATTGCCAAGAAGATGAAGTTAAATAATTGTTCTACGAGCACCAATAAATCTGAACTTGAGAAATATCTTACTAAAGAAACAGAAAACATAGAATCAAAAATAGATATTCTTGCCTGGTGGAAAGTCAATTCAGCAAGGTTTCCTGTTTTGGGTCACATGGCTCGTGATGTGCTTGCTATGCCCATTACAACAGTTGCGTCGGAGTCGGTTTTAGTACCGGTGGACGTATTTTGGATGACTTCCGTACCTCTCTTACTCCATTCATGTTAGAGGCTTTAGTATGCACACAAGATTGGTTACGAAGGCCTGCTGTTGACATAAGAGAGATTACAGAGGAATTGGCAATAATACAAAAAGGTACCATATATTCCTTCCTTGCTTTCCTTCGTAAGTTTACTGTATGTAATGTTACATATCTAACTGTGCTATGCAATGTGCATTTACAGAGTGGATAGAAGAATATGGCGGCAGTGGAAAAAAGAATGAGCAGCCATCTGTGACAGCCGGCACCACCAACACCAAGTCACAAACACCAAGTTGAAGGTATGTCAAGTTTCTCTGTCTTCAAATATGTTGCTGTAATCAGATTTGAATTTTGAACCATCAGTTATTGTTGTACAGTATGGAGGACTGGATTGCTGCCACTGGAGTTTGGACTTTGGAGGCCAGGATTCTAAGATGTTCTTTTATTCTGGTGTGAAGCACAAGCGCTGATGTGGCAGCCTGGCAGGCAGCAAGCTTAAGTTTTTCTCTTAGTATCAAGTAGTCAGTACTAAGTAGTACGTTAGTACCTCAGTGCCTATGTCGTGGTTATAAACTTGAATGCGTTTATTCTGTTGTCGTTTGCACTTATGGTTAAAAAGTTGAATGTTTGAGCACTTGCTGTCATTTTATATATTTCGGGTAGATTGGGTAATACCCGAACCCGAACCTGAATTTGCGGGTACCCGAACATGCGGGTAGTGTTTTCTGGGGGCTGTTATCGGGTAACAATTCTCATTACCCGAACTTTTTAAAACCCGAACTACCCGACCCGAACTTTGCGGGTAACCCGAACGCCCAGAGTGAACCCAGACAACTCTACAGCAATGTGGCCTCTGCAATAAGCCATTGGTCCACCGTTATTGTAACACCTCACCTGCATGTAGTAAATGCATGGGCACCAAACCACCACCGACAAAGAGAAAGTGTGAAACGGGTTACCATGCACGTTTGACCACAAGTTTCATTAACCCTGATAATCTAGAACACGTGGATGCTATCAAAAGGCACCCTTGCCACGTAAGCCTCCTGTGCAAATCTCTGCGCATATCTGAACGGCTCATAGGGGTGGTACGATAATATTTTCGCCGTGCCACCTCCCCGGCGGGCTGCCGCAGCCGGCGCGCATCGCCGTGCCAACGTCGCGCCAGTTCCCGGACCATGACTGGTGTGCGCTGGAGAAGGCGCGGCCGGTGACGGAGCAGAGCACGCCGCGGTACCTGCACGCGCATGGGCACGCGCCGGCGACGCCGTCCAAGTCCTCCGTGGCGGGCTACTACTCGTCGTCGCTGAACGGCTGCCCTAACTACATGTCGAGCACGCAGGCGTCCATCGGAGGCCAAGGTGCGGTCGCAGAGCGCGCCGAAGTAGCGGCCGGAGCTCATCGCCTGCCGCGGCGGCGCGCGGAAGCGGGTGCCGGTGCCGCTGAGCAGGTGGTGGTGGTGGACTGGTGGAGTCGTCAAGGGCGAGCCAGAGCGGCGTCGTGGGGATGCAGCGCGGCTGCGGCACCGGGGCGCAGGAGGCCTTGAGCTTCAAGACCACCGTTGTCGGCCGCATCGACCGCTCGCTGGAAGTGGCCGGCGTCGAGAACGACCGGCTGGCGTTCCTGCAGAGGAGGTGGTGACTGGTCGGACCAGACAGATCAGCAGGCTTCGCTCCATTGGGGATGCGAGCGAGACGACGAAAGCTTTGGGTGGGAGTAATTAGCAATAAGAATGCGTTTTCATGTGTTCTTGCGGGTTCTCATCCTTTTTCGTTTCTCTTGTTTTTGTGTCTTGCAATGTGATCAATCATGCGCGCGACTTGTGCTTCTTCCTTTTTATGTTTATTTGTGGCAAACAAGTGTATGAGGGAAATTTGATTCATACTACCGCACTTGGCATGTAAATTCTTGCTCCTATTATTCAAGCTGTTCTCGGATTGCGTCCTTAATGGCCTCTTTGTTTGTTCAGACTTCAGAGCATTTAGTGAACTGTTTCTATATTTGTGGATGCACCCGTTTAACTGAATCAGCAGAGGCATCCGAAGTGACCGAGGATTTGAGCCCTATCCTACCTACAATTTCTAGGCGCATGGCATGAGCTAGGAAAAACCAAAAGCGCCATGAACAGCAGCGGCAGGAGGCGGCGAAGGGGGCTGGGTCGATGGAATCACGGGGAGTGAAACGACGGAAAATTTTTTTATCTCCGGCACAGCGCAGACGGGCGGGACAGCACAGGGTTCGGCGGCCCGGTACCCCTGATAATATCTAATTTATACTATATACTCCCACCTGCCAGTATGGAGCACCCTAAAAAACCTCTAAAAATCCTAGCGAGAGTGCCACCGCGTGGGGGTTTGAATTATGGTCGTGCGCTTGGAAGCCTAGCTTTGGTTATTTTAACTTGTAGTGGAATTATCTGACAGCATGGCTACCGTAATTAACTATAGATGAATAAATAAATGGGATAAAGGCTTTGTGTGTTGTTCACTTATTCGACAATTTGATGGTTCAATAAATATTACACAGTGTACCATTTACAGGTTATGCCTATCTTTTTATAGTAGCAGGTCGCTGGGCTGTTGTTCCAGTGCAGCATTAGAAAGAAGAACGGAGAGAGTAGTACATTGGTCCACGATACAACTCTAACGATTGACAAAGAAAGTAAACACAAATGACACACTGGAATTTCATTTATTTTATTGCACTATCATGTAATATTTAATAGAACACCCACACAAAATGCCCCCTAAACATGAGCACGATGTGGATAATAACATATATAAAAATGCTTGTGATAAGGATGCTGACAGTTATGTGTGGCATTAATGTCGTAGCCATTATATTTGGAGCGTGATGTGTTCCACCAAAAGCTTGGGGCTCATCGACGGGTCAGCAGCATGCATGAGAACTTAGATACGGATACAATGTCCAGCGCCGCAGATGCGTCTGATATGGAAGATTTCCATACAGATGGAAGTGGTAGGATCAAAGAGCAGCAAAGGAACAATAATCTATGGCTCGCCTCAAAAATTAGGAGTCGGAGGCGTCAGGAACACCGAATATGCAAGACTCGAAACGACGCCGATATATCTCTGGGAAAAAAAGAAGACTATTTCCATATGGCCCACCCTACCACCATGAACTTGTCGATGGAGATGAGCCTCTGCCATTCTTCGTGGCGCTGTTGAGACAGTTCAGAATCACCGTCGAATTGAAGGCTCTGTAATCCACTTTGTACCGCGGGGATCGCAGATGCTGGTGCAGAGTGATCACCTCCTCCTCCGTGTGGTGTCCGTACATGTACAATCACTCAATTCTGTGCTATCATCTTTATAAACACTACCTTGGAGTAACAAGCCACAAACCAGGCAGATTCATCTCGCATACACTACCAGAATGATCGACATCTGCACCGGGTGGGAAAGCCCTTTAGCACCGGGTTTCCCACCCGGTGCAACTAATCCGAGGCTAAAGGGGTACCCCTTTAGCACCGGGTTGAATAACCGGTGCTAAAGGGGCCCTTTAGCACCGGGTGCAGCCACGACCCGGTGCTAAAGGGCCTGCCCCGCAGCGCCGGTAGCAGGGCCTTTAGCACCGGGTCGTGGCTGCACCCGGTGCTAAAGGGCCTGCCTTTAGCACCGGTTGCTGCCTGAAACCGGTGCTAAAGGCCCCGGATTTCTTTTTTTTCTTTTTGCTTTTTTCAGTAGCCATGCGTGCACGTCTATATACGTATATATTCTAATACGTGTATTCTAATGCGTATTCGGCCGACTCTATATTCATACTAGCTGACATTTCATCAAAATAGAAGACATATATATTACAAAAGTAGATATTCATGCATGTCAACTCGAGTTATATATATTTAAACTGTATTTTCTACATAATTAAGATTGACGACTAGCTAGCTCTCGTTGGACTGTCCGGCACGTCCTCCAGTATTGGCGAGTGGAATTCTCCTCGGGGATTGACGACCTCATCCCAGATCCATCCGACGAGCTGTTCTGCAATTGCGTCAATTCTTTCTATCTCTAGGGACTCTTCCTTCAGGTTGAACATCTATAATTTAAAAATATTTGAAAGACATTTAATCCGTCGAGTTGGAGACAATAATTGTGCACTTAATAATAATGGAAATGTCTTTATTATTACGTACCATAATATCGCGTTGTGTGAGCTTTTTATGTCCCCAATTCCACATGTAGTCGCACACATAGTATGCACATAAATTATTTCCCGGTCCCTGTTTGGCACACTGTCGACCAAAAGAAATCTAGTAAAATTCATATAATATATTAGTCGATGCCTACATGTACAAATTACTTGCTTACCGGAAAGCCAATGTTCCATTTTAGTGTTTCATGTTGTATACCCGTGTGTTCTGTACGAAATTGAATCCAGGCCCTGCGAACAAAAAAATTGAGTTAAGTCATTGCGAGTGGAAGGGGTGGATTAAGTAGGGGAAAATATACATCACCTTGCCATCATGTCCATGATGTTCTGTAGTTTTTCTTTTGGGGTGTGCAATGAATCAAAGACGTTCACGACACCCCGATCAGGACACAATATAATTAGGAACCAGTGGAATCTGTGCACATGTATACATTATAATCAGAAATGAATTGTTACACAGACAGTATAAGAAGAAGGCTGTGAATGTACTCACTCGATGTTGTACGGGATTAGTATGGAGTCACAGTAATTTTGTTTCTTGATATATTTGTATAGGTTTAAATATGTTTCCTCAGGATTGTGCATTATCATTGCTTCACTTATCCTTCGAGGGTCAACGAAACCAACGTCATATATATTGTCTCTGCGACATTTTTGAATCTCCATTCTGCATATGTTAAGCAATAAATAAAGCCCGCGTCAACATAGATTGGAATTATTGTTTTCAAACTGTGAATTATAAGCAACAACAAAGTACTTACAATGTCCAACATGTGATCAAATCCACGTCCATGGCGTCGCGGTGGTACAGCTCATATATATCATTAAACCTGAGCCAGACAAAATCCGCGTCACCATTGTAGAAGTCTTGGTCCTTCACGCCTACTTTTATCATGCGCCGTTTATTCCTTCTTGATTCTTCCAAATACCAGTCATGGAATCGGCGCATCTTCGTTTGTAGCTTCCTCTCCATTTCAGGAGGGACCATAGGCTCGCCAAGCTTAAACGGCCACTTCAGCGTTGTGTTTACTGGCACATCTGCTTCCCCCAGGACTTGCGCTCTGGTTAGTCCAGTCTCGGCCATTACTCGTTGAATGTTAAGCTCGTCTAGAGATGGCAATGGACCCAAGGGACGCTGAGGTTGCTGGCCGAGTTGAGGAACCTTTTTGGATGGGCCCGCCTCCTTATCCGCAGCCTTCCGTTTCCGGCGAGATTTCAGTAATGAGCGGTCATAGTCTGTTACTATTACTTCCTTCTGTTGACCCTTGCTCAAATTACCGAGGAATGACTTCACGATGGTGGGATCAAGCTTCGGCTCCGCCTCAGGTTTTCTCCTCCACTCGGCCATTTGCCTCTTTGTGTCTGCTTTTACCGAGGCTTCGAGCTCCTCTAGAGTCTTCTCGCCCGCTCTTTTCTCTGGTGCGGGCTTCTCTCTAGTTTTTCGCGCCTTCTTCGCTGGTGGAGTGGGGGCAGAGGCTTTAGTGCGGCGTCCCCTCTTCGGCGGAGGAGACGGAGACCTCTTCGGCGGAGGAGACGGAGACCTCTTTGGCGGAGGAGACGGGCTTGCATCAGGAGCTCCCGGAGAATCGTCATGATCCTGTGGATCTCTTGGAGGTGACGGGGGCTTGTTGGTAGCCGCAGGTGTATCGGGTATAACGATGTCTGCCTTGCTCCATAGAATGATGCAGTGAGAACACTGACCGAGTTTTGTTTCTCCGTCACCTCCGGGGATGTCAAGTTCCAAGTCTTCCCAGCTGGTGACGACTTGCTCCACCTCAACAGGTACGTAACCATGTGGAATGTCATTGCAGTGCCATTTTTGCCCTTCTTCCACACGTTTGGTCATACCGTATGCGACCTGATAAGTTAGTAGTCACAAAGAAAGTTAGTAAATGAATGGTATTTACGGTGAAATGTATGCAGTATGAACTAAGGTCGCATACGTACCACCACAGCTAAGTTCTTCTGCCTGACGACAAGCTCGCACGCGGTCCGTTGAGTTATTTCATCCACGGTGTAACAGACCGCTTCGGCGGCCTGTGTGGAAGCGTGACTGCTTTGATATTGCTGTGGAGGGCTAATAAGGGCCGCATCTTGGAGAGGTGCATGCTCTGTGGAACCGGTCCCGCCTGTGGCTTGTTGGAGAGGTGCAGGCTCTGTGGAACCGGTCCCGCCTGTGGCTTGTTGTATCTGCAGCCATGCTACCTTCATCCGTCGCTCCATCTCTGACTCCATTTCTTGGAGCTTTGAGCCCTGGGCGGCAACCGTTTGCTCTAGGTCCCTTACCCTCTGCTCATATTCGGCCTTCTTCCTCGAACGGCTCCTATAGGTGGCGGCGTGCTCTTGGAAACCTTTCTTCCATGAGACGCTTGTGCCTACGCCACGCGTCCGTCCAGGATGCTCCTTGTTCCCTAAGGCATAGGTTAGCTCATCTCTGTCTCTATCGGCAACAAATTCTCCCCTATCAGATGCCCTGAGGATATCGAGGAGACGCTGAGCTAGTTCTCGCAAGTCCTCGGGAAAAACTAAGGAGCCGTCGATTGGGCTCAGGGTGCCTCCATGACCATAGTACCAATGCTTGGTCCTTGTGGGCCAGTCATGTGTCGCTGGAGTGATGCCTCTAGCATATAGATCTTCTTCCATCTTCTCCCATTTAGCGATGCTTGCCTTGTAACCTCCCGAACCCATCTTATGCGAGTACTTCTTATTTGCGGCGTTTCCAGCGTTTCTAGCGCTAGCCGTTGCACCCTCTTCGGAGGTTTTGTACTCAATGAATGCTTCCCACTCGTCATTGGTGATCTTCTTATACTTCTCAGGATCCGGGGCCTCTCCGGTTTTGAGAAATTGCGAGTACAACTTCTTCTTGAAATCCTGAAACAGAACTGCCATCTTCTTCATTGTCCAATCCCTCAGTTCTGCTTCATGAGTGCTAGGCCAGTCGAATATTGCCTTTAATTCCCTCCATAGCATCTCCTTCTCTGTATCGGGGAGCACGTACTCCTCAGTGGGGTCCGTGGACTTCCATTTTCTGATACTAATGGGCACATTGTCCCGTACAATTACCCCGCACTGAGATACAAATTTCTTGGCCACTTTTGGGGGCTCAACTGGCTCCCCGTCATCCTCCACTCGGATGATGTGTAACTTGACATCCTTCAGCTTCTTCGTGGTCGATCGTTTTGATTTCTTAGCAGAGGCGGCCTACACAAATTACATATATACGAGATGATATAGAGATGGTATACATAATTGACATGTACAGTACAAATTTATGTTATCTATATACACACCTGACTAGACGAGGGCGCGCTACCGGCTCCTTCAATAGTTTCGGCCCTTGCAACATTGTCGCCCTGGACATTTGCGGCCCCTTCAACATCTTCGGCCCTTGCAACATTGTCGCCCTGGACATTGTCGTCCCTTCCAATGATGCCCAACACATCATCCATCGACATTGGTTGGGTTACAATATTGAAAAGTTGATTCGCAAAGAACGTGTCGTTGTCCTTTTGCATGGGTGGGACAGGGGTGTTGTTGTCCTCTTGCATGGGTGGGACAGGGGTGTTGTTGTCCTCTTGCATGGGTGGGATGTTGTTGTTGTTGTCCGCCATCTATAGAATTAAAAATAATTGGTAAGAATTGATTCGGGTGGGACGTTGTTGTTGTTGTTGTTCGGGTGCGCGGTGTGAATTGATTCGCTAAGGGTTTGCTAAGGGGGTCGGTGCGCGAAAAACGGATTCGCTAAGGGGTTCGGGTGCGCGATGGGTTCGGGTACGCCATAGAATTTCCGATAATAAACATTTTCGATAGTATACATTATACAAACATATAACATTTCCAATATACATTTAAATGAAGCACATATATTTCTAATATACATAGAATTTCCAATATACATTTCAATGAAGCATTTTCCAATATACATTTCAAACATATAACATTTCCAATATACATTTCAATGTAAATATCTCCAATACATTTAAATGAAGCATTTTCCAATATACATTTCAAACATATAACATTTCCAATATACATTTCAATGTAAATTTCACCCTCAAAGTTTCACCCTCAAAGTTAGCACTGTTTAGATCACAAATTTAGCACTGTATACATTTCAATGTAAATTTTCCAATGTAAATTTCCAATATACATTTAGCACTGTTTAGATCTCTGTATACATTTCAATGTAAATTTTCCAATGTAAATTTCCAATATACATTTAGCACTGTTTAGATCACAAATTTCACCCTCAAAGTTTACAATGCAAAAAGAAGATTGTCATCACATCAAAATATCATAGCATGTATGGACTACTAAATGTAGATAAAATCAAAAACTAATTGCATGGATTGGTTGTACTCTACGAGACGAACATTTTGAGCGGCGCGGGACGAGGGGCACCGGCGCGGGGACGACGGGCGCGGGGACGACGACGGCGGCGGGGACGACGGGCGGCGGCGGCGTGGGTGTCGGAGCGCGGGGACGACGGGCGCGGGGACGACGGCGGCGGCGGGGACGACGGGCGGCGGCGGCGTGGGCGCGAGGACCACGGGTGGCGGCGGCGTGGGCGCGAGGACCACGGGCGGCGGCGGCGTGGGCGCGAGGACGACGACGGCGGCGGGGACGACGGGCGGCAGCGGCTGAGGAGACGAGGCGGCGGTTTCTGTGAGGATTGAGGGCGAAGTGAGGGAGGGGAGAGAAGTCCCCGGCCTATATAGGTCCGGGGCATTTAGCACCGGGTGCAGCCACGACCCGGTGCTAAAGGCCCTTTCGCACCGGGTTGTGGGAAGACCCGGTGCTAACGGCCCCCCCTTTCGCACCGGGTCTTCCCACCACCCGGTGCGAAAGGCCCTTTAGCACCGGGTCTTCTACACCCGGTGCGAAAGGCCGTAACTGTGCGCCAGACTGAGGCCTTTAGCACCGGGTGCAGCCACGACCCGGTGCTAAAGGCCCCCCTTTCGCACCGGGTCTTCTACACCCGGTGCTAAAGGCCCCGTAACTGGCGCCAAACGAAAATTGGGGGCCTTTAGCACCGGATTTTAGATCAACCCGGTGCTAAAGGCCCCAACTTTTCGTTTGGCGCCCAGTTTCCAAACGGGCCTTTAGCACCGGGGGCTACTATTTGGGAATCTTATAAATATAGTTTTTAATGTATAGTTATTAATACTTGTTTTAATTCAGTTATTAATACCTATTAAAAATATATATTAAAAAAGAAAATCTTATACATTACTAGAAAATCAATATAAAATGCTAGAAAATCTTATAAATTACTAGAAAATCTTATAAATTAATAGAAAATCTTTTAAATTACTAGAAAATCCTGTAAATTAATAGAAAATCTTATAAATTAATAGAAAATCTTATAAATTACTAGAAAATCTTATAACTTACTAGAAAATCTTATAAATTACTAGAAAATCTTATAAATTACTAGAAAATCTTATAAATTACAAAAATTGATAACTAAATGAAAGATTTTGGAACATTAAACGGTCTCAGATGAAAAAGTCATGAATACCAAAATTTCATATCTCATCAAGATCTACAATCTTTATTTAAGTCATTTTTGCATTTGAGAAAGTGGTAGTGTACATTGTTCATTAATCCTAGATTCACTCGCATAGTTTCCAAAACTTTGTTAGAGACTTGTCAAATTTCTACTACATGTTATTACCCATTTTGAAAATGACAAAATGACCTAAATAAAGATTGTAGATAATGATGAAATATGAAACTTTGGTATTCATCACTTTTTCATTTGACATCACCTAGTGTGAAAAAAACCTTGGTTGTAGGTGTCATTTTTAATTCAAAATTTGGATTGTTCAAACACGAGAAGATTTTTCAAAATAATAACATTAATATGTTTCATAACCTGATAGAGTATGATTTTAGGAATTTTTAGGAAGAAAAATGATCTTTTTTGAAGTTTGTACGAGGGAGAACGACTAGTTACAACTTTTATACAGAGATTAAAAAGAAAAATTGTTCTTGTTCATCCAGTGACGTGGCCCGGTGACGTGGCCAGCTCTCGCACGGCCTCCGTGGCCAGGCCAGTCTTTGGCCCCGCCGCAGCGTGGCCTTTAGCACCGGGTGCAGCCACGACCCGGTGCTAAAGGCCACGACCGGGCCAGTGACGTGGCTCGCGTGCGCCCGGTGACGTGGTCGGCCGCCGCACGGCCCCCGCGGCCCGGTCGTGGCCTTTAGCACCGGGTGCAGCCACGACCCGGTGCTAAAGGCCACGACCGGGCCAGTGACGTGGCTCGTGTGCGCCCTGCAACATACTTGTTTTAATTCAGTTATTAATACCTATTAAAAATATATATTAAAAAAGAAAATCTTATAAATTACTAGAAAATCAATATAAAATGCTAGAAAATCTTATAAATTAATAGAAACTCTTATAAATTAATAGAAAATCAATATAAAATGCTAGAAAATCAATATAAAATGCTAGAAAATCTTATAAATTACTAGAAAATCTTATAAATTACTAGAAAATCAATATAAAATGTTAGAAAATCCTATAAATCAATAGAAATTACATGGCATCATCGTTTACTCGGACACTAATAAACTTCCTCTTTACAAATGTTCCTTGATTGTGATCACGCCGTAGATATGGTGTCTCCTCCGCCGCTAACAGGATGCTTGGGTCATCAGCCACTGAGAATGGAGGCCGGCCATCGAGCATATCATAATCTTCATCCGTCTTGTCCTCAACTCCTACGATTTTTCTCTTTCCAGGAAGAACTATATGACGCTTTGGCTCGTCTTGTGATGGGTCCAATTGCTTACCCCCACCTTTCTTATCCGCCCCTTTCTTCGGTCTGCTAGCCATGTCCTTCACATAAAAAACTTGTGTGACAGCTTTGGCCAGGACGAACGGTTCGTCTAGAAAGCCAATCTTGTTTAGGTCCACTAACGTCATTCCATAGTCCGCTTCAACTTTAACACCTCCTCCAGTCAGCTTCACCCATTGGCACTTGAACAGTGGGATCTTCAAAGGTCCGTACTCTAGTTCCCATATCTCCTCTATGACTCCATAGTATGAGTTTGTATTGCCATTGGTGTCTGTCGCGTCGATCCGGACACCACTGTTTTGGTTGGTGCTTTTCTTGTCCTGGGCTCTTGTGTAAAATGTATACCCATTGATGTCGTATCCTTGGAATGTCAAGATCGTGCTCGATGGACCTCTAGCTACAAAAGCTAGCTGCGCATCAATGCCCTCGACACCCATAAGACGTCTTCGCAACCAATCGGCGAAAGTACTATTGTGCAGACGCTGAATGAAGGCCGCAGACTTTGTTGAGTTTTCGTCCCTGAGAATCTGCATGTGCTCCTCGATGTACGGAGCAACTAAGGTTGATTGTTGCAAAACTGTGAGGTGCGCTTTACGAAATGTCTCAACGTCCTTGATCACCATCGATCTTCTCCCTAGTGTGCCCTTTCCACCAAGTCTCCCCTCGTGATGGGATTCGGGCACACCAATCGGCATAAGATCGTCGACAAAGTCAACACAGAATTCAATGACCTCCTCCGTTTCGTATCCCTTAGCAATGCATCCTTCTGGACGAGAACGATTACGGACATACTTCTTTAGGACAGCGAAGAACCTCTCAAATGGGAACATGTTGTGTAGAAATACTGGGCCCAATATACGAATCTCTTTGACGAGGTGAACCAATAGATGTGTCATGATATTGAAGAAGGATGGTGGAAATATCATCTCAAAGCTGACAAGACATTGCACCACGTCGTTCTGTAGCTGATCTAAGTGGTCTGGATTGATCACCTTCTGAGAAATTGCATTGAGGAATGCACATAGCTTCACAATGGCTTTCCGCACGTTTACTGGTAGCACACCCCTGAGTATGACGGGAAGCAGCTGTGTCATCAACACATGGCAGTCGTGAGACTTCAGGTTTGTGAACTTCTTCTCTTTCATATTTATTATTCCCTTAATATTGGAGGAGTAGCCAGACGGAACCTTGATACTGTTCAAGCATTCAAACATGCTTGCCTTCTCTTCTTTGCTGAGAGTGAAGCTGGCAGGATGCAAGTACTGGCGTCCTTTGTCTCTCTTTTCTGGATGTAGATCAGTCCGTTGCTTCAATCGTTTCAGATCCTGACGTGCTTCCAGTGTATCTTTTGGCTTCCCATAAGTACCCAGGAAGCTTATCAAGTTCACGCAAAGATTCTTCGTCAGATGCATCACATCAATCGCGTTACGGACCTCTAAACGTTGCCAATAAGGTAGCTCCCAAAAGATAGACTTCTTCTTCCACATCGCGGCACGACCATCCTCGCCCGTCGGAGCAGCCTGGCTTCCGTCTCCCTTGCCAAACACCACGTGTAGGTCCTTCACCATATCAAATAGCTCTTCTCCACTCCGGCGTCTCGGCTTTGTACGACGGTCAGCATTCCCGCCAAAATGCGCACATTTCTTTCGTAGCTCATGCTTCGCCGGAAGGAATCGACGGTGACCCATGTACACAACTTTACGACAATGTTTCAAATACATGCTTTCGGTTTCCTCTAAACAGTGAGTGCATGCTTTATATCCTTTGTTTGATTGTCCTGATAGGTTACTTAGTGCAGGCCAGTCGTTGATGCTTATGAAAAGCAGTGCTCGAAGGTCAAACTGCTCCTGCTTGTCCTCATCCCACACGCTAACACCTTCATTCTTCCACAGCTGCAAAAGTTCGTCAACCAATGGTCTTAGGTACACATCAATGTCGTTGCCAGGTTGCTTTGGGCCTTCGATGAGCACTGGCATCATAATGAACTTCCGCTTCATGCAGAGCCAGGGGGGTAGGTTGTAGATACAAACAGTCACGGGCCAAGTGCTATGACTACTGCTCATTTCACCAAAAGGGTTCATGCCATCGGTACTTAAACCAAGCCTAACATTCCTCGCATCAGCATCAAACTCTGGGAATGCTCTGTCGATGTTCCTCCACTGGGATCCATCGGCGGGGTGTCTCAACATGCCATCCTGCTTACGTTCTTCTTTGTGCCAGCACATCAGTTTGGCATGGTCTTTGTTCCTGAACAAACGCTTCAGACGGGGTATCAGAGGGAAATACCACATCACCTTCGCAGGGATTTTTTTCTTAAAACGCTCTCCCCCAACATCACCAGGGTCGTCCCGCCTGATTTTGTATCGCGCGCAGGTGCAAACCGGACAACGATCCAAGTGTTCGTACTGTCCGCGATAGAGGATACAGTCATTAGGACACGCATGTATCTTCTGCACCTCCAAACCGAGAGGGCAAACAACACGTTTTGCTTGATACGTTGTCGATGGCAATGTGTTACCCTCTGGAAGAATCTTCTTTACGAGTTTCAGTAGCTCCTCGAAACCCTTATCAGTAACACCATTTGCTGCCTTCCACTGCAGAAGTTCAAGTGTGCTACCCAACTTCTTTAGCCCCTCTTTGCAATCTGGGTACAGGTCAGTCTTGTGGTCCTGCAACATGCGCTGTATCTTTTTTAGTTCCTTATCATTGCCGCAGTCTTTCTCGGCATCACGCAACATTTGCCCGAGCCCATCAGTAGGTTCATTTTCCTGAGCAACATCTTCCTGAGCATCGCCTTCCCGAGCAACATCTTCCTCATCGGCATCACCCATTGCAGCATATGCAAAGGAACCGTAGTATTGAGCCAATAACGGAATGTCGTCATCGGCCTCGTCTTCTTCATCTTCATCCATTAGAATTCCTCTTTCACCGTGCTTCGTCCAAACAGAATAATTCCTCATGAAACCGTGCCTCATCAAATGCACTTGAAGACAACCTCTTTGTTTGTACGATTGTATATTTTTACAATGGGTGCATGGGCAGAACATGAAACCGGACGGCGTCCTGTTAGCCTCGGCGGCATCGAGAAACGTCCTAAGGCCATCACGGAAGGCCTGAGCGTGGGGGTCCCCGTACATCCATTGTCTATTCATCTGCATTATTAACCAATAACAAATATACAATACAATTTAAAGATAAAAAAAATTAATATATAAATAAATACAAATTATAATATATATTCCATTATATAAATAAATTTCTAAAACTACATTACTATATTCATTAAATATAACATTACTATAAGCCTTATAAGATTTATAAGATTTATAAGATTTTCTATTAATTTATAAGATTTTCTAGCATTTTATATTGATTTTCTAGTAATTTATAAGATTTTCTATTAATTTATAAGATTTTCTATTAATTTATACGATTTTATAGCATTTTATATTGATTTTCTAGTAATTTATAAGATTTTCTATTAATTTATAAGATTTTCTAGCATTTTATATTGATTTTCTAGTAATTTATAAGATTTTCTAGTAATTTATAAGATTTTCTAGTAATTTATAAGATTTTCTAGCATTTTATATTGATTTTCTAGTAATTTCTAAAACCACATTACTATAAGCCTTACAACTATTCACAAGTCATACAAAACAAAATACTAACTAGCTTGCCTTCTCTCTCCATTTAAAACACAACATGCATGAACACTCTCTCCACCATGAACTCAAGCTCTCTCCTCTCTCTCCTCCAAGAACACAATCTCTCTCTAGCTAGCTTTACTTTGATTCACAAATCCCTCTATTTCTAAATCATAGAAGGATTACAAGCTAAATAAAACATTAGAGAATGAAAGAGTGTACCTTGTAGTGCTCCTTAGATGAGTAGATTCTTCACAAATTTTGAAAAAAAATTGGGCAGCACCTCCCCTCCCACGGCCGAGCAGCATGAACACAGCGCCTAAGTGTTCAGCTGGCTCGGGCGGGGGAGGGGAAGCCCCTATATTCAAACACATTAGCACCGGGTCGTGGCAAGACCCGGTGCTAATGTTCACCCTTTAGCACCGGGTGCAGCCACGACCCGGTGCTAATGTGCCCGAGGCCTTTAGCACCGGGTCGTGGCTGCACCCGGTGCTAAAGGGTGAACATTAGCACCGGGTCGTGCCATGACCCGGTGCTAATGTGTCCGCCCGGACACACCTCCGCGCCGCCCCCGCTCCTAGCCGTTGGACCCGGTGCTGAAGCCCCATCAGCACCGGGTCCAAAAATGGCCGAGGCGGAGGAGGCGGGCGGATGTGAAGGATTCTGGTAGTGATATAAGTGTAACCACGTTCTCTGTTCAAATTTTTTTTAGAGGCACAAAGTTTCTAAATTAGATGAGTTGATCTAGTACACTACCGGAAAAGAGATATTTGTCGTGCGTAAGACTCTTTGCCGTGCGTCTTTTATCGGGCGCACCGTGTGCTTTTTATAGGGCGCACGGCGAAGAAAAAACGCACGGTAAATTTTTGATTTGCCGTGCGTTTTTTTATGGTGCACGGCAAACTCAATCTTTACCGTGCACTTTTTTCGTGGCGCACGGCAAACTCAATCTTTGTCGTGTGCTTTTTTGTTGACACACGACAAAGAGGTGTTTTAAATCACATTTTAAAGTCCTAAACGAATTCAAATGAAAATGTTTTAAACTACAAAGTTGTATGACTCATCAAGATGAATAATTTCTTTTATGGACAGTTTTTCATTTGACAATGTTAAAATAAATTAGTTCATAAATCTTACATGTCTAATTACCTCGGATGGAGAAACACTCTAAATGAAAGTTGTAGATCTTAAAACGTTATAAAATTTTGTAGTTGACAAACGGTGGTACGTGTATTTACCAAAGTTGGTGTTTGTATTTTCCAAATCATGGTCCGGTTTATATTTCCAATTCACGGTGGCCCCTCCCTAATCATACTTATATCAGGGACTTTAGGACCCCTCCAAATGATGGTATGTGGTATAAATTTACGATTACCAAATGGTGTATGATTTGGACACATTTGATAGTTTTTAACATTTTTAGACTTTATTTGATATTTAATTTAATTATAAAACAACTTAGTTTGTCGTGTGTCTAATTATGGACACACGGCAAATAAATATTTTACCGTGTGTCTAACTATGGACACATGCTGGCCCACCTCCGGCTTTATCCCCTCCCCATCTCTCTCTCCCCCGCTGCCTTATCCACTCCCCTCCCTCTCCCACTTCCTCCTGCCGCCCCGCCTCCCTCCGCCGCCGTCCCGTCCCTCGCCGAGCCGCGCCGCCCCCTCCCGCACCGAGCCGTGCCGCCTCCACCGACCCTCCGCCTCCTCTGTGTCCTGTCCCTCGCCGAGCCGCGCCGCCCCTTCCCGCATTGAGCCGCGCTGCCTCCGCCGACCCTCCGCCTCCTCTCCCTCCCGTCGCCGCTGTCCCTCCGCTCCCTCCTCCTTCGGCGCCCTCCGCACGCGGCCAAGCCCGCGAGAGGGAGCCCTCCCCTTCCTCCGGCGGTCCATCTCGGTGGCGAGGGAGGCGGGCCGGGCCCAGGTGCCGGCGCCGGGGCGATGGCGGGGCCGGGCGCCATGGCGTCCCAGATCGGGAGCACGGCGGCCAAGAGCGCGGTTCCCGACGACGGCGGCCATGGATGTGGTGGCGGCGGCAATGGATCCGGCGCGGCAGGCCATGGATCTGGCGCGGGTGGCCATGGCGGCCGCGGTGGTGGCCGGCGGTGCCTTGTGCGGGCGGCAGCCGCGGGATCCAGGTTCGTTGTCTTCCTCTCTCTCTCTCTTCTCTCTATCTCTCCGTCTCTCTCATGTCTCTCCCTCTCCCTGTTCTTTCCCACAGGCGCGGCGTGGTGGTGGTGGTGGTGGTGGTGGCGGCGGCGGCAGCGGTGGCGCGGTGGCGGCATGGTGGTGGTGGCAGCGGGCGGGGCTGGGCATGGTGGTGCCATTTTTTTTTATTTTTTGTAAAACATATTTGCCGTGTGTTATTTGGCGCACGACAAAGAGTTTGCCGTGTGCGTGATAAAAGGCACACGGTAAAGGACTCTGTGCCGTGCAAATATATGTCGTGCGACATTTGCCGTGCGTAACGGCTATATAAGCACGGCAAAGCCTTTGCCGTGCGTATAATGGGCTTTGCCGTTGCCGTGCGTATAATGGGCTTTGCCGTGTACGCCTGGCGCATGGCAAATTTGCCGTCTCCCGTAGTGGGTAGTTTCCAAGAAAGAAAATACAAGAAGAAGTTAGATATTGCCCTTGGTTTTCTGTGTGCGACAGAGCCGGAAGAGCCTGTCAAGATCTTCATTAGTCACTTTCCTACTTCGCCCACTGCATCGGTGATGAGAATGTGATATATCTTCAGGAGCACTTGATCAAATCCTGATGGTTAGTGCTGCCGTCAGGAGTTCCATCCTGTTCCTGTTGGCTTTTGGGAAACTGACGGGAATAGTGAAAACCCTCAGGAGAAAGTACTAGTCTGGTAATGCTGTACTGTGTGAGTCTGTGACCCCATCGGCCCATCCAGAGGTCAAATAATGAAGTTCCGTCAGTTTGTAAGCACAGTAGTACCGTACCCTTCTTATTTTCCCCGTATAAGTCGTCTAGAAAACAACTCGATAGAAAAAAGCAAATTACAGCAATAATATTTCTAGATTACACTATGTAAGAAACCCATATTAGAGACGCGTCTAAAGAGTCATTGGAGACGCGTATTTTACGCGTCACTAAAGATGCGTCTCTAATGTAAAGTCAAAGGAGACGCGGATTTTACGCGTCACTAATGAATGATATATTGGAGACGCGTGTTTACTAACCCGCGTCACCTAAGATGGTCATTGGAGACACTATCTACGGTGAAACGCGTCTCCAATAAGGTCATTGGAGACGCGTTTTTTCAACCCGCGTCTCCTTTGAGTGGGTCATTGGAGACGCAGGTTGGCAACCCGCGTCTCCTTTGATGATTACAAAAATAAAAAAAATAAAATTACAAAAATTACAAAAAGCTCCGTAATCATTGATTAGCACATGTCTTTTTACAACTAACTCCCTAGAGAAAGAAGAAATTACAACACACATCTCAAACAGACTAACACATCAGATCTAGACGGAGGGGGTAATTACCCCATATCTGTTTACAAACAGCTCCCTACAAAAATTAAAAATTACAACACATGCCTCAAAACACATGGTACAGGCTCAAAAACACATCCACTTTCAGACCAGCTGCAATGATGACATAGAATCCATCATTCATGACAGTTGACAGTAAGAGCATCAATAGAATTGGTACTTCCACCAAATCAACCTTGAATTAATTCCTGAAAGTAGATACAAGTGCAAAGTGTGAGAGACTTACATTACATTGGTGGTCAATCTTTCCATGTTGCTCTGCCAATGTTGGTAACAATTCTGTACATGAAAAGAAAATGACCAGCACTTGGTTGGACTTAGACAGGAACAGGATGGCACTGACTTGTGGAAAATGTAGCAAAGTTTTGTTGGTTGTGTTAAAAGACTATATGATGTGATCAACATACTTGAGTTTATGTACTCTCTTGCTAGGTGGAACATTGGAAGACAATATTTATGCTGCAAACAACTAATCTCTAATCTAAGCACATAGACCAATAAACTAACCAAAGGTTAGGCAAATGTTGGGGCATTATGCAAACATGCACTATATTTTCTAGATGGAGATCTATATACTGATGAAGTACAAGAAATACCATTTCTTGATGTAACTTATCACGCTCCTGGGTGGTACTTCTGCTCTCTTCTCTTTAGCCTTATTATCATCTTTTCAGCCTACAAAGCAGAAACACGTTTAATAGTCCTACCGGCCTTTCTCATAGAATAAGCTAAACTTAGGAAAATGGGCATATGGTGCACTAGGTAATGGATGCTTACATGAGATAATTGATGGTTCTGCACATTGAAAAGCCCTCGATCAAGGTACCATAAGAAGAAATCTAACAAGGTAGAAAAGAAAGAAAAGATTTATAACCATTACGCTGTACCAATAGCAAGCACACATGTTTATTTAATGAAAGGGAAAGTAAAGAATGTATCCACTTATAATGATCATCAAACAAGAGTACTAAGGACCAAGCAGTGATTGCACAGTCAAACAATAAATTAGGAAAACTATGCAGCACACACCGGCACACACAAAAAGAAAGAAAGAAAAGGTTGAGCCACCTGAAAAGCAAGCCATTTCTTCGCAATCAGACTAAGGAAAGGGCGTGTACTAATTCAATCATGCAGGTTGTTGAAGAAGTACTGTCACAGGAGATATGCCACCTTATCTATTTGTAACCAAACCTGAACAACATCGGAAGCCAATTCAGTATGTCAAAGCAGTTCCTTCTGAGCCAGGATCAAACTCAGATTGAGATGGAATGTGCATCCATTGATTTCGCACCAATAGCATTGCGAAAACATCCAAATAAGCAGGAAGAGAGGATTAACAGATCTGCTAAACCCCACTAAAGATTCTCTGAAGCATGTAGTAATGCGCAATACTGATAGACCCCTGTTCTTAAGCTACAGTCTGCAGGCGAAATTTAACCAGTAGCGTATCACCACCGATAGCCCTAAGCACGGAATCCTCACCTGGAAGGGCCATACGTGGGACCCCTCGATCCCCTTGAACGCGTTCCTAATCCGCTCCGGTCTCCGCTCATGCTCCTGCAAAACCATCAGCGAGATCTCATCTCACAACACGATTCCAATGCGCACTTACATTTCTCGAGCAACATTACTAAAATCAAATGTTGTTCACTCCAGAACATAGTCCTGAGAGTCTAAACAATCGGAGCAACATTACTAAAGCCATGCTGATTTCTAAGACAAACAATGACTAACTTGAAGCATCAAAAGTTCGTTTATGTTATTGAGATTTTAGACTCTTAATTATAGCAATATTTCCACAAGTTTACTAATAACATAGTCCTGAGAAAAAGAGAAGTCATGCATGTCCTTATACCAGAACATTCAAATCCTGCATATATGACCTAGAATCTAAAAAGAACATTATAGCTCACCGTGCTATAGGGATATAAGGAGCAATTTGGGCGAGCTAGAGCACGTAGTCACGAAGGTGGATCAAGGCAGGGTAGGGGCCATCTAAGAATTATAAACATGAATGAAGCAAGCATTGAAAAAAGCAACTAAAGTCGATCTGCTTGGTCGGTGGGAATGGACTAGAACACAACAACATACACAATGAGCAGAGTAAAGCACGAAATTGGTGGTGAGGAAGGGAGATCTGAGGTTTACCTGCGCTAGGACGGGCTACGGGAGTCCGGAGCCCTTGAAGAAGGCGACAGTCTCCTGGCCGCTGATCCGGCCATCACGGTCCAGATCCGCGGCACAGAAGTAGGCATCGAAGGCCGCCTCCATCGCCCTCGGCGGAGGGCGGGGGCGGCGGCGGGGCTCGCTGGGTGGGAGGTTGTCGCTGGCGGCGAGGGGTCCCCGCCGGCGAGATCGGGAGGAGTAGTCGGGTGTGCGGCGGGAGGGGTGGGATCTGGTCCCACCGCATGGCCGCCGCCGCCGCAGACGCGGGGGACGACGACGGTGCGGCAGCGTCCCCGCCGTCCCCTTCTCCACCACCACCACCACCAGTGTAGCACCACCACCCCCACCCCGACGTTGTGTGATGGAGAGAGGGGAAGAGAGGAGCGGCGGCGGCGCCCCCAGTTCTGGATGGGGCGGGAGGGAGTGAGGCGGCGCCGGCGGGCGCGCTCGGGGATGGCGACTGCGAGGGGGAGGGGAGGGGGCGGCGGCTGCGAATGGAGGGGGGAGGAGCCGGGGTGCGGTCGAGGAGGGGGAACGGCTAACCCTAACGCCGCGACGCGCTGTCTTCTTGGGCCGGCTGAAAGGCCAGTGTGGCCCAGACCCAGGTTGTTAATGGTTGTTGGCTGTTGCCTTTTGATTTAAGACTCGGTGGACTTGGTCATAGGAGACGCGGTTTACCGAAATCGCGTCACCAATATACCCAATATAGAAGACGCGTGTTTATTGGGACGCGTCTCCTATAACCGGGTCAGTCATAGGCGACGCGGATTGTTAAGAAGCGTCGCCTATTAATGTACATAGGAGACGCGTGCTGCCTCTGTATATTTATTGGTGACGCGTCTGGTAAACCCATGTCTCAAATGACATATTGGTGACGCGTTTCAATTAAGTGTCTCCTATTAGTGTGTCTTCTTTAACGAGTTTTTACATAGTGTTATTTAATCTGCTCCGAGTCTTGTTGTTGTAGCATGTCATTTAAAGGAATATGTGTTGTCGTCTCTCATTAGTTGTTTTTTTATTTCAACACATAAATGGTTAATTTGTGAAGCGAATGATCTATACTAGTGTTTTTATATTCATGATCTTTTATTTATTGTACACAAATATAGTCCTCATGTCTTATTATCTGCCGAATTCATTATGAATCATTCATGGAGTACGTTAACTGTAATTTGTACGACGTGTGTACCCACGCAATGTTACATTCATATACACGCGCGCGCGCATATATATATATATATATATATATATAATCCATTCTACACGCGTATGTAAGCATACATTGAGTATATGGACATACTATTTTATATAGTATTATAAAGGTATAAATCAAAATATATTAAAAATAGGGTTGATTTTGAAATTTTTTCGTGTAAATCATTTTGAAGTATCTTAGAATTAGTATACGAACATACTCAAAATGATAAATGAGTATGCGGACATACGTACGATGGTATACTGATAGTGGGAGTAGCTACACGCGCGTGTAGATAAAACGCTATATATATATATATATATATATACATATATATAATACTCGGACCCAATACAACTTGAGCTTCACTAAAACTGTTCAGCTAAACTTCAAGAGTGGCTAGAACTATATAGTGGAGGAGAAACAAAAGGAACTGTATATGAGCAAGACGAGTACACAGCACTACTAGCACTAGATGATAATATGTGGATATTTTTTTAAAGTGTGGTCTTGGAGTTGGAGGCATCTGGAGTACAATGAACACAATGTTCAAGCTCAGATTGTCGACTATGTACCAGAAAACCGCAACTGCTAACCATTGGTTATCTCAACCACGCCATGTTATCAGGTTAAGCACTGGATCCCTAAGGGAGAGGTTTTTCTGCCATTGTTGAAGTGTACCGGTGGCTTCAACTCCTAGAGCGTTGCTTGAACGCTTCCCGGGTCACGCCGCGCCGGTTCCCGCGCTACGTCGCTCACGTCGTGCACTTCGTACGCGCTCCGAGCGTTCCGCTCTGCGTAGATGTAGGAAATTAGTTCAACAGGAAACCACATGTACTCCTATATGTACAGCTCACTGTGAATGAATACACTTGATTGGTTCCTGTCCTGTTTCATGGTACCAGCTTGCATGTACTGATCCTGCTCCTACGCGCCTGCCACAACCTCTCCTTCCGCTGCCATGGACGGTGATCTCAATCCTCTCTTCGACTTCAAGTCCTCTCTCCATGACTTGGACTCTATCTTCGCTCCCTATGCTGCTGCTAGTGACGGCGGTGGCCCTGCATCTGCTCCAAGCGTCGCGGTCCTCCAAATGATGAACATCCGTTCCCAAGTCCCTGTCTCCTTCGACATCAACAAGCCCAACTACGCCCAATGGTGCTGCTACTTCAACTCCGTCATCGGCAAGTTCGGTGTCTCCGATCATATTGCTGCTGCTCCGACCCAGGCCAGTGCCGCGACCATGACTGGATCATGGTCGACCAGTGCCTGCTGAGTTGGATCTACAACTCTATCTCCACCGACCTGCTCGACGTTGTTCGCGTCCCAAAGGCCACCGCGCGCATCGACGACCTCTTCCTCGACAACCGACGACCTCTTCCACGACAATCAGCTCCACCGCGCCATCTACCTCGAGGCTGAGTACTGGACTCTGTACCAAGGCGGCATGTCCGTTACGGACTACTGCAGGCGCCTCAAGGTACTCTCCGACGGCCTCCGCGACATCGGTCAGGCCGTTCCTGAGCCCAGCAGGTCCTCAACCTGCTCCGGGGTCTCAACCCCAAGTTTCGGCACTGCACCCTGCCATCACCTCCCATAAGAATCCGCCGCACACATTCCTCTCCGCCCACTCCTACCTCCTCCTCGAGGAGCTCTACGACGCTCAACAGGCGAAGAATGTGACCAACCACGCCCTGGTGGCGCAGGGTGGTCCACCTCCTCCTCATGGCGGTCCGCCTCCCGCCGGCGCTGCTGGTTCCGGCCTAAACCCGCCCGGTGCCCTCTGCGCCCAAGCCGAAGAAGAAGAAAGGGCGCGGACCCGGCGGAACCAATCAAGTGTATTCATTCACAGTGGGCTATACATATGGCAGTACAAGTGGTTCCTACATGTACGCAGAGCGGAACGCGCGGAGCGTGCATAACGTCCGCGGCGCAGCGCGGGAAGCGGTCAAGCAACGGTGTAGGAGGTGAAGCCACCGTTACACTTCAATTCCTGTCATGTTTCAGTCATATCGAACAGAAGCTGCCATTAGTTGAGCTGCTAGTTCACTACACAAGGATGGGACGTGGATGCTGATGAAATGGCAGAGAAGGTTAGTTCTCGCACATGGTGGAACACAAGAAACTAACCATTCGCCTGCGTGCATATTGAGGCAGCCAATGATTAATTGGCCCTCTACATATTTAAGGCATGAATCCCTGGCGTCTCATCGATGAATTATATTACTTACTCATCACAGTGGGACTAGGAGGTATTATTGTTAGCACGAATAATCGTTCTAGACAACTATAGCTAGTATTGTCATCCACTGAGATGTGTGTCTTGCGAAAGCTTTTCTTGTCAACGCGCATCCGCTGCTTATCGATCTTGAATCTCCATGATGCTGCAATAAAGGACGTGCTCCACCTGCTCACGTACTCACCAACCAGCTGGTTTTTGTGATTATCTATTTTGGAAGTTTCTGTACAAATAATAGATGATGATTGCATCTGGTGGTATTTTCGATATTTAAATTGAAACTTATCCATCATCACTGGAACTTAGACAATTGTAATTGTTAATGGTCGAAAGGTTGATTTTGCCTCTAACTTTTCATCACGTACGTGTGCAGAACTGGCCAATAAACGCTGATTGAGAAGAACATATAAACGCTGTTGATACACGTCCGGCGTCCAAAGAGAGGTGGGTGGAACATCAGCAGGGGAGAGGAACTTTTAGTCAGCATGATGTTAGGAGTTGTAGGCATCAGGAGGGCCGAATGTGCAGAAATAGAAAGGCCAGCTAAGATATCTGGGAAAAGAGGAGGGATATCTGCATTCGGTGGTCCACCGCATTACTGAGGCTGCTCACTGAACACACATCTCTGCCAGTGTAGCCAGCTGAACGTCTAAAGATGCAGATGCAGCAACTGCAAACCACAACGGGACGCTACTAAGTATCCCTCGGAGCCTGCACTCACTAGCCAGCCAAGAAGGTAGCGTTGTGACCTCCTGCTATGAGGGGTGTGAAATCACCCATCATTGATGTGATATTCTCTAATGCTCATCACATGCTCGGCTTGCTGGTGGCTAATGTCTGGTGCTGTTTTCTCCGAGAGACAAATACTACTGGCTGGCTGGTTTCTGGTGGCTGGTACTAATTTCTGCTGAGAGAAAAATACTGCTGGCTGGTGGTTGATAAACCAAGCGAACAGGACGACACTAGCTTACTGGGCACAGACTGGGCAAATTCGCGGACGCTAGCTTACTGATCTTTAGGCCCATGCACACCCTCGATCTGTGTAGCTAACTCGGCACACTTGGTCGATGTCTCCCAATTTCATAGACACAATCATCCAAGACTTTCTATCGACCGGCAATGATGTCTGGAAGCCCCATGATGCGGCAGGACCAGCCAGTCATCATCCTAGCTTGTATGGACAAATCAAAGACATACCATAGTAATGTTAGAAAAATAAATAAAGCAAACCAAGAGTGCATGAACACAAGTATTACGATTACGAGTAGGACAAGATAATATAGTGATAAAAGAATTATGATATATATATATATATATAGCTAAGCATGTCGTTGGGATCGGAGGCATTAGGAACACAGTGGACGCTATTTCCATTCCTGGATCGTTGAGACGTTGACAACGAACTACAGTTCAGCTCTCCCACATGGTGACACATGACCATTGCTGCTATATTTGTGCATTTTTAGTTCCTCCAGCTATATGACACCTAGATAAGATAACAGTACCACTAACAATTAGATAACAGTACCACCAACAATAATTACTGGACAGAGATTTACCCCTAGTAATAATGGATGTGACACCTGTGCTGAAATTACCTCTGAAACTATTACTATGCAGAGCACCCGGTGTCCAACGCTTTTAACCTTGGGCATTTCAGTTCCTTGGGCTATATAATACTCTCGGCACCCGGTGCAACTGGACTTCACCATTTCAGCACCATGAACTTTAGAATGAAAAAGGAAGAGCATACACGCGTACGTGCAAGATGAGGATAATACCACTAGTACCAGATGAATAGGAAGATGTATATTCGTAAAAGTCTTTTTTTGGAGTTGGAGGCATCTGGAATCGTGATGCGCTCGCTCAAGCTGCCGATCGAAGGGGATCAGCACGGCTGAGTCGGCACAGAGCTCGTGGCTCAATCAGTTTACCGCCGTGGCTCAGTTTGTGATAACCCCCTCCATCGTCGATTTCACCAACGTTATTGTCCAATTTCACATACAGATACATGGTCACAGTCTCACAGGCTCACAGACGATGCCTCCCGTGGAACAAGGGAGCGGGCCGGTGAGCGGTGTGAGTGTCAAAGTCTGAAGTTGGCTGCGGCGCGCGCAGGCGGCGACTGGGTTAGAGGGAGCTTCACTAAAACTTGAGCTTCACTAAAACTGTTCAGCTAAAACTCACAAAAGAAACCGTATATGAGCAAGACGAGTGCACGACACTACTAGCGCTAGATGATAATACGTGGATTTTTTTTTAAGTGTGGTCTTGGTGGAGGCATCTAGAGTACAATGAACGCAATGTTCAAGCTCAGATTGTCGACTGTTGAAACCGCAACTGCTAACCATTGGTTATCTCAACCACCAGACGATGTTTTCTTAAGAAAAAAATTACATCAGATGGTTTGTCATCATAGATGTTTTTCTAGACGAAAGAAAGTTTTACCACCAACAATCACTGAACAATTTTATCCTTATTAGATGTTAGGGTTGGCAGTGACACCTGTGCTTATAAATGGCCTGCCACGCACGCGAGTGTGTCCAACGTTGTAAAAACATATTCGTTTTAAGTTCCTCCAGTTATATAATAATACTTGGCCCCCCGATGCAAATTGACCTTCAGTAGTATTCAGCTAAAACTATATAATAGTGGCTAGTATATATGTATACCCAGCTCCATGAAGTTATTGAACAAAAAAAGGAACAGCGCGCATATGAGGAAGATGAGGACAGCACCATAGTACTAGATGATAATAGGAAGATGTTGCTTGGTAAAAAATCTGGTCTTGGAGTCGGAGGCATCTGGAGGACAATGGACACGTCGTTCTTGATCACTCTTAAGACTATCTCCAACAATGACAACCCAAACACAAGACCCATTCTCCCATTTGGGTCTTTTTTTTAGATTAAGGAATAAAATTCCGGCATCTATCTCCATAAGTGGATATATACAGCCAAAGGTTACACGACACCAGAGTACTTAGACTCTAACTTCACACCGAGGTGAACACAAGAAATAAGACGAAAACAAGCTAGCAAAAGAAGAAAAAAGGAAGACTAAGCTTCAATCTTCTTGACCGCCCATGCTCCAAACAACCTCAAACCGCTCACTAAACCATCCTTCCACGGTTGAAGCCGATCCCTTGATTTCCATGGCGACGCCTCCAAGAAGTATACGACGTCGATGCCGCCGTCGTCGCCCCTCCGGTCAGCCGGAGAAAGGTTTACACCTGGAAAATCAAAGACCAAACAGAGAGCCTATCCACCAACGCCTCCAACGAGGTTCACGACATCCGAAGACGCCGCCGTTGTTGAACCCGACACAATGCCGGAATACACTTTGGCCCGAAGCTCCTCCCAATGCCTGCCCGTCGACGAAGAATACAATGCACCAACACTCAAGGCCGCAGCCGCCAGCATCGTGAGGAACGAGCACTTAGGCACCCCTCAACTGACCGCCGACTAACGACCCAAGTGTCATGACATCCTACTCGGCTCACCGGCGCACCGGTATTGGACTAGTGAGGCCCATCTCTTCATACGGGGACGTCGATGATGAAAGTAACCCGTAACAACCGTCGGCCACCACCGCGCCGCCCGTCGTCGGACCACCGCTGCACTTAGGCCTCGGGAAAAATCCGCACGCAGACACGCGACGCCAATCAAGGCCATCGTCTCTCGCAGGCCACCTCCGAACTCACTCTGGGAACGACCCCATCGTCCCAATCCTCCCAGCACTTAGTCCAGGGAAGGTAGGCCCTGAGAACCGCCACCCAAAAGCGAGCCATCGCCGCCCACGCTGCCATCCTCCATGAGGAGACCACGACTCCGCAGATCCCACCACTGCCTGCTCCTTCCATGGAAGAACTCGGAGAGGCCCGAGATGGCCCTGACGCCGCCAGATAGCAGCATCCAAGGCCCACCAGGCCCCGCCGCCGGCCCCGACGCCGACACCGCCGCCGGACCAGCGCCACGCGGGCGGCCGCGACGTGCGCGTAGCACCGGCCACCGCCGCCACCCCGCGCTCATCGCGCCGCCGCCATCCATCCCATCTTGGACCGCCGTTGCCGCCGCCCGGCTCCGACCTCCATCCCCAAACAAACGAAGCTCCTCCTCCGCGCAGACCCTAGATCCGGCCAAGGCCTCACCGGATCCGGAGCCTACCGCTCCCGCCGCCGCGGAGGATGGCCCGCACCGGCGAGCCACGCCGTCGGGCCGAGCGGCAGCGCCCGCCCAGCCCACCAGTGAGGAGAGGAGTAAGGCCACGCCGCCACCTTCCCCGCGGGTCGGCCGGGCTTCCGGCAACCCGCTCTGGCGGCGGCGCGGCGTGGGGGAGGGAGAGAAGCGGCGGCGGCTAGGGTTGTGGGTGGAGCGCCCGCTTCGCCCGTGCGGGGGCGAGAGCGGGGCCGGGCCCTCGGTTTGGTGAGAAAGTCAAAACTGTATCTCCCATTTGGGTCTTACACAGGAAAGAGATCACCACCCAAAAATTTCCCATCTCCAACAGCCAACCCATCCCAACCACCCGTCTCCGACTCCGACCGCGCGCTGCTGCACCGCTTCAGCCCGGTCCGCCGCCACCAGAGCTCCTCCTTGCCGAGGACGACGACAGCGGCTTTGCAGGCACGACGAGGCGGAGCAGCGCCGCAACACCGAGTTCGTCGCCCTCGTCAACGCCGCGCAGGCCACGCTGGAGGAGATCCCGCGTCGACCGCTGGCTCTCCGCCGCCGCCCAGACCGCCGCCGCCCTGGAGGAGATCCACGTCGACGCTCACCGCCACCCTGGAGTGCGAGTGCTGCAGCGGCGATCCTCCTGCCTGCGCCGCCTGCAGGGGCGCCGCGGCCGCCAGGCTGCCCTGGCAGAGCAGCTCGTCCGGCGAACGCGACCGGCAGCGAGGGGGCCTCCGCGGGCGCGCGGCCGGCGATGAGAGGGCCTCTGCGCGCTGCCCGCTGGCCGCCCGTTGCCGCCACGCAGGCCACGCTCGCCGCCTCCATGGTCATCGACACCGACGTCGTGGGCCACGCCGACCCGACCACCCCCTCGAGCTCCCCATGGCCGGGCCGAGGTCGAGCTCCCCCAGGCCGCTGGGGTCGAGCACCCCCGTGGCCTGGCCCAGGCCGAGCTCCTCCATGGCCGTCGGGGCCGAGCGAGCTCGCCATGGCCGCCGCCGCCGACGACCGCGAGGCGGGGAGCTGCGGGCGCGACGAGCAACGGGGCGAGGCGGGGCAGCGGCGGCGAGGAGGAGTCGGCGGCGAGGAAGAGTCGGCGGTGGGGAGCGGGGCGCGGCGAGCATCGGCGGCGAGGAGGAGTCAGCGGTGGCGAGGATGAAGAGGCGAGACGAATGGGTCGATGAGAGAGAGAGAGACCTGTTCTTGCGTCGCGGGGAGTCCGGTAGCTATTTTGGGTCTCCTGTTTGGGTCGTCTGTTGGACACGCTTTTGGCTACCTAAAACTACTGTACGCGACCCAAAATGGTGTTGGGTCACCGGATGGGTGCTCTCTTGGAGATAGTCTAAGTTAGGGTAAAGTAAATGTTTGTCCCACACCGTGGCACGCGCGCGTCGTGTATGCAGCACTACAGCAAACAAACCAGTGTCGCCTATGAAGGATGAGGAAGCCTCGCCAGCTAGAATGCTGGTTTCACATAGAGAAACAAATTCTGAGACCTGGTGATGGTGATCAGTCGCAAAGTTTCAAATAATTTGGTTACGAGTTTGATGTTTGAGACTATATGGTTTGGAATTTGGATTTTCATGTTGAGAACTTAAAGTTATCATGGAAAACAAAAAATAATTGGCATTCTTTGGTGGATAAATTATTGAGAATGAACAATATATAAGTCATGAAATTGAAGCAAGAATGACGCTTACAGTAGTTGTTAAAAGGTAAGTTTTTTTTCATTAGTTCAGAGTATTATTGTTAAATAGTACGTGCACGCCACTCTCATATTATTTATAGATCAGGATTGCACTTTTTAAGAGCCCAAACAAAAGAAAACATAGCCACAAACAACAGATGGTCGAGCACGAACCTCTCCAACCACTACCGGATCCCCCTGGTTTGCAGTTAGTTGCGCATGGCAAAGTCTTGCCGTGTGCCCACGTGACCCACGGCAAAGGCTCACGGCCGTTAACGGTGCCGGGCCCTTTGACGTGGGCCATGACGGCCCGGCACATGACAAATAAAGGCAAGTTTGAGAGTTTGCTCTTGCGCTGCAGCTGCAATTTTTTGGTTATGCATGCCTTATGTAGCTGAAACAAGTGCCTTATGTAATTGGAAATTACTAGGCAACAAATTTTTTTTGTTATGGATATGGGGGAAAAGCCTTTTTGTTATGTAGCTGAAACAATTTTTTTTGTGAATGGCAGGGCAAGGCATGGCTCACGCTCATATTAGTTGTAGATGGTGGAATTACTACCTCCGACAGAACGATGTGATATATATACACACCAGAGAAGCCATGGGTGATCGACATGATGGTTCAGCTAAAACTTCAAGAGTGGCTAGAAATATATAGTGGGAGAGAAACAAAAGGCACCGTATATGAGCAAGACGAGTGCACGACACTACTAGCGCTAGATGATAATATGTGGATTTTTTTTTAAGTGTGGTCTTGGAGTTGGAGGCATCTGGAGTACAATGAACGCAATGTTCAAGCTCAGATTGTCGACTGTTGGAACTGCAACTGCTAACCATTGGTTATCTCAACCACACCATGCTATCAGGGTAAGCACGGCCGGGTCCCTGAGGGAGAGGTTTTTGTTTGTCATATCGAACAGAAGATGCCATTAGTTGAGCTAGTTCACTACTCAAGAAACTAACCATTCGCCTGCGTGCATATTGAGGCAGCCAATGATTAATTGGCCCTCTACATATTTAAGGCATGAATCCCTGGCGTCTCATCGATGAATTATGTTAGAGCAAGGCCAATAAAACAGACTAGTACTCGTACTTGTCTATTAGACAAGCAAAATCTGCAGCAAAGCAGACATGCTATACAACAGTGAGCTTACTCGTCGAATACACCGTCTGTCATTAGTATTTTATTCTCTTAAGGGTCCACTTTTTATCTCATATTTTCCCTCGATTCCTGTGTGATTGTTTCTCTGCATTGGTGTTTGAGTGTTAAGTGAGGCCCACCAGCATGTTGGAGAACGTGTTGCGCTGATTGACGAGTTTGACGACAAGCTTGGCTCTTTTTCTTTCCCTCTCTCCGCCAGGTCAGATTTAATGCTGACGTGCTTGGCGTATCGCCGATTACTGCACTTGCTCTTACTTGTACTCGTCAACAGTGGGACGTGATGAAAAGTTAGAGGTAATTGTTAGCACGAATCGTTCTAGACAACTAGCGATAGTATTGCATCCACTCAGATGTCTGTCTTGGGAAAGCTTTACTTGTCAACGCGCATCCTCTGCTTATCGATCTTGAATCTCCAGGATGCTTCCATAAAGGACGTGTGCTCCACCGGCTCACTCACCAACCAGCTGGTGGATGTGATTATCTATTTTGGAAGTTTCTGTACAAATAGATGATGATTGCATCTGGTGGTATTTTAGATATTTAAATTGAAACTTATCCATCACTGGAACAAATTAAAGATGGCTTTCCAGGCTGCAAGGGACGAAACACACGTACTCCCTATACGACCCAAAAAGAATTATATTTTAGAGTTTTTTAGACAGATTAGAGATGTGGATGGAAAAGATGCATGTTAATTATTTGAGGTATTTTTTATGAAAAAGGGAAAGAATCCATTTCCATTTAATACACACATATATGAGATTTGCCAAAACATCATTCATTTATGGGATTAATTTTGAATACTAGAACATCATTCTTTTCAGGACAGAGAGAGTATTTTTCGGTCGAATCCATGCACACATTGCTCATCATATGAAAATTCTACACACGTATGACCAGGTGTCATATCTGAAATCACCATTATTGTCTGGGGCTAAGTTTTTCTGGTTTTCTAACTGATTCTGACGGTTGAGAATACTTTGTGTCAATGGAGGCTAAAACTTAGACAAGTGTCATTGTTAATGGTCGAAAGGTTGATTTTGCCTCTAACTTTTCATCACGTACGTGTGCAGAACTGGCCAATAAACGCTGGTTGAGAAGAACATATAAACGCTGTTGATACACGTCCGGCGTCCAAATTGAGGTGGGTGGAACATCAGCAGGGGAGAGGAACTTTAGTCAGCAAGATGTTAGGAGTTGTAGGCATCAGGAGCGGCGAATGCCAGCTAAGATATCTGGGGAAAGAGGAGGGATATCTGCATTTTGTGGTCCACCGCATTACCGAGGGCTTCTCAGTGAACACACATCTCTGCCAGTGTAGCCAGCTGAGCATCTGAAGATGAAGATGCAGCAACTGCAAACCACAGCGAGACTCTACTAAGTTCCCTCGGTGCCTACACTCATTAGCCAGCCAACTAGGTAGCGTTGTGACCTCCATGCTAGGGGTGAATTATTGATGCGATATTCTGTGATGGTCTATGTTTTTCCATAGGACAAGGTACAAACTGGGCAAATTCACAGATGCTTACTGATCTTTAGGCTCATGCACACCCTCTGGGTGTAGCTAACTTGGCGAGCTCTTTTACGGTGCTCCATATACTACGCTATACTAGTGTTTGAAAATGACTAGTATAAAAACATCCGACGGCTAAGATTAATTGTATACTATTGAAGTCTTTACCTATGGTATAGGTAGTATAAGTAGTATAAGGATATATTATGGATAAAAAATATAAATGGCATTACTATCATATATTTTTAACACGAGATCTTCTCTATACGTATACTACTAAGTACTAGTATTTATTATTAAGCACACTTGGTCGATGTCTCCCAATTTCACAGACACAATCATCCAAGACTTTCTGTCGACCGGCAATGATGTCTCGAAGCCCCATGATGTGGCAGGACCAGACAATCATCATTCTTGTTGCATGGACAAATCAAAGACATGCTATAGTAATGTTAGAAAAATAAATAATAAAGCAAACCAAGAGTGCATGAACACAATTGCAAGTATAACGTGTGAGTAGAACAAGATAATATATGGTGATAAAAGAATTATGATATGTAGCTAAGCATGTTGTTGGGATCGGGGGCATCAGGAACACAGTGGACGCTATTTCCATTCCTGGATCGTTGAGACGTTGACAACGAACACTACAGTTCAGCTCTCCCACATGGTGACACATGACCATTGCTGCTATATTTGTACATTTTTAGTTCCTCCAGCTATATGACACCTAGATAAGATAACAGTACCACCAACAATTACTGGACAGAGATTTACCCCTAGTAATAATATAGATGTGACATATGTGCTGAAATTACCTCTGAAATTATTACTATGCAGAGGAGTGTGTCCAACACTGTTAACCTTGTGCATTTCAGTTCCTTGAGCTATATAATACTCGGCACCCGGTGCAGCTGGACTTCACCATTTTAGCTAAAATTACAAGAGTGTGGCCAGCATATATATACCCAGCACCATGAACTTATAGAATGAAAAAGGCAGAGCATATACGTGCAAGACGAGGACAATACCCACTAGTACCAGATGACAATATATTTTTTTGATTAAGGAAGCTTTATTAATTCCAAGAGCATTACATCGAGTAGATACAATGTCTTAGAACACTCCCGACCTCTGCATAGTAAAATGCACACAGCCTAAAAAGAGAGACTAAACCCAAAAACTCTAATGACCATCAATCCGTAGACTAGACCGCCACCCATGAGCCGGGGTAAAAAAATCCTTGGCCACCTGGGCCAAAAGCAGTGATGCCGCAGCAACCAAGTCCTGGGAAGATGGCTTCTGTAGTATAGCCCATGCATGGAGCCAGTGTATAATCGAGAAAATAACCTGCAATGAAGAAGGGTTAGATTTTTTTCCGAAGACTATATCGTTTCTGCATAGCCACAACGACCAACATGTAGCAGCCGCTCCTAGCAGAACTAGCGGTTTCATTTCCTTTTCAATACCCCATAGTCAATTCCCAAACATACTGGATACACTATGAGGCTGAGATAGACCTGAAGCCGCATGAATAATAGACCACACTACACGAGCAAATCGACATTCAAAGAAAAGATGCTTAATTGTTTCATCTTTGTGGCAAAAGCAACAAGTTTTGCTCCCTTGCCAATTTCGTTTTGCTAAATTATCTTTCGTCAAAATTACTCCTCTCCGTAAGTACCACATTAAGATTTTAATTTTCAAGGGGGCTTTTAACTTCCATAAGCGCTTGTTTAAGTTAGGGACATCACTATGGATCATTGCCAAGTAATGAGATTTCGCTGAGAACTGACCATGCTGGTGTAGGTTCCATTGAAACTCATCTGGTTCTTGGCTTAGCACAATGTTAGCAATACGTGGAAGCAGATCGTTCCACGCTGTTAACTTCTGGCCAATAAGATCCCTTCGCCATGATATATTTAGTGGTGACGTGCTGAAGACTTCTGCCACAGTATCCTGTTTGTGTCGAGCTATATTATACAAACAGGGATATTGTTCTCGCAGGGTTGAATGTCCCAACCATTTGTCTTCTCAAAACCTAACATGTGTTCCATCCTTGATTATGAAGGTCCCAAAATGAAGAAACTCTCGCTTTACCTTCATCAAACTCGCCCAAAAGTGTGAGTCACCATCATTTTGCCATTGGACTTGTGAAAGTGGTTTAGAACCAAGGTATTTATTACGCAATAGTTGTTGCCATGTCCCATCAGATGTGAGTAACTTGAAAAGCCATTTACTGAGAAGCGCTGTATTTTTAATGTCTAAATCTTGAATCCCTAAGCCCCCTTGATCCTTAGGTTGGCACATGATACTCCATTTGGCAAAGCGGTACTTTCGTTTCTGGTCATCACTTTGCCAAAAAAACCTTGAGCGAAAGTAGTCCAGTTTCTTAAGTACCCCCCCTAGGAATTGCAAAGAAAGACATCATATACATAGGCAAGCTGCTGAGCACCGAATTAATCAGTGTTAGTCGCCCACCTGTAGAAAGGTGCTTACCTTTCCAGCTGCCAAGTCTTTTCTCAAAGCGTTCCTCCACCCTTTTCCAATCCGCATTTGACAGCTTCCTATAATGAATTGGGATGCCCAAATACTTCATCGGAAAAGCCCTTGGGTTACAGCCAAATATTTCAATGTACTGGTTGATTGATTCATGTGCTTCGCCAAAGCAAAATAGTTCACTTTTATGGAAATTGATTTTAAGCCCTGATAGCTGTTCGAATGCACAAAGCAATAGCTTCATGTTATGTGCTTGCTCCAGGTTATGATCTATAAAAAGAATTGTATCATCTGCATACTGTAGGATTGATAGTCCGTCATCAACTAAATGTGGTACTACTCCACCAATCTGACCATCTGCTTTTGCTCTATTTATTAAGATTGCTAGCATGTCAGCCACGATATTGAATAGTACAGGAGACAAAGGATCTCCTTGTCGAAGGCCTTTTCTTGTTTGGAAATATGACCCGACATCCTCGTTGACATTAACGGCTACACTACCCCTTGAAACAAATGATTCAACCCATGAGATCCACTTGGGGGAGAACCCTTTCATTCGTAGAGTCTGCATTAGGAATGGCCATTTGACTTTATCGTAAGCTTTCTCGAAGTCAATTTTGAAGATAATCCCATTTTGCTTTTTTCGATGTAGCTCATGTATGGTTTCATGTAAGATAACTACACCCTCTAGGATGTTACGTCCTCGCATGAAAGCCGATTGAGTTGGGCTGATTATATGGTCTGCAATTGAATTAACTCGTATGGTGGCGACTTTCGTAAAAATCTTAAAGCTTACATTGAGCAAGCAAATGGGTCTGTATTGTTGTATTCGATTTGCTTCATGGACTTTGGGAATTAACGTTATCACTCCAAAATTGAGGCTAAAAAGTGGTAAGGTTCCAGCATGTAGTTCATGGAACATATGCATTAGGTCCCCTTTGATGACATCCCAAAATTTCTGATAGAACTCAGCTGGGAAACCATCAGGCCCTGGTCCTTTATTATGTTCCATGTCAAAAATTGCATCCCTAACCTCTTTCTCTGTGAACGGTGCTACGAGAAATCATTTTCTACTTGGGTGACCTGAGAGATATCTTCGTACCTTGACTCAGCTAAAGTGAAAGAATTTTCCTCATGTGCGCCAAAGAGATCTTTATAGAACTGAGTGATATATGCTTTCAAGTTAGCTTGACCCTCAATTTTGTCATTCTCATGGTCTAGGGAAAAGATCCTTTTCTTCCTATGTTTACCATTGGCAACCATTTGGAAGTATCTAGTATTATTATCCCCAAGCAGAATATTTGTCGCCTTTGCACGCTGATAATATTTGATTTCCTCTTCTCGAAGGAGTTCGGTCAAATGTTCTCTAGCAATATATAGGAAGCTATTGGTAAACGTCTGGTCTTGGAGTTGGAGGCATCTGGAGGACAATGGACACCATGGTTGCGTTTCAAAGAGTGCAGGAGGTTGGCTCGTGCCGTCGGACTGAAGTGGGCTCCGCCAAACCTGTCCGGCGAGGTGCAAAGAACATGTTTCATAGTTTTGTTTGCAATGAGTCTGGTGCCATATCAAAGCTGTGCTTGTTATCCGGTGGAGTGAGGCAGGCGGCGGTGTTCGGCGGGCACGGAGCTGATGAAGAAAGGGAGGCGATTGAAGCAGCCGGAGGTCGCCATAATTAACTTCCATGCGTGGGCGGCTTCCAGCCATCTCGGCAAAGAAACAAAGCTTGAATCCGTTGTATACTTTATATATGTGCGATGCAGCCTAATAGAGAGGGTGATTTGTCAATTTACACGTACCAGATGATGTTTTCTTAAGAAAAAAAATTACATCAGATGGTTTGTCATCATAGATGTTTCTCTAGACGAAAGAAAGTTTAACCACCAACAATCACTGAACAATTTTACCCTTATTAGATGTTAGGGTTGACAGTGACACCTGTGCTTAATCGCTACCACGCACGCGAGTGTGTCCAACGTTGTAAAACCATGTTAATTTTAGTCCCTCCAGTTATATAATACTTGGTCCCAATGCAAATTAAGCTTCAGTATTCAGCTAAAACTACAAGAGTGGCTAGTATATATGTATACCCTGCTCCGTGAAGTTATACAAAAAAAAAGGAACAGCATATGAGAAAGGTGAGGAGAGAACAGCATAATAGGAAGATATTGCTTGGTAGAGGCAAGGGTAGATGTCTGGTCTTGGAGTCGGAGGCATCTGGAGCTAGGACAATGGACACCACATTCTCGATCGGACCTAAGTTCAAGTAAAGTAAATGTTTGTCCCACACCGTGGCACGCGCGCTACGTGTATGCAGCACTACAGCAAACAAACCAGTGTCGCCTCTGCAGGTTGATGAAGCCTCGCCAGCAGTTAGAATGCAGGTTTCACTTAAAAAGACAAATTCTGAGACCTTCTGATGAGTCGGAAGTTTCATTCAAAAAATTTGGTTACGAATTTGATGCTTGAGACTATATATGGTTTGGAATTTGGATTTTCATGTTGAGAACTTAAAGTTATCATGGAAAACAAAAAAATTGACATTCTTTTGGTGGATTTTTTTTTCATGTGTGGTGGATAAATTATTGAGAATGAAGAATATATAAGTCATGAAACTCAAGCAAAACAGATCTATGAGAATGACGCTTACAGTAGTTGTTAAAATGTTAGTTTTTTTATCATTAGTTCAGGGTTATTGTTAATAGTGCACGCCACTGTCATATTGTTTATTAGATCAGGACTAGTCTATCAACCCGTGCACCAGCACGGGCTATTGGTTTTGTAGTTATGTAATCCTTAATTTTAACTATATATAATTTTGATTGAAGTATTATCATTGAATATATCTTGACATTCTCTTAAAAAATGGTTCATCTTATACGATGTCAAGTCATAATCTTGACCAAGCATGACAAAAATTTCTTGTATAACTAAAAGTCAAATTATTGTAATTTGAACACAATAGAATATTGATTTTCTTCTTTTGTTTCCATCCAATATATTAACTTTCATAAAATAACATTCTGAAGTAAGTAAACTCAATTGCACATGTATTTTTTCCACCACTAGCTAGACCACGTTGATATAGCAATAGGAAAGGGAGTTTCTTCCCATGCTATGTAAGCGATTATATCTTATGAATGATAACTTGTCAGTTTTCATGGCCTTTTGCTTCTCCACAAATACTCCGTAGTAAATAAGTGGAAAAAGGAATAGTGTACTAATATATTTTATGCAAGAATATATGGAACTTCTACCAAACTTGACGATAGGGCGTAAAAAAACATAATGTTTGGCTCGAGCTCTTGAGGAGCTTGACTGCCTAATATCCATGCCGCGTCCACATTGTCTTCCTACAGCTCAACAATGCATACCAACTGGGATCACAAAAATAAACATGAGATCATCGATTATGTGCTATTTAACAATATCAATCCTGCGTATACTACAATAGGCCATTAGAAAATTTAGTCATGGTCCTATTGTTTCTCACATCTTCGCCCTGTTCGGCTGGCTGGTGCTGGTTTTTGCTGAGAGAAAAATACTGCTGGCTGGTTGGTGGCGGGTGGCTGGTGCTGGTTTTTGCAGAGAGAAAAACACTGCTTGCTGGTAGTTGGACACTGTTCCTTCATGTTCTAATTAATATAACCATGCTCGCTAGCTTGTGATAGAAGACGGAAACTTGAAATCAAGCATCTCAAATTAGGAACATGGCTCAATTGCTTTAGTCAGATATATGTACAAAAAAGAATTGCCTTGAATGAAGGATCAACCGGAAGTTTGCGTGGCCGTGAATGACTACGATGGCCTTCATCTCGTTCTTACTTGCTGTCCCAGGGAACCTGCAAATCAAGGTATGCATTTCACAGCATGCATATCACTGCAAGTTTCAAGACAAGGCAACTAAAATCATCCTAGGATGATGCAACTACGTAGTCGAAGTGTGTACACTTACGTACACACATTCATATATGCAGGCCGGATCACTTGTCGCCGTTCCCCGTTAGCCCTGCCACCAATGATATCAGGTGTCGGCCGGCTTCCTGTATGGATCTCACTATCTGCATGGCAGATTCTAGCAACCGGATGGATGTGATTATCAGGTTTCTCCGATCCTACACTACCAGCACACAGCACGATGTTGTTAATGTAGCCGCGCATCGTGCACCTACGACATGTCACCACCGCTACACCACATGGAAGAAGAACGCTAGCGAGAGGAACAGGAGGGATGCAACAACGGTGCCTTAGGATTTTACCTCTGGATTAGCAAATGTGTTCGGGTGATACACGCACAGGATCGTGGAAAGGCATAAAGAATTCTTTAGATTAGGTATCGGCAGGATTTCGTGAGAACTATCGGTGCATCGGTTTGTTAGCTTTATATGGATTGTGAGATTTTTCAATTATTTCTTTATTCCATGATTAATAAGTAGTAATAATAAGATAGACACAGATGAGTAGTAAATCTTTTTTAATGGCAGACGTCTGTAAATTAGATATAAATTTAGGGGTTACTTTAGTCTATTTTTATAATGGCATAGGTGGGTAATTTTTTAAAAAAAAGACATAACAGATCTAATGGCTATTATTATTTATAATAATAGATTATATTAATTTGACGGCTAGATGTTTCTGATTTTTGTGAGAATTTTAGGATTTATCTTTTTTTCTAGCGCTTCTGGTGAGGATTAATGTGGAGTCTCCCTCTAATTAGTAATAGTAAGATAAGATAATGGCATAGGTGGGTAATTTTTTAAAAAAGACATAACAGATCTAATGGCTATTATTATTTATAATAATAGATTATATTAATTTGACGGTTGTTTCTGATTTTTTTAAGAATTTCTAGGATTTATCTTTTTTTCTAGCGCTTCTGGTGAGGATTAATGTGGAGTCTCCAAAAGGAGTCTCTAATTAGTAATAGTAAGATAAGATTGCACTTTTAAGAGCCCAAACAAAGAAAACATAGCCACAAACAACAGATGGCCGAGCACGCATGAACCTCTCCAACGGGGCAAGTTTTGGGAGTTGCTCTTTTGCTCTTGCGCTGCAGCTGCAAATTTTTTGTTATGCAAATGCCTTTTGTAACTGAAACAAATGCCTTATATAATTAAAATTACTAGGCAACGATTTTTTCGGGTTCGAGTTCGGGTATCAGGTTTTGTGCCCACCCCTAATGCGCAGTATAAGGTATGCAGGCCGGACAAGGCATGGCTCACGCTCACATATTAATTGCAGATGGCGGAGTTACTACCACCGACAGAATGATGCGATATAGGAGTATAAACCAAAGAAGTCATGGATGATCGAAAGGAAGCTGACAATTTTAACTTCAGCTCAAACTCAAGGGGAAGAAGAAATACCCCTAAATGAGCATATAGTACTAGGGCAAAGTGCTAGTATGGATGCTGACAATTATGCGTTCTATTATATAGTCGCCTGCATCCAGGGCATAGTATTATATGTAGGTTTTCCACAAGAAGCTTATGCACATTGATTAGCCAGCTGCGTGAGAACATATAAATGCTGCAGATATATACGTCGAATGAAAGGCGTCGAAAAAGAGGTGAGTGGAAAATCAGCAGGGGAGAGGAACTTCAGTCAGCAAGATGTTAGGAGTTGTAGGCATCATGAGCGCTGCCGTAATAGAAAGGCCGGCTAAGATATCTGGGGAAAGTGGAGGGCTATCAGCATTTGGTGGTCCACCGCATTACTGAGGGCTTCTCACTGAACACACGTCTCTGCCGGTGTAGCCATCTAAGCTTCTGAAGATGCAGATGCAGCAACTGCAAACCGCAACGGGACGCTACTAAGTTCTCTCGAAGCCTGTACTCACTAGCCGGCCAGCCAACAAGGTAGCATTGGGACCTCCTGCTATGAGGGGGATGCGAAGAAAGGGGGGCGATTGAAGCAGCTGGAGGTCGCCATAACTTCGATCCATGCGTGGGCGGCCTCCAGCTATATAATACTTGGCCCCAATGCAAAATGATGAGCTTCAGTGTTCAGCTAAAACTACAAGAGTGGCTAGTGTATATGTATACCCAGCTCCATGAAGTTATAGAACAAAAAAAGGAACAGCGCGCATATGAGAAATATGAGGACATCATCACCACAGTACTTAGATGATATAATTGGAAGTCTGGTCTTGGAGTCGAAAGCATCTGGAGGACAATGGACACCTCAGTTCTTGATCACGGGTAAGCTCAAGTAAATGTTTGTCCCACACCGTAGCACGCGCGCGTCATGTATGCAAACAAACCAGTCGTCGATTAGCCATGGATGATCGACGACATGGCAAGAGATAGCTAGGGAAACTAGCTTACCCGTGCATTCCGGCAACAATTTGTCAAAATAACTATCTTTGATTGCACTGCGGAAACTAGATGGTAAAAGCTAGCTTGATATGTAGTTGCACTTTCAGGCCAAGCAGGGTCACTGATGAAGCCATGGTTTTTGAAGATCTTGTACACGATCACCAAAGCTAGATAGATATATCAACCCCAGCCTAGGCAGTTTTGGCATGGGCCACCTCACTGCTAGTTGTTTCTGATTTATTTACTACTGAGAATAGAATGCAACAGCAAGCCTGCGATGAAGCCATAACCTGCACCAAACCAAATGGCATGGAACAGACGGCGTGCTGAATCTCCTTCCTCGAGTGCATCCAACCTCCTCGCGACATAGCAAACTGTCGTCTCAATGCTGCCCACTGTCCTCTGCACATCGCCCACTGCTTCGTTCAGATCTGGTCTGCATGCATGGCCCTGCGTGTATGCACATATACAAGTAAATATCTACATCACCTAACTCAGCAAAGATATTCCTATCTATATATGTATCGATCGATCATGCAGGAAAAGACGAGCTGATGAGGGATCGGCAGTCGACGAACCTGAGCAGCGGGGACGACGGTTCCATGAGTAGATGGACCGGCCAAAGATCGCCGGAGGAGGCCTTAGCTGCTCGCCGGTGATCGGATGGCAGCGCGGCCCAGGAGAACGAGGAATCAAGATGCCATGGTGCCGCCTCTCTCTTCATGGTAGAGCTACGATCGGTTGTGCTTGGATATACGTATCTCTACCTATATCTCTACCTAATTATAAAGAAAGGATTGCTTCCGCAGTATCTAGGGAACGATTGATTCTGCGGTACGTCGTAATTTTATAAGAAGACCCTTAAAATTTTAGAGAATTAAGCCTACTTTTTATAATTGGTCCGTCCCTAACCACAAGTAGACACCAACACGGTTTTCTCGCCAACTTCTGTCCTCACCGGTCCTCGATATACTACGTGTCACGACGTCAACTTTCCGACGTCGTAATTTTATGAAAACCCCCCTAATATTTACCTAATAATAAAGAGAGGCATGATAGAATTAGACGTCCGTGATAATTACAGTCTTATCCTGGACGCTCTCGCCCTCCTCCTGTGCCACACGGTTGAAGTCCTCAACTGATACGATACGAGTACGTATTCGATCGCCAAGCATGTTAGAATCGGAATTGCTTCGTGTGTTTTGTCTAAAAGATTTGTACGCCTAATCGTCGTCTCGTCACACTGATTAACCATGGGCCGTGGACCGCGGATGAGATCGTGGCCGCCTTGCTCGGACCGGCCCTCCCGCGGACACTGGAGCAAGGATGCCTTGCGGACAGGAGCGGCGCCGCCTTGCTCGTCTCGCTGATGTGAGCGGCACCGCATGCTCGACCCCACCCGGGGATGGGAACCACGACCCTTGGCCCAGCTCTCCATGGATGGGAGAGCCGCCGCAGTGCTCGGTTCCTCCGATGGATAGGAAGAAGTGGCGTCCTTGGCTCAGTCCTTCCGCCGATGGAGTGGTGCCGGTCTGTTCAGCCCCTCCGCTCATGGGAGCGGCACAATCCCGATTCTATCTCTCACGCGGGCAGAATAACCAAATTCTATCTCTCACGCGGGCGGAATAACCAAGAAAGAAGATGGGAAACGTGGGGCGTGTTTAGTTTCAAAAAGAGGAAGGAAAAGTTTGGTGAAAATGTCACATCCGACACTGTAGCGCACTGCAGCACTTTTCGTTTGTTTGTGGTAAACATTGTCATACCATGACCTAACTAGGCTCAAAAGATTTGTCTCGTCGTGTACATCAAAACCATGTAATTAGTTTTTTTATTTACCCACGTTTAGTGTTCCATGCACGAGGAGAGAGATTTGATGTGATAGGTGGATAGTGAAGTTTGGAGAGAGAATTTTAGGAAGTTTGGTGATTTGATGGGGAACTAAACACACCCGTGTTTGTTTTCCTTCTCACTAATGCATGGGGCCCATAGACTATCCATCACATGTAACGGCCCAATCTAACGGAATGGCATAGAAGGATGAAAAAATAAAAACAAAGGCAATGAAGAGATTGTTGTATTTATGATGGCATATAAGAGATAGGTATAATTTTCAATGGCATACAGAAAATTTACTTAATATTTTTTCTCCCGTAGCAACGCACGGGCACATTTGCTAGTATAATTATAAAGCAAGGATTGCTTCCGCGGTACCTAGAAAACGGTTGATTCTGCGGTACGTCGTAATTTTATGAAAATCTCCCTAATATTTATATAAATCAAATATTTGCCCTTACGCCCGACATGCTGGGTCCATTAACTGCCGATCTCCGCCTCCGTCTGGGACTTGCCGGGCTGGACTTCCTCCACTTCAAATGCGGCAAAAACACGACCGATATGAACAAGAATCGATCGGGACACAACAAGAACACGTATTAATACGAACACCGCCATAAGAACCTAATCGACCCGAATACAACAAGAACACACGTACTGACACAACAAGAACACACGTGCTACAAACACAGCAAGAATAAGTAGAATAAGTATTGATCAGTAGGCAGCAGGAACAGGGAGAGAGAGAGTATATGAGACAAATCGAAATCAAGAACAAGTAAAGCGAATCCATGCAGCAAGAATAAAGATCAATAAACGACACCGGCACCAAATTTCAATCAATGGACAAATATTGTACCAGGTAAGCAAATAGCCAAATGTGCACTTAAATCTTCTCAAACATGATCCGAACCAACATGAATAGAAAGAGAGGGTGGCGGCTAGATCCAACTCGCAACGAGGAGAAGGAAACTCGCTCCGAGATGTGGAGCGTCTGGCCTGCTGCTCGCTCGATCGCGCCAAGCCAACGGGCACTGGGCTGCCGCCCTCACCGCGATGGTTCGCTGCTCGTGCTGACGTCCACTTTGTTGGTGGCTTGCTGCCCTTGATGCATCGACCAGACAGGCGCTAGGCCTGCTGCCTCTCCAGATCAGAGAAAGAGGAACAGGGTCACGGGTGAGAGAGAGAGAGTCAACGAAGAAAATATAAGCTACGATGGACTGAGAAATATCCATGCCACTTTACAGTATGGTCCTTGATAGTTAAACAAAGCACATAGATAACCTTTAGGATGGAAAAGAGACAGAAAATAAAATAAAAATCACATAGTAGAATTTATTCTCAAGAGGAATTCATCATGTATATCCTCTCGAACAAGTAATAAATAGCACCATATTTATGCTTGATCATCATAATTTATGACATACATATAAATTATAGTTTGTAAATATATAATATAAAAAAGGAGGTGACTACATAGAGAGCCCTCTCCACATAGTCTTATTTGGAGAGCCCCCCACCTCTTCCAAATATGGCCACCCCACGTGCAATGATCCTATTTAAAGAAATCACCAGGCGCGCGCCACGGGAGATGGCCGCCACCAACGGTCCGCCCCCGGGCCCCACCACCCGATGCCGTGACCAGGGCGCGGGAAAAATTACTGGCAGCCGCGCACGTGATCCGGACGCGGGAAAAAAAGGCGCGAAAAAAGAGTTGGCCAATCCCATCCGGCCGTCGGACCAAAAAAAGATGGGAAAAAGAAGAAAACGAAAACTAAACAGAACGGAAACCTTGCATCGCTCCCAGATCGCCACAACCATCATCAGAAGATTGTACTGTTACTTTTTGCAGATAATATCCTAGAACTATACAAAAGATCCATTTCATGATCATAGTGTTGTGACCATATTTTTTTCTGCCCCGCTTTCACGTGCATGAAACTTCACCAGAAACAGAAAATTTACTTCCTTGTGTCAGTATTGGCCTACATGTGCCTGCAAAAACAAATAGAGGATAGATTGTGAGGACAGATGCCTGCACAAAAAAAATAGAAGCATATCTGAATGTTACATTCATTTTCCAGAATAGAATAGACAACATAATATCTAAATTATAATGCAAAAACGAAAGTTACATTCTATGGAGTGGTTTTTTTGGATAATTACTTTTTGTATACATAAGTTACTTCCTGCATTTATAGCTTAACTTAGTGTCATTTGTGCCTAAATTACATTCTATTCAACTACATTTCCTGAAAATATTTACCTCCTATATGCATAAGCTACTTTCTCAAATGAATAAATTACTCCACAGATTTCGATTGTGACAAAAAAAAGTTATTTGTTTTACAGGTTCATTGATGGGGTTATTTGACCTCAACGTAGCCAATAGAGAGTGATTTGGAGCAACAACAAAATGAAGAAAGTACAAGCCAGTTGTTATTTGAACAAGAAAGTGTAGGTTTGGTTGATAGGAAAACGTAGCTTTGGTTGCTAGAACTACTTCACAAAACACAGAGAGTACAATGTTGTGTACAAATGCTACTAGAGAGACTACCAAGTGAGGATTGAGATGGTAAGGACCAGATTCAATCACAGGAGGTGTCTTGTACACCCCCAAGATCCATTTGCATTTTCAAATACAGTATGGTTCTTTGCAGGAAGCTAAATCTGGTTACAACATAAAAAAACAACACAACAGCACAACATGCGGATATTAGAACAATGGAATTTTAGAATATGAAAAGTGAGTACCTAAGTAACTATTCATTACAGTGCGATCATAAAGTTCCTTTTCCTTGTATATGCAAGCATGAACATCTATGCAGTCATGTTGTAGCATAGATAAAACAATGATCTAAGATTTGCATATTCACAACAATAATGTCATGATTAAATTGACATGAACAATTTCACAAGAATATTCTGATGTGACACCAAAGATGAGATAAACTGCACTAATCTGGAGAAAACCCCAAGACTAGTAACCAAACAAAAGGAAACGACAGTTTAGTAGGCCTCCTAATGGGACCAAACTCACACATCATCCACCCCCAAAACCAAAACTTATGGGACAATACATCCAACCCAGCCCAGCAAAAACACAACTTATTAACCCACTTGTCATTGTAGTTAAACATTAACAAAAAAATAAACATTTGTATTGGCAATAGGCAAGAGCTTTCTTTTCAACTTACCATTTTGACTTTTATTGCTTGGTTATTGTTGTTCCCCACTGTCATCAATGATCTAGGAAAATTCCACAATGTCAGCAAGGGGTCAACTTTTATAGCTCACTGCAAAAGTACTAAAGCATGCATATCAGAATGTTGAGGTGGATCATTAGCTATGCAGCAAAAAAATGCATCCAATTGGAGAAAAAAAAGCAGCATAGTTACATATTTAGTAATGCAAAACGAATGAAAAGTTACTTCATGTAACTTGTATATTAATCATAAGTTACTTCATATACCATGTAAATTGATGAAGAGTTACTTCCTATAATGATAAAATAGTCACAAGTTATTTTCTGTGTCATGTTTAAAAATAGAGACAAAGTTACTTTCAATCTTTTGGCAATTAATTGATAAGGTTACTTTATGTCTCTTATACTTCTATAATAATTTACTTCTTGTTCAGTTACAAATCAAGGGCAAGTTACTTCCTATCTCATGTAAACCAATCATTAGTTACTTCCTATGTACTTGAAATTAGGAACAAGTTACTTCCTATATGATCATGAAAATAAATATGTGTGAGAACCGTTGATGATAACTTGAACTACACACTATGATGTCAATGCCCCTATGTGCTACCAATGACATCTAAAATAAATAAGTTTTACCATTTATATTTTAGACATCACGTTGCTTTGAATAACAAGCATACCATTGAAGACAATTGTATTATGTGGTTGTTCTCAGATCTCACCTGTTTGTTGGAACTACTTTTGCAATCTAATTATATAAGTGTGAAGAGAAATTATACAAATCCAAGACATTATGACCATATTTGGCATAGGCAAATTCCTGTTATAATGTGCAGTCTCACTAATCCAGCATGCAAATATATTCTACTGCATCATTTTAAAAAACATTTGAAATCATGTGTTGATATGCTTTGTGTGAATTTACAACTTTGTGATTGTGCTGCAAAATAGGACATCTATTTAGATGCAGTGAGGCAGGTGTAGGGAATACAGAGAAACATGTGATAAATTGGCCCCCTCAAACAAACGGCACCAATGTTGTGTGATTGCACCAATGCTGAGCAGAGTCGGTCACAGGAGCGCGATGAGTACGAAGAGGAGGAGCACGACAATGAACGAGTACCTGACCGCTATGGCGAAGATCACTCCGGAGATGAGCACGAGGTGCTACAGCAGCGAGGCATTGGCCTAGGCAAGCGCACCAGTCAGTACCACCACCCCGACACTGGCTGGCTCTAGGTACAGCACCTCTACACAATAGCAAACTTAACATTCTATAAAAATGCATTAGACCTATGCTACACAATATTTAATAGCATTCCTCACAAAATTAAAGAAAAAGCAACATGCAAGTTATTAGACACCATCTACTGATAGTAGCAAAACTAAGCAGAAAAAAAATGTCCCAACGATTAGTATGCTGCATATAGCATGTATACTAATGTTTTAAAAGTTACCTTATTATTCATGTTAATTTGATATTAGTTACATTTTATATGGTTGAAATTAGAAATAATTACTTTCTGTCTTGTGAAAATGAAACGTTAGTTACTTAATTTGATCAAATAGATTTTCGACCTACTCACTTGCGCTTATCAGCGGCAGCTGCAGCTGCACAGCACAACTGCTCGGCTGCAGGTTCACACAGCTCCAGCTGCAGTCCAGCTGCTGGCCTGCTGGCTGTAGCTCCTGTGAAGGTGTTGTAGCTTGCCGAGCACACAGTTTACATGGTGTCTAGTTTCATATTATATTTAAAATAAGAATGAAAGATAATTACAATAAAATTAGCAACCATAAAGCAGTGAATTGGGTTAGAAGATGAAAAAGCAAAACTCTTGGCCACATCCATCCAAAGTTTCTAGATGCATTACTAGAAAAGCAAAATCAACAAGGTGCATGCAAGTTTCATATATTTATTCTAGTTTTGCATGTTTATTCCCAATGCAGTTTTATTCAGCTGTACTTTAGATTTACATATGGAGTTCAGTTGGGCCTCATAACGGTTAAAATACATATGAATGATTGATGCACATTATTTTTAATTCAGTAGTACTTGATTCGTAAAAATGATCTTGAAATTAAAAATGTTTACAAGTTGTGGAAGTGTTCAGGCATGATGGGTGCCTAGGACATTCTAAAGCCTATTGTGCCTCCAGTAAATGAGATAAACTGCAAGATAAAATAACAGAAACCATTGCCTAGTTGAGAAATGTTCTAGATGATGAACTACTGAAATATACTTGAAGATGATTGAACTCGAGGAAGTACCAAACCATCAACTATTGGGAACACCAAATCAACAAAGTACTGGAGGATAATTATTGAACTCAAGAAGCAGGTACTACGGAACCCAAAATCCAGCCCTATTCCATCTAGTTGTACGGGATCCAGAATAACATATGAAATCGAACTACACCAGATCGATAAACATACCAACGCGAACAAAAGCACAAAGGGGGAGGGGGTATCTTCACCTTCTAGATCACTAATCACTGCTTGCCAAAATCGTTGTACCTCGATGAAGCCCCTCCCTCCGAAGTCAAAGCCGACGTTGAGACAAGCGGACTCCAGGTGCGGAATGGACCAGATCTGGGCCGCTTCCGCCCGATTTACCGCCTCCCCTCAACCAGAGTGCAGCGCATCCGCTCACTGCTCGTCGCTTGGCCTCGACATGGCGCTCTGGTCGCTGTGGCGCGTCGGTTCCGCTCGCCGGTCTTCACATCCGCCCATGTGCATCGCCTCTGCCTCCGGCAACCACGCGCCGCAGTGCATCCCCTCACTGCTCGTCGCTTGGCCTCGACGTGAAACTATGGTCGCCGTGGCGCGCCGGTTCCGCTCCCCGCTCGCCGGTCTTCGCATCCGCTGGTGAGCATCGCCTCCGCCTCCGGCAACCACGCGTTGCATCGCCCCTCTCGGTTGGATAAGCACACCCGAAATGGTTGGTGGGGAGATGAAAGAGAAATGAATGTCTGTCCTCACATCCGCTCGTTTCCAGCAAATTCGTGCGGTCGTTGGATGGTTATCGAACGGAGATAAGCAGGGGTCTCCAGATAAGTCCAAATAGAGAGCCCTATTCGCCTAGATTTTCTCTATAAAAAAAGCCTACTTTATTTTCGTTTGACTGAACTATCTTGCATGTATAAAAAAAGATCTTAAAAATAAATTAGATCAAATAAAATAGTTCAGAGTAGTAATTAACTCTAAATCTTGTTGAGGGGAATAGTTAGTCGACGCGCGCAATGCGGCCTCAGCACATGCGCAGCAGTAGGTAGGTTGGGCCATACTGGAAATATACTAAGTTCAAATGTTATGGACTTTCTAAAGATACGTAAATACATACATTTAGTTTCATAAAAACTTAATAATTATATAAAAATAAACTCTTTGAGTTTCAAAAAAAACAATTCAATTGATATTTTACCGTAGCAACGCACGGGCATTGTGCTAGTATCTATAAACGTGAGCAGAGGTCCAGGGTTCATATGGGCTGTTGTGACAATCCGTGTATATACTACCTAACAAACGGGGAGGGACCAAAATTCAGGTTCATGGACTCCGTTTTTTTTGGAGCATAAGCGAGAGCTTTTCATTCATTCATATGAGAATTACAATCTGTAGCTGCTGCATCCCTTAGCCACTGTGGTATGCAAGCAAGCCAGGACACACTAGGAGTTTCTGCCGATACCTCCTTCACACACTTATCTGCTAACAAGTTTCCTTCCCTATGAGTAAAACACACCCTTACATTATTAAAAGATCTAAAGAGCTCTCTACACTCATGCCAAATACCAGCAATAGGTGATCTATCTATCGATGATTCCTGGAGAGCTTTGACTAGCATCAAGCTATCACATTCCAAAACAACATTTGTTGCCGCGCCAACTGGAGGCCATCTTGAGCAGCCATTGCTTCTGCCACTAAAACCTCCTGGACAGGGCCATACCACACCGCCTGACCAGCTAGTACGCCTCCCTGATGATCCCGGGCCACCGCTGCACCGGCACCCTGACCTGAGCATGCATGGACGGCACCATCTGAATTAACTTTGATCCACCCTTGCTCCGGCGGCTTCCATTTGACCTCTCCTCGGTTCGCCACCCGGGCATCACCTTGGTTCACAGCCATCAGCTCCTCGACAATCTTAGCCACATGGATGGTTGCTGCCTTAGGACTCCAGGCAGAACACCCATGCACACGATTATTCCGGCCAGACCACAATGCCCAGCAACCGCACACAAACACCGCTGCATCCTCCTTGGAACAAACTGAATCCGAGAGAAGGTCCGTCGTCCAAGTGGAGGGGTGCAGTTCAGGTAATTTCTTCCCCAGCAGCACCTTTACCTCTGCCCAGAACCTCTTAGCCCAGGGACACGCCACCATAACATGATGCAGACTCTCCGAAGGGTCTCCACACACATCACAGTGGCTTTCTTCTCGTATGTGCCTTCGCTTCAGCTCTGCCTTACTTGGTAGGTAGCCATTGATCGCCCGCCACCAAAATATGCGGACCTTCGGTGGAATTTTCAGCTTCGACAGGTGTTTCCACCATTTTCCTCCCGTCGATGTTGCCCCTCCACCTTCCTTTTCCGCTATGCGCCGTGACTGTTCTGATTTGAGCAGTCTGTAGGCGGAGCGCACAGAGTATAGGCCAGATTTCTCAGGCGCCCATGCTATCACGTCATCCTCCATAGTGCGGCTCGGCCTGATTTTCAGTATCTCCTCAGCGTCAATCACTATAAAAGATTGCCGAACCAGCTGCTCGTTCCAGCTCCTATCTCCTCCATCAATGAGCTCATCCACTGTATTCACCGTCACCTCCGGTAGACGAACTCGGGCCTGAAAGAATGTATCCCCGGTATCCAATTATCTCTCCATATATTCACCGAGGTGCCCGGACCTATACGCTGAATGAGCCCCAGTACTAGCACCTCCCTTCCATGTCTTATAGCACGCCACATCTCCGAGCTCCCCCTCTTCCTGGTTGCTGCGAGGAAATCACAATTCGGGTAGTACTTATCCTTTAGCACCCTCGAGCAAAGCGCATCCAGATGAGTTAGAAGCCTCCATCCTTGCTTACCCAACATAGCTTGATTGAAAAGTGTCATGTCCCGAAAACCCATCCCCCCATCCATCTTTGAGTCAGTCAGCTTACTCCATTTCAGCCAATGGATTTTATGATTGTCCAGCGAGCTGCCCCACCAAAAGTTTATAGTACGATGGGTATACCGTACCGTGCACCTCTCAACTGAGCGTTAGGAGCTGTATAAGCTGCCATGTCGGTTGGAAAATGAATGAAGGTTATGATGTAGGAGTACGAAAAACAATCATATCATCTCACTCCTGTGTGGAACGGTGGAAGTTGTCAGACTTGTTTGCCATAGCACCCGTAATAATGAGCAATTGGTTGCGCATCTAAACTCCCCTGTTTATATACACATCCCAAGGCGCGAACTGATTGTAGGTTAGTTGAGTAAGTGATGTATCATAGGAAGGTAAGTATGCAGACCCTGGCACTGGAAATCAAACGGCAAAGCAATAATAGCATTAGCTATGATGAAATAAACGTCGTCGGATTTGCAGGCATCAGGAACACCAAACATACCAGGTCATCTTTCGTCTCTTCAAAGGAAACTGTGGTCCTCTCCATTGTGTGAGAATGTGAGATGAAAGGAACTGGTGCGAGCAAGGAGCAGGATGCACCTACGACCACCAGGACTGATTCACCCACTTCCTCCTTGCCAGCGATCCGTACTGCTGGCTGCTTGCTTTGCCACTATCTGTAAAGAGTAATTTGGCTGATTATTCATCCAAAATTATTCAAAATCAGGTCATTTAAAATTATGATATATAGTTTGGTCCATCTACCAGTTCATTTATCGCACGCAATAGTTCATTTGAAAGTGCACGTGTCTCTCTCAAAACAGTATCATTCTTATCCTGCATGTAGTGTGAAAATATGTTTTGTACCCATCCACGCTGACAAAACTTTATGTCTCAATATCGATCTCAATAGTCCATCTCTTTGTATATATACATCCCAAGACAACTTGACCTTTCACTTGAAAAGTAAGGAACCAGTACTAGCTGCTACAAAATTATAATGAAGATAGGATTCAGAGGCGTCAGGAACACCAAACATACCACAGAGCATACCCACAGCTGAGATATCATCCGGAGAATTGGGGGCCCTAAGCACCGGTGGTTTGGCACACTACCATGGACTTCTCGGAGATGATATTGCTGCGGTCCAAGAATTGTGTAGTAATCAGCTGCTACTGGTAGTAGTTAGCAGAACTAGAAGCACCCATGCCGTACATGTTTTGTTTTGTTGCTTACCTACATGTATTGGCCTAAAACACAGCACAGATGCACAATCATGGGACAATCTCTTCCATGTGCTTGCCATTGATCGGCATAACCAAATGTGGACCGTCCTTTCGTTCGTCGGCTCTTGTGACCCTTAGTCGAGCTCTGCCCGGAGCTGCAAGCTGCCATATCAGTTGGTGAAAGAGAATAAGCTCTACCACACTCTAGAACAAAGGAATTGGTTACAATTTATGATGTAGATACACTTATATGGCTATATCCTTCCTCAGGAAAGTATCATCTCATTACTACGTTACATGGCAACTTGACCTGGCCCCTTCACCTTAAACACAAAGCTTGAAAGAAGTATTATGCCACCATAGACTTCTCAGAAATGATGGTCCTCTGACGGCTGGTGATCGACATTGTGGCACCTGTTGTCTTCTTTTTTTTTTGGTGTGTGCGGGTGGTACCTGTTGCCGGTTGCTGGCTGATAGCATAGCCCAAACCTGGGACAACCGGCCTTTTCCAGATTTCCACGACCATGACGTGCTACCTGCGAGATGATGCATCAGAGGATGCGCGCTGTCTGAATTCCTGCACGGCTGCACCCATTACCATCATAATCCTAAGTGACCACTCAAACCGCCAGCACTGCAATTTTATTCCTTTTTTCTGTACGAGTCAGTGTATTCATTCAGTTCTGAGGGTTCATGCTACCTTCCCTTCCCTCCCTGCATCGACACCTTCATAGCCAAGTTGTTGTTGCCACTAGAGCTCAAAGCATGGCGCCTGAAGGTCAGTATGCCGTGTAGAGTGGGAGGATTGATGAATTGAACTGTCTCAAGTGATGTGGTTTAATGTGTGAGAGCATCTTTATAACAACCAGTGACTTGAGTTGCCTGCATCTAAGATATATAGATAGACATGGGCAACTATGTCTCATATTTGAGCACAAGAGTCTAGACACACATCCGCGTCACTTTGGTTTCTTTTTGCCCGTGTTATTTCCTCCGCTTCACACGTTTTGCCTAGTTTTATATCCCTCGACATGTAGCACAATAATAGTGCTATAGGAGTGGAAGGCACTGGGATCACTGTACACGCCAGCCAATCAACTTCACCTATCTACATCAGTTCATCCTGCATGGATGTCAAAGAGCCGAGCATAACCGCCACCTCACAGCCTACGGGCTACAGATGAGGATGATATTGTCAACGGCGGCCCATCCATCACACAGTGAGCTCTTGTGATAGGTCCAGTCGAGCTACCACCATGGGCCGTTGCTCCCGACCGCCGAGGATTTGGAAAAGCTTCAGCATCCATCAGAGACAGGGGAAACCTTTGAATAGCTGAATTAATTAATTTACCGTAACGGAAAAGGCACGACGGCCAGCATTATGTGCATCTACCTCTAGTTGAGCTCAAGTTGTGCTTTAGGATGTGTTTGGTTGGAGAGCGAGGTGGGATGGAACGGTTCCATTCTAGATTGGAAGAATGGAACGGCTCCATCTTTACGTTTGGTTGGGAGGATGGAATGGCTCTAATTTTGTGTTTGGTTGGAGGGGTGTCCATCAATCCGCTCCTCCTCCGTTAGACCACGTTTTGTGGGACCCACCTGTCATTGTCATGCACCAACCCTTCTCCTTCCCTTCCCCGTCCGTTCGAGAGGGCATCTGCCCACCGCTGCCGCATGCCCCAAGCCTAACGCCGAAAGTTGGGCTCATCGCCGCCCGTCCCGCTCCTGCTCCGCCTTGCGGCCGCCGTCGCCCGCGCCGTCACGCTCCCGCTCTGCCTCGCGGCCGCCGTCGCCACGACCTCTCCCCGCCGCCCGCGCTTGGGCTCGTCGATGCCCGAGCTTGGGCCCGCCGCTGCGCCTCGCGGCCGCCGTCGCCTCGACCTCTCCCGCTGCCCGCGCTTGGGCTCGTCGTCGCCGGAGTTTGGGCCGTCGCGCCGTCGTGCTCCCGCTCCGCCTCGCGGCCGCCGTCGCTCCTGCCACCACGTCGTCGCTCTCCTCGCTGGCTCGACCGCTCGGCCGGCCGCCGCCCAGCTTGACCCGCCCGCCGCGCCGGCCGCCCGTTCTCCCGCGAGGATTATGGGGCAGCGGTGGAGGCGGAGGGGGCGGGGGGGCGTCTACCGCGGGGGAGGGAGGGGCCAAGGCGGCGCGCAGCGCGCGGGGAAGGGAGGCGCAGAGAGACGTCGTGGGATAGGAGCGAACTCGTTCCCTCGATTTGGTGGAGCGAGTCCGTTCCGGATATTGAGGGAATATTCCCTTCCTGGAACTGCTCCGTTCCCACGCTCTTGAAGCAAACGGAGCATGGAACCGCTCCATTCGCGCTGGCTCCTCAACCAAACACTACCTTAGTGACTTTCTGTTTTCAGCTGTTTTTGTATTAACTCCATTTTTATGTTGCCTGATGTTCAAAAAATCGATTGATTTTGGCTTTTGTCTTCACCCTTTTTTTAGCACATGCGGCATGTATAATTCGATTAGTAGAAAATCGACTGAAACAAAAACAAAAATACTCTATTGTTGTGTAGTGATAACAAACCGTCAATCCAACAACATAACTAGAACACTATTTGCATGCTTATTTTCTCAATCTGTATGAAATTATAAAACTTAAATTCATTTTGCTTGGACAAAAGTCTTTGATTAGCAGTAGCAATACGTTGTTAATACATAACTTTCATGACATAACTTTGATATCCATTACATTTATATTCAAAAAAATTTCTTTATCATGATGAAATTAATTGTTTAAGACGTATTCATATAAAAAATTAATATTTTAATTGTTGGTCAAATCTTATCTCGAGATAAAAATATGTCTTATAAAAAATGGGGGAGATTTTATTGTTCCATTAATTATGGAGGATTCCGGTCAGTCCCGGTGCAGGGTTTCATGGCACAATTATCAAGACCGAAAACTTGATAACCAAGTCAAATAGGTTTCATGTGGATGAAACCCCTCTCTCATCCCATATGTTTAAATGGCCCTGACGCATATAATTTAATGCCATAAAACTTTCTATCACACCCAAACATCTTATGAAACCCCATTAAGACTGGTCTAACAAAATAAGTCAATCCTGAGGTTTTTTAGCATATTATTTATTTACCTAATAAGGTATTAATTTATGTACCAGAACATTACTTTTATAAGGTGTGCACACATATCAAGATTCAAACTTTACAAACTTTTACCAATAGTTTAATCAACAAAATTTATTTTTATACTACAAACTTAAAATTGTTAGATTTATAATCGAAAGTATTATCCAATGATTGTAAATTTGTAGATGTAAATAATATAATATAAGATAGATTAATGGTCAAAGTATAACTTACAAGATTGTGCCAAGTCAAGTCACAGCTTATAAAAACAAATGGAGGGGGAACATATCTGTCATATTTATTATGACAAAAGATAAAACTAATACATAAATAATGTTTATCAAATGTAATTAATAGTAGTACACTAATTAGGTTTGAATAAGATGGATAATAAATGCATTGGAGGTGATGCTTAATGGGAATGGGTTGCCCAAATAAATAGATGATAAATGGTTGGATGTGATGCTTTATCAATTGAAATGGATTGCTCCGCTCCCGGGCTCCAGCTCCTTTATATGTGCAGCCGAGTTTAAGTCCATAGTCATGTCTCAATGTCTCATGAACGTGATCATGGTGCTATAGGAGTGTGGAGGCACTGGGATCACTCGAGATGCAATATTCCGTAGCCAATCGATGTGTCCCATAAATCGTTGACATATTTTTATAATATTATCTAGCGACGAAGTGGAAATATGTTCTGGAGACTAGAGTGGCATGATGAGAGTTGAAGACTACGATAATGGCCTAATGGCCCTTTGTTTTACATGTACATTGTTGGAGTTCTACAACAAACGAACGTGGCACGGACTCCCTGGGCCACATGGCCCGGATGAGTTTTCTCCCAGTTGGTGCGGGTATCCAGTATCCTTAGTCTAGGTAGCCGTTGCAACATTTTCTCTTGGAGCAGAATACTATAGAGTTGATGTTTCTTTGCAAAGAAAATCTGTGCATAGAAATAGACTTTCTCAAAGGTCATTATATAATGACACTAGTAATTAAGGTTCCAATAGAATGACGAGTAATAATGTTTTTAACGTGATGTTTAAAGGGAATGTGTTGTCCGTATAAATAAATGGATTGCTCCATGACCCAGCATTATTTAAGCTCCATAGTCATGCATGACTCATGACCTACTTTCTCATATTGGTCTTTTCCCCTCTGTACTTTTTTCCCTTCCACAAAGTTGTGAGTAGGACTAGTGTTTATAGCCCTGATCATAAACTAGCCCAATAGCGCTTGTTTTATCCGTAGTTCTGTTCTGTACGTACATGGTTGGCGTTGCATCAAAAAGTTACAACACACTACACATGGTGCAGAAAGCCAGAAATCCCGTTATTAGAAGGGATAATCACCGTGACACCGCCGACGTTCATCCCATTCGATGGAGCCAGCAAGGGTGGCCGAAGGCCGAGCTCCGGGATGGAGCTCCGGGACGTACTCCGACCTACGTGGCGCTGTGCCCCAGACGCATGGCCGTCGTTCAGCGTGCTCCTCCAGCAGCATGTCATCCCCTACAGGCTACAGCACCATATATAACGATCTCCACCCGCACCTGCGCACCAGTAAATTGGTTTTCTTTCTACGCACGTACGATTGGATTGAAATCCTAGCTAGTTTGGATTCATTTATCTTCGATTGTTTCCATGCCAGAGAAAAGGGCATAAAGTTACACTCGATTTTCTAAAATATTCTATTTTGTAACAAATGTTCTAGGTAGGTATGTAAATATATATCTTTCCTGACGATTTTTTCCTAACAAAATAAATCAATCTTATTTTTTTGGAGCGTGTTATTTACGTACCTACTCCTTCCATCCTATAATAAGTGTATGTTTAGATAATTTTTAGATAAATTAGTAGTTAACCATGTTGCCTCAAATTAGTTATATGCATGTATCCTAGCTAAAAGCTAAGAGGAGACTTTTTGTGGGACAAAATTTGAATGTTAAAGGATACTTATTTTGAGATAGGAGGGAGTAAAATATATGTTATTTCACATTCGTACACTACGGTTCCAACCCATATGGTGTAATTTTTTTAATGGGAAATGACAATTTTTTAATTTATGTCCATGACGGATTTGTATAAAAGTTGTAGTGTTTTGAGCCGAACCGTGACAGAATTGAAAGAACGTTACAGTTATCTGGGCTTAGAGCAAAATGCTAACATTTTTGAAACTGTCGCAAGGATTTCGTCATAATTTTCTAGGCTTCTCTGGGCTCAAGGTAAAATGGTGACGTTTTCTAAAAAAACTCGACCTGCGGGGGGTATGACGGCCCCCGGGTATTGTATTAAGAAGAAGACCTTCTCACACAGGTCGAGAAAACCTCCGAACCTTTGCCCCACCCTTACACAGGGGCCCGTCGCCCACGTGAGACTGGGCCGGGCCTTAAGGCCTATGCTTTGGTGTGGAGACAAACGAGGGGACTTTTTTAACCTCAGCCTGAAATTCGCTCCCACGGGGAGTCGAACCCAGGACCTAAGGAGTGCTACTAAGTCCTCCTAACCAGTTCGGCTAGGGGACCGTTCGCAAATGGTGATGTTTTCTGAAACCGCCGCCAGGATTCCGTCACAGATTAAATAGTTTCTTGTAGTGCTTTTTGCCAAAAACTAAATTAATTGATAAATACGTTTCTCAAAAAAATTATTAGTACACTAATTAGGTTTCAATAAGATGAGGAATAATAAACGCATTGGATGTGATGCTTTGTGGGAATGGGTTGCCCGAGTAAATAAATGAAGAATAACAAATGCATTGGATGTGATGCATTAGTAGTTGAAATGGATTGCTCCAGGAGCTCTGGTCATTTTATATGTGCAACCGATAGTCCCCACGGTTGAGCTCCATAGTAATGTCTCAATGTATCATATGACCCCACTTTCTCACATTGGTCATTTCCCCATGTAATTTGTCACATCCTTATAAGTTTTCAGTACTAGTGTGGATACATAGCCCTAGACGTGAAACATGATTATGGTGCAATAGGAGTGGGAGGCACTGGGATCACTCGAAATGTGGTAGATCAAAGTCAGACTACGTGTCACATGGTATATTGACATATTATCATTATATTATCTAGTGCATTAGTGAGGTCTTGATGGCATAAGTGATTAACTTGCAGTAGCAACACTGCTAGACTGACAAACTGAGAGTTGAGGATCATATAATAATGGCCTAATGGCCTTGCATGGTTTAAGTGTACATTGTTAGATCTACAACATACAAAAGATAATTTGCCCGCCCATGCAAAAGGCACCGATAAGCATAGTTACAATACATTATCCGCGTCCTTTGACTTTCCCCTCATGGACACTGTTCCTAGAGGGTATGACTCTGTAATCTTTTCTTTCCTCTTAATGAAAAACGGCTCAGACACGGTCGCGAAAAAAATAGTTACAATACATTACACATGGCGCAAAAAACCGATCGGAGAAGGGATCGGCATGACTGGCTAGGAACTTTACACATGATCACAATCCTGCTTGCAGCAACACACTCATCGGCGACCTCCACGATGTCGATGACTGTTTGAGTGTTGTGGCCGACGACGGGTGGTCAAACTCCGGGGCTGGACAATGACACTCTCCAAATCCACTCCATATATATGCTCCGCACTTCCGGATCCACACCATAGCCCTGTATAACCGGGCTTGTACTCCAACCCCGACCCAAAGCTGGAGCTGAACATGGCACCCGTGTCTCGACTGCACACCATTGTTGATCTCCCCTAGCGGCATGCCCCCCTACAGCACCACCACAATCTGCATCAGCATGGTGCACACAAATTAAGTTGGTTTTCTTTTTGTTTGTACGATTGGAATAAAGAGAGAGATGGTGAAGAGCAAACGTGGGGGTGGCTAGGTGTACAGCCCGCGCACCAACTCAAGATGGCTTCGAGGGTCTCCTGCCTTAACTCTGTCACAAAAATGGTGGTGTTAGTCATAATGCTGACAATGGTTGATCTGTTCAAGTGAACACCAAAAAATGTTTTGGCATAATTCAAACGATTTTATATGCATATTTGATATACATGTCCAAGTTGGGCCAAAATAAATTAAAAGCACTGCCTCGTTCTCATCTACTCCTTTCACCACATCCTGCCCAATTCTAGCCACCCAATGCCAAGTTCCCACAACCAGTGGTTTGAGAGTCTGTTTTACCTTATCTTCCATCAGTGTTCAATTTACTGGTTGAAAAAAAGAATATGAGGGGACGATATACTTTTGGCTGAAATTCTAGATGGAATTTCCAAAATTTGGATAAATTTTGACTTAAATTTGAAAATCTTACTGAATTCAAGCAGAAGCATTACCAGTATTGCCGGTATGGCTATTTACCAGCCACCACCGGTAAGACCGAAATTTAGCAAATACCAACCGAAATTTAGCAAATACCAACCGAAATTCAGAACTCTGGCTTTCACACAAATATAAAACTAAGTTCCTGCTGCCAACTCAAAATCTTACTGATTTCTGAAAAAAAAATGGGTGCAAAAGTACTAGTACACCAACTGGGTCTTAACAAAATGAAGAATATTAAATTCACCTAATGTGATGTTTAATTGAAATGGATTTGCTCTAAGCTCAGGGTCCTTTATATGCGCAATTGAGTCACTTTGATCTTTCCCTCGTGCATTTCTCTTTTTCCCTTTCACATGTTTTCAGTAGAATATGTTTACAGCTCCTGATAGAAGCATAACAACAGTGTTTACTTTAGGAATGGGAGGCACCAGGATCATTTAAGCTGCACCCATTCAAGCACATCCAACTTTTTTCCTGTTTTTCCACGTGTCATTGAAATGCATCATCTAGTACTACGCTCCGGACCAGGACCCATACTCCAATACTGATCCCGAGCCAGTTGTATGAAATTAAGAGGAATTATGCTTTGGTTATATAATTTTCTAAATTCTAGGGTCTCATTTTGCATTGAGACCTCCATTTTCTAGAGATGGTCCTGGTTCCGTACATCTTCAGAACTAAGTTTCCACCACTGCAGGTCTGCAGCTCAAGGCACATAGCATGCAGAACAGTCATCCGGGTGACAAGGACGCGGACAATGACGGCTTTTTCATGTAGATAGAGTTATAATTCGACCAAAAGCTCCTTAAGAATCTAACCTTGATGCTGAAAATCATAAGCAATATTTAGATTTTTAGTATTTTCTTCTAGACTTTTGGGGTTAATTGATCAGTGTATACAATTGAATATGCTTTGAAAGACAAATGCATCCCATTATGACAGATGCAATATACAAAAGGTGCATCCAGGACATCTTTTTTGAAATACACAGTATGATTTGTATAAAAAAGAAAGAGTAAATTACACCCATCATACAATAACTTGTATTATTATATCACTTTGGTCTAACAAGTAGCAAAAAGTGTAAATAGATACATGAACTTGTCAGAGGTGTTCACGTACGGTCACATATACTCCATAGAATGTATTTTACCATAATAAATATAGTAAATTGCACCCACCACACAACAACTTGTATGAATGTATCAATTTGGTCCATCATGTAGCAAACACATACAAATAGATACATGAACTTGTCAAATTTATATATGTACAGTCATATGTAGGGTTTTTTTTGAAAATAACAGTCATATGTAGGCTAGCAAGCATATTTTACGGTTATAAATACTTGTAAAATATTTAAGAGTCGGAAACATATGTGCTTTACAACCTATTTCATGTCATCTACCTTATTATTTACTAAAAACTGTCATTCAACAGTCGGAGAAAAAGAATAAGTCAGGAGTGTATGCTTATAAATATTCTTTCATCTTTTATGCTACTATATATATGCGTCCATCTGATGTTCCTCAATACTCCGTACTTATGTTTTCATATAAGAAAAAACTACACCTAGCCGCTGAGTCCAAATATATTCGAGAAGAAACAAAAACAACCATTCCTTAGAAGATACGCTTAATACCAACAACTACCAAGAGCTTAAAATATAAGATTGAAAATATAGAAGAATCCAAGAGCGATATAAATAAGTGATTTACGTAAGAGTGTATAATCAACTAGTTAGACCGCATCTCTCAAAAAACTATTTCAACTACAAATAAGCATCAAAGCTCATTTAAAATATATGAAAGCAAAAAAACTTAAAATTACTCTAACTATATTTTGCTACCTATGTATAAATATATAATCTTAGACCTAAGTTCTCATATGGTCTGTTATCATGGCAACTATAATTGTTGTCATACATGTAATCAGACATGCACATATTTGACAAATTGATGCATCTATTTTTATATTTTAATACTTGTCAGACCAAAGTGATACAACCATACAAGTTATTGTATGGTGTGTGCAATTTACTATATTTATTGTAGTAGAATACACTTTGTGGCATACATATGACTGTATGCGCACACGTCTAGCAAGTTCATGTATTTATTTGCACTTTTTGCTACTTATTAGACTAAAGTGATACAATAGTACAAGTTTTTGTATGGTGGGTGCAATTAACTCAAAAAGAAAAGAAAAGGAGTGCAGAAGTAGTAGTGCACCAATTGGGTCCGAATTTAATGAAGAACACTGAATGCACCGGATGTGATGCTTAATTGAAATGGATTTGCTCTAGGCTCCTTCTCCTTTATATGTGCAACTGAGCTCCAGAGCCATGACACTTCTTCATCACTTTGATCTTTCCCCTGTGTCGTTTCTTTTCTTTGTTTCGCTTTCACATGTTTTCAGTAGAATGTTTACAGTTCCTGAGAGAAACATAACCACGGTCCTTGTAGGAATGAGAGGCACTGGGATCACTCAAGCTGCAGCCATTCAAGCACCGACAACATTCTTTACCGCTTGGTCCACATACGATTCAAAGGCAGCTAACTCACTCACCAGACATTGGAGACTGATACGATGATCTCGATACTCAATCGTGAACGTTGGTAGTTCAGATACGTTTTGTTGTCTCTGATCGTGCGCAAGTTTTCATAGGGTTGTCAAGAATCAAAAGCTCATCAAAGACAATGGCACGAGTCAGGTTCAGATTCTCTGTATAAGTGTATATAGCTCAAGAATCCTAAAAGAGAGTAAGTGAGTAACTGCTATTGTTTTGACTCTTCATTGCATTGGCGTCAGAACAAAAGTCGACAATTCGCCCATTAGTGTAGAAAAGAATCGATCACTTGACAAACAAGGACATTTGATCAGAACATGCATGTGTTGCAAGAGTCATCAGAAAAAAGCGATCAACAGGAGGAAACACACTCTTGCTTGCTGCTTCACGCTCACCGGCGACCTGGTCCATGGCGCCGCCGGTCAGTATGATTTGTATAAACAAAAGAAAACCAGTGCAGAAGTAGTAGTACACCGATTGGGTCTGAATTAAATGAAGAATACTGAATGCACCGGATGTGATGCTTAATTTAAATGGATTTGCTCAAGGCTCCTGCTCCTTTATGAGTGCAACTGAGCTCCAGAACCATGACACTTCTTCATCACTTTGATCTTTCCCTTGTGTCATTTCTCTGTTTCGCTTTCACGTGTTTTAAGTAGAATGTTTACAGTTCCTGAGTCCTAAGAGAAACATCCATGACCATGGTCCTTCCTGTAGGAGTGGGAGGCACTGGGATCACTCAAGCTGCACCCATTCGAGCACATCCAACTTTCTTTTCCGGTGACACGTACTTTTCAAAGGCAGCTAGCGCACTCACCGAACATTGGAGACTCATATGATGAGCTCCATACTCGATCGTTTACGTTGGTAATTCAGATAAGTTTTGGTGTGTCTGATGGTGGCTGAAGTCTTGTTAGCTTGTCAATGATCAAAAGCAGATCAAAGATAGTGGCACAAGTCAGTTCATATTCTCTCTGTATAGTTCAATCAAGGATCCTAAAAGAGAGTAATTAATTGCTATTGTTTTGACTGTTCACTGGCGTCAGAATAAAAGTCGATAATTCGCCCATTAGTGTGGAAAAGAGTCGATCACTTGACAAACAATGTCATTTGATCAGAACATGCATGTGTCGCAAGAGTCATCACAGAAAAAAAAACGATCGACAGGAGGAAACACACCCCATTTGTAGAATTAGCTTGCACATGTTCACCGGCGACCTGCTCCGTGGCGCCGCAGGTCATCCCGCTCAGCGGAGCCGGCGCTGCTTCCCGGCGACTGGTGGCCGAACTCTGGGATGGAGCCAGGGCAGCATTGTATTTGTACTCCGGGCTGGGCAGCGCCGCCCTCCGGATCCTTTCCATCTGCGCGTGTAGGACCCCGACCCAGACCCCGTACTCCGACCCTGAGCCGAAGCCGGAGCTGGACGTTTCTTTAAAGACTTTTGGAGTCAATCGGTTGGTGTATACAACTAGATATGGTTAGCAACTTAGCACCATTATCATAGCTGCAATATACAAAAGGTGTCTCTAAGACATCTTGTTTGAAATACAGAGTATGATTTCTGAAAAATAAAAAGAAAATGGGTGCAAAAGTACTAGTACACACCAACTGGGTCTTAACAAAATGAAGAATATTAAATGCACCGGATGTGATGCTTAATTTAAACGGATTTGTTCTAGGCTCTTGCTCCTTTATATTTGCGCAAGTGAGTCCCACGTCTGAGCTCCAGATCGAGCCGTGACACTTCTTCTGTTCTATTCATCACTTCGATCTTTCCCTCTCATATCATTTATCTGTTTCCCTTTCACATATTTTCAGTAGAATGTTTACAGCTCCTGACAGAAACATGACAGCAATGCTTGCTATAGGAGTAGGAGGTACTGGGATCACTCAGGCTGCAGGCATTCAAGCGCATTCAACTTTCATTCTCATCAAGTCCACGTAATCAGCTTTGTACTCCGGGCTGGGCAGCGCCGGAAACCCTCTGGATCCCCTCCATCAACGTCGTGTGTACGACCTGGACCCGTACATACTCCAACCTCTATGGCGCCGTGCCTCAGACGCATGCCCGTCGTTGAGCTCCTCCGGCAGCATGTCCCCTACAGCACCATAAGGGCAGCTCCAGTGCTGGATGGAATATCATTGCTGTGCACAAAAGCAAACTAAACTTTAGTTCAATCTTCAATCCTCACAGCATAAACGTCAATTATGAGGATCCACCACCTGTCCTTGATTCTTGTAGCGATCGATGTCAATCTAGAGCTTGATTCTTGCTTCTGACACATAACATCGATACTTACTGTGTTGCGTTCGATATTCGACGGTTATTATATTTCGGTTTTTTCATACACTGGAGCTGCCCTAACGATCTCCACCTGCACCTAGGCACCAATTAAATTGGTTTTCTTTCTATGCGTGCGATTGGATTGAAATCCTAGCTAGTTTGGATTCATCTATCTTCCACTGTTTCCATGGCAGAAAAAAGCATAAAGTTATACTAGATTTTCTAAAATATTTTATTTTGCTTCCTAGAACATTTTTTCACTATCTGGATATTTTCTTGCTTAGAACCGGAACATAGCAAGATGACAATTTTTTCCCTAATTTTTTTTGGAATCAATAACAAGTCAATCCATAACAAGTTTTTTCCCCTAATTCTTAGAACCGGAACATAACAAGTCAATCCAATTTTTTTCTGTACCAGAACATTACATATTTGACATATTTTTATGCCAAAAGCTAAATTAATTGAGAAATTGTCAAAAGGTAAATTAATTGAGAAATAGTGTTTCTTAAATGTAATTATTAGTACACTAATTAGGTTTCAAAACAAGATGCAGAATAATAAACTCATTGGATGTGATGCTTTGTGGGAATGGGTTACCCGAGTAAATAAATGAAGAATAACAAATGCATTGGATCAGATGTGATGCTTTATTAATTTGAAATTGATTGCTCCAGGAGCCCCGGTCATTTTATATGTGCAACCGAGAGTCCCAAAGTTGAGCTCCATAGTAATGTCTCGATGTCTCATGACCCACTTTCTCACATTGGTCATTTCCCATGTAATTTCTCACATCCACAAGTTTTCAGTACTAGTGTGCATAGCCCTAGACGTGAAACGTGATCATGGTGCAATAGGAGTGGGAGGCACTGGGATCACTCGATATGCGGCAGTTCATTGTCTGACTACGTGTCCAGTGGTCTGTTGATATATTAGTATTATATTATCTACCAGATTAGTGAGGCATCGATAGTACTCCCTCCTGTTCAGTATTAGAAGTCGTTTAAGACAGCGACACGGTCACCAAAGCACAACTTTAACTTCTCTTTTCTATAAAAAATATTTCTTCAAAAGTTATATATGTATATTTCTACGAAAGTAATTTTCAAGACCAATTTATTTGTATAATTTTTATATTTCCAAACTCAACGACTTAAATGTTATTCATGATTTATATTTCAAATGTTTGACTCAAAACTTGTCCAAAACAACTTCTAATACCAAACCGGAGGGAGTAGAAATGTACTTGCAAAAAACAGAAATGTTTGGAATGGTATTTTTTTATACTTATTTGGAATGGTATTGAACTCCCAATAGGGATACTGCCAGAGTAGCATGCTGAGAGTTGAAAATTCTATAATAATGGCCTTGTTTTAAGTGTAAATTGTTGGAGCTACAACAAAAGATAATTTGCACGCCCAATTCTTCCTTTGATTAAAAAAAAGATAATTTGCACGCCCATGCAAAAGGAACCGATAAGCATTTTTTTAAACGAACTGGCACAAGAATGGTGGGTTTAGTCATGATGTTGGCAAATGGCAATGGTTGATCTGTTCAAGTGAACACCCAAAAAAATGTTTTGGCATAATTCAAATGATTTTATATGCATATTATACATGCATGTCCAAGTTGGGCCAAAATAAATTAATAGCACTGCCTCACTTGTTCTCATCTACTCCTTTCACCAGCCCGATTCTAGCCACCCAATGCCAAGTTCCCACAACCAGTGGTTTGAGAGTCTGTTTTACCTTATCTTCCATCAATGTTCAATTTACTGGTTGAAAAAAAGAATATGAGGGGATGGTGTACTTGAAATTAAGAGGAAATTATGCTTTGGTTGCATAATTTTTTTAAAAAATTATAGGGTCTCATTTTGCATTTCGCATCGAGACCTCCATTTTCTAGAGATTGTCCTGCTTCCGTACATCTTCAGAACTAAGTTTCCACCACTATAGTAAGGTATAGCATGCAGAACAGTCATCCGGGTGAGAAGGATGTGGACAATGACAGCTTTTTCATGTTTATAGAGTTATAATTCCAACAAAAACTCCCTAAGAATCTAACCTTGATGCTGAAAATCGTAAGCAATATTTATATTGTTAGCATTTTCCTTCTTAGACTTTTGGGGTTAATTGATCAGCGTATACAATTCAATATGTTTCGAAAGTCAGATGCGTCCCATTATGACAGATGCAATATACAAAAGGTGCGTCCAGGACATCTTTTTTGAAATACACAGTATGATTTGTATAAAAAAAGAAAAAGAGTGCAGAAGTAATAGTACACCAATTGGGTCCGAATTAAATGAAGAATAGTGAATGCACCGGATGTGATGTTTAATTGAAATGATTTGCTCATCTAGGCTCCATCTCCTTTATATGTGCATCTGAGCTCCAGAACCATGACATTTCTTCATCACTTTGATCTTTCCCTTCTGTCATTTCTCTGCTTCGCTTTCACATGTTTTGAGCAGAATGTTTACAGCTCCTGAGAGAGACATGACCACGGTCCTTGCTGTAGGAGTGAGAGGCACTGGGATCACTCAAGCTGCAGCCGTTCAAGCACGGACAACTTTTTTTACCGGTTGGTCCACGTACTATTCAAAGGCAGCTAGCTCACTCATCATACTTTGGAGACTGATACGATGAGCTCGATACTCAATCGTGTACGTTGTTAATTCAGATACGTTTTGTTGTCTCTGATCGTGCACAAGTTTTCTTAGCGTGTTGTCAAGGATCAAAAGCTCATCAAAGACAAGGGAGGCATGAGTCAAGTTCTGATTCTCTGTATATAGCTCAAGACTCCTAAAAGAGACCAACTGCTATTGTTTTGACTCATCATTGGCGTCAGAATAAAAGTCGATAATTCGCCAATTAGTGTAGAAAAGAGTCGATCACTTGACAAACAAGGTCATTTGATCAGAACATGCATGTGTCGCAAGAGTCACCAGAGAAAAAAATAGAGTAATCATGAAATCTGAGCAACATCATCTTTGGTATTTACAGCAAGGAGTTGAAAAAAATAGATCTGAGCAATTTTCATAGGGGACAACTAAAAATTACTTTACTGGAAACAAAAGAAATCTGCAAAAAGAGAATGCCACAGATAAAAGAAAAGAATTAGTGTTTCACTTGTTTTTTCTTTTGAATTATAGGCCATTTCCCAACACCAAAAATATGGGCGTCATAGAACATCCAGAGGGGAAAAAAACTCTTAATGGCAGGCAAACACTAAAAGCTTAGCTTGAAAATCGTTTTGGTATAACAAATGTTTCAAATCCTACAAAAAGACTTTTATGTTTGATGAACAAAATTTGGGATCAGAAATCTGTAACCCTAGTTGAATCAAGATACATGATTGAGAAAAAAAAGTCTGCATGGTGAAATTTTAGCATTGTGCACAATATGCTTTGGAGTAAAACATTCTAACCTCAAACATTGCCATACAAGCACTTGTGGAGATTCATCCATGCCGAATAAGCTCTGATGATAGAACGCATAAGCTCTGTCCACCTCTCCATTCTCACCACACATTCAAAACAATAATCCTACAAAACAGGAGGGCGTCATGTACAAACTTATCGTATCTTGTAGGTTAGATTGTTAGCATTTACCTTCTTAGACTTTTGGGGTTAATTGATCAGCGTATACAATTCAATATGTTTCGAAAGCCAGATGCATCCCATTATGACAGATGCAATATACAAAAGGAGCATACATGACATCTTATTTGAAATACACAGTATGATTTGTATAGAAAAAGAAGAGTGCAGAATTTGTAGTACACCAAATGGGTCTGAATTAAATGAAGAATATTGAATGCACCTGATGCAAGATACACAGTATGATTTGTATCCTGATGCAAGATGCACCATTATGACGTACAGATGCAAGATACAAAAGGTGCATCCAGGACATCTTTTTTGAAATACACAATATGATTTGTATAAAAAATCATGAAGTAGTACACCAATTGGATCCGAATTAATTGAAGAATACTGAATGCACCAGATGCGATGTTTAATTGAAATGGATTTGCTCTAGGCTCTTCCTCCTTTATATGTGCAACTGAGCTCCAGAGCCATGACACTTCTTCATCACTTTGATCTTTCTTTCCCTTCTGTCATTTCTCTGCTTCGCTTTCACATGTTTTGAGTAGAATGTTTACAGCTCCTGAGAGAAACAGGACCATGGTCCTTGCTGTAGGAGTGAGAGGCACTGGGTTCACTCAAGCTGCATCCACTCAATCACATCCAACTTTTTTTTCCGCTCGGTCCACGTACAAATTGAAGGCAGGTAGCCCAGACACCGGAGACAGGTACGATTAGCTCGATACTCAATCTTCTACGTTGGTAGTCCAGATATGAATTGTTGTCTCTGATCGTACGCAAGTTTTGTTTAGCTTGGCAATGATCAAAAGCTCATCAAAGATAATGGTGCGAGGTAGCTCAGATTCTCTCGATCTATATAGCTACAGAATCCTAAAAGAGAGTAACTGCTATTGTTTTGACTGTTCATTGTCGATTTGACGTCAGAATAAAAGTCGATAATTCGCCCATTAGTGTGGAAAGAGTCGATCACTTGACAAACAATGTCATTTGATCAGAACATGCATGTGTCGCAAGAGTCATCGGAGAAAAAGAGCGATCGACAGGAGGAAACACACACTCTTGCATTGCTTGCTGCCTCCCGCTCGATCACCGGCGACCTGGTCCGTGGTGCCGCCGGTCATCCCGCTCGGCGGAGCCGGCGCTGCTTGCCGCCGTACTCCGGGATGGAGCCGGGGTAGTCGTCGGCGCTGTACTCTGGGCTGGGCAGCGCTGCCCTCCTTATCCTCTCCATCTGCGCCGTGTTGACCCGGACCCGTACTCCGACCCCGACGAGCCGGAGCCGGAGCTCGACGAGGCGTCGTGGCCGTGGCGCGCGGCGCCGTCGCCGAGATCCTCCAGCGGCATCTCCCCCCGCAGCGCCATGACGATCTGGCTCATCTTGGGGCGGCGGCGGGCGGCGTGGCGGATGGCGGCGGCGGTGCAGGCGATGAGGCGCGCCGCCTCCGTCGCATCGAAGTCGCCCCGCAGCCGCGAGTCTACGAGCTTGTCGTAGTTACCGTCGCCCAGGGCGCGCGGCAGCGCCTTACTCGCCTGCCGCCATGCATGGAACTCGATCAATCAATCAGTATACACGATTCATTTCATTTCATTTCTGTCGGCCAATTCAGAAAATCTTACCCAGTCGACGAGGCCTACCGAAGATGGCTTCAAGGGCCTCCTACCTTAACTTCATCAGAAAAATGATGGTGTTAGCCATGATGCTGGAAATGGTTGGTCTGTTCAAGTGAACACCCAAAAAAATAGTTTGGCATAATTCAAATGATTTTAAAGGCATATTTGATATACATGTTCAAGTTGGGCCAAAATAAATTAATAGCACTGACTCACTTGTTCTCATCTACTCCTTTCACCACCTGCTACAGTCCTGCCCAATTCTAGCCACCCAATGCCAAGTTCCCACAACCAGTGGTTTGAGAGTCTGTTTTACCTTATCTTCCATCAGTGTTCAATTTACTGGTTGAAAAGAAAATTTTGAGGGGACGACGGTATACTTTTGGCTGAAATTCTGGATGGAATTTCTAGAGTTTGGATAAATTTTGACTTAAATTTGAAGATCTTACTGAATTCCAGCAGGAGCATTACCAGTATTGCTGGTATGGCTATTTACCGGCCACCACCGGTAGGACCGAAATTCAGAACCCTGTCTTTCACACAAATATAAAAGAGTAAAGTGTACGGCCGGTCCCTAAACTATCGCGGGTGTGTCATCCCGGTCCCTAAACTCTCAAATTGACCGTTTAGGTCCTCAAACTTGTTCGACTATGTCATTTCGGTCCCTAAACTTGCAAATCATCCGTTCAAGTTCTTAAACTTGTTCGGTTGTATCACATCGGTCCTCAAACTTGGTTTCGAATCTCATTTGGGCCAACACAGGGTGATCTAAAAACTTTATATTAAAAAGTAATTCGTACTTTTTTCATACAAACTCGAATGAAGACGAACTTTATATAAAATTGTAGCCCTCAATGCGATCTACAACTTTGTAGTTGAAAAGTTTTTTATTTGAAGTGGTTTAGTGTCCCAAAATTTAATTTTAAATTTTAAATTTAAAATAATATAAATATACAACAACATTTTGGCACCTAAACAGTTTACATTCAAAAACTTTTGAACTACAAAGTTGTAGATCGCGTTGAGGGCTACAATTTTGATATAAAGTTCGTCTTCATTTGAGTTCGTATGAAAAAAGTATGAATTATTTTTTGATATAAAGTTTTTAGATCACCCTGTGTTGGCCCAGATGAGATTCAAAACAAAGTTTGAAGACCGATGTGATACAACCGAACAAAGTTTGAGAACTTGAACGGATGATTTGCAAGTTTAGGGACCGAAATGACACAGTCGAACAAGTTTGAGGACCTAAACGGTCAATTTGAGAGTTTAGGGACTGGAATGACACACCCACGATAGTTTAGGGACCGGCCGTACACTTTACTCAATATAAAACTAAGTTCCCGCCGCCAACTCAAAATCTTACTGATTTCTAAAAAAAATGGGTGCAAAAGTACTAGTACACCAATCAAGTCTTAACAAAATGGAGAATATTAAATGCACCGATTGTGCGATGTTTAATTGAAATGGATTCGCTCTAAGCTCCGGCTCCTTTATATGCGCAACTGAGACACTTTGATCTTTCCCCCATGTCATTTCTTTGTTTCCCTTTCACATGTTTTCAGTAGAATGTGTTACAGCTCCTGATAGAAGCATGACAACGGTGTTTGCTTAAGAGTGGGAGTCACCGGGATCACTTAAACTGCACCCATTCAGACACATCCAACTTTCTTTTTCGATTTTTCCACATGTTATTCAAATACATCTAGTACTACCCTCCGGACCAGGACCCATACTCCGATCCGGATCCCGAGCTAGATATATGATACTAAGAGGAATTATTCTTTGGTTATATAATTTTTAAAATTCTGGGGTCTCATTTTGCATTTCGCATCGAGACCTCCATTTTCTAGAGATGGCCTGCTTCGTCACGTCTTCAGAACTAAATTTCCACCACTACAGCTCAAGGCATAGATTGTAGCATTTTCCTTCTTAGACTTCTGGGGTTAATTGATCGGCGTATGCAATTCAATATGTTTTAAAAGACAGATGCATCCCACTATGACAGATGCAATATATATATACAAAAGGTGCATCCAGGTCATCTTATTTGAAATGAACAGTATGATTACAAAAGAAAACCAGTGCAGAAGTAGTAGTACACCGATTGGGTCTGAATTAAATGAAGAATACTGAATGCACCGGATGTGATGCTTAATTTAAATGGATTTGCTCAAGGCTCCTGCTCCTTTATATGTGCAACTGAGCTCCAGAGCCATGACACTTCTTCATCACTTTGATCTTTCCCGTGTGTCGTTTCTCCGTTTCGCTTTCACATGTTTTCAGTAGAATGTTTACAGTTCCTGAGAGAAAAATGACCACGGTCCTTGCTGTAGGAGTGAGAGGCACTGGGATCACTCAAGCTTCACCCATTCAAGCACATCCAATTTTCTTTTCCCGTCACGGGTACTTTTCAAAGGCAGCTAGCGCACTCACGAGACATTGGAGATTGATAGGATGAGTTGATACTCTATCGTGTGCATTGGGTGTTCAGATAATAACTTCTGCTGTCTCTGATCGTGCGCAAGTTTTCTTATCGTTGTCAGGGGTCAAAAAGCTCATCAAAGACAGTGTCAGTCAGTTCATATTCTATGTTCAATTCAATCAAGAATCCTAAAAGAGGTTAGCTGCTATTGTTTCGACTCTTCATTGGCGTCAGAACAAAAGTTGATAATTCACCCGTTATAGTGTAGAAAAGAGTCGATCACTTGACAAACAAGGTCATCTGATCAAACATGCATGTGTCACAAGAGTCATCAGAGGAAAAAAAAAGCGATCGACAGGAGGAAACACACGCTCTTGCTTGCTCCTTCACGCTCACCGGCGACCTGCTCCGTGGCGCCGCCGGTCATCCCGCTCGGCCGAACCGGCGCTGCTCGCCGGCGACTGGTGGCCGTACTCCGGGATGGAGCCGGGGTAGTCGTCGGCGCTGTACTCCGGGCTGGGCAGCGCCGCCCTCCGGATCCTCTCCATCTGCGCCGTGTACGACCCCGACCCGGACCCGTACTCCGACGACCCCGACGAGCCGGAGCCGGAGCTGGACGAGGCGCCGTGCACGTGGCGCGCGGCGCCGTCGCCGAGGTCCTCGAGCGGCATCTCCCCGCGCAGCGCCATGACGATCTGGCTCATCTTGGGGCGGCGGCGCGCGGCGTGGCGGACGGCGGCGGCGGCGCAGGCGACGAGGCGCGCGGCCTCCGTGGCGTCGAAGTCGCCCCGCAGCCGCGGGTCCACGAGCTCGCCGTAGTTGCCGTCGCCCAGGGCGCGCGGCAGCGCCTGCCTCGCCCAGTCGACGAGGCCGTCCTGGCCGTAGGAGGAGCGGTCGCCGGGGCGGCGGCCGGTGAGGAGCTCCAGCAGCATCACGCCGTAGGAGAACACGTCCGACTTCTCCGTCAGCTTCCCGCTCGACGCGTACTCCGGCGCCAGGTACCTGCATTGTTTTTCAGAATTCAGAAGCTCATTTTCGTTCCAGTTTTCAGAGGTCAGAGCAGAGATCAGCATCTCGGTGCTGGAGGTTGGTGATGGCTACCCGAATGTGCCCATGACACGGGTCGACACGTGTGTGTGGTTCACGTTCGTCAGCTTGGCGAGCCCGAAATCCGCAACCTGAAGACAATCAACGGGAGCTCATCATCAGAAACTTCTGAATTTACTTACCGCTGAATGTGCAATGCAGAGTTCCAACAATGTCAAGATCGATGCTCTCTCTGATCAGTTGCTTTACCATGGCCTCGAAGTTGTTGTCCAGGAGAATGTTGGCCGACTTGATGTCGCGGTGGATGATCCGGGGATTGCCTTCATGTTCAACAACAAGAAAAGTTCATGCCACAAACTCTGAACATTCATTCATTCACTCGCAATGGCAAACCAATTCCTGAACTTTTTGTCACTGACGAACTGGGGTCTTTACTTACATTCCTCGTGCAGGTAGGCGAGCCCCTTGGCGGCGCCGAGCGCGATCCGCAGCCGCACCGTCCACTCCATCACCGGCCGCCCTTTCCCTGCACCAACCAACAAATGAAATTCCTTCTCATCATCGGATCGACGAAGCAAGTGCCGTCGCCGGCGAAGGAAAGGAAACGAACGAACCGTGGAGGTGGTGCTCGAGGGTGTCGTTGGGGACGAACTCGTAGACGAGGAGGCGGCGGGCGCCGTCGATGCAGTAGCCGACGAGGGCGACGAGGTGGCGGTGGTGGACGCGGCTGATGGTGTCGACCTCGGCCTGGAACTCGCGCTCGCCCTGCCCGCTGCCGGCCTTGAGCTGCTTCACCGCCACCTCCTTGCCGCTGCCCGGGAGCACGCCGCGGTGCACGTACCCGAACCCGCCCTGCCCCAGCAGGTTCGCCTCCGAGAACCCGCCCGTCGCCGCCGCCAGCTCCTCGTACCTGAACGCCGCTGTGTCCAGCCCCGCCGGCATCGGCAGCGGCGGCGGCGGCAGCACCACCCCTCCTCCTCCTCCGCCCGTGCTCGCCGCCGCCGGCGCCGGGGCCACCTGGTTCTGCCACTGCGGCCGCGCGCCGCCGGGCGGCGGGCAGTAGTACCCCGAGCTGTTCCCTGCGTGCACCGACAGACACCGTCGTCATTGCCAGTTTTGCCACCGCCTGCCGCTCATCACATCATCGCCAATGCCCCGGCGGCGGCGTGTCTGCGCCATCGCCGGTGCGCGGCTCACCTTTGAAGCCGGAGGAGTCCATGTAGAACATCATGCCCTTGGGGGGCTGCGCCGCGCTCCTCTTCTTCCGGCGGCGGCAGCAGCAGCAGCAGCAGGCCACGAGGAGGGCCGCGAGGAGCAGCGCGGCCCCGGCAGCGGCGGCGGCGACGACCTGCGACGACGTGCCCCCCGAGGCAGGGGACTTGTGGCTGCCGCCGCCGTGCGTCGACAGGCGCCTTGTGGGGTGCGACGGCGAGGAGAGACGGGGCATCGGCGCCGGTGACGCGGACGACGTCGACGCCGGCGAGGAGGTGGTGGCCGGCGACGGCGTGCGATTGGAAGACATCGTGTGGATTCGACGCGATAGCGAGCGATCCTCGTGATTCCTCTGCTGCAGATAATCTGCTTGAGGAGCCAAAAACATTTGAGAGAACAGAATTGCATCTTGCAATTGGAAGGTACGAACAAATTGGACAAATTGTAATTGTATAATGGCGTAATGAGATCCCATCCGTGGCACAAGACAGATTCTTGGAATTGAGAAAACACCTGGCAATTGTCCCCAAATGCAGGGAACAGAAATTGAACCGATTCCCAAATTGCGAGTAGGAAGAACGAACGCACGGACCTTGAGATTCAGCCGTTGCAGCATTCAGAGCGCGGCGCACGTCGACGGGGACGGGATCGGAGGAGCACGTCGTCCGCAGGCGAGCGTGGCGGCCGGTGACGGCGACGGCGGCGGCCACGGTTGGGAGCTCCCCGCGGCCGGCCAGCCAGCTAGCCAACCCAGCGGCCCCCGACGCGTCCAAGCCACCACCACCCTCCCCGCTTGCTATTCTCGTACGGCCGGTCCCCGTGCGCGCAGGATTCAGACAGGAGATTCTGTTTGCACAAAGTTACCTGCGTGCGGACAAGATAGGTGTTCGGTTTGGACGTTGGTCAGTTACTTTGGGCAAGGCAAAAATGGAGCTCATCTCATCTCATCAACACTGCAGCGGATTCGTCAGGGTGTTGCAGGTGGCTATTTTTGTCCCTGGCTTGCACGCTAACTGAAATCGTTGGAATCTGACCGGCCGTGTGCCGAACTGCCAACGCAAGAGTCCGGAGTCCCTGCAGCTCGGGGTCACCGCCAATTTGCGGATACAACCTTGGGATTTGACAACTATTATGCTCCATGGGGTTCAGTCACCCCGGCGTGTCATGCTTTGGTGAGGTTGTTTATATGTTTTCCCAAAATATGTTTATTTATTAGGTCAAGTAAACAAGATTATTGCGCGGATGCACGGGTGGTAATCTCTCTCTGCCCAAATTTCTGTCTCTCCTTGATCCTCTAGTTTCTTCTACTTCTGTATATAAGATAGAAAACCGATGTGGTTGTGTCTAAGTACAAATACGATGAGTATCACATCGATCTTTTCATTTCATCTTCGTCTTGAAGATTTATGAGAATATGGTTGGTTGACACAATAAACATTGTTGTATAGAATATCTTCGCATGGCGTCGAAAACCTTCTTGCTTGCACATAAAAAGATGTTGATACACAACATCTCGTTCGTGTGTCTATTTTAAAGTTGGTTTATTGCTAGAGTCAACGAGATCTACTTATGCAATGCGTAAAGATTTAGGCCTCCTTACGCCGAGTTAGTCCATCGCCTTACATGCTATCAAGGTATTGGCCCATAGAAGAACTACCAACGACATTTCAACAACTAGAAAATTAATGGGTTACTTGCACGCTAAAAGTTCGGCCTCCTGTATATAGAAGGTAGGCCCATGGGCTATTGATTAGAGTGTGTGCGTAGGCCGGTGAAAGATTTCGACACCTGGCGTGGGCCTACGGTAGGGTTCATATGTGCTAAACGTTGGGTTTCTAACACAAACTTGTTTTATATGGGCCGCTGATCTTCGGATAGAACCATCGGGCCTACCTTAGCACCAAGCTTCCTTTTAGGTTGGACGGATAACCATCGTCAACTTGAACTCTTTTCTGCAGATTCGCATATCTCTCGACTCAAGAAACATTAATGTACACATAATAACAATTCCAGTAACACCTTACATATATTGTATATTGGTTTTCGGGATTCATAAATAAAAATAGTGTTAAAGACCCAAACATAAAACATATACGAATACATATATACCTGAAGTAAATAAAACAAGAAAAGTAAACGTCCGATTTGTGAAAGAATACACCAAAAATCGAGGGGGTTAGGCGCAAAAGAATCCTCCTGGGGGAAGCGTGCTCCGTGTGCGTTTTTTATCCGGCCGGAACCCCCCATCTCCTCCCCTTCGCTCGCTTCCGCTCCTCCGCTCCCAAACCTCCCCAACCAGCAGCTCTAGGGTTTTCGCCGCCGCCGCCGCCCCCATGGCCGCCACTCCGGACCGCGCCAATGCCGACCTCCGCCGCCGCCTCGCCGTCGACGCCCCTCCACCACCCCAGATCCCCAGAGGTAACCGCTCCTCCCCTTCCTCGATCCACACGAAACCCTAGCTGAGGCCCGCCGCTCGGGATGTTCCGATTCGGAATTCGTTTGGGCGCTCGATCCCCGCCGTAGCCTCTAGGATTTGGGGGTTTTGGGGTGTGTGATTGATGGCGCTGCCCCCATGGGTTTTCGATCAGTTATCGCCAGTGCAGAGTTCGTGTTTGGGCCACTGTTGTTGCGCGGCCCGGTTTTACAGATGTGATGAGGATGGTGATTTGGTAGTCAAAGTACGCTCAGCTTCGATTTGGTTGGATTGGATGCAATGGTCAGGTTGTCTACTGTTTCGATTTTTGGGGGCGGCTGATTTGACTGATTGGATTGTATTTAGTTAGTCAGTTGTTGGGTTCTGACTTTTGTTGTTGAGAGATCGTTATTGTTGTGCTGGAGATCTTTGTTTTGTGTTGATTTGTTGATGTGGCTGTGCTCACATGTATGGCTGCTTTCATGTACAAGTTCTGGTTGTGGAGACAGGGATGCACACTTTTATATTCCTATATAGACTGCAGAATGTATAGCTTGCTCAACCCTGTTGCCTCAAAAAACGATTGTGTTCACTGTAGTTTTATGTAGGGATACTGCATCTGTGGCAGATAATGTTATTTATTATTTTTCTATGTGCGCAGGAGTTACTTATATTCTCTAGAAATTTATTTGAGTTACTTTCACGATCTATAGTATAATTTCTTTCATCTCAGTTATACTTACAGATCACCTGCTTCTGCATGTTTCTCTTGTCTGACTATTGAACAGTTCATTTGTTTAATGAATGCGATGTTTGGGGCCTAGAATAGATGAAACTTGTATCAGCTGTGAATATTGTGTTCTGTCCTTGTGCATTATCTTGATAGAATAGCATGTTTCCTGTCATATTGATAGTAGCTTTTGGTTATTGCAGATAAGCAAGGCCTGGATACTGAAATACCCCTTTCTCCTCAGTGGCTTATGAAGGTGGCAGAAAACAAGGTGAGTCCTTACTCCTTAAGTAGCTAGGCTAGTGGTAATAGCTAGACTTGAACAGCTGGAAATCATTCTATCAATAATGTACATGGTGATTGCAGTAATAAAGCATTCTGTAGGTTGATATTTGTCTACCTCAGTATTTCCTTGTTTATGGTGCAACGGGTGATTTATATGATTATTTTGTTTGTTTCAGGATCCCAGTTCACAGGGTGTCCGCTCAGATGTTTCAAAGACATCTGGGAGTGTTGAAGACTCAGGCCACAGTGCGAAGAAAAAGGATGTTTTCAGGGCTTCTGTGCTTGATGGTGAAACTGGGCGTCGGGACCGCTGGCGTGACGATGAAAGGGAACCAAATTCAACCCATCGGTGGAGTCGGTGGAGGGAGACGGACAAGGAACATGGTGATCCACGCAAAGTGGAAAGATGGGCAGATGACACCTCCAAGTATTCTGTGGACAGTCGTCGTGCTCCACAGGAGCGCTGGGGTGATTCCAATAATAAGGAAGGCAACTATGATCAACGCCGTGAGAATAAGTGGACTGCACGTTGGGGTTCAAACGAGAAGGAGTCTGAAAGTTGGCGTGATAGGTGGGGTGATTCAGGCAAAGAGGGTGATGGTTCCCGTGAGAAAGGTTTCTCTCACTATACTGGACATGGAAAGGATGGAAACAATTATGAAAAGGATACAGAACGGGATGACAATATTTCTCGTTCATGGAAATCTAGTTATCCTGTGGGTCGTGGGCGTGGAGATTTGTCTCAGTATCCATCTCAGACTCCACAGAAATCATCTGGTACTTATGGATATGGTAGAGGGAATCCAGACAATGATTTTGCAAATTTTCCGAACTCTCGTGGAAAGTTTACATCTGGCACAAGTGCAATCAGTGGTGGATCTTCACGACCATTCCATCTTGGTTTACTTTCTGACAGACCTGGTGGTGCATCAGGAGATCGCTCTGCATTCAGATATAGTAGGATGAAATTGCTTGACATATACAGAAGTTGTGATGTCACTGACTTTAAGATTCCTGTTGATTGTTTCGAGGAAGTCTCTGTGTTCATGGAAGAAAATGCTTTGGAACCTTTAGCATTATCTGCACCTGTTGCTGAAGAAGCGGTAATTATGCATTTTTTTTCTCAAGTGGAAGGATCTTATTGTCCAGGTGCTATAATATCCTTATCTCACTGTTGAATGTATTTGTAGGCCATTCTTAAGGCAATTGACAAAGGGGATATTGTAAACAGTGGTGTCCATCAGGCCTCCAAAGATGGATCTGTTGCGAAAGGTATCTTAATGCGGTGCTGTCAAAAAAACCAAAATTAATTGAGAAATTGTTTACTTATTTTGTTTTGATGTGCTAACTTTAGATATATCGTATTGTTTCTCACTGAATGTACTTCTAAATTTCTCCAGCCGGTAGAGAAGATCAGCCAGGAGGCTTGGAAGATCATAAGGGAGAAGCTTTTGGAAGTCTCAGGGGTACATCACTTGGTTTCTTTTTACACAATTTGCTGTTTACAGCATCTTACGTGGTTGAACAAACTTAACTGATCATGTAGAGAGGATCATCCGTGCATATGTTTATTGTTTGTCAAACAGTCTCTTGCGATCTTGAGAATCATTCATGTCTTTATCATTTGCTTTTAAAATATTACTAGTGCTAGTATGATATTTGGCGCTACATATAAAAGGAAAAATCTGAATATCATTTAATAGGAAAACATCTTTTAAACTGGTATGCTGTGGCTCCTAAATTCATTTGGAGACAACGGATAAACTTGTCTTACAATACTGGAGTTTGTTTCACTTCTTAGCATATTTTTTTATGTAATTTGAGGCTTGCAAATTGTTCTCCACCCCTTAAAAGCTGCTTTATCTTTAACAGGTGTTCCTGGGAATACTGATTTGCCAGCCAGAGGCGAGTCACTGCGGCCTGGGACATCTACTTATGTTGTTCCACAAAGATCTCAGTTTGTTGGAGAACATAGGCTTGGACCATCTTCTGAGTTTGGACACCAAACACCCAACGATTTCTTAAATCAAGAAACTAAAACTGTTGACTTTGCTGGTCTGGTGCAACCTCACCCTAATCCAGAAAGTCTCTCTCTATTCTATAAAGATCCACAAGGTCAAATCCAAGGCCCCTTTTCTGGTGCCGACATTATTGGCTGGTTTGAGGCTGGTTATTTTGGTATTGATTTGCTGGTTCGTGCTGTGAATGCACCTCCTGATATTCCTTTCTTAATGCTTGGGGATGTTATGCCTCACCTGCGAGCAAAGGCAAGGCCACCACCAGGATTTGCTACTTCAAAGTCAGGTGATATGCTAGTAACAGAGACTCAAACTACAGGGAAGTTCATCAGCTCCACTAGCATGCAAGCAGGGCCAGCTGGCATTGGAATATTTGACAGTGGGCCAAGTAGGAAAGATACTGCAGTCGAGGCTCAAAATCGTTTCCTAGAATCACTTATGTCTAATAATTTGCGCAATCCTTCAGCAGACACCATCTCAACTGGAGGTTGGTTACTGTTAAGAATTCTATATGTGCTTATTGCATTCTATATTTATTTGTCTTAACCTTTTTTGCTGCCTGTTATGAATGCCGTTCTTGCCTGACACTGTTTTCTTCTGGACTAGGTATGAATGAACTTCGCAGCAGTAGCTTTGGCAACATTTCTGGGGGTGGAGGCGAGAGCGGGATCAATATGAATTATCTTTTGGCACAAAAAGGACTGTTGGAGAGGCAAAATTCTTTGCAAAACGCTGTTCCTTATTGGTCAGGAGATGTTCAGACATCACAAGCACCTAACAAGGATGTAGCCCCAGAAGCATCTATCTTACATTCAAAATTGCTCCCTCCAATGGCTGATCCATCTCGTCAATCTTTGCAATCTCAGAATGTTGATTTGCTTGCCATGCTACAATCAAAGGAGAAGCCTCAAGTGCCTACTGGTAATTCTGGATTGCCGCTATGGTCCAACTATCCAGAAGCAAGAAATGTTAATCCTAACATGCATGGTGTAGACCTCGCTCAAGCGGCACTTAACATGCGTCAAGATCTGCAGAACTCCCAAAATATTGGTATTGGTGTTCAACAGGCCAGCTTCTTTCCACAAAACCGACCGGCTTTGGCTCATTTGCCACCTGAGAAACTTGCTGAGATATCTCAAGATCCACAGCTCTTGAATATGCTTCAGCAGCAGTATCTGTTGTCACAACTGCAGTTGCAGTCACAGACGCCGTTGACACCTCAGCCTCAACTCTCTATGTTGGACAAGATGTTATTACTCAAGCAGCAGCAGCAGCAGCAACTACAACAGCTGCAGCTTGAGCAGCAACAGAAGTTATTGTTGCAGCAGCAGCAACTACTTTCTCATAGGGTACCTCATGGACATCCCAATCAGCAGATTGATGATTCTTATGGATTGAAGCATACTTCTGTGCCATCTGGTGATGCTATGAATCTTGGTCTTCGAAGAATGCAAGAGGCTATTGAAGATGACCGGAAGTTGCCTGTCCATGGCATGCAGGCGGGGCAACAGCCTAGTCAGTCAAATGTGAATTTGAGGGATATGGATGGTGTGGCTTTATCTCAAAGCTCTGTAACTACACTGCCAATGCCCCATGAAATTGCTGTCGGTGCACTTTCAAAAGAACACTGCTCTCGTCCTCAGATGCTGGAGGGTTCTGCAAATGACGACGCACAATTGAAATCAAATGTGGTAAACTCAAAGGTGATGGAAGTTTCAGATATGAGTGACGATGTTAAATCTCATGAAATGGACACTGGAGCCGCAAAAACTGCACTCTCTGAAAAGGATTTGGATTCTGGATCTACTAGGGTTCGAGGGAGTGCTTCCAATGAAGCTAAGGATTCACATGCACCACCACAAGATCCAAAGTCAGGAAGTGTATTATCTAATATATCTAAACAAGTTGAAGAATTGAAACTCTCTTCAGAAAATACATCTTCTGACACCGCGACAGCTGTGGCAACTGAAGTAAAAGTTACTGATGCACAGGAGACAAAGAAAGCAGAAAAGAAAAAGAAGCAAAAGAAAAAACAGGCTGCTGCAGATGCTGGCAAAGGAGTATCAAAGACGGTTTCTGCCAAGCAGCCAAGGCAGGAAACTGAGGTTGACAGTTCTGATCTTGGTGGAAATAAGCATGCTTTACCAGATGATACAGAAGAACTGTTTTGGGGTGCACCTGTCAGCGTGCAAAATCCGCCCGGAAGTCTCCATGAGGAATATGACACTAACAAAGCTGAACCGGAATTCAGTTCTTCTGATCCTCATACCGCAGCAAGCCAACGTGCATGGAAGCAACCTACCCAGGGACTCAGGCCTAAATCACTTCTGGAAATCCAAGCTGAGGAACAATTGCGTGCTCAGAAAAATTTAGTTATGGAAAGCGCTAAGCCAGCAGCTTCAGTACCTTCAATTCCTTGGAATGGCATGGCAACATCTTCTGAGCAACATTACGGGGGTTCAAGTAAATCATTGGGAGGCATGGAAACTGCTGGTGAAAGAAATAAAAGAAGCCAGTTGCATGACTTGCTGGCGGAAGAAGTTTTGGCGAGGTCTTCAGATAATGAGAATTTGGGCAATGCTAATGATGCATTTTTCCCTCCTCTGTCACCTGCTGTCGCTCAGCCTGATGCTCCTGCTGTTGATGACAGTGACTTCATTGAAGCTAAGGACAAGAAAAATAAAAAGAAGGCAACAAAAACAAAGGCTTCTACTGTGAAAGCCCCATCACCTGTTGGTTCCCTTGATCCATCAGCTATTTCCATGCCTACTGAGAAGGGGAAGGCAGCCAAGCAAGCACAACAGGAGTCGGAAGTATTACCGGCTCCACCAAGTGGTCCATCCTTTGGAGATTTTGTTCTTTGGAAGAGTGATCAGGCTAGCTCTGTGCCTGCTCCAGCATGGTCTAGTGACTCTGCAAAGGTGCAGAAACCTTTGTCTTTGAGAGATATTCAAAGAGAGCAAGAGAGGTCTGCTGCTATGCAGCAACAAGCACCCTCGCCAACTCCAACTCCAGCAAAGGTGGCCGTGAACCAAAAAAATCATGGGAATGCTTCTTCCTGGCAAGCTTCTGGATCATCTCCATCAAAGGCAGCTGCCCCTGTCCAAATGAGTTCCACTACTCCTAGCCGTTCCAAGTCGAGTGCTGAAGATGATTTGTTTTGGGGCCCTTCTGAGCACTCCAAACAAGATAAGAGGCAGTATGTATTGCATCACCTTTTACAATCTGGTTAATTTTTTGTGTTGCTTTTTCGATGTTATTGTACCTTTTATTCTGTATTCTAAGCTTACTAAAGATTGTAAAATTAATTAATAAACTAAATTTAAAAATTATAATTGAATGCACAGATCTATAAGTGAAATTGAAGCCTCACATTTTTACCTAGTTTGTCTGTGATAAGATCCCTCTAGTAGCTATTGTTATTGGAGTTCCTCACTAAAGATCTGGATAATAGAGAATTTGCATATGGTTATTGTTCTTCCCCTTTCCTTGCACTGCCATATGATTGGATTCTAGAGATAGTACTTTGCTTGAACAATTTTAAAAAAACTATAATTGTTTTTACTATTATGACTTGCACTTTGCTTGACGTTAGAACATATCTGCTTTTCTGTTTTGCACTATTCTTAAGATGTTTATGTTTTATTTTAATATTGTAACCAGGTCGGAGTTTCCAAGTCTATCAAGTCAGAGCAAGAGTTCCATGATGAAGGATCAATCTCCAGCAAATCGTCAAAAGTCTCAGGCAGGCAGATTGCCGGTTTCATCTGCTCCTGCCAACCAATCAGGGAAAGGGAAATCAGAGGCTTCAAACAAGCAGACAGGTATTATAGCTGACTCTTGTTTCTGAAGTATAGATATTTCTGTGTTTCAGGTTGTTCTAACAGCTGTTATCTGCAGAGGCAATGGACTTCAGGGATTGGTGCGAGGGTGAATGGGTCAGGCTCACTGGAACAAATGGTATTGAACTCCCTTTATCTTCTGATCCAAGTTTCAACTCATCAATCTTTTGGCTCATGCTGTGCTGTACTTTTGTTAACTTCGGTATACTTTCCCCTTTCAGATATAAGCTTCCTTGAGTTCTGCATAAAGCAATCGACTGTTGAAGCAGAAACGCTTCTTCGGGAGAACGTCGGTTCTCTCGACCGCAACCACCAGTTCATCGACAAGTTCCTCAATTACAAGGCTTTCCTGTCATCTGAGGTGATTGACATGGCCTTCCAAGCTCCCAGCATGCGTGGTACCCGCGGTGACGGTGCAGCACGGGCAAACCCTACCACTGCAGCCAGAGTAGGCATGAACGCAGACATGGAACTGGATGGCGGAGGGAAGAAGAAAGGGAAGAAGGGGAAGAAGGTGAGCGCAGCAGTTTTGGGGTTCAATGTGGTGAGCAACCGTATTATGATGGGTGAGATCCAGAATGTCGATTAGGAAGACTCTGTGCGGTCGCACCATGTACATACCTTGTTTTTGTTTCCTGGGACATCCATCACCGCATGACTCATGTAAATACATAGTTTACCTGACCTCCGGTGACATGCTTCGGCATTGCCGCGTTTTTGCTCTCATGGGATGGGAACTTAGCGTGTCCCCAGTGAGTGCTCTCAATGGAGCAGTGTTTTTTTGCTGGGAATTGTGAACTGGGCTTACATTTAGGGTCATGTGGTGTTGATTTTGGGTTCCTGTAACATTCGTCGGAACTTACCTTTATTTCTTAGATTCTGTGTAAGGGACAGAAGATTTTGTTCTCAATAGAAACTTACCGGAGGAACCAAGGTTGGTTCTGTTTATTGCTGACGTGGTTTTACTGAGTTGAAGTTAATTGTGATATGTGATTACAAATGGCTAAAAGCACTAGCAAAGTAGGATGAATCTTTTCTCAAAGAAAGAAAGGTAGTTGAATCTGAAGTCAGGTAAGCTTAATCCGTACTATGATCTCAGTTGCGTTTATTATCTTTTGTAGGCGTGCATTTGAGTTATATGAATTATAATGTAGCAGCTGTACGGCAATCGGCAACTACAATGCCATCACCGCTGCATAGAGTTAGTCTCCGATGTACCCAACGCAACACAGATGGAACCACCATCTATTATCATAGCAATCGTTTTCACATTCTTTTTTCTGAGTTTAAGCTCTAACTATCCATGCCAGGTTAAATTCTGAATTTAGCTATCTTGTTTCTGAGTTTAAGCCCTAATTATCCATGCCACGCTGGAGGTAAATAAAAATACTTAGATACACGTCAGGTTATTAGTTATTTGAAAGGAAAAAACCCCTAGATTTGAAGAAAAAAAATCTCAAAACTTCAAATTTTGAACAAAATCTCAAATGTTAGCAGACCATGTAGGCTTCCCTCAGGAGGATCCAAGTGCACAATAAAAATATAAGGATCATCCGGGCAAACTTTGATTACAGGAACCAACCAAATCTAACAGACTAACACTATCACACTAACCACGCCCAAGAACACTGCCGCTTGCACACAAGCAAAATGACAGGTCTGCCCACAAATTTTGATACACAACTGATCCTTTCCATCATATCCTATCCATTAATAGTAGCCACCGGTACGCTCCGAATGCAGCGGCGGCGGGTACGGCTCGTCGACGCGCGGCGGAGGGTGGCGGCGGAACGGCTGCGCGTAGCGGAGCTCCGGCGCGGGCGCCGGGTACGGGGAGTACATGTACGGGCGCAGGGCCGCCGGCGGCGGGTACGCCAGGTAGGCAGGCGGCGGCCGGTACACCACCGACGGGTGGTACGGCGGCTCACCGTAGTAGCCAGCGTAGCCGTACATGTAGCCGTAGGTAGGCCCCGAGCCGTACGCGTCCCCGCCGTATCCGTAGCCGCCGGCGCCGTATCTGTCGTCGTAGCAGTAGCCGCGAGGAGCGGAGCCCGAGCCGGAGCCGTAGCCGCGTGAAGAGGAGTCCGAGCCCGAGCCGGGTTCGTAGCCGCGAGAGGTGGAGCCCGAGCCGGGTCCGTAGCCGCGCGAGGTGGAGCCCGAGCCCGAGCCGTATCCGGAGCCGTAGCCGTAGCCGGAGCCGTATCCGGGTCCGTAGTACGCCTCGGCGTCTGTGTGCACGCCGTCGCCGCCGTAGCAGTCGTAGTAGGGGTTCTCCACGACCACCTCCTTCCCGCGGGGTTCGCCGGGCCCCGCGGCGCCGTTGTTAGCGGTCTCGTCGAGCTTCAGGCCGAGCTCGAAGGCCTCCACCGCCGCCGCGATGCCGTCGCCGGCCTCTTCCTCCACCTCGTCATCGGTCTCGATGTAGTCCAGGTAGTCGTTCACCTCCGTCGAGCCGTAGGACCCGCCGTCCGAGCGCGCATCCCTCTCGCTGTCCGTCGACGCAGCGCCGTCGTCCTCGTCCTCGTCCTCGGACGCCGCCCCGCCGGCGGCGGCCTCGTCTGTTGCCGCCGCGTCGTCGGCGCGCGAGCCCTGGCCGTCGCCGTCGTTCGAGTTCTTGGATGGCGTCTCCTCCTGCGCTTCGGCGTTGGCGGCGCCGGCGGCATCTACCACCTCCGCCACCGCCTCCTTGTCCTTGACCTCCTCCTGGCCTGAGAGGACGTAAATCCACTCGTCGCCGCCGGCCATGATCGCCGCTTCTTTTCTTTTCTCTCTCTTAATCTATCTAACTAGATCGATCGCGGTGGGTTAAGGAGCCCACGCGATGCCCTCGGGTATATATTGATCGGGCGGGGAAGGCGGCGGCGGCATTGGCGCCCAGTTCAGTTGGACTCGACTCCGATCAGCTCGCCATCCATATCCATCTATATCTCGGAGGCCGTGCACGTTCCGACTCGTGCGGGGTGTTACCAAATACGTCTTCCGACCGGAGAAACGGAAATAGTAGCATATTACGTAAACTTCAAGTGAAGACGTATTCTGTGCTTCCCCCTGACTGAAATCCGCCAACCTTAGTCAGGACGCAGGAAAACCTGTCGGTCGTCGGAATCGCGGAAGCGGGTCTTCGTGCTCGTTCCTCCTCCTCCTCTGCTCCGGCAGCCATGGCGTCCAACGGGAGCAGCGCGGTGAGTTGAGCCTCTCCTCTTCTCTCCACGGATCGATGCAGTCTAGAATCAACGCAGTTGAATTCCCTGCGCTTCGGTACCATTTATTTGAGGCGGGATCTCACCGGAGCCGGGATTTCTCTTGCTCGGCTCTCGTGTGCGCCTGAGCGCAGGTGGTGGGCGAGATGCAGAGCAGCTTGGACCGGGTGAGGCGCCAGCTCTCCTCCACCTCCACCCGGCAGCTCCTCCAGGGCCCGCTCCTGAAGCGATCCGACACGGTAAATCCACTTCCTTTTGCCACTCAAATGCCCCTTCATTTCGTTCAGTTTGGTTCAGGCATTTAGTCCTTACTGCTATGTCTAGTGGTAGGTGTAAGTAAAATTTACCATTGTTTAAGAGCTAAATTGCCAAAAGGTTTTGCTACCGTTCACCCCTAGCTCTTATTTTTAACTGCAGTTTACGATTGTAGATTGTTTACCTGTCAACTGTCAGTGCCTAATGTTTTGCGAATGCAGTTGATTGCCACTTTACAGTAAGGGTCTATACGTGTGTTGTACGGTGAACTCCGGCATCTCAATTATTCCCTTGTACGATGATGAGTCTTACACTTTGAATTCTCAGCTAAGAAAATGGAACGAGCGGTGGGTCATACTTGACCCAACAACTGGAAAGATAGAATACAAGTATGTTAAATTGCACTTTTTTTTTCCTCTCTTGGGCAATAGATTCATAAAGCAAATGCATGATACCAGATCTTTGATTATGTAGGGTTCGTAGAAGTGACAAAGATGTTAGGGGAGTAATCGTGTTCGATTCAACAAGCACGGTGACATTATCACCTATGAACTTTCAGTACAAACCTGCTTCCATTCTAGTTCCTCATAGCTTTCAGATGTATGCTGTGGAGAATTTGTAATGACTTGTGCAACTTTTGGTGCAGTGGACTGGCAAAATATGATGGATGCTGTTTCTGTATCCATATGGAGTATCTTTGTGCTATCATGTTTATTCTCTTCTCATTTTATCTAGATTGGATTTGTTGCTTCCATTGACTAGTGTTCTAGATATTGGAACTCCACAGAAAAAGGAATACTTTCTTTGTGCAGAAACTCCCAGCGCTGCAAGAGCATGGGTATCCACTTTACAGTAAGCTTTGATAATCTGTGGGTTTTACTTATATTTGTTTTTATTTTTTAACTAATTTTATCCCCCGAACCACAAGTTTTGTATTACTGTTTAACCATCTCTTTCCCTGCCATTAGACTGAATATGTTAATAAAAATTTGTGAACTAGACTTTTGATATGTAAACACTTCACACCTTTAGGTGCTGAAAGTGAGCAGATTTGAAACACCTTGTTGTTCTGTTGCATACTTGCATGATATTTCTAAATCCAGCGAAGTGTGAATATTCTGCCCTACTTGGTGATCTACTGATAGTTTCATTTAGCTGATTTGATCTCCTGCTCGCCACTTCCCCAGTGATTATGAAAGCTTCCTGTAATCTGTAAACTGGTGCTCATTGTTCCAAAGTAAAAGATAAATAAACATTTTCGTGTATTATCATGGAAAGGTTTTTAACTGGCACTCTACATTTATAATGCTACCTTGCTTCCCATTCGTGCAAAAATAAGGAACATGGTGAAATACAGAATGCATGGTGATGTGATTAAACTAATGCACTATAAAAGTATAATTAGGGTATGGCTTACAATGGCCTCATTGTACTATTACTTCCTTAAATTCGTCTGGTTGATGTATGATATGTCTCTTATGCACATGTATACTATTTACCATTCTGGATACTGGTGTTATATCTGCATACCTTGAAGCCTAGTAATATTTTCTTGCTTTACATGCAGTGCGACTCAGTTGGTACTACAGGCTCATAAGGAGGCGGTGAATTCATTGGGTGAGAATGGTCCTGCAAAATTGGGTACAGTTGCTACTGTTGTGGCTGTAGCCAATGCCACTGCAATTGAAGCAACGAAGGAAGTAGAAGCCGCAATGAAGATTTCCTTGCGGGCAGCTTTGGGCTCATCTACAAATAAACTTACTAAAGGTCAATTAGATGATCTCACAATAATGATGGTATGCTCTTTCGTATACTACTTGTACAAAAGAGTACCTGAATCAAATATTCTGCAGTTAGCAGTGAATGCTAGAATTGCTGATGAATAAAGGCTAACTTTGTGGTCAATTAATCTGATTATCCAGAAAACAGAAAATGGTTTGTCCTATAGTTGATGAAACCATTTAGGTGATTGATAGGTTATACTGGTATACATCATAACCTTTTTTATTTCAAAATAGCATAAATATTGCCAAATCAACAGTTCTGTCAGTTATTAGCCAATTCTCTGGCATACTGAATATTCAGTTTGGCACTTGAAACACATTCATCCGCTTGATTTTATTGCTTCGTGTTGGTAATGAACAAGGAACTGGTCCAGCATTCTCAAACCATGTCTGAGTAGGGATGGTAGAAATACAGGGATCCATATTCAAAGGCAGCATTCTCACAATTTTGCTGATTGGCTATTCAGAACTGACTTGTGATCCTGTGATGCAAAAGTTAACAATAATCTTATAAGGCTATAATAATTTGTTCGCTGCTCATATGATTGATGATTTTGTGGCCTGTCTTTCAAAGAGATACCTCTGAAATTATAATAGCTATAATTTGGTCATTGGATACTGAAGTTATTTTCTTGTTTCTATTTTCTGGTGATGGGCAATGGCAACGCTTCTGCAACCAACAGGAGACTCTTCGAGTTAAAGATGACGAACTACACCAGCTATTGCAGGATATCCGTGCACGTGATTCTACCATCAATGAGATTGCGGATAAATTACAGGAGACTGCAGAGGCAGCTGAAACTGCTGCTTCTGCAGCACGTTCAATTGACGAAGAGAGAAGATTTTTGTCGTCGGAAATTGAGCGACTGAAACAAGATCATGGGAAACAAGTTGAAGTATCTTTAATTCGGGTAATAATCACTTTGTTTTTTAATCCATAATGTATCTTATAATACCAATATCTTCTAATGCTTGTTACAGAGTTATAAACTAAGTTCTATTCAGACCAGCATGCTTGATGTCAATGAAAATTTGAAGTTGACTCGATTTGTGTTTCAGTTAAGGGAATCAGAGGATAAAGCAAAGCTTCTTGTTGAAGAGAGAGATCATTTACTTACAGAGAGAGATTCTGCTCTTCAAGAAGCTCAGATGTGGCGCTCGGAACTAGGAAAAGCTAGAGGAAATGCTGTAATCCTAGAAGCAGCTGTTGTCAGAGCTGAGGAGAAAGCTAGGGTTTCAGCAGCAGATGCGGACATGCGCGTAAAGGAAGCCGTGAGCAGACTTGAGTCTGCCATAAAAGAAAAGGAAGATCTCTTAGCCCTTGTGGATGCACTGCAATCGCAAATGAAAAGGTTCAGCATACATAATTTTTATTTCCTTTGTTTTCATTCAGCTGAAAGTATCTCAAAATTAGATCTGTCTAGACCAACTTAGATGATTAAATAAAAAATCAAACACATATCATGGCTTTTCAGGCAAGAGACTAGCACAATACAAGTTTGTGAAGAGAGCTCGGAGCTCTGCTCTACCACTTCGAAGCACATGGAAGATGATAATGTGGATAAGGCTTGCGTAAGCGATACAGACCCAATACCTGTTACAGAGAACATTGTCGAATTAGATGACGAAGGAGTTGAGGTTGATATCCGTACAATCGGGGACACTGAGTGGGGCAATCCTCATTCTTCTGAAGTATCTGACGTGAGGGAAGTAACAACAGAGCCCGAAGAAAATAGCTTGGATATTCCTGTTGATACTTGACGGCCACTAGTTACTGAGAATGATTTATGAGGCTATACTGAACGGTGGTCATTCTTTTTCACAATGATCAGTTGTACTATTAGATTCTCATCTTAGATCATCACAGATCAAGTTTCAGAATGAGTACCTGAACTTGAATCCCTTCAAACTTGTGATCTGTCTCTGCTGAATAAAAATAGTAACATCAGTGTTGAGTGTGAGTGTACATCTGAACTTTCATGTTTAGAAGTTCGGCTTTGGTAACTTTTTTTTTCTCATTCTGGATATCAGTGTTGTATTCTCCTTCAAAGTGAACAGAAAATTTGTAATGTAATTCTTTCCATTTATCATCTATATGAACTATAAAGAAGTAAATTTGACATTTCGTGCATTTATTGAGATGATACTGTTGCTGAAACGATAAAGCAAATAGCGCGACCTTTATTCATGTGATCGCGTAAGATATGTGCTCCAGGAAGAATCATTACAAGGAGAAGAACAGTTCAATTGGGAGACAATGCAAACTAGAAAAGTAGATAAGAAAGAGGCGATTATGAACACACGCAGGCAACTGGAATCTCCATTCAAAGAAGTCTTACCAACTTTGCTGATGACTCGTTCAGTTGATCTGCTCTCAGAAGAGGCATGTATATGCTGACCGCAGAAAAGTTACGTTCATGCTGAAAATTCCCTAATACAGTTTTTGAGTGTCAAAACTGAAAGCACCTTACCACTATATATAATACAGTAGAAACTAGATCTCAAGATAACAGTAGTCAGCAGATGCGTTCATGCATGCTTTCGATCTATTGAAAATAAGCAGCTGTCACGACCAGGCATATAGGATCAAAGTTTGGAGTCAGTACGTCTTGGATACTGGGTGCCCGGTACTGTTTTTACTACAGTGATTTCAGAGTCATCAGCTATGGCATCATCAGGGAGGACAAAACCACAGTACTTACGTACTAGACCTCGAACAATCCCTAATGTTTCACCGTTTCAACTTTCAAGCTCAATAGAAAAAAAGATGGTCTAGCTAGTAAATTAAAGACGAAAAGGTTCAATCATCACTCGTGGTAACAATATTCATGTCCACATTGGTCATTGAGCTACTTGGGTGTTTGTCTTCAGGTCAAAACCTTACTTGGACCTGCACTTAAGGATTAGTACGTCTTTCACCAATTCAAAGCTCACTGTCAATTTGTGTTAAGTAAGCAACCATGAAATATAACGTGTAAATATTATTCAACCATCATGTTGTTAAATTAAGTAATAAGCTCCTCCTCGGGATCTAGACGTACGCCATAGTGTGGGACGATGCATGCAACCATATCTTTGCTTTGACTGAGACGACGACACGCGACAATAAGCAATACTTTGTGTTTAGCCATGTTGACCCTACTCTTGTCTCCTTGGAGTAACTTGCTGACGTGGCCAGCTGAAACGAGAAGAGGTATATCTTAGCCAGTAGCCACGCGTATCGGACGTGACGATTTTCTTCCAAAGACCATGTGCAGTCACCGCGTCACAATTGCAATATTTTGCTTTCAACCCGATTACGTTGAACCTTAAAATTGAATTTGTGGAAAGTCCAGGAATCTCTACATAAATTTCAATGGGAAGCTTCGGAATTCTAAATCTCTACACGCTGTATTTGATTAGATGCATTCAAGCTGTATTTGTAGTATATTGTAAGTTTGCGCATACTTAGAAATATCGTGTCTGCCAAAAAAAAATTGTATCGGACATGGATGTTTTGTAAAATGCTTGCCTGCTCCTGTGCTTCTATCTTATACGTATATATATAGTTGATATATACTCAATAATATCTTTGACTCCACGTGGGGGAACATATATTCTATTTTCCTACCTACCAAACGGTAGCAAAAACCGCAAACGTCTCACGGGTGACGACACCAAGTTACACTTCTAGACCAACTTTTCGCATCCATGAAAGAATATCCATCCGATCCACAAAAAATACATGCATGTCTACACTGCTTAATTACTTAAAACCGTCAACCATGCCTCAATTAAATGAACAGCAGAGCTTATTGTATTATATTTTTCCTTGTTTGTTTCATTTACAAAAAAATTCCCTATTTTAGTGAAAAGAGCAAAATATAATAAATGATTTGTGCGTGCTTATTAACACATGCAAAAATCGCAATCTCCAGTTGAAGAACAGGCCGGTCCATATATCTTACCAACTTCGTAATGACTTGTTTTAGTTAATCACATCCTTTCAGAAAAGGGCATACATAAGCAGACGTGCTGGAGTGTCAAAACTGAAAAGGTAATATGGTAGAATTAAGATAGTGTTTGGTTCCCTCGTCTGTGACGGTATCTAATTGCATCCGTTAATTGATTACGATTGTTTGCGTTTGGTTGGAGTGGGGCACAATCAGATACCGTGTAATCGGTTACCAGGTCAGTACAAATCTGTTACACCTCGATTTGTGCCGTAATCAAAACACGGAGCTGCACTCATTCGGCCGTCCTCCTAGTAGCGCACCGTCTCCTCAGCACATATTTGATACCGTTAACAGGTCCTACCAAACAAATCAAGCAAACAACTGTTCCATCCGTTGTTCCCCTGTAAAGCAGTCCCATTTACGTTTACGTTAGCGATCCACAAACCAAACACTATCTAAGTCTCTCAATGCACATAATAATGTATACTAAATGCACGAATGTGTTCTTTCTATTATAAAAAGCTGACCTAAGCAGAGACGATCGAGGTTAATTTGAAGTCTTACTTGGCTACCTAATCGGTGACTTGGAGAGGAATGCGAAAAATCTTCCATCACGAGAAATATCACATGTGGTTGTGCTGCTTGCTTGCGAAGATCAGCTTATAATGAATTATTGGTCCATTGCAGGAGTGAAATGTTTAGTGTAAATTAATCCTTCTGGAAGAATATGCAATTCTTTTGTATTCTCATTCTTGGAGAGTTTAAAACTATGTTTCTTAGCCCATCTGGTCTGGGATTCCCATATTAATTGATACACTATATCAAAGATCATATAATAGAAGCTTAGGATCGGACTTGTCCATCGCAGGGGCCAAATGTTTAGTTCTAGGAAGGAGCGAGCTATTTTGTTGCTATTAGGATGGACTGGGAAACGATGACTATATGTTGGCTCCATCAATTGTGGGTTCTTTGTCCTAAGTTGTTTGGTTTTTTCACTGTTTTCCTTTAGTTAACCAAATGGTGTAGGGTTTTTGAGCCCGGTTTCTCATATAAACTGGATCACTTCTCTCTTCTTCTACAGTGAATTGTAGAACACTTCATCCTTTGTCTAAGGTTCATTGGAAAAGAACATTCAGGGAGAGTAATTCTTTATATTCTCTTTCTTAGAGTTTTGAATACTATTGTTTAATTTCTTATTCCATCTGGCTGTGCTCCTTTTTCCCAGTTGATACGATAGGCAGAAATTTTGTTTCTACGTTTAAAAGCTGTTACGTTCTTGGTATTGGAGCCGTATAAAATGTGTCTCCTGAGGATAAGAGCACAATATTAGACACCATGTGAACTGAGGAACACCCCTTTTATTCTTTCACCGTTGCAAACAACCTTCCTGATTTTAGTGAAAAAAATATACTAAGATGAAAACATGCAACCACCTGTTGCCAAACATTGAGCTGATAAATTCAATTCCAACTCAAGTCATCAGATGGCCAGATTGAGTAGAGATTATTAGGTCAAAACCGCATGCATGCATCTCTAAGAGTTTTTTTTTTTGAAATAGAGGATTGTTCCGGTGCTCGTACGGAACTGTCTTATTCCGACGTCCAGAAGTTTTCTAAACTGTTGATTTTAAAACACGAGGCAACAAACTAAAGACTAAGTAAGGGTAGAATGATCTTTTCACTCCAATAATAATCTCATCGCATCTCTGAGGTAGAGATAGACGCCGAGATGGCCGGAAGAAACTAACCAGAGGTCTGAAAATACCGATATACCCTTCCTATTTTGGTTCCGGGTATGTGTTTTTGGTTCCTTTCAATTGGTTCCTGGTTCCTTTTAATTGGTTCCTCTTGATTTTTAATCATTAGATCTAGATCCATCAATGGTCCTAAATATTTTTATGCACCAGAAAAATCCTCTTTGAAGTAGTGAGACATGTAATCATTTGTTTATTTACAGTCACTGAAATTGAATGATGATAACCCAAAATTTTAATGTGTACACAAGTTCTTACAAATGGTGCGAGTGGTTGTAACTAAAATATTTGATGATGATGATGATACCTATGAATGAGCATAGGAACGTCCATGATATATTATGATCACATTGGCTGTGAAGATGATGCATCCCAATAAGCATATGTAGTGACCCAGATGATAAAATAGATTATGCAGAGATGAGAAATTACATGCTTGGATGGAAGTTGGTAAGATGAGTTGGCTGTATTGACCATCCACTTAATCAGTAGATGATCGAACCTTGGAGAGGTAGAGTCGTAGAGAGTTGCGCAGAGCTTTGATGATGAAATAGAGTGCAAAACTACTTCTGTGCGGAAGACAAAAGTGTGAAACTTGCTTGACATATATACTCATTAATCAAAACAGCAGATATAGCTAGCAGCTTATCGATTATGATTCTATAGGCTTATTGCTAGCTTCCATACATGGTGAAAATCTAACGATTATCCATGCATGATACTAGAAGTGCATAATCTCAAGGCTTATGGAATTTTTATGTTAGTAAGTTGATTAATTGGTACGAAATCAGCTTGCATACAAGAAGACTTGGTCATCGTTCCACCATTTCACTAAATTATTCTAGGATCTAGCTGAGTTCTTCATTGGCTATATTTACTTATGTAGACAAATCAAGCCCATCTCTTTGTGTAATGTGTGTATCAAGTGACAATGGGGATGGGTCATGATGATGATTCAAAATAAGAGGCCGGACATGAAAATAATTAAGAGAAGGGTTACTTGGCATCCACAAATCGGTGCAATACTTGGCATCCACAAATCGGTGCAAAACATATGTATAAGCTAGATCACAATAAATAGCATTAGTCAAAGACTCAAAGATCAATCAATTGAGTTAAATGCTATTTGGCCTCTCCGTGTGGATGGATATATCTATATATCATGACAAAGGAACAAAGACCATGATTATTCAATACTGACTGCTTCAAGCATAATATTTTTATTTCTGTACTGGTGACTATTGACATCACTTACAATGACATCAAGGAATTTTTGTAGAGCCGATCTAGCATATCATTCCATGTTCACATGCATCCATGCTATGGTAGAATGGTCTTTCTTTAACCAAATTGTATTAGAATGCTGCAAATTTGATTTCATCAATTTTTTGTACTTCAATGAAACTTGATCTTATAAACAGGAAAAATATTCATATATTCATATGTATTCAGTCATCCAAATAAAGTAATTATAAGTAAATTATAAGTAATTAGCCGAGAGCAGCATCTGCAATGCTGTTCATTATCATTTCTGTTTCTCATTGATATATAATGTGTACTGAATGGAGCGGAAGTTATCGATCATCCATACTGACAAATAAAGTGGCAAACAATTGTTTTCTTTTCGAAAGAAGAAATTAGTAAGACCGTGCAATCTTTGATTATGCTACCTAGCTAGTTATGAAAATACAGAAATTGAAAACATATTCCTGTTGAGTCAAATGCGCAAAGAAACATTAAGTGGCTACATATATGCAATGGTTGAAAAGGAAACTGGTCTTAATCATATGTTTGCAAACCTTGTCATCTTCTCACCCTTGTATATTATGACAAAGAAATATATGAAACTAGCTAAGGTGTCATTGCTTACACATCCTAACTTGTGAATCCCAAATCAAGGTGAAAAATAAACTAGTCGAGAGTAGGAGCCGGTGAACCTAGAATTTAACTGGCTCCTGCATATGCACTACAGTAGTGGGGATTGAGGCGGCCTTCCAAATGTGCCCTTAGAAGTTAGAAACCATTTATTACTTCATAATGCTAATTCTATAGATTGAATTGCTCCCTCATGCTAACTAAAACTTTATAGGCTACACTCTACCTGGCAATACAACCACACATAAGTAAACACATATTATTTTGGAAACTCTTTTGCATTTGTCTCCATTAACGATTCAATCAGAAGGCTTGTTGAACCACCACAAAATATACTTGATTGGAATTTCTAGGGCTAATTTAGCTTATAAGGAAACATTTTCCTTCTGCATGCTGATTGTAGTTCCAGCAAACACTAGCTAGTCATGAAAACAAAGAAACAAACCAAATGTTTGGTTTATGACAACATTCTTCACATTTTAGATATAAAAAGAATTTACCCACCATCTTGAAATGAATGCCCGATGCCGAAGGCCTCTTGAAACCCATAATTCTAGAAGAAAAAGGAAACAGGAAAAAATGACACCTTGATAAGTGCTCCTAGGATATATGTTATGTTGTAAGCAAAATAAATAAAAAGTACAAATGGAACAAGGTTTGAAAATTTCGAGATAGGAAAAACCATTTGTGTGCCTTAGAGTATGGGAAAAAAGAATTACTTGCGGAAAAAACAAAAAAAAATCACAAGGTGCTCCACATGCCTAAAGTGAACATGTAAATTAAAGTATCATTTCATTAGAAACTCAGATTATAAAAAGCAAAGAATTCTGATGTTTCATTCTCTTTGACTCAATAATTGTGATTTACTTGGAACAGGTGGCAAAGGGGAGATCTTTTTTCCTGGACAGATGTAGCTCTAGAAGCAAAATAAAAGGTTTGGTTGTCCAGGTAGAGTTAGCACACAATTCGTTCCCATGCTTGGGCCCCCGGATAAATATGTTTACTTTAGGCTTTTTACCTACGAAGTCGACATCTTCTCTACATTTTGCCGCCTTTTGTCTTTTCCAATAACAATGGAAGAGAAAACTGGGGCGCATCAGAACTGATCTTTACCGGCCATTCCAGTTTGTACTAGCCTTTGTTCTCTTTGTTGTTAATGAAGAAGGTAAAGGTAAAATTCTGATGACTTGTAGTTGGTGCTTGGCATATTATCATGGTACGCCTCTTCACACAACAAACGGGCTTTGGTTGTTGGATGTCAAACTCACTCTCTACTTTCTTGCAGAGAAGAAACATCCAGCTATCTACCTTTCCAAGTAGAAAAAAAAGGGACAGTGATTACTTAAGAGCATATACTCGAACAGAAAAAAAGCCATTTGTACTCATTAATAAGTAATTAAAGAACCAATAATGAAGGAAACTGTGGATGTGATATGATGATAACTACAGCATGTACAATTTTCTTTTTTTGTCTCGATCGTGTATAGTGATAGCGCTGATGGAACCATGTTAACTTCTCTGTATAGCTAAATATCCCATGGCAAAGTCGTCTAATGACTGTATTTATATTTTTATATAGAAACGTTTATTACAGTATTACAGCTGTGTATTATTTTTCTGCTGACTCAGAGAGTATATTTTTCTATGCTATGTTATATCTCGAGAGAGTATTTTTCTGATCCTCTCTCTTTTACCCAGTCGTTGTTCGCTTGTACGGTAAAGGATACAATTCAGGACAATAAGAAATTAGTCATTCCACCACGAGCTTAATCAACTAGGTCTCTCCATGAATTACTTTAAAGGTAAATTTTGGCGGCCGCGAGGGTTCACTACGTCTTGTCTAGTTTACCTCTGGCCAACAAGGATAGACATATATATACAGACGCAGAAGTCACCACAGGTGATTCGTGTCAGAAGAGTCAAGATAATATCTGTGTAAATAACACGACATCAGGACAATGGTTGGTAGAGCCCAAGGTAGAAATCAAGTCAAACCTTATAGCTTTGACCAGACATATGCATCATGCATGAACCTGACTACGTACTCCATCCTAGCTTGTCCATAAAACCCAGGAGCAAGTTCAGTAGACGAAGCATCCTGATCCTATATATAGACAGAGCTCCTCTCCCATCTCTCTCCCCCATCAGAACACCTTTGCAGTAGCATAGGATCAGTTAGCACAGAAACAAGAGCTAGTAAAGCTACCTAGCAGAATCCAAGGGATATATTGATCGATCAAAGAATCGCAAGAACCAAATCAGCTAGCTTAGCTGATCAACACAAGAAACAAAACCAACCAAGCAGTTGCGGCTAGTTCATGCCGGCGAGATCGTCATCGTCGTCGATTGTGCAAGAGCACCACATGGCAAAGGAGAGCAGCAGTCTAGAGATGAAGAGTAGCGACCATGGAGAAGGAGCAGAAGAGGTGGTGCTTTTAGGAGACGAGGAGGAGGAAGAAGAAGACGTTCTTCCCGGGTTCCGGTTTCACCCCACCGACGAGGAGCTCGTCACCTTCTACCTCCGGCGGAAGGTGGCCGGCAAGCGGCTCAGCATCGAGATCATCAAGGATTTTGACATTTACAAGCATGATCCATGGGACCTTCCAAGTAAGTATAGCTATAGCTAAGCTTCTATGCTACTAGCTAGCTATTTGTTATATCAATCAGTTCAGTTATAGTAGTTCTTCATCATGGTTCATCTCGATTTCAACCAATACAACACACCATGATCATGGTATCATACATGATTCGTAAAATGATCATGCATGTAGATGCTCTTAGCTAGCATAATTGCTTGTAGGTCATGCTCTTAATCATACTTTCCTCATACTAATTTGGTGCAATTGCTCAATCACGCAGAGTCCACGGCGATTTCCGGGGAGAAGGAATGGTACTTCTTCTGCCTGTGCGAGGGAGGAAGTACAGGAACAGCATCAGGCCCAACAGGGTCACCGGCTCCGGCTTCTGGAAGGCCACCGGCATCGACCGGCCGATATACTCCGCCGCCGCCGGCCGCGCCGGCGACTCCATCGGCCTCAAGAAATCCCTCGTCTTCTACCGCGGCAGCGCCGGCAAGGGCACCAAGACCGAGTGGATGATGCACGAGTTCCGCCTCCCTCCCCGCCATGAAAGCGCCCACACCTCGCCCAGCGAGCAAGAAGCGGTATGCACATGATCTCACGTTCTGGATCGGAGGAAAAAAAGAGAAATGGCGAATGAACTGAACTTTCATTTGTGCCTGGAAAATGCAGGAAGTTTGGACCATCTGCCGGATCTTCAGGAGGAGCATGACATACAAGAAGCATCCGCAACAGCAGCAGCAGCTCGCCGGAAAGGTCTCCGCCGCCGCTCAGCCCGACTCGAGCTCCGTCACCGCCGGCAGCCTGGAGTCGGAAACCGGGGACGACGAGTACACGAACGGCGGCCTGCCGGGGCAAGCTCCGGCGATGACGACCAGCGTGAACAACAACGGCTACTACGGCGGCTTCATCAGTAGCAGCCAGCATCAGTTTCCGGCGGGGCAGTGGAACAGCAGCGCTCTGCATGCGGCGGCCATGGCGCCGCTGCCGTCGCCGACGACGACGATGGCCGCGTTCCATCACGGCGTGCTTCCGGCGGCGGGGGACGACATGTACTCCAAGGATGGGTGCAACTGGGATGACATTGGCAGGATGGTGATGGAGCTGACGGACGACATGTTCTATGACACTAGATATGCCTAGGAGAAGTTGCTGCATCAGTTGCAAAGATATATTTTTTTGATACTTAGTTGCAAAGATATTGAACCACACAGCACTAGTACAGCAGTGAAACCCGCCGACGAAACACGAAACTGACATATGGGACCCGCATGGAAGGTTCTTACAGGAGAATATATATATATATATTATATATATATATAGGATAGATCCTAGAGATAGAGAGTACGTATACCAATCATTTGGCTGTCAATTGTATCAATTTATACATCGTGCATACATGTTCGGGTTAATTGATTACACAATCTGCACATGCTAGTTGTGCAATAAACTATGGAGTATGTGGCAACCTGCACACTGTGGAGACGACATCTCCCTACAGGCAGTGCAACCTTGTTTTGGATAATCTAACCTACGATCGAGTGTACTTGTTACTAGGAGAACGCTTTGTTTGTTTGAGTTTCTGTGCAGCTTTTCAGCATGAAAAGCCAGAAGTTTAAACAAACAAAGAATTTCTGGTGCACAAAAGCTAAGTTAATTTATATAGAAAACTGAAAAGCTCAGTTATGTAAACTTTGTTTTGCTTCTTGAGCTCAGAAAGCTTAAAACATCTTGTAAAAGTCACCATTGGTTTTTTCAGAACCAAAAGCCTACAACAGCTTTTCAAAAAAGCTCCAAAAACTAAACCTCAAACAAATAGGCCCTTAGATTTGTTTCCTAGCTTTTGCCTTTTGGACACTACAATGTCTTAGACATCTAGTCTTCGTCATCCCCATTGAGGCCACGATGAGTTATATTAGGGTTGAGAGTTGGATTAGGGTTAGAGTTGGGGATTCCGGTAAAGAAATTATTTCATCAATAAATACGAAATACTAGGAATATCATTAAATTTTTTTTCTCAAAAATTATTTTTGTATGATTTTACTATAAATGGTCTTCAAACCATTGCATTAAGAATTTATACAAAATAATATTAATATTTATAATACAAAACAAATATCATTAGATCGATCATTAAATATATTTTTATACTAAATCTATTTAAATACATAAACATGAGTAATTTTTTATATAAATTTGGTCAAACTTGAAATCATTTGACTTCTCGATTGGTATGCGATAATTGCATTCTTTCTGAGACGGAGGGAGTACAATGTCTGAAACGTCTAGTCTTCTTCATTTCCATTGAGACTACGATGAGTTAGGTTAGGATTGAGGGTTGGATTCAGGTTAGGGTTTGGGGATCCATTTGTCTCCATTAGACGCGAGGGCCATGGCCACCTCAGCACAGGCTAGCTGGGAGCAAACAATGGCGGCAATGACGGGCGATCATTGGATGGGGATCCGTGTGCGAAAAAAAATTCTCAAGTGCTAGGCAACAGATGGGTTCCTGGTACGTAGATGGACCCTTGGTACTTTCAGAGTGCATCTTTTTTCACACTTTGCACTAGGTTTCGTATACACTTCTATTTTGCTGTAGGGGTATGTGTCAAAATCAATTTTCACTATAGTGTGCGCACTAGCATAGCTTATCACAACCTATAGATAAATCATGAATTTCATGAAAACCTAATAATGAGCAACCTCGTGGAACATGGTCCGAACTCACGAAGAGCAGTCTCTCAATGTCTCATGAGATTTTGTTCAAATTTCACAAGGTTTCACGACATAAACCAGCTGGTGTAAAGTGAAACTTAATTATATTTTGACCTATGCTTGTGCAAATTAGGTGAAAAGGCGTGTGGGCGGCTAAGCATGGCGCAGATCGATACCTGGTGCAAGTAAAGTCTAATATACTCTTTAGCTTAGTCATGTACGTTTTCCAGTACCAAAAAGAAGTTTTACACCACTTCTTTACCATAGTAACCAGGCGTATCCGCGATGTCCATCCAGACAGCTACTAGATATATAGGGCAAATCAGATTAACTTGGAATGCTTGCTGATTCGCCAGAGGTGTGTTCAGCTAGTATTCAGATCAACACCGCCTCAATCAAATTGGTTGAAAATTAATCCAGACGCGCACATCAGATGAGTCAGCATCCGCGTACGGTTTCAACGAGGAAAGCTTACCGCATGCACGGATGCTTCAGGCTCCAGCCTCCCCGTCCCGTCCTGTGTCGCTTTCATGGTTTTTGTTTGGTGAGCTCTCGTACTCGAGCAGGTCCTCGTCAGCTAGTAAAATTATGTTTCTCGTCTCTTTCGATTCTACTGTTAGTCGTCAGACCTACGTCCAAGCTCCGATTCGCTCGATCGGCTCGTGCGTGGAAGATACAATAATAGCCGGCGCGCGGACCTCGCCGTCGACATCGCCGCCGCCGGCGAAGTAGGAAGCATCGTCGGCCCTCGTGTCGGTTTGCTCAGACACACTCAGGTCAAGTGCTTCGATCATCTTGAGAGACAGCAGCAAACCTCTCTAGGCCCTTTGCTGTGTATAGTACTGCTTGACTCTTCTTCAGTAAAAGAAATATCTGCAGATTTCAGACAAGGATCTACGGAGACAGCGATGGGTTGATGGCATGTCTGTCTGATGTCGCCACCGCCATGGATTCAGTTCAAGATGCACGTAGAAAAAAAGCTGAGGTCTCAAAATCTATCTGCACGATCGAAGAAGGCACAGGAGCTGATGGAAAATTCCTGCAAGACGCGCGTTTTCAATTTGCAGAAGCCAACGAGCTGAGATCGCCTTTTCCATGAGGGATATGATTTTTCAACAGTGACCTTAAATTAGCTCCTGCGAGTCTGCGTGCGACGCACATGAGGCACGCTTGTGGTCGACATGGAGCGCAGTGTATGCTGATTCACACGTGCGCAAAAAATTAAATGGAACGTGGGCCAACCAGATACTACCTCCGTATCGAAATATTTGTCGTCGTTGACTTTTTCTTACAACTTTGACCATTCGTCTTATTCAAAAAATTATCACAAATATGTAAAAAGGGTAAGTCAAGCTTAAAATAGCTACAATAGTAAAGCATGTGGCAAACAAAATGGATGGTACTTGCATAATATTTTGAATAAGACGAATGGTCAAAGTTGTAGAAAAAAGTCAATGGCGACAAATATTTCGATACGGAGGGAGTATATGGAAGTAAATGCATTGTCAAGATCTCTATATCTGAAACCTTGGAACGGTAATAGAACATGATTGCTTCTAACATTAGGTACAAAGTTTTCAATCCACATCATGAAAGTTTGGAACTATATAGGAGTACATCAATATATGTACAGAGTCTGTCTGATGCCATTTTTCATAGTTCAATGGTGGAGCCACATGATTTTTTAGTTGTGTATTTTCCAACATAAAATCCACAATGCTAAAAAGAAAAAACAGGGTCCCCAACGAGGAAGATAAAATTTGATGAAAACATACATAATATATAAAACTATATAACAAATTAAAAGAGACAATGTCAAGCAACCGGTCGCGTGGAGGGAAAGCGTGCCACCCTGTCGCCTTGCCTTCTTCAAGACCCCACCTACTTCTGGCTCCGCCCGCCTCCACCGCCCCCGCATACCTCTAACTGGTGGCCTCCGCCGCCTACCACCGTCGTCAATCATCTACTCCATCGCCTCCTCCTCACCCTCGCCACCAGCCCCGTCCATCGGAGGTCCTCCACCTCCCGGCCCTCCGCCTGGCGACTGTTGCCACCGTCGGTCTAACCACCGTATCACTATCCCTTCTAAACCCTCCGGACGACCCCAACCCCTAACTCGCCTAACCCAACTGGCGGCGGCGGACGGGTCATCGTATAAACTTAACGAATTAAAAGACTAGCAATAAACCATCGGTACTCATCTCTCTCCCTCCTATGTTGCTGTCATCAAGAAAGCATGTCCGTCATACATGAAGCGGTGGACTTGCTTTATAGATTTGGGGTGAAGGAGCAAGATATATGATGGCGATGAGATCCATGTTGATGAAGTGGAGGCAATGAACCCATCCATGGCAGGGCTGGACAAAAAGCTCATTAAGCTGCCCGATGGGTCTTACACAAATGTTATGATTACATTTATTTTCTTCTCAAACCAAAATTAGATGATTTTGAATGAAAGTCAATTTCAGCTCGACTCATTAAGCTCATTTTTGAATTTGGTCTCAAATATTATAAGAGATTTATAATAGATAAGAATAAATCAATTTTGAACAAATTTCCCAAAAAAAAGTTGTTTTAACTTGTATCCACCCCAGGTTCAACTATGAGCTCATCCATGACTATGGGATCTATAGAGAAATCAACCTTGAGCTCATTCAAATAGGCGGATATGGTAGGACCAACTGTGAGGTCATCCGTAGCGCGCGGTTAGATCTATGGTAGGATGTGCGGTGAGGACATCATCGACTGCAGCGGACAAAGGGTTGCCAAGGTGGACTTCACCGAGGTTGTGCCACCGAAGGTCTTCATTGAGATGCACGTGGCAGCGGAGGTAGAGCATCACCAGGCAGCGCTGGATGCTTGTCACTAGTAGTTTTTTTTCTTTTGATTTTTCTTCTTTTCCTGAAATGTTACCACTGCTGATTGAGTTGAGGTGAGGACTGTGAATTATAGTCATGTACTATATATCATTGTGGTGTCAAAACCAGGACTGGTGGATTTTGGTTTCTACTGGGATATGCCACTCTCCATGAGTGTTTGGAAGTTAAAAGATGCTAGAAGTTTGAGTATGTTATTTAATTAGGTTTCTTTCAATTTTTTTTAGGAAATTCCGAATCCATATATAATTTGATAGTTTGGAGATAAAGAAAGTTTGATATGCGATTTGAACGTTAAGGACATAGGGAGTTGTGATCCGAGTGGTGGCCCTGCACGCCGGACTTCGCCAAGTGCGGCATGCATCTAAGAACATAGAAAAAAAACACTTGACAGATAAATGTTCACCGTTAGGTCATACTGGTTTTGTACTCACTGGGATCGTGATACTTGAGAGAGACAAAACACACCTTTTTCTACGGGATGAAATTTCTATGGAGACGTGGCCTAGTAGATAGAGCAACGTTTTGCGTTTGGAGCATGCAAACGGGGTGGAGCAGACGTGGTGAGTTGGATTTCTGTGATTGGACGACACATCTGAATTAGCATCTTAAGCTAGAGTAGAGATGAATTCTAGGGTATCCTCAAACTTTAAATAAAATTTTCTGCCAAAACCATGCTTCCATTTAAAAAACCGTTCACACCATGATAGTTCACAATTAATACAATGCAGATAGTAGATTAATTTATTTTGAATTACTGAAAAGAAACATTTTTATTGTAGAAGTAGAGCATTGGAACATTTTTATTGATTCGATATGTTTTTATTTGTTCCACAACAACTTATTCTTATTTTTTGAATAATATGTTATTTTACTCTTATAATAATTTCTAAGCAATATTTTTTGCCATTTTTATTTATTTGAGAACTATTTCTACATTTTCCCGAAATATTTTTTCCAAAATATTTTATCTTGTACGTGTAACAATTTCTATATATTTATTATATTGAATGGGCTAATTAACTAATACATTTACTTAGCCTACTTTAGTGGGCTTGACGGGCTAACTAATATACGTCTACTTAGCTTCTACTTTAATGGGCTTTGACGTCTGTGAGCAGGCTCGTGGCAGATTTTGCAGGGCCAGAATAGTTTCATGAGTGTCTTTTTGCTAACTAAGCCTAGCCCGAAGCACTAATTGTGGGCCAGTTAATATCTGCGTTTGTGACCTACCGGCAACAAATATTGAGAAAGTTCGATGGTACTATGCATGGCTGTGTAGAAATCTCAGATCATGCGGTGTCACAGTCATCTTTCCCCATTTTCGAAAAAAAAATCATCTTCGCCAAAACTAAAAAAGCCAAACTGAAACTGAAAAGAAAATAATCATCACCCCAACCGCCGATGAACCCATGCATTTTATTTTGATGGAGGCAGCGATGGGTTGATGGCATGTTGGTCTGGTACTCGATCTGGTGTCGCCACCGCCATGGATTCAGTTCAAAGATACACGTGGAAGAAAAGCTGAGGTATCAAAATCTGCACGATATGGTCGAGAAGAAGGCAGGAGCTGATGGAAAATTCCTGCAAAGACGCGCGTTTTAAACTTGCAGCTGCGAACGAGATCGCCTTTTCCATCTGAGGGATATGCATGATTTTTCAACAGTGACCCTAGATCCTGCGACGCACATGCGAGGAGCCGCCCCTTAAGCGAAGTCACACTCGCACGTGCGCATAAAAAGAAACATGGGCCAACCAGATATATGGAAGTAAATGTACTGTCAAGATCTCAATATGAACCTTTGAAAAGTAATTGAACATTTCTGTACTTTGGTTGATGTTTCTAACATTAGGTACAAAGTTTTGAATCCACATTAATTATACATCAATATATACAAAGTCTGAGTGATGCCATTTTTCATAGTCGTGGTGGGGACAGGACTTTTGAGTTGGGTATTTCCCAACATAAAATGCATAATGCAAAAAAAAACTCTGGGTCCCAAATGAATGTTAAGGATATACATATGGAGTTCTGAATGTGTTTCGTATTTTTTTTAATTCGGAGTAGATAGTTCATTTTTAATATCGTTTTATTTCATAGTACTGAATATAGAAAGTTGTTATCTATTTGAAAGCTTTGTTTCCAAGATATGGGTAGAAATTAAAGTTTTCCAATCTGTTATTGAAAGTTGGGAGTAAATAAAATCTAAAGTTTGGGAAAAGTCAAAATAGAAAAGAAAACGACTAATCCACAACACTTGCGATTGGCTATCGTATGTCACATCTTTCGCCATTGGAAAAAGATTTGAGGTTCAGATCCAGCAGATATCCATATGAAATTTCAGCCGACAACTTACACGGACACACTGCACGAAAGAGACAGGCACCTTTAATTTTTCTCCTTCTATTAAAATTATAACGTACTAGTCATATGGTATATATGTTTGGATCATATAGATTAGAAATTAGCTTGATATTTGGATGCCAATTAGAAAGACTAAATATACACGTACTACTTGCTAAATTAATTGTGTAAGCAGCCATGGCTAATTGGCGGGTAGAAAATTGCCGAACTAATTATTGCATGTTTTAACTTGCAGCATTTCCGTTCAATTCGTTTCCCATCCGAAGGATTTTTCAATTCTGCTTGTTTCCCATCTCTGAAGGATTCTTCAACAGTGACCCATAATCATTTCTGCTCGTTTGCCCCGTCTCAATGATTTTTCAATAGTGACTTTGACTCCTACTGTACTACGCACGTGCAAATCTATCTCTGCAGCTGGGGTATGCCATCACCCATCACCAGCGTAAATATTTCTTAAGTAACAATAAGACTACAACCGACATCAATCTGATGAGCATAAGAGGAAATATAGACTTGTCAGATGGACTATTTTGCGCCAACCAAAGGAAACTGGTGGGTTAGGCATCAAAAACCTAGAAGTCCAGAATCAGTGCTTGCGGAGCAAGTGGCTATTCAAGCTGATAAATGAGGATGGTCTATGGCAAAAATTATTGAGAAACAAATATTTGCGATCACAAACTATTACTCAGGTTGAGCGTAAACCAGTGGATTCTCACTTCTGGTCGGGGTTGATGAAAGTAAAGCGAGCCTTTACAGATTTTGGTACCTTCCATTTAAATGACGGTAAGCAAGTCAGGTTTTGGGAGGACAAATGGTTGGGCAACTTTACTTTCAGACAGCAGTATCCGACCCTTTACAATATTGTTCGGAAAAAGAATGACACTGTTGCCACTGTTTTGTCCAGTATTCCTTTAAATGTGTCTTTTAGAAGAGCTTTAGTAGGACATGACTTAAATTTGTGGCACAACCTGGTTAGTCGCATATATCATATACAACTTAATGACACTGCAGATAGCTTTAGATGGAATTTAACACAATCGGACATGTTTAGTGTTAAATCCATGTATTTGGCTATGATTAATAATGTCAATGCACAGCATTATAATAGAATTTGGAAGTTAAAAATACCTTTAAAAATTAAAGTGTTTCTGTGGTACTTAAAAAGAGGAGTAATCCTGACGAAAGACAATCTAGCTAGAAGGAATTGGAATGGGAGTAAGCTGTGCTCTTTCTGTTCAAAGGAAGAAACTATAAAGCATCTCTTTTTTTATTGTCATATGGCACGGTTCCTCTGGAGAGCTGTGTAAATTGCTTTTAACCTGAGACCACCTAGTAGTATTAACAACATGTTGGATAACTGGTTGGTTGGGGTAGGGGATAAGATTAAGAATCAGCTGTTAGTCGGTGCATCAGCTTTATGTTGGGCAATTTGACTCAGTAGGAATGATGTGGTTTTTGGGCGCAACTATTCTCCAATGAAAACTTATTTGCAGGTACTCTTCAGAGGCACATATTGGCTCCGATTTTGGGCGCAACTACAAAGGTGTGAACAACAAAGGGATGCAATAAAGGAGGCATGTCAAACTTTAGAAGTCTTGGCAATGCGTTACTTCGCCCACCATGGATGGAGATTTAGCAATAGGATTGCTTTGTAATTCTTCCATAGCCTTATGGTGGTCTCATTTATTTTTGAACTTGTGTGAGAGCAGACGGATGTGCTGCTAGTTTGTAAACTTTGGCCGTAGGCTTTTGGTCAAGGCCGGATTTTTCAATCCATTATCTAAAAAAAGAAATAGATATTTATGCCGGCAGAGAGTTTCCGGTGGGTAAACAACTCATCGGCGTAAATATAATACCATTTGACCACCAATACGTATTCTTTCCGTGCATATTTAAGCCGAGCAAATCAAATAAGTTTCGCATCACGCCAAATGTTTGGCACGCAGTGGCCAGCTTTTGCCGTGTCCCTGCCTGCACGCCAGACTTGGCGAAGTGTAAGCACACAGAAAATAAAACACGTACTTAACAGATTAATGTTCACCGTCAGGTCATATCAAATTTGGCGGAACGAACCATGGAACTAACTTACGTACTTGAGAGAGACAAAACACACCTTTTTCTATGGGATGAAATTTCATATGGAGACGTGACCTATATAGAGGCATAGAGCAACGTTTTGCGTTTGGAGCAGGCAAACGGGGTGGAGCAGACGTGGTGAGTTGGATTTGTGTGATTGGACGACACATCTGAAGCATCGTAAGCTAGAGTAGATATGAATATATTCTAGGGTGTCTTCAAACTTCAGATACAATAATTTTCTGGCAAAACCATGCTTCCATTTAAAAAATCGTTCACACCATGATATTGTGCACAATTAATACAATGAAGATAGTAGATTAATTTATTTTGAATTACTGAAAAGAAACATTTTTAATGTAGAAATATAATAGCGCATTGGAACATTTTTGTTGATTCGATATGTTTTTATTTGTTCCACAACAAATTTATTTCCTGTGTTTTATTTTTTTAATATTTTATTTTACTCTTAGAATAATTTCTATGCAATACTTTTTTGATATTTTTATTTGTTTGAGAACTTTGGCCGAATTCTCTCGTACCTGTAACAGTTTCTATTTCTATATATTTATATATTGAATGGGCTAACTTTTTTTTAGAATTACACAGTATAACGCAGCGCTGACACACGCACTCACATTCACCCTATGAATACACGTACGCAAACCCTACCCGTATGAGCACCTCCGAAGAACTGAGCAGCCGGCAAATCTGGAGATTCCCGAAGTAACCATTGGCACCTCGTTGTCGACAGGAACGCCGCTTACCACTTAACGCATAGCGCCGGTAAATCATTGGGAAAATCCCAGGAAAAAGTGCGAGCACCAGGATTTGAACCCTGGTGGGTAGCTTCCCACTGGACTGTCCTGTCCTTGGACTACACGCCAATTCGCTATTGAATGGGCTAACTAATACGTCTACTTAGCCTCAAGTTTAGTGGGCTTGATGGGCTAAGAAATACGTCTACTTAGCCTCTACTTTAATGGGCTTTGACGGCTGTGACCAGGCTCGTGTGGCAGATTTTCCAGGGCCAGAATAGTTTCACGAGTGTCTGTTTGCTAACTGAGCCTGGCCCGAAGCACTAATTGTGACCCGGTTAATATCTGCTTAATTTTGTGACCTACGGACAACAAATATTGAGAAAGTTCGATGGCAACTATGGCTGTGTAGAAATCAGATCCTGTGGTGTACGTCACAATCATCTTTCCCCATTTTTGAAAAAAAAAATCATCTTCGCCAAAACTAAAAAAACAAACTGAAACTGAAAAGAAAATAATATCACCCCAACCGCCGATGGAGATACGGAGAAGAGAAAAACAACCCATGAATTTTATCCGTAAACATTCATGCAAGAAAATTATAGTATGATACTACTAGTAGTAGAGTTACATACGGAGTAGTAGATATGATTTCTCCTCCAAAAAAATTCCATGAGTCCATGACACACGGCAGCCATGTCCTCCCCGATCGCTGCTCCCCTATAAATAAGCGTCGCCGCCCTGCGCTCAGTTCTCTTTCTGTTGCCACTGCCATCCGGCCGCCGCTCACCTTCACCGCCTGCGCCGCCCACACCCATCCAGCCATCTCAACCGTCAAAACCGCCGACGGCTTCGCGGCGGCGCGGCTGTTCTCTCAGGGCGTCTCCTACACCTACGACGACGTGATCTTCCTCCCGGGGTACATCGACTTCCCCGCCGACGCCGCCGACCTCTCCCGCCGCGTGCCGCTCGCGGCACCCTGCGTCGCGTCGCCCATGTACACCGTCTCCGAGGCGGCCATCGACAGCTCGCAGGGGAACTCTGTTTACCAGCTCGACATGATCAAGCACGCCAAGAGGATGTACCCGGAGGTGGATTTGATCGGCGGGAATGTGGTCACCATTGCGCAGGCGCAGAATCTGATCGGCGCCGGAGCGGATGGGTTGCGGGTGGGGATGGGCTCTGGATCGATTTGCACGACGCAGGAGGTTTGTGCTGTAGGCAGAGGGCAGGTACGTACGATTGGTAAAAAAAATTCTCATCAATATGATATTTTGTTTTACAATGATTTATTAAGTTGAATTTGTTTGCTGCTTTAACTTTTAATAATTGAGTTGATTGGGCATGGTGAAGCTTTCGCTAATTTATTTTTGGGCTGAAATTAGGAAGGAATTTTAGTAACTCGTTTGAGTTGAATTTAGGAGGGAAACTGAATGGTGGTGGTAAATTTGTGATTGGTATAATTAGTTTGTGAAATGTGAACGAGTAGTCATGATAAATCAACACGGTGGACAAAGTAGAACCAGAGCATATCCGGCTGCATAGTTCTTCTATGTTTCAGTCTCCAACAAAGCTACATTCTGATTGGTTAGAAGAATGCTTTGTGTCTTGCTTTCTTTACTTTTTCAGAAAGGAGCAACATGCTTCATCAAAAATCACAGGCTTTTCATATCATAACCAGTGCTTTCTACAAAGTATCTTGGTTCTCTAATAGTGGATACAATTATAACCTACAGTGCCTGAAACATACAGTGTATTTTACATTTACCAACCCATAGTGGTAGGACCACATTTTTATCCTCCTATAATTTGCCACCTTTCCTTCCTTGAGGAGTTGAGGTGCAGTTTGAATTCTACTCTGCTCATGCCTTCTCCTTTTCTCTATTCATTGTGATAGGCTACTGCAGTTTACAAGGTCGCATCATATGCCAAGGATCATGATGTGCCGATTATTGCCTACGGTGGAATTCCATACTCTGGAGTCTGGACATATTGTGAAGGCTTTGACCCTAGGCGCATCTACTGTTATGATGGGTAGTTTCCTAGCTGGCAGCCTTGAAGCTCCTGGTGCTTATGAGTACAAGGTACAAGGTCCATTAGCTGTTTTAAATTTATTTTTTGTTTGTTAAGCACATAGTAATTGGACAATAAGCAGTGGGTCAATGACATGTCATCAGTCAGAACTCGGAACTCTTTTCACCTTTCGGGAAAAAAAAAAGATGTTTTGTTCATCCCACTTATGGGTAGTGCTTTAAAAGAGATTCCTCAGTAGCCAATACATAAGAGCATCACCAAGAGTGGCTAAAAATAAAAGTCTCAAAATACTAGTTTTGGGACCTTATCAAAAAATATTGGGAGGAAGAAATACCCTTCCAACCGACAGTCTCAAAAAATTAGACCCAAAAGCAGCCGCGTCATCCATTGTGGCCCTGTGGGGCCGCTACTTGATTTTTTTCGGTGGTGAACAGTAACTCGCGACTTTTTCTCGGTCCTTTTTTTCTGTGGGGCGGCGGGTGGACTGGGAGTTTTTTTTTCTCCGTCTTTTTTTTTTCCGCGGGGTATTGGGAGTTCGGAGAGTGAAGTAAATTTGGCTCAGAATAGTGTCGGTATTGGGCACGCGGAAAAAGTTGGGAACAGAATTAGGCACTGTTGGAATCTTGTTTTTTAGTTTTATGCCCAAAACTAATTATTAGGAGTGTTTATTGGGTGCCCTTGGAGATGCTCTAATGGCAGCATTTTGATCCACCAAATTAAGTAATGATCATAAAGTTAACCTAAGTGTGTTGTAAGCATGGTTTTAAATAGCGGGCTAAGGGGTTTAGCGGTTGGGGTCAAAAAAACAGCTAATAGCAGGCTAAATGAGGCTATAGCGGTTTTTAGCGGCTAAATTGTACATGATTTTAAATAGCGGTTTTCGGTCTCAAAAGGTTATAGTGGGCTATAGCGGGAGATTTAAAACCTTGGTTGTAAGTGAGTTTCTGCACTAGAATCCTAGCGCCAGGCAGACAGTCAAGTTCCACCTAGTTCATAGAGTAATGCTATGTTAAATAGAGGAAATTTGGCATTTAAAACAAATAATTTGACATTATCACCCATCCATGAGTTCCATGACGACAAGTCCAACTTTTTCATGTTTAATTTGTCTTTGTTTCATACATTGATCAAGTCCTAAACCACTCGAGGTGAAATGCCTAGGTGCTAGACAGGCTTGTGCTGGATCTGGTGCACAGGTGCCACTTTTTCAAACATATAACAGTGCTAAAACAGAGCCCCCAGGTGGAACTGGAACTTTGTATATGAACTATAGAAAGGAAGCACAGAGCTAAACAGAGTATTCAGTCCTGCAGTTGAACATATGTTGTCTGCAGAGTTCTGCCACTACTAAAACAACTGCATAGTCACAGGCAGTTGTGATTCTCACGTTTTCTTGTAGCCTGGAATCATTTGAAGCCTGCTTCTCACTTACCTTTTGTTTTATTTTATTTTATTTAAAACCAAATAGTCACAGGAGTCGAGCAATACCAGCTACAAGATGTTAGCGATGAATTGTGAAAGATATGGTATATCTGACTTGAGTTTCAAACGGTGCACATTTATTGTAAGAATTAGCTTAAATAGATGAGGTTCATCCAGAGAAATATCACCATATCCTAGTACTTCTTGAATTACATGAGATTTCTAGTGATGCATTTGCAGAGAGAACTTTACCTTCTGCCATCATATGTTGCTAATAACAAATTCTGCTTGTAATTATATATCTCCTTTAAGGACGGCTGTCGTGTCAAAAAATATAGAGGCATGGGTTCTCTTGAAGCCATGACAAAAGGAAGTGATGAGAGATACCTTGGTGACACGCTTAAGCTTAAGGTTGCTCAAGGAGTTGTTGGAGCAGTTGCGGACAAGGGCTCTGTACTGAGGTTCATTCCTTATACCATGCAAGCTGTGAAGCAAGGATTCCAGGACCTGGGCGCATCCTCCTTGAAGTCAGCCCGTGATCTTTTACGATCAGAATCTCTTCGACTAGAGATATGTACATCAGATGCAACTAAAGTGAAAAATACTATTCTCGTCTAGTCATCTATGACGCATTCACAATTTACTCTTAAAAGAAGGTCATACCATGGATCTTCATGTCTAATATCTTTCATTGATACAAGTACATTCATCCAGGAAAAAGACTAAACCTTGCCATCATTGAAATAAACAAATTAAGCCAAATACAGTGCTATTTTTGTTTCTTTTTGTTGGCCTAAATAGGAACTAGGAGCTTTGGTTCCCCTTTAAGGCTTTAACAACAGTAAGTAAATCTGCACCTTTTTCAGCCGTTGGCAACACCTTTTATTTTTATCCCCTCAGTTTGTCTATAAAATATCCACTGGTGATTTGCTTACCCACATAGTTCAACTGATATGCTGCTGCACATCCAACGCCGCAGTGGCATTGCTAAATGATGATACTATTTGATCTCCCACCTGTTGTTGATGAAAAAAAAATGTAATGCGTGTGATTGACAAACTGATCCTTGAATTCAGGTGAGAATCGGAGCTGCCCAAGTCGAAGGAGGGATCCATGGCCTTGTTTCTTACGAGGGCATCTCCAATGTATAGAAACACCCCCGATTCTATAGATAGGTCACACAATGATTTGATGTCTACTGATATATTACCAGCAATGTATAGAACTAGGGGTGGATCTATAAACGGATCCCACGTCTCCACCCTCTCTCTTTCTCTCTACCACTTTATTCTATAGGACCTGGTTCCATGCATGGGAGCGGGTTCCTTATAGAATCAGCCTCACAATGGCAAGAACCTGGTTCCATAGGAGAGAGAAACCTATAGAACCGGTATAGGACCGCCCATTGCGGACGCCTGAAGAAGGCATTCTGATGAGGCAGTGTGGCTGCTTTTGCCATGGACCACGGCGGACGTCTGAAATTCCAACTCCATTATGATCTTGTCTAAGCCTGGTGCCTCGTCTGAACCACTGTATCTGTATGTATACAATTCCGTGCATTATAGCTTTATGAGTTTTGCCTGCAAGCAGGGTGCCCAGCCAGCCACTGCTGTAAGTTGCATTGTGTTCTCATTTGAAAGACTGAATCCAGCATATTGGAATGAATTGAGAATCCATTGATGGATGATCTGCCGCCTCACCATGTCTTGTGCTATGGACCATCTGTGCAGCATAAGAGCTCTCGCCCCTCTGGCTGTGAGTTCGGCATCTGTGCTCTCTCGTGTTTCTTGATTCCCCTGTCATATATCTTTGACGACCATACATTGGTATGTTTGGCTGAATTGGCATCCAACACCGAGTTGGCATTGGGCCACAATATGCCACAAGAATATTGGAACTCAACACCGATAGTTCTTTCAACAATATCTTCAAAATAAACTAAAAATGACATGATCCGTAGGCACAGGAGGGCTAAAGGGAAAGACTCTGCATGCGAGTAGGGAGGCTACGTGTCGATGGACAAGGCAGCCATGCCATCGGACAGACGGGGCCGGTTACTGCTACCGATCAGTTCATGCAGCAGACAGTACTGTACCTAGCTGCGTAGTACGGAGTACTACACTAGCTACCACGTAGTAGTGACGCATCCGTGTCATGTTCATGCACGTTAGTCAGTGTCAGTGCAAGCAAGCTGCATGCCTTTTGTGCCTTGCAGCAGAGATAGAGGATGTCGATAGGGCAGGGACAAAGGAATACCACTACCTCAATCCATCAAAACGATCGTTACTGTTGCTAGAAATAAAAATACAGAAATCCACACTACAATTCACTTCATGCTCACAACTCATCTCAAGTTCATCTACTAGCATCATTGTCAAATCACACTACGACTAATCACTCATAAAGTTAATTTCTTGGATTTGAAAGCCTGCCATTTTAAACGCTACGCACGGCCAGCCAGCGGTCCTTGTTTAATAAGCCGCTTGTTATCCCGTTTATTAAACGTTTGTTTTGCCCAATAATTGGCTATATGACCGAGATGAACATTGCTTTTGCCAAGAACCATTTGAAAGATTAAAAAATCAATGCACACCAATTTAGTATATGTTACCTAAAAACTCTCCAAAGATATGTAGGAAAATAGCAGAGGGGGGAAACGTACTCTCAACGGGGATATTTGGACGACATATATGTTCACCAAGCGAGTGCAAAACACCAAGACATAATGTTTCTGAACACAGACGTACATGAACTCATCCATTTTCCGCATACAGTACCTTTGTGCAGCACGCACATTTGGCCGTGTACACAAAATTTGAAAGAAACAAAGATTAGATGAGTTGAACAGCAATGGCAGGAGTGCATCGTGCCCTAGCCAAACGAGTTGAACAACAATGGCAGGTAGAAGCCAGCCACGCCGGTGTTAGCTGTCGTCGTAGGTCCTCCGATGACACTGGCGTAGTACTCGCAGCACTCGAACGGCGGCACGCCGGCGAAGTACGGCTGCGGCGCCGGCGGCTCAGCAGCGGCGGCAGACATCAACGCCGTACTGCCATTCCCGTGCGAGCGCGCGCACCCGACGGCGGCGCCCGCATCTCGGTCCTGCTGCTCGGAGGCGGTGGCGCTAGCGCCAGCGCCGGCGCCGGCGACCCTGCCGCTGGCCTGCTGCTGCTTGCTGGTTCGTCTCTTCTTCTTCCGGCTGTAGGAGATCCCGCGCGCCCTGGCCTGCGCGTCGCGGACGTCGCGCAGGTACAGCCTGACGGCGCGCGCGGCGAAGGGGTTGGCGGTGGCGCCGCCGCTCTCGTGCTGCTGCTGCGCGGTGGCCGCCGCCGTCCCGCGGGCGCCGTGGCGCTCGTCGAAGCGCCTGGCGCAGCGGGCACTGGCACTGGCACGCCGCCTTCGCCCGCCTGCGCCGGCGCCGCCCGGACGAGGCCGCCGCCGCCGTAGGCCGGGCACGGCGGCGCGTGGACGCGCGTCTTGCCGAAGCGGTCGAGGTAGCGGAGGAACTCGAGGACGTGGGCGCCGCTGCAGCGCCGGCGCTGCAGCGGCGGGCGGTGCGCGCCCAGGTAGCGCGTGAAGGTCTGCCAGTCCCGGCGCTTCTGCGACTCGTACCGGCTCGGCCGCCGCGCCGGCGACGGGGAGTCGTCCACGCCGCCACTACCAGAATGATCAACATCTGCACCGGTTGGGAACCGGCTTTAGCACCGGGTATCCCAACCGGTGCAGATCTTCCTAGGCTAAAGGGGTACCCCTTTAGCACCGGGTTGAATAACCGGCAACCCGGTGCTAAAGGGTCCCTTTAGCACCGGTTCCAGACACAACCCGGTGCCAAAGGGCCTGCCCCGCAGCGCCTTTAGCAGGGCCTTTAGCACCGGTTCCAGACACAACCCGGTGCTAAAGGGTCTGCCTTTAGCACCGGTTGCTGTCTGCAACCGGTGCTAAAGGCCCCGGATTTCTTTTTTTTTTGCTTTTTTCAGTAGCCATGCATGCACGTCTATATACGTGTACATACGTATATATTCTAATACGTGTATTCTAATGCGTATTCGGCCGACTCTATATTCATATTAGCTGACATTTCATCAAAACAGAAGACATATATATTACAAAAGTAGATATTCATGCATGTCAACTCGAGTTATATATATTTAAACTGTATTTTCTACTTAATTAAGATTGACGACTTGTTGAACTGTCCGGCACGTCCTCCAGTACTGGCATGTGGAATTCTCCTCGGGGATTGACGACCTCGTCCCAGATCCATCCGACGAGCTGTTCTGCAATTGCGTCAATTCTTTCTAGCTCTAGAGACTCTTCCTTCAGGCTCAACATCTATAATTTACAAATAATTGAAAGATATTTAATCCGCCGAGTTGGAGACAATAATTGTGCACTTAATAATAATGGAAATGTGTTTATTATTACGTACCATAATATCGTGTTGTGTAAGCTTTTTATGTCCTCAATTTCACATGTAATCGCAAACATAGTATGCACATAAATTATTTCCCTTCCCCTGTTTGGCACACTGTCGACCAAAAGAAATTAAGTAAAATTCATATAATATATTAGCCGAGGCCTACATGTACAAATTACTTGCTTACCAGAAAGCCAATGTTCCATTTTAGTGTTTCATGTTGAATACCCGGGTGTTCTTGACGAAATTGATTCCAGGCTCTGCGAACAAAAAAATTGAGTTAAGTCATTGCGAGTGTAAGGGGTGAATTAAGTAGGGGAAAATATACGTCACCTTGTCATCATGTCCATGATGTTCTGTAGTTTTCCTATTGGAGTGTGCAATGAATCAAAGACGTTCACGACACCCCGGTCAGGACACAATATTATTAGGAACCAGTGGAATCTGTATACATGTATATATTATAATCAGAAATGAAATAGTACACAGACAGTATAAGAAGAAGCCTGTGTATGTACTCACTCGATGTTGTACGAGATTAGTATGGAGTCGCAGTAATTTTGTTTCTTAATATACTTGTATAGGTTTCCATATGTTTCCTCAGGATTCATCAATATCATTTCTTCACTTATCCTTCGAGGATCCACGAAACCAACGTCATATATTGAGGATCTCATATATATCCTGAAACCTTAGCCAGACCCAATCCTCGTCACCATTGTAGAAATCATGGTCCTTCACGCCTACTTTGATCATGCGCCGTTTATTCCTTCTTGATTCTTCCAAGTACCACTCATGGAATCGGTGCATCTTCGTCTGTAGCTTGCTCTCCATTTCAGGAGGGACCATAGGCTCGCCAAGCCTAAATGGCCACTTTAACGTTGTGTTTACAGGCACCTCTTCTTCCCCTAGTACTTGCGCTCTGGATAGTCCAGTCTCGGCCATTACTCGTTGCACGTTAATCTCGTCCAGAGATGGCAATGGACCCAAGGGCCGCTGAGGTTGCTCGCCGAGCTGAGGAACCTTTTTGGATGGGCCCGCCTCCTTATCTGCAGCCTTCCGCTTCCGGCGAGATTTCAGTAATGAGCGGTCATAGTCTGTTACTATTACTTCCTTCTGTTGACCCTTGCTCAAATTACCGAGGAATGACTTGACGACAGTGGGATTAAGCTTCGGCTCCGGCTCCGGTTTTTTCCTCCACTCGGCCATTTGCCTCTTTGTGTCTGCTTTGACCGAGACTTCGATCTCCTCTAGAGTCTTCTCACCCGCTCTTTTCTCTGGTGCGGGCTTCTCTCTGGTTTTCCGCGCCTTCTTCCCTGGTGGAGTGAGGGCAGAGGCTTTAGTGCGGCGTCCCCTCTTCGGCGAAGGGGGCGGAGATCTCCGCGGCGGAGGAGACGGAGACCTCTTCGGCGGAGGAGACGGGCTTGCATCAGGAGCTCCCGGAGAATCGTCATGATCCGGTGGATCTCTTGGAGACGGTGGAGGTGACGGAGGCTTGTTGGTAGCCACAGGTGTACCGGGTATGACGACGTCTGCCTTGCTCCATAGAATGATGCAGTGAGAACACTGACCGAGTTTTGTTTCTCCGTCACCTCCGGGGATGTCAAGTTCCAAGTCTTCCCAGTTGGTGACGACTTGCTCCACCTCAACAGGTACGTAACCATGTGGAATGTCATTGCAGTGCCATTTTTGCCATTCTTCCACACGTTTGGTCATACCGTATGCGACCTGATAATTTAGTAGTCACAAAGAAAGTTAGTAAATGAATGGTATTTACGGTGAAATGTATGCAGTACGAACTAAGGTCGCATACGTACCACCACAGCTAAGTTCTTCTGCCTGACGACAAGCTCGCACGCGGTCCGTTGAGTTATTTCATCCACGGGGTAACGGACCGGTTTGGCGGCCTGTGTGGAAGCGTGACTGCTTTGATATTGTTGTGGAGGGCTAATAAGGGCCGCATCTTGGAGAGGTGCATGCTCTGTGGAACCGGTCCCGCCTGGTGCATGCTCTGTGGAACCGGTCCCGCCTGCGGCTTGTTGGAGAGGTGCATGCTTAGTGGAACCGGTCCCGCCTGTGGCTTGTTGTATCTGCAGCCATGCTACCTTCATCCGTCGCTCCACCTCTGACTCCATTTCTTGGAGCTTTGAGCCCTGGGCGGCAACCGTTTGCTCTAGGTCTCTCACCCTCTGCTCATATTCGACCTTCTTCCTCGAACGGCTCCTATAGGTGGCGGCGTGCTCTTGGAAACCTTTCTTCCATGAGATGCTTGTGCCTACGCCGCGCGTCCGTCCAGGATGCTCCTTGTTCCCTAAGGCATAGGTTAGCTCATCTCTGTCTCTATCAGCAACAAATTCTCCCCTCTCAGATGCCCTGAGGATATCGAGGAGACGCTGAGTTAGTTCTCGCAAGTCCTCGGGAAAAACTAAGGAGCCGTCGATTGGGCTTAGGGTGCCTCCATGACCATAGTACCAATGCTTGGTCCTTGTGGGCCAGTCATGTGTCGCTGGAGTGATGCCTCTAGCATATAGATCTTCTTCCATCTTCTCCCATTTAGCGATGCTTGCCTTGTAACCTCCCGAACCCATCTTATGAGAGTACTTCTTATTTGCGGCGTTTCCAGCGTTTCTAGCGCTAGCCGTTGCACCCTCTTCGGAGGTTTTGTACTCAAGGAATGCTTCCCACTCGTCATCAGTGATCTTATACTTCTCAGGATCCGGGGCCTCTCCGGTTTTGAGAAAATGCGAGTACAACTTCTTCTTGAAATCTTGAAACAGAACCGCCATCTTCTTCATTGTCCAATCCCTCAGTTCTGCTTCATGAGTGCTAGGCCAGTCGAATATTGCCTTTAATTCCCTCCATAGCATCTCCTTCTCTGTATCGGGGAGCACGTACTCCTCAGTGGGGTCCGTGGACTTCCATTTTCTGATACTAATGGGCACATTGTCCCGTACAATTACCTCGTACTGAGATACAAATTTCTTGGCCACTTTTGGGGGCTCAACTGGCTCCCCGTCATCCTCCACTCGAGTGATGTGAAACTTGACATCCTTCAGCTTCTTCGTGGACGATCGTTTTGATTTCTTAGCTCGACTTGTAGAAGCAGAGGCGGCCTACAGAAATTACATATATACGAGATGATATAGAGATGGTATACATAATTGACATGTACAGTACAAATTTATGTTATCTATATACACACCTGACTAGACGAGGGCTCGTTACCGGCCCCTTCAATAGTGCTGCCCTGGACACGTTCGCCCTGGACATTGGCGGTCCCTTCAACATTTTCGGCCCTTGCAACATTGTCGCCCTGGATATTGTCGTCCCTTCCAATGATCCCCAACACATCATCCATGGACATTGGTTGGGTTACAATATTAAAAAGTTTATTCGCAAAGAACGTGTCGTTGTCCTCTTGCATGGGTGGGACAGGGCTGTTGTTGTCCTCTTGCATGGGTGGGACGGGGTTGTTGTTGTCCGCCATCTATAGAATTAAAAATAATTGATAAGAAATATATACAAAGCATACATATTCCCAATATTTCTAACATTTTCGCTAAGGGGGTCGGTGCGTGAAAAACGGATTCGCCAAGGGGTTCGGGTGCGCGGTGTGAATTGATTCGGTAAGGGTTCGGGTATGCGACGCGAAGTGGTTTGTTAAGGGTTCGGGTGCGTGACGCGAACGGATTCGCTAAGGGGGTCGGTGCACGAAAAACGGATTCGCTAAGGGGTTCGGGTGCGCGGTGGGTTCGGGTACGCGATAGAATTTTCGATAATAAACATTTTCGATAGTATACATTATACAAACATATAACATTTCCAATATACATTTAAATGAAGCACATATATTTCTAATATACATAGAATTTCCAATATACATTTAAATGAAGCATTTCCAATATACATTTCAAACATATAACATTTCCAATATACATTTCAATGTAAATATCTCCAATACACATTTCAACATGCCTATAAATAAACATGCATATACATTTACATTTTCAGCATATAAATATTTGCAATTTACATTTGCAACATTTTTCAATACATATGAAGCATGTATATTTCTAATAGACACGGCACGAAGGCCGGCTCAACGTGTTCGGCCATGCAAGGGTACCTGCACACACACAAACAGACACGGCACGAAGGCCGGCTCACACGTACACAACCACGCACGGCACGAAGGCCGGCATCACAGGGGACACAACTTCATTCACTCCGTCTATGAACAGGCTACACAACTTCCCAACACATGGTTAGCTCATGTAATTATATTAATGGGGTCAAAGCCCAGTTCCAAATCTAGCACAACAAGGGTTACTCCACAGCCCACCAATTTTACTACACCGAAATGCAAATTCACTTGTCAGGTAATGCCATCAACAATGTCCTTCCAATATCTCACAGCCAAACACTAATCTACAGGGAAAACAGGTTACCACTACTCCATAGACCATGTAAAGCAATTCCAATTCCAAATTCCCTTTTTGAGCAGTAAAACATGACTGTGTCCTAGAGTTCTACAACCAAACCAGACCTCCACAACTTTCACCAATCTAGCACAAGTACTGATGGGAACAGGACACAGTCGGGAAATTCTTCACCGAGCACAGGTGAATTCTGCTACTGAACCCTCCGCGCCTGATCAATTTCTTAACAATCTAACACAGGCAATCGGGCTAAAGCAGACGGGACCAAATCTATCTAGCAACACAGCGCGCGATCGAGAAGGTGGAGAGAGAGAGAGGAGGGGAACCCCAACAGACCTTGGTCTTGGTCTCGACGCGGACGTCGAGGGACTGGACGCGGGTGGTGAGGGACCCCGCGACGGGCGGCGGTGCGGGGACGACGGCGAGGGCGCGGGCGGCGGCGCGGGGACGGCGGCGTGGGCGACGGGCGGCGGGCGCGGCGACGACGGCGGCGGGAGCGAGGCGAGGAGGAGGGCCGGCGGTTTGGGGGAAGACGAAGTGCTGCGGGCGCGGGGGCCGGCGCGAGGCTATATAGATCCGGGGCATTTAGCACCGGGTGTAGCCACGACCCGGTGCTAAAGGCCCTTTAGCACCGGGTCTATACTGCACCCGGTGCTAAAGCCCCTCCCCCTTTAGCACCGGGTCTTCCCACCACCCGGTGCTAAAGGCCGTAACTGGCGCCAAACGAAAATTGGTGGGGGCCTTTAGCACCGGGTGCAGCCACGACCCGGTGCTAAAGGCCCTTTAGCACCGGGTCTATACAGCATCTGGTGCTAAAGGCCCCCCCCCCCCCCTTTAGCACCGGGTCTTCTACAACCGGTGCTAAAGGCTGTAACTGGCGCCAAACGAAAATTGGGGGCCTTTAGCACCGGATTTTAGATCAACCCGGTGCTAAAGGCCCCAAATTTTCGTTTGGCGCCAGTTTCCAAACCGGCCTTTAGCACCGGTGGCTACTATATGGGAATCTTATAAATATAGTTTTTAATATATAGTTAGTAATACTTGTTTTAATTCAGTTATTAATACCTATTAAAAATATATATTAAATAAGATAATCTTATAAATTACTAGAAAATCAATATAAAATGCTAGAAAATCTTATAAATTAATAGAAAATCTTATAAATTAATAGAAAATCTTATAAATTACTAGAAAATCTTATAAATTACTAGAAAATCTTATAAATTACTAGAAAATCTTATAAATTACTAGAAAATCAATATAAATTACATGGCATCATCGTTTACTCGGACACTAATAAATTTCCTCTTTACAAATGTTCCTTGATTGTGATCACGCCGTAGATACGGTGTCTCCTCCGCCGCTAACAGGATGCTTGGGTCATCAGCCACTTAGAATGGAGGCCGGCCATCGAGCATATCATAATCTTCATCCGTCTTGTCCTCAACTCCTACGATTTTTCTCTTTCCAGGAAGAACTATATGACGCTTTGGCTCGTCTTGTGATGGGTCCAATTGCTTACCCCCACCTTTCTTATCCGCCCCTTTCTTCGGTCTGCTAGCCATGTCCTTCACATAAAAAACTTGTGTGACAGCTTTGGCCAGGACGAACGGTTCGTCTAGAAAGCCAATCTTGTTTAGGTCCACTAACGTCATTCCATAGTCCGCTTCAACTTTAACACCTCCTCCAGTCAGCTTCACCCATTGGCACTTGAACAGTGGGATCTTCAAAGGTCCGTACTCTAGTTCCCATATCTCCTCTATGATTCCATAGTATGAGTTTGTATTGCCATTGGTGTCTGTCGCGTCGATCCGGACACCACTGTTTTGGTTGGTGCTTTTCTTGTCCTGGGCTCTTGTGTAAAATGTATACCCATTGATGTCGTATCCTTGGAATATCAAGATCGTGCTCGATGGACCTCTAGCTACAAAAGCTAGCTGCGCATCAATGCCCTCGACACCCATAAGACGTCTTCGCAACCAATCGGCGAAAGTACTATTGTGCAGACGCTGAATGAAGGCCGCAGACTTTGTTGAGTTTTCGTCCCTGAGAATCTGCATGTGCTCCTCGATGTACGGAACAACTAAGGTTGATTGTTGCAAAACTGTGAGGTGCGCTTTATGAAATGTCTCAACGTCCTTGATCACCATCGATCTTCTCCCTAGTGTGCCCTTTCCACCAAGTCTCCCCTCGTGATGTGATTCGGGCACACCAATCGGCATAAGATCGTCGACAAAGTCAACACAGAATTCAATGACCTCTTCTGTTTCGTATCCCTTAGCAATGCATCCTTCTGGACGAGAACAATTATGGACATACTTCTTTAGGACAGCGAAGAACCTCTCAAATGGGAACATGTTGTGTAGAAATACTGGGCCCAATATACGAATATCTTTGACGAGGTGAACCAATAGATGTGTCATGATATTGAAGAAGGATGGTGGAAATATCATCTCAAAGCTGACAAGACATTGCACCACGTCGTTCTGTAGCTGATCTAAATGGTCTGGATTGATCACCTTCTGAGAAATTGCATTGAGGAATGCACATAGCTTCACAATGGCTTTCCGCACGTTAACTGGTAGCACACCCCTGAGTATGACGGGAAGCAGCTGTGTCATCAACACATGGCAGTCGTGAGACTTCAGGTTTGTGAACTTCTTCTCTATCATATTTATTATTCCCTTAATATTGGAGGAGTAGCCAGACGGAACCTTGATACTGTTCAAGCATTCAAACATGCTTGCCTTCTCTTCTTTGCTGAGAGTGAAGCTGGCAGGACGCAAGTACTGGCGTCCTTTGTCTCTCTCTTCTGGATGTAGATCAGTCAGTTGCTTCAATCGTTTCAGCTCCTGACGTGCTTCCAGTGTATCTTTTGGCTTCCCATAAGTACCCAGGAAGCTTATCAAGTTCACGCAAAGATTCTTCGTCAGATGCATCACATCAATCGCGTTACGGACCTCTAAACGTTGCCAATAAGGTAGCTCCCAAAAGATAGACTTCTTCTTCCACATCGCGGCACGACCATCCTCACCCGTCGGAGCAGCCTGGCTTCCGTCTCCCTTGCCAAACACCACGTGTAGGTCCTTCACCATATCAAATAGCTCTTCTCCACTCCGGTGTCTCGGCTTTGTACGGCGGTCAGCATTCCCGCCAAAATGCGCACATTTCTTTCGTAGCTCATGCGCACATTCCCGCCAGGGGGGTAGGTTGTAGATACAAATAGTCACGGGCCAAGTGCTATGACTACTGCTCATTTCATCAAAAGGGTTCATGCCATCAGTACTTAAACCAAGCCTAACATTCCTCGCATCAGCATCAAACTCTGGGAATGCTCTGTCGATGTTCCTCCACTGGGATCCATCGGCGGGGTGTCTCAACATGCCATCCTGCTTACGTTCTTCTTTGTGCCAGCGCATTAGTTTGGCATGGTCTTTGTTCCTGAACAAACGCTTCAGACGGGGTATCAGAGGGAAATACCATATCACCTTCGTAGGGATTTTTTTCTTAGAACGCTCTCCCCCAACATCACCAGGGTCGTCCCGCCTGATCTTGTATCGTGCGCAGGTGCAAACTGGACAACGATCCAAGTGTTCGTACTGTCCGCGATAGAGGATACAGTCATTAGGACATGCATGTATCTTCTGCACCTCCAAACCGAGAGGGCAAACAACACGTTTTGCTTGATACGTCGTCGATGGCAATTTGTTACCCTCTGGAAGAATCTTCTTTACGAGTTTCAGTAGCTCCTCGAAACCCTTATCAGTAACACCATTTGCTGCCTTCCACTGCAGAAATTCAAGTGTGCTACCCAACTTCTTTAGCCCCTCTTTGCAATCTGGGTACAGGTCAGTCTTGTGGTCCTGCAACATGCGCTGTATCTTTTTCAGTTCCTTATCATTGCCGCAGTCTTTCTCGGCATCACGCAACATTTGCCCGAGTCCATCAGTAGGTTCATTTTCCTGAGCATCGCCTTCCCGAGCAACATCTTCCTCATCGGCATCACCCATTGCAGCATATGCAAAGGAACCATAGTATTGAGCCAATAACGGAATGTCGTCATCGGCCTCGTCTTCTTCATCTTCATCCATTAGAATTCCTCTTTCACCGTGCTTCTTCCAAATAGAATAATTCCTCATGAAACCGTGCCTCATCAAATGCACCTGAAGACAACCTCTTTGTTTGTACGATTGTATATTTTTACAATGGGTGCATGGGCAGAACATGAAACCGGACGGCGTCCTGTTAGCCTCGGCGGCATCGAGAAACGTCCTAAGGCCATCACGGAACGCCTGAGCGTGGGGGTCCCCGTACATCCATTGTCTATTCATCTGCATTATTAACCAATAACAAATATACAATACAATTTAAAGATAAAAAATTTAATATATAAATAAATACAAATTATAATATATATTCCATTATATAAATAAATTTCTAAAACTACATTACTATATTCATTAAATAAATAAATATATCTTCCGTTAAATAAATAAATAACTATTCTATCTTTTAATAAATAACTAATAATATATATTTCATTAAATTAATAAATAACTATTCCAACTTTTAATAAATAAACCTCTCTAATAAATAAAATACATAAGCCTTATAGCTATTCACAAGTCATACAAAACAAAATACTAACTAGCTTGTCTTCTCTCTCCATTTAAAACACAACATGAACACTCTCTCCACCATGAACTCAAGCTCTCTCCTCTCTCTCCTCCAAGAACACAAGCTCTCTCTAGCTAGCTTTACTTTGATTCACAAATCCCTCTATTTCTAAATCATAGAAGGATTACAAGCTAAATAAAACATTAGAGAATGAAAGAGTATACCTTGTAGTGCTCCTTACATAAGTAGAATCTTCACAAATTTTGAAAAAAATTTGGGCAGCACCTCCCCTCCCACGGCCGAGCAGCATGAACACAACGCCTAAGTGTTCAGCTGGCTCGGCCGGGGGAGGAAGAAGGTGTTATATACAAAAGACATTAGCACCGGGTCGTGGCAAGACCCGGTGCTAATGTGCACCAATTAGCACCGGTTGCAGCCAGCAACCGGTGCTAAATGGCCTCGGGCACATTAGCACTGGTTGCTGGCTGCAACCGGTGCTAAAGGGGGAGCATTAGCACCGGGTCTCGCCACGACCCGGTGCTAATGTGTCCGCCCTGACACCCCGCAGCGCCGCCCCCGCTCCTAGCCGTTGGACCCGGTGCTGAAGCCCCATCAGCACCAGGTCCAAAAATGGCCGAGGCGGAGGAGGCGGGCGGATGTGAAGCATTCTGGTAGTGCGCCGACGCTCCTCGCCGACGCCGACATCATCGATCCAGAGGACGAGAGCTATCTAGCACTCTAGCAGAGGGAGGGTACTTCCACGTTCGTTGAGGTTCCCAGCCGGCGAGGTACTGTCACACCCGGTTTTCTAGGCAAAACCAGGTGCATCTCATATGTGCGTCAGGATCAGTTTACACACATATGGTAGACGTCACAAGTGAATATCCATAACCTTGCATAATGAAAGAGTATTAAAGTGTGTTTATTACAATCTCAGAGTTGACTCAAATGTCACAGCGGAAGACTTAAATAAACGTTCATCTAACGAAGCAAAAGTGACTCCAACTCTATAGGCATTGACTGGGGGAGACTCGCCTAGAACTCCTCAAAATCAGTAGTGAAATCCTCAAAATTCTCCAAATCTGAGCAGCATTCCGGGTGTAGTCGATACAATAAAAGAAAGAAAGAAAACAAGCATAAGCACATGACGTACTCAGCAAATGTAATATGACATACAAGGCTGAGGCAAAAAGGTAGGCTGACCATACTGCAGTAAGCACTTTTAGTTGGTCAAGTTTTATTAAGCAACTATTTACTAGCAAATGAAAGTATATACCAACAACAAATTAATGAATGTCATATTCCCAACATATTCGAGTAACCACGATTTAGATCATGTTCAAGTATGTTCAAGTATGATTACTCAACTAATGAATGTCATAACCCTCCATAATGAGGTATGTCTCTTACCAAAGCCCACAACTCAAGAGGACCGAGCTATACCCCATCAACCGCCACCCCCCATGCCCCTTTCGGATAAAGCTACCATAAACCAGAGCACCTAATTAGTCAGTCAAACCCAGAGCCACATGGCACTCATGGTTGTACTGTTTTCCTAGGTGGTTCTCCATGTTCCAATTAAAAAGATATGACATTGTCCATTAATTGATTAAAAATGTAGTAATGGAACATAGAGTAGGGGTTCAATTAACCAATCCCAGTTGAGAAAGCTAAGCATCATCTACCATCAAAATTAATTAAGTAACCCAGTTTCAGGGACAGGAAAAATATAGTGGCTAGGCAAATCCTTAAATAGGAACCCATCAAATTAAGACACATGCACGGGTGGTGAAATTAATAATTATTAGGACATTTGCATGACATAATACACTTGCCTTCTTCCCAACTCGGTTGCTGCTCAAATCCTTCTCCAACAGTTGGTTCTTCAGAGAAATCCTCGAACTGGTCGTTTCCTAATCGCATCACACATTCACATGCATGGAAACAATACAAAAAATAAGAAACAGTACACCAAAAAATTCCAACAGAACAAAACAACAGCACGAAACTAATCTACACGTTACAACGAACGCGTGAGCGCGAGAATCACTAAAATCAGAGTTAAAACGCAAAAGATATGGATTTTCTAAGGTTCAGGGACTTGCTGGCAAAGTTTTAAAAGTTCCACGGGCTTAACTGCGAAAAACCAGGGGGTAAACATAATTTTGTATAAAAACTCGAGGGTTTTCATGTAAAAAGACAAAGCTTGGACCTCGGGCACAATTTTAAAACTTGCAGGGGCTAAAACAGAAGAAAAAGGACCTATTTGGAATTATTTTTGAACTAACTAAGACCGCGGGTTGATTTTGAAAAACTTCAAGGGCTCTTTTGCAAAATAGCCAGCGCTGACCGTTACGCGGTCGGATTGACTCGGGCTGGATCTATCGCGAGCCGTTGGATCTTGATCTGACGGCCACGGGCGAATCGGGCGGAGGGGAGACGCCGGCGACGGCCGGGACGGCGGCGCCGCTTGTTCCCGCAGCGGAGCATCGCCGGAGTAAACACGTTTCGGCGCTACGACGCACGGATTACGACGGGACTTGGACGTGGAGAGAGAGGAGGGAACGGCGAACTCACTGGGCTGGATCCCGACGAGGGAAGAGCAACGACGGCGACCGGCGATGATCGACGGCGGACGGCGGTGCTGCGAGTTCGACGACGAGCTCAATTAGCGTGGAGCGCGGCCAAATTCGAGACAAGAACGCGAGGGAGAGGTGCGGGTTATCGAGGAGAACCTCCTGGAGTGCTTCACGGCGAAGGAGCGGCGGCGACGGCGCGAATCGACGACGGCGGCGCTCGGCTCGGTGATGGCGGCGGCTCGGGCGCTAGGGTTGCGAAGCTCGGCTTGTTTTGGTTGGAGGGGAAACAGCAAGGGCGGCGGCGCTTTTATAGGTGCGGAGCGGGGGCTCGGGCCACGCCTTGGCGTTCGTGTCTCGGCCGGACACGGCGGCGCGGCGAGCTCGGACTCGGCCGAGGAGTTCGGGTCGGCGACGGGAGGGAGAGGAAGAAGCTGACAGGTGGGACCCACCTGTCGGCGAGAGGAACAGAGAGAGACGGGGGAGGAAAAGAGCGGGCCGGTGCTGGGCCTAAAGGGAACCGGGCCGCAAGGAAGTAGGGCCGAGGAAAGAAAAGAGTGCGGGGAGGAAAAGCGAGCGGGAGAAAAAGTCCAGGGGGCACAAACGGACTTCGCCGAGAGTTCAGGGGCCAAAACTGAACTCAGCCTAGTTTAACTTTTCTAAAACTCAAACAAAAGCAAATCAAATTCGAATTTAAACAGAATTTAAATTCCAACTTGATTTACTAGCAACCAAAAATATATGCACCAGCATGAATGCAACAAAAACTTATTTTGACTAAAATAATTATTTAAGGTGATATTTAAATTGATAAAAAGGCTAGAAATTCCAATTAAATCCTAGAAAATTTATTTAAGCCTTAATAAATCCTAGAAAAATTCAAAGGGTTGCTACAATTTAATTGTGATGAATTTTAGGGTGTTACAAACCTACCCCCCTTAAAGAGAATCTCGTCCTCGAGATTCGGATGGATTAGAGAAAATCTGAGGGAACTCTGCCATCAACTCATCCTCTCTTTCCCAAGTTGCCTCGCTTTCCGCGTGATGACTCCACTGAACTTTACACATCTTAATCACCTTACTCCTAGTAACTCTTTCAGCAGTTTCCAAAATCTTAGCTGGGTATTCCTTATAAGTCAAATCCTCTTCCACATCCAACTCATCCAAGGGTAATTCTTCCTCAGGAACTCGAAGACACTTTTTCATCTAAGAGATATGGAACACATCATGCACATCTGACAGTCTGGCTGGCAATTCCAATTGATAAGCAACCTCACCTTTTCTATCAACAATCTTGAAAGGTCCAATGAAACGAGGAGATAATTTTCCTTTCACCTTAAACCTTCTCAAACCTCGAATAGGAGATACTTTCAGATACACATAATCACCTACTTCGAAAGTTGATTCTCGTCTCCTTGTGTCTGCATAGCTCTTCTGCCTGGACTGAGCCGTTCTTAAATTCTCTCTGATAATCTGAACCTGTCTTTCTGCTTCCTGCAGTATCTCTGGACCAAACAACTGACTTTCACCTGTTTCACTCCAATACAAATGTGTCCTGCACTTTCTACCATAAAGCACTTCGAAGGGGGCCATCTTTAGACTTGCCTGATAACTGTTGTTATACGAGAACTCTGCATATGGAAGTCTGACAAACATCGCACAATGCCACATGGGCAGCCACATCCCTTTTTAGTCCATACCACCAATACCTTTGCTTCAGATCCTGGTACATCTTGGTGCTTCCAGGATGAATAGAATATGAGGAATCATGAGCTTCCCTCAATATCTGCTCTCTGAGAGACTCGATATCCGGTACACATATCCTCTTTCTAAACCAAATTGTACCTTGATCATCTTCGGTGAAGTCGGGAGCTTTCCCTGCTAACATGGTTTCCTTGATTTCCTTTATCTTCTCATCCGTAAGCTGACCCTTTCGAATTTCCTACTCCAGTGTAGACTCAACTTCCATTGTCACACCTTCTGTCTGATTTAGGAATCTCAAGTTCAGCTTTTCCATCTCTGCAAGCAACTCAGCTGGTAACTGGCGACTAAACATTGCATTTAATTGTGACTTCCTACTCAACGCATCAGCAACCAAATTAGCCTTGCCAGGATGATAGTTGATTCCCATATCATAATCCTTGATCAACTCCAACCATCTTCTCCGCCTCAAATTCAGATCCTTCTGAGTAAATATGTACTTCAGGCTTTTATGATCGGTATACAGCTCACATCTGTTACCTAGAATATAGTGCCTCCAGATCTTCAAGGCATGGACAACAGCTGCAAGCTCCAGATCATGAGTATGATAGTTCAGCTCGTGTTTCCTCAACTGCCTGGATGCATAGGCTATAACTCTGCCTTCCTGCATAAACACACACCCAAGACCTCTACGAGAAGCATCACAATAGATATCAAAGTTCTTGTGAATATCTGGCATAGCAAGCACTGGGGCTGTAGTCAACTTCCTTCTCAACTCTTCAAAGCTGGCCTGACACGCTTCTGACCAAACAAACTCCTTGCCCTTCTCTAATAGCGAAGTCAGAGGTTTCGCTATTTTAGAAAAGCCTTCAATGAATCTCCTGTAATATCCAGCCAATCCCAGAAAACTTCTGATCTTAGAGACTGTGGTAGGAGGTTCCCAATCCAACACATCCTTGACTTTACTTGGATCTACTGCAATACCTCCATCAGTAACAACATGACCAAGAAAAGACACTTGATTCAACCAAAACACACATTTACTAAACTTGGCATACAACTGGTTCTCTCTAAGAGTCTGCAACACCAATCTCAAATGCTCCTCATGCTCCTCCTCATTCTTAGAGTAAACCAGAATATCATCAATAAACACCACCACAAACTTATCCAAGTACTCCATGAACACCTTATTCATCAGGTACATAAAGTAGGTGGGTGCATTTGTCAATCCAAACGACATCACAGTATACTCATACAATCCATACCTGGTGGTGAATGCTGTTTTAGGAATATCGGAACGCCTGATCCTTAATTGATGATAGCCAGATCTCAAGTCAATCTTGGAGAAAACCTTAGCTCCTCTCAGCTGATCAAATAAGTCTTCAATTCTGGACAATGGATACTTATTCTCGATGGTTACCTCATTCAATGAACGATAATCCACACACATCCTCAGAGTACCATCCTTTTTACCCACAAAAATGACAGGTGCTCCCCAAGGTGAAGAACTAGGACGAATGTAACCTTTATCCAACAATTTCTTAAGTTGTTTCTTAAGTTCTTCTAGTTCATTAACAGCCATTCTATAGGGTCTTTTAGAAATAGGAGCAGTACCAGGTAAAAGCTCAATAATAAACTCAATGTCTCGTTCGGGTGGCATACCTGGCAAATCATCTGGGAAGACATCCGGAAACTCACAAACAACTCTGATATCCTCCAAAGGAACACCACTGGCCTGATTCACTGAGTAAGTTGAAGCTGAGGGTTGTGTGGCTCCGAATTCAATCTTCTCTCCCTGAGGGCTAGTCAACAACACGGACCTCTTGGCACACTGAATGACCGCATTAAAAGCAGCTAACCATCCCATTCCAAGTATGACATCAATTCCCTCAGAGTTCAGGACTATCAAATCAGCAGGAAAGTCTACCCCAACTATTTTCAGATTAACTCGGGGACAGATAAAATTGGCTTTCATGTTTCCACCAGGAGAGCTAACTAGCATGGAATTTTTCATAGGAACCATAGATATATTATACTTAGCTACGTACTGAGCAGTAATAAAAGAATGGGATGCTCCAGAGTCGAATAAAACTGATGCAGGGGCTGAGTTGACAAGGAACATACCAAGTACCACATCCTGGGCCTCCTACGTCACCTTGCCCCGCATCTGATTCTGCTGGCCCTTGTTGCTCTGGGGCGTCGGGTTCACATTCATGTTCTGCTGCTGAGGGGTATTCTGCCTAGGTGCACTGCCACTCTGGTGCTATGGGGTCTGAGCATTCCTCTTAGGGCAGTTGTGGGCAAAGTGGCTGGGATCTCCACAAATGTAGCAGGTACGGGGAGTAGGAGCACTGCCTGGTGCAGGGGTCTTCATTGGAGTCTGAGTCGGGGTGGTCTGGCAGTTCTGCTGAAATGCTGGACGCTGAAGTGGAGGTGCTGACCGCTGACCCTGACTCTGCACAAAGTTACTCCCTTGCCCACCAAAATGAACAGGCATGTTCTGCTGAGGCTGCTGGAAACGAGGGCGGGTGTTACTGCTTGACTGTCCTGAGGCCATAAACTTCCTCTTCTGCTCTCCCAACTCACGACGCTTGCTCTCCAAGCCAATAGCCTTATCCAGCAGCTTCTGAAATGTTGGGAAGGTATGAGACATGAGTTGATATTGGAGCGGCGGGATCAATCCTTCCAGAAATCGCTCCTGCTTCTACTCATCATCCTTCACCTCATCTGGGGCGTAACGGGACAACTGGATAAACTTATCCCGGTACTCGCTGACGGTCATCCCACCTTTCTTAAGTGAGAGGAACTCCTTCTTCTTCAGCTTCATGACACTAGCAGGAATATGGTGGCTCCTGAAGTTGGTCCTGAACTCCTGCCAGGTGATAGCATCAGGGGTGGCATGAGCAGCAAGATACGCATCCCACCAATCTGAAGCTGATCCTTCCAAGCGACCTGAGGCATACAGAACCTTCTCCCTGTCATTACACTGAGCCATATCCAGCTTCTTCTCAACAGTCTTCAGCCAATCATCCGCATCAAGTGGATCTGCAGAGTGGGAGTAGGTAGGAGGTTTGTGACTCATGAACTCCCGGTGCTTGTCTCTCTGCTGGTTGTTGTTGTTGTTGTTGTTGTTCTGTGCTTGCATGGCTGCCAAGGTATTAGCCATGCCCTGGAGAATCTGAGTTTGGTTGGCGAGGATCTGATCCATTGCTACGGATGCTTGATTCGGCGGAGGATTTGGATTGGGGTTGACACGTCCTTGATGATTCACAGGTGGTTGATCCACTCCACTTCTAGACCTGGTGTTTACCATCTGGTGGTTAGAATATGAGGTTCAGAGGGTGGTAAAAAGATATAACTCAAATCATGAACAGATAAGAGTTAATGTAGAACGAGTTGCCAATGACGGGCAAATCAAATTCTGAAACAGATTTTGTTCGTCCTAATTAAACAGTCGTAACTCTCATTCTATCTATCCAAAAATCATGATCTTTTGTCTGAACGTAGGCTATAAAATTCTGAAACTAACCCAACTTGAATCACCTCAATCAGAATTTTGTGGCTCGAGGTATAAAATAAACAAGACAGCTGTGTCAGGACCACGGGACAGATTCTGGTTACTCCAATAAAACCATTATATCTCTCTGCCAAAACCTCCAAAAATCACGAAAAATTCCCAGAACCTAGGTTATCAAGTCCTTAATCCAACCCAACTGGATTTATATCAAACGGAGTCCTGAAGCTCCAGAAACAATTCGGACAGTACCCGGATATCATGCAGCAGCGAGAACAGATTGTCGCATAACATGATTTATATGAGGGGTACAATTATATGGATAAAGTGATAGTTAAGTGATAAGATCAGAGACCAAAATAAACCCAAACTAACTAAATTTATTTATTTAATAATTACTCAATTGTGGTCATCACTCCACAATTAAGTTCAATCATTACAAAGATCCAAATCACACACTTAGCACGAAAGCAAACATCTCTACCACACTTTCAAACCAAACTAAATTACACACTAAGCACGAGTCTTCAACGCTTCTAAACGTACTGAACTAACAAAAGAGAGGGTATCCTATCTTAATAGGTTTGGGTGAAGCAACGAGACTATCCACCAAGCACTGTCTAGCGGGGCGGTGAATGACCCATCAACCCTTCTATATCTTCATCCAAGGGCGGAAGTGCTTCTCCCTTGAGTTCAGCTATCAGCCTCTTGTTCTTCCTTCGTTCAGCAGCGAGTTTTTCATGCACTTCTTGTAGCTCTCTTGTGGTGTCATCGGCGTGCACGTTGAGCATCTGGGTGAACGCCACCTGGACGTTGAGTGTAGAGTTTACGCCTGGCGGTTGTGGCACAACCCCAGTTGGAGCGCCTTGCTGCCTTCGAGGAAGATATGCCCAAGCAGTGTGACGTACTTCAGCAGCCTCCTCATGGCAAAGCACAGAAAGTGCCCGCCTGGCTGCATCCTGGATTCCAGCTTCGAAGGTTGATCTCATGGCGATGGCATGGTGCACTGCAGCCTCTTTGGTTCCTCCATACTCATAATCAGGCTCCCTGATGTATACAGCGACTTCCCAATCCTCTGGGTGATCTGGATGTGTCCTCTTTCTTCCACAATATTCTATCTCCACTGGGTAGTTCAGACGTTCGAAGAGCATTCGAAGCATCATCGGGAACCCACTGTTGCCTCCGTCGTGGTGGTGAAAAGTCACTACCCACATGTCAGACGGTGGAGAGGGTCCTTCACTTCCTTCAGATCCAGCTGGAGCATTCCCTCCTGAGTTAACTTCTTCGTCCATTACTTCCATCTCTTCAGGTTCCGGTTCCTCTTCTTGCACCGAATGCGACGAAAAAGAGGAAAGAGTGCTAGCCAATCTACGAGCACCTTGCCTTGTCAACACCATCTATGGTTTAAGCAAGAAAGGGGTGAGAACGGTTCTAAAGACATCAAAACCAGGTGAGATGGTGAAAAAGATAGACCAGAAAACAAATCAAGGAGGAGACAATTATCAATGACCTGGATTAATAGCAAATTAAACCAAGAATAGATAGACCAAGAGTAGTTAAGCAAAATAATCCTTAGAGAATGACCATTGCTACCTAGGCTTGCGTCCTACAGTCAACATAGCTCTGATACCACCTCTGTCACACCCGGTTTTCAAGGCAAAACCAGGTGCATCTCATATGTGCGCCAGGATCAGTTTACACACATATGGTAGACGTCACAAGTGAATATCCATAACCATGCATAACGAAAGAGTATTAAAGTGTGTTTATTACAATCTCAGAGTTGACTCAAATGTCATAGCGGAAGACTTAAATAAACGTTCATCTAACGAAGCAAAAGTGACTCCAACTCCACAGGCATTGACTGGGGGAGACTCGCCTAGAACTCCTCAAAATCAGTAGTGAAATCCTAAAAATTCTCCCAATCTGAGCAGCATTCCGGGTGTAGTCGATGCAATAAAAGAAAGAAAGAAAACAAGCATGAGCACATGACGTACTCAGCAAATGTAATATGACATACAAGGCTGAGGCAAAAAGGTAGGCTGACCATACTGCAGTAAGCACTTTTAGTTGGTCAAGTTTTATTAAGCAACTATTTACTAGCAAATGAAAGTATATACCACCCAAAAATTAATGAATGTCATATTCCCAACATATTCGAGTAACCACGATTTAGATCATGTTCAAGTATGATTATCATGTAAGGGTCCAGGCCGCTCTTGACCGTGAGCACGGCTGTTATAACAGTTTTACACTCTGCAGAGGTTGTACACTTTCACCATAAGCCGTGATTCCCATTGCCGAAGCATTGTACCCTTCCCACACAACGTGGACCGAATACTGGGTTTCACTATGAGACCTTTACAAAAGCACTCTAATAAATGATAGCCCGCTAAGGTTTCCGGTTCAGAAGCAAAGCATAACCCTCCCTAATGAGGTCTGTCTCTTACCAAAGCCCACAACTCAAGAGGACCGAGCTATACCCCGTCAACCGCCACCCCCCATGCCCCTTTCGGATAAAGCTACCATAAACCAGAGCACCTAATTAGTCAGTCAAAGCCAGAGCCACATGGCACTCATGGTTGTACTGTTTTCCTGGGTGGTTCTCCATGTTTCAATTAAAAAGATATGATCTTGTCCATTAATTGATTAAAAATGTAGTAATGGAACATAGAGTAGGGGTTCAATTAACCAATCCCAGTTGAGCAAGCTAAGCATCATCTACCATCAAAATTAATTAAGTAACCCAGTTTCAGGGACAGGAAAAATATAGTGGCTAGGCAAATCCTTAAATAGGAACCCATCAAATTAAGACACAGGCACGGGTGGTGAAATTAATAATTATTAGGAAATTTTCATGACATAATACACTTGCCTTCTTCCTAACTCGGTTGCTGCTCAAATCCTTCTCCAATAGTTGGTTCTTCAGATAAATCTTTGAACTGGTCGTTTCCTAATCGCATCACACATTCACATGCATGGAAACAATACAACAAATAAGAAACAGTACACCAAACAATTCCAACAGAAGAAAACAACAGCACGAAACTAATCTACACGTTACAACGAATGCGTGAGCGCGAGAATCACTAAAATCGGAGTTAAAACGCAAAAGATATGGCTTTTCTAAGGTTCAGGGACTTGCTGGCAAAGTTTTAAAAGTTCCAAGGGCTTAACTGCGAAAAACTAGGGGCTAAAACATAATTTTGTATAAAAACTCGAGGGTTTTCATGTAAAAAGACAAAACTTGGACCTCGGGCATAATTTTAAATCTTGCAGGGGCTAAAACAGAAGAAAAAGGACCTATTTGGAATTATTTTTGAACTAACTAGGACCGCGGGTTGATTTTAAAAAACTTCAAGGGCTCTTTTGCAAAATAGCCAGCACTGACCGTTACGCGGTCGGATTGACTCGGGCTGGATCTATCGCGAGCCGTTGGATCTTGATCTGACGGCCACGGGCGAATCGGGCGGAGGGGAGACGCCGGCGACGGTCGGGACGGCGGCGCCGCTCGTTCCCGCGGCGGAGCATCGCCGGAGTAAACACGTTTCGGCGCTACGACGCACGGATTACGACGGGACTTGGACGGGGAGAGAGAGGAGGGAACGGCGAACTCACTGGGCTGGATCTCGACGAGGGAAAAGCAACGACGGCGACCGGCGACGATCGACGGCGGACGGCGGTGCTGCGAGTTCGACGACGAGCTCAATTAGCGCGGAGCGCCGCCAAATTCGAGACAAGAACGCGAGGGAGAGGTGCGGGTTATCGAGGCGAACCTCCTGGAGTGCTTCACGGTGAAGGAGCGGTGGCGACGGCGCGAATCGACGACGGCGGCGCTCGGCTCGGCGATGGCGGCGGCTCGGGCGCTAGGGTTGCGAAGCTCGGCTTGTTTCGGTTGGAGGGGAAACAGCAAGGGCGGCGACGCTTTTACAGGTGCGGAGCGGGGGCTCGGGCCACGCCTTGGCGTTCGTGTCCCGGCCGGACACGGCGGCGCGGCGAGCTCGGACTCGGCCGAGGAGTCCGGGTCGGCGACGGGAGGGAGAGGAAGAAGCTGACAGGTGGGACCCACCTGTCGGCGAGAGGAAGAGAGAGAGACGGGGGAGAAAAAGAGCGGGCCGGTGCTGGGCCTAAAGGGAACCGAGCCGCAAGGAAGTTGGGCCGAGGAAAGAAAAGAGCGCGGGGAGGAAAAGCGAGTGGGAGAAAAAGTCCAGAGGGCACAAACGGACTTCGCCGAGAGTTCAGGGGCCAAAATTGAACTCAGCCTAGTTTAACTTTTCTAAAACTCAAACAAAAGCAAATCAAATTCGAATTTAAACAGAATTTAAATTTCAACTTGATTTACTAGCAACCAAAAATATATGCACCAGCATGAATGCAACAAAAACTTTTTTACTAAAATAATTATTTAAGGTGATATTTAAATTGATAAAAAGGCTAGAAATTCCAATTCAATCCTAGAAAATTTATTTAAGCCTTAATAAATCCTAAAAAATTCAAAGGGTTGCTACAATTTAATTGTGATGAATTTTAGGGTGTTACAGGTACGAGCTTAATATAGCAGTCGTCACTAGTCAGGTCGATCGGTGACGCAGCCGAGGCAGGGGACACGATGACGCCGCTGCAGCAGGCAGGCAGGTCGAGCCGTCGAGGACGGCGGCATGCATGCAGGGGCAGGGCTGGCGGCAGGTGTGCTGCCACCGAGTAGATGCGACAGGGCGGGTAGGGGCTCGGGCGCGGCGCGGCAGGGTGGAAAAGGTGGTGATGGCGTCAGGAGTGTCAGAGGGCGGCGCGGGCGCGGCCGGGACCGGGCGGCGGGTGGGCCGGCCGGCGCGGCCGTCATGTCAAGTCCATCCGTCGGCTAGCTGCTAGGGCCAGTACGGACGACGCATGCTGCAGTGCCAGTGATCCATCTCTGACGACGTTTGATTTGACTGGCCGACGACTGGGCCGGGGTTGGGGGCGCCGGCCGGGCGGCAGGCGTCGCTGCCACTCCTCGCGCTTCTCCGATCGATGATTCAGCGATCGAGCAGTGGGGACGGCGGCGGCAGAGATCGATGCACCTGCCATGCCAGTAGGTACCAGACTCGCGTCTTTGTCAGTAGCAGTTCGCCTTTTGCTTTGGATCGTGTGACCGCTGCATGCTGTGCCTAGCTTTATCCGTCCATATATATTATTAATCGGCAGTGGCGGAGGACAAACATAATTTAAGGTATGGCGAACAACAACTAGAAAACAAAGGCCAAAAATTTTTGAGACAAATTAACGATGTGGAAAAGCTGCAAATAGATTAAGTATATCATAATACTGTCTTTCCATTCTAGTATTTCCTTTCTGTTCGAATCCATTTTGACGCACACAGAGATACAGCGAGCAAAATAACTGAATCGCACGGCCCGTTCGTCGTCTTGTCCCCTCTTTGAGCTCGAACAGCAACATTCATGGCGCTGGCGTGGAGGCCAACTAAAGTAGGAAATATCAGGGGCACTCGCTGCAAAACCGAGTCCTCTGCCCCTGTTAATCGGTGCCTTTTTTGCATGGGCTGAAATATCGAGTACTCCCTCCGTAATGGTAAAGAAAGCCGTTTAGGACAGCGACACGGTCTTCAAAACACAACTTTGACTACTTATTTCTATAAAAATATTTATCGAAAAATAATACATGTATATTTTTATGAAAGTATTTTTCAAAATAAATCTATTCATATAACATTTACAATTTCAAACTCAACAACTTAAAAGTTATTCATGATTTATATTTCCAAAGTTTGACTCAAATCTTGTCATAAACGGCTTTCTTTACCAATACGGAGGGAGTATTGGCCATCTTTGAATGCGCGGTGGCAAGTTCTACATTGGCCATCTTTCATTGTTGCATTTGCATTCCTCTACGGTATTAGAGCATTGATAAAAATTACATTTTTTTCTAACTGTCCGTAGCTTCTAACCCGTCCATCCAAGTTTAAGTTATCGACTAAATAAATATGCATGTAATAAATGATGCTATTCTCAATACTTGACGATATATTCATCGATAGAGAAAACAACGTTGGTTGGGTGCTTTGAGGTTTTGTAATAAGAATATAACTTCTTGGATTAATATTTTTGGCCAAATAAGCATAAGTAGGCAATCACAATTTTTGCATAAAAGCTCAACCAATATAATACCTCTCAGTACCAAATAATATGGTAATGCACTTTATAACTATATTTTCCAAACAAAAAAAAGAAACACCAATAACGTAACAAGATGGGAAATGGATTAGTTCATTAGGATGCACATTTTATTTTAGCATAATATTCGCGTAGCCAGGATCGTCCTGTTCTGAAAAGGATGTAGGTAGGATGACGTCATAGCTGGCCGGGGATGATCGATCGGTTCGCTATCCCCGAGCTACAGAGCAGTATAGAAACGTGGATCATTTCTTTTGCACGTAGGTAGGGGCCCGGACAACAACGATAGTGCAGTGACATGCATGCATGCATGCAATGTAGGTACTTTATTTCGTGTACGGAGTAGTATGGTACTGCATATGGCCTCAAAACTTTGTACCCCACACGACCACACCTAGCCGGCCTGTTGGACCTGCTGCTGCAATTTGACTGTGTGCATGGGGACTGTGAGTCACTGGCCGGGGAGCCATCCCGGGATGAAGAGGGCGATGTTCACTGCGGGAAACCGGGTGTTTGCCGAGTGCTCGGGGCCCGACAGAATGCACCCGGCAAAGTTCCGGACACTCGGCATATGCCGGGTTTCCCGTAGTGGTTCAACGATAGATGATGGTTTAATTGGTTAGATTATCCACACTACCAGAATGATCGACATCTGCACCGGGTGGGAAAGCCCTTTAGCACCGGGTTTCCCACCCGGTGCAACTAATCCGAGGCTAAAGGGGTACCCCTTTAGCACCGGGTTGAATAACCGGTGCTAAAGGGGCCCTTTAGCACCGGGTGCAGCCACGACCCGGTGCTAAAGGGCCTGCCCCGCAGCGCCGGTAGCAGGGCCTTTAGCACCGGGTCGTGGCTGCACCCGGTGCTAAAGGGCCTGCCTTTAGCACCGGTTGCTGCCTGAAACCGGTGCTAAAGACCCCGGATTTCTTTTTTTTTTTTTTTGCTTTTTTCAGTAGCCATGCGTGCACGTCTATATACGTATATATTCTAATACGTGTATTCTAATGCGTATTCGGCCGACTCTATATTCATACTAGCTGACATTTCATCAAAATAGAAGACATATATATTACAAAAGTAGATATTCATGCATGTCAACTCGAGTTATATATATTTAAACTGTATTTTCTACATAATTAAGATTGACGACTAGCTAGCTCTCGTTGGACTGTCCGGCACGTCCTCCAGTATTGGCGAGTGGAATTCTCCTCGGGGATTGACGACCTCATCCCAGATCCATCCGACGAGCTGTTCTGCAATTGCGTCAATTCTTTCTATCTCTAGGGACTCTTCCTTCAGGTTGAACATCTATAATTTAAAAATATTTGAAAGACATTTAATCCGTCGAGTTGGAGACAATAATTGTGCACTTAATAATAATGGAAATGTCTTTATTATTACGTACCATAATATCGCGTTGTGTGAGCTTTTTATGTCCCCAATTCCACATGTAGTCGCACACATAGTATGCACATAAATTATTTCCCGGTCCCTGTTTGGCACACTGTCGACCAAAAGAAATCTAGTAAAATTCATATAATATATTAGTCGATGCCTACATGTACAAATTACTTGCTTACCGGAAAGCCAATGTTCCATTTTAGTGTTTCATGTTGTATACCCGTGTGTTCTGTACGAAATTGAATCCAGGCCCTGCGAACAAAAAAATTGAGTTAAGTCATTGCGAGTGGAAGGGGTGGATTAAGTAGGGGAAAATATACATCACCTTGCCATCATGTCCATGATGTTCTGTAGTTTTTCTTTTGGGGTGTGCAATGAATCAAAGACGTTCACGACACCCCGATCAGGACACAATATAATTAGGAACCAGTGGAATCTGTGCACATGTATACATTATAATCAGAAATGAATTGTTACACAGACAGTATAAGAAGAAGGCTGTGAATGTACTCACTCGATGTTGTACGGGATTAGTATGGAGTCACAGTAATTTTGTTTCTTGATATATTTGTATAGGTTTAAATATGTTTCCTCAGGATTGTGCATTATCATTTCTTCACTTATCCTTCGAGGGTCAACGAAACCAACGTCATATATATTGTCTCTGCGACATTTTTGAATCTCCATTCTGCATATGTTAAGCAATAAATAAAGTCCGCGTCAACATAGATTGGAATTATTGTTTTTAAACTGTGAATTATAAGCAACAACAAAGTACTTACAATGTCCAACATGTGATCAAATCCACGTCCATGGCGTCGCGGTGGTACAGCTCATATATATCATTAAACCTGAGCCAGACAAAATCCGCGTCACCATTGTAGAAGTCTTGGTCCTTCACGCCTACTTTTATCATGCGCCGTTTATTCCTTCTTGATTCTTCCAAATACCAGTCATGGAATCGGCGCATCTTCGTTTGTAGCTTCCTCTCCATTTCAGGAGGGACCATAGGCTCGCCAAGCTTAAACGGCCACTTCAGCGTTGTGTTTACTGGCACATCTTCTTCCCCCAGGACTTGCGCTCTGGTTAGTCCAGTCTCGGCCATTACTCGTTGAATGTTAAGCTCGTCCAGAGATGGCAATGGACCCAAGGGACGCTGAGGTTGCTGGCCGAGTTGAGGAACCTTTTTGGATGGGCCCGCCTCCTTATCCACAGCCTTCCGTTTCCGGCGAGATTTCAGTAATGAGCGGTCATAGTCTGTTACTATTACTTCCTTCTGTTGACCCTTGCTCAAATTACCGAGGAATGACTTCACGATGGTGGGATCAAGCTTCGGCTCCGCCTCAGGTTTTCTCCTCCACTCGGCCATTTGCCTCTTTGTGTCTGCTTTTACCGAGGCTTCGAGCTCCTCTAGAGTCTTCTCGCCCGCTCTTTTCTCTGGTGCGGGCTTCTCTCTAGTTTTTCGCGCCTTCTTCGCTGGTGGAGTGGGGGCAGAGGCTTTAGTGCGGCGTCCCCTCTTCGGCGGAGGAGACGGAGACCTCTTCGGCGGAGGAGACGGAGACCTCTTTGGCGGAGGAGACGGGCTTGCATCAGGAGCTCCCGGAGAATCGTCATGATCCTGTGGATCTCTTGGAGGTGACGGGGGCTTGTTGGTAGCCGCAGGTGTATCGGGTATAACGATGTCTGCCTTGCTCCATAGAATGATGCAGTGAGAACACTGACCGAGTTTTGTTTCTCCGTCACCTCCGGGGATGTCAAGTTCCAAGTCTTCCCAGCTGGTGACGACTTGCTCCACCTCAACAGGTACGTAACCATGTGGAATGTCATTGCAGTGCCATTTTTGCCCTTCTTCCACACGTTTGGTCATACCGTATGCGACCTGATAAGTTAGTAGTCACAAAGAAAGTTAGTAAATGAATGGTATTTACGGTGAAATGTATGCAGTATGAACTAAGGTCGCATACGTACCACCACAGCTAAGTTCTTCTGCCTGACGACAAGCTCGCACGCGGTCCGTTGAGTTATTTCATCCACGGTGTAACGGACCGCTTCGGCGGCTTGTGTGGAAGCGTGACTGCTTTGATATTGCTGTGGAGGGCTAATAAGGGCCGCATCTTGGAGAGGTGCATGCTCTGTGGAACCGGTCCCGCCTGTGGCTTGTTGGAGAGGTGCAGGCTCTGTGGAACCGGTCCCGCCTGTGGCTTGTTGTATCTGCAGCCATGCTACCTTCATCCGTCGCTCCATCTCTGACTCCATTTCTTGGAGCTTTGAGCCCTGGGCGGCAACCGTTTGCTCTAGGTCCCTTACCCTCTGCTCATATTCGGCCTTCTTCCTCGAACGGCTCCTATAGGTGGCGGCGTGCTCTTGGAAACCTTTCTTCCATGAGACGCTTGTGCCTACGCCGCGCGTCCGTCCAGGATGCTCCTTGTTCCCTAAGGCATAGGTTAGCTCATCTCTGTCTCTATCGGCAACAAATTCTCCCCTATCAGATGCCCTGAGGATATCGAGGAGACGCTGAGCTAGTTCTCGCAAGTCCTCGGGAAAAACTAAGGAGCCGTCGATTGGGCTCAGGGTGCCTCCATGACCATAGTACCAATGCTTGGTCCTTGTGGGCCAGTCATGTGTCGCTGGAGTGATGCCTCTAGCATATAGATCTTCTTCCATCTTCTCCCATTTAGCGATGCTTGCCTTGTAACCTCCCGAACCCATCTTATGCGAGTACTTCTTATTTGCGGCGTTTCCAGCGTTTCTAGCGCTAGCCGTTGCACCCTCTTCGGAGGTTTTGTACTCAATGAATGCTTCCCACTCGTCATTGGTGATCTTCTTATACTTCTCAGGATCCGGGGCCTCTCCGGTTTTGAGAAATTGCGAGTACAACTTCTTCTTGAAATCCTGAAACAGAACAGCCATCTTCTTCATTGTCCAATCCCTCAGTTCTGCTTCATGAGTGCTAGGCCAGTCGAATATTGCCTTTAATTCCCTCCATAGCATCTCCTTCTCTGTATCGGGGAGCACGTACTCCTCAGTGGGGTCCGTGGACTTCCATTTTCTGATACTAATGGGCACATTGTCCCGTACAATTACCCCGCACTGAGATACAAATTTCTTGGCCACTTTTGGGGGCTCAACTGGCTCCCCGTCATCCTCCACTCGGGTGATGTGTAACTTGACATCCTTCAGCTTCTTCGTGGTCGATCGTTTTGATTTCTTAGCAGAGGCGGCCTACACAAATTACATATATACGAGATGATATAGAGATGGTATACATAATTGACATGTACAATACAAATTTATGTTATCTATATACACACCTGACTAGACGAGGGCGCGCTACCGGCTCCTTCAATAGTTTCGGCCCTTGCAACATTGTCGCCATGGACATTGTCGTCCCTTCCAATGATGCCCAACACATCATCCATCGACATTGGTTGGGTTACAATATTGAAAAGTTGATTCGCAAAGAACGTGTCGTTGTCCTCTTGCATGGGTAGGACAGGGGTGTTGGTGTCCTCTTGCATGGGTGGGACAGGGGTGTTGTTGTCCTCTTGCATGGGTGGGACGTTGTTGTTGTTGTCCGCCATCTATAGAATTAAAAATAATTGGTAAGAATTGATTCGGGTGGGACGTTGTTGTTGTTGTTGTTCGGGTGCGCGGTGTGAATTGATTCGCTAAGGGTTCGCTAAGGGGGTCGGTGCGCGAAAAACGGATTCGCTAAGGGGTTCGGGTGCGCGATGGGTTCGGGTACGCCATAGAATTTCCGATAATAAACATTTTCGATAGTATACATTATACAAACATATAACATTTCCAATATACATTTAAATGAAGCACATATATTTCTAATATACATAGAATTTCCAATATACATTTCAATGAAGCATTTTCCAGTATACATTTCAAACATATAACATTTCCAATATACATTTCAATGTAAATATCTCCAATACATTTAAATGAAGCATTTTCCAATATACATTTCAAACATATAACATTTCCAATATACATTTCAATGTAAATATCTCCAATACACATTTCAAACATATAACATTTCCAATATACATTTCAATGTAAATATCTCCAATACATTTAAATGAAGCATTTTCCAATATACATTTCAAACATATAACATTTCCAATATACATTTCAATGTAAATATCTCCAATACATTTAAATGAAGCATTTTCCAATATAAATTTCATACTAGTATTAGGTATAAAACCCAAAGCAATCCCAATCCTACAGCCACTGTTTCCCTGTTCATTGCAAAACAACCATTTCCAACCCATGCACTCACTTAAATTATCCCAAAGTTCATCAGTTGCAAGCCCTGAAACCTGGAATTTCACTTCCATTTAGCACTGTTTAGATCACAAATTTCACCCTCAAAGTTTACAATGCAAAAAGAAGATTGTCATCACATCAAAATATCATAGCATGTATGGACTACTAAATGTAGATAAAATCAAAAACTAATTGCATGGATTGGTTGTACTCTACGAGACGAACATTTTGAGCGGCGCGGGACGAGGGGCACCGGCGCGGGGACGACGGGCGCGGGGACGACGACGGCGGCGGGGACGACGGGCGGCGGCGGCGTGGGTGTCGGAGCGCGGGGACGACGGGCGCGGGGACGACGACGGCGGCGGGGACGACGGGCGGCGGCGGCGTGGGCGCGAGGACCACGGGCGGCGGCGGCGTGGGCGCGAGGACGACGACGGCGGCGGGGACGACGGGCGGCAGCGGCTGAGGAGACGAGGCGGCGGTTTCTGTGAGGATTGAGGGCGAAGTGAGGGAGGGGAGAGAAGTCCCCGGCCTATATAGGACCGGGGCATTTAGCACCGGGTGCAGCCACGACCCGGTGCTAAAGGCCCTTTCGCACCGGGTGGTGGGAAGACCCGGTGCTAACGGCCCCCCCTTTCGCACCGGGTCTTCCCACCACCCGGTGCGAAAGGCCCTTTAGCACCGGGTCTTCTACACCCGGTGCGAAAGGCCGTAACTGTGCGCCAGACTGAGGCCTTTAGCACCGGGTGCAGCCACGACCCGGTGCTAAAGGCCCCCCTTTCGCACCGGGTCTTCTACACCCGGTGCTAAAGGCCCCGTAACTGGCGCCAAACGAAAATTGGGGGCCTTTAGCACCGGATTTTAGATCAACCCGGTGCTAAAGGCCCCAACTTTTCGTTTGGCGCCCAGTTTCCAAACGGGCCTTTAGCACCGGGGGCTACTATTTGGGAATCTTATAAATATAGTTTTTAATGTATAGTTATTAATACTTGTTTTAATTCAGTTATTAATACCTATTAAAAATATATATTAAAAAAGAAAATCTTATACATTACTAGAAAATCAATATAAAATGCTAGAAAATCTTATAAATTACTAGAACATCTTATAAATTAATAGAAAATCTTTTAAATTACTAGAAAATCCTGTAAATTAATAGAAAATCTTATAAATTAATAGAAAATCTTATAAATTACTAGAAAATCTTATAACTTACTAGAAAATCTTATAAATTACTAGAAAATCTTATAAATTACTAGAAAATCTTATAAATTACAAAAATTGATAACTAAATGAAAGATTTTGGAACATTAAACGGTCTCAGATGAAAAAGTCATGAATACCAAAATTTCATATCTCATCAAGATCTACAATCTTTATTTAAGTCATTTTTGCATTTGAGAAAGTGGTAGTGTACATTGTTCATTAATCCTAGATTCACTCGCATAGTTTCCAAAACTTTGTTAGAGACTTGTCAAATTTCTACTACATGTTATTACCCATTTTGAAAATGACAAAATGACCTAAATAAAGATTGTAGATAATGATGAAATATGAAACTTTGGTATTCATCACTTTTTCATTTGACATCACCTAGTGTGAAAAAAACCTTGGTTGTAGGTGTCATTTTTAATTCAAAATTTGGATTGTTCAAACACGAGAAGATTTTTCAAAATAATAACATTAATATGTTTCATAACCTGATAGAGTATGATTTTAGGAATTTTTAGGAAGAAAAATGATCTTTTTTGAAGTTTGTACGAGGGAGAACGACTAGTTACAACTTTTATACAGAGATTAAAAAGAAAAATTGTTCTTGTTCATCCAGTGACGTGGCCCGGTGACGTGGCCAGCTCTCGCACGGCCTCCGTGGCCAGGCCGGTCTTTGGCCCCGCCGCAGCGTGGCCTTTAGCACCGGGTGCAGCCACGACCCGGTGCTAAAGGCCACGACCGGGCCAGTGACGTGGCTCGCGTGCGCCCGGTGACGTGGCCGGCCGCCGCACGGCCCCCGCGGCCCGGTCGTGACCTTTAGCACCGGGTGCAGCCACGACCCGGTGCTAAAGGCCTAAATCTTATAAATTAATAGAAAATCAGTATAAAATGCTAGAAAATCAATATAAAATGCTAGAAAATCTTATAAATTACTAGAAAATCAATATAAAATGCTAGAAAATCTTATAAATTAATATAAACTCTTATAAATTAATAGAAAATCAGTATAAAATGCTAGAAAATCAATATAAAATGCTAGAAAATCTTATAAATTACTAGAAAATCTTATAAATTACTAGAAAATCAATATAAAATGCTAGAAAATCTTATAAATTAATAGAAACTCTTATAAATTAATAGAAAATCAATATAAAATGCTAGAAAATCAATATAAAATGCTAGAAAATCTTATAAATTACTAGAAAATCTTATAAATTACTAGAAAATCAATATAAAATGTTAGAAAATCCTATAAATCAATAGAAATTACATGGCATCATCGTTTACTCGGACACTAATAAACTTCCTCTTTACAAATGTTCCTTGATTGTGATCACGCCGTAGATACGGTGTCTCCTCCGCCGCTAACAGGATGCTTGGGTCATCAGCCACTGAGAATGGAGGCCGGCCATCGAGCATATCATAATCTTCATCCGTCTTGTCCTCAACTCCTACGATTTTTCTCTTTCCAGGAAGAACTATATGACGCTTTGGCTCGTCTTGTGATGGGTCCAATTGCTTACCCCCACCTTTCTTATCCGCCCCTTTCTTCGGTCTGCTAGCCATGTCCTTCACATAAAAAACTTGTGTGACAGCTTTGGCCAGGACGAACGGTTCGTCTAGAAAGCCAATCTTGTTTAGGTCCACTAACGTCATTCCATAGTCCGCTTCAACTTTAACACCTCCTCCAGTCAGCTTCACCCATTGGCACTTGAACAGTGGGATCTTCAAAGGTCCGTACTCTAGTTCCCATATCTCCTCTATGACTCCATAGTATGAGTTTGTATTGCCATTGGTGTTTGTCGCGTCGATCCGGACACCACTGTTTTGGTTGGTGCTTTTCTTGTCCTGGGCTCTTGTGTAAAATGTATACCCATTGATGTCGTATCCTTGGAATGTCAAGATCGTGCTCGATGGACCTCTAGCTACAAAAGCTAGCTGCGCATCAATGCCCTCGACACCCATAAGACGTCTTCGCAACCAATCGGCGAAAGTACTATTGTGCAGACGCTGAATGAAGGCCGCAGACTTTGTTGAGTTTTCGTCCCTGAGAATCTGCATGTGCTCCTCGATGTACGGAGCAACTAAGGTTGATTGTTGCAAAACTGTGAGGTGCGCTTTACGAAATGTCTCAACGTCCTTGATCACCATCGATCTTCTCCCTAGTGTGCCCTTTCCACCAAGTCTCCCCTCGTGATGGGATTCGGGCACACCAATCGGCATAAGATCGTCGACAAAGTCAACACAGAATTCAATGACCTCCTCCGTTTCGTATCCCTTAGCAATGCATCCTTCTGGACGAGAACGATTACGGACATACTTCTTTAGGACAGCGAAGAACCTCTCAAATGGGAACATGTTGTGTAGAAATACTGGGCCCAATATACGAATCTCTTTGACGAGGTGAACCAATAGATGTGTCATGATATTGAAGAAGGATGGTGGAAATATCATCTCAAAGCTGACAAGACATTGCACCACGTCGTTCTGTAGCTGATCTAAGTGGTCTGGATTGATCACCTTCTGAGAAATTGCATTGAGGAATGCACATAGCTTCACAATGGCTTTCCGCACGTTTACTGGTAGCACACCCCTGAGTATGACGGGAAGCAGCTGTGTCATCAACACATGGCAGTCGTGAGACTTCAGGTTTGTGAACTTCTTCTCTTTCATATTTATTATTCCCTTAATATTGGAGGAGTAGCCAGACGGAACCTTGATACTGTTCAAGCATTCAAACATGCTTGCCTTCTCTTCTTTGCTGAGAGTGAAGCTGGCAGGATGCAAGTACTGGCGTCCTTTGTCTCTCTTTTCTGGATGTAGATCAGTCCGTTGCTTCAATCGTTTCAGATCCTGACGTGCTTCCAGTGTATCTTTTGGCTTCCCATAAGTACCCAGGAAGCTTATCAAGTTCACGCAAAGATTCTTCGTCAGATGCATCACATCAATCGCGTTACGAACCTCTAAACGTTGCCAATAAGGTAGCTCCCAAAAGATAGACTTCTTCTTCCACATCGCGGCACGACCATCCTCGCCCGTCGGAGCAGCCTGGCTTCCGTCTCCCTTGCCAAACACCACGTGTAGGTCCTTCACCATATCAAATAGCTCTTCTCCACTCCGGTGTCTGGGTTTTGTACGGCGGTCAGCATTCCCGCCAAAATGCGCACATTTCTTTCGTAGCTCATGCTTCGCCGGAAGGAATCGACGGTGACCCATGTACACAACTTTACGACAATGTTTCAAATACATGCTTTCGGTTTCCTCTAAACAGTGAGTGCATGCTTTATATCCTTTGTTTGATTGTCCTGATAGGTTACTTAGTGCAGGCCAGTCGTTGATGCTTATGAAAAGCAGTGCTCGAAGGTCAAACTGCTCCTGCTTGTCCTCATCCCACACGCTAACACCTTCATTCTTCCACAGCTGCAAAAGTTCGTCAACCAATGGTCTTAGGTACACATCAATGTCGTTGCCAGGTTGCTTTGGGCCTTCGATGAGCACTGGCATCATAATGAACTTCCGCTTCATGCAGAGCCAGGGGGGTAGGTTGTAGATACAAACAGTCACGGGCCAAGTGCTATGACTACTGCTCATTTCACCAAAAGGGTTCATGCCATCGGTACTTAAACCAAGCCTAACATTCCTCGCATCAGCATCAAACTCTGGGAATGCTCTGTCGATGTTCCTCCACTGGGATCCATCGGCGGGGTGTCTCAACATGCCATCCTGCTTACGTTCTTCTTTGTGCCAGCACATCAGTTTGGCATGGTCTTTGTTCCTGAACAAACGCTTCAGACGGGGTATCAGAGGGAAATACCACATCACCTTCGCAGGGATTTTTTTCTTAGAACGCTCTCCCCCAACATCACCAGGGTCGTCCCGCCTGATTTTGTATCGCGCGCAGGTGCAAACCGGACAACGATCCAAGTGTTCGTACTGTCCGCGATAGAGGATACAGTCATTAGGACACGCATGTATCTTCTGCACCTCCAAACCGAGAGGGCAAACAACACGTTTTGCTTGATACGTTGTCGATGGCAATGTGTTACCCTCTGGAAGAATCTTCTTTACGAGTTTCAGTAGCTCCTCGAAACCCTTATCAGTAACACCATTTGCTGCCTTCCACTGCAGAAGTTCAAGTGTGCTACCCAACTTCTTTAGCCCCTCTTTGCAATCTGGGTACAGGTCAGTCTTGTGGTCCTGCAACATGCGCTGTATCTTTTTTATATCCTTATCATTGCCGCAGTCTTTCTCGGCATCACGCAACATTTGCCCGAGCCCATCAGTAGGTTCATTTTCCTGAGCAACATCTTCCTGAGCATCGCCTTCCCGAGCAACATCTTCCTCATCGGCATCACCCATTGCAGCATATGCAAAGGAACCGTAGTATTGAGCCAATAACGGAATGTCGTCATCGGCCTCGTCTTCTTCATCTTCATCCATTAGAATTCCTCTTTCACCGTGCTTCGTCCAAACAGAATAATTCCTCATGAAACCGTGCCTCATCAAATGCACTTGAAGACAACCTCTTTGTTTGTACGATTGTATATTTTTACAATGGGTGCATGGGCAGAACATGAAACCGGACGGCGTCCTGTTAGCCTCGGCGGCATCGAGAAACGTCCTAAGGCCATCACGGAAGGCCTGAGCGTGGGGGTCCCCGTACATCCATTGTCTATTCATCTGCATTATTAACCAATAACAAATATACAATACAATTTAAAGATAAAAAAAAATTAATATATAAATAAATACAAATTATAATATATATTCCATTATATAAATAAATTTCTAAAACTACATTACTATATTCATTAAATATAACATTACTATAAGCCTTATAAGATTTATAAGATTTATAAGATTTTCTATTAATTTATAAGATTTTCTAGCATTTTATATTGATTTTCTAGTAATTTATAAGATTTTCTATTAATTTATAAGATTTTATAGCATTTTATATTGATTTTCTAGTAATTTATAAGATTTTCTATTAATTTATAAGATTTTCTAGCATTTTATATTGATTTTCTAGTAATTTATAAGATTTTCTAGTAATTTATAAGATTTTCTAGTAATTTATAAGATTTTCTAGCATTTTATATTGATTTTCTAGTAATTTCTAAAACCACATTACTATAAGCCTTACAACTATTCACAAGTCATACAAAACAAAATACTAACTAGCTTGCCTTCTCTCTCCATTTAAAACACAACATGCATGAACACTCTCTCCACCATGAACTCAAGCTCTCTCCTCTCTCTCCTCCAAGAACACAATCTCTCTCTAGCTAGCTTTACTTTGATTCACAAATCCCTCTATTTCTAAATCATAGAAGGATTACAAGCTAAATAAAACATTAGAGAATGAAAGAGTGTACCTTGTAGTGCTCCTTAGATGAGTAGATTCTTCACAAATTTTGAAAAAAATTTGGGCAGCACCTCCCCTCCCACGGCCGAGCAGCATGAACACAGCGCCTAAGTGTTCAGCTGGCTCGGGCGGGGGAGGGGAAGCCCCTATATTCAAACACATTAGCACCGGGTCGTGGCAAGACCCGGTGCTAATGTTCACCCTTTAGCACCGGGTGCAGCCACGACCCGGTGCTAATGTGCCCGAGGCCTTTAGCACCGGGTCGTGGCTGCACCCGGTGCTAAAGGGTGAACATTAGCACCGGGTCGTGCCACGACCCGGTGCTAATGTGTCCGCCCGGACACACCTCCGCGCCGCCCCCGCTCCTAGCCGTTGGACCCGGTGCTGAAGCCCCATCAGCACCGGGTCCAAAAATGGCCGAGGCGGAGGAGGCGGGCGGATGTGAAGGATTCTGGTAGTGCCATTGTTAGTTTGTTGTAATCATGACTAGAAGCAACCTGCACTTGATCAATAGCATACTCGATCTCGTACACGCCGATGTCGTACACGTCATCCACATCTCTGAATGCATGCATGCAGGCGTGCATGGTACGGTGGTCGTCTTGCAGCGGCAAGACGGCGCGCCGACGTTGCAGGCTTGTGGCTAGGTCTCTACGGAGTACTTCTCTAGACTGCAAATTTCTACTACGGAGTAAACAGTAGACTAGCTAGCTAACCATCAAAGATGTATCGTAGGGATCACACGTAATTAAGCTAGCTAGCTAGATAGCTAGTGGTCGAGTATTAATGCTATGTGTGGGGTACTTGTTTGCACTTGTCCTGTAAATGACAGGCACGTACTACCCCCGTACTCTTATTAGTATGTTTATTTTGACTTTTATAGATATGTAGTATTTTCTATATGTGTATTTAAACATAGTGTATATGTTGAGATATATGGTAAAAGCTATGCATATAAAAAGGTCAAATGATTTATAATTTCGAACCGAGAAAGTAAGCTTGTAATAATATGTTAGATATTTGTACGTTTATTTATATATACTAGCAAGAATGCACGTGCGGCACGCACGTTTAATAAAAAAAAGATTATATAACAGATAGTTGGCCAAACCCCGTATTGGTTACGAACTCGACGATTTCACGCAAGTGCATGTTTTTTTCATTGACTGTATAGTCAAGCATGGTTTGAAAAAAAAATATTTCAATGATTTGTGGGCGCGTCGCCCTTCGAAAATTTTGGATCTTTATAGTACATAGAAGATGTATATATACACATATCAGCTAGTTAATTAATTACATATAGGAATAGTTAGCTAGCCATCTTTTTTTTCTGCAGCTGAATCGATGATCTGACACTGCGGGTTGCTACTGTACAAGACATACCGTGCTAGCTATTTATTTGGGAATTATAATTAACGAACCTGGCTTACATTGAGGTTTATTTGATCAAAATTTTATCCTAGTTTTTTTAGCACAAAAAAATTATCCTAGTGAACTGTTGTACTTGTACCATTAGCTGCACTACTACAGCATGCATGGCCCATTGGCCCAACAAGCAGCTACGTACCTCTCCACCAGCATGGGGCAACGGGGCCGGCACCATGATGACATGCAAGCAGAGCTGGCCGGCCTGGCCCAGCGCCCCGGCCGGCCCCCTGGCTCGCAAGCAGAGCTGGAGGAGCTGCACGCCTGGACGCATGCGAATTGTCAAATTCAGTAGAAACCTGCTCGAACCAGAATCTTTTAATCTATCAAAGATATAAAATGGCTGCAAAACTTACTGCAGGTTTTTTTAATTTTGCGTTGCATTGGCCCTCCCTCTTTGAGTACTGTATCAAACGCGCGATTGCCTTGAAATAACGGCGGAATATTCTGAACATGTTTCCCCAGCTCGCTCGCATTCTTTCTATAGCGCTGCCGTTTTGCTTGAAATGAAAAAAAAAAAGGATCCGGTGAATTTCGTCGTCGGACGCAGCGTTGTAGTAGCCCGTGGGCTGGATTCCACAACGGAAATGCTGGCCCACTGCCTCTCTGCCGAGAGAGAGAGTGTTCCAGCTGGGCCATACCACACGGCCCTTGTTCGAAGGAAGAAGATCATCAAAGGTGGAATCTAAATTTGTGCACGTGCCGCCTCTGCTTTGAGCCTTTGACAGCCACAGCCAGACCGAGCATATCTGAATCTTTCAAAAAAAAGACCGAGCATATCTGTCGGGTTTCATTTCTGGTCGGAGGCACCTCCTTTCCTTGGCGCAATCAGAGGATAGCTAGCGTCAGTGACTCAACCAGTTTCACTGTAGCGCGGTGTTCACTTCCCTTTAAATCCAAAACTCCCCCCAAACTTTCTCTCTCTAGACTTACTATCACATCAAATCTCTCTACTCGTGTATGGAGCATTAAATGTAGGTAAATAAAAAAACTAAGTACATGGTTTTGATGTACACGACGAGGCGAATCTTTTGAGCCTAGTTAGGTCATGATAGGACAATGATTACCACAAACAAACGAAAAGTGCTACAGTGTTCGATGTGACATTTTCACCCAAATTCATATTCCCTTTTCAGGGAAGTGAACACCGCCTAAAGGTGATCATCTGCCACGCGTACACATGATGCTTCTTACTCCTCGTGATGAGTCAAGTTTAGTTTGTTGATTCGCATGTTACAGTGTGCTTATGTAGTTATGTTAGAGCAGAATCATACCGAAATGAAATATATTGTATATACATATTGTACATGGAGAGGGGAGGATGTCAGTTGATGGCAGCAGGTTTTTGGTGGCTCATCGACATCAGACGGCATAGTACCCTGACTCCTCAGTTTGTCCGTTTCAGTTCTGACTTCTGATAGAGAATTTCAATTTCTAGAACTACCGGATCTGATGTAACAAGGGATCGGCATTTGTTTTTCCAGGAGACATATTTTACTTGACTAGAAGGTTGGCGAAATACAAACCGTCAGTTTTGATCAGTAGTGTATTCGCAACACTTGGAGGCGTAAAGGTGCACCATGATACCACTTGCAAAAGGTGCAAAGCTGGTAGTGTCCACTGTCAGCACGGCGTACTCGCAGACGGGATTAAGTGGTAGCTCTGCTCTGCGTCCGGTCGTTTTCAGTAGGCGTACTATGTTTTTTTCTTAAAAAATGTCATCAATGACGAACTTTGGTCCAAATTCATGCTATAGTTCACCACCAATAGCTGCAATGTTTAAACATTACCATGTGATCCTCTTACTTAAAGATTTAGCCGCTAAACATATAGAAAAAATAAAGGCACAAACAAGTACTTCCTCCGTTCTAAAATATATGTCGTTTAATTTTTTTTGACTCTGAGTTTGACTGGTCGTCTTATTTAAAATTTTGTCCAAATTATCATATTTTTGCAGTGGCTTGTTTTATTAATAAAAAAACTTCAAAATGTCTTATATTTGACTATATTTTCACAAATTTTTTGAATAAGATGAGCGGTCAAACTTGTGGTAAAAAAAATCAAACGACATACATTTTAAAACAGAGGTAGTAAATGCTAATTACATAACTTTTAGAATATGGTGAGAGAAAAAAATCGGTGAATAGCAATTAAAGATGGAGATAGTATTTGAACCACAAATCGATTTATACAAATTTACATGCACTTGATTCGGTTGGCAAAAAATCATGTTCTGACATTTTAAAACCATACTACACATTTTAAAACCATGCTACACATCCTTTGATTCTAAACGACGGATGGAGCAGGGCCTCCGCAGATCTTACACTTGAGCGGTGGCATACCTTTTCATTTTATTTTTCCCTCCACATGCGAAGCCCACCTGCACGCACAAACATGATCGCCCTGCTCGCTGGATTACCAGTCACCAGCCAGCAGTGTTTTTCTCTGAGGTAAAAATCAGCACCCAGTGTTTTTCTCTTAGAAAAATCAACACTGTCCACCAGCCAACCGAGGAGTACCCAATACGACGAGCGTTTAACGCTTGTATAAAAGGAAAAGAAAATATAATAAAATCCATGCAGCGACTCAGCCGCGGGGAGCGAATGTCAACTCAACTGTGGTCGGCGCAGGTAGGGCCGCCTCGGACCTGCGGTGCACCGTGTCCTCGGGCAGCGGCTACCAACAATGGGTCTCTCTCCGCGGGACGAGGGGGAGTGGCCTGAGGTCGAGGTAGGTAGCCGCTCCCAACGACACCTCTCTAGCCGTCTCTCTCGTCATCGCCCCACCCAGTGACGGACCCAGGCAGCAGCCAGCGCCGCGCCGCGAGACCTACCTTTCCTTGGCCGCTTCCGCGTGTCCGATTCCTCCCCTCCCCCGGCCCTGCGGAGGGAGCTGTAAAGGGGCAGGCCTACCTCGTGGCCTGCCTGCTGCGCTCCCTTCCCTGGATCTGCTGCCGGGGCGCACCGCTACTCCGAGGCACCGCCGCCGCCCCAGATGCTGCCCGCCGGCAACCGGGCCAGGCCGCAGCAGAGGCCGCCCAGATCTTGGTCCTTCTCAGGTCAGTTCAATCCCAGACCTTCCTCTTCCCTTCCCTTTCCTTCCCCCTTCTTGCTGCAATTGTAGTAGCAAACTTCAGTTGATATATATATGTTAGTTACTATACTGAACCCGCAGAGATGGTGGATTTCTCCGACCCCAAGCGCAGGCCGCGCTGCCTAAGCAAGCTCATCATGCTCGCGCTCCTCACCGCCATGTGCGTCCTCATGCTCGCCCAGCCCCCATGCCACAGGCGCCAGCCTCACACTCCCAGCGTGGTAATTACATACATACACCTCTCCTCTAATCTTCCTTTCTTTTGCCACCGCCTGCCGTGCTTGGATCCAGCAGGATTGATCACAGTGCTTTGTTGCTAGCCTTCAAAGTGTTTTACCAACCAACTGGTTATTACCATGCTCTCACTGACAATTCTACTCCGGGTGACTGACACTGGAATCTCCTTCACCCATGTCGTGTGTGCGCAGTTCTCCGTCCATGAATCTGGGGTCACGCACGTGCTCGTCACCGGGGGCGCAGGCTACATAGGCTCACACGCCGCCCTTCGCCTGCTCAGGGACTCCTTCAGAGTCACCATAGTGGTACGCCCTCATGGATTTCAATTGCTGTCCCCAGCTCCAATCCCGAACCATTGCTATGCATCTGGATTTTTAGTTATAGGGCGCGGCGCTTACAGGCTTTCCGTCTCTTCCTCCAGGATAATCTTTCAAGGGGCAATATCGGGGCGATCAAGGTTCTTCAGACCTTGTTCCCGGAGCCTGGGCGGTTGCAGTTCATACAAGCCGATCTAGGAGACCCCAAAGCAGTATCCTCATATGTTGTTGGCTTTGTGAATAATAATGGGAAATTTAGTCGCATTCGAAATATTCCCAATGTGACGATACTACATCCTTTCCGAGATTTGGTTCCTTGACACAATCTCAGGTGAACAAAATATTTGCAGAAAATGCTTTTGATGCGGTCATGCACTTTGCTGCCGTCGCCTATGTCGGTGAGAGCACGCTTGAGCCTCTGAGGTACACGAATTTCTCCTGTCAGTCTCATATTATTATCTATCACTCAACTTTCCTGCCTGCGCGTGATGCTGAAACTCTGTCAACAGGTACTACCACAACATTACCTCAAACACTTTGGTGGTGCTGGAAGCCATGGCTACACACAATGTGAAAACTCTCATCTACTCTAGCACATGTGCTACCTACGGAGAGCCTGAGAAGATGCCTATCACTGAAGAAACTCCCCAGGTCAGCTGTCGCTCTAGCAAATTTTAGTTCTTTGTGGTGATATAAGTTGAAGGCCTTTTTCGGATTGCACAAACAAAAAGGAGAGCAAAATCTTCAATGTTTCCTTCTCAAGTCCTGAGCTAAATTGTGCTGTGCAGTTTCCGATCAACCCGTACGGTAAGGCCAAGAAGATGGCAGAGGACATTATTTTGGATTTCTCAAAGTCCAGGAAAGCAGATATGGCTGTCATGATTCTAAGGTTGGCACTGTTAAGTACCTTTTTCAAGACATCATTTCATTGCTGGGTGTCATGATTCTAACGATTAGCTTTCACTATCAGATACTTCAATGTCATTGGCTCTGACCCAGAAGGGAGGCTGGGTGAGGCTCCTAGACCTGAATTGCGCGAGCATGGTCGGATATCAGGTGCATGCTTCGATGCAGCACTTGGGGTAATCCCAGGTTTGAAGGTGTGACGACTAACCATTGCTCTTTGTTGCGCAATTCTTTTTTCTGAAAGCAATAGGTCTCTAAACACCTATTGCATTTTTGGCATATTTGGTGTTAATTAGCTTATGGTATATCATTTGTTAATAACTCTTGCCACTACAGGTTAAGGGTATCGACTACGAAACACCTGATGGTACTTGTGTAAGGGATTACATTGATGTCACAGACCTGGTTGACGCCCATGTTAAGGCGCTCAACAAGGCAGAAAGAGGCAGAGTGGGCATATACAATGTTGGCACAGGAAAAGGTCATACATCCTCAGATCACCAATACTCTCTTCTCTGATGAAAAACAGAGAAACCAAATACCACATTGTCGATGACACAGTTTATGACTTTAGCTGACCTAACACCTTCATTTGGTTTGATTGGTCAGGTCGGTCAGTGAAGGAGTTCGTTGAAGCCTGCAAGAAGGCGACCGGAGTCGACATCAAGGTCGACTACTTCCCCCGCAGACCAGGCGACTATGCTGAGGTGTACAGTGACCCCGCTAAGATCAACCGGGAGCTGAACTGGACGGCGCAGCACACTGACCTCCACGAGAGCCTCAGGGTGGCATGGACATGGCAGAAGGCACACCGGAGCGGGTACGAGCCACCCCAGGCCATGATTTTGTGAAGAGGTTGGTTGCATCATAGCAAGCAACCAACTGGCTGAAGCTTAGGTGAATATAAAATTATTAGAGACTTCTCCTCGAGCGCTCTTAGTTGCTCACTCACATATGGCGGTCTATATATATGTAGTGTTCATGGTCATTCGTTCTATTCTTGAGGATTCATATTCATATTTAAGGTCATAGCTGATCACTGTAATATTATAACACAGATGTATTCATTATATAAGTTATATAATAAAAAAATCAAATAAGCTCGTTCGTGAGATGAACTCGCTGTAGGGGTCAGGTGCTAGTTTTCAGCCAATGCATCACTTGTTAGTTGCTACTTTCGTTACCAGTATGCAGTTGCATGCATTATAATTGTTAAGCGCGGTGGGAGACAGAACCATAAGTATCTCCGTCTAGTTCTGGGAAGAATTCTTATATATAATTCAAATGCACCAAAAAATCTGCCGTTTCAAGCGTACGCACGTCCTAGACACTACACCAAACGAGGTAGCATATATACGAAGAATCTTGATGCATGCAAGTTAGTACTACCACCGCAAACTACGCTCATTCCTTACAAAAGCGTAATGTAGAATCAATGAACTGCAATTAACGCACACTCGTACGTTTTAAGTTTCCCAACCACGCTAGCAATGAAGTTTAGTAGCAACTGACATGCAACACGCGTATATCTAGGACAACACGCATATATCAATTATTTCAAGTTCAAGCCAAGCTTATGTACTTTCCACAGGCACTTACAATTTACAACTACCTGTGTATGGATTACCAGTTTGGTATCGGACTGATCACATCCAGGGGCCTCTGTTATGAACAACTCCTGCACAAGAGCGAGCAGCAGGGTAATGCATCTGCTAAAGAACTTCATTATAATAGATGTCCTCCCAGTACTTAAAAGAGACCTTGCTCATGGAAATCTGCTGCTCACATATAAGGCACTGTGCCTATGACCCTCCGGCTCATTGGGCACCATCCTGAACAGAAAGAACGATAAGAACATTTTTCCTCCATTGAGCCTGAACCCTGCTAGATGACATTTTACTACCTTTGGATGTTCACAGATACTGACTGTAATCTCCAAGGGGAAATCATCTTCATTGGTGAAAGTAAACCCTTTCAAGCATTGCTTCTACCACCACAAAAGCAAACAAATATGTCATTACCATACAGCAGCAGAAAGAGTTAACAGTTTCCAAAAGATATAAAAGCTCATACCGCATTAAGGTCTTTGCCATGCAGCAATTCTCGACAATATTACACCTCAACTTCAATTATCTTTTGCTCCCGTCGATTACTTTCATACGGGCAAACAACAGGCAATTGGCAAGTCGTGTGGATTTGGAGTGTTTATCAGCATTCCCTTCAGGCATATTTATCGGCTTGGGCCTGTACACAAGGGGGCAGATAAAAAATTAGGAAACAACATAACCCATCACCTCGATGTCATATGCATGCACTAAATGATGGAAAGAGAAACAGATGACAAAGTAGAGTGGCATACAACATATGCCAAAGTAGGGTGACATACTTGGGGGTTGACTTTTTCCTCCCTTTATCCATATTTCCAGCATCAACAACTCTCTCTTCAGAAGGCACACTAGGAAGGCCCAACTCAGGGGCAGCATTCTCTGCACCTTCTGTTGTCAAATTATCTTCAGCTGATTTCCTCCTGAAAAGACAAAAAACACACACTTAATGTTATGTGAACTCTATGAAAAAATGAATGCAACAGAATATCTACGAAGGAAACAATTGCATGGAAATGCTACCTTGATGGCGCTCTCTTCCTAGTCTTTTTTACTACGCCTTCATCACCAACAGAGACAGGGACCCTCGTACTTCTGGCGGTCCCCTTGTCGCCAACAGTCTTCGAACGCCGCGTTCTCTTTTTTACTACTCCCTCTTCACCAGAGATAGGGTCCCTCATCATATCGATTTCTGCCTCATTATCAGGACTGATGGAGCCCCTCCTCTTTCTGGCAGACACCTCGATGACAACAGGTTTCAAGCGCCTCGTTCCCTTTTTGACCACTCCCTCTTCACCAGAGACAGGGTCCCTCATCATATCCTTTCCTGCCTCATTATCAGCACTGATAGAGCCCCTCCTCTTTCTGGCAGCTCCCTCACTGCCAACAGGTTTCGAAAGCCTCGTTCTCCTTTTTACTACTCTCTCTTCACCAACAGACACAGGGTTCGTCTTTATATTTGTTCCTACCTCATTATTAGCACAGACAGTGCCCCTCAATTCATTTGGGACAGCCTCATTATCAACAGGGATAGACCCCTTCGTTCTCTTTTGTGCGGCTACATTGCTGCCAGTAGTAGATTTTCTCTTTCTGGATCTGCTACTGCCAGTAGCTAAATTGTTGAGAGCATCAGGCACAGAACCATCCTCTTCTGTTTGCTTTTTTGATCTTCGTCTGCATAAGAAAGTATGACAAAAAAATGGTGAGCAAGTAAAATGATAGAATTAATTCATGACTCAAGTGAAGGTTTGTGATATACCCTGCTGATTTCCTCCTTGGTCTTCCTGAACTGGTGTTTGAAACAGTATTAGCAGCAATACAATCAGGGGAAGCTGAACTGTTGACGATATTGGACACAGGAAGGTTTTCATTGGTTTGCGATCCATCTCTGCAAAAACAAATACAGGACAAACTGGTGAGCAAGCTTTTCAAGCTTTGTAATGTATGACAATTTCCTCCTTGATCTATCAGGTACAGATGAATTCATACAAGTAGAAGACTTGGACGATAGATCATCCTCAACAATAAATTGGGATTAGTTAAGAAGAACATATGAAAGGAAACAGATCTCAATGAAATACACAACTACACTGACTGGTTATCCTTGACAATAAATTGGGATTAATGAAGGAGATATATAAAAAAACAGATCTTAATGAAATACAAATACACAACTAGTAGATAGTAATTTGCAACAAGACTACCTTGTGTTCTCATCAGATCCATCACCTTTTGATTGCACAAGTGATATTAGGTCGCTGGGGGCAATTGCAGGCCTCTCTTTTTCTCTATCAACAAAATTGGTTTGAAAAACAGATTTCTTTAGTCGACAGGCTGCTTTAACTGCAGGCAGTTGATGTTTACAAAGTTTATTCCATCGCCTGCACATCACAACAAACAACTATTAGCAAGGAAATTTCTCGTTTTTATGGAAAATACCACAGATGGTAACATGCTATATGAGAAAACATGTCAGTTTTACCTAGAGCACATACTATCGTTACGGCGAGGAATTATCTTCTTAGCAATCTTTGACCAGCAAGGCCCGAGCTTGGCTACTGCAGCCAATAACTTGGCATCTTCTTCAGGCCGCCATGGCCCAAGATCTATATCTGGATCAAGAATATTTTCCCACCTATTTTAAAAGCATTAAGAATTAGCATTACCATCAAACTTTGAGCTAATATGTTCAGACCACAATATTACCTCTCACTGCATTGCGTTTGCGTCCGGCCAGGAATAAACGGAGCAATCCTACTCCAACTGCCAGGTCCAATTAGCTTGACACAAACCATGATACGTTTGTCCTCATCCAGATGCCATCTTCCCACTCTGGTCCTTGTAGGGTGCAATGTTTTCCTCCACCTAGCAAAATCAAATGTAAAAATATTAGCACAACAAAAACACAGATCAATGAAAGCAAAAGATAAACCCGATTGATGGAAGCAATATCAGTATCATAATAGAAACAAACTGAATAGTCTTGGAGAAAACTAGTTTAAGAACAGAAGGAACAAAGAATTACACGGTACCTATTAGAGCACTGACTGCCAGTGCGACCATCCAGGCTAGCTGATACAAGTTGCCACTTCTCACCAAAGGTCTCAACGGCAGCTTGAAGTCGAAGGTCTTCCTCTTTTGTCCAGGCCTTGTTCAATATGTGGGGATTAAGACTTCGTTGATAACGAACAAGACACTGGAAAGGGGTCCGGTGAGTACCCAATGTTACTGCAATGTTAATCCAGTTGTACATTCCCTTTTCTTGGACAATCAGTAGAAGTTTTGTTTCCTCCTGGGCAGTCCAGGCTTCACGGTTAATCAATGGGTCATCACAGTTTAGCCACCTGACCAAATGCAATCAGAATTATTTAGGAATGAGCATCATCACAAAGATGCATACAGGTTGTAGAAACTGCAGAAATCACATCATAAGCATACACGTAGTGTGATGTGAGGAGATAGGGATAAAGCATGCTGTGAACATGAAGAAAGAAAACTACTGAGAACAAAAGTACCTCGATTCGCACTCAGCACCAGATCGACTAGGCAGGTACATAGCAGAAATCTTATCCCAGTTTATTAATGGTAGGACAGATCTAAGACTTTCCGGAGTCACCTCGAAATTACCAGCACCATTCGTCAGTGCGTATGCCATATCAACAGCACTGAAGTCACCAGTGGCACTGCAGCATAGCAATTTTATCATAAGTAAACACAGTAACAAACTAAAATTACATTCAAAATCATAAGTATGGCGCAAATCTACATTTCTTTTTGTAGAAAATAAATACTTCGATACCAAAATTATTTGAGCCAAAAACTTCAAACTCATTAAATATTCAGTCCAATTCACCTACAGAATACATTAATGTTATTTAGCAGGTGCGTCGTAGAGAAACAGGATGACTAACTTGGATTAAAGCATCAGAATTTTTTTTCAGCTTTGATATTATTGAAGCATATAATAAGAAAAGTATTATAAAAAAATTGAAGTATATGGTTTGCAAACCAAATTCCATGACCAAATAGATGAGGATTGTCCTGTTAGATCAACAATTACTAGATCCGATATTACCTTCCATTATTCAGCGAGTCCAAAATCAATGTTTCTTGATATTGCTGCTTTATTCCTCTGGCAAGTTTATCTTTCTCCGCATCTGACCATGGTTGCTTCTTAGATGACATTGGGAATTGCTCCAGCGCCATTTTATACTTTGAAACATGGGGATTCTCAGCTGGGCCAAGAGACAGTGAAGGCATCTTTCTGTATTTATTCTGCACCAAATAGATTTCTCTTTCATAAGTAGGTGTCTAGTATGTTTCAAGTAAATCTGAATTTGAAAGACTAAACTGAGGCAGCAATTTGAATACAACAATGCTTGCACACAGTATGAGAACAACATGGTGCAAAAACAAAAACTCCCATGGTTCAAGAGCTAAAAGGTTTAACGTTCTCTTCATGTTGATATGAATAACATTAAAGGGAAAAGTGGTTTCGATAACATACAACAAAGGCATTATGAAAATAATTTGGCACATCTATGAAGGTGACTTGTAATATAATTGATAAAGTATGCTACGTTGCAATACAAAGAGAAATTACAAAAAATATACTTATTGACAGTTGAAACACCTAAACAAATAGCCAACATGACTAAGAGGAGCATTTTATCTGAATAAAATCGTGATTCCATACGTACCTACAGAACTCAATACAGAAAAAGGATTTGAGAGTGATAGTAACTGGGGACAACAACAGAAGGTAGTGTTTTGTATACCCTAATGCGATATTGCTGCAAAATCCAGTGCATTGATGTATATAAAGTTGGCGATACCTTTTCAGACAGCTGAAACTTTTTCCGAGAGGAAACCAATTTGACACGAGGATCCTCCTTTTGGCTTATACATTTGCCGGCTGATTTTCGGCAGCTTAACTGATAACCTAAAAGACATTTTACACGATCCCTAAGATCCTTATTTTCTTCAATTTTCGCTTCAATGTTTACCATTTTTCTTCTAATTAACTTCTGGCATGCTCTGTTCTTCTTGAGAGCATCCACTAACAATAGCGCAGCTTTTGGGAACCCAGTTTGATTCCAAGCCTTTGCATTCTGCTTCTGTGCAGGAAACTCATCATCATTCCTGTCTGCAAAAAGTTCACTGCACACTCCCTGTGACGCCTCATGTTTCATGGTCTTCGGCGATGCGGTAGAGGTACCTGCATTACGAAAATCAAAACCATAAGGAAAATTCATCAAATGTGTGGTGTGCACATTTACCTGGTTCTAGAATTACAGCAACATTACACATGCTGAATTGTGAATTTATTACTAGTATAGTATACACCTGCTTCAAAAGAATCAAAACCATAAGGACAATTCATCAAATGTGTGGTGTGCACATTTACCTGGTTCTAGAATTACAGCAACATTACACATGCTGAATTGTGAATTTATTACTAGTAAGTATACAACTGCTTCAAAAGAAAAGACGTAGAAATGCATGTTATGACTATCCTCCAGCATGTACCATAAAATAAGCAGATTAATGCATATAATTTGTTATCATATAACGGCCTTTTGGGTTTCCAAAAGAACAAGGATGAAATCAGCAAATGTTTTGAACCCATGCCCTGAAACCCGGTTAGTATCAGGATAACACCAGACTGTAAAGGACATCCCAAGTAGTTCACAATCTAAAGTTAACATAGTATTTAAATCAATTTTCACAATATTTAGTTTCTGGTTTCTTCAATTCCTCCACAACTAAGAAATAGGAGCAAGATAATAAAACTCTAGAATGCGAAAACAAAACTGTTGGCAAGAAGGTTCAGAGCATTGTATGTTTTGATCAAAATTTAGCTCGCTAGCTTGTCGTATTCAAAGTTTCAGGTGTCATTCTAGCACGAAATTTACTGACGATAAACGAATCGATACCACACGGAAGGCCCACAAAGCCAATCGAATTACAGCCCTGGGACCGTACGAGTTGCAGCAAATTCCAAATCAGACGAGATCGAAGCGGATCGCAGTGGGGGAACTCACTGGAGTGGTAGTGCGAGAAGCGGCGCTGGATGGCGCGGAGCGTCTCGAGGTCATCCTCGTCCTCGTCGGTGTCGGACGGCGGCCACGTGCAGATCGGGGGAGGCGAGGAGGAGGGGTCGGGGGCGTCGGGCGGCGGAGAGGCGGGCGAGGCCTTGTTGTTAAGGTAGCGGAGGTTCTCGCGGATGGTGCGGACGAGGGCAAGGTCCTCGTCCTCCCCCTCGTCGTCGTCCGAGGAGAAGCCGCCATTGCTGCTATCCGCCGCCGCCGGCGTCGTCGCCGCGGCGAGGGCGGGGGTGGAGGGCCCGGCGAGGGCGGAGGAGACCTGCGCGACCGCGGCGTCCGGGTCCGCCCCGGAGAGGATGCAGGAGCGGCGCAGCGCGTCGAGGTCCTCCTGCAGGTCCTCGTCGATGTCCGGGTCCGAGTCGTCGGAGTAGAAGTCCATCGCCGCGGAATTGGCCGCCGCGGCGGTGGGGGTTTGTTTAGGGTTTCGCCGCCGTGGGGGGGAATTGGGGGGTGGTGGTGGTGGTGGCTAGGGCTGGCTGGTGCGCTCGGGGGGCTCGGCTGAGGCGGCGGCGGTGCGGGGATTTGAAACTTTCCGGGAGAACACGGGAGGGTGGGGGGAGAAGGGAGGGCGGCGCGGGTGGAAGGCTCGAAACGAGCAGGGAATTTTGCGGCGTGTCGGTTTGGCAGGGGGGTCGTTTTTCCCAAATTTGGGCTTTGGAGAAACTCGATTTTCCCTAATTCAGTTTTTCCTTAAATATTTTTATAGGCCCAAAGACTGCTTACGATTTCGTTTCCATAAGCGAAAGGGTTAATTTGGAAACTGTAATGCATTTATGGGTGGGGGTTTATATGCTGGTAAAACTCTCGCGCAGCGAGCAATACGGGACTATTTTCCTCTATATTTGCATTCCTTTTATACATGTGTCACCTTTATTTATGTCAACTGTGAAAACCATCCCCTTTAAAAACCACAATCTGATCCATACGATGTTGATCCAATAGACCTCCCACCTCCTCTGTGCATGTGATTGGTTTGTTTGACTGCCATTTTATAGGCACTTCACTGTTTATAAAATGGTACTGATTGTTTCCTTTTCCTCTATATTCCTTTTAGATAAATCCTAACCTCGTGCGAAGGTACTGATTGTTTCCTTTTCCTCTATTCCTTTTAGATAAATCCTAACCTGGCCAAACTTCAAATATTTTTAGAATCATTGCTATTACTATTACTATTATAAGAGCATCTCCAAGAGTCTCTTTAAACACCACTCTTTGAATCATCATTTAGAGAGTCATTTGCATACAAATCATTTTTTATATGTTTTCGTTTTCCAACAGATTTTTTATATCTTGTGTGCACTCTGGAAATCTATTCTCTTTTCTATATCTGAAGAATGAGAAATCCGGAATAGAGAGTGGCTATGTTTACATAACCAAATAAAAAAGCTGTTGGAAGATGCCTTTTTAATCAAAATCTCTAAAACTAGCAATCATGATGAATTTAGAGAGTCTCTTGGAGTTGCTCTAAGTTGGCTCAGGTGATAGAAACATAGCATTAGAGCATCTCCAAGAGACTCTCTATTATGTTAGCTAAATATGAGGATTATAGTCCCTTTTAAAAATAGAAAGCCATCTAATTCAATGGGGTAATCCAACAGATTCTGTAAAAATGGCTAGTGAGGAAGGCTGGCTAAAAATACTAGCGAATGAGGCGGGATAAAGAACCACTAAATTTGAAGAGTCATTTTTAGAGTATGTTGGAAACGTTTTTTTCTCTAACAATAGCTAAATTTCACTTTAGAAAATGATTTAGTTGGTCTCTAGGAGATGCTCTTGCAACAGTTATAGTTTGAGAATTTGTGTTGCAAAATTGTAACATCAGAACTCTGTTTCTGAATATACTGAAATGACCGAAATACTATTACGCAACCTAAGAGTAAGTAGCTTAAAAAGTAAAGCAGATTGTTTCTGAATATACTAATTGCCACAGTTTTCTAGGATGAAATGACTAAAATATTACTCCCTCCGTTTCTATTTGTAGGTCGTTTTGGCTTATGTATAGCTTTTGTTATGTATTTAGATATAGTGTATGTCTAGATGCATAATAATATCTATGAACCTAAAAAAGCCAAAACGACTTACATTTTGGAACGGAGGGAGTATTAGGAAGAGTAAGTAGCTTAAAAAGTAAAGCAGATTTGGGAAAGCGCCAAGTATTGTGAAACAAATAAAGTGATGAAACTGATTAGTATTATAAAGCAAAATCACTATCTAGCTATCATTTTTTAGCAACAATAAAAATTCAAACCGAGTCTAGGGATTGCGTGACGTTATCCTATGAAAACCGTTTCAGGACGATACTCAGAATTTCAGATGATCATGGTCTTCATTACATATCAAAGACAGACACTGATCTCAATAGTTTCAGATACATTACACAACCTCGATGTACTAGTGAAACTGGAACCTCGATGTACTAGTGAAACTGGAACTGATGAGTAAATTGCAACCCAACTGCATGCTCCTAGCAGACACCAACGTCCACAAATTTGTCTACTTGGATCTCTGCCTCATCTTTCGGCGCTTCCTCTTGAGCCGCCTCATACGCTTCTTCTTCCACTGCACATCAGACCAACAAAAAACATAAGCATAACTGCAAATACAATCAGAGCAAAATCAGAGGCACCATTTCACAAAACATCAGAGTTTCTAATATTACTAGGATCAGAAGTGGTAGTTTCTTGCATCACTAGATTGTCAGAAACACGGACCAATTGTTCTTCATCACATCCCAAATCATAAAACAAGTTACACCCTTAGAAAAATGACAGGTCACAGCTTTGACATAGGACTATAGGAGGTAAGGCATCATGGCAGCTCAAGAAAACCACAGGCAAACAAACAGAAAACAGAAACTAACTAAAAGCACTTAAATTCTCTCAGACAAATGCCTCGATTGTCCCCATGGTTTAATGGAATGGATTAGATCGGACTCGTCATCTTTGTTTGTTCATCACAGAGAACAGAGTGCCACAAAACAAAGACAAAGTAACAGTAAAACAGACACAACAGACAACTTATGCAACCATGGCAAAACCTCCCAGGAGAGTTTTGGTTGCAGAAGCAACATACCCAGTAAGGCAGCATTTTTAGCTATGTGACTGAAAGCAAGTGCTGAGCAGCTCCAACATAAGCCAAACACCAAATCACATGCAACATTTGAGGCACATATTCCTTCTATACAGTAAAATTTTATTGGATGTCCTAAAATATGCCCAACATTCTGAAGACATTTTTACTGCCCGCCCCAAATCACTGAATAAACAACAAAATAATGAATCATCTACTGGCATTCAGAATGAGTAGGAGGAATTTCTCATCCAGTGGATCAGTAATGTATAACTTTCCTCATCATGCCAACTAAAACACAACCAAACAAGAACAATATTGAAATGGAGAAGTACTAGAAAGTAAAACAATTGTTGTGTTCTCTCAGACAAATGCCTCGATTGTCCCCATGGTGTAATGTAATGGATTAGATCGGACTCGTCATCTTAGTTTGCTCATCACAGAGAACCACACCACGCAACGCAACGCCGCGAAACATGGTACCGCCGAAGCAGCCGCAACGGGATCCAGATTCGGGAGAGAGAAGGGGAGGAGAGCTCACCTTGGCCCTCATCGCGGCGGGGGAGCTCGGTCGCTCGCTGGCGCGACTCCTACCGGGCGGCTGGAGAGGAGAGAGTTGCGGTAGCAGCGGCGGCGGCGCGAGCTCTCTCTCTCTCTCTCTCTCTCTCGTCGCGGTTCTATATAGGGAGCCAATGGGCTAACCCTAGCAGCAAGCAGGCGGGGATCGCTGGAGGGCCGGGCCAGTCATTGGGCCATATCTTGCTTCGCGCAGCTCCCAGTAGGCCGGGCCTGAATTAGAAAATCTTTGTGGGCCTCCAAGTTTGTACTTACGCTCAGGACGAGCCCATCTCAGATTGGTCGAGTCCGCAATGGAAGCAAACGGTAGCATGTCAAAAACTAGAGCCATCAGAGTATCAGATCAGACATTACCAAACACAAACATGAGCGTAAAGACGACAGCCATTATTAATTGAAGAAGAAATTTCAGTGCAACATGTCACCGCTGCTATCATTCTGATAACATCAGGTTGTGCTTGTGCGGAACCTGACGAGCTGATGCCGCAGCCTCCCTGCCTGTTTCTCTCTTGAGCGCCTTCAGTCAAGGGTCTTGGTGGCCGCCACCGCCACCACCTCCGTCGCGCTCCGATCCACAACTCGGCTGGAATTGGCGCTGGCATCGCCATGCATGGCGTGGCTGCTGCCAGTACGAAGTCTTACTCGAGGACGAGAAGAGAACGAGCAGGATGCAGCGGCAGCGGGAACGTGTAGCCTTTCCGGACGCGGGGTGGTCTTGTACGTCGTGGAGGCTAGATCGAGCACGGCACGGGCGACGGCGAACGCTGTGCGTTCACGCCACTGCAGCTCACGGGGGCTGGCTGGAGCTGGACACGCCGTGGCGCCCGTACGTCGCAGTGGTCTTCGCCGGCTGCATACGCCGTGGTGCGCAAGCTTGAGGCGGTCGGGGACGGGGCGGCGCCCATCGCCATCGCGTGGACGCTGGCGCTCTGATCCGGTGAGCCACGGCGTCGCAACGGGCGGCTCTGGCGGGCAGAGCGAGACGCGGCAGCGGCGCTCGCCGCCCATGGCCGCGCCGGCGCCGCTGCAAGCACGAACGGAGGTTCCTAGGAGGAAGACGGGGGTGACCTGCAGAAACCTCCGTGACGCGGTGGAGCTCCGGCGAGCCGTGGAGAGCAGCGACGGCGGTGCAGCGACCCAGGGGTGGACGGTATCTGAGATACCGACCACCCCTAGGTGCCTTTCTAACCGTTGGATGCAGCTCGCGCGGCTCGGATCGTGCGAGGGAGGCTGTTCTGCATCCACGCCGCGCGACGCCAGCTGCGCCCCCGGCCCGGCCGTAGTGTCGACGCTCTGCATCGGCGTGCAGCCAAGGCAACCATATCCCTCCCTGGACCACGAGGGCTCTCGTCCTCTCGAGATGGAGCAGGATGCAACGCCAGCAGCAGCAGAGCTCAACGGCCGGCGAGCACGTCGTCGTCCGTGAGACATGGGGCTTGGTCTCATTCTCCTGGCTTCGCGTGTCTTGCTGCTTGCGACAACTGCGGCGACTCCATCTGCTGCAGTCCATGGGACCTGCGGCGTAAATATTTGTGAGTTTGAAGCAAATAGGTAGTTCAGTGATGGCACCTGACCTGATAGTCTACCTATTTGGGGCTGTTCTAAGCAGCGATGTCACCCGATAGAGCTCGCTTCCTCAACTTCATAAAACTAGTAGTGTAGATGATTTTTCATGTTAAAGTGTACAATTGGAGGGGGTGATATTATACTAGCTTATTATGTACCATGGAATGAAAAATTTCAATATCTAACTTGATTTCTTATTAGGGCAAGCCGAGTGCAAACATCTAAAAGTAGTGGCTTCATTGTCCTTGTCAATAAAAAGTTAATAAGGTATTACCAAAGACACTGTCACACAACGCAGCAATAGCTTCAAGTGGACCATAGACTTCTCTTCTCTTTTACAAATCGTTGTTGTCTTTCTCTCTCTCGAGGCTAGTGTGGCTTATGTAGGGTGTTCTGACACCGTGCGGGGCTACTACAGAAGCTCCATTGTGGAGTCCGAGCCTACTTGGCCTGCAAAGCCACTGCCGAGGCAACCGCGTTGGGCTGGCCTTAGGCCATCCCCAACCCTCCTAGTCAGCTAGTTTCTATAGAATTAACGAGGCTGTCAAGTAAGGACAAATTTGATGAGGCACGGGAGTTAGTGAGGAGAGAGAAGAAAAAATATGGAAAACCGGGTCACATGCATGTAAGAAATGAGGTCGTCGCATGTTCCAAGATGACGGAAGCCAATAAAAACATTCAGACATACGATTTAAAAAATTGGAGGACAGTGAATAGACTAGAAAATTAACCAAGGGCCCATATGAAGAAACTTTGGGTATTGTAGTTTCTAAATGTGATGTCTTGATGATATGGCAATATGGACACCACTCATAAATATTTTGGGTTGGAATTGACCTTGGTGGGATAGGACGACTATGTTGGGATAGTGCCAGATGAGATTATTCAGGGTTCAACGTACTTTAGGAAATACTTTTTTTGCTTTACAAAAAGACTACGACGAAAAGTAGGCGCAGCGCCGCCTGAGTTGCCGAGAAGCACTGCGTGCTTGCAACATTGGCTGTGTTTAGTTTCCAAAATCTCACCCTAAAATTTCACTATGTAAAAAGTTCCATCACGTCACATCAAAATATCGGCATATGCATGGAGTATTAAATGTAGGTAAATAAAAAACTAATTGCATAGTTTTGATGTACACGACGAGACGAATCTAGTGAGCCTAGTTAGGTCATGATAGGACAATAATTACCACAAACAAACGAAAAGTGCTACAATATACTACAATGTTCGATGTGATGTTTCTACCCACTTTTTACGGGAACTAAACACACCCATTATATTTCGACGCGTTTCGTTCTGCTGTAGTTGCATTGGGACGCGCATGCAGCGTGCGCACTCCGGAATCAGGAAAGCGACGCTGGGAAATCGCATTGCAATGACATTTTTTCCACAGCATTACGATGGCAGTGACAGTGATCAAACGAGAAGCCAGTGATTTAATGGTCGTATACTAGCGTTTGTTGCTTCCTACGAAGCTTCTATCTTAAACATGCAAATTAAACACACACACACCCCCCTATATGAAGAGCAGTAGTACATATATATCAATCGACCAGGTCATCTGCTCCCATTAGTTTTTTTTTCTTTCCAACCATGACCTCAGACGACATTTCCTCAGGGCGCCCATTCGTATTTCCTGATTTCGATAAACCATTTCATGATTTCAACAACAGCGTCAATTCTGCTATGATCTCTAACGTCGGTGCGTTCCTACTATATATAGCTGGCTGCTACAAATTTGAGATATTTCTACGTACGCCTTGTTTTTGATGAGTTGAATCCTACTTGTTGCATATATCATGATCTTGTCCCTACATATTCTGCTGTTCCTACATACTCTGCTACTACGTACTAATTAACGTGTGTGTAGTCGATCGATCCGGTGATGATGGATGAATTGCGCGCATGCAGTTCTTTCGTTAATAAGCACCGGAGCAACCTTTGGGATGGTGTACCTCGTCTACAGATGCATCAAGGATCACGGCCTCCCATCCATCAACGTCAAAGCCGCCGCCACCGGCCTTGCCCGGGCGGCGGCGGCGGCCACAGCGGAGCTGACGCCGCTGCTGCCGGACTCCATCATCCGCAACACCACCATCGACAACTTCCTCGACGAGATCACCCGCGAGAAGCCCATCCAGTTCACCTCCCACCAGCTCGACGGGTACACGCAGCGCAGGTCCGCCCAGATCGGCGCCGGCGGCTTCGGCGCCGTCTACAAGGGCATGCTCCCGAACGGCCTCGACGTCGCCGTCAAGGTGCTGCACGAGGGCATGGGCAGCGAGGTCACGGAGCAGCAGTTCATGGCGGAGGTCGGCACGCTGTGGCGGACCAACCACGTCAACCTCATCCGGCTCATCGGCTTCTGCTTCGACGCCGGCGACCGCGCGCTCGTGTACGAGCTCATGGCGAAGCGCTCGCTCGATGTGTACCTCTTCGACCGGCGGCGCGTCGTCGGCGCCGGCGCGCTGCTCGCCATGGCCGCCGGCGTCGCGAGGGGACTCCGGTACCTCCACGAGGAGTGCCAGAAGAAGATCATCCACTACGACGTCAAGGCCAGCAACGTCCTTCTCGACGAGTTCCTGAACCCGAAGCTCACCGACTTTGGCATCGCCCAGCTGCTCAGCCGTGCCGACACGCACGCCTCCGTGCACGGCCTGCATGGCACCAACGGGTACATGGCGCCGGAGGTCATCCATGGCGGGACGGTGCCGGTGACGGAGAAGTGCGACGTGTACAGCTTCAATTCGGCATGCTCCTGTTCGAGGTCGTCGGCAGGAGGAAGAACACGGACAACGACGAAGCGCGGGAGGACTACAGGTCGCTGCCGTTGCTGGCGTGGAAGAAATACGAGCGCGGCCAGCTGATGGAGCTCGTGAAGGAATGCCATTCGTCGTCCATGGTGGCTTCGGCGGCGGATGAGGAGGAGCGGTGGGGGGAGACGGTGGAGAGGATGTGCAAGGTGGCGTTCTTGTGCGTGCAGGAGCGGCCGGAGGCGAGGCCGACGATGAGCATGGTGGTGAACATGCTGGAAGGGAATTTGGACATTCCTGACCCGATGTTTCCATTCGGCTGGATGTACCCTGGAGGGTTGTCACGGTCACCAGGTACAACAAGGGACGAGGAGATCATCAGCATCATAGACTCATAAGACACATATATGATCCACCTTGGAAGATCCAACTTAGAAGATAGAATGACTATGCATCTGTTTGTTATGGTTGCACTACCGGAAACCGGCTATATGCCGTGTGCAATCCATTTTTCCGTGTGCAAACACATTGCACATGGCATAAACATCCTTTGCCGTGTGCCTGCCCGGTTGGCACACGGCAATATGTCACATATATGATCCACAGATGCATCATAGACTCATAAGACACATATATGATCCACCTGCAGATACTAGCTAGGCCAATTTGTAGATCCAACTTGGAAGATAGCATGCATATGCATCTGTTGTTATGGTTGCACTACCGGAAACCGGCTATCTGCCATGTGCAATTCATTTTGCCATGTGCATTATATCGGTCACACGGTAAAGGTTGTGTTTGTCATGTGCCTTTCACGTGACACACGACAAACACATTGCACACGACATAAACAGCCTTTGCCGTGTGTCTGCCCGGTTGGCACACGGCAATATGGCTTTTGCCGTGTGCCAAAGCCAAAGGCACACGGCAAACTAGGGAAATCCAGTAGTGTTGGTGCAGAGCCAGGGATTACTTTTATTAACATATAAATAAAACCAGATGCTGGATATTTTTTGCATTACACCCTTTTCTTCAGTCGCGCTCACGATGCCGGTTGTTGAGCTCTCCTCGTATGTCGTGATCTGGCCTGTGGAGCCGATCACGGAGGTCTCCATCGTTGCGGCGATAGTCGCGCCGCCTGTTACCGCCGCCGCAGCGGTTCCGAGGGTGCTTGCCGTCGGACTCATCTGGTTGGTTGTCCGCCGTGCGCTCCTAATCTACTTCCTCTGGGATGGGCTCCAGGGTTGGAGATCTAGAACGGTGCCTGTCTCGATCAGATCTGCTGTACCCGGTCCTGCGGGAACTTGATCTGCTCGAGTGTGATCGGATAGATCTTGATCTAGCCTGTTTGTCTTGCTGATGGAGGTTCTGCGCAACGGCCAGCCGGGCTCGGACTCGGGGTTCCTCTGGGGTAGCCGCCATGTCCGCCAGCTCGGCGACACACGCCGCTATCGCCGCGGATGGGGTGAGGAAGTCGGCTCGCGCCCGCTCGAACTCGCGTGCCAGGTTACGCAGGTCCAAGGGATCCAGCTCCTCATTGCGCGGGCCACCGTCTTCATCCGCGTCTGCTGCCTCGGCCTGGCGGCGCTGGGCTCTGTTGTTGTTTGCATCTATGCGGCGTTGCCGTCCGGACGCAGTCTCGTTGTCTTGAGTTACTTAATCTTCGGAGACGAGTACCTCGCGATCAGGTCGCGTGGTATGGCTTGAAGCTTCTCTGCCGAGTTCTCGGGAGACGCGAGTATGGTCGTAGCGACCTGAAACTCACCACAATCCGGAAACTGGGTGGCCTCGGGCGGGTTTCCAGATTGGATCTGGACCTCATGGTACGGGAGCCGGTCGGAGTGGTCGGCGGCCGCGTTCTTCAGTCCGCAGGGAAACGTGTTCCCTGAGCGATCCAGCGCTCGCTCGGACACGACGATGCACTCAGCGAGCGTGTCGTTGATGCGGTTCAGCCCGTCGATGATCTCGTCGGAGTAAGGGACTCGGCGCCGTGGAAGCAGATCTAGGATTTGGTCCTGGACGCTGAGCTGCTCGATCCGATCTGCAGCACGAGCTGATCGGGCACGTCGGGGGGAGTCCCCGGAGTTGTCGAGGTCAAAATTTCAGTGGCTGAAATTTGTTTTTTTCGTATGAATTTTTACAACATTTATTTGAATCTCAACTTTTGATATGTTTCACATCTACTTGGTATTATTGTGTGTGCAAAGTTTCAAAAAATTTTAAAATCTCTAAGTGCGATATGCAATAAGCCCCGCGGTCGTTTGTATGTGTGATTTTTTCCGTCTGAAAGCACTACTAGAACAGGGAAAAAAGAACAAGCATAACTAAACGAACAGGAATTTCTCATCTAGTGGATCAGTTAATGAATAATTTCCTCATCACAACTAAAAAACAACTAAACGAACAATATCGCAATGGAAAAGTATAGAAAGTAAAAATGTCTTCTCTCAGACAAATGCCTCGATCGTCCACATGGTTTAATGGAATGGATTAGATCGGACTCGTCATCTTTGTTTGCTCATCACAGAGAACACTACATGCCCTGCTAGCTATCAAGTTGAACATTAACCTAACATGGAGGTTCATCCAGTCAAACGAAATGCTACCAACGCCCCCTAAAAACAATTTTTCATTCGTTTACACTGCACTGACAATCGGTATAAAATTAGGGAATTATAACACAGCGCAATTCACCAATCCAAACAAAAAGATATCACGGTTGGCATTCAGAATGAGGAGGAATTTCTCATCTAGTACATCAGACGGAATCTATTCTTTCCTCATCATGCCAACTAAAGAACCGAAAAATCAAGCAATCGAAGACAAAATAGAACAGAAAAGAATTGGCTATCACTAGAGCAAGATCTGCGTGTTCTCTCAGACAAATGCCTCGATTGTCCCCATGGTGTAATGGAATATGTGACTAGATAGTCATATATGTCCATTTGTATGAATTTTGGATATACACGATGAAGGTAGGCATTAAAAAGATGTATACCTCGCAGTGATGAGCAAATAATTGCTGTCTAAAAGCCTGGATCTCAGGGCAAATAAGTTCAAATCAACTTATCGCAGCCAGTGCCTAGGGCGCATCACCTTGTGTTGTTCCAAAAATCATATTTAGTATTCCTTAATTTAGATTTTGCATGATTGAACTCATAGAGTTTAATGCCAAAATATACAAATAAAATAATAGCGTACGAAAATATTGTTCTGAAAGTAATGTGTTAAACCATACAATCAAATTATTACAATTTTAATAGACACAAGATAGATAATCTCTATGTCAGTGACAAAGAGTAGATCTTTATAGTAGGCAAATATATTGCTGTCTAAGCACGGTCTCAGGACAGAATAATTCACAAGGAATTAAACGCAGCCAATACATTTAGGACTCTACTATCTTATGTTTATCAAGATAATATGATAAAAATGTCAATATGTTCAACAAATGCAAGTTCTACGGATCAAACGATGCTGAATTACTGCGGCAATCATAGCATTCATAATGCAATGGTTCCAATACCGGAGGGTATTACAAGGTAACACATACAAATATGAACAGAAGAAAACTATACACTAAATATTCAGAACATGAATAATCTAAATAAATAGATGATTAAAAGTTTGGGGGGGGGGGGGACTTCCAAATAAATTTAGAGAAGAAAGATAAGATAATCAGGCCTGCGGGCTGATTTTTTTTTCTTTCATCCTACAGTGTCTGGTCAGGGGCTTGGCGCTCGGCCCAGGTGCAGCGCTGCAGGCGTGGGCGAGGCCCATCGGCAGGTGCTTCGGGCGTGCGACCCAGCCAACGGCCCGTGCAATTGCGAGGGAGCGCCGTCCACTTTGCCACTGGCCGCCGCCGCCGTTTCGTAGTGCCGACGCCGCCGCTTCCTAGCGCCGCCGCCGATGCGCTTGCCACAGCCGCCGCTTGATGCGCAGGGCGTTGCCGCCGCCTTGTGCCGCTGTGGGTGCAAGGGTGTTGCGCGTGCGGGCACAAGGGCACCGTGAGCGTGGATGCGCCACGCGCCGCTGGCCGCCGTCGTGCGCTTCGACGTCGCCGCCCCCTTTCTCGGTTGTCTTGCGACGCGGCTTGAGGGTCCAGCCGGCGGGGTTCTCGCCTCCGTTGATGCAGGCGCCGTGGGCGCCATTGTCCGCCGTTGGAGTGGCGGTTGCCGCAGATGGAGCGGGCTCCAAAGGCGCCGCCTTTATTGGCGTGGAAACCGGCGCTGGTACAAACGCCGAGGACACCGCGGCCGTAGTGGCCGCCACCGGCGATGATGTCGCCGAGCCCGAGGGGCTCGCGTCGGTGAAGAACGGCGGAGCGCCGCGGCGTGCCGCCATGGTGCCGACGATGAAGCTTGGGTGTACGGATGCAGTGACCCGACCCCAGCCAATGGTGAGATTATCGAATTGAAATGTATGCCTACGACTTACAATTGTTGGAGCCGATTGGCTAATTTTCTCTTTCTTCTCGTTCTCTCTGTGTTGCTGCAGTGCAACTGCAAGCACTCAATTAGCAATTCGTTGAGTAAGAAGAAAGAGTCAGAATGGTATTCTTGTTCAGGGATTCTATTTCTGCATGTGGCAAGATTAGCGATGGAAGAAGTAGAGACTAAAATAATGTGAAGATAAATTGAACTGGAGGTCTGGTTCTTAATCTTCTTTATCTGTTCTCGTTCACGGCTTCAATTCCTGCATCTTTTTGTTGATGAATCCCATCTTGCAGTTCATGAGGCCTTCTTGTGGACGGTTGGTGTTGATGCGTGGTCACCGAAAGATTCCGTAGTGGCCGCGCATAGAGGAGCAGCGTCGACGTCGCGGCTGCGATGGGAGGCCGAGGACTCGTCCTTCTTGCCGTCTGTCCGCACTCAGGGCCTGTTTAGTTGCAGTAACTCCCAAATACACTACACACTGTATAAAAAGAAGATTCTCCATCACATCAAAATGTCATAACATGCATGTAATATTAAATGTAGATGAAATCAAAAACTAATTGCACAGTTTTGTTGTACTCTGCGAGATGAACATTTTGAGCCTAATTAATCAATTTTTGGATAATTTTTCACAAATACAAATGAAATGCTACAGTAGCGCAATGATTACGAAGTGACATCTTACTCCCAAATTTACCCTCCCAATTCTAACATCTAAACACCACCTCAATGTAAAGACTACTGTGCAGGTTCCGGCGATATTTCTGTTTCTGGCGAGAGTTCTTTTCCTTCTCTCTTTTTGCGGCCTGTGCTCTCGGTGTAAGCAAGTGCTGATAACGTGTTAGAAAAGGAAAAGAGAATGAAAGGAATGTAATGATTCTCTTGATGTTGAACAGTAATGTGTACACACACACACACACACACACACATATATATATATATATATATATATATATATATATATATATATATATATATATATATATATATATATATAAAAGCCCAAGGGGCATGAGTTGCCACCCAAAGGGACATACCCTTCGAAGAAGCCCTTTCGCTAATACAATTGATCACTAATATACTAAACTATATTATTCGCAACACACCCTTTGGCCCTCAGCGGGCTCACCAAACATTTTGGTGAGCAAATCAAGATCTGCTGGACAAAGAATGCGCCAGGCTCTTTGCGCTGTCCGGACAGTTCTGAAACCCAAACAATAGCATTAAGTAACTAAAACATGCTACGTAATTATCTTTGTAATACAATACATAACCAAAATATATGTACTTCCTCACGAAAGAGAAAAGTACACAAGTGCGTGTGTGCAACATACCTTCGTTCTCTTTTGAAACATTCTCATGTCGTGATGCCTTCGATGAAAATGGTACATTTTATACTTATTCTTCAATGAATTCCATTTATCATAAAGTTGATAGTAGCCGTATGTTTTTTCTGCCTTGTAGAAATCCTCATACAACTTCTCCATTATAGCCGGCGTTTGACCTTGTCTTTTATGAGGATTCTTAGCCAATGATGGCGTGTAGTTGGGTTCCTTCTCTATGATTTCCAAGCACCGGCAGCAAAATATGGTGACGTCCTCAGTGTTCCAAACGGCTTTCTTCTTACTCGCATTCTCCTCTGATACTCCTGCAAGTTTTAGGACTTTTAGCAATGTACGAAATGCATAGAAGGAAATCCAGCCTGACACGTACTTGAATTATTCATCTATAAATTAAATTATCCAAGGGAGAGAGTGATACCGTCTGGTTGATGCCGCTGGTTACTTGCACCAACATTGGTGGCCGTGGGGCTGCTCCTCCTGGTTTTCATGGTGGCCATGGGGCTTCTCCTCCTGGGGCTGGTCCTCCTGGATTTCATGGTGGCCGTGAGGTCGCTGCTCCTGGTTTTCATGTCGTAGTCGATCCAAACTAGAAGGACAGCACGCACTTGCAGCCTGGAGGAGGAAGCAAAGAGAGCCTGCAGCGGTATTATAACACACAGCGTTAATATCCAAACAAAAAGATATCACGGTTGGCATTCAGAATGAGTAGGAGGAATTTCTATCTGGTAGATCAGACGCTAGCTATTTCTTTCCTCACGATGCCAACCAAAGACCCACACAAGGAAAGCAATCGAAAGAGAAAGCACTACTAGAACAGGGAAAAAAGAACAAGCATAACTAAACGAATAGGAATTTCTCATCCAGTGGATCAGTTAATGTATAATTTCCCCATCATGCCAACTAAAAAACAACTAAACAAACAATATCGAAATGGAAAAGTATAGAAAGTATAGAAACAAACAACATTCTGAAGACGTTTTTACTGCCCCAATAACTGAATTAACAAAGAAAATGAATCATCTACTGGCATTCAGAATGAGTAGGAGGAATTTCTCATCCAGTGGATCAGTAATGTATAACTTTCCTCATGATGCCAACTAAAACACAACCAAACGAACAATATTGAAATGGAATACTAGAAAGGAGAAACAATTGATGTGTTCTCTCAGATAAATGCCTCGATTGTCCACATGGTTTAATGGAATGGATTAGATCGGACTCGTCATCTTTGTTTACTGCTCATCACAGAGAACACTACATGCCCTGCTAGCTATCAAGTTGAACATTAACCTAACATGGACGTTCATCCAGTCAAACGAAATGCTACCAACGCCCCCCCTAAAAACAAATTTTCATTCGTTTACACTGCACTAACAATCGGTAGGAAAACTAGGGAATTATAACACACAGCGCAATTTACCAATCCAAACAAAAAGATATCACGGTTGGCATTCAGAATGAGGAGGAGGAATTTCTATCTAGTGTAGATCAGACGCTAGCTATTTCTTTCCTCATCATGCCAACTGAAGAACCGAAAAATCAAGCAATCGAAGACAAAATAGAACAGAAAAGAATTGGCTATCACTAGAGCAAGATCGGTGTGTTCTCTCAGACAAATGCCTCGATTGTTATCCCCATGGTGTAATGGAATGGATTAGATCGGACTCGTCATCTGTGTTGTTGCTCATATCACAGAGAACCACACCACGCAACGCCGCGAAACAGAGGGTACCGCCGAAGCAGCCGCAACGGGATTCAGCAGAAAGAGAGGAGAGCTCACCTTGGCCCTCGCTCGCTTGCGCGACTCCTACCGGGCGACTGGAGAAGAGAGGCGGTGCGAGCTCTCTCTCTCGTCGCGGTTCTATATAGAGAGGCAATGGGGTAACCCTAGCAGCAATCAAATTGCCATATATGCAGAGAGGTATAGATGGCATAAAATGAACCCTGCCAGGGCTAGAATCCTTTCTCAGAATCAAATTGCCATATAATATGGGCCCGCCCCTGCGTGGAGGTTCCCGAGGTCGCCCTCCGCCGCAGCGTCGTCGTCGTCAACGCCCAGGGCCGGCAGCTGCAGGAGCTGGGCGATCGCTCTGCCCTCCGCCCGCTCCGGGTCCCTTCGTTCATGACCGGCGGCTGCATGTGCTTGTCTGTCGACATCCATGCGAGGCAAAAGCTTGAAATTTGGCTGCAGTGGAAACACAGTTCCTGACGGTTGATCAGCTGTTTCGAGTGAAGGAGTAATAATCATGCATCCTGTTCTTGTAGTGTGAGAGAAACAAATTGTGTGACTTCTGGGTGATAAGCTGATGATTCCGAATATGAATGATAATATGACAATGCAAGGAAGATGAAAACATTCTACTCCTAAGAAGAGTTGCACCAAATAGCTGGCCTTGTTAGCTTATATGCTTCTACAGTACAATCTTGTCTGACCCCCGGCCTGTTTGCTCTTTGCATCATGGGCGATATTTAGCTCCTTGTAAGACTTTATTTTGTGTTGTTTAATTGATTGTAATTTGTCTTTGGTGGAGCTGTGTATCCTAATAAGTACTATCGGTTACAGATGACACACATACATGTCCATCATCTTAAAGTTGCGTTCTGCATGTCTGCCAATGCCAACCTTGCAAAGGTGGAATGAATATGTCATTCGATCTGAATGACTTACTGAATAATATAATATTGCATCCCAATCTTATTATCTGAGAGTCTGCATCACTAATGAGACTGATAAATATACCCCCTACACGGCTGCCCTTTCTCATCTTTCATAGACAGATCGAATATGGAACTCATAGTGGAGGGATATTAGCTTCTTAGATGGGATTGGATGTCGATCCACCAAGCCTTTTCAATCTGCCCGAGTTCCCTGAATTGAAGTTTGTAAAACCGGGCGACGAAGCTCATATATGGTGTTTCAGACATGATGGAACAAGACGCACTAACTGCATTCAAGTCATATGATTGACGTTGTTCAACAATTATGAGAAAAGATAAGGTTAACCATTTTCCTCCAACGAACTGTGAATGTAGTGTTTCTTTTATACTCACACATTGCCATCTTATTCTATGCAATTGTAATTGTAGTGTTTATTCTATACGATCTCGGGCCCTCTTCAGCATATGTTATTGTGTTTTGGACGTGCTTTTTCTTCTTTTTCTTTGATTGTCGGTGCTAAATATGAACTCCATATACAAATTTCAATGCATAGAAAATGCTTTAGATTAGGAGCAATATCAAATGACTGAACGAGACATGCAACCCAAATTTGTGAGGTTTCTTATGAGTATTCATGAGTTTGTTAGAGAATAAATATAATAAACAAGTTTTCCTAGTATGGACAAGAGACTTCTCTTGGGACCTTACCTATAGGTTAATTCTCATTATAGAAGCTAGAAAAATAGATAAACAATATAAACTCACATAAAATGGGAAACAACCAGGCATCGACATTGTAGATTAAATTATTGCTAGCAACAATGAGGGAGCAGGGGCTAGATTTAACCCCTTTGTAAGCGACAGAGGCCGGCACTGCGAGCGCTAGATGCATGGCAAGATGTTGATGTGATAAATGAGTTAAAACACAGTCAATGGCTCTGAAATTTTGCATCTTTATAGGTTGTGTGGTCGATACATGTATTATCCAAATCCAGTTGGGAGAGAGAGAGAAAACCACAAGACAAACGTCGTCGGCCACTCGGCCTCCGCCGCGGCCTCGAGGTTGCCGTTGCCGGGGACGCTCTCTGCAGCCGCGTCATCGTCGACCTCCGCGCCGTGGAGAGTTGCCGGGACCGGGAACGCCCTCTGCCACGGCTTCTCGTCGGCTTCGTCGCCACGGCGTCCTCTGCTTGCTCTGCTCGCCGTGCAGGTTGACTGACTGGATCGGGATCGCCCTCCGCCGTGGCGTCGTGGCCTCCACGCCCAGGACATGCAGCGGCAGGAGCTGGGCGATCGCCGATCACCCTGCCCTCCGGTGGTGCTCCCCTAGCTCATGGAGCCGGCCGGGCACGCGGTGGCGCCCGTCGCATTGGTTCTCGCCGACCGCGTGCGCAGACGAGGCGTTGGTGATAGTTCCGGGCCGACCATGGGAGCGTTGTCGTCGTCAGGTTCGGGACCTCTGGTGGTGGGCAGAGCGCGTGACGCGGCGGCGGCGCTCGCCGGCCATGGCCGCGCCGGCGCCGCTACAAGAACGAATGGATGGAGGCGCCCAGGACAGGAACAAACAGGTTACAGGAAGAAACTAACCTCCGTGACGCGGCGGAGCTCCGGCGAGCCACGGAGAGCACGACGGCAGCGCGGTTGCAACGACCAAGGGTGGACGGTATTTGAGATACCGACCACCCCTAGGTACCTGCTGGCTGCTGGATGCGGCACGCACGGCTAGGATCGCGCGCGGGCCGCGGGGTCAGGCTGTCAGGGTCGGATCGTCCTCGTCCTCGCCAGTCGCCAGCTCACCACTAGACAGGCGTGGGGGCGAGAGCTGCACGGCCGCACCACCATCCATGGCGGAGAGCTCCATGGCGTCGGCGTCATCGTCGGCCTGTGCTCCGTGGAGGTTCCCGAGGTCGTCCTCCGCCGCGGTGTCGTCGTCAACCACCGGCAGCTGCAGGAGCTGGGCGATCGCCCTGCCCTTCGCCTCCGGATCCTCCATGGCCGCGCCGGCGCCGTTGCAAGCACGAATGGAGTTCTGCAGGAGGAAGGAGGTGACAGGAAGCTTTTGCAACTCAAGATTGAAGCAGACGACGGATTAGAACACGCTTCACTACCGAGTTCGAACTTCGAAGTAGTTTCGCAGGTCTAGCTAGATTGGCGGCATGCTATATATATATATATATATATATATATGCATCCCTCTGAATCAGGCCGAGCTGCATCGATCGAGTTGATATTATCAGAAGGGATTTGTTTGCTCTCTGATGATCACGTTCACATGTTTACAAGTGCTGTACAAATCTTCGTTCTCTCTGAAAACAGGTTGCGAATGCAAAACGAACGCTTCAGGTTCGGGAGCGGTTATCCATGTGTTGTACTTGTACCTGTCAATATCGACAACCATGCGAAGCAAATTAAAAGCTTGAAATCCGGCAGCGTGCAGCGCAAACAGTTGGTGACGGGTCATCTTTTGAGTGACTGATCGAGTAATCATGCATCCTGTTCTTGTAGGTGAGAAACAAATTGTGTGACTTCTGGGTGTGATGACTCTGAATATGAATATGAATGATAATATGGTGTGATGATCAGGAAGATGAAATGACTCACTCCTAAGAAGATTTTTCGCCATATAGTTGAACTTTTTACCTTATGCTTCTACAGTCTTGTCTGACCACCCCTGTTTGTTGTTTGCATCATGGGCGACGATATTTAGCTCCATGTAAGACTTTATTTTTGTGTCGTTCATTATGTCAGCCAGTGCGAATTTTGCAATAGGTGAAAAGACTATGGCACTTGATCTGAATGATTTGCTAGATCATGCATCCCAGTCTTGCGAGCTGATAGTCTGCATCAGTGACGAAACTGCTTAAATACCCCTGCAACTTCCTCATCTTCCATAGATAGAATGAGCGAGTGATAGGTGTAGAGTGTACTCTCAGTTCCGTGGGGTATTGGAGATAAACAAACTATGTTGAGATGAATAGCAGATTCTTCCCTCCAACCCATTCGAACCGTCACATGTGCATGGAATTTCAGTTGAAATCAAATTTGTTTAATCAAGTGGCTAAGTTCATATATAGTGTTTTAGACATGATGGATCCTAATGGACTGTTCACGGCATATGACTAACGATGTTCAACAACCATCTGGAAAGGCAGGGCTATCATTCCTCACATATGTAAAGATAGGGCTATCATCCCTCACCTCTGAACTGACCAAGATCGTATAGTCTTATTGCCATCATATTATATGCCACTGTGAATGTAGTTTTTATTTTATATGATCTTTGTAGACCTTGTAAACGGGTTTAAAAAAAATTGTAACCACCTAGGCTTGTTGTCACTTTTGACGACAGCACTCGTTTAACATATATTCGATCTTTTTCCTGGACCATGGATGCCACATGTTTTTTTCCTTTTTCTTTGAAAATTGGAGATAAATCTGAACTCTTATGCAAATTCGATGCAAATAAAACACTTTTGATTAGTGGTAATATCAAATGGCTGAATGAGTCATGTATCTCAATTTTTTTTGAGGTTTCTTCCGAGCATTCATGAGTTGTGCATTCCTATACCAATGTAAACACTTTGAATTTGGAATTGGGCAAAAAGTTGAAGACGTTGATATATTGTTTTTACTCGCTTCGAATTGTTAGAGAATGAATAAACAAGTTTCCCTAGTACTGATGACAAGAGACTTCTTTTGGGACATATAGGTTAATTCTCACCAAAACACGCTAGAAAAAAGATAAACAATACAAATTCACATAAAAAAGAAATCAACCAACCAACAGCTTCGTAGATTAAATTATTGTTGGCAGTAATGGGGTACGAGAGGCTGGATTGACGGCAAGCCACGGCCTTCAGCAGCGGAGGCGTTCTTGGGAGAAGCGCGGCGTGCACAGAAGGCAAGCACCCCCTGGATGCACCAGAGAGCTCAACGGCCGGCGAGAACGCCGCCCGCGGCGCCAGGGGGTGTAGCATTTCCGGACACGCGGTGTGGCCGGCTGTGGAGGCTAGATCGCGGCGCAGGCGACGGCGAACGTGGCCCGGCAGCATGAGGGCGCGAGAGCGTCGCGGCGCGCGCTGGCACTGGCAGCATCGCCGCGCGCCGCCGTTCGTGATCCATGGCTTAGTGTCATGGTCTCGTGTCCCGTCGATTGAGAGAACTACGGCGACGGGGCGTTGATGACGAGAGATTCCGGCGGACCATCGGGGCTGCGGTATCGTCAGGCTAGATCCGGCGAGCAGAACGTGACGCGGCGGCGGCGCTCGTCGGCCATGGCCACGCCGGCGCCGCTGCAAGAACGAATGGAGGTGCGTGCCCAGGGAGAAGGAGGTGACCGGGAGAAACTAACCTCCGCGACGCGTCGGTGCTCCGGCGAGCCACGGAGAGCACGACGGCGTCGCGTTTGCAACGACCAGGGATGGACGGTATTTCAAATACCGTCCACCCCCTAGGTACCTGCTGACCGTTGGATGCGGCACGCGCGGCTCGGATCGTGCGCGGGCTGTGGGGTCAGGCTGTCGGAGCCCGTCGTCCTCGCCACCATCCATGGCGGAGAGCCTAGGCCCTGCCCATTGTTGTCCCGGAGGACGCCCTTGGCCCCTGCGTCGTGGGCCTGCGCGCCGTGGAGCTTGTTCGATCGACCTCCGCCGCGGCGATCGCTCTGCCCTCCGGGTCCTTCATTCAAGCTCTCCATGAACGCCACCATGGAGGCAGGTCGCTCCTCCGGTCCGATGAACCCGGGCCGTTCCAGCATCTGATGATGACGACTGACTGGCAGCACGGAAGGGAGACTCGTCGTTTGAAGGCTTGAGCATGCATGCATACATCCCTCTGAATCACGCGGCTGAGCTGCATTGAGCTGATATTATCAGAAGGGACTTTGTTTGTTCTCTGATGATTCACACCCTACTCTTTTCTCTGAAAACAGAGAGCGAATGCAAAACGAACGCTTCAGGTTCGGGAGCGATACGGTTATCCATGTGTTGTACTTGTACCTGTCAATATCGACAGCCATGCGAAGCAAAAGCTTGAAATCCGGCAGCGTGCAGCGCAAATAGTTGGTGACGGGACATCTTTCAGAGTGACTGAGTAATCATGCATCCTGTTCTTGTAGGGTGAGAAACAAACTGTGTGACTTCTGGGTGTGATGAACTGATGATTCTTGATGACTCTGAATATGAATGATAATATGGTGTGATAATCAGGAAGATGAAATGACTCACTCCTAAGAAGATTTTGCGCCATATAGTTGCCCTTTTTACCTTCTATATATACTCTTGTCTGACTACCCCTGTTTGTTGTTTGCATCATGGGCGACGATATTTAGCTCAACTTTATTTTTGTGTCGTTTATTTGATCGTGGTTGTGACGAACCGGATTCTCACCAATGAGAACCTGACTCCCTGTACCCTTGAGATAGTCCCAGGAATAGCAGCTATCTCGTACAGAACTCATCTCAGTCGAATATCACATCCATACAACGATAAAAGATTCAATACATGACTCATATAAAGACAAAGCGACAGGATACAAGCCCTCTGGGCTAAAACGACAATAAGAAACATCTGCGCAGCGGTAGCTAGAACCACAGGGACCACTCCTCCACAGGCATCCTTGAGCGTAGCGCACACCCTTCAGTCGTACCACCCGTCCTGGTTGAACTCGCGGTCGGGGTCTTCACCTGAGAGCCCAAAGTCTGTCCCCAAGGAAATGGGACAGGTCCACGTCACCAACCATAATATGATGCAAGCTTTAAAGGTGGCCTATTCTAAGGATAAAGAATTAATCAAGGTTTAAGCCAGGGTTTTCTTATGCAAGCAGCAGCAATAACCCAAATTCATCTCATCACCAACTCCTGCTCACACACACATCCATCCACTCCCCAAAACCAACCATCAGCCTCACATTTCCCATCGGGCTCGTCCTGCCACGGCAGGTTCCCGCAATTCATTATCCACCAACACCTTTCACTCTCTAGTCGACTCGGTGAGCTCCCTCCCCACCTCGTCTCAACAGCCTCAGCTGGACCAATCTCTCATAACCCAAATCAAGGATGAGGTAAGAAAGCAGATTCCCATGCTAGCCGGGGCTTCTCAGAAATGGGTCGTCCGTAACCGTGGACACGGCTATACGTATAGTTTACACTCTGCAGAGGTGGCACTCCAGGAATCCATCCGGGCTGCAAGGCTAGTCCGCAACCAACCTGAGACGCAGCCCACAGCAAAGACCCTAAACAGTAACGGCGCCAATCCTGTCTCCCTGGGCTCGGGAAACATCCGATCTAACATCTGCCCCAGGGTCGTGAAACCTTCCCACCGGGGCCAGTCGGGGGCCGTGGTAAATCAGGGAGATTACGCCGCAACGAATCCCCCCTACACATATCAAACTCGATTCTCCTACAGTCTCGGCGCCGCACTAGAGTAGGCTTGCTGGAACCCTCCCCATACTGGGTAGATGGTGAGCACGGTAAATCCCAAGTCCGAAGTGGGGGCACGACTCGGTCCTTAATTGTTCGGTAAAGCGAGTATCTGCATCACAAGCGATCCGCCGCAACGGTCCGCAATCGGCACCCATAACAGGTATTGCCGCCCAAACTCCTCAGGTACTCACCGAGTACCAACCCCAAGTAACCAGTAACCATGTACCCGCAACAGGTACCCCATAGGGACTGCCCGAGTGCAGTCCCTCAGCACCTCGATCAACGATCGAGTTGTTATTTACTCGCTTACACCGCCTAGCTGCACTACTCCTCCCAAACCACCCACAACTCACGCCAAGAGGATCAATCACAACCATCCCAACACATGCATAGCATAGCATATTTATAAAGTGAGTAGTAGGTAGCAAGGTAACAGGATAATAACAAAGGCAGTGCAGGTTTATCATGCGAGTAAAGTAAAGCGCTAGCATACTAGTTTGCATGTCTAATAGGTATTTCAAAGATGGTCGGGCATGAACCTGGGCAAAGGTCTTCGTCCTCGTCAAAGCAGTTGTTGTAGTAGTCCGGCTCCTCCTGACTCTCCGGAGCTCCTAGGGGCGCGGAAAGAAAATAAGACGCGGCTACTAGCAAAGAAACACAAAGACAGCGACGAAAGAAGACTCAAATAACCCAAACTCTATACTAACGCGTAGATCATGATTTTAGAAAAATATAGAAACTGGTTTCAAATTTTTCTGAGCTACGGTTGATTTATTATTAATTTTCGAAGTTTAAATCATTTTCTGAAAATATTAAATAATTTCCGAAAAAGAAAACAGACAAATAATTAGCCTGCTGACGTCAGCATGACGCCATGCTGACGTCAGCAGTGGGGTCCGCCTAGGATGACGTCAGCAGTGGGCCCTGCTGACGTCAGCGTTGACCGGTCAACGGTCAACGGGGTCAACGGTCAACGGTCAGCGGGTCAACTCTGGTCAGTGGGTCCCATGTGTCAGCGACTCACAGAGTATGACAGGTGGGTCCCATACGTCAGCGCTGTTAAAAGAAAAAGGAAAAAGAATAAACGATGGCTGGGCTGGAATTGGGCCGAAAGCGAATGGGCCGGAAGAGTTCAAGGGTGTTAAACAGACTTAACTTGCGAGATTCGGCCCACGAAGGGGTGGCCTCGCCACGGCGCGACGCAGCGCACGCGCGGCGCGCTCCGGAGCGCGACCGGCGGCGACGGTCGGCGGCGGAACTAGCCGGGGATGGCTCGGCTGGGCTCAAGAACGGTCGGGACAGCTTGGCTTGGGTTGGGCGAACACGTTCGGGGTGAAAGAGGCTCGGATTAGGGTTTGGCTTGGGCTCCCGACGTGCGACGGCGATGGCACGGCCATGAACGCCGGCGAGCACGACGGCGGCTCGGGTTTTGGCTCAACTGCGCTCGATTCGGGTTCGGCTAGCACGCTCGTGGCCTCCAGCGACTGCTGGGGCACGGCTAGGTGCGCACGCGCGGGCTCGTGGTCGCCCACGGCCGCGCGTGGCCTCGGCGTTCGCGCGCGGGGCGAGCAGAGCTCGGCCGCGGCGGCCTCGGCTGCGTGGAACAAGCGACGGCGGGTTGCAAAGGGTTTAGCGGCGACAGGATCCTGCACAAGAAGATGCACAGCACGAAGGCTGGCTCACAGGGGCTTGGCTTGGCACGGCGAGCACGAGCGGCGGCGCTCCGCCGGAAACAGAGAAGAAGGGGGCGAACGCGGTTAGCTCACCCAGGGTCTCGTCGTCGTACGCTGCAGCTCGGGGAAGACTCGTCGTGGCTCGGCGATGCTCGTGCGCTTCCTCTCGTCCCTGGTCCGGCTCCTCGTCGGCGAGTCCACGGACGGCGGCGATGGCTTCGGCGGCGGCGATGCGGGGAAGGCGCTCCGGCTCTCCTCCTCTTGCTCCGACTGCTCCAGGACCTTCCCCACCTCTCTCCTACTCCTCCCCTCCCACGAACTGGATCTGGATGGAACCCCGAAGGGCGGCGCGGCTTGGGGAAGAAGATGGCCGGTGGCGGGTTTTATAGGCGCTAGGGCTAGGGTTCGGCGGGCACGGACGGCGAGATGGGGAGCTCGAGCAGCTGCGGACACGCGGCGCGCATCGGACGGGCCGCACGGAGCGTGGGTGGTTGGGTCACGGGCGCTCGGCCGCGGGAGAGAGAGAGCGGCGAGAGGAAGACGATGACGCGGGGGAGAAAGAAGGCTGACAGGCGGGGTCCAGCGGTCAGCGGGTGAAGGCGGACGCGGCGGCGACGCGGAGAGAAGGTTGGGCCGAGCTGGGCCGAAAGGCCGGCTGGGCTGGCTGGGACGCTGGCTCGGGAGAGAAGAGTTGGAGGGGGTTAAGCGGACTTGGCTGCGGGAATTCGGCCCACGAACAGGAATAGGGTTTGGAAATTAGTTTAGTCAATTAGAGTTTAAATTCAAATCTAGAATTTGAATTCAAACCAACCAAAAATCCAAATAAATCCAAACAAATCCAAATCACACTATTTCATCCTTAGCACTTCAAATTGATTTTAAATTTGAATTTAAATTGCCTAAGGATTTTAGGGAGCAAATAGAAGACACTCTTATATGTTTGTTTGCATGCACTCAATTCCACCAAAAATTTTTAAATTCGAATTTTTGCACTCAACAGAGCCTATAGGAAATTAGGGTTGTTACAGTCTCCCCCCCTCACAAGAATCTCGTCCTCGAGATTTGTGATTACCTATGGTTTAAACAAGTGGGGGTATTTCTCCTTCAGCACTGACTCTTTCTCCCAAGTGGCTTCCCTTTCTGAGTGATTGCTCCACTGTACTTTGCAAAACGGGATAGCTGTGCTTCTGGTCTCTTTGACTGCTCTGTCTAGTATCCTCTCCGGGTACTCCAGGTACTCCAATGTGTCCTGTAGGTCTAATGCCTCTGTTTTGACCTCATGTTCTGGTACTCTCAGACACTTTCTCAGTTGAGATACATGGAACACTGAGTGTACTCCCGCTAGTTCCTCTGGTAGGTCTAGCTTGTAGGCTAGCTTTCCTACTCTTTCCAGTATCTGGTATGGTCCAACAAAACGGGGTGCTAGTTTTCCTTTCACTTGGAATCTCTTGTGCCCTCTGAGGGGTGACACTTTCAGATAGACGAAGTCTCCTGCTTCAAATTCTAGGTCTCTTCTCCTTTTATCTGCATAGCTCTTTTGTCTGTTCTGAGCTGCCTTCAGGTGCTCTCGGATCTTGGCCACATTTTCCTCTGCCTCTACAATCATGTCAGGTCCAAAGAATGTTCGTTCTCCCACCTCTGACCACATTAGAGGTGTCCTGCATTTTCTGCCATATAATGCCTCAAAGGGTGACATCTGTAGGCTGGCCTGGTAACTGTTGTTATAGGAGAATTCTGCATAAGATAGACTCTTCTCCCAGTCTGTGCTGTAAGCTAGAACACATGCTCTCAACAAATCTTCAAGAACCTGGTTCACTCTTTCAGTCTGCCCATCTGTCTGGGGGTGGTAAGCTGTGCTATACTCCAAGGTTGTCCCGATGGCTTGATGTAGGCTTTGCCAGAATTGAGCTGTGAATTGGGGTCCTCTGTCTGACACAATACTTCTTGGTGCCCCATGCAGCTTAAGAATGTTGTCTATGTATAGCTCTGCTAGTTTGCTTACTGAGTGTGTGCTTTTGACGGGTATAAAGTGGGCTACCTTCGTCAATCGATCAACTATGACCCATATGGCATCATTTCCTTTCTGAGTGCGGGGTAGGCCAACTATGAAGTCCATGCTGATATCTTCCCATTTCCACATTGGAATTTCCAGTGGTTTCAGCAGTCCTGCTGGTCTTTGATGCTCTGCTTTGATTCTTCGACAAGAGTCGCACTTGGCTACATACTCTGCTATGTCCTCCCTCATTTTCTTCCACCAGAATTTATCCTTCAGATCCTGATACATCTTAGTGCATCCTGGGTGTATCGAGTACTTGGACTCGTGAGCTTCTGAGAGAATTGTTCTCCTGATTTCCTCGTCCTGTGGTACACAAATACGGTCTTTCAGCCATACTGTCCCTGCTTCATCTATCCGGAAGTCAGGTGCTACTCCTCGTTGAATATCCTCTTTTACTTCTTGGATTTCTGGACACTTTCCTTGTGCTCCTTTGATACGGTCTCCTAGGTTGTACTCCACCCTCATTTCTTGGGGTTTTCCTTCTTCCACAAGCTCGAGTTTCAGCATGTACAACTCTTTCGCTAGTTCTGGCTGATTTTCTTCTATCATCAAGTTGTTGCAATAACTCTTTCGACTTAGGGCATCTGCCACGACATTAGCTTTGCCAGGATGGTAGTGTATCTCCAAATCATAATCTTTGATCAGTTCTAACCATCTTCTTTGTCTCATGTTCAGTTCAGATTGGGTGAAGAAATACTTCAAACTTTTGTGATCTGTGTAGATATCGCACTTGTTGCCAATCAGGTAGTGCCTCCAGATCTTCAATGCATGTACCACTGCTGCCAGTTCCAAGTCGTGCGTGGGGTAGTTTTCCTCATGTTTCCTCAGCTGCCTTGATGCATAGGCAACAACCTTGCCCTCTTGCATCAGAACACATCCCAAACCTTGTCTTGAAGCATCACAGTAGACTACGAAATCTTTGCGAATATCTGGCAGGGTCAATACTGGAGTTGTAGTGAGTTTGTGCTTGAGTTCTTGGAAACTTCTTTCACATTTGTCCGTCCACTCGAATGGGACATTGTTCTTGAGTAGTTCGGTCATTGGCTTGGCAATCTTGGAAAAGTTCTCAATGAATCTTCTATAGTATCCTGCCAATCCCAGAAAGCTTCGGATTTCTGTAACACTCTTCGGCTGTTTCCATTCTGCTACTGCCTCAATCTTTTCTGGGTCGACTGCTACGCCCTCAGCTGTCAACACGTGACCCAAAAAGGCTACTTTCTCCAACCAAAATTCACACTTGCTGAACTTCCCGTAGAGTTGATGCTGCCTCAGCCTTTCTAGTACAATCCTCAGATGCTTCTCATGTTCTTCGGCTGTTTCTGAGTAAACTAGTATGTCGTCAATGAACACCACTACGAACTTATCTAGTTCCTCCATGAATACCTTGTTCATCATGTTCATGAAGTATGCAGGTGCGTTGGTCAATCCAAAAGACACAACGGTGAACTCGTACTGTCCGTACCGAGTCACAAAAGCTGTCTTGGGAATGTCACCTTCTCTAATCTTCATCTGGTGGTATCCCGATCTCAGATCAATCTTACTGAAGTATTTGGCTTTCTTCAACTGATCTAGCAAGTCATCAATTCGAGGTAATGGGTACTTGTTCTTGATCGTCACTGCGTTCAGGGATCGATAGTCTACGCACATGCGCATTGATCCATCTTTCTTCTTCACAAACAACACTGGCGATCCCCATGGGGATGCACTTGGTCGAATCACACCACTTTCAAGCATCTCTTTCAGCTGCTTTTTGAGTTCCTCCAGTTCCTCCACTGACATTCTGTACGGTTTCTTAGCAATAGGCCCTGTGCCTGGTTGCAGTTCGATTATGAACTCTACGTCTCGGTCTGGTGGTAGTCCTGGTAGTTCCTCGGGAAACACGTCCGGGTACTCACATACTACAGGTACTTCTTCGATCGTCTGTTTCTCAATGGAGTATACCAACTGTCTCAGAATACATGTTCTGGATCTCTTCCCTGTTCGTCTTTGTGGCTCTGCTGTTACTTTGACTCCGCTAGGATGTGTCAACTCAACTGTTCTGGGTGAGCAACTGATTATTCCTTTGTGCTCTGTAAGCCAATCCATTCCTAGTATCACGTCAATTCCATCCGATTCCAGGACTGTCAAGTTTCCTTCGAACTCCTGGCCTCCTATCATCAGTCTAACTGCGGGGCACTCTAAAGTGCACCTAAGCTCTCCTAAGGGAGAAGTAGTGACTATAGGTCTAGCTTTAGGTATTGTCGGGGGTGATTGCTCTCTCACAAACTTTGTCGAGATATAGGATCCAGTTGCTCCAGAGTCAAACAATATCAAAGCTGGAATGCCATTTACTAAAAACTCACCGAGCACAACGTCGGGAGCGTCCTCGGCTTCTTCCTCTGTCAAGTGGTTGAGGCGTCCTCTCTGCGCTGTTGCTGGCTGCCTGTCCTGTCCTCCAGGTGCCGGTGCCTTGGCTGGGGTTTGTTTGTTCTTCTTCTCCGGACAGTCAAAGGACTTGTGACCGGGCTTCCCACAAGCAAAACAGACCACTGTGGACCCTCCACCAATTCTGGGTGTGTTGTTCGGCTTCCAGTTGGGGTTTCCCTGACTTGAGTAGCTGTTGTTTCTGTTACCAAAGCTGTTGTAGTTGTTCCCTCTGCTGCCATTACCGTTGCTGTTACTGCCTCGGTTACCCTGGTAACTGTTTCTGTTGAACACTGAGCTTCCTTGGTTGTTGCTCTGCTGAAAGCTTCTCCTGAGCATGTTGCTCTGGCCACTTCTCGGCCTCTGACTTAGCCTGTGGTTGTGCAACTGTTCAGCCTTTCTTTTCTTCTCTCGCCAGGTATCTTCAAGTCCCACTCTTTCCTTCTCAACTGCAATAGCCCTGTCAATCAACTCTCTTAGTGACCTGTGTGAACTCGCTGCGAGTGCTGTCCTCAGACCTCTGTGTAAACCACGCTGGAACCAAAACTGCTTCTTCTTCTCAGTGTTGACGTCTTCAGGAGCGTACCTTGACATCTTAGCAAAGTGTCGAGCGTACTCAGCTACAGACAAACTTCCTTGGGTCATGTGGTACTCCTTGAATTCCATTGCTTTATGCACCATGACTTGTTCTGGTATGTGGTACTCCTTGAAAGCTTCACAAAACTCTTGCCAGGTGATCTGAGCTGGGTTTGCGTGAGAGTCACAGTAGCTCTCCCACCACGCTTTTGCTGCTCCTTCAAGTTGGTGTGCCGCAAGGGCCACACATTCCTCTTCAGTGTAGTCTGTCAGGTCAAGCTTCGTTTCGATGGTACGCAACCAGTCGTGTGCATCGAGTGGTTCGTCCGAGTAGTCGAAGGTGGGTGCTTTCAGCCTGATGAACCGTTCAATCTTCCTTTGTAGGTCCTCCTCACGGTGTCCCTGACGGTTCTGATTCTGGTTTCCCTGCATCTGTTGCATAGCTTGCATCATCTGAGTATTGGCCTGTGCCATCTGTTGCATCAGCTGTGTCTGTGTAGTCATCACTTCTGCCAAGTTAGGTGGTGGCGGTGGTTGCTGTACGTTCTGCTGGTTCTGCTGAGGTTCCACTGCTGGTTCTTCCATTTCCACTTCTTGTTCTTCTCCTGGTGCGTTGTTCTCGGGCTGGAGCACGCCTGATGCGCGTCCACGACCTCTGCCTCTAACTGCAACTGCTGCTCTTCCACGACCACGACCTCTGACACGTCCTCTGCCTCTAGCTGCCATTGCTGCCTCTTCTTGCTCAGCTTCCTCAAAACGTGCAAGCAGTCGGTTGGATCTTCGGATCGACATCTTGCTGTATTTTTCATAAAGCAGATTTAGTGGCGGTCGGTAATGGTTAGGTTAGCGTAACTAGAGTAGGAGCTGCACACAAGAAATAGACTCAACACTAAAGTACACTCAAGATGAACAACAATAAAACTGCAAGAACAGCCAAAAGGATCGATCAATCATTACAGCATTACACCCTAGACACGTGTACTATCCCGAGGTCAGCTCCTGGAACCTTGAGGATCAGTACATCTAAGCGAATGCTACATCGTGGCTGAGCCAAAAGGTGGTCATGATCTACTAAGTCTAATCATCTACTCATGAAGATAGATACAACTCTCATCAACTGCTGACATCTGCTGATACTGTCTACTGCATCTGTCTCATACTACTGGAGGTGCCTGTGAGGCGCGCTGCCAACCTCACAGCCTCAGTCTCTGTCTGCTGCTTGATCACTGCCTGTTGTCCTGGTGGGTGTCCGTGAGGCGCGCTGCCAACCTCACTATGTCCATCTCAGGTTCTGTCAACTGCTTCTCTAAGTGTGCCAGTTCTTGTCTCAGTCTTGTCATCTCGGGAGTAAAGGTTCGAGCCTCAGGTGGTGGTATCGGCTCAACTCGGCTTGGTGAGACTCTGTAGTTCTCTAACCTGGGTTCAACTCTGCGTTCTTCTGGCAGTCCTTGGTTCACTGCGATCATTTCTGCCACTCTCTTCCTGTCTGACCTTACCCAACTACTAAGGGTCCTTCGAGCTTCATCCTTTGCCATAATCTGTTGAAGACTCAGGTACTTCATCAGCTGGTAGTTTCGTCCACTCTTTTCCTTGTAGCTATCCACCTCTTCCTGGAGTTCTGAGTTGAGACTGTCCAACCAGTATACTTCTTCCTTCAGACCTTCTATCTCTTCTTCCTTGGCTGCTAGTTCCTTGTCTTTTTCTGTGAGTTGATCTTCCAGGCGAACATCTCGAGCATGGTGAGTTGCTCGGATCAGTCCTGCCAACTGCCTGTTGTTTCGAGCTTCGTAGTTCAAGACTCTGACTTCCCTTGTTTTAGCTCTGAGTTGTTCCTCAAGTAAGGCGATCCTATTGTCCTTCTCCATCAGCTGGAGGTCTTGCTTCCATACCCTCTCTTTCAGCTTGGCAACTTTCTCTTCTAAGCCAATGTTCAAGTATTCCTGCTCTATCATGCACTGAACTGAGGTCCGCAGAGTCACGTTCCGCTCTCGGTCTGCTGCGTGAGCCTGCAAGCTGATTGCGTCTCTGTCCGTCGGATCTTCAAGAGCTCGCGGTAGGTACCGGAAACGAGTGTGGCTGAGCTGACTCTGGTACACAAGTGTGGCAAGTCGGAGTATCCTCATAGCTATAGTCTGCACTGCCCGACTGAAAGTGCTCTCGCTGGTAGCTGCTCGTAGCATCAGTGACCTTGGTCGTCCAGGGATATTGGGTACAACCATCTGCAACCGGGTGTGTACTCCCTCACCAGGTCCGTAGGTCCATCCCTCGTAGAAGACGTTGTCCACGTCTATCCCCACTGTACGCAGCACCTCCCTCAGTAGCACTGCCAAACCTCCACAGTCTGCTCCTGTGGTTCTGATTTCCCGTCGTTCATCTGCTGATCTTCCTTCCATCTGCCAGACAGTTAGTGGGTTGTTAGTAAGTTAGCAAGTTGGTAAGGTAAGGTAAGGGTAAAAGTTTTGCAAATAGATGAGATGTACTTATATAGTTTTCAAATAGTCCAAGGGGTTTCATATAGAATAGAGGACTCAGTTAGAGCTTCTGTCCTAGGTTTCCGTTCTATGGGTTACGCGCTACGGTCAAGTATGGCTCTGATACCAACTGTGACGAACCGGATTCTCACCAATGAGAACCCGACTCCCTGTACCCTTGAGATAGTCCCAGGAATAGCAGCTATCTCGTACAGAACTCATCTCAGTCGAATATCACATCCATACAACGATAAAAGATTCAATACATGACTCATATAAAGACAAAGCGACAGGATACAAGCCCTCTGGGCTAAAACGACAATAAGAAACATCTGCGCAGCGGTAGCTAGAACCACAGGGACCACTCCTCCACAGGCATCCTTGAGCGTAGCGCACACCCTTCAGTCGTACCACCCGTCCTGGTTGAACTCGCGGTCGGGGTCTTCACCTGAGAGCCCAAAGTCTGTCCCCAAGGAAATGGGACAGGTCCACGTCACCAACCATAATATGATGCAAGCTTTAAAGGTGGCCTATTCTAAGGATAAAGAATTAATCAAGGTTTAAGCCAGGGTTTTCTTATGCAAGCAGCAGCAATAACCCAAATTCATCTCATCACCAACTCCTGCTCACACACACATCCATCCACTCCCCAAAACCAACCATCAGCCTCACATTTCCCATCGGGCTCGTCCTGCCACGGCAGGTTCCCGCAATTCATTATCCACCAACACCTTTCACTCTCTAGTCGACTCGGTGAGCTCCCTCCCCACCTCGTCTCAACAGCCTCAGCTGGACCAATCTCTCATAACCCAAATCAAGGATGAGGTAAGAAAGCAGATTCCCATGCTAGCCGGGGCTTCTCAGAAATGGGTCGTCCGTAACCGTGGACACGGCTATACGTATAGTTTACACTCTGCAGAGGTGGCACTCCAGGAATCCATCCGGGCTGCAAGGCTAGTCCGCAACCAACCTGAGACGCAGCCCACAGCAAAGACCCTAAACAGTAACGGCGCCAATCCTGTCTCCCTGGGCTCGGGAAACATCCGATCTAACATCTGCCCCAGGGTCGTGAAACCTTCCCACCGGGGCCAGTCGGGGGCCGTGGTAAATCAGGGAGATTACGCCGCAACGAATCCCCCCTACACATATCAAACTCGATTCTCCTACAGTCTCGGCGCCGCACTAGAGTAGGCTTGCTGGAACCCTCCCCATACTGGGTAGATGGTGAGCACGGTAAATCCCAAGTCCGAAGTGGGGGCACGACTCGGTCCTTAATTGTTCGGTAAAGCGAGTATCTGCATCACAAGCGATCCGCCGCAACGGTCCGCAATCGGCACCCATAACAGGTATTGCCGCCCAAACTCCTCAGGTACTCACCGAGTACCAACCCCAAGTAACCAGTAACCATGTACCCGCAACAGGTACCCCATAGGGACTGCCCGAGTGCAGTCCCTCAGCACCTCGATCAACGATCGAGTTGTTATTTACTCGCTTACACCGCCTAGCTGCACTACTCCTCCCAAACCACCCACAACTCACGCCAAGAGGATCAATCACAACCATCCCAACACATGCATAGCATAGCATATTTATAAAGTGAGTAGTAGGTAGCAAGGTAACAGGATAATAACAAAGGCAGTGCAGGTTTATCATGCGAGTAAAGTAAAGCGCTAGCATACTAGTTTGCATGTCTAATAGGTATTTCAAAGATGGTCGGGCGTGAACCTGGGCAAAGGTCTTCGTCCTCGTCAAAGCAGTTGTTGTAGTAGTCCGGCTCCTCCTGACTCTCCGGAGCTCCTAGGGGCGCGGAAAGAAAATAAGACGCGGCTACTAGCAAAGAAACACAAAGACAGCGACGAAAGAAGACTCAAATAACCCAAACTCTATACTAACGCGTAGATCATGATTTTAGAAAAATATAGAAACTGGTTTCAAATTTTTCTGAGCTACGGTTGATTTATTATTAATTTTCGAAGTTTAAATCATTTTCTGAAAATATTAAATAATTTCCGAAAAAGAAAACAGACAAATAATTAGCCTGCTGACGTCAGCATGACGCCATGCTGACGTCAGCAGTGGGGTCCGCCTAGGATGACGTCAGCAGTGGGCCCTGCTGACGTTAGCGTTGACCGGTCAACGGTCAACGGGGTCAACGGTCAACGGTCAGCGGGTCAACTCTGGTCAGTGGGTCCCATGTGTCAGCGACTCACAGAGTATGACAGGTGGGTCCCATACGTCAGCGCTGTTAAAAGAAAAAGGAAAAAGAATAAACGATGGCTGGGCTGGAATTGGGCCGAAAGCGAATGGGCCGGAAGAGTTCAAGGGTGTTAAACAGACTTAACTTGCGAGATTCGGCCCACGAAGGGGTGGCCTCGCCACGGCGCGACGCAGCGCACGCGCGGCGCGCTCCGGAGCGCGACCGGCGGCGACGGTCGGCGGCGGAACTGGCCGGGGATGGCTCGGCTGGGCTCAAGAACGGTCGGGACAGCTTGGCTTGGGTTGGGCGAACACGTTCGGGGTGAAAGAGGCTCGGATTAGGGTTTGGCTTGGGCTCCCGACGTGCGACGGCGATGGCACGGCCATGAACGCCGGCGAGCACGACGGCGGCTCGGGTTTTGGCTCAACTGCGCTCGATTCGGGTTCGGCTAGCACGCTCGTGGCCTCCAGCGACTGCTGGGGCACGGCTAGGTGCGCACGCGCGGGCTCGTGGTCGCCCACGGCCGCGCGTGGCCTCGGCGTTCGCGCGCGGGGCGAGCAGAGCTCGGCCGCGGCGGCCTCGGCTGCGGGGAACAAGCGACGGCGGGTTGCAAAGGGTTTAGCGGCGACGGGATCCTGCACAAGAAGATGCACAGCACGAAGGCTGGCTCACAGGGGCTCGGCTTGGCACGGCGAGCACGAGCGGCGGCGCTCCGCCGGAAACAGAGAAGAAGGGGGCGAACGCGGTTAGCTCACCCAGGGTCTCGTCGTCGTACGCTGCAGCTCGGGGAAGACTCGTCGTGGCTCGGCGATGCTCATGCGCTTCCTCTCGTCCCTGGTCCGGCTCCTCGTCGGCGAGTCCACGGACGGCGGCGATGGCTTCGGCGGCGGCGATGCGGGGAAGGCGCTCCGGCTCTCCTCCTCTTGCTCCGACTGCTCCAGGACCTTCCCCACCTCTCTCCTACTCCTCCCCTCCCACGAACTGGATCTGGATGGAACCCCGAAGGGCGGCGCGGCTTGGGGAAGAAGATGGCCGGTGGCGGGTTTTATAGGCGCTAGGGCTAGGGTTCGGCGGGCACAGACGGCGAGATGGGGAGCTCGAGCAGCTGCGGACACGCGGCGCGCATCGGACGGGCCGCACGGAGCGTGGGTGGTTGGGTCACGGGCGCTCGGCCGCGGGAGAGAGAGAGCGGCGAGAGGAAGACGATGACGCGGGGGAGGAAGAAGGCTGACAGGCGGGGTCCAGCGGTCAGCGGGTGAAGGCGGACGCGGCGGCGACGCGGAGAGAAGGTTGGGCCGAGCTGGGCCGAAAGGCCGGCTGGGCTGGCTGGGACGCTGGCTCGGGAGAGAAGAGTTGGAGGGGGTTAAGCGGACTTGGCTGCGGGAATTCGGCCCACGAACAGGAATAGGGTTTGGAAATTAGTTTAGTCAATTAGAGTTTAAATTCAAATCTAGAATTTGAATTCAAACCAACCAAAAATCCAAATAAATCCAAACAAATCCAAATCACACTATTTCATCCTTAGCACTTCAAATTGATTTTAAATTTGAATTTAAATTGCCTAAGAATTTAGGGAGCAAATAGAAGACACTCTTATATGTTTGTTTGCATGCACTCAATTCCACCAAAAATTTTTAAATTCGAATTTTTGCACTCAACAGAGCCTATAGGAAATTAGGGTTGTTACAGTGGTTGTCTTTGACGGAGTTGCGTGTCCCGTAAATTTATCCATATGTAAACATTGGGATGGAGGATGAAGAAGACGAGGGCAAAAACGACTTTTCCCAGCATCTCTCTCCCCTCAAATCCGAAAAATATTATTTTAATTGTTGCGGTGTGTTCTGGCAAATGATCTCGATTTTGTAATGGTACCCAGCAAATACGATCGATGGCGGTGTGTTGTGGCCAATTTCGCAAAATAACGGTGTCCTAGAGCAAATTTTGCCTAAAAATTTCACTTGTATAGGGAGAAATATAAAAGACAAATCTTATTAGGGGTAGACTGAACCAACTAAAATAGTTTGTGGGAGTAAAATTGTCGACGAATTATGTCGAGCACGTCTAACCGGGGATACCCCGAGGAGTAGTTTTGTGTGGGTCACGCCGAGTTCTAGGAGCGAAAGTACACGAACAACACGATTTAGACATGTTCGGGCCGCGAATAGCGTAATACCCTACATCCTGTATGCTTGGATGTATTGTACGTGTGGTGTTACTTGGTTTTGAGGGGAGTCCCTGCCTCGCCTTATATAGTCTGGGAGGCAGGGTTACAAGTCGGTTTGTACAATCCTAGTCGTATACAACATGTATAACTACAACATGATGCTTTGGGGAGTTTCCTATCAGTACACGACTAGTTATTCCAATCTACTACGCCGTCTTGCACCATAGTCGACTGGTTTGAAGTAGTCGGATCAAACTCTCTCTGCCGAGTAGTTTAATCCTCTGGATAAGTGGCCATAGGGATCCTGGTCCCACAAGCCCCCGAGCATCTTGCGCCTTTGCTTCAAGTCTTGAATAATTGGAGCTAAGCTCAAGACGCTCAAGTTTCTCTTGACGAGTAGTTCCATTGGAGTGCATCTTTTGATGCACCCAATGGGTGTAGCCCCCGAGCCTCCGAGTACTTATGAAGTAGTCGGAGGTTCAAAAGCAATAACCTGTCTTCATCTTGAGTAGTTCAATGGCGTGCACCGAATAGGTGCACCCATTGGGTGTAGCCCCCGAGCTTCGAGTAGTTTGCTTGAAAAAACTAGTCGAAGGTCCTCGAGTGGTTGTCCCATAAATATTGGAAAATCAAATCCCAGAATATCCGGTAACAGCCCCCGAGCTTTAAAACAAAAATCTTTTTGATTTAAAGGTCAGAGTAAATCTTCTGAGTCCGTTGTAATCTTGAAATGTCCGAAATTTTTGCCGCCATCTATTAGGGAAAGTTATCCCGAAAAAATAGGCGGGAATGTAGAATGCCATGCGCCGGTGCACTGTGGTGTACAGTAACCCTAATGAAGGGTTATATAGATCTGGCTAACTGCGTTATATGAATCACTTCAGTTGTCTTCAGCTCTACACCTCTGAGCCCAAAAACCTCTTCCATTCTCCGCTAATCACCAACCACATCTATTGTGAGCTCAGCCTAGGGTATCCCCCGAGCCTGTTCCTGTAGTGAATGCGAGAGAAATCCAAAGTAATAGATCGCGCTGCGATGTCGTCGCGAGGAAGGGGTGCTGGATCCCAGAGGGGTGGGAGGAGAAGAGCAACAATTCCAGATCCAGTGACGAAGCCGGTGTTCGCCGATCCACCATCGCCTGCTGTGGCTTGGAAGAAATGCACGGCCAACTCTGATGAGCTGACCAGCTTGGTGGAACAAGGTTTGCTCCTCGATCAAGCTTCTCTTGAATGGAGATCTTGCTGGAACCAAAAATTCCCCACTGAAAATAATCAAGAAATCACACTTTTCATATCTTTCTGTGAGCGCGGAGTTGGGTTACCAATCTCTGCTTTCTTTAAAAATCTCCTTGCTTTCTATGGCTTGCAACTGCACCATCTTAATCCCAACGGGATTTTGTATATCTCTGTTTTTGTTCATGCCTGTGAAGCATTTCTTGGCATAGAACCTAGTCTTCCTTTATTCCGTACCCTTTACCACATCAAGCCGCAACCAACCCATGTGAGAACAGAAGTTGTTGGCGGTGCTGGTGTCCAATTTCGCCAAAGGATGAAGGCAAAGTGGTTTGATATGCCTATCATGGATTCCTGTGGCGACTGGAAGGCCAAATGGTTCACCATTGGTGAGTGTACTCAGATCTTCTTGCCGATTGAAATATACTAGTCGTTGTATTGAATAGTATACTAATCATCTCCTTGAATATTTTTATAAAACATCAGGAAATCATGCTTTGAGTTGTCCTGAAAAGGATGGTTGGTACCCCAAGGTACAAGATACATGGAATTCTCGCCCCTCTGCTGAGGAAGCTGAGGATGTACCTTCACTGCTGAAGCGAGTGCAATATCTGAAGGAACAAGGCCTAACTGGCGTTGGCGTTGCTTTTAACTTCATGAAGCGAAGAGTGCAACCCCTACGGGAAAGGGTCCACTTTGGGTTCCAATATGAAGGAATCACAGACCCATCGTGGATGGCTCCCGAGGACATTTCTGACGAAACTGTCCTCATGAGACTGAACAAGATGTTTACTGGTGTACATGAAAAACCAGTCATAGTTGGAGAATTGTCAAGTGGACAGCCATTGGTAGAGGTAATGTCTCTATCCTGAATATTGTCGAGTTCTTTTAATGTTTGCAGAAAATAAGGATCCTGATTGTCTTGATCAATGCAGATAGAACCAAAAGAAATGTTTACCCCTGAAGTATGGGCCGACCTTGCTAAGAGTTCATCTGAAAGGACTCTTAGTGACAAGGCTATTGAAGGTATAAGTGATGAAGAAATTGTGGAGGACTCTGATATGAGTGCCCCACCTGAAGTCATTACTGTAGGTATGTATCACGACTATTTGAAAAGCAGAATTGTATTGACATTGTTTATCAATATTGATCATGTTTGTGTGCTATAGTTGCTCCAGATTTGCCAACATCTGCTAGGAGGAAGCGTTCCACTCGGAGTCAGTCGACAAGATCGGATGATGTCGTACCCTCTGATGATCCATCCAAGCGCATCAAACTTTCTCATATGCTCACAGCCCCGCAAGGTTCATCTTCATCGAGTGCTCTGAGTAGTACCCCTTCGGGAAGTACCACTAGTTCCAAGCGAACAAAGCCAGTGTTAAAGTTCCAATTTCAGCCGTTGAAGGCTCCCGAACCACCAAAGGAGTAAGTGAACATTATCCCCTAGTACTTTTGATACTGGATCTGCATAGAATGGAAGCTCATAGTTGTTATGCTTGTCAGGGTGTCCGAAAAAGCAGTCGTGGAGGCTGTTCATCAGGAGGTGATCGTGGAATCGACAATTCTTGATACAAATATTGAGAATCCATCAGGGCCACAGCTCGAAGGTGCTGGGACTACTCCAGCTGAAATCATCGCAGATCAAGGGATAGAAGCCTCGAAGCAGATGGTGATTAGTGACCCGGACGAACAAGTCAACATAACGCGCGATGATCTTCCGCAGCAAGGTATTACTCCCATTGCTTCCTTGGACTCTACTGAAAGAGTTGAATCATCACCCAAAGTTGTCGAGGCTGCTGTATCTTCATTGAATAAGGTATGTTCTTGAGCCAATGATTGTAATAATATTACTCCTGAGTCCATTTGATGATCAAGCCAACTAGAATTGAATTCTGCAGAATGAAGAAATACAAGAAACAGAGGTACTCGGGAGAGTGCCATGTGAGCAGATCTCAGGAGAAATTCTTGAAAATGTAAGTACTCATGCAATACATTTGTTATTTGTGTTAATGAGGGCATGATTAATCTTGTAATAATGTCCCTGTGCAGGTTGAAGTGAAAGGCAAGACCATCAAGGATGAGGCCTATGAACTGTGAAATGACCTGCATCTTGCTCTGGTAAGAGACTTGATACACCTTACTTGTTAATATAAGAACATGGATACTATTGCAATAATAGAAAAAATGCACAGGCACTAGTTGAACTAGTCGAAAAGCCTGGAGATGAAAAGCTGTCAGCACGGATTCTCGAGTTAGAGACCGACTGGGTGAAGGCCCGTGAAGAACTCGAGAAGGCCCAAGTAGAGCATAAAGAGATAGTTCAAACACTACAAAGGCAAAATGACAGCCTTGTTGATCTTAGGAGCAGATTGGAGATTCGTGTAACCAATTTGAACAGAGAAAATACTGGTAAGTATTTGTAATGTAAAATACTTGCGCTTATGAGTAGTTATGAAAAATATAACTTGTTATGCACAGACTTGAAGCATAAGCTGAAAGAAGAAAAGGGCAAGACTATGAAGCGTCCCCTCGAAAGAGAGAACTTAATGTGATACAAATACCAGTCCCAGGATGCTGGTTCACATTATTACAACAGATGGTTCAGTAAATAACAACATTACGGAAGATGATGGCACTGCAGGGCCACTACAACCATAACTAAAACTAGACTCCAGATGAACAGGTTGATAACATAGAGGTCTTCATCAGAGTGGATATCCATGCAGCTTCAAGCGGGTGACCCTAACGCACAGGCAAAGGCTGGGTGTAGAGCGAACCCTTCTAAACGACGTCCTCAGGCACAAAGTCCGGGTCTGCCTCTGTAACAAATTAAGCAAGGGTGAGTACATACGTACTCAGCAAGCACAAACACAACCACGGAAAGGATACAATGGAAGCATGCAAAGGATAATAAACAAGGATGGGCTCATGGTTTATTTTGCAGCAAAGCTAATTTTTACACATGCAAGGGTTTATTTTAAAAAAAGTTTTCACAAACATTTCTTTTAGTTGCATCAATGAACATGATTATTTTACTCATACGATTTTGACGCTACCAGATTCCCCATCTGTCATAGCCCATGCCAACACCTTTTCTCAACTCAACATTCACCAAACACATTCTTACACCAAAACAGGGGACTAGTGAAGTGACCAAGCCGTAACTCGCCCAATGCCGTGGACACGGCTATCCGAATAGGTTTTAACTCTGCAGAGGTGTACACACCCACAAGTAGGCTACCACAACATGAACACCTTAGTGCCAGTGCAGCTCCTTCAAAGCCATTACCCACCATAGCTAAACTGGCCAGTCACTACAGAAACGACCAGGGGGTCAGCAACCTACCAGTGAGGTTCTACCCAGGGGTATACCTCACATAGACCGTATCCCCGTCTCCATGGCCCTCTGTTGCTCACCAGCACACCACATAACCAACAGTTTAACTAGTGGGATTTATGCTAGGCCGTTGCCACATACAACGGTCGAGTGGTGGTACAATAGAATGGGTTAGGCTAGATGACACATCAACATCATCCCAAAAACGGTGACAGGATAGACAACTCCCACCATGCCCAACCACACAGGTTCGAGCTCACCTCGGCATTTCACACAAGAAATATCGTCTGTCTCATCCCACACGGATACTCATTTTATTCACAAAATCCATCTCTTTTATTTTAAAACACGCACACGGTTGCTTTTGTAAACGCCAAGTGATTGTAGTGGGGTGCATAACAGTAAAACATTCCTAAGCATTTCTAGCAGTGACTAACATTCAAACAGAGCATTGTCATATTCAAACATTAATCTAGGTTGTCAAAGAAGCAGTCATAACAGTCAAGGAATGGCTATCCAACCGGGTTTAGCAGTAAAATCATGCAAGTTTTATAAAGCAGGCCATGGGTTGTGTTTATAAAATCTAGGACAAAAGTATGCATCAAAGGATGGGATTGTACTTGCCGTTCTCCCAACCCTCGGGGGATTCCTGCCCGGGGTCTTGGTCTCCAAGCTCCTGCTCGTAACCCGGCTCCTCCTCGAGTCCTTCCTCGCTCACAGCCGCGTCTACGGCACACACACACAAACACACAATAAATAAAAGAAAAAAAGGTTTTTGCTGAGCTCCGAAAGAAAGATCAGAGAATGATAGAGAGATAGTGGTGATATGATTATTTCTGGATATGGACTGAATGGATTGGCGAAAATATACTGGTGATTAATGTGGTGGAGTTTGGGGTCAAACGGGATTAAATTAGCGCATGAAATGATGGGTTTAAGAGGGTTTTAGGGGCTGTTTTAAATGCGAAGGACCTTTCTGTAAATATTATAAAGGGCAGGGACTTCTGGGGAAACAGACAGAGAGAGAGGGAATAGTGTTTTGGACTGCGGGTTGGAATAGAAGAAAGGGCAGGGGGTTATGTGCAAAGGTGCCAGAGAGAGAGAGGGGTTTATGTTCTTTGGACGGCGGGTTAGAATAGGACAGAGTTCAGGGGGTTATGGGCAAAATTGCCTTTCTTCCTCGCGAAACAGAGAGAGAGAGACAGAGGAGGGGGGGGGATCGGCGGCGACCGCGGCGAAATCGCCGGCGACTGGGGCAGCAATCGCGGCCGGGCTTAGGGGGAAAAGGGAGAGGGGAACATGGCGAGTCCACCCAGGGTCTTACCACGGGCGGAGAGGGTCTGGGGTGAGCTGCCCATGGGAGCAGTGGCGGCGGCAATGGAGGTGGTGGCGGCGGCGTTGTAGCGGTGGGGGAGGTGAGCGAGCTGGCGGGTGAGCTGGTGGAGGCGGAGGGAATACTGACTGGCCTATTTATAGGCGCGGAGGAGGTCTGGAGAGGCGGGCCGGCGAGAGGGGTAGGCGGCGGTCTTGGCGGCCGGCGGATAGAGCTCTTCAATGGCGGCCGGGATTCGCGCGGTGATTGGTACGGCGGTGATGTGGAGGTGCTGTGCCGCATAGTGGTGGGGTCATGGTTGGCGTGGTTGGTACGGTGAGGAGAGGGTGGCCCGGCAGCGTGTCCGCGGCGTGGTTGCATAGCGACGGCGAACTCGGTGGCCGGTGTGGTTTGCGTGCGGGGTTCGGGCCTGGCGTGGCAAACGGCACGGCAGCGACGCGGCGGTGGTCGGCGCAGACGACGCGGTGGTGTAGGCCGGCGCGTGTTCACGTGGGGCGGCTCGGCGTGTCGACGAGCGGCGGATGGTCGGCACGGCAACGGTGCACGGGTACCGCAGAGCAGCGGTGGGCGGCACGACAACAGTGGTGGCGCAGCAGTGGTGTAGGGGCCGGTGCACAGCGGCGGTTCGTGGGGCGGCGTGACGGGATTGCGGCACGGCAGTGTGTCAGTCGCAGCGGCGGCGATGGTGGGGTCACGGCGAGGGGCGGCACGGCGGCGATGGCGTGCGCGACGAGTAGAGCGGGTGGGCGGTGCAGCGGTGGGGAGAGTGGTTGGCCGGCGCAGGGGTGGGGTCGGTGGAAGCCGGAGCGCGGCAGGGGGATGGCCGGCGGTGGCAGAGTAGCTGTGCCCAGCGCCCGGGGAAAGAGGGGAAGGAAAAAGAAAGAAAGGGGAAAAGAAAGAAAGGAGAGGGGAAAAAAAGAAAGGGGAAAAGAGAGGGGAGAGACGGCGAGATTCGCGGCGGAAAGCCGACAGGTGGTCGACGGCGGTCGGCCAGCGATGGATGGGCCCGACGGTCGACCTGAGAGCGGGTGACGCGGGATGGGATGGAAAAGAAGGGGCGGTGATAACAAGGCGGAAGGGTTTTGGCGGAAGCGGGAGCTCGGCAGTAAAAGGTTTTGAAAGGGTTTTTACCGGGTGGTTTATTTAGGTGATTTTCCAGAGAAAGAAAACGCGGGCGTTACAAACCTACCCCACTTAAAAAGGAATCTCGTCCTCGAGATTCGACTGGCTCCTAAAAAGGTGGGGGAACTCTTTCTTCAGAGCATCTTCTCTTTCCCATGTAGCTTCCTTTACACCATGTCTGCTCCATTGCACTCTGCATATCCGTACTTCAGAGTTTCTGGTCCTCTTGGTGACAGTGTCCAAAATTTTGACCGGTACCTCTTGATACCGCAGATCTGTCTGTAGGTCTATCTCTTCTTCCAGTATGTGTTCTTCCTCAGGTACTCTCAGGCATTTTCTTAACTGTGACATGGAAAACTGGGTGTATATCCGACGTTGCATCGGGTAGCTCCAACCGGTAGGCTACCTTTCCAACTTTCTTCAGTACTGGGTACGGTCCTACGTACCGAGGGGCCAACTTCCCATGTACTTGAAATCTGCGGGTCCCCCGGATGGGTGAAACCTTAAGGTAGACAAAATCTCTCGGGTTAAACTCTAATTCTCGTCTCTTTTTGTCTGCATAACTCTTCTGTCTGGATTGAGCTGTTTTCAACTTCTCTCTGATTTCAGCTACTTTCTCTTCGGCTTCCTTTATGAGCGCGGGTCCCACTAGTGTACGCTCCCCTACTTCTGACCACATCAGAGGAGTTCTGCATTTTCTCCCGTAGAGGGCTTCAAACGGCGACATACCTAAACTTGCCTGATAACCATTGTTGTAGGAGAACTCTGCATAGGGTAAACTCTGTTCCCAATCCTTACCATAGGTAAGGACACATGCTCTCAGCATATCTTCCATAATCTGATTTACTCTTTCCGTCTGGCCATCGGTCTGTGGGTGATACGCGGAGCTAAAATCCAGCTTGGTACCCATAGCTTTATGCAAACTTTTCCAGAATCTTGAGGTGAACTGGGTCCCTCGGTCCGAAACAATCCTACTGGGCACTCCATGCAACTTGACTATATTCTCTACATAAAGCTTGGCTAGCTTCTCTCCGCCATAATTAGTCCGTACAGGTAGGAAGTGTGCGACCTTAGTGAGTCGGTCCACTATTATCCATATAGAGTCATGTCCCTTCTGTGTTCTGGGTAAACCTACTACAAAATCCATTCCTATCTGATCCCAAGGTTCCTCATTTGGGCAATCCACTCGCGTCCTCCACTTTCCAGGGGTGGGGCAAATCCCATTGCTGTTCCCACGAGGTACTGCTTGTAGAGTACGCGGAGGCACATCAGGGCTCTTCTTGCGGCTTTGCGGTAGGCATTGGGGTAGTCGTAGCCGGTGGCGTGGACAAACCAAGGTGCCACCTCCTTGTAAAGTGAGCTCTCCCCCACAAAGATGAACATCCGGCACCGATGGGTACCATTGGTGGTGAACTCCCGGCAGAGGTACTCGGGGGTCTCTGTGACTCCAACATGATCCAGGCTGAGCAGCAGTAACTTGGGAAGGCCAGGTTCTGCGGGGCAGACTCCTTCGCTCCAACCCTCGTCAACCAGCTGGGCCATCTGGAAAAGGTCAAAAAGCCGTCGGTGAGTAGTTGTGGAGGAAAGATTCAGACAAGAGCTAACTAGTGAGAGAAGACTAGTAGAGGGTCAAGATCCTAGGGTTACGTCCTACGGCCAACCTATCGGCTCTGATACCACCTGAAGCGTCCCTTCGAAAGAGAGAACTTAATGTGATACAAATACCAGTCCCAGGATGCTGGTTCACATTATTACAACAGATGGTTCAGTAAATAACAACATTACGGAAGACGATGGCACTGCAGGGCCACTACAACCATAACTAAAACTAGACTCCAGATGAACAGGTTGATAACATAGAGGTCTTCATCAGAGTGGATATCCATGCAGCTTCAAGCGGGTGACCCTAACGCACAGGCAAAGGCTGGGTGTAGAACAAACCCTTCTGAACGACGTCCTCAGGCACAAAGTCCGGGTCTGCCTCTGTAACAAATTAAGCAAGGGTGAGTACATACGTACTCAGCAAGCACAAACACAACCACGGAAAGGATACAATGGAAGCATGCAAAGGATAATAAACAAGGATGGGCTCATGGTTTATTTTGCAGCAAAGCTATTTTTTCTTGTCGAACGTCTACAAAGGATAATAAACCAGGGTTTAGAGGCAGGCAATACTTCTCTTGTCGAACGTCTGCGCCGAGTGCTAGAGCTAATTGGAGAGTTTTGCAAAGCTACCCTGAAGGATTGTACCAACAGGATTCCGGCACTCTTCAAGGCTCACAACCCGACAACGAAGCTGGATGTGAAATATATGCCAGTCGGGTTGACAGATCAACAATATGAAGCGCTGGTGGCGGAGACAGAGCCTTTGGCTGAAGATGTCGTTAGTTCACTGAAATAGGAAAATAGTGCGACCAAGTATTGTAATAATTGATAATACTTTTGCTTATGATTCCTGTATGAGAGCAGTTAATGAGACTTTGTTGTGAAACAAAAGTGCTTAAATGAATGAAAAGTAGCCATGTGATAAACATCGACTTGACGTGCTACTTAGCTCATGATTAGGAAACCAACATGATGGTTTTGATAGAGTCATGCAAAAGTACACAATGTGCCTAGACCCAAGGTCAAAAACCTGTTAAAGATAATTACTTAAACAGATGTACTGAATGGTTGCTGATGCAGAGCCGTGATGCTACAAAGAGTAGTATGTACTTATAATTTGCATGATATGTATGAAAAAAATGAATCTGTTGATTTCTTGATAAGCGCAATACTGAAACCGGATGCAGTCGGCACGGTGCTCAGAGCCGGATTTCAGTAGAAAATAAAAGATTTGATACTAACAGCAACCACCATGTATGGGCAGGTGTAGTTTAACCAGGACTTCCAAGGCTTGGTGCCCGTTTTTGTAACAAAAGTAGTCGTGGCATCTTTTGAGTTGTTGTTAACACAACTATCCCTGATACTTGAATGAAATAACATGAAAAGTTGAACACAGGGTTATGCGCAAGTGAAAATATAACTTTATTGATGTCTTGATGATCAAAAAAGTACATGATATGGTTCTATAATCCACTGTTATGGATAGAACTTTCTGAGATGCTCAATGTTCCAGACATTTGGCAGATCTTCGCCTTCTTGAGTTTGTAGGCGATATGTTCCAGCCCCAATGACTTGTTTTACAAGGAATGGACCTTCCTAGCGAGACATGAGCTTATGCAAGCCATCTGTCTTCTTTATACGCCGTAATACCAAGTCTCCTATGACAAAAGAACGAGGCTGGACGGAGCGTTGATGATAACGCTGTAAGCCTTCGAGGTAACGAGTGTTTTGAATGAGAGCCGCTACCCGGGCTTCTTCGATGCCATCAACATCGTGAAAGCGCTCCTGTTGAGCGACTTGTTCGTCATAATTTTCCAGGCGTGGTGCCTGCCAAAGAAGATCGACGGGTAATACTGCTTCAGATCCATAGACTAGGAAATAAGGGGTTTGTCCTGTCGCACGACTTGGCTGTGTGCGGAGCCCCTAGAGTACCGCTGGTAATTCTTGAGCCCACTTTCCAACATATTTCTTGAGTGGTTCATAGAGTCTAGGCTTCAAACCCTGCAGTAGCAAGCCATTGGCTTTCTTGACTTGTCCGTTGGCCTTTGGATGAGCAACTGAAGCGTAATGTGTCTCAATCGAGTACTTTTCGCAGTAATCTTGAAATGCTTCACTTGTGAAAACAGAGCCCAAGTCTGTAATGATCTCGTGAGGTATGCCAAATCGATGGATGATTGCATCAAAGAATTTGATTAAGTTGTCAGCCCTTGGATTGACTAAAGGTTGCGCTTCAATCCACTTGGTGAACTTGTCGATGGCAACAATGAGCCACTCGAAACCACCAGGGGCTTTGGCTAAAGGTCCCACCAAGTCCAGTCCCCAACAAGAAAAAGGCCAAGACAGTGGAATCATGCGAAGTTCATGTGCTAGTACGTGGGCTTGACGAGCAAAAAACTGGCAGCCCTGACACCTCTTGACGATATCCTCAGCATCTTTTCTTCACCGTAGGCCAGAAAAACCCAGCTCTGTAGGCTTTGCCGACTAGTGTGTGCGAGGCAGCATGGTTGCCGCAAGTATCGCCGTGAATTTCCGGAAGCAGAGCTCTACCTTGATCAGCTGGTATGCACTTCATCAGCACGTTGACAGATGCGCCCCATCGATAAAGCATATTGTTGACTACAACATAGTTTGCAGCTCTGCGCCTGATGCGGACTTGTTCATTCTCGAGTTTTGGCAATTTATGATCTCGCAAGTACTCGATGAATGGAGTCATCCAATCAGTATCGATGATCATGACTTGGAGATCAGGTCGCGGTGGTTCTGAAACAGAATCTGCTTGGACTGGTTCTTTGATAGATGGATGATGTAATTCATGAACAAAAATCTCTGCTGTAACATCTGATCTTTGCGATCCCATCTTGGAGAGGGCGTTAGCAGCAACATTGTAATCACGAACGACATGATGAAATTCTAGTCCAAGGAAGTGGTGTTCTAGCTTACGAACCTCCTTGACATATGCATCCATTGTTTCCTTCATGGCATCCCAATCTTTGTTGAATTGATTGATAGCAACTGCAGAATCTCCATACACACAGAGGCATTTGATACCAAGTGACGAAGCTAGGCGAAGGCCGTGTAGCATGGCCTCATACTCAGCTTCATTGTTGGTGACTGGAAAGAGAATTTGTAGAACATACTTGAGTTGTTCACCTTTGGGGGAAATTAAAAGAACTCCTGCACCTCCTCCTTCCAGTTTCAGCGATCCATCAAAGTACATAACCCAATGCTCCGGGCGAGTAGTTGTTCTGGAGTACTGAGTTTCCAACCACTCGACCGTGAAATCAGCCAAGGCTTGAGACTTGATGGCCTTTTGTGATGTAAACGTGAGGTCATATGCCGCTATTTCTGCTTTCCACTTGCTGATTCGCCCAGTTGCATCGGGATTGTGAAAAATCTCACCCAACGGAAATTTAGTCACAACAGTAATAGGAAAAGCTTGAAAGTAATGCCTTAACTTTCTGGAGGTGATGAAAATTGCGTAGAGCAGCTTCTGTACTTGAGGATAACGGATCTTGGATTCTGAGAGTACTTCGCTGATGTAATAAACCGGCCTCTGTACGGGAAAGACATGGCCTTCTTCCTTTCGTTCGACCACAATGACTGTACTGACTACGTGTGTAGTAGCCGCAATATATAAAAGTAAGTGGTCAGTTTTGAGAGGAGCGACAAGTACCGGAGGAGTAGTCAAATGTCTTGAGTTGCTCGAAGGCTTGATTTGCTTCGTCGGTCCAGGCAAACTTGTCTTGTTTCTTGAGTAGCTTGAAGAACGGAAGACCTTTCTCTCTAAGTCTTGAAATAAATCTGTTAAGCGCTGCAATGCACCCAGTAAGCTTCTGAACTTCCTTGATGCTTGAAGGAGCTTCCATATTGAGGATGGTTGTGATCTTGGAAGGGTTTCCTTCAATGCCCCTGTGACTCACAATGAACCCGAGTAGTTTGCCAGCGGGGACACCAAAAACGCATTTGGTTGGATTGAGCTTCCATCGATACGTCTTGAGGTTGTCGAACGTCTCTTGTAAATCATTAATCAAATTCTCCGGTTCTCGTGTCTTGATTACCACATCATCAACATATGCCTCTACATTCTTGCCAATCCGTGAATAGAGGCAATTTTGTATGGCTCGTTGATATGTAGCTCCAGCGTTCTTCAACCCAAAGGACATGGTGGTGTAGAAAAAAGCGCCAAAAGGTGTGATGAAAGAAGTATTGATCTGATCATCTTCGTTCAGTGCTATCTGGTGATAGCCTGAGTAACAGTAGAGGAAACAGAGTAGCGCGCATCCAGCTGTAGAGTCCACGACTTGATCAATGCGTGGTAAACCCATGGGATCTGGAGGGCATGCTTGTTGAGATCTGTGTAGTCAACACACATGCGCCACTCATTGTTTTTCTTTTTCCTGACCAGGACTGGATTGACCAACCACTCGGGATGAAAGACTTCTTTGATGAAGCCGGCCGCGAGTAGTTTGGCTATCTCAGCCTTGATTGCGTTGCGTCGTTCTTGATCGAAGCGTCGTAATCGCTGCCTCTTAGGCTTTGCGTCTTTCTGAACATTAAGGTTGTGCTCGGCAAGCTCCCTAGGAACACCAGGCATATCAGATGGTTTCCAAGCAAATATATCTTTATTAGCACGAAGGAACTTGACGAGCGCGTCTTTCTATTTACAATCTAAACTTGCCCCTATGAGGGCAGTTTTGGACGAGTCGCCCGTCTCAAGGTCTACAGTCTTGAGCTGTACTTCTTCAGAGGGCTTGAAACTCGTGTGCGCAGGCTTCTTGGTGGGAACGTCTGATTCTTGTTCCGCTGATTTCTTGGACAGGGCGAGTACTTCCATCATCTGAGTTGGGACTTGAGCAGCCGCAGCGAATTCTACCGCCTCTACATCGCAGTCATGGGAAATCTTGAGGTCTCCCTTGAGAGAAAGGACTCCATTGGGAGCTGGCATCTTGAGGATGAGGTAGACATAATGTGGAATCGCCATGAACTTCGTGAGGGCTGGTCGCCCGAGAATCGCATGATATGAAGTCTCAAAATCTGCCACCTCAAACTTGATGTACTCGGTCCTGAAGTTGGCTGTCGTGCCAAAGGTGACTGGCAACGTGACTTGTCCTAGTGGAATTGCTGCTTTGCCCAGGACAATGCCGTAGAACGGGGATTCCATGGGCTTCAGGTACTTAGTGATGTCAAGCCCCATCTTTGTGAATGTTTTGGCAAAGATGATGTTGAGCCCGCTGCCTCCGTCGATGAGTACCTTGGTCAATCTGGCTTGTGCCACGACCGGATTCAGTACTAGGGGGTATTTGCTTGGATTGGCAAAGTTGGTCCATTGGTCAACCCTTGAGAATGTAATGGGGACCTCAGACCACTTGAGGTATGTGGGAGTAGCTAGTTCTATTGCCATGATCTCGCGGAGAGATAGCTTCTTGGCCCGCTTTGACTGAGTGAGGCTTTCTCCGCTGAACAATACTGCAACGACGTTGTCTACTTGAGGGAAGCCATTGTCATGGTCATCATTGTCGTCGTCTTTCTTCTTGCTCGTTGGATTCTTTTTCTCAGGCAGCTCCCGCTTGTCGAATTCCTTCTTGATGTGAATGCATTGTGCCATCGTGTGCTTGCCATGCGGGTGGTATGGGCAAGGGATATTCATGACTTTATCCAAATCAGGGGTGCTTTTCTTCTGCGTGGAACGCTCAACTGCCGCAACCGTGTTGTCTGGCTTGCGCTTGTTGCGGTTGAAATCACGCATGTTGTTGTTGTTGCGGTGCTCGAGACTACTCTTGTCTCGGTTACTGCCACCATTGGAGTTGTTGTCCTTGCGCTTGTCGAATCGCTCGCGTTCGCGATCATCTTGATCTACCCAATCTGCAGCCATGCTTCTGAGCTCCGCAATGGTTTCTAGGCGTTGTCTTCCAAACTCGCGATGCAGTTCGCATGCCCACAGACCGTCGTGAAAGCAGTCGATGATCTCCCTGTCTGACACATCAACGATTGTGGCTCTTTTCTCAAAGAATCTCTTGATGTATTTGCGCAGAGTTTCACCCTTCTCTTGTTTGCAAAATGCTAATTCAAATCGGGTTCCGGGCCGTGCCCAGGTTCCCTGAAAGTTAGCAGTGAACTTGCGCGTGAGTTGTTCCCAGGTATAAATGGATCCAGGGCAGAGGCCTTCGAGCCATGTCAGTGGAGCGGTATCCATCATGATTGGAAAGTATCTGACTTTGACGTCATTGCTGCCACCCGCCATGGTGATTGCCGTCGAATAGACTCGTAACCATTTTTCTGGGTCTTGTTTGCCTGTGAACTTCTCTATTCCAGTCGTCTTGAACTTCTGGGGCAGCAGGACTTTCTTGATGCGGCTGGAGAAAGCTGGAAATCCATCATATTTATCAAATGGAGAACGTTGTCTTCTTCCGCGGCGATCGTCATCTTCATCGTCATTGCGGCGATTCGAGTAGTGACTTGGAGAACCACTCGGTTCGGGGTCTTGGCGACCTCGGTCATTAGTTGCGATCGCGACCACGTGCGGGACGATCGCTATTGCCGTCGTCGCCTGGGGGTCGTTATCGGGCTGATTATCTCTGCCACGGCCATCACGTCCGCGATTGGTGTCGCGTGGCGGGTCTTGTCCCCGGCCCTGCGAAGGCTGCTCTTGATCAGCCGGGATTGGACCGTAGAGTTGTTCAAATTCGGTTCGTCGACGAATCTCAGAAGCGATGCGATTAGCTCTGCTGGCGTCGATTTGGGAGCGGGCATCCCGGCTGGCGTTGATCGTGTTGCGGAGATCGCCAGCTGGAGGGTTGGCCCTATTTCCTGTTTGCGGTGCTGCTGCTGCTTGGCGGATCACAGGTTGTCATGCGTTTCCCTGTTGGGCCTGGCTTGGGTGAGGGGATGATACGGAACGACTGCCTTGAGTTCTTTGACCTGGTGTCCTCTGGATCATCCCTGGTCCGCCATCGAGGTGAGGCTGGACTGCTGCAAGTAAGCCGAGTACTTGTTGCACCTGTGGTGAGTCGGGCATAGCTCTGATCATCTCAGCGGCGACGGTCAGATTGGTTGGGGCGTCAGGCAAAACGGGTTGATCTCCGACCATGTGAAAGTCTTGATCAAGGTTCCGCATAGCGGCGGCACGCCTGGCTGCATTGACGCGCCTTTGCCTGCGCTTGAGGTTCCTTGTACGTCTTGCCGTCTTCTGCTGATCCGTCTCGTTTGGTGCGGATGGTTCTTCATCAGAGATATCGCCCATAAGCTCTTGCTCGTACTGATCTCCTTGTCCTTGTGCGCCTGCCATGTAGACTTGTCTGCTTGGATCGCGCAGTTGTAGGCTTAAAGCGCCAGAGAAGTTATCCCCCGTTGAGTCAGAAGAAGAAGTAATCGAGGCGGTCTTGCCGTCTTGATAGGGCAGTTCCTCGAGTATGACAGCGCTTAGTCTCGACTCGTTATCCTTAGATGAGTCAATGGGGATCGCACCAGGCCAGTGAACGAGTAGTCCTCCTGGTGAGTTGGTTACGACCAGCCCTGAAGGAAGGCGAACGAGTGGTTGTTCGAGGGTGACGTCAGACTTGAAGTAGGCGCTGCAGTTGAATCGCGCAATATTGTCCGGCGCGTCGCTTAATAGGACCGTGAAATCGTCTTCGCTTTCGTCTTCTGATGGTCCAGGGACCAACTCAGAGTCAATGCAACGATTCCCGATCTGGCTAGGCGATGAGCATGTCTTGTCGCCCAACTTCGCGATGTACATATGTTGATATACAGCCGCGGAATTGGATAGGCCGAACGGGAATCGATCTGGGTGGTTATCCGATGGCGTGGCCGGCTCGGAGTCCCCAGCTCTTTCCATGTTTGGAAAGGAGTTGTACCCAGATTCGACTTGGAGAGTCCCGATCGGAGTGCGAGTCGTTGTCGAAGTCGAACTTGATATTGAAGTTGAGGTTAATGGACTCGTCGAGATCTGACTCTCGACGAGATCTTGGAGCGGCTCCAGTGGAGACGCCGTCATCGAGTAGGGCCCCGGTCGATCTGCTAGGAACGACTCGAAACCGAGCTTGCCATCGGAGATGAAAGTTCATGAGCCGATGACGAACGTCGCGCCTTTCTCAATGCCGCTTGCCTTGAATGTTGATCCCATCGCGCCTAATGTCGAGCTTCGGCGAGATTGCCCCACGGTGGGCGCCAAGTGTCGACGAATTATGTCGAGCACGTCTAACCGGGGATAACCCGAGGAGTAGTTTTGTGTGGGTCTCGCCGAGTTCTAGGAGCGAAAGTACACGAACAACACGATTTAGACAGGTTCGGGCCGCGAATAGCGTAATACCCTACGTCCTGTATGCTTGGATGTATTGCACGTGTGGTGTTACTTGGTTTTGAGGGGGGTCCCTGCCTCGCCTTATATAGTCTGGGAGGCAGGGTTACAAGTCGGTTTGTACAATCCTAGTCGTATACAACATGGATAACTACAACATGATGCTTTGGGGAGTTTCCTATCAGTATACGACTAGTTATTCCAATCTACTACGCCGTCTTGCACCATAGTCGACTGGTTTGAAGTAGTCGGATCAAACTCTCTCTGCCGAGTAGTTTAATCCTCTGGATAAGTGGCCCTAGGGATCTGGTCCCACAAAAATGAACCTAACTTTTGTTAAGGGGGTTAAGTGGACAAAGTAAATAGGTGAGAGTAGTAAAATAGACTTTTTCCTAAAATAAACACCTCTCGTTCAAGATAAGACAAAGAGAGAGAGAGGTGGTCTAATCAGTACGGCCGTGTTTCTTTGGTTTGGAAATATTTTGCAAGCAATTTTGGCCAATAATTAAGGATATTAAATAAAGTCAGTTTATAAAACTACCTTCACAACCTTAAACTAATTCACGAGACAAATCTAATGAAGCCTTTGACCGCACGATTAGAGAATAGTTATTGTAGCATTACTGTAGTAAATCATAGACTAATTAGGCTCATTAGATTCGTCGCGCAAAGTTATGCTCATCTCTAAAGAGGTTTTGTAAGTAGACTTCATTTAATACTTCATGTATGGAAGATTCTCTTTGACAAAAAATTGCCAAAGGCAAACAAACACGCGCTCAACGCTTTCACCACTGCCACTGCCATGTCCAATTGCAGTCAAGTGTCAAAGCGAGACGATCTTGTCGCTGTCCTCTGAAACACCACTTGCCAAGGACAAAGCCATGTTTGCACTCGTCGTCGTCGTCCACCGGTTCAATGCCACCGGCGGCGCCGCCATGAGATGCTGGAACGGGTTCACCGGAGTAGCAATCTCCATCTCCCCCTCCAGCATCTTCACCACCACGCCCATCGGCGGCCTCTCCTCCGGCCGCTGCTGCACGCACCAGAACGCCACCTTGCACATCCTCTCCACCAACTCCTTGCACCGCCACTCCTGCTCGTCGTCAACCCCCGAATCTCCGCTATGATTGTTGCCACGGCCTTTCCCGCCGGCGACGAGCTCCATGAGCTCGCCGCTCTCGAACTTGGCCCACGCCAGCTTGGGGAACCACTGCTGGCTCTCCGGCGCGGCCTCGTCGAAGTTCCGCCGCCGGCCGACGATCTCCAGCAGCAGCATGCCGAAGCTGTACACGTCGCACTTCTCCGTCACGCCCGACTGCATCCACAGCTCCGGCGCGGCGTACCCGGGCGTGCCCCGCATGCCGGAGACGGAGACGTGCGTGTCCGCCGGGTTCACCAGCCTGGCGAGCCCGAAGTCGGCGACCTTGGGGGTGAGCTCGCCGTCGAGGAGCACGTTCCCGGGCTTGATGTCGTAGTGCACGATCTTCTTCTGGCACTCCTCGTGCAGGTACCGGATGCCCCTCGCCACGCCGACGGCGATGGCGCGCAGAGCCGGGACGCCGGCGCCGTGGCCATCGCCGCCGCCGCCGTGCAGGAGGAACGCGTCGAGCGCTCCGTGCTCCACGAACTCGTAGACGAGCGCGCGGAGGGCGTCGTCGAAGCAGAAGCCGAAGAGCCTGACGAGGTTGATGTGGTGGGTGCGGCCGATGGTGCCGACCTCCGCCATGAACTGCTCCTCGGACCTCCGGCCGAGGCCGCCATGGAGGACCTTGACCGCGACCGGAAGGCCGTTGGGCAGGGCGCCGGAATAGACCGTTCCGAAGCCGCCGGCGCCGAGCTGGGTCGAGTAGCCGCGCGTGAACCCGGTGAGCTGTCGGGGGCTGAACCGGATGGGCTTCTCGTGCGCCATCTCCCGGAGGAAGTTCTCCACGGTGGCGTGCTTGATGCGGCGGTCCGGCACCACCGCGTACGAGTCCGTGCCGCCACCGGCGTCGCCGAAGAGCCTCGAGAGCAGCCGTAAGAGCGCCGTGCCGATGACCACGATGAGTATGGAGGCGCCGATCGCTGCAAGAATTAATGGAATAGCTAGTCGTCAGAAATGGTGGGCAGGAACAGAGGGCATGCCGTATGCGTGAGACGCGAACCTAAGATGGGGCCGGAAGGCCCGCTCCGCCCGGAAGAGTCCATCGTCGTTGGCACAGTAGATTGGGAGACGGCCGGCAGGCGAGAAGATGAAGATGCCATGGGAGTGAAGCGGCTGATAGCACATTTAACTAACTGATGAGGAAATGCCCAAAACGTCGGTGTCTATCGAACGTGGAGTCTCCGGTCAATCAACGCGCTCAACTAATATAATTTACTAGGTAAATGCCCGTGCGTTGCTACGGATATATAACACATGGAGCAAGAATAAATAGATCATACGAAAAATTCAAATTTGACAACTGTAGAGTCGCACCGAAGTCCAGAAAAATTAATACTTTGTTTTTCGTAAAGACATGGATGGTGGGCAACCATGGTTGACCGTCCATGTGTTGCTATGGGTGCAATACATAGAGCATAAACAAAATTGTATCGATCTAAACAAATATTTATTAATAAGTCATATTCAACATAGGGCCATTATGTTAGAAACAACCTGCAGTTAGAAACAAGCCAGTGGACAGAATAAAAGACAAAAAAATCGGGGATAGGTAGATGCTTAGAGGTACATGATTTCTCAATTACAACCACAATAGCAATCTAATAACAAAAGATAGGCACTGCTAAGCAAGTCACCGAGCAAGTAAAAGTCACCAAAATTTGTAAATTTTGTACTATTTCCCAAGAACTTATGATGGAAGTATATCATGAGGTTTTGTCATACTCCTTTTGGTGAGCTCGTGATCCCATCTTACATCTCCTTAATGTTGCAAACTGAACCAGTTAACATGAAAAATTTTCAAATAACAATGATGATTGGCTCATTTTGGAAAGGGTTTTGTTTTGTTCAAGAAATTCAAATAATCAAGAATAACTGCAAGGTGAGAATTCAAAAACCTCGGTTCTCACACGAGGAAGTATATCCATCCTATGCCATGGAGCCACACGCTCTCATGCCCTGTGTGAGCAGAATGTTTCAGGGATCAGGGCTTCGAGCAGAACACATAATCGAGCGAAATCAGCCGAGCACCATCATGAATCATACTTAACACCATTGAATAACTAATAGCTACATCAATCGCCTATAAAGCACCTTGGTATTTCTGAAATACAAAGAGCAGGATGTGGATGCTTAAGTACCTTAAATTATAAGCTCAAATGGATTATCCATTCCATCTTCAAATGCATCCGTTTTGAGGTTAACCACCATAAACAAATGTGTGAAATATTATGTTTTTTGCTGCCCTATTGCGAGTATAGAGCATCTGGAGAAATATGTGTGTAAGGGTGTAAATGACATAATGGAAAAATATATATGGTAGCCCACTGCAAAGATTTCAACACAGCTGCAGGCTGCAGCCACTCTACAAAACAGAGCCGACAGAAACACAGTCTCAAAGTGTATTGTAGATGGGATTTACTTATTTTTCACCATCATCCGAAGAAGCCCAGTCTCCACAACCTATTCAGCACAAAAGGAGATACTGTTAACTCCCCACCAAAGATGGTCCTCACTGGTACCATCGGAACACATAAATAAAAGATGAAGGCCATGTGATACTTATGTTCAGTATTTTTTTCCATATCTTTCTGTATACAAATCCAACTACCTCAGTGGCTAGGTTTTCATTTTTATTTAAAGATTAAAAAAACTGCAATTTGAAACATGGCCGATTGACATGCCAGTTTCTCAAAGATTGACCAGAGGAAATTAATTGAAAGAGGGTAAAAGGCTAAGTTTTATTAACAAGTCATATTCAACATAGGACCATTACGTTGCTGTTAAAAATGCAAGAAAATGGGAAGGGCTCAACAGAAATGGATAGAGCCTGCCAAAGGAACAGAACAGACAGTTGATCAACGAGAAAGTAAAGAGATGGTACAGTGTTTTGCATGCAAAGACTCCAAACTAAGTCTGCAGCCAGCATAAAGTTTTTTTGGGTAGCAAGATGTATTTGTTAAATAAATCAAATCTATCAAGTGACCCTTTGTATGACACAGCAGTGTGTAGTGACAGGCCATCCTAAATTGTGATAAAGATGTATTTGTTAAATAAATCAAATCTATCAAGTGACCCTTTGTATGACACAGCAGTGTGTAGTGACAGGCCATCCTAAATTGTGATAAAGATGTATTTGTTAAATAAATCAAATCTATCAAGTGACCCTTTGTATGACACAGCAGTGTGTAGTGACAAGCCATCCTAAATTGTGATATTGGGTCAATTGCCCATCAGATTGAAGAATGCTTTCTCTTAAGTTTTCATCGATTGATCGAAGATTCTTGAAAAAAAACAGTGAAGTAGTGAATGCAAATTACCTATCACCCTTTCTCTTACAGTGTTCACCACACTTGTGGTACGGATTGGATGCGTTGGCACAATCAGGATCGATTTCTCCTCTTTCCACTTCTTTAGGAACAGCCTTGCCTTTTATCTGGTCTGAAATTAACAGATAAATTCAAAAGCATGAGTATAGCAGCCAGAGAGAGTCCACCGACCCCCTACGGTAATGCCCGGCTTACAGTTTCAGGGGGACCAAAAGAACACACCTGACTTGGTCGCACCTGTCTGTGCTGTTTCACTCAAATGATCAAAGAAATCCGGATCAATATATAGTTCATACGAAATTGTTAGTACATATCTGCAACCAAATCGACTCTGCATCTGAAAATTTAGAAGCAGTTCTTAAAAGAAACACTACGTAATAAGCAGGAAAAGTACCTTGTTGTCGAGATCAGCATCACCTTCAATAGCCCATTAGCCCCATGATCTGAACAAAATTATAGCAAAATGAATCAGCCTCCGCAGAAATTTAATCCATTCCTGTAATACAATTAGTAGCAATGATAGTTTCCTACACCATGCCCTTCAATTGCTTATCAATGTCTATTTATGTTATACAACAAAAATATTTGGGGTTCATAATTATGTAATATGAGCAGAGACAAACTCAAATAATCGCACAATGGGTCAATAGGGCAAATTAAGGACAAAACCAAAGTTCAGACTCCAGACAATCATGCAAATGGAAGGGCCCAGACAGCCTGATAATATCATAAGGTTGTGTAATATGACCAGAGATGATGAGCTCAAATGGATATCAACTCCAGCCAATCATGCAAATGGGTAGGCTCATATTAGGAGCTGATTTATCAAGACGTATAGTACACCATAATGAGTGTGATATATACACACCTTCCATGTTCCATACTTCCATTGCATTTGTCGCTCTAGATTGAATCTGATGTAATCACCAAACAGGCAGCTGGTGACATGGCAATATTGTTTTACTTCACTGGAAAGAATTATTAGCCAGAATTACAATATGGAAGCTATCGTCTTACCGCTCGTCATGTCGCTGTCAGAGAAATGCCTCATTGTGTACTGGGAATTATGCATGAGAGGTACCTCGGCTGGTAGATTAATGCTTGATGCTGCTCAAAGATGTAAAAAGATGAGGTTATGTGTGCAGATCAAAGTGCTGTTTAGACAGAGATGTGTGCATCTGAAGACTGACGTCATACATGACCTGTTTATAATCAAGCCTAACCAATGATCTTCCTCTCTGAACAGGTTTGGAAATTTCCCCTGCCAACTTTCGTTTCTCACCTTCCATTATACATGATCTTTGTCAACCAAAAGAACATTATACTTCTCTGCAATATTGTCTGCAAATAAATGATGTAGAAATAACTTTCAGACAATATCACCATATAGCAGAGATGCAGATGGAAACTACAACAGTTGGCATGACAAAAAAACCGCGTTGTTGCTGAATGGAATTGAAACGTCAGCCCTCTCTTTTTTTCATCATCATAAAAAAAAGAGAGAAGAAATGTCATCCCCGTGATTCAAGTCCGTGTGTCTACACTACACAGGACGGAGTCCGCCCGGCAGACATTGATGCTGAAGGCCTGGATGGCAGATGGGAAGCCGGCCCCACCGTCAGGGTCTGTGTTGATAAGGGGAAGAGGAGAATTCACTAACCTTGATGCAGATGAGATGGTGGTTGCGGTGAATCGACGGGCTTCCTGCTGGCAATGTAGGCCCCCGATCTAGGGAGGGTGGCACGGACGTTGGATCCCCACGCCATCCCCATCGATGTGTCTCTTGCCGTTGTCGCCGCACACCATGACTTCCACCGATTGCTGGGACTGCAGTGGCGGCGGATCAGGGCGACCGCGGCGGCGAGGTGATGGTGCGGCGGGAGGGAAAAGTCGCCGTTGGGCTTCCACGCCGTGCGGCAGCCGTCGTCGCATCAGGAGGAGGAGGTGGCGCTAGGAGTGAGGGAGATGGGGCGGCGGCGGGTCAACCGCCGGCGGCGGGGCTGGGTTGCGGCGCGGACAGCGCCGCTTGGTTTTTCCGCGTCGCGAGGCTTGGTCGGCGGCGAAACTGCGGAAGATGAGAGCGGATGCGGAGGGCCGGGAGATGGGGGGGGGGCGGCGGTCGGGGCGCCGAGGTAGCAGCGGCGGGAGGCGGCGCGTGGGGTCGGCGTGGGGGAGAGGAGGCGGCGTGGCGAGGGGGAGAGGAGGCGGCGCGTGGGAGTGGTTTTGCTAGGGTTTCGCGTTGGCGTGGGGGAGGTGGAGGCGCGCGGGGGCGTCGAGGGAAGTCGAGGCGAGGAAGCAGCGCCGGGTCGTGCGGAGGAGCTCGGACGTGGCTGGATTCGCGGGAGGCAGACGGGCGGACGGGGAGGCAGACGGACGAGGTCGCACCACGTGGTTCGGTTCCTGAGCACGGGATTATTAGGAGTAGAGATTAACTATACATATAGGTATTTGGAGGTATTTAGAGATTATTAGTGAAGTCATGGCTCCTAAACGGGAAGACGAAAATCCAATTGATGATCTTCACGTGTCATTGGGTGAAGATCTCGACATTGAAACAAGTCCGCGTAATGCTGGATGTGAAGCCGAAGATGATTGGGATCCATTTTAATAATTATTGAGTTGTGAACTTGTTCATGTTTGGTACTATGATTTTACATTTTGTGTCTGTCATGTTCCTGTTTGGATTTGTACTGTTATTCGCATTTCACATGTTGAATTTGAAATGCAGCCATGCTGATTACTGATTAATTTATGATTTTCTATATTCAACTATATATATTGTTAATTTCATGTATACATGGCTCCGGTTCAAAATATTTATCGCCGGTTCAATTCAACCCGTCAAAACTAGTGAACCGATGGTTCAACCGGTTCCTAACGGTTGGACCATTGAACAATTGAATCGAGGCCCTCAGCGGTTCGATGACCGGTCCGGTTCAAATAACTAGGGACTAGCGTGAAGGATTACTACTCCGTGATTAAACAACCGCTCACTGCTGCCAAGCCATCCAATTACGAGAAATCTCTACGGGCTCGAGCAAAAATATCCAAACGTTGCTATCTCTATATAAAAGAAAATCGGAATATTTTGGCTCGATATAACAGTGTAACATATAGGTGATAGTGATAAGCGCGTAGGAGACCCGTGAGCTGTTGACTCCGGCTCCATGGTCACATGGACGGCGCGTAGGAGACTCAATATTTTCTAGTGTACTTATTTCTCAAACGGCCCATCGTTATGCTTCTTCTTCGGTTTTATTCTCAAGTGGTCAAATGTTTTGTATGCTAATTTGGACTATCTCCGAGGTGAAAATATTTTTTTTAAATATGATAAATATATACTCCCTTTGTACTGGTAAAGAAAGTCGTTTAGGACAGCGACACGGTATTCAAAACACAACTTTGACTTCTTATTTTTATAAAATATTTATCAAAAAGTGACACATGTATATTTTTATTAAAGTATTTTTAAAATTAAATCTATTTATATAACTTTTACAATTTCAAACTCAACAACTTAAAAGTTATTCATGATTTATATTTGTAAAGTTGGACTCAAATCTTGTTCTAAACGACTTCCTTTACCAATACGGAGGGAGTAACTTCTAAGAGATATTTAATTAGACGAAAAATACGGAGGGAGTAACTTCTAAGAGATATTTAATTAGACGAAAAAGGCCTTGGCTATTTGAGAAAGACTTAATGAAGGGTGTCGCGGAGCACCTTGAGGGCATCGCCAAAGACAATCTAAATCACTAATGACGTCACCTTTTGCTTGACGTGGAGGGCAGGAAATAGTAAAAATGAACGCTCTAGCGAGTCTCTCCTAGCTAAGCTCACACATGCTCCAAGAAACTCTCTGTCTCTGACTCCTTGCTCCCACCATTCGGTTAGACCGGTCATGCCATTTTTTTCTTTTTTCTTTTTATTTTCTCTTTCATCCAAATCAGATAGCAGCTATTTGGACTTCTTGAGTTCTTGTTGGAGATTTCGTGCCGAACTCGCTGACGTCGAGTGGCTACCTGTGAACCCATCAAAGCCATAAGCTCAAACGTGTGGCGGAGCTAGGGGTTGGGGCGTGTGGGCCACGGCCCACCTTAAAATTTTGATTGCACACTTCTCTAATAGATTATTTGCATGATTTTTTAATTCTATCTGATTTATTTTTTTATAAGACTTACATTGAGTTTTGTGATGTATATTTTAGACTTGTTTATTTTAAAACATTTGTAACATATTTTTTATGTGATTGTTTTATCCTAACATGGAGTCTAGCTTCGCCACTTCTTGTGAATGGTCTTGACGAACAGGCACGACGAGCACTTGTGAAGGGTTTCTCTTTTTATTTATTTATAATTTTTGATGAATTTTCTACAAATGTTGTGCATATAATATTTTCGTTCACTTTTCGGCATTAATTTCTGATAATAAATATATTTTTGTAACTTTGCAATTGCCTTAAATTTGTGTTTGCAAATTTCGTCTCCAAATTATTTTGCTCCATTTTTATTTTTTTTGTTCTTATATAAATCACGTAGTATTTTCTTAACTGTATTTTAATTTTTGATAACTTTTCGAAGCCATCCAATTACCAAAAATTTCTGCGGGCTCGAGACAAAATATCCAAACGTTGCTTTCTCTATATCAAAAAAATTGGAATATTTTGACTGGACATAACAGCGTAACATAGTACAGTTCAGTAGGCGGTAAGCGCGTAGGAGACTCGTGTACCGTTGACTCCAGCTCCGTGGTCAACATGGACGGCCCAATGGCCCATCGTCAAGTGGAAACGTGCTTGTACAGATAAAATAAAATGCAACGCAAATGATAGGTTCATCGTGTCTGAGATACCATGTGAACTTTGTCACCGATTTAACAAACATCACGAAATAGGGAGTTTATCTCCACGCCCCCGCTTGATTTTGAATGCCATGAGCACTATAGCATTTTGAATGTCCGTTATGCTCCCAGCAGTTTGAATGGTTTGGTGGCCATTACATCTCTGATGGAGACTGATTTTTCTCTTAACACAGTATGTTTATCTCCAATACCCCACGAAATAGGGAGTCCAGGGCTCTGCACCTATCAGTCACTCTGTCTATGCAAGATGAGAATGTTATTACAGGGGTATTTAAGATGTCTCATCACTGAAGCAGACTCTCAGCTTGCAAAGATTGGGAATTGACGATGCATGATTTACCAAATCATTCAGATCAAATGACATGTTCGTTTCTCCTTTTGCAAAGTTTGCATTGGATCATGCAGAACACAACCTTTAGACGATGAAGTAAGATATTATCTCAGCTTCTACATCATATCCTGGATGTATGGCATTATATATCTAACCGATATTTATTACCGACACGACGAGAAGATCCCGTTCCCAGCGCCGCCACTCGTCATCGTCGTGGTCCGATCCACAGGTTGGCCACCATTGGCTCCGCCTATCATATGCTGGAACGGCCCGGGTTCATCGGGCCACAGGAGCGACCTGCCTCTGCCTCCATCTCCATCTCCCTCCAGAATCCTCGCCAGATCTCTCCCTCAGCAAACCTACCCACCCCGACAGCGCCATGGAGCGTGGCATCGCTATCGACGACCAGGGGGCTCTTCATTCGTGGTGCGGTGGTGGCGTTCATGGAGGGCGTGAAGGAAGGAGGAAGGACCCGGAGGGCCGGAGGGCAGAGGGCGATCGCCGATGGCGATGGGCGCCGCCTCGTTCACGACCGCGTCAATCCCGCGCTCTACGGCGCGTGCGCCGGCGAGAACCACTGCGACGGGCGCCACGGCGTGCCCGGCCGGCCTCATGAGCTGTCGTGGCGTGATTGCGGGAATAATGGGCGTCCAGCCGGCCGAGTGGCGGAGGGCGACGGAGACGGAGGTGGCGGCGACGGAGGCACCAACTCGCGAGCTCGCCGCGGAGTCCTCCCGCGAGGTCGCCGCTCCCCGGGACCGCTGCCGCGCCACCAGCGCGGCGCTCCCCGTCCTAGACGCCCGAATGCGCTTGCCGCCGGGAACGGTGTACATGCTTGGAATGATCGACGTCGTCCACGGCCGAGCTCACGTGCTCCGAGAGCGCGCGCGGCGCGGTCATCCTGGCTGGCGGGGCCGCGGGGCAGCTAGGGAAGAGAACCACCGGAGGGCAGGATGATCACCCAGCTCCTGCCGCTGCAGGTCCACATTCTGCTTGTGCACCTGGGTCAGGAACCCACGCCTTCGCCGAGATATTCTCTACATTCGCGTCGCCGCCGGCGTGCACCGAGAGGGTGTTGGTGCCCTTCATGGCCATCGCCTCCGTCGCGCTCCGCAACTCGCCGGGCACGCGCGGCCGCCCATTCTGCCAACGCGCTGTGCGTTGACGAATGACGCCACTGCAGCAGCTCATGGGGCTGGCCGGCCTCGCCGTGGCGCCCGTCGCAGTGGTCCACGCCGTGGCGCGAGGGCTTGACGCGGTCGGGCACGGGGGCGGCACCCATTACCATTCACGTGGCTGCTGCAAGGACGACGAAGGCACGAAGCGGTGCTCCGGCGAGACATGGCGTGCAGCGGAGGCTAGAACGCGCGCGTCGAAGGCGACGGCGGACGCTGTCCCGGCAGGGCGCGAGCGCGCCGCAGCGCCGCCCCGTTCTTGATCCATGGCTTGGTGCCATTGTTTATTGTCTTGTCGGTTGCAAGAACTAGTGCGATTCGGGAGGTGCGTCGTCGTCAGGCTCGGGACTTCGGGAGGTGCAGTAGTGCAAATTGATTTCTGGGGCTCTGGCCGTCTGGCGGGCAGAGCGTGACCCGGCGGCGCTCGCCGGCCATGGCCGCGCCGGCACCTCTGCAAGCAGGACCGGAGGTGCCTAGGAAGGAGAGATGACAGGGAGAAACCTCGCTGACGCGGCGGTGCTCCGGCGAGCCACGGAGAGAAACGACGGTGGCGCGGTGGCAACGACCAGGGGCGGACGGTATTTGAAATACCGACCACCCCTAGATACGTTTCTGACCGTCGGATGCAGCTCGCACGGCTCGGATCGATCTGCGGGGTCACACTGTTAGGGAACCGGTCGTCCTCGCCACGAGACAGGCGCGCGCGGGAGCGAGCTGGACGCCACCGTCCATGGCGAGGCCTGCCGGTGGAGTTCGCCGGGCAAGCGAAGACCTCGTCGTGTGGGAGCCTGTTCTGCATTTACGCCGCCTGCTCCCTCGTAGTCGACGTTGACCAAGGTGTCCGTCGTCGGCCTGGCGCCCGGCATCACCGTGCCGCGGCGTCGTTGGCCTGCGCTCCGTGGAGGCGAGGCCGCCGATGGCCATGGTGGTGAGGATATATTCTGGAAGGGAGATCGAGATGGAGGTCGCTCCTCCGGTCCGATGAACCAAACCAACCTGTGGACGACGATGACGAGCTAGTGTCGGCGCTGAGAATGGAATCTTCTCGTGCCTGTGATTTCCCAGAGGAACTTCTCGACGGTCGCATGCCGGCGTGCACCGGGAGGGTGTTGTTGCCTTCATGAACATCGCCTCCGTTGAGCTCCACAACTCGCCGGGCACGCGGCCGCCCATTTTGTGTTCTCGGCTTCTCGCCACTGAAGCTCGTGGCGTCCCGTCGCAGTGGTCCTCGCCGTGGCGCGCTGCTTATTTACGCGGTTGTCGGGGACGGGGCGCCCATTGCCATCGCGTGGCTGCCTGCTGCTGCCATGACGCAGGCACACAGCGGCGCTCCTCCGGTGAGAGGCACGGAGTTCAGCAGAGTCGTTGTTCTCGCGACAACCAGGCTAGAAAGCGCCCGCGGCGCAGGCGACGGCGAACGTGCCCCGGCGAGCGACGACGGAGGGCAGCTGTAGCGGCGGCGTGGTGCAACGACCGGGGGTGGACGGTATTTCAAATACCGTCCACCCTTAGGTACCTTCTGACCATTGGATGCAGCTCGGGAGGTTCAGATCCTGCGCGGGCTGCGGGGTCAGGCTCTGTCAGGAGCCGGTCGTCCGCGTCCTCGCCACCAGACAGGCGCGGCGCGGGAGCGAGCTGGACGGCACCATCCATGCCGGAGCCCCTGCCGGTGGAGGTCGCCCCCACGCCGACGTCGTCGCCGCCTGTGCCAAGCCTCGTAGTCGACGTTGACGAAGTTGTCCGTCGCCATGGCGCCCGGCATCTCGGCGTGCGGGGCCGGGGTTCGCGTCGTTGGCCTGCACTCCATGGAGGTTCCGATGTCGCTCTCCGCCGCGGCGTCGTCGTCAACCACCGGCGGGTGCAGGAGCTGAGCTCGCCTGCAGGCGACGTCGACAAGGTCCATGCCGAGGAGCGGGGAGCTGAGCTCGTATCCTTGAGGCGTTGGGGTAATCAGAAATATATCACATTCTCTTCTCTGGAATGGAGTTTGCACTAGTACAACATCAATGGAATTTCAACAATTTGACTACACAGAGCACAGAGGTTGGTATGAACAAAATCCTAGCAGTCAATCATTGCCGTGCTGAATTGCAGTTCTGAGTCAAACAAAGCTAGACGATATCGTCGGCGTCAATCTCAGAAACAACGTTTGCCGACACAGTGTTCGTGTTCGCGCTTCTGGTCATCGTCGTCGTCCACAGGCTGGCCACCATTGGCGCCGCCATGAGATGCTGGAACGGGTTCGCCGGAGGCGCGATCTCCATCTCGCCCTCCAGCATCTTCACCACCACGCCCATCGGCGGCCTCGCCTCCGGCGGTTGCTGCACGCACCAGAACGCCACCTTGCACATCCTCTCCACGATCTCCCTGTCCTGCACCGCCTCGTCTCCGGCCGAAGCTCCACTATGATTGCTGCCACGGTTCGCCGTGTCGGCGACGAGCTCCATGAGCTCGTCGGCCTCGTACTTTGCCCACGCCAGCTTGGGGAACCACTGCTGGCTCTCCGGCGCCGCGCCGTCGAAGTTCCTCCGCCGGCCGACGATCTCGAACAGCAGCATGCCGAAGCTGTACACGTCGCACTTCTCCGTGACGCCGGCCATCATCCACATCTCCGGCGCGGCGAACCCCGGCGTGCCGCGCACGCAGGACACCGTCACGTGCGTGTCCGCGCGGTTCACCAGCCTGGCGAGCCCGAAGTCGGCGACCTTGGGGACGAGCTCGCCGTCGAGGAGCACGTTCCCGGGCTTGATGTCGTAGTGCACGATCTTCTGCTGGCACTCCTCGTGCAGGTACCGGATGCCCCTCGCCACGCCGACGGCAATGTCGCGAGCTCCGCCGGCGTCGCGTCGCGTCCGCCGGGGCCGAGGAGGTAGGCGTCGAGCGCGCCGCGCTCCATGAACTCGTAGACGAGCGCGCGGAGGGCGTTGTCGAAGCAGAAGCCGAAGAGCCTGACGAGGTTGATGTGATGGGTGCGGCCGATGGTGCCGACCTCCGCCATGAACTGCTCCTGCTCGGCCCTGGCGCCGAGGCCGGCGTGGAAGACCTTGACGGCGATGGGGAGGCCGTTGGGGAGCGCGCCGCGGAACACGGCGCCGAAGCCGCCGGCGCCAAGGCGGGTGGAGTAGTTGCGCGTGAACCCGGCCACCTGCCGCGGCGTGAACCGGAAGGGCTTCTCGTTGCGGATCTCCCAGAGGAACCTCTCGACGGTGGCGTTCCGGATCTGGTGGTCGGAGACCACCGCGTAGCTCTGCGACGCCGACGTGCTCCGCGCGACGCCGCCGACGCACGACCGGCGGCGCGTGCACACGCGGAGAAACACCACGGCCAAGAACGCGGCGATGGCGACGAATATGACCGTGCCTCTCACTGCAATAATAATCGAACAGAACGAGATCGATCGGTTAGTAAGGAATTATCAGGCGAGAGAGAGATCGATTGATACTTCGACGGACAGTTAGCTAGTCACGCACCAATGTCTGCGTCTGAGATCGCCGCCATGGTAGCAGTTTGACTTGAGCTCAGACTAGCGATGGAACGCAGGGTAGAAGAAGGAGCATCATCAGTGCCGCAGTACGCTAGCTAAGACAAGGAAAGAATGGATCAGGAGCCAAAACAAAATTTGCCAAGAATTTGCGGTGGCGTTGACCACGAAACGAGGGGCCATTGGGCCGTCCATGTTGACCATGGAGCCGCAGTCAACGGTACACGAGTCTCCTACGCGCTTACCGCCTACGGTACACGAGTATGTTATGTTATACTGTTATATATCCGGGCCTTGTTCCAAAAATCAACTTCCAAATTCATTATAAAAAAAATCACCAACACATTGAAATATCATAACATGTATGGAGTACTAAATGTAGATGAAATCAAAAATTAATTGCACAGTTTTGTTGCACTCTGCGAGACGAACATTTTGAACCTAATTAATCAATTTTTGACAATTTTTCGCACATACAAACGAAATGTTACAGTGACGCGATGATTACGAAGAGACCCCAAACTCCCAAATTTGGCACCAGATTTGGGAACTAAACAATGCCCCAGTTAAAATATTCCAATTTTTTTGATATAGAGAAAGCAACGTTTGGATATTTTTATTGCTCGAGCCCGTAGAAATTTCTCGTAAGTGGATGGCTTCGAAAAGTTATCAAAAATTAAAATACAGTTAACAAAATACTACATGATTTTTATAAGAACGAAAAAATGGAGCAAAATAATTTGGAGACGAAATTTGCAAACAAAAATATAAGACAATTGCAAAGTTACGAAAAATATAGTTACCAAAAAATAATGCCAAAAAGTGAACGAAAATATTATATGCACAACATTTGTAGAAAATTCATCCAAAATTACAATAAATAAAAAGAGAAACACGGTCCACTCTGCTCCACCGCTCCGGCTGCACCCAAATTTTTTCCCTCTTTTGGCCCCACTCGTCGTGCCTGCTCGTCAAGACCATTCACAAGAAGCCCTTCCGGTTGGGCTTATGGCTTTGATGGGTTCACAAGTAGCCACTCAACGTCGGCGAGTTTGGCACGAAATCTCCAACAAGGAGTTCAAATAGCTATCTGATTTGGATGAAAGAGAAAATAAAAAGAAAAGGAAAAAAAAAGGCATGACCGGTCTAACGGAATGGTGGGAGCAGGGAGTCAGGGACAGAGAGTTTCTTGGAGCATGTGTGAGCTTAGCTAGGAGAGACTCGCTAGAGCGTCAAGGGCCTGTCGGTGGAGCAATATTTACTATTTCCTGCCCTCCACGTCAAGCAAAAGGTGACGTCAATGAGTGCTTTAGATTGTCTTTGGAGATGCCCTCAAGGTGCTTCGCGGCACCCTTCATTAGAGTTTTTCTTTTTTTTTTTTGAACGAAACGGCAAGAGCTTTGCCGCTAAATTTTATTAGAAGGAAGAGAAAAATAAACAAACAGAACGACTCCAAAACGAAAAAACACCCGACCTCAAAACACAACCAGAAAGGCCACACCCCATGACAAACAACAAGAAGGGCCACACCCGAGAACAGAAAAAACAACTACTAAGACAACTAATCCTAAACATCCCGGTTTGCCGCCCTCCTGTATTGTTGGAGATCTTCTTTAATCAAGAAGGCCACTTCCTCCGCTGACTTCAATTCCTGGTTGAAAGTTCGACGATTTCTTTCTTTCCATATGTTCCACCAAAAATATATCATTACGCCATCAAAATCTCTTCTGTTTTCTTTGGCCACTTGTCTTCTAGCCTTCTTCCACCAAATATTGAGTGAGGTGGTGCAGGCCGGTCCTGGGAGGTATTGCAAGCCTAGCCAACTCGTTAGTTTGTCCCATACCGAACCCGTAAATGGGCAGTTCTTGCATAAATGGATAGGTGTTTCCTGCTCCAAATTACAGAGTCTACAATTGGTACCGTGCGGCCAACCCCTTTTCTCAAGGTTATTATCCGTTAGGATTTTCCGGTGCAGGAGGATCCATGCAAAGAAACGACACTTGGGTTCCGTTCGAGCCTTCCATATTGGTGCGAAGCTTGGTCTGGGGACATGTCCAGTAAATTGGATGCGATAGGCACTTCTTGTTGAGTATTCCCCATCTTGAGTCCATCTCCATTTGATCTCATCGTTGGCCTCCGGGTCGCGCTCCAGGAGATGAATGTGTTCCCATAGTTCAGTATATTCCGTGAGCTCAATTGTGTTGTCCAAACTCCTAAGTTGGCGAACCCAAAATTGGCCATTTAGGGCTTTTTGCACTGTAAAGTTTTTCCATCGGGACTTTATAAAGACATTAGGTGCCAAGTTTTTTGGAGCCTGTCCATTAAGCCAACTATCATGCCAAAACTTAGCCTTGTCCCCTCTGCCTACTTGCACAACCGTGGAAGCATAAAAGAGCTCTCTATCCGACTTGTCACAAGGGATATCCATTCCTGCCCAAGGACTGTCATCACGCTTCCATCGGAACCAACACCATCGCAGACGAAGAGCCCTTGCTAATCGCTCTAAGTCAAGGACGCCCAGTCCGCCAAGATCTTTCGGAGTGCAAACAGTCGGCCACCTTACCAAACAATGTCCACCATTCACCTTCTCCGGTTCGTCTCCCTTCCATAGGAAGCTCCTTCGTAATTTATCAATTTGTGTGGTCAGCCATTTATACCTTGGGAAAACGGTAAGATGGTATATTGGTTGTGAGGAAAGGACCGATTTAACCAGGGTCTACCTCCCTGCTGTTGAAAGTAAACGTCCTTTCCACCCCGGCAGCCTTGCTCCAACTTTCTCAATGAGAGGCATCGCATCCAAGCGACGCAGCTTTCGGAAGTGCAATGGGAGACCCAGGTATTTTCCTGGGAAGGCACAGATTCTACCCGGGAAATTTACGAGGGTGCCACCTAGGTCATCGGGGCTGCATCTAATAGGAAAAATCTCTGTTTTCTGTAGGTTGACCCATAGCCATGAGCAGCTGCCGAAGAATTGAAGAAGGCGCGCCAAATGCTGCAGTTCTGTTCGGTCAGGGTTGGCGAAGAGTGTTGCATCATCTGCATACAGAGAGCACCGTAGTTTTGCTGCTCTTGGGAGGATCGGGTTGATGATCTCGTGTTGCGCTGCTAGCTCAATCAGCTTGTGGAGTGGGTCGATTGCAAGAATAAAAAGCATCGGTGATAGTGGGTCGCCCTGTCGTAAACCTCTGGCATGTTTAAACTTTCTCCCCGGGATGCCATTCAGCAAAACACGTGATGACGAGGTGGCCAGTAGTGTTGTTACCCAGTCCCTCCATCTCTGGCCAAAACCAAGAGCTTGCATCACTTCAATGAGGAACACCCAGCTTAGAGAATCAAACGCCTTTGAAATATCCAATTTGATAAATAAGGCCGGTCTATTGCTTTTGTGTAGCGCCTGGATCACACTTTGGACGTAGATAAAATTGTCATGGATGCATCGTTTTTTTATGAAGGCGTTTTGACAGCCTGATACTAGAGTATTGAGTTTAGGCACCAACCGATCCGCAAGTATTTTGGTTATTATTTTGGCGAGGCTGTTTATGAGGCTAATGGGCCTGAAATCGGCAATGGAATCAGCTCCCTCTTTTTTTGGGGATTAGAATTATATTTGCCTCATTGATCAACTCTAGCTTTCGAGTGCGCAATTGGTGAAAAGCACCTAGGGCATCAATCAGGTCTTTGCTAATGATACCCCAACATTTCTTGTAAAATAGTCCGATAAAGCCGTCTGGACCTGGGGATTTTTCGTTTGGTAAATGCTTCACCACCGCTTTAATCTCTTCCACCTCAAAGGAGTCCTCTAGGTCAGCCAGGTCGTGCGGTTGATATCCCAAGTTCTGCCAGTTTAAGTGCATGGTTCTTTCCTGTGTCGTACCAAGTAAATGGACAAAATGCTCATATATGAGTTCTTCCTTCTCCGGATGGTTTACTATTTGTCCCCTGGCTGTGTTGAGTGCCAGAATATAGAGTTTTCGTTTCCTCATGTTGGCCTGTAGCATGAAGAATTTCGTACAGGCATCTCCTTTGCGAATCCAAGTGAGTCGTGAATGTTGTCGAGCTCTTGATCTCTTGATGACAGCTAACCCCACCGATCTATCTTTTAAATACTTCCTGAGGTCCAATTCTGCAACTGTGAGCGGCTGTTGCTCTTGTGCGGCATCTAAAAGGAGAAGGGCCTCGTTTGCAATCGCTAGTCTTAGGTCCAGATTACCTAAATTTTGTCGTCGCCAGAGTTTTAGAGCTTTTGCTGCACGCATCAGCTTGACGTGCATTCGGAGCAAGGCATCCTGCGTGTTGACTGGCTTGTCCCATGTGTCCTGGATCAGCTCCATGAAGCCCGGCATATCTACCCAAAACGACTCAAAGTGGAACCCTGTGTAGCTCTGTCTCATAACATCGCCAGTCAAGAAGAGGGGGCAGTGGTCTGATCCTTTTGTAGAGAGAGCTTGGAGATCCAAGTTTGGGAATAGTACGTTCCATTCCGGAGATCCGAAAAAGCGATCAATCCTAGTGAAGGTTGGGTTACTCTGCTCATTACTCCAAGTGAATTTACGCCCTCGAAAGTCAATGTCAATAACTTGGAGATCATCAATTGTTTCTTTGAAGGCGTTCATCATTTGTCTGTTAAGTCTATTATTGCTCTTATCCTCCACCCTGTAGATAAGGTTGAAATCGCCTATCATTAGCCAACTCGGGAGAGCCATCGTCTTCAAATCTTTTAATTCTGCTAAAAAAGCCAATTTAGCTGGGTCATCCTGCGGGCCATAGACTCATGTTAGAGTCCAGGCCGTATTATCAGCCCTCGTTGTGATGGTTGTCGATACCGTGTTCGTAGTTAAGTGTGTGTTACTGAGCGTGAAGTAGCTGTCTGAAGCAGCTAGCAGGATCCCTCCCCGTGTGCCTTGTGCCGGCAGAGCCACAAAATTCTTAACAAAGTTCTTCCCCAACGTATCCATGATTAATCTAGTTGTCCAATTTGCAATTTTTGTTTCCTGGAGACAGACGATTGTGGCCCCTGAAGCAGATACCGTTTGTCTGACACTCGCACGTTTGGCCGGAGCATTTAGTCCTCGCACATTCCAACAAAGCACATTGCAATTTCTTTGCGACATTAGGAAAACATGATACACAACATAGCATAACAAAGCTTCATGATGGGGCTAGGAAAACAGCATGGCTTGGCGCTATGGCCGAATACAAAGCCGAGTGGTCCTAGCATTGCTAATTGGATCGCGGTGGGCAGCCAGGTTGAGTGCTTGGCGGACTTCGTGGACGTCGGTGCAGAGCGTCTAGCTGACGCTGCATCGCTGAAGCCGCGGGGCCAAATTGCCGGCCCAATAGTTTGAGTTACACACATCACAGAGTTCTGAAAGTTCCTGACTAACATTAATGAAAGACTAAAACAACTGCGTTGGTTGCCGATCCGTTGTTGGAGTCACCGTTCTCAGTCCTCTTGGGCCACAACTTCACCGGCACTCTGCATTGGGGCGATCCGTGTCTTCCTCTTAGGCTTGGGCTTCTTGCCTTGCTCAACCAGGACCTTGATAGCCTCCATCTTCATGCTGGTCAGAGGCTGCGGCAGGTGCTGCGCATAAGGATTAGTGTCAGCTTGAGTAGAGGACTGAGCAAGATCATCATTAGATAATTCTCCCAACTTATTAACGAGTATTCGCCTAGCCATTTGCATACAGTCACTGCCTGGATTGAGCCTAGCCTTATGAGCCAGTCGTGCGCTTTTCCGCTGGTTGGTGTTTGCGGCAGCTAAAGATCTTTGTGTTTCTTGATCATTCAGGTTACTGGGGTTAGCTTGGGGTGTTTGGGGCAAAAGAGGAGGGGGTACAGTGCCTGATATGTAGTCGATAAAGGTGTCTATATCGTTAATTGGCGTTGTAGCAGTTATGATGTTTCGTTCTGGACTTTGGCTCGGTTGGCGAGAGTCCCCAAGTTCGTGATCCAGTGCTGGTGGATCTATGCGCTCATGAGGGTTCCTGGTAGCCACTGCTGATGGGGATGTTGAATCTCTAAATGGTTCAGAGTTGTGAGCCGTTGGCTCAAAGTTGTAATCAGGTTGCTGTATTGGTGGAGTAGCACAAACACTACCATCAGGTGCCGGAGTCAAATAATCTTCTGGGTGGGTAATGTCAGGTTGTTGTAATGGTGGAGTGGCACAAACATTACCATCAGGTACTGGAGTCAGAGTTGCTTCTGGGTGGGCAATGTTATTGTTGGTGTCAACTATCATAGTAGGTTCTAAATCTCCGTTTAAAGTCTGACTAGACTCGTGTTCCGGCGCAACTGGATCTATGCATTGCTGCAATGATAGAGCAATGCCTACACTATCACCACCATCGTGAACAGACTGACCTACAGGTTTCTGATTCAGAGATATATCTCGGGTGGGTTTGTTTCTGTTATTGTGGGCTAGATTATTAGCTAAAGTATTCAGCTGGTAGGGTTGCTCATCAGGCACCTTGTCCACAATCATATTAACAGAAGAGGAACTGGGATCAGAGGGTCTGGGGGTGTCAGCGTTACAGACCTGCTGCTCGGAGGGAGCTGCCGTCTCCACAATCTCGCCTTCTTCAGGTTCATCCGATCCTTTTGGCCCCCGTGATGGAGACGCCTGAGTCCAGCCCATGGCCGTGGCCAACATGCCCCTGATGCGCTCCTCCAACATGGAGCTGCCTGCAGGTAGTTTTGGGGTGAGGGCTTCAAGCAGCATTGGATCCTCCCAAAGAGAATATGCAGTGCAACTTATATTAATTGGTGCGCAGGAGCAGTCCAGTGGGACTGGAGGCTCACCCATATGGTCACCTGGGGCAGAGGTTTGCCCAGTTGAGGCAGCAGTTGTTGGAGACTTGGTTGCCGACGTGCAGATCTGGACCAGCGGCGAGGCGAAGGAGATGCGTCGTCCATGGGATGCCCTGCGTGCTGGTCCCATTGCTGCAGGGACAGTGTTGTGGTCGATCTTGCTGCGCTTGCTGCCGTCGTCGGTGCAGTGGTCGATCTTGCTGCGCTTGCTGCTATCGTTGTACATCCCTCTCCCCCACCCCTTCCAGGATGGTGGAGTGGCGTCCCTGCTCCGGTGTGGGGTATGACCGGCCTCCCTTCCACGGAAGCGCTGCGTGGAGCTGTAGCAGTCGTCCACCATCCCTCGGCAACGCGAGGTACGTCTCCATGCTGACTGGCTTCGATGACGTCTTGTACCTCTCCTGTCATGGTCCTCATCATCTCTTCTTGGGGTGGGTTCAACCCCACCCTGTCTCCCCAGTGGCTGGTCCCGCCTCCGCCCAAGCGTGTCCTTGACACCGTAGTGCCAGAGGAAGTCAATACGCCTGTCCGGATCAAAGGGTGGGAGGGAGAGGTCTTCCAGGACGTCCAGGTGGATGAAGAGCTTGTAGGTGAGCCCATGCTTGATCCCCACTGGTCTGTCGTGGTGGATGTGCACCAGTGGGAGTGGGATGTCGGTGGGAGGCTGCTCGCGGTCGGGGTCGGAGACAGTCAGCCACACCTTCTTGGCGATGGCCGAGGGGTTGGTGCACCAGGCCCACAAGTCGTAGGTGCGGGTGCGCGTACGGCGGCGTGACTGCTCCTCGACGAAGTGGATCGCGCAGTGCCGACCGATGATTTGGGCAGCCAACTGCTCACTGAAAGCGTGGACCGGGATCCCCTCAATGCGCAACCTGACATGAAACCTCAGAGCAGAGACAGTTGCATACTTTTGTTCGGACCATGGGGCAAAAAGGAAGGACCTGCCCCTGTTCTGCAGCATCGGCAGGCCAAGCACCCTCTGTGTGTCGCGGCGATGGTCGAAGATGATGAGGTACTGCTCCGGGTGGTGCTTGACGACCTGCATCTCGTCGAGGGGGATGCCGAGCTTGGTGGTGATGGCATCGGTGAGGTGGTAGGGCTGGGACTCGTGGCTGTTGCCGTTGAGGAAGCACACAACCATCTTGCCGATGAGGCTGTCACGCTCCCGCTTGAAGGCCCCAGTTGTCGTGACCGCGCACAGCTCATCAGCAGGCCGAGCTCTTGGGTCCCCCGGGTAGGCCGCCGTGGGAGTGGTGTCGCCGACCACCGCTTGCAGGTACGTCTTGGTGGTGTGCGCTCTTGGCGTCTGGGGTGCCTTGGTGATGTGCGAGCTTGCTGTCTGGTGGAGTGAGTTTATGTTGAGCCGGGGAGTTCTGCTGGTAGTTGCTTCCTCTTTATGGGAGCCAAGGCGCCGTTGTGGAGTTACTGTGGAGGGCTTGACCCACAGGCAATTTCTTGCGTGATGCTTATCTCTGAGACATTTCCAGCACTTGGTAGGATTGGGGCATGCGTGAACTCTGTGATTGGGGGAAAGACAGTTAAAGCAGAGTCCTTTGGTATGCTGAAGAAATTTCAGTTTTCTTGCTGCATCAGACTGGTATTGATAGTTGTTGTGCTGCCTTTCACTTCTCCACCAGTAGCGTGGTTTCACCAATGTGTATCCCTGATCCTCCTCAGCAGCTGCACTGGGTTGAGCTGATTGAAGACTCTGTTGTTCATGGCTCTGTTGTTCACCCTTCTTGCTGTAATTCATTGGCATTGAATCCTGAAGCTGAAAATCTGGCCGGACCGCCGGGCACGCGCTGGGCTTGTGTTGAATGCTTCTCAGAGAGGGGGCTTTGGTGAATGCTCTCTCTTCCCCCATCTTCCACTTCATCTTTTCCTGGGCAGTAAATCTCCCCTTGGGGGCAGGAATGGGGTCTTCAATGACGGGTGCCTCTACATTGACCTTGGTGGCGACCAAATCCAGCGCGGTAGTTGGGGGACGATCACCAGCAGTAACTCTGGCAGCGCATGGTACAGTAACTCCGGTGACCCCGAAGGCCGATGGCCACCGGGATGGGTCTCCTGCCTGCATTTCCTCCCGCAACGCCGTGGAGGCCAACCCCTCTACCCGCCTTTTCCTCATTAGAGTTTTTCTCAAATAGCTAAGGCTTTTTTTAGTCTAATTAAATATCTCTTAGGAGTTACCATATATTTATCATATTTTGAAAAAAAATGTTTTCACCTCGGAGATAGTACAAAGAGGGAAATGCACCATAGATCACTAAACTATCGCATTCTCATCTAGGTCCATGAACTCTCAAAGCGATCATCTAGGTCCATCAACTTTTAAGTTGATTCTAAGTTCACTTGAGGTTCAATTATGGACCTAGATTCACACTTAAGATGAACCATTTGAAAAAGTTAAAGGACCCAGACGATCACTTTGAAAGTTTATAGACCCAAATGAAAATGCGGGAATAGTTCAAGGACCTGTGGTGTAATTCAATCTAGTAAAAATTAGCGTATAAAACATTTGACCACTTGAGAATAAAATTGAAGAAGAAGCATAACGATGGGCCATTTGAGAAATACACTGAAAAATATTGAGTACTCCCTTCCATCCAAAATACAAGGCTAGTCTATGAAACTTATCTGGCTCGGGTTGGTAACTGTGCAATAAAACTATGCACTGAGCCTGACTTAAGGGCATGTACAACATTTAGACGCCACCTGTCTGTGTAAGTCCACATAAGCAAAATGAGTTGACATGGCTATTATTGAATGAAGAAAGAGTGGGTTGTTGTCTACTATCTCGTCTACTGCTTTGGTCCGTGCTCCCATGCAAAACAATGTTAACCAAAGAAAATATCATATTAGTATCAAAATAGATAACTCATTATAAAACTGCCTATTGAGCTGCCTGTGTTTGTTAAATAGACAACAACTATGTAAACTGTTGTATATGCCCTAAAGTCCATTTGGAGTTGGGCACAGAAAATATGCGAGAAGTACAAAGACTACATATATTGTTCATCAATCATTGTTAGAGTTAATTAAGATGGCGAGCAAGTATATGCATTAACTATTATGCATTTAAGTAAGGGTAAACTTTGAAGAATTTAGAAATTGGTGCAATTTGAAGAAAGGCCAGATGGACTGATGGACTTACATTTGGAGTCACATGAATTGCGTTGTAGTGACCGGCCGGGCACAAAGAAATTTAATTAGGAGCTGTGGTGAAGTTTGGTGTTTACTGAAGAAACTATATGGCAGCAGGCAATGGCGCCGACAGGATAGCTCCGCCCCAGGCGACTACTTTTTTTCTACTTGCAGCTATCATTTGCGTTGCATCTTATCTGTAAAAGGTTGTTTACACTTGATCCGTACCTTACTTCCAAATTGTAAATTCCACTTAATAACTTATTAGTTATTAGTTGTAAGCGCGTTGATCGAACGGAGACTCCACGTTCTATAGACACGGACGTTTTTGGCATTTCCTCATCAGGTGCTATATTCAGGTAGTTAAATGTGGTATCAGCTGATTCACTCCCATGCCATCTTCTCGCCTGCCGGCCGCCGTGCCCGCAATCTATTGCCCACGACGATGGTCTCTTCTACCACCTTAGGTGCGCGTCTCCAGCGTGTGATGATCACGCATACCCTCTGTTGACACCAAAATTTAGCACCAGGAAGAGGCTGACGTGTGGGCCGGATTTGGTGGAAGGATACCATTCGGCTAAGGAGCTTTCTCTGAAGTATTCGGCAATAACGCTCTGCGGTCGGGAACGCATCATCATTCGGCAAGAGAGCTGTTCCGCGGAAGGCATTCGGGAGTACGTGATGACGTGGATAAAACATAAGGAAAAGGCCGGTTCGAACAAGGAACGTAATATGGGCACGAAGATTCGTCATTTATTTTTAGAAACAAGTATTGTAGTCGTGTCCGACTAGGAGTTGTATCAAGACCTGGGTATAAATATAAACCCATGGCAGCTGTAATAAAAAAGAATCCAATCAATCATACAACAAACCGGCCCCGTGCCAACATCGAGTCCTTTAGTCGAGTCGTCGAGTTCTTCGAGAGGAGTCATCGATCCGTCGACCTCCGTAAGTACCGGCAACCTTGTATCATGCTTAGTATCATGCGGTGGATTTAAGCTTTGATGCAAGTAGTCTTGTTACCATGCTTAGTATCATCCGGTGGATTTAAGTTGTGGTTTCAAGAAGGTTCCTCTGTTAGGTCATGAGCCATGCGGTGGGCTAAGATCTAGTATGGACCAAGTTATCGGCTCTGTTAAATTTCGGCAAAATCTAACAGATTCATTAAGTTACCCCGTGTTGCTTTGTTTTTACTCTGTTCTTAATTCAGGCAACACACCTTTGCCCAATCTAGACTGGTCGGGTTCGGTTCTAAGACCGCAAAACGACGAAAGAACCGCGGCGTTCATATAGCCGAATCCGAAGCAGTCTAGGTTGCCACGTGTCGCGGGTTCGAGCCTGTCGGTATCGCGTAGATCTTGACAGAACCGGGTATCATGCGGTAGATGCAGGTTTTTGGGTCGTCTTAGAGCTAATCATCCGGTGGATTAGAATTCGATTCGATCTGACAGATCTATCTTTACCGATGAGGCTTGTTCCTTCGCCATGGACCCCGATTCGGCTAAATAGCCGCATTCGGTAATGCTCTCACGAGTGAACGTGTGTTCGTGGGTTTGCATCGAGCAATGAATGCTTTTAGCTTCTCGTGATTAGGTTGTATCATGCGGTGGATTAATCTAATCTGATTAGTGGCGTGGTCTCAAACGAGTCGTATCACGCGGTGGATTAACTTGTTTGTTATCATGCTTGACGGGTGCTGCTTTCGGCCTATGTATTCTTGTTTCGATGTAAATTTGCGACTGTGTTGTGGGTTCGTATTAAACACTGAATGCTTTTAGCTTTTCATGGTTAGATTGTATCATGCGGTGGATTGATCTAATCTGATTAGTGGTGTGGTCCCAAACAAGTTGTATCATGCGGTGGATTAACTTGTTTGTTATCATGCTTGACGGGTGCTGCTCTCGGCCTATGCATTTCTTGTTTATTGCGAATTTATGATCATGCTTCACCCTTTTATTTATCCATCATGCTTTATTTCTCGTTAATCGGCTATGAGTATGCGTTACAATGTTCATTCGGCTGAAAGCCGATTTTTCGTCATGCTTACGTCACGCATTCGGCAGTGCGCTCCCTGCGTGCCTTGCCGATTGCCGAATGAGGCTTTAACTGCCGACAGATAGCTTCTCTGTAGCTATGTGTCGTTTCGAAACTGGCTCCGTAGCCGCAAATATGGAACTGTCTGGTCTCACCCGGCATGTTCCAGGTTTTGATCTAAACTTTTTTGTCCCTTTGTCAGTTTTCAGGTAAACTGACTGGCACGCTTTCGGATCCGAACGCGCGGGCCACGTGTTGAAGCTAGCTAATTCGGCTTGCTGTGTGCTTGGCGCGAACTGCACATTTTGCGTCAACACACTTTTTGGCACGCCCAGTGGGACACTCACAAGTTTTCAAGATGCCTGAGTTGAGCGACATCATGGACGTTACTTTGGAAGAATTGTCTGAAGAGCATCAACAGATGGTAAAGGCTGCTGCTGACCAATTCATTAACAAATGTTTGCTGTCTTTCGCCAAGAACAGGAGTGGTGCACCGTTTCTCAAGTCCGATTTGCCAAGAGTTCTCCTTCCTGGGCAGTCTGATTTTACTGAAGAAGAAGAGAGGGAGAGATTCTCGGGCTTGTTATACAAAGCTTTAGGGGAAGCAATGACCAATCACAATGCTGCGTTCTTGAACAGCTTTCGGCATATAATGGTAAGCATTTTTGGTCAGCATGTGGATAAACCTTTCGAGCAGATACATGGGCAATTGGGCGGCCCGACATACTTCAATGTTCAAGCACAAGCTCAGAGGCCACATGGTAAAGGAAATGCTGATGAAACTGGAGCTTCTGGTACTAAAGATACAAATGGTCAACCGATTCGGCAGGATCCTCAGCCTGCACTGCCGAAAACTCGCACATACGGTGATATGGCATTCGGCACCACGGGAAATCCACCTGCTTCTGCTTATAAGATATCCCCTCTGAACAACAGGCTGCAAAGGGACATGTATGGAAACGGATATTCAGAGTTTATGGATTACAATGCTATCGACGCTCTCCCGAATCCTGGGTATGTTGGTACTGCAGGCATGCTTGCTGGAAGACCAGGGAATCAAGATACCAGTATTGACCTCATGGTGCAAAAAATGACCAATGTATTGCAAAACCAATTCGGTCTGAAGCCTAAAAATCAGGGGTACATGTACTCGTCTCCTTTCCCAGAATGGTACCAAAGGGTATCATTGCCGAATAGAGTCAAGGTGCCTACAGAGTTTACTAAATTCTCAGGACAAGATGATACTAGCACTGTGGAGCATATAGCTCGATATCTGATGCAGCTTGGAGAAGCTTCGGCAGATGAGGCTTTCAGAATCAGATACTTTCCTTTGTCACTGACGGGTCCAGCTTTTACATGGTTTGCTTCTTTGCCTGCTCAGTCGATTTGTACTTGGAAAGACCTGGAGCAGAAATTCCATGCTCATTACTACGTTGGCAGTGCCGAGAAAAAGTTGGTTGATTTGACCAGCTTAAGGCAGAGGAATAATGAAACACCTACGGAGTTCCTCAGGAGATTCAGGGAAACAAAGAGCATGTGCTTTTCTCTGAACATACCTGATGACCAGCTGGCTGGTATGGCTGTAGCTGGCATGCTGCCTGCCATTCGGGAGAAGCTATTCGGGATGGAGTTTGATGATCTGGGCCAGTTGTCACACAGATTGGCCTTGATGAGTAACCAGGCATATGGTTTCAAGAAAGATGCCAGATTTGCTAAAAATAATGATGTAGCTGACATCTATAACCAATTCCTTGAAAGAGCAGATCAAGAAGATGAGTATGAAGATAGCGAGGAGATAGCCGCAGCAGAGATAGTATGGAGTAAAGAACCAGTCATGGTGAATCAGAGGTGGATTAAACAGAATAAGGGCACCTATGATTTTGATGTAACTAAGGCAGATAAATTATTTGATTATCTTGTAAAGGAAGGCCGAATCAAGCTACCAGAGGGGCATTCTATGCTTCGGCCTGATGGAGTGAAAGATAAGAGGTACTGTGGATTCCATGATAGAAATTCTCATTCCATCAATGAATGCAGGGTTTTCAGAGTGAGGATTCAGAAAGCTATCCAAGAAGGGCATTTGAAATTCGACAATAAGATGAAGTTGGACAGTAACCCGTTTCCTCAGAACATGGTTGGGTTCTCAATCAATATGGTGAGTACTGCCGAATCTGGAGAAAAGGAAAAAATGAGAGTCCTGACGTCAAAGAAAGCGAAGCAGAGTGGCTCAGTAGATCCTAATCGGCAAATCACGATCGAACAGATTCGCGAGGAGAGACCTCGCTTCCCGAAAAGCCAATTTGAAATTGGGAATTCTTCTAAACCCAGAGTCACATCGCGTATTCTCCTCAATAAATGGCAGCGTCAGCAAGAAAAAGAGCGCTACCAGAGACGTGAATACGAGGAGAAGAAGAGAAGGCGCGAAGAAGAAAGGTTTGAGGAAGAACAAGAAGAATATGTCCGAGAACAAGAACGGGCACATTGGGATTGTGTTTTCTTCAGACACTGTTGGAACAAAGGTTTAAAGCTGCCTACGTGGAATAACTGTCCTGAATGCAATAATGGATATGTCGAACATAGGCAAAATGTTGCCACTCGCCGATCCGTCCACGAAAGAATTGGAAAGGTACATCCTAATGATGATCGGCGTCTAAAAATATATAAGAATGGTGATCAATCAATGAAAAGACGTGCTGATTATAGATGGATTGATTATGAGGAAGAAGATCGTGAGTATGTTTGGCAGAAAGGACAGTGGTGTCCGCCTGGTTTAAGAAGGAGCCAGAAGAGAAGAGTCCAACGCCTGAGGAATCAAGAATTGAAGCAAGCAGGAACCAGGATGAAATCGATATGGCGCCCAAAAGACAGGCCTGACGAATCGGGTCATTCGGCTCCTACATGCATGGTATGTTTCTTGCCGAATGAATTCATGGCTCCGGCTAATCAAATTGTACAGGAAGAGATATTGTCAGAAGTGGATGAAGCCGAACGATATGGGTTAATGGCACAATTGGTATTGAATAAACAAGCTATTTTCGAGAAGCCAGTCCAGAATCGGCACATGAAGCCACTGTACTTAAGAGGATATGTCAACGGAAAGCCACTAACGAAGATGTTTGTTGATGGTGGAGCTGCTGTTAATGTGATGCCATACAATACATTCAGGAAACTTGGCATGAGCCCTGGAGATTTAACGCCAACAAGCATAGTGTTGAATGATTTTGCTGGAAATCCTTCGGACACCAAAGGATGTGTACATGTAGATCTGATGATTGGGTCCAAGATTCTGCTTACAACCTTCTTTGTTATTGAAGGCAAAGGGGCATATAGCTTGCTACTTGGAAGGGATTGGATTCATGCGAATTGCTGTATTCCATCTACTATGCATCAACAGCTTATTCAGTGGATAGATGATGAAGTGGAAATTGTCCCAGCGGATGATTCAATTAGCGTGGCTAATGTGGAACCGGCCTTCTGGGAATATCAAGGCATAGATTGCTTCTCAGGTAAGGACTGGGGAGAAGGTCCTGTTGAGCCAGTCAGCAGTGATCAACAGCCGATCAAAGCAGTCGGCTCTTTTAGTAATTTTTAATGGATAATCCAATCGATGGGACTGATGGGAAGCTAGGACGAGGATTTGTGTCGGCTGATAAATTAGAAGAGGTAGACATTGGAGACGGTGACAGACCAAGGCCGATATTCATCAGTGCTAGCTTGGATTCAGTTTTCAGAGAAAAGTTGATTGAGTTGTTAAAAGAATACAAAGATTGCTTTGCTTGGAGTTATTCGGAAATGCCTGGTTTAGATCGTTCCATTGTTGAGCATCGATTGCCGATTAAGCCTGGTTATAAACCTTACAAGCAACCACCCCGGAAGATCTACAAAGATGAAGTGTTGGCCGATGTGAAGAAGGAAGTGGAAAGATTAATAGCAGCAAATTTTATTCGGCCATGCAGATATGCAGAATGGATCTCTAATATTGTTCCTGTGTACAAGAAAAATGGGAAGATGAGAGTTTGCATAGATTTTAGAGATCTGAACAGAGCTACACCCATGGATGGATATCCAATGCCTGTTGCTGACTCGTTGGTTGATGCTGCTGCTGGATACAAAGTGATTAGTTTCATGGATGGTAATGCAGGGTACAATCAAATTTTTATGTCATTGGAAGACGTAGCGAAAACGGCTTTCAGATGTCCAGGACATATAGGGTTGTTTGAATGGGTTGTCATGACGTTTGGTTTGAAGAATGCTGGTGCAACTTATCAGAGAGCTATGAATTATATTTTTCATGAGTTGATCGGCAAGATTGTGGAGATATATATCGATGATATCGTGATTAAGTCATTGGATCATGAAGCACATTTGGCCGACATAAGGAAAACTCTAGAATGCACTAGGAAACATGGGCTCAAAATGAATCCAAATAAATGTGCTTTTGGAGTTTCGGCAGGAGAATTTCTGGGATTTCTAGTGCATGAAGGGGGAATAGGAGTTGGCAAGAAAAGTATGAAAGCCATTGATGAAGTTGTTCCTCCAACTAATCTTAAGGAATTACAGTCATTGCTTGGTAAGATCAATTTCGTAAGAAGATTCATATCAAACTTATCACAAAAGGTGTTGCCTTTCTCTTCACTGTTAAAGGTCAAGAAGGATCAGAAGTTTGTATGGGGCGACGAACAACAGAAGGCTTTCGATGAGATCAAGGGATACATGAAAGAACCACCAGTATTGGTACCTCCACAGCTAAACAAGCCTTTTAAGTTGTACGTGGCGGCCGATGCCCAAACTATTGGATCGGCCCTCATACAAGAATTCGAGGGAAAGGAAAGGGTAGTTGCATACCTTAGCCGAAAGCTGCTTGATCCCGAAACAAGGTATTCGGCTACTGAGAAGCTTTGTTTATGTGTTTACTACTCCTGTACAAAATTTCGGCATTACTTGCTACATGCCGAATGCATTGTGTGTTCAAAGTTTGATGTGATAAAACACATGTTGTCTATGCCAATTTTGAACGGAAGGATTGGCAAATGGATTTTAGCTTTGTCTGAATTTGAGTTAAGGTTTGAATCGGCAAAGGCTGTTAAAGGACAGATTATTGCTGATTTCATTACTGAGCATAGTGATTTATCAGTCAATTCGCTTGAAATTGCTCCTTGGGTATTATTCTTCGATGGCTCTTCATGTGACAAAGGCGGTGGAGTAGGTATTTTGTTAATTTCACCAAAAGGAGAGGTATTTGAATTTGCTATTCCTATTCAACCTACTGTCACTAATAATCAAGCTGAGTATGAAGCGTTGCTCAGAGGACTTCAATACTTGAGAGAAGCAAAGGCCATTGCAGTTGAAATTTTTGGAGATTCAGAATTAGTCATAAGGCAACTGAATGGCGAATATGAGTGCAGAAACAATGTCTTAAGGAATTACTATGAAGAGTGCAAGCAAATCTTAAAGGAGTTTCAGTCGGTAATTCTGCGGCATATTCCTAGAAAAGACAATGAAGGGGCAAACAGATTGGCTCAAAGTGCTTCGGGTTATAAAGGGCTTCAAGAAGTTTTTGCTAATAATGTATATGCTTTCGGGAGTAATCTGGCAGAAGATGATTGGAGAAAAGAGATTGCCGATTATTTGGAGAATCCAGCCCGAAGGGTTTCTAGAAAGCTCAGGTATAAAGCTTTAAAGTTTGTTCTTCTTGATGATAATTTATATTATAAATCCTTAGATGGGGTGCTGTTACATTGCTTAAATCATAAAGAAGCAAAAAGGCTGACGAGTGAAGTACATGATGGGTTGTGTGGAGCACATCAATCGGCCTACCGAATGAAGTGGGTTATTAGGAGATCTGGGTACTATTGGCCTACAATGCTAGAAGACTGCTTTGAATATTATAAGGGATGCCAAGATTGTCAGAGATTTGGAAACATTCAGAGAGTTCCAGCATCAGTTCTGAATCCTATTATCAAGCCATGGCCATTCAGAGGATGGGGAATAGATTTGATTGGCCAAATAAATCCTCCATCGAGCAAGGGGCATAAGTTTGTACTTTTAGCAACAGATTATTTTACCAAGTGGGTTGAGGCGATTCCATTGAAAAAGGTGACATCAGAGTATATGGTTGAATTTGTTAAAGAACATATCATTTACAGATTTGGGATTCCTCAAACAATCACCACAGATCAAGGGACTCAATTTACATCTTCGGAGTTCAGAGATTTTGCTGAAAGTATGGGCATCAAATTGTTAAATTCTTCTCCTTATTATGCCCAAGCTAATGGTCAGGCAGAGGCTTCTAACAAGATTATGATTAAAATTATACAGAAGAAGATTGATCAGAGGCCAAGAAAGTGGCATTCGGTACTCAATGAGGCTCTATGGGCTTACCGAATGGCTCCACATGGGGCTACACAGACGTCTCCTTATGAGTTGGTATATGGGCATCATGCTATTTTGCCATGGGAGATACAATTAAACTCAAGGAGAATAAAACTGCAAAAAGATTTAAGCTCTGAAGATTATAGTGATTTAATGATGGACGAATTAGAAGATTTGCATATGGTTCGTCTCAGGGCCTTGGAAAATGTTGAGAAAAATAAAATGCGAGTTGCTAAATATTACAACAAGAAGGTGAGAGTCAAGCAATTTGCAGAAGGAGATTTGGTTTGGAAAGCGATATTGCCGATTGGGACTAAATACAGTGCATTCGGTAAGTGGTCTCCAAACTGGGAAGGCCCTTTCAGAGTGATCAGATGTGTGCCTGGAAATGCATATATCCTGAAAAACTTGCTGGGGGAAGAGTTTACTGCTGCCATCAATGGGAGATACTTGAAGAAATATTATCCTAGTATTGAGATTGATCGTTGATTGAAGTGTTCAATGTCAGAACAATCGAGACAGCCGGCATTCGGGAAGGAGCCGTCTTCAGGACAAATATTGACAGAAGAAGAAATGGCCAATACCAGAGTGTGTTGCCCTTAGCACGAAATATATTGCATCAAGAGTTCATACAAGATCACAAAAATAAGTTTTATTGCCGAAATTCCATAAATCCCTAGTACAAACTACTGGAAGAGCCTGTTCAAAACAGACTGGGGATGAATGGAATCGGCAATGGCGGCACCATGGCCATCGAGACGATCGATAGAGGCGTCGATGTCTTCGATGTCTTCTGGGTTGCTGTTGGCAAAACCAACCGGCATCCTGGAATAGTCGGTGCCGGTGTGCGTCGACATGGCAACGAGACCCGTAGCAACGCCCAGGCGAACGCCATGGGAGGCCACCTCGTCGACGCGGCTTGCCACCGCACCAAGGCGTGCCTCGGGTGTGTCCCCTTGGGCGTTCACCTTGTCCGCCAGCTCCTCCACCAGCGCCTTCAGTCGATCGAGTTCAGCATCACGCGCTGCAAGGTTACAAGGGGATGACAGATTAATGTCATTTGGAGGACGAAATTGAAATTGAGCAGATTACAGGACTCACCATCAATGACTTCGAGCAACTGCTTGCGCTCGTGCTGCCATTCAAGGTCAGCAATCCCGGCTTGTTTGGAGATGACCTCCAACTCGCGGCGGGTGTCGTCACGCTCCGCTTTGAATCGGCGAGCATCGCCGTCCGTGTAGCGGTAGTCGTCTGATTCGAGAAGTCGATTGGACGAACTCGAAGAGCTGGACGCCGCAGGAGCAACGGCTGGAGCCGCAACTGGCGCACCAGCGGCGGTAATCCATTGGATTACCCTGAAAAAACAAAGAGATTCGTCAAAGAGAGAGCGAATCTCGAGAAGGACAGAGAGAAGCAAGCAGCCAATCACCTGCGGCGAGCGCCGGCGCGGCTTCCTTTGGGCTCGTCGGCGGCCGGTCGCCTTCCATTCGCCATTGGGGTTTTCTTGAGTTTACTGTGCTTGGGGAAAGAAGAGTTCGAGGAAGGCAAGAGACTTGATGAAGAGATAGCGGCACTCGGTATGTTTATTTATAGAATCCGCAGAGGAGATCGTGGTCGGGGATCGTGGCGCGCATCCCAAAATTTCAGAAGATGGAAAGCCCCACGAACCGAGCAGTTGCCGTGTCGTTTGGGATTCATGCCGAATTGGGTTCGGTTCTACTGAATTGAATTCGGCTGTGTTGTGTTAGGTCGTTTTTCGGGTCTGACGCTGTTACGACTAAGCTTTGCCGAATGTGTTGTTCACAATAAAGCGAGAGAGCAAAGATTGGTGAGACTACAAAGTTGGTAAGACATTCGGCTAATTAAATATTCGATACAACTACACACCCAAATACTTGGAGATTACATCTTTAGCATCAGATATCATTCTATTAATGGTCTCCAAAAGATTTTTGCCTGCTTCTTGGGTTTTTATCAGATCAGAGAGCTTCGTTTTGAGCTGTTTATCTTCAGTTAGAATTGCCGATGCTTCCTTTCGTATCTTCTCTGTCAGATCAGGGAGTTCGGCTAACTTCTTCTCGTCAGCTTCGATTTCGGTTGACAGAGTCCTCAATTCAGCTTCTAGTTCAGCTTTTCTGGTCTTCTTCAGATCAAGTGCTGGCTGCAGTCTAGCTGACAATTCTTTATTATTCTGAGCTTGAATATACAGATCTTTCAAGGATTGCTTAGCTATGGCTCTTCTTTGTTCTAAAGCTGGTTGTAAAGATTGACTTTTCAGAACCTGTCTGACTGCAGCAAATTGTTGATCCAATTGAGAGATTGGTTCCAAAGAAGCTTGAACGTCAACAGGAAGGTTGTGTTCAATGGGCTCGAGCATATCTCTCAGAAGATCAGCATCCTTGACTTGATCCTGGATGTCTTTGTGTAGAAAGGAGAAGATTTCCTTTAGTTTTGCATGGGTTTCTTCTGATAAAGCCTGATTAGAAGAAATTTCCTCTACTTGTTCGGCAACAAGATCATCCAAAGGAAATGAGTAGCTGGGTGATGAAGTTATTTTCTCCTGGAAAGAGATATTGCCGAATTAATGATTATCCATTGAATAAAGAACTGGGAAGACTGGGTAATTATCTTTACCTCATTCCTGATCTCTTGGATAGAGAGAGAGGGCAGCTCAAGCTCAGGCAAAGATTCTTGTATGTCATGCTGAGGAGAGCTTAGAAGATCTTTTGGTGGGGAAGAGGTTTCTGGCTGAAGAACATCAGGTGAAGCTGAAGATGGTTCTTGGTGAGAAGAAGAGCTCTCCAAGATTGGATCCATTAAGGTTTGTTCTACAGTTAACAAAGAATGAGTGCCGATGAAAAAGAAGTTGGAAGAATAAAGTGGTAGAACTTTACCAGTCAATGGAGCATCGGCAAGATCTGTGCTGATTGCTAGCTGCTGTTCTTTGGCCTGAAATCAAGAAGAGATAAAGCTGAGCAAAATGCCAAAGGTATTATAGTTAAAGAAAATAGGCTCTGACCTTGATTTTGCTGCTTGTTCTTTTCTTCTTTACAACTGAGGGAGCAGTTGGAAGGAGGGTTTTTCTTTTAACGACTGATGGCCTAGTAAGTATTGGATCTAGAGAAGCCTGTCTAGCCATCAGTTGAGCCAAGGAAAGAGATTGATGCCCCAAGGCTGATACCGGGCCTGCAGCTTTGTATGAAATCGCCCTGGCAAGAGGGGCAGGTGTTATGTCCTGCAAAATAGCAGAGTTAGAATCAAATGGGGTTAGTATTATTGAGACAAATGAGGGATGAGCATATTACCTCTGAAGTTGGCTGGTAATCAGGCATTAACTTGAGACAGAAGGGATGGATTGACATGTTGAAAATGTGATCATGGAATTCTTGCCACCAGAGAATGAAGGAAGGATGGGCAGATATTATTGGCACAAAAGGATCAGGTGCGTAGATAGTTCCGCAGCATTTATAAGTAAAAATCCTTCTTGTCTCTGTGGAATCTTTGACAATCTCCCTAGGCTTGAGAAATTCATGAAGAAATAGCCTTGGGGGCATTTGGCCACATCCCAGCTGTCTAGCCATCATGTTTGGCTGATAATATTCATAAGTGCTTTGAACCAGTCTCCCTCCACAGAATTCGGCTGGTAGGATGCAGGGCTGGATGAAGGCATTGAAAATTGCTACAGATTGTACATCAATGCACCCAGTCTCAAAGCTGAATTCGCAAGGGAGAGTAAGGTTGTCATTGTCCAAATATGGGAACCAAAGAGGATTAGCAAAACCTCTGAAGAAGAGCTCAAACAGTTCACCAATGTTCTTGTTGATAGGTACAGTGGAGGCAGCTTCTCCATAGGTTTGACAGCCTTTGGTTCTCCGGGTTTCTCCTTCTTTATAATTGATTGAAGGGAAGTCTCGGCTGTTGAGATCAATAGCAACGATTTGGTGCATGTACAATTGCAGCCACATTTGGACAAACCACCAAGGACCATTGACACAGGGGATTTTCTTGCTAGTGTGCATCAGGTGGGTGGTTTGATTGAGCATATGATAGACGCTTCCCAGAAGGTATTTCCCAAGTGGGATGACTTTTCCAGCAACCAGCTCTTCAGCCATCACGATATGATTCAAGGTTGGCTCATTGGCTTTGCCACAGAAGACCGATCTGCATAGCCACATGTTCAGGAAGGCTCTGTATTCAACATCGGTCAGAGGGCCATCAGACATATAGTTCTGAATGTATCTCTTGTATCCAACCCCTGTTTTTACTCCTGTCTGCTTGGAGGAACCTTTGTGGCCATATGGGTATACAGTTCCTGTAATGTTTAGGCCGGTCATCATGTAGACATCGGCTAAAGTGGGGGACATTGGGCCATGGCCGAAAAGAAAAGCATTTGCACCATTGGACCAAAAATGGCAGGCTGCAATCAGGAGGTTTTCATTCTTTGGTGTTTCGGCTAGTGACAGCTCCAGGCAATGAGAAATACACAGTTGGTCCCAGTTCTGTGTTTGGGGACTTTTATCATCAGACATTCTTTTGTACCAATTTCTCCAGCCAGCAATTGGGGGCAAAGGCCAGTTCTTGAAGGCGTCTTGCCACTCATGAGGTTTTGTCAGTGAAATCTTGAAAGTGACCCTCTGAGATTCGGCCGCGATGATTTCGGAAGGATCTGAATCCCCTACAGGGCCGAGGAAGTAGGACGGAGCTTTTTCCTCAACAGGGATGAGGATTTCGGCAGCTAGGGCCTATCAAGAATGGAAAGAGGTGAGAAGAAATTTAAAGATGCAAATCGAAAGAAGAATACCGAATGTGCTTGAGGGGATTGAAGTTTACCTGGAGAGCAAGATCTTGGTCCGCCATTTGAAGATTGGATCTTGGAAGTCGATGACTTAGGGTTCGGATCCGGATGAGAGCTCTGAAGATTCAAAAGGAGAAGCGGGTGCCGAGCAGAACTAACTTGGAAATGTTAAGTGCTTCTGGTCAATTCCGAGATAAAGTTACCTCTTATCCCGAAATTGAAGGGGCATGTGTTGACACCAAAATTTAGCACTAGGAAGAGGCTGACGTGTGGGCCGGATTTGGTGGAAGGATACCATTCGGCTAAGGAGCTTTCTCTGAAGTATTCGGCAATAACGCTCTGCGGTCGGGAACGCATCATCATTCGGCAAGAGAGCTGTTCCGCGGAAGGCATTCGGGAGTACGTGATGACGTGGATAAAACATAAGGAAAAGGCCGGTTCGAACAAGGAACGTAATATGGGCACGAAGATTCGTCATTTATTTTTAGAAACAAGTATTGTAGTCGTGTCCGACTAGGAGTTGTATCAAGACCTGGGTATAAATATAAACCCATGGCAGCTGTAATAAAAAAGAATCCAATCAATCATACAACAAACCGGCCCCGTGCCAACATCGAGTCCTTTAGTCGAGTCGTCGAGTTCTTCGAGAGGAGTCATCGATCCGTCGACCTCCGTAAGTACCGGCAACCTTGTATCATGCTTAGTATCATGCGGTGGATTTAAGCTTTGATGCAAGTAGTCTTGTTACCATGCTTAGTATCATCCGGTGGATTTAAGTTGTGGTTTCAAGAAGGTTCCTCTGTTAGGTCATGAGCCATGCGGTGGGCTAAGATCTAGTATGGACCAAGTTATCGGCTCTGTTAGATTTCGGCAAAATCTAACAGATTCATTAAGTTACCCCGTGTTGCTTCGTTTTTACTCTGTTCTTAATTCAGGCAACACACCTTTGCCCAATCTAGACTGGTCGGGTTCGGTTCTAAGACCGCAAAACGACGAAAGAACCGCGGCGTTCATATAGCCGAATCCGAAGCAGTCTAGGTTGCCACGTGTCGCGGGTTCGAGCCTGTCGGTATCGCGTAGATCTTGACAGAACCGGGTATCATGCGGTAGATGCAGGTTTTTGGGTCGTCTTAGAGCTAATCATCCGGTGGATTAGAATTCGATTCGATCTGACAGATCTATCTTTACCGATGAGGCTTGTTCCTTCGCCATGGACCCCGATTCGGCTAAATAGCCGCATTCGGTAATGCTCTCACGAGTGAACGTGTGTTCGTGGGTTTGCATCGAGCAATGAATGCTTTTAGCTTCTCGTGATTAGGTTGTATCATGCGGTGGATTAATCTAATCTGATTAGTGGCGTGGTCTCAAACGAGTCGTATCACGCGGTGGATTAACTTGTTTGTTATCATGCTTGACGGGTGCTGCTTTCGGCCTATGTATTCTTGTTTCGATGTAAATTTGCGACTGTGTTGTGGGTTCGTATTAAACACTGAATGCTTTTAGCTTTTCATGGTTAGATTGTATCATGCGGTGGATTGATCTAATCTGATTAGTGGTGTGGTCCCAAACAAGTTGTATCATGCGGTGGATTAACTTGTTTGTTATCATGCTTGACGGGTGCTGCTCTCGGCCTATGCATTTCTTGTTTATTGCGAATTTATGATCATGCTTCACCCTTTTATTTATCCATCATGCTTTATTTCTCGTTAATCGGCTATGAGTATGCGTTACAATGTTCATTCGGCTGAAAGCCGATTTTTCGTCATGCTTACGTCACGCATTCGGCAGTGCGCTCCCTGCGTGCCTTGCCGATTGCCGAATGAGGCTTTAACTGCCGACAGATAGCTTCTCTGTAGCTATGTGTCGTTTCGAAACTGGCTCCGTAGCCGCAAATATGGAACTGTCTGGTCTCACCCGGCATGTTCCAGGTTTTGATCTAAACTTTTTTGTCCCTTTGTCAGTTTTCAGGTAAACTGACTGGCACGCTTTCGGATCCGAACGCGCGGGCCACGTGTTGAAGCTAGCTAATTCGGCTTTCTGTGTGCTTGGCGCGAACTGCACATTTTGCGTCAACACCCTCTGTTCCTGACCACCATTTCTGACGACCAGCTGTTCCATTAATTCTTGCAGCGATCGCCGGCTCTATACTAGTCGTGTTCATCTGCACGGCGGTCTACCGGCTGCTCTCGAGCCTATACGGCGACGACGCCGCCGCCGGCACGGGCTCGTACGCGGTGGTGCCGGACCGCCGCATCAAGCACGCCACCGTCGAGAACTTCCTCCGGGAGATCGCGCACGAGAAGCCCATCCGGTTCAGCCCCCGGCAGCTCGCCGGGTTCACGCGCGGCTACTCGACCCAGCTCGGCGCCGGCGGCTTCGGCACGGTCTATTCCGGCGCCCTGCCCAACGGCCTCCCCGTCGCCGTCAAGGTCCTCCATGGCGGCCTCGGCCGGAGGTCCGAGGAGCAGTTCATGGCGGAGGTCGGCACCATCGGCCGCACCCACCACATCAATCTCATGCCGCGAAACGCCGATCGAAACTCCGTGACTCCTCGTTTCAACTTCCCATCTATGTTCGTCTCTTCCGCTACACACGCCGGCCTCCGTTCACGCCGTATCGATTCGGCGGCAGTCCGACTGAATCGCTGTTCGCGAGCAGTAGGGGTTCTGCCTCCGCGGCTCCGCCGACTGTCGTCTAATGAAGTGCTAAATGTTGATTCATCTGCCGCGCGGCCACGGACATCGACGGCGATGGTGCCCCATCACATATCCGGTTTTCCCTCCGACTGATCCGTGAGCGTGAGGAGGTGAGTTCAATTCAGTTCATGTCCTTGTTAGTTTGATTTCTATTCCGTTCCAATCAGGTGATCACCGATTCACCGGCTGTCTCCCGTAGGCCCGTAACTCCCGTCCCATATCGCCTGCGCTATGCAATCAGCTAATCACCCATGTCTAATTTTCATCATACCTACCCACGCCATTGCAATCAGCAAGCAAACAATGAGTAGTAGATCGACCAGCGGTTCATGTTCAGCTAATCAAAATATCCCATGTAATGTGCACGGAAGGCAATCAAGAGTAACTGATGATTGAGCTTTTCTATGATTTTCTTCAGCCAAAGTATTATCATATCATTATCTAGAAAATATACATCTGATATAGTGAGAAAAGGAAGAGGAAGAAACAAGAAGCTGAAACTTTCGATAATTTCTTTAGCAGTAATACCATTATCACCGACTTCCTATCTAATTAAAAATATTAAAAGACACTTTTAAGGTAATATGTGTAATGATTTGATATGATAATTATCTATGCAACTTGATCTACTATGTGTATAGAAATATTTATTATTATTATTATTATTATTATTAAAAGGGCCCTAGTTTAAGTTTCGCCCCGGGCCCCCGAAACCTCAGGACCGGGCCTGCTACGAGTTCATGGAGCGCGGCGCGCTCGACGCGTTCCTCCTGCACGGCGGCGGCGGCGATGGCCACGGCGTCGGCGTCCCGGCTCTGCACGCCATCGCCGTCGGCGTGGCGAGGGGCATCCGGTACCTGCACGAGGAGTGCCAGCAAAAGATCGTGCACTACGACATCAAGCCCGGGAACGTGCTTCTCGACGGCGAGCTCACCCCCAAGGTCGCCGACTTCGGGCTGGCGCGGCTGGTGAACCCGGCGGACACGCACGTCTCCGTCTCCGGCGTGCGGGGCACGCCCGGGTACGCCGCGCCGGAGCTGTGGATGCAGTCGGGCGTGACGGAGAAGTGCGACGTGTACAGCTTCGGCATGCTGCTGCTGGAGATCGTCGGCCGGCGGCGGAACTTCGACGAGGCCGCGCTGGAGAGCCAGCAGTAGTTCCCCAAGCTGGCGTGGGCCAAGTTCGAGAGCGCCGAGCTCATGGAGCTCGTCGCCGGCGGGAAAGGCCGTGGCAACAATCATAGCGGAGATTCGGGGGTTGACGACGAGCAGGAGTGGCGGTGCAAGGAGTTGGTGGAGAGGATGTGCAAGGTGACGTTCTGGTGCGTGCAGCAGCGGCCGGAGGAGAGGCCGCCGATGGGCGTGGTGGTGAAGATGCTGGAGGGGGAGATGGAGATTGCTACTCCGGTGAACCCGTTCCAGCATCTCATGGCGGCGCCGCCGGTGGCATTGAACCGGTGGACGACGACGACGAGTGCAAACATGGCTTTGTCCTTGGCAAGTGGTGTTTCAGAGGACAGCGACAAGATCGTCTCGCTTTGACACTTGACTGCAATTGGACATGGCAGTGGTGAAAGCCTTGATCAGTTTATCGTACTGATTAGGCAACCTATATATCTCTCTATTTCTCTTATCTTGAACGACAGAGGTGATTATTTTATTAGGACTGTCGATAGAATTTTAGGAGTGAAAACGGATCGGACAGATACAAATGTTACTAGCTTGTCACATATTTAAATTTGAATATGAATATGGATATGATATTCTACATAAACTCCATAGTTCAGATTTATACTTTGGTGGATATGAGTATCGAATATCCATTTTTCACCCCCTAGCACCAACAAGGCCTTAGCGATGCACGAGTCATCTGACTGACGATAAAATGTCATATTGGCCCGAGTTGCCTGGCTGATTATAAAACGTTGTCTTGGCCTTTTCAGCTTTGAAAATCATGTGTTTCTCGTCAGCCTTTGTATTTGGCTCGATTTGGATTCCATGGACATTATGCAATCGGTCTTGTGGTGCCCCCAGTCCCAACTAGTTGTGTGAATACATGTATCAACCAAACAACCTGAAGAAGCAAAATTTCAATGCCATTGACTATGTTTGACTCACTTATTACATCAACATCTTCCCATCTAGAGCTAGCAGTGCCGGTCTCTGCCCCTTCTGGTGGGATTTAATTCTCTAGCCGGGTTAAATGTAGCGCATGATTTGGTTATTTTCTTTTTTATGTGAATTTATACTGTTGATCTTTTTTCTAGCTTCTATCGCGAAAATTAACCTATATGTCCCAAAAGAAGTCTCTTGTCAGTACTAGGAAAACTTGTTTATTCATTCTCTAACAATTTGAAGAAAGTAAACAACTGATCAACGTCTTCAACTTTTTGGCTGATTCCAAATTCGAAGTGTTTACATTGCTATAGGAATGCACAACTCATGAATGCTCAAAGAAACTGTCACACCCCAAATTTTCTAAATTTGGGATGTGAATAAATAATATAAATAAATACAATGATTTACTCTAATTTATAAAATTTTCCAAGGTTTAAATAATTAACAGGGAATGTAATATATATATATATATAATATAAATATATGTATTCTAATTTCAAAACAACATATGTTTATAACACCCTAAAATTCATCACAATTAAATTGTAGCAACCCTATGAATTTTCTAGGATTTATTAAGGCTTAAATAAATTTTCTAGGAATTAATTGGAATTTCTAGCTTTCTATCAATTTAAATATCACATTAAACAATTATTTTAGTCAAAATAAGTTTTTGTTGTATTCATGCTGTTGCATTGATTTTTGGTTGCTAGTAAATTAAATTGGAATTTAAATTCTGTTTAAATTCGAATTTGATTTGCTTTTGTTCGAGTTTTAGAAAAGTTTAAATAGCTGAGTTCGTTTTCGCCCCTTAAACTCTTGGCCCAGTCCAAGTTTGCCCCCTGGACTTTTTCTCCCGCTCGCTTTTTCTTCCCGGGCCGATTTCCTTTCTCCCCGCCCGGCCTTCCCCGCTTTAGGCCCAGCTTCGGCCCACTCTTTCTCTCCCCCGCCGCTCTCTCTCTCACTATCGCTGACGCGTGGGGCCCGGTTGTCGGGTCCGTCATCTTCGATCCGATTTCTTCCCCGAGGCCGAGTCCGTCCCGACGCCGCCGCCTCCGACTTCGAGTCCCACTGCCGCACGCCTGCCGAGACCCTGTTCCCCGGCCTACTTAAAGCCCGCATACTACCCTTGAGTTTCCCCAACAGAGCCGCAACCCGAGCCGCCGAGTTGAGCCGCCCGCGTCGCCATTGCCGAGCTCCGCGCCGCCGACGTCGATCCGCCGCTGCACCGCCGCTCCACCCCTATCGTTTGCGCCAGAAGCTTCGCCAGAAGGTACCGCTTCTCCCAAGCCTATTTTGCTTTCGGGTTCTACCTCTGCATCGTGCTGTCATCGTTGCTCCGCGTCGTCCGAGCTCCGCCGCCGCCGTTGCTCGTCGCCGGCCGCCATCGTCGCCCTTCCCTCGTCGAGACCTAGCCCAGCGAGTCCGCCATCGCCTTCTCATCCCTCCTGTCTTGTTCTTGTCGCGAATTGCAGCCCCTATCCTCGCGTTCGCGTCGCGCCCGAGAGCTCCGCCGCCGCCCATGGCGCCGCCGTCGTGGTTCGTCGTCGGTGCGCCATCCCAGCCACCCAATCCACCCTAGATGTACTCGTCGTGGCCCTGTGAACCCGTAGAGCTTGATCTCGTCGTGTTTGGAGCACCGTAGCCGAAGATCGAGGTTAAGCCGGCGAAGCTCCGCCGTGGGATCACGCAGCGCCACCGTCACCGGTCAATCTTCGTCGAGTTCACCCCTGGTGAGTTTGCCATCAGCTCCTCTTCCTTCCTGTGTAGTTCTCGTAGGCAATCTTGCACCGTGGTCTCAAGTCCCCTACTCCGGTGAGCTTGGCCCGACCCGTCATGGCGCCGCCGCTGCGGTTGGTCGCCTTGGTGTTTCCCCGACCATCCAGATCCCCCTTAGATGGACTCGTCGTGGTCTCACGAGTCCAAAGGACCAAGTCCCGTCGTGAATAGAGCTGTGTAGTCCGAGATCGATCCCAGTCCGGCGATGCGCCGCCGCGGACGTTGCAGCGCCGCCGCGTTCGTCGTCACCGCCGGCGAAACTAACCCCCTGACCGTCCGATCTAAATCCAACGGCCAAGGATCGCTTCAGCCCCGAGTCAAACAGACCCGTACCGGTCAACAGTGGCGAAATTGCTAAAGAGCCCCTGTAGTTTTTGGAAATCAACCCGCAGTCCAATCTAGTTCAAAAATAATTACGAATAGGTCATGTTTTCTTCTATTTTAACCCCTGCAAGATTTAAAATTATGCCCGAGGTCCTGTTTTGGTCTTTTTACCCGTAAGCCCTCGAGTTTTTATACAAAATTATGTTTTAGCCCTCGGATTTTCGCAGTTAAGCCCCTAGAACTTTTAAAACTTTGCCAGCAAGTCCCTAGACCTTAGAAAAATCATATCTTTCACGTTTTAACTCCGTTTTAATCCGTTCTTGTTGTGTTAGCTTCGTATCAACTTAAACTACGCGTTAGTACTGTTATTTACACCATATTTTATTTCTGAAATTTATTTATTATTAATTTGATTAAAGGCTAATTACATGTGCTTTCTTAAATAAAATCTAATTAAGTTTGACACATCGGTTTTTCTTGTTAAATATTAAATTGATTAATATTTATTCCATGTGTTTTGTAAATAAAAGTTGACTAAGGTTATATCTTGATTTTCATAAATAATATTAACATGACTAATGTTTTTGATAACTAGTTTTTCTAATTTAAAACCAAATTAGAGCTATACTTCGAGTTTTTTATAAATGGATGTTAACTTGATTAATAATTTTATAATCTTTCTAACTAAAATTTGATTAGGCTCTATCTTGTTTCTTCATAAAATTATGTTAACTTGATTGATGTTTATGATCACTAGTTCTCTAATTAAAAGCTAATTAGAGTTAAACTTCGAGTTTTCATAAATAATTATCAATCTTGATTAATGTTAACACAAATCTGTTTTAATGACAATATGACTAGTTTAACTAGAGATATAAAGTTATTTGATTAGATAAACTTGTTCCTTTAATTAAAAGCCAATTAAGAATTATATTTTGGTTTTCTTATTAATGGTTAATATGGTTAATATATTATAAGTTTTAAAAGGGATAGATGAACAAGTTATAATATTGGAAACCTAGGTATAACTTTGATGTAACTTGGATTAAGGTTATATTTAGATTTCATATGTTTTCATAGATCACTGTTACTTGGTTTAAATAGTTATTAACTAGTGTTTCTAATTAAAGCCAACTTAGAAGTTTCACTTCCAAGTGATTTGATTAATAAACCTTCAATGTGACTTTGTTCTAGTGTTCTCGTTTTGCTTATTAAGTATCTATCTATTAAGTTTTCTCTATAAAATATGATTAAGTTATATTTCAGATTTTAATAAGCTTATGTAAAATTGATTAATGAGTATTAAACTAGATTTCAAACTAAAAGGTGATTAGCGTCAAACTTAATGCTTTCTTAAATGAGTATTAATTTGTGTGAATGTCAACATAAAGGTGTTTTATCAATAATATTGATTAGTTCAACATGGTCAATAAAAGTTAATCAATTAGATGCTCGCATCTGTTTTTAATACTAAAGTTATGTGTTTAATTACATAATGTCTACAAAAAATAGTTATAAATAAAATACATTCTTGGTTTTGCATATTTAAATATAATTAAATCAATTTTCCAGGAAATAGTCTCTTATATATGATTTTATCAAATTAAAATTTATAAAGCGTATAGTGTTTTCTTTTATAATCTAAAGTTTTCCGCTAGTTTTAAGTTTTCAATCGTAGTTCGGTTCTCAGCCTTTCCTATGCCTCTAAACCCAATCCTGCTAGTGCACCCTACGTTTCTCACTTAGTCCCTATTCTGTTTTGCCAATCAACTGTCTCCAACATCTATCGCATCCTATAAATTCATCGGCCAGTGTTCCAATGTTCGCAGCACTCTTTTCTGCAATCCTGACGCTAGTCCATCTTTTCTGAGCCATATCACTAAGTTTGAGTATAGATCTTTTCTTATGTTGTGGTTTCTCTGCAAATCAATATTATTTTAATTTTTAACTTTATATTGCTTCAATGATATGGTGTGAGTTACTATGTCATTGTATTGTAATATAAAATTAAATTATTAAAGTAATATGTTATTTGAGATCCTCGTATTCATAAATCCTCTGTACGTGTGATATTCCTTGTTCCAATTAAAGCTCTGCCTTGGAACCTTCGTATCTTTCTTTCTCTCTCTGATCTTCGTGGTCCTTAGGTTCTCGTAACCATAGTAACGAGCCCTATCCATTAGTACGCTCTTTTAAAGCTTTTCTTTTGATTGGTGTATTGTTCTTAGTTGTACTTGTTTGTTTGCTTGTATAGTTTTATGCTTGCATGCTTGTGTTCGATGATTGCTACGAGTAGACGGAACATTGTTCAACTGAAGAAGACTTTGGAAGATATTTTGAGCAGCTATACTTTGGAGAAAGGCAAGTGTCCCTAACCATCCTTCTACCTATGCTTTATTTATAATATCAAGATGTTTTAATCGGAACATGGAGAACCACCCAGGAAAACAGTGCAACCATAAGTACTATATGGCTCTGGTCTTGGCTAATTAATTAGAGACTTTAGTGGATGGTGACCTTACCCGAAAGGGGCAAGAGGTGCGGCGGTTGACGGGGTATAGCTCGGTCCTCTTGAGCTGTGGGCTTTGGTAAGAGACAGATCTCATTAGGGAGGGTTATGCTTTGCTTCTGAACCGGAAACCTTAGCGGGTTACTATTTACTAAGGAATCTTTGTAAAAGCCTCGTAGCGTCCCTATGCGGTCACACCTCGGTAGCGTGATTTAAGAGGATTGGCCCCCTCGGCATGGTTGGGTTTAAAGTTCTTTTGAACTTTTACGCGGCTTATGGTGAAAGTGTACAACCTCTGCAGAGTGTAAAACTGTTATAACAGCCGTGCTCACGGTTAAGAGCGGCCTGGATCCTCACATGAGTAATATACTTAAACATGATATTAATTTGATCTCTGGTTATTTCTTGTGGCATTGCTGAGTACCAACTATAAGTGTACTCACCCTTGCTAACCGCTGCTCAGAAGAAGAACTTGTATGAAGCTGTTTGAAGATGGTGCTCAGTTCTAGGCGTACGCAACCCCCAGTCGACTGCCTGTGAAGTTTGGAGCCTTCGTTTCCAGGATACGCATTATACTCTGATAGACTCGTAAGTCATTTATATAGTTTATTATACGTGATACTGCATCTTTTATTCACTACTGATTTACTGTATGTATGAAACTTGATCCTGGCATACATACAGTGTACACTTGGTTCATTTTCTAAAACCGGGTGTGACAGAAACCTTAAAAAAATTGGGATACATGACTCATTCAGCCATTTGATATTACCGTTAATTAAAAGTGTTTTATTTGCATCGAATTTGCATAAGAGTTCACATTTGTCACCAATAGTCAAAGAAAAAGGGAAAAACATGTGGCATCAGAACATATGTTAAAGGAGTGTTGTCATCGGAAGCGACAACAAGATACCAACAACCCTAGCTGGTTACATATTTTTTTATCCCGTGTACAAAGATCTTCTTAGATCATATAAAATAAAAACGTGGCAACGGGACTATACGTTCTTGGCCAGTTGAGAGGTGAGGGATGATAGACCTATCCTTCCAGATGGTCGTTGAACAGCGTTAGTCATATGACGTGAACAGTCCATTAGGCTCCATCATGTTTAAAACACTATATGAACTTTGTCACTTGATTTAACAAACTTGATTTCAGCTGAAATTCCATGCACATGTGACGGTTTGAATGGATTGGTGGAAAGAAGCTGGCCGGTATTCATCGGGGCATAGTTTGTTTATCTACAATACCCCACATGGCTGGGAGTCTTCACTGTGCACCTATCAGTCACTCATTCTATCTATGGAAGATGGGGAAGTAGCAGGGGTATTTAAACAGTCTCGTCGCTGATGCAGACTCTCAGCTCGCAAGACTGGGGTGCATGATCTAGCAAGTCATTCAGATCAAGTGCCATATTCTTTTCACCTTTTGCAAAATTCGCATTGGCTGACATGCAGAACACAACATGCCGCCAGTCTAGCTAGACCTGCGAAACTACTCTGAACTCGCTAGTGAGGCGTGTTCTAATCTGTCGTCTGCTTCAATCTTGACTTTCAAAAGCTCCCTGTCACCTCCTTCTTCCTGCAGAACTCCATTCGTGCTTGCAACGCCGCCGGCGCGGCCATGACTGGCGAGCGCCGCTGCCGCGCCACGCTCCTGCAGGCTGCAGTTACATGGAGGATCCGGAGCCGAAGGGCAGGGCGATCGCCCAGCTCCTGCAGCTGCTGGTGGTTGACGACGATGCCGCGGCCGAGGGCGAACTCGGGAGCCTCCACGGAGCGCAGGCCGACGCCGACGCCGCGGAGGCCATCGAGGCCATGGAGCTCTCCGCCATGGATGGTGGTGCCGTCCAGCTCGCTCCCGCAGTCCCGCACCTGTCTGGTGGCGAGGACGACGACAATCTGAGCCTGACAGCCTGACCCCGTAGCCCGCGCACGATACTGCGGCACTGATGATGTTCCTTCTTCTTCGGCGGCGCCGCGCGGAGCACGTCGGCGTCGCAGAGCTACGCGGTGGTCTCGGACCACCAGATCCGGAACGCCACCGTGGAGCGGTTCCTCTGGGAGATCCTCAACGAGAAGCCCTTCCGGTTCACGCCGCGGCAGGTGGCCGGGTTCACGCGCAACTACTCCACCCGCCTCGGCGCCGGCGGCTTCGGCAACGTGTTCCGCGGCGCGCTCCCCAACGGCCTCCCCGTCGCCGTCAAGGTCTTCCACGCCGGCCTCGGCGCCAGGGCCGAGCAGGAGCAGTTCATGGCGGAGGTCGGCACCATCGGCCGCACCAACCACATCAACCTCGTCAGGCTCTTCGGCTTCTGCTTCGACGACGCCCTCCGCGCGCTCGTCTACGAGTTCATGGAGCGCGGCGTGCTCGACGCGTTCCTCCTGAACGGCGGCGGTGATGGAGACGGCGCCGGCGTGGCGGCGCTCCGCGACATCGCCGTCGGCGTGGCGAGGGGCGTCCGGTACCTGCACGAGGAGTGCCGGGAGAAGATCGTGCACTACGACATCAAGCCCGGGAACGTGCTCCTCGACGGCGAGCTGGTCCCCAAGGTCGCCGACTTCGGGCTGGAGCGGCTGGTGAACCGCGCCGACACCGCACGTGACGGTGTCCTGCGTGCGCGGCACGCCGGGCTTCGCCGCGCCGGAGATGTGGATGATGGCCGGCGTCAGACCGTGACCGAGAAATGCGACGTGTACAGCTTCGGCATGCCGTTGCTGGAGATCGTCGGCCGGTGGCGGAACTTCGACGGCGCGGCGCCCGAGAGCCAGCAGTTGTTCCCCAAGCTGGCTTGGGACAAGTACGAGGCCGGCGAGCTCATGGAGCTCGTCGCCGGCGGCACGGCGGCGAGCAGTGGCAACGACAGCGGCAGCGTGGCAGCTGCGGCGGGAGGCGATGCGGTGCAGCAGGACAGGGAGATCGTGGAGAGGATGTGCAAGGTAGCGTTCTGGTGCGTGCAGCAGCCGCCGGAGGCGAGGCCGCCGATGGGCGTGGTGGTGAAGATGCTGGAGGGCGAGATGGAGATCGCGCCTCCGGCGAACCCGTTCCAGCATCTCATGGCGGCGCCAATGGTGGCCAGCCTTTGGACGACGACGATGACCAGAAGCGCGAACACGAACACTGTGTCGGCAAACGTTGTTTCTGAGATTGACGCCGACGATATCGTCTAGCTTTGTTTGTTTGACTCTGGACTGCAATTCAGCACGGCGATGGTTGAAAGGCGCCGCATCTGCATTCGGCTAGGATTTTGTTCATACCAACCTCTGTGTAGTCAAATTATTGAAATCTCATTGATGTTGTAGTAGTGCTTATGTGACCAAAAAGTCGGAGATGCACTCTAGTGAAAGCTTCATTCAGATTTCGCAAAAAAAAACAAATTTCATTGTGATATATTACCTTTTATATGCTTTCAAGAAAAGCAGAGGTTTATCCTCTTTTCAAAAAAAAAGGATACGGAGTCGCCGCGAGCTCCTCGGCCTGGTCCTTGTCCACGTCGCCCACAGGCGAGCTCAGCTCCTGCATCTGCCGGTTGTTGACGACGACGACGACGCTGCGGCGGAGAGCGACGACATCGGGAACCTCCACGGAGTGCAGGCCGAAGACGCGAACCCCCGCACGCCGATGCCGGGCGCCATGGCGACGGACACCTTCGTCAACGTCTACTACGAGGCTGCGCGCAGGCGGCTACGACATCGGCGTGGGGGCGACCTCCACTGGCAGCGCTCTGCCATGGATGGTGCCGTCCAGCTCGCTCCCGCGCTTGTCTGGTGCGAGGACGAGGACGACCGGCTCCCTGACAGACCCTGACCCCGCAGCCCCGCGCAGGATCTGAGCCGCGCGAGCTGCATCCGACGGCCAGAACGTACCTAGGGGTGGACGGTATTTCAAATACCGACCACCCGGTCGGTATTCCAAACACCGTCCACCCCTGGTTGTCGCGAGAACGCCGTCTCCGTTGCACGCCGCCGGCGTGCCTGAGCCTGCCTGCGTCCTTGCAGCAGACACGCGATGGCGATGGGTGCCGCCCCGCCGTCCCCGACTGCGTCAGGCCCTCGCGCCACGGCGCACGGGGCCGGCGAGGACCACGGCGCCACGGCGTGCAGGCCGCCAGGCCCACGACGCCATGGTGGAGGGCATCCTCGGCAACCTCCACGCCCACGGCCTGGAAGCCGATGATGACAAGCCGTGGAAGAGGGCGTTCCCGGCAACTCTGCACGGCGCGGAGGCCTTCGAGCCCCTGCCTTGCATTGCACACCGATGCCGGGCGCCAGGACGACGGACACCTGCCCGTCAATGCCGAATTCCCGGCCGTGGACGCGCTTGCGGACGATGCCGTGGCGCCGGTGGCGCAGGACATACAACGCCGATGAGAAGGTCTGTGGCGATGAGAAGGCCACGGCGAGCACGCGAGCATGGACCACCGCGCGCGACGGGCGCCACGGCGTGCCCGGCCAGCGCCATGAGCTTCGATGGGGAGAACGCAAAATGGGCGGCGGCCGCGAGCTCGCCGCTCGTCGGCCAGGTCGTGGCCGACGTACGTCTCCCGCAGGCGGTCTAGCTCACGTGCTGTCCGGGGGGGTCCACGCCGGTAACCTCGCTCGACCATGGCCGGCTCTTCGTGGTGGCGTTCGTGGATGGCATGAACGTACGCGAAGGACCCTTAGGGCAGAGCGTTCGCCGCGGCGGAGGGCGACCTCGGGGACCAGCTTCACGGCGTGCACGCCGACGACGCTGGGACCATGGATGGTGACGTCCCCGTCCAGGTCCAGCTCGCTCGCGCGCCTATCTGGTGGCGAGGACGACCAGGCTCCCTGACCCCGCAGCCCGTGCACGATCCGGGCCGTGCGTGCCGCATCCAACGGCCCCAAGGTATCTAGGGGTGGACGGTATCTTCCACCCCTGGTCGTTGCAACCGCGCCGCCGTCGCTGCCCTCCGTCGCTCGCCGGGGCACCGCCGCGTCATGAAGGTTACTTTTCCCAGCCTGTCATCTCCTTCCATTCGTGCTTGCAGCGGCGCCGGCGAGCGCCTTCCACTGCACGTCCCCAAGTCCCGAGCCTGACGACGACGCAGCTCCGTGGCCCGCCGGAAATCCGGAATCGCCAATATATACCGTACCCCGTCGCCGTAGTTCTCACAACCGAAAATATAGGAGACAATGACACCAAGCGATGGATCATATATTCATATCACGATTCAAGAACGGGTCGGCGCCGCGGCATGCTCGCGCCCTGCCGGGACAACGTCCGCCGTCGCCTGCGACGCGCGCGTTCTTGTCTCCGTTGCACGCCGCGGCTCGCCGGAGCGCCGCTGCGTGCCTCCGTCCTTAACTTGCAGCAGCCTCGTGAATGGCGATGGGCGCCGCCCCCGTGCCCCACCGCCTCAAGCCCGCACGCCACGGCGCACGCGGCGTGGACCACTGCGACGGCCGCCACGTCGTGCCCACGAGCTTGGCAGTGGCGTGTACGCACAGCGCGTTGGCAGAATGTGCGGCCGCGTGCCCGGCGCGCGAGTTGTGGAGCGCGACGGAGGCGATGGCCATGAAAGACACCAACACCCTCCCGGTGCACGCCGGCGACGCGCGCAATCATTCAGTCTGTCTCGGCGACGGCGTGGGTTCCTGACCCAGGTGCACAAGCAGAATGTGGAGATGCTGTCGCGCCGCTCGCGTTCCCGGAACACATAAAAAAGGTGAAGAAAGGTGAGCTTGTTATGGTGGCCGGCGGTGTCTCGTTCATATATCTCTAGTTGATGAAATTTGATCCAAAGGAAATTTGATCTGAAGCGGGGAGGAGCTGTTCGATCTTGATGGCCGCCCCGCGCGATCTAGGCAGGCCGGTGGTCTGAAGCTCCGTTGCTTTTGACTGATGAGTGCGAGTGCGATGAGTCGATGACGAGGCGGACACTTGACCGGCGACCTCCGCCAGCAGGGCTCGCCGTCGAGCTCTACTGGCCTAGCTAGGCTCTCCAGCTCTCCGCCATGGATGGCGCCGTGACGCCGTCCAGCTCCCACGCCTGTCTTGTGCCAAGGACGACCGGCTCCCTGACCGTGCCCGCGCACGATCCGAGCCGTGCGAGCTGCATCGAACGGCCACAAGGTACCTAGGGGTGGTCGGTATTTGAAATACCGTCCACCCCTGGCCGTCGTGACCGCGCCGCCACCACTGCTCTCCGTCGCTCGCCGGGGCACCGCCGTGTCACGGAGGTTGCAGCGGCGCCGGTGCGGCCATGACCGGCGAGCGCCGCCGCCGCGTCACGCTCTGCCCCGAGCCTGAGGACGCCGCCGCTCCGATCCCATGGTCGCCCTGCCGTCGCCCGCACCGCGCTCGCGCCGACCACCGCGCGTTCGGATTCGGAAAGGCTACATCATGTATCCGCTAAAGCGCCGCAGGCGGCGATCGAGCTCGCCGGCCGTTGTGCTCCGCTGCCACCGCCGCCACTGCATCCTGCTCGATCTCTTCTCGAGAGCCTGGCGAGGGACCAGTCCACCCCGACCCGGTCGGACACCCCGTCTCCGCTGCACGCTCGTCATCGTCGTCATCCACAGGTCGTCATCATCGCTGTCACTTTCTCGGCGACCTAGCTCCACCGGCAGACCTCTCCATGGATCGGAGCTCTCCAGTTCTCCGCCATGGATGGTACGGTGCCGTCCGGCTCGCTCCCGCGGCTGTCTGGTGGCGAGGATATAATGTCTGTAGATGAGGACACTACCAGAATCCTTCACATCCGCCCGCCTCCTCCGCCTCGGCCATTTTTGGACCCGGTGCTGAGCCCCATCAGCACCGGATCCAACGGCTAGGAGCGGGGGCGGCGCGAAGATGTGTCAGGGCGAAGACATTAGCACCGGGTCGTGGCAAGACCCGGCGCTAATGCGCCCCCTTTAGCACCGGGTGCAGCCAGCAACCGGTGCTAATGTGCCGAGGCCATTTCGCACCGGTTGCTGGCTGCACCCGGTGCTAAAGGGTGCACATTAGCACCGGGTCTTGCCACGACCCGGTGCTAATGTCTTTTGTATATAGCACCTTCTTCCTCCCCCGGCCGAGCCAGCTAAACACTTAGGCGCAGGGGCCAGCTCACGGGGCACACACGTGCCACGTCACCGAGCACACAAGCCACGTCACCAGATGAACAAGAACAATTTTTCTTTTTAATCTCTGTATAAAAGTTGTAACTAGTCGTTCTCCCTCGTACAAACTTCAAAAAAGATCATTTTTCTTCCTAAAAATTCCTAAAATCATACTCTATCAAGTTATGAAACTTATTAATGTTATTATTTTGAAAAATCTTCTCGTGTGAGACTGTTTGAACAATCCAAATTTTGAATTAAAAATGACAACTACAACCAAGATTTTTTTCACACTAGGTGATGTCAAATGAAAAAGTGATGAATACCAAAGTTTCATATTTCATCATGATCTACAATCTTTATTTAGGTCATTTTGTCATTTTCAAAAGTGGTAATAACATGTAGTATAAATTTGACAAGTCTCTAACAACGTTTTAGAAACTATGCAAGTGAATCTAGGATTAATGAACAATGTATACTACCACTTTCTCAAATGCAAAATTGACTTAAATAAAGATTGTAGATCTTGATGAGATATGAAATTTTGGTATTCATGACTTTTTCATCTGAGACAATTTAATGTTCCAAAATCTTTCTTTTAGTTACCAATTTTTGAAATTCAAATTTTGAATTATTCAAACTTTGTCACATAGATTAATGACTTAATTAAAATTTGTAGATCTCGATAAGTTCTACTACTACTGTAGTGACAACTTTCTCATTTGATTTATAAGATTTTCTATTAATTTATAAGATTTTCTATTAATTTATAAGATTTTCTAGCATTTTATATTAATTTTCTAGTAATTTATAAGATTTTCTTATTTAATATATATTTTTAATAGGTATTAATAACTGAATTAAAAAAAGTATTAATAACTATATATTAAAAAATATATTTATAAGATTCCCAAATAGTAGCCACCGGTGCTAAAGGCCGGTTTGGAAACTGGCGCCAAACGAAAATTTGGGGCCTTTAGCACCGGGTTGATCTAAAATCCGGTGCTAAAGGCCCCCAATTTTCGTTTGGGTAGCACCGGGTGGTGGCAAGACCCGGTGCTAAAGGGGGGCCTTTAGCACCGGGTGCTGTACAGACCCGGTGCTAAAGGGCCTTTAGCACCGGGTCGTGGCTGCACCCGGTGCTAAATGCTCCGGGTCTATATAGCCTCGCGCCGGCCCCGCCCCCGCAGCATTTCGTCTTCCCCCAAACCGCCGGCCCTCCTCCTCGCCTCGCCCCCGCCGCCGTCGTCGCCAAGCACGCCGCCCGTCGCCCTCGCCCACGCCGCCGTCGCCCGCAGCCTCGTCCGTCCTCACCGTGCCTGCCGCCCGTCGTCCCCGCGCCTGCGCCCGTCGTCCCCGCGCCGCCCGACGTCCCCGGCCGGCCGCGCCGCCGCTCTTCGTCGCTGTCATCCCCGCCGACGTCCCCGCGTCGCCGCCCGCGCCCTCGCCGTCGTCCCCGCGCCGCCGCCCGTCGTCCCAGCGCCGCCGCCCGTCGTCCCTGTGCCTGCGCCCGTCGTCCCCGCGCCGCCCGACGTCCCCGACCGGCCGCGCCGCCGCTCTTCGTCACCGTCGTCCCCGCCGACGTCCCCGTGCCGCCGCTCGCGCCCTCGCCGTCTTCCCCGCGCCGCCATCGTCCCCGGCCGCGCCGCCCTTCGTCGTCGCCGCCGGCCCGTTGCCGCCGCCGGTCCGCCGGACAGTTCAACAAGTCATCAATCTTAATTAAGTAGAAAATACAGTTTAAATATATATGTCTACTTTTGTAATATATACTTTTGTAAAATATATGTCTTCTATTTTGATGAAATGTCAGCTAATATGAATATAGAGTCGGCCGAATACGCATTAGAATACACGTATTAGAATATATACATATATACACGTATATAGACGTGCATGCATGGCTACTGAAAAAAGCAAAAAAAAAAAGAAATCCGGGGCCTTTAGCACCGGTTGCAGACATGACCCGGTGCTAAAGGTCCTGCTAAAGGCGCTGCGGGGCAGGCCCTTTAGCACCGGGTCATGGCTGCACCGGTGCTAAAGGGTTATCCCTTTAGCCTCGGATTAGTTGCACCGGGTGGGAAATCCGGTGCTAAAGGACTTTCCTACCCGGTGCAGATGTCGATCATTCTGGTAGTGGGACATGAGGTCGACCATCAAAAAGGTTGCTGCCGCCGTACTCAGTACCAAAACTAGCTGCAACGTTCAGCCGATTTCGCGTCAGTATAAGATGATGCTTATGTTGTGCAAGTAACAAACGCCAGTATCTAGACAACCATTAAATCACCGGCTTCTCCTCTGATCACTGTCACTGCCATCGTTGTGTTGTGGAAAACATGTAATTTAAACAGAATTTTGCTTCCACCAAAGTTGAGGAAGCGAGCTCTAACATCACTGATCTACCTATTTTTTGCTTCACCTGTAAGCACATTACTGAATCTTTCAAACTCACAGACATTTATGGCACAGCAAACTGCATAAACAATCAAAATGCCATCATAATCAACCACCCCTTTATATATATTATATACAAGGATATGTCAAATTATAACCAAATTGAACTACCCGAGACTAGCTTATTTCTTGTGGTGGAATATACCTGCCCGAGTGAAAGTTCTTGCCTCAGTGCAGGCGCTTATATATTTGTGTTGACACGAAAACGCACCAACAGACTCGAAGATCGATCGAACGCGCAGCACGGGCCGACACAACGGCAACCTCCTGAGCTCCTCGGGCAAACCGGTCAGACCGGTTCCTGAAACCGGTCAGACCGCTTTCAGGCAGGAACTCATGAAGACCTAGAAACTCGAGCTCGGGAGGGACCCCGTCGGAGCTCAAACAAGCTAGGGTTGCTCTAGGGTCGGCAGGCCACCTAGAACGCCCTTGAACGCCGTAGAGACGAGCAAAGAACAGAATATGGGGGTTGGAAAAGATTAGGGTTTGAGAGATAAAAAGTAAAGGATAAATGTGTTTGATTCGATTGGAATACCTCAATCGGCCTTCTAGCCTTTATATCTATAGGCCGGGGAAGTTTTACCCCTTTCGAATAGGTTACAATATGGGATTAAACTTGGAATCCTAATCCTACTCGAATTACATAACCAAACCGGTCTAACCGGTTTGGCAAACCGGTCAAACCGGTTTGGCCGGGCCAGAGCCAATTTTGACTGTCAACACATGCCCCCCTGCGTTTTTAGTGAACTTGAGAACTAAAAAGCAAGTAATTACAATTCAGGACCTAAAATTTATGCTAAGGGCGATATCAACAATATATCGGCCATTGGTCTTCATGCGTCTTGCCAAACACTTGGATAGAATTTCTTCAAGTATCTTCCGTTGATAGCTTTAGGCAAATGATCTCCATTCAGCGTCTCCAGCATGTAAGAATTCCCAAAAATGACTTTGACAACTCTATAAGGTCCTTCCCAACTTGGTGACCACTTACCAAACTTGTTGCTTTTCGTCCCAATAGGCAAGATCGTCTTCCAAACAAGCTCACCAATCTGAAAATATTTTCCTCGTACTTTCTTGCTGTAAGCTTTAGCAACCCGAAGCTTATCTTTCTCAATCTCCTTCAAAGCTTTCAATCGTTTGTCGGTTACCTCATCAATTTTGTCCAACATCAAATTGTGGTAATCAATAGTATCAAGGTCATTTTGTTTAGCCAATCTATAAGCGTCCAGATTTACTTCAACGGGTAAAACGGCCTCTTGACCATACACAAGCTCAAAAGGAGTAACTTTAGTAGCACCATGTCTAGATATACGATGAGCCCATAATGCTTCGGATAAAACTTCATGCCATCTTTTAGGATTTTCTTCTATCTTTTTCTTGATTAATTTGATCAAAATTTTATTACTTGACTCGGCTTGTCCATTAGCCTGAGCGTAATATGGAGATGAATTGAGCAACTTAATTCTATAAGATTCGGCGAATTCACGTACCTCTTTAGACATAAACGAAGTACCTTGATCCGTTGTCAAAGTTTGAGGAATACCGAATCTATGAATAATATTTTGCGTAACAAACTCAATCACCTCTCGATGTGTCATATTCTTCAATGGAATCGCTTCGGTCCACTTAGTAAAATAATCCGTAGCAACCAACACAAAACGATGTCCTTTTCATGATGGAGGATTGATTTGTCCAATAAAATCCAATCCCCAACCTCGGAACGGCCATGGCTTAATAATAGGATGCATCAATGCAGCAGGAACAAGTTGCAAATTTCCAAACTTCTGACATTCCTCACATCCCTTGTAATATTTGAAACAATCTGCCATCATAGTAGGCCAATAGAAACCGGCTCGTCTAAGTAACCACTTCATCTTTGGAGCCGATTGATGTGTAACACAAATACCCTCATGGACCTCACCCATGGCAACTTTGGCCTGATCCGAATTAAGACATTTTAACAGCAAATCTTCGGCGTTTCGATGATAGAGTTCATCGTCAAGCAAAACATATTTAAACGATATTCGCCGAATATTTCTTTCTGCACCACGACCAGGATCTCTCAAATAAGTAATAATAGGCACCCTCCAATCCTGATCTTCAACTTTGGATTGATTAGCATCATCCAAAGAATTTTTGCTTCTGTCAAGGGACGAAGCGGTCAGACCGGTTTCAGAACCGGTCAGACCGGTTCTGGCAGTCAGACCGGTCAGACCGGTTTCTGAAATCGGTGTGACCGGTTCGTCCAGAACCAGAACCTCGGCTTTTGTTTGCATCGGTTTTTGGAGATAGAAATATTTCTTTGCAACCATATAACCAGATGCTTTCTGAGCCAGAGTATTTTCCTTGTTATTCTCTTCTCTTGGAATATGTTTGATAGTAAATTCATCAAAAGAAGCAATACTATCAAGACATCTATCAAGATATGCATTTAATGAACCATTATAACATTGGCATACCTTTGACACTTGTTGTAGAAGAGCTTCATATTCAACTTGATTATTGGTTCGCTTTTCTTCCAATCGGTTTGAAAACTCAAAGACGACACCACTTTGAGAGATCAAAACAGCACCAATTCCTTGCCGATCATTGCAAACCGATCCATCAAAGTATAGCTTCCATGGTGTACAAGCAATATAGCCGACGTTGAATTCACAAGTATCATCAATTCGATGCTCAACAATAAAATCAGCTACAATTTGGCCTTTCATAGATTTTAAAGGTTCACAAGCCAAATCATACTCAACTAAAGCATAAGCCCATTTACCGACTCTTCCACTAGAAATCGGCTTTTGCAATATATGTTTAATTACATCGGTTTGGCACAACACGATGCAAGTGCTAGATAATAAATAATGACTCAATTGAGTACAAGCATGGTACAAGGATAAACACAACTTCTCAATGAAAGTAAACCTTGTTTCCGCATCGATGAGCCGTCTGCTTACATAAGCAATCACATACTCCTTGTTGCCGATTTCTTGAGTCAAAACAGCCCCAATAGTTCTATCTTCAGCCGCCACATAAAGTCTGAATGGAACCCCTCTCTTAGGTGCCCTAAGCACTGGTGGTGAAGACAAGTACTCTTTGATCTTCTAAAAAGCTTCTTGCTGTTTTGCCCCCCCAGATAAAATCGGCTTCATCTTTCAACCGAAGTAAAGGAGTAAAAGCATCAACCTTTCCAGACAAGTTAATTATAAATCTTCTCAAGAAATTTACCTTGCCTAGAAACTTTTGCAAATCTTTCTTGCAAGTAGGAGCTTCGACTTTCTTCATAGCTTCAATTCTCTTGGGATCAATTTCTATGTCGTTCTCATGAATAACAAACCCAAGAAACTTCCCAGCCGAAACACCAAAAGCACATTTGAGTGGATTCATCTTCAAGCCATACCGTCGCATCCTCTCAAGAGCAAGTTTTAAATCGGCTAAATGAGAATTCAAGCCATCCGATTTAACCACGATATCATCAATATACACTTCCACAATAACACCAAGTAAATCATGAAAGATTAAATTCATAGCTCTTTGATAAGTTGCGCCAGCATTCTTTAATCCAAAAGTCATAACCACCCACTCAAACAAACCAATAAATCCTGGACATTGAAAGGCCGTTTTGTGCATATCCTCTTCGGCCATGAAGATTTGATTATATCCAGCATTACCATCAAGAAAACTAACAACACGATGCCCAGAAGCTTCATTGATTAAGACATCGGCTATAGGCATAGGATATGAATCTTTCGGAGTGGCTTTATTAAGATCTCTAAAATCAATGCAAACTCTAAGTTTTCCCGAATCTTTCTTTTCAACGGGAACAATATTAGAAATCCACTCCGCATACCGACAAGTCCGAATAAAACCAGCATCTAGCAAACGATTAACTTCTTCTTTTATTCGGTCATAAATAGCGGGATTAAAACGTCTAGCCGATTGTTTAAAAGGTCTAAAACCGGCTTTTATCGGTAAACGATGTCCAACTAAATCACGACTTAAACCCGGCATCTCACGGTACTCCCAAGCAAAACAATCAACATACTCTTTCAACAAATTTATTAACTCGGCTTTCAACTCAGCGGATAAATTCTTGTTTACAAAAGTTGGCCTAGGAATAGTACCATCACCAATATCTATTTTTTCTAAAGGGTCGGCTGACGTGAAACCCTGACCCAACTTATCCATATCACCAAGATCTTCAATGGCTTCAAACATACCGGCCGAATGTGCTCGATGATGATCAATTCGGTCTTGAAGCCACAGTCCAGACGTAAACCGGTCTGACCGGTTCCCAGAAACGGTCTGACCGGTTTGGCTTGATCGGCGCTGTTCAGGTCTAAACCGGTCTGACTGGTTTCCAGAAGCGGTCTGACCGATTTGTCTCTGTTGATTTGTTTGCTCCATTAATTACAGCAAGTAATTCAACTGATTCTCCATCGGCTTTAATGTAGCAGTGACGAAACCATCCTTAGTACAACTGATCAGCTCATAATCGGTCAAATCTAAGCCCGACAAACATTTAATATTTCCATTTGTACTAATAGAATCGGAATCGGCCGTTGCAACGAAGGAAGAAGTATCACCATGTACAACTTCAACTTCATCGCCGATCCACTGAATAAGATATTGATGCAAGGTAGAAGAAATACATTTATTTGCATGAATCCAATCTTGACCAAGGATTAAACTGAAGTTACCTTGCACTTCGGAGACGAAGAAAGTCGTAGCAATAGTCTTGGTCCCGACGGTCAACTCCATAGAAGCCACCCCCTTGGCACCAATGGGATAACCTCCACCAACTCCACTGACCGTCATGTTCGTCTTGATCAATTCTTTGTCTTTTCCGCCAATCCTTTTGTAGAGAGAGTATGGCATAAGATTTACAATAGCTCCACCATCAACCAACATACGAGAAATTGGCTTCCCGTTGATGTGCCCTCTCATGTATAAAGCCTTGAGATGATTCTCTGATTCACTAGGCTTCTGAAAAACGGCATCTCGAGGCCCAAGTTGAAGATGAGAGATCTCCTCCTCCGGTACCACATAATAATCAGATGACAAATATACAACATTGATTTCCATGTTGTCACGCTCTGGAGAAGACTCAAAATCAACCAATTCTTCATCTTCAACCACTGGAGGAATTGACGGAGTAGCATCGATGGTTGAAGTAATCTCAGCTCCCGCTTCTGTCGTCAAACCGGTCTGACCGGTTCCAGAAACCGGTCTGACCAGTTCCAGAAACCGGTCTGACCACTTTTGCAGCGGTGGGCTGATCCAAACCGGTCTGACCGGATTCAGAAACCGGTCTGACCGGTTGTGCTGCTGATTGCACAACGGGCTTAACTTGCCAAATCTTGGTCTGAGGAATCATAGGCATGTAATTGTTGAAGTATTCATCCCTCAGCTTCTCAGCTTCCTGTTCCCTTTTTTCTTTGTTCCGCAGGCATTGCAATTTTCTCTTTTGTGTATGAGTCAAACCAGAAGGACACCACCTTGGTTGAAAGACCTTCTTTACGCCCTTGCTACTGCTAGCCTCATGATCATTAGCCATGACCGGCCTTTTGACTGGAACAGGAGCCGAATCTCCAATGACTATCGGCTTTTTACCCAAATCTTGCATGACCACTGGAATATCGCCAATTTTTACAAACCCACTGGCTTTGGCTTGCACGTCCTCCTTTTTCTCCTTGACACAATACTCTTGCTTAGGAGGAGCTTGGACCCTCTGCTCAGACCGAAACCGGTCTGACCGGTTCACAAAACCGGTCTGACCGCTTTTGGGAGCGGTCGAACGACCTGATTGGTATGAGCCCAATCGGTCATGTACCGAAGTCCCAGTAACGTCACCACGGCGCTTATAAGCTGTAGAATTGATCCAACGCTGCGGTGACCTCTGTCTCTTTTTTGTTGGCCGATCAACTTGAACGGTCTTTGTGTACTTGTTCATGAGCTGAGAGAAAGTAGGTCCTTGCTTCAGAACCCTTCCTTGAACCTTTGGCTCATTAAACTTCCAAGTACCCACTTCCGGGCGCTTGGGCTTGAAAGTTCTTGGACGGTCTGGAGACAAACCGGTCTGACCGGTTTGGGAAACCGGTCTGACCGGTTTCGCCTAACTAGCGAACCGATTCTCTTCCAAGGAACTTTGTTGCCCCCCGGGCCTTGATGTGTTAATTGTAATCTTCAGAGACTCTTTTCCATCCAGAGTCTTCTCAATCATCATTGTTCTGACCGGAACTTTATCATTAACTTTTTCCGGCCTTGGGTCTCCAATCACCACGTTCTTTCCCTTAGCCTCATCGGCTTGTTCCGGCCGAATCAGCACCTTAGTATTCAAATCCAAGGTATGAATAGGGAAGGGAGCCTTATCAACTTGCATTTCAGCTAGCACTAATCGACCTTCATTAAGGGCCGATTGTACCTGTCGTCGAAAAACATTGCAATCGTTGGTCGCATGAGAAAAAGAATTATGCCACTTACAATACGCACGATTTTTTAATTGATCGGCTGGTGGAATTGCATGAGAAAGTTTAATAAAGCCATTCTTAAGCAATTCATCAAAAACACGATCACATTTGGCTACATCAAAAGTAAACTTAATTTCTTCTTGCCGATTTTTTTGAATCGGCTTCAACGAGGGACAAGAACCAGGTTTACTCTTTGATGACCAAACAAATTCAGCAGCATAAATTTCTTTATCATCGTCCGAACTATCAGAATCATTATCAACAATATGCACATTCGAACGATGTGGTTTAGCAGATTCTTTTGAATTTTTAAACTTAAGCTCTAGACTCATAGCCTTCATTTGCAAGTGATTAATAGTAAGGAAATCAGAACCCTCTAGCTTTTCCTTGAAATGAGACCGTAAGCCCGCAAAAGCTAAATCCGCTAAATCTTTTTCAAAAACAGTTATGTTAAAACATCGGTTCTTAACATCTTTAAATCTTTTAAAGTAATCAAGAACCGATTCCTCTCGGATTTGCTTAACCGATGTTAAATCAGACAATTTAGCTTCATTTTCTCCGCTAAATAAATGATCATGAAATTTGCTCTCCAATTGAGTCCAATTTTGAATAGAATTAGGAGCAAACGAAGAAAACCATGAAAAAGCAGTTCCAGTTAAAGATAATGAGAACAACCGTATACGCAATGGTTCATAAAATGATGCTTCTCCTAATTGCAACATATATTGACTAATATGTTCCCAAGGAGTTCTATTATCTTCGCCACTGAATTTAATAAAATCAGGAACACGCCAACCATTAGGATAAGCAACTAAATCAAATTCAGGCGGATACGGTTTCTGATATTAGCGTGAATTACCCAATTCAAGCCCGAGTCTTGTTATAAGTGTATTAACTATATCTTCTTTAAACTTAGCTAACTCAGCTTGATAGTTCTCATCACCTCTATTTTGTGGAAAACGAGGAACATTATACATCGCGCTTTGAGAAGTATTCGGAATCGGCCCGTGAGACGCGCCAGATCCGTGGGGTATACTTCCCACAACAGTAGTACGTGGAGCAGTGTAAACAGGACCAGAAGCAACCGTATTAGATAAAATCATCGCACTCCTTGCTCCTGTACCCATGGAACCGGTCTGACCGCCAGAGGAGGCCAAACCAGTCTGACCGGTTGTGAAAACCGGTCTGACCGGTTCGTGGACCGAACCATGGTGAGGTGATTGTCCCGCATAGAAATTCATCGGCATGCCTAAATTAGGATCTAAAACATGTTCTGGCACGCCTGATGAGCTAGGATCTGAGTTATGTAATTCATTAGATTCTACGTTATTTTTACTAGAATTACCCGACATACTAGCAATCAACTCACTAGTAGCAGTTTGTGCAGCAAGCAATTTATCATCCATCATGCGAGTAATTTGTTGCATTAAATCAGAGGATTCGCCAGTTACCTTTGGAATTTCTTCAACTTGGTCGTTTGCCAGCTTGAAAGCCGGCATGACGAATTCCTCCACTCTCTTGACAAGACCACCGCGATCTTTTTTGAAGCCCTTCAAGAATTGTGCCCTGAAGTGCTCCTCGGCGATCAGGTACCGCTTCCGCTCCTCGTCCATGAGCTCTTCCATCGTCGCGGTGATGATGTTGTCTTTGTCAAGGTCGCACGTTGATCCAGACATAATTGGAGTAGATTGAATCGGTCTTGAAACCAGATTAATCTGTCCCCAGCGGAGTCGCCAAAAAGTATGTTGACACGAAAACGCACCAACAGACTCGAAGATCGATCGAATGCGCAGCACGGGCCGTCACAACGGCCAACTCCTGAGCTCCTCGGGCAAACCGGTCAGCCCGGTCAGACCGCTTTCAGGCAGGAACTCGTGAAGACCTAGAAACTCGAGCTTGGGAGGGACCCCGTCGGAGCTCAAGCAAGCTAGGGTTGCTCTAGGGTCGGCAGGCCACCTAGAATGCCCTTGAACGCCGTAGAGACGAGCAAAGAACAGAATATGGGGGTTGGAAAAGATTAGGGTTTGAGAGATAAAAAGTAAAGGATAAATGTGTTTGATTCGATTGGAATACCTCAATCGGCCTTCTAGCCTTTATATTTATAGGCCGGGGAAGTCTTACCCCTTTCGAATAGGTTACAATATGGGATTAAACTCGGAATCCTAATCCTACTCGAATTACAGAACCAGACTGACCGGTTTGGCAAACCGGTCTGACCGGTTTGGCCAGGCCAGAGCCAATTTTGACTGTCAACAATTTATAGATTTATTCCAGGAATTTACAACATATTTTTTCAGTGGTAGACCATTGGCGCCATGTGCTTATTATAGTGACTTTAGCAATCTCAGGATCTGAGATTCTTCGGACTTTCAGAGGTTCTTGTAGACATAAGATTCATATGGATATAGTATTAATTTGTAGGGGGTGATCTGATCGAGTGGTAGTGTTTGTATGTGAGCCTACCGTGATTTGCAAACAAAATGAAGTACCTGTCGTCTGGTTAGAAATTCATTTACCTCCTGATACTTACAGACGATTGAAGAAAAGGGTGTAATGCAAAATATATCCAGCATCAGCTGGTTTTATTTATATGATAATAAAAGTAATCCCCACGGCTCTACACCAACACTACCGGATTCCCCTAGTTTGCTGTGTGTCAAAGGCACACGGCAAAGGCCATATTGCCATGTGCCTCGTCTTTGCATCATGTGCCTCGTCTTTGCCGTGTGCCAACCGGGCAGGCACACGGCAAAGGATGTTTATGCCATGTGCAATGTGTTTGCACACGGAAAAATGGATTGCACAGGGTATATAGCTGGTTTCCGGTAGTGCAACCATAACAACAGATGCATAGGCATTCTATCTTCTAAGTTGGATCTTCCAAGGTGGATCATATATGTGTCTTATGAGTCTATGATGCTGATGATCTCCTCGTCCCTTGTTGTACCTGATGACCGTGACAACCCTCCAGGGTACATCCAACCGAACGGAAACACCGGGCAAGGAATGTCCAAATTCCCTTCCAGCATGTTCACCACCATGCTCATCGTCGGCCTCGCCTCCGGCCGCTCCTGCACGCACAAGAACGCCACCTTGCACATCCTCCCCACCGTCTCCTCCCACCGCTTCTCCTCCGCCGCCGCAGCCACCATGGACGACGAATGGCATTCCTTCACGAGCTCCATCAGCTCGCCGCGCTCATACCTTTTCCACACCAGCAACGGCAGCCACCTGTAGTCCTCCCGCGCTTCGTCGTTGTCCGTGTTCTTCCTCCGGCCGACGACCTCGAACAGGAGCATGCCGAAGCTGTACACGTCGCACTTCTCCGTCACCGGAGTCATCCCCTTGTGGATCACCTCCGGCGCCATGTACCCGTTGGTGCCACGCAGCCCGTGCACGGAGGCGTGCGTCGCCGCCCGGCTGAGCAGCTGGGCGATGCCGAAGTCGGTGAGCTTGGGGTTCAGGAACTCGTCGAGCAGGACGTTGCTGGACTTGACGTCGTAGTGAATGATCTTCTTCTGGCACTCCTCGTGGAGGTACCGGAGGCCCCTCGCGACGCCGGCGGCCATGGCGAGCAGCGCGCCGGCGCCGACGACGTGCCGCCGGTCGAAGAGGTACACATCGAGCGAGCGCTTCGCCATGAGCTCGTACACGAGCGCGTGCACGCCGTCGTCGAAGCAGAAGCCGATGAGCCGGATGAGGTTGGCGTGGTTGGTCCGCCACAGCGTGCCGACCTCCGCCATGAACTGCTGCTCCGTGACCTCGCTGCCCATGCCCTCGCGCAGCACCTTGACGGCGATGTCGAGGCCGTTGGGGAGCATGCCCCTGTACACGGTGCCGTAGCCGCCGGAGCCGAGCTCGGCGCCGGGGGCCATGTGCTGCGTGTACCCGGCGAGCTGCTGCGGCGTGAACCGGATGGGCTTCTCGCGGGCGATCTCGTTGAGGAAGTTCTCGATCGTGGTGCTCCGGATCGTCGAGTCCGGCAACGGCTCCGCCGTCGCCGCCGTGTCGCCGCCGCCGGCGGTGGTGTTTACGTTGATGGACGGGAGGCCGTGCTTCGTCAAGTATCTGTAGATGATGTACGTCGTCAACAAGGTTGCTCCCACACCTAGTATTGCAAGAACTGCACCGCACGGGACACCGGCGAATTATTATTATATAATTAGTATGTTACATAAAGATAGACAAAAAAACGTACGTACGTAATAAACCAGGCCGGGATTGATTGTACGGGTGTGTTGATTGGAACCAAAGAAGAACATGGAAATATAAAGCTGAGATGTAATATAATCATGCACCTATGAATATTGCCGTAAAGGAGTTGACGGCCTTGTCGGGCCCTTCATCATTTGAATTTCCACAATTGATGCCCTGTGGGCACGGCATTGCAGTTGGTCAGGGATAAACGTTGAGGCTACTTAGGTTTCAATGAAAGCAGGGGCAGGTCTACCTGGTCGATCCATGCATGCGCTGCTCCATTTTTATACACCGCGCGTGGTATGGTGCTCACACACAGAGAGAGAGAGAGAGAGAGTTGTACGTGTAGCCAAAGCCAAGGATGATGACAAAAGAACGTTTCAGCGTACGACGACATGTAGTGTCCGTCTGGATGCGACGACCCTTGACTTTGCTGCATACTGAGTATTTTGTGCAACAGAGGTCATCAAAACAAAAGTTTGAACAACCTATTTGCTTCACCTCTAAGCACACTCTTGAATCTTTCAAAGTCACAAATAACTATGGCACTGAAAATTTTACAGCTTGTTCTTCCGGGGGGGGGGGGGGGGGGGGGGGGGGGGGGACTAATAATGGGAGCAGACCTGGTCGATCATCGATACGTACTGCATGCATGCATGCTCTTCGTATACCTACCTTTCAACAAGGGTACGTAGGTGTGTGTTTAATTTGTCGAAGATAGAAGCTTCGTAGGAAGTAACAAACGCCAGCCAGTATATATACAATCATTTAAATCACCGGCTTGTCGTCTGATCACTGTCACTGCCATCGTCGTGCTGGAAAAAATGTCAATGAAAAGTCAGCAATGCGATTTCCCCGTGAGAGTGAGATGCCACGTATATACCAGCGTCGCTTTCCTGATTCCGGAGTGCGCACGCTGCATGCGCGTGCGTCGCAATGCAACTACGGCGAAAACGCGTCGAAATTAAATAATGTTGCACGCGCGCGGTGCTTCTCGGTAACTCAGCAATTTTGCTTGCAGCATGCGTGTGTTTAGTTCCAAAAAAGAGGTAGGAAAAGTTTGGTGACAATGTCACATCCGACACTGTAGCGTATTATAACGCTTTTCGTTTGTTTGTGGTAAACATTGTCCTACCATGACCTAACTAGGCTCAAAAGATTAGTCTCGTCGTGTACATCAAAACCATGTAATTAGTTTTTTATTTATCCACGTTTAGTGTTCCATGCACGAGGAGAAAGATTTGATGTGATAGGTGAAAGTGAAGTTTGGAGAGAGAATTTTGGGAAGTTTGGTGATTTGATGGGTAACTAAACACAAACACAGCCATTAGTTGAGGAAACGAGCTCATCTATCAGGTACGGTGACATCGCCGCTTAGAATAGCCACAGATAGGTAGACTATCAGGTGACATCACTGATCTACCTATTTGGTTCACCTCTAAGCACATTACTGAATCTTTCAAACTCACCAAGCCGATCTTTCAAACTCACTGAATCTTTCAAGCACATTACTGAATCTTTCAAACTCACTGAATCTTTCATCACTGATCTTTCAAGCTGCAGCAGATGGACTCGCCGCAGTTGTCGCAAGCAGCAAGACACAAAGCCATGAGAATGAGACCAAGCCATGTCTCTCTAACGAACGGCGCCGCGTGCGCCGCGACGCGCTCGGCGCCCTGGGGCACGTTCGCCGCCGCCTGCGCCACAGGCGGCGCGCTCGCCGGCCGTTGAGATCTGCTGCATGCTGCTGGCGTTGCACCAGCCCACGTGATCCAGGGAGGGATAGGCTTGCCTTCGCTGCACGCTGTGCTTCTCGCAACAACTCCTACTCCGCTGCGCACCGTGGCTAACCGGAGCGCCGCTGCTTTCCTTCGTCGTGGAAGCAGCCACGCGCCGGCGATGGGCGCCGCCTCGATCCTGCGTGACACGGCGCACACGGCGTGGAACACTGCGACGGGCGCCACGGCGTGCCCAGCGCCACGAACTGCAGTGGCCAGAACGCACAGCGCGCTCAGCAAACCCACCCCAACAACGCCATCGAGCGTGGCATCCGTAGCCGATGCGGCAGGCCGCCGCTCCTCGGCCTGGTCCTGGTCGACACGTGGTCCGCGGGCGAGCGAGCTCAACTGCTCGCGTTCATGAAGGGCATGGACACGAAGGACTGGGAGCGCCGAGCGATCGCCCACAGCTCCTGCAGGTGCGTGCCGGCAGGGTCGTTGACGACGACGACGCCGCGGCGGAGGGCCCGACCCCGAGGGGCCGGAGACGATCGAACCCCCGCACGCCGATGCAGGGTGGCCGGGCCGGGGGCCACTACCGGAGAAACAGACATTAGCACCGGTTGGGAAAGCCCTTTAGCACCGGGTTTCCCAACCGGTGCTACGTTTCTGAGGCTAAAGGGTGCGGATGTGAGTTATTCTTGTAGTGGGCGCAGCTGGCGGCGCGCGGCGTGGATGCAGAACAGCCTCCCGCGCACGATCCGAGCCACGTGCGTGCTGCATCCGACGGTTACAAAGGCACCTAGGGGTGGTCGGTATCTCAAATACAGTCCGCCCGGTCGGTATTTTAGATACCGCTTGCCGCGGGGAGCAGTACGTACAGTGTGCTCGGAATGATCCACGTCGTTAGTTTGCATCTCCAATTATTCCTGCTTGCTATTGCTAGCATCTCGATCGGCCGAGCAAGCGGCAGACGCCAACGCCATGGCCGGACAGACCACGGACTTCATTCATGCCGGCCCGACGGCGGAGGAAAAGTTCATATCGATGCTCGCTGTTGATTGCTAGGCTCGATCTACGCCTGCAGTAGTAGCTCGTTCATTTAACAAAGCTGAAACGCCAGCTCGGCTCGTTTAAATTTACTAGCTCGTTCATTTAACAAAACGAACCGAGACGAGCTAATCACTCACAAGCCGAGTGAACTGACGAGCTGCATTTATCAACACGTACACAGACGAAGACTGCTGGAGATTTATTATTAATGCATGAAATATTGAAATGGTATATATTCTTCCTTGCTAAAAATGGGTGTGTTTAGTTCCCGCGAAAATTTGGTAGAAAAGTCACATCGGATACTGTAGCTCACTGTAGCACTTTTTGTTTGTTTGTGGTAATCGTTGTCCTACCATGACCTGGGCCTGTTTGGCAGCACTCCACCTCCAAACAAACTGCTCCACTCCACCAACTCCATATTTTTGGTGCTCCACTCACTACGGGAAACCCCGTATATGCCGAGTGTCCAGCTCTTTGCCGAGTGTATTTTTTCGGACACTCGACAAACAAGCTCTTTGCCGAGTGTATTTTTTTCGACACTCGGCAAACAAAAAACACTCGGCAAAGAGCTTGTTTGCCGAGTGTCAATATAATACACTCGGCAAAGAAGCTCTTTGCCGAGTGTATTATCTTGACACTCGGCAAAGAAGTAAGTTTTTTTTCATTTTTGAACCGCAAGTGATTCAAATAATAAAATAGAAGAAATAAAAAAAAAATTGCATGTTGTTTGCCGAGTGTCAAAATAATTCACTCGGCAAAGAGCTCCTTTGCCGAGTGTATTATAGTTCACACTCGGCAAATAAGTAAGTTTTTTTCATTTTTGAACCGCAAGTGATTCAAATAATAAAATATAAGAAGTAAAAAAATTATATGCATATTGTTTGCCGAGTGTCGAAAAAAACACACTCAGCAAAGATTATGTTTGCCGAGTGTTTTTTATTTGACACTCGGTAAATATATCTATTACAGATGTGTTGAGTATTTTTTAAGACTATAAGAGGAAAAAATATTTTTTTACCGAGTCTTTGCCGAGTGCCAATAAAAATACACTCGGCAAAGATATGTTTGCCGAGTGTCAAATAAAAAACACTCGGCAAACACCTCTTTGCCGAGTGTATTTTTTCAGCACTTGGCAAAGACTCGACAAAAAATATTTTTTCTCTCTCTTCTAATTCTAAAACTTTTTCTACTCTCTACATACAACATGTAATACTCCACGTCAAATTTTGGTATTTTTTTGTATTTGTTTGCTATATTTAACTAATTAATTACATTTCAAGTAATTTTTTGAATGAAGCCAAATTTAAATTGCAAGTGGTTCAAATAATAGAATATAATGAGTATAAAAATGATATTCATGTTATTTAGCCCAGTTTAAGGCTTTACCCATGAGATGAAATCAAATTTTGACCATCTTGTTTAAGAAATATGACCACTAACGTGGATCCGAATGGTTTTTAAATTCTAAAAAAGTATATCATACGTAGAGTCTATGGTCAAAAATTGAGAACGTTTCGGATAAGTTGTCGCACGTGTTGCTTGTAAATCGAAGAATCTCCAGAGAAGTTTCAGAGAGTTGAGAAGTAGTCGTTAGGATTTGGAATCAAATCGATGGTCGAATTTGAATTTGACTTCAATTAATTTTTTATAGGTCATAGATTATATAAATAGTATCATACTAAAATTTGGTTATTTTTAAAATTTATTTGATACTTTTTTAATTTTTTTAAATATGCTGGAAAAATTGTTTGCCGTGTGGGTGCAGAAACAATCGGCAAAGATCTCTTTGCCGAGCGTTCTTGCATGACACTCGGCAAACAATACAGGTCAGCAATCCGGTGCTCATGAATACCGGTTGATAATTGGTTCACAACAACCCCACCGGATAAACTCTCTCTCTCCTCTCACACCGCACACGCCATCAGATAAGACACCCTCTCTCTCCCTTCTCTCTCACACGCACGCCATCTTCCTTCCCAGCCCCTCTCTCTCCCCTCTTCCAGCGGCGGCCCCTCGCTCTCTCCCAGCAGCAGCCCCGGCCAGGGTAGGTGCGGGCGCGACCCCGGCCATGGCGCAGCGGCGGCCACGGTAAGGGCAGCGACTTGCGGGCAGAGGTGCGGGCGGCGGCCCAGGCGGAGGTGCGGGATGCGGCCTCGGCGCGGGCGAGCGGCGGCCGGGCGGGATCTGCAGGGGGCGACGGCCAGGCGGGGTCTGCAGGGGGCGGCGGCGGGCGGGAGGGATCTGCAGGGGGGGCGGCCGCGGCGCGGGTGAGCAGCGGCCGAGCGGGATCTGCAGGGGGGCGGCGACCGGGCGGGCGGCGGCCGCGGCGCGGGCGAGCGGCGGTGTAACACCCTAAATTAGGCCTATTTAAAATTTTAGTAATTAATGTGCTTTTTATTAAAGCTCCCATGCTCAACATAGGGTAAATAAATAATTTTTGGCAAAATAAAATCAAATATAAGGTTAGAAACATTTTTGTTGCATCCATGCTGCTGCATTGTGTTTTGGTTGCTTGTGAATTAGATTGGAATTTAAATCCTCTTTAAATTCGAATTTGATTCGCATTGTTTGGAGCTCTAGAAAAGTTGTTTCGGCTCTGGTCCGCTTTTGCCCCCTCAACTCCTTCCCTCGGCTGAGGCTGCCCCTTCTTCTTTTCCTCTCCCGCCACGACCCAGTCTTCCCTCGGCCGTTTCTGGCCCAGCTCGGCCCACCCCGTCTCCCCCTCTCCTCTCCGCTCGCAGCCCAGCTTGCGGCCCGCTTCGCTCCGTCCCCCTGCCAGCCCAGCGCTCGGCCCAAACCGCGGCCCAGCCCAGCGGCAAAGCCGGCCCGCCGCAGCGCCCCGCCTCCAGCCGCTGACGCGCGGGACCCGCGTGTCAGGGCCGTCCCCGACCTCCCGACCGAGCCGGACTCTGGCTCGAGTCCGACCCGGGGCCCACAGGCGCGCACGCCGAGGTCCACCGGGGCCACCCGAGCTGCCCCTATAAATAGCAGCCGCCGCCGCCTCCCAACCCCCATCGAACCCTCGTCGCCGCCTTCGAGTTCGCGCCGCCACCGAGCTCGCCGTCGATCTCGCCGCCCACCGTTGTTCTGCCTCGGCCGGCTGCTCCAGGACCTTCGCGTGGAGGTAAGGGATCTCCCGAGCCCCTCCCCGTCCCTCCCCGTGCTCTGTAGCGCCGCCACCGCGTCGAGCCGCCGTCGCCGAGCGCCGCCGCCGCCATTGCTCGTCGTCCACCGCAACCGCCGCGCTGACGTCGACTTGGTCACCCTAGTCGCGTCCGCCGCGTCGCGCCGCACCCGTACCACCCAGCCGCGTCCAAAACCGAGCCGCGTAGCGCAAACGCCGCTCCCCGCCGGCGATGCTCCGCCGCGGCCACCCCAGCGCCGCCGCTCGTCGCGCCGCCGCCGACAACCCCTCCCCAGATCCAATCTGAGCCGCCCGCGTTAGATCCAACGACTCAGATCGAGTCACCCCCCGGGTCAAAGTTGACCGTAACGGTCAACCCGAGTCAGCCGCGGCCGTTTTGCTAAAGAACCCCTGTCTTTTTTCCAAATCAACCCGCGGTCCTGCATAGTTCAAAAGTAATTAGATTTAGGTCCTGATTTTTGCAGAAAACCCCCTGTCTTATTTAAAAATAGCGCCCGAGGTCCTGCTTAAGTAATTGTACATGTAAACCCTGCTGTTTTTATTTGAAATTACATTTAGGTCCCTGGTTTTTTGCAAATAAGCCCCTGGAACTTTTAAAACTTGCCAGCAAGTCCCTAAACCTTAGAAAAGCCATATCTTTCTCGTTTTAGCTCCATTTGAGTGAGTTTCGCGCTCACGTGTTCGTAGCGAAGCCTAGATTAGTTTCTAAGTCTTCTTTTGTTCTGTTTTACTATTTGGTGTACTGTTCTAATAGAATAATATTGTTTGCATGTACTGGCTTGTGTGGATGCTTGTGTGTTGCTTCGTGAGTCCAGTCGGTGAGCCGTACGTGTTTGAGTTCGAGGGTTACGAGGAGCAGGAGCAGCAGCAGCAACAGCAATTTGAGGAAGGCAAGTATAGCACGGACAATCCTTGCTACCTAAATACACCTTTACATTATTTACTGCATATGCATGTGTCTAAATTGTTCCTATTAAGGTTGTACCTAGCTCTGTTTAACCTGTACCTTGAATATCCTGGGTTTATGCATTTGGGTAGATCCTTGCTAGGCACAGCTACTATCACTATTATGCAAATGTTAACTTTGACATAATGGTTCACTCCAACTTGATGATTAAAACTTGCTTTTTAGCAACATGGATCAGGGAACTAGGGCGTAAGCTTCGTGTGCCTGGCCCTAGTGTCTCTCCGTAAGGACCGGTTCTTAAAGCGGCCACCCAGGAGCCAGTCGCCACCGCTGGAACTATAATGACTCTGGTCTTGGACAAGTAACATGTACGGCTCTAGCTTGACAGTAGTTACCGACAGGCCGACGGCGTTATGGGAAGCATGGGTGAGAGTATGGCTTGATCCACCGAGGACGGGGTATCCGTCGACTATGTCCCCGTGAGGCACAGTCCCGAGTTGGGAGTCACCGTATGACGGGGGCTCCACACGTTGCTCTATTTATTTTGTTGTTGATATTCTTTGCCGCGCTTGGACGCCATTGACCCCCTCGTGTCGTTACATGAACGTTAGTCAATCTCGGTGCCTTGGGTCATGCTGCCTAGGTTATACCATAACGGCTACTGTTTCGTTAGGGTGTCTTGTGAAAAGCCTCGTAGCGTCCCTATGCGGTCACACCTCGGAAGTGTGATTTGTGAGGTCTGATCCACCTCCGCGTGGTTGGGTGCAAAGTTCCTTTGAACTTTTACGCGACTGGTGGGTAAAGGGCGAAACCTCTGCAGAGTGTATAATCTATCATGATAGCCTTGCTCAGGGTCACGAGCGGCCTGGATCCTTTATGATTAGAAGATGTTGTTATTTGTTATCGTTTAATGTTCACTTCTACTATATTAATTGGGTTACAATTGGGATTCATGTAAATGTAGTGATTATGATGATGTTAAAATGAAACAACTAAAATTGCTAATGCAGTACAGCCGTGTCAAGCCTTTCTTTTAAGCCTTCATTATCCGTGTTGTACTTGCTAAGTAAGACATTTACTTACACTTGCTATTCAACAAAAACCCGGATGGGTAATAGATGGATTAGATGGTACTGCTGCTGTTGAATTTCCTGAGGATATGTCGTTCTACTAGCTGTGCTCAACCAGTCGGTGTCCCCGTGGGTTATCGGCTTCGTTTTCGTTTAGAGAGAATTAATAATGAGACTTCCGCTGTTTTATTCATTTATTTGAGTCAAACTCTGATGTAAAACCATTTATTTTATTCGAGCACTGTATTCTGTTATCATTTTTGTTCGCTATATGTGTAATGACTTCCTGGGAACACATATGGCCGCATTTCGGGTTTCTGTGTAAATCCGGGTGCGACAGATTGGTATCAGAACCGTGCTGACTGTAGGATCGCAGCCTAGTTAGAATGGTCGGTTAGATTTTGCTTTATCCTTGCTCTCTCTATTCTACTTAGATTTGTGTTGGGTTTTTCTTTAAAATGGTGCTGTGTTTTCTCTCCCCTCTGTCTATTGCAAAGATTCTTAGGCATTCTTTTCTCTCTGCTTCCTCCTTCTTTCCAGCAGTAGATGGCTCGCACGAAGTTGACCGCACGCAAGACAACCTGTGGCTACCTTCCGCCACGCGTCCCTGAGGAGGCATTAGGCGCTGGATACCAGGACGCCTACCGTGTGTGGAGGGACAGGCGTGAGGAGGCATTCATGTTGCAGCAGCAGGAGCTCGAGAGGCAGTAGCTGGAGGAGCCTCAGGAGGAGGCGCCTCAGCAGGAGGAGCCCGCGGAGGAGGAAGAGCCCGCTGAAGAGGAAGAGCCCGAGGAGAGGGAGCTCTCCGACCCCGACGAGGAGTCTTCACCATCAGAGGGTGGAGCGGCTGCCGGAGACCCTGATGATGATGGTGGTGGGGATGACGACTCTGAGCCTTCAGACGAGGGGGAGGAGTCAGACGAAGACCCAGATGAGGAGGGGGAGCCTCCAGTGCCTGCAGTACGGCCAGCGCCAGATGTTTTGGAGCCACCCAGGTGGACCGTGTACGACTACGTCCGGGATGGAGGCGACAACTACTACCACCGGCGCCTCATGGGGATGCTGCATGCCCGCTATGGTTTACAAAACGTAGCCACAGAGTACCACAGTGAGATGTGGACGCACCCCCGCTTCCCGACCTTCTAGAGGACGGTGCTGCACGTCCGTAGGCCGGATCACCAAGTGAGAGCTCCTAGGATTGAGACGATGCACTTCGCTCTCAGTGACAGAGACTCCCAGCAGGCAGGAATACTAGACGCGGCCCGTCAAGCTTACTACACCTACCGTGACAGGCTCTGGCATCAAGTGCACAATGGTCCAGACAGGTATCACCCCCGCAGGAGGAGCGGACAGACAGCTTGCACCATAGCCTCCACAGCTGGCATCGGCGACCCCCAGTTCGTTTCAGCTGTTGGAATGGTGGCTACTCTCAACACCGACCTGGATGCTTCTTCTGATGAGAACTAGAGGCTGAGGCAGCAGTTGCACGAGTTGCAGGCCAGAGTGCTGCTACTAGAGGAGCAGCTGGGAGCTCCCGCACCGCGCAGTCCAGACTACCGTGCAGAGTCCCCGCCGTGCAAGAGGCCACGCTTCGGTTCCACCGCCGCCAGCACCACCATCGTCGACCCTTAGGGAGCTACCATGAGTCTGTAATAGGGAATCGATTAGTCCACGCTTTTTCGGTTGAGTCTAAGCTTAGTGTGTCGAGTCCAGTGTGAAACTTTGCTTTTAGGTGCTTGGTTGGTTTGTTATTATGGTTATGACTGATTTGGATTTTTTGTAATGAGTGTGATGAGCGTAGACGCAAATCTACCACCATCTAGAGATTGGAATAAGGTTTAAGGAATATTAATGAATAAATAGTTGGGTTATCTATCTCCTTTGCACTTCCTCTGTCTTACTCTCTATGTCTCTGAATCATATCCCTCCAAGTACTGCTATCTTCTTATGCACCATCTGCAAGCATGGATTATCTATTACCGATTGACAGGAATACTGATGGGGGATATCTGGCTATGGTAGATGGTTAACACCAGAGGCAACCCCGGTGGCAGTGGAAGCAACCCGCCACCTCTCACCATGGAGCAGATGATGCAGATGCAACTCCAGCTGACACAGCAGATGGCGCAAACCATAGCACTGATGCAGCAGAATCAGCAGAACCCGCCTCAACAGCACCACGTGCAGCCCAGAGATAAAAGGGGTGAGTTTATGAAGGGACGCCCTCCTACCTTCAACAAGTCTAGTGACCCAATGCAGGCAGAGGACTGGCTCAAGGCAGTGGAAAGGCAGCTGGACATTGCACAGTGCAATGACAGGGAGAAGGTGTTATATGGAAGTGGACAGCTCCAGGGAGCAGCTTTGGATTGGTGGGATGCGTACCAGTATGCTCACCCCAATCGTGATCAGATCACTTGGCAGGAGTTCCGCGACAGCTTCCACTCTCACCACGTGCCGGAAGCGCTAATGACCTTGAAGAAGAAGGAGTTCCTGGCATTGAAGCAGGAAGGTATGAGTGTCACCGCTTATCGTGACAAGTTCATTGAGTTGGCCCGTTATGCTCCAGAGGACGTGAACACTGATAGGAAGAAGCAGACCTGATTCCGAGATGGCCTGCATGATGCACTCCAGTACCAGCTCCTGTGCTCCAAGTTCGCCACCTTTCAAGAACTGGTGGATAGCGCACTACTGCTGGAGCACAAGCGCCGTGAGATGGAGGAAAAGAAGAGGAAGCTTCAAGGCCCACCGTCAGGAAGCAATGTTCGCCCCCGCTTCAATCCTCAGCAAGGGAACCGGCAGATGGTGACTCCACAGCGCTTTCAGGGACAGTCCGGTTCGATGAACCGCAACCAGTATCAGCAACGTCCCAGTACCAGCAGCGTCCCCAGTACCTCCCAGCACCACCTCAGCAGCGTCTTCAGAACCAGCCACAGAATGGTCCTGTCCAATGCCCCAACCCGACCAACAATGCACCTACGGCTCCGAGGTGTTTTGGTTGTGGTGAGCTGGGACACTATGCCAGCGCTTGTCCTCGCAAGGCTCAGAACGCTGTTGGTCAGAACAACAATCAGAGGGTTGGGCAACCGCAGAACCAGAATGGGAATCAGCAGCAGAACCCAGCAAGAGGCAAGGTCAACCACATGGGTGTGGAAACCGCAGAAGGAGCAACGGATGTCGTTGTGGGTACGTTCCCTGTCAACTCGACTCTCGCAACTGTTTTGTTTGATATTGGAGCTTCGCATGCTTTCATATCTGCTGCTTTTGTGAAAAAGAACATGATGATCTTGCAACCTATGGGGAACCCCATGATAGTTAGTTCACCCGAGGGAGAACAGCGTGCCACTTTACGTTGCCCCTGTATCACCATCACAATAAGGAGGGTAGACTTTGTGGCGAACCCAATAGTCCTAGAAACCCTTGGGTTTGACTTGATTCTGGGTATGAGCTGGTTAGACAGATATGATGGGGTGATTCAATGTTCCAAAAGAGCAGTGCAGCTGACAGCAAAGACTGGTGAGAAAGTGGAGTATCAAGCAGCTAGTCCCTTGGAGCACAACCAGATCTACCAAGCCGAGGGTGTAGCACTGGAAGACATCAGAGTGGTGTGCGATTTCCCAGATGTGTTTCCAGATGAGTTACCAGGTATGCCCCCAGACCGCGAAGTTGAATTTGTTATTGATCTTAAGCCTGGTACTGCACCTATAGCTAAGAGGCCATATAGAATGGGAGTAAAAGAACTAGAGAAACTTAAGGAGGAATTAAGGGCGTTGTTAGCAAAATGGTATATTCGTCCTAGTTCTTCCCCTTAGGGAGCACCGGTTTTGTTTGTGGATAAGAAAGATGGACCCAGAGAATGTGTGTGGATTATCGAGCTTTGAATGAAGTGACCATCAAGAACAAGTATCCGCTGCCGAGGATTGATGATCTCTTCGACCAGTTGAAAGGAGCATGTGTGTTCTCTAAGATCGATCTCCGATCCGGTTACCATCAGATGAGGATACGAGTGACTGACATCCCCAAAACAGCCTTCACAACCCGATATGGTCTATATGAGTTCACTGTCATGTCTTTTGGTTTGACAAATGCACCGGCATACTTCATGTATTTGATGAACAGTGTGTTCATGGACTATCTTGACAAATTCGTGGTGGTGTTCATTGACGATATTCTGGTTTCTCCAAGAATGAGGAAGAGCATGAAGAACATCTGAGGTTGGTGATGCAGAGACTTCGTGAGCATCAGTTGTATGCCAAGCTGAGCAAGTGTGAATTCTGGTTGAAGAAAGTAGCATTATTGGGTCACGTGTTGTCCAATGGTGGAGTGGAAGTTGATCCGAAGAAGGTTAGTGATGTGTTGAGTTGGAATCCGCCTAAGGATGTGAGTGAAATCAGAAGCTTCCTTGGAATGGATGGATATTATCGGAGGTTCATTGAAGGATTTTCAAAGATTGCTAAACCCATGACGGCACTATTGAAGAAAAATGCTAAGTTTGTCTGGACAGGTGAGTGTCAGGCTAGCTTTGAGGAATTGAAGAAGAGGTTGACAACGGCACCTGTGCTAGTGTTGCTGGATATAACCAAGAGTTTCTCTATCTACTGTGATAAATCTCGTCAAGGCTTGGGATGTGTGCTTATGCAGGAGGGCAGAGTAGTAGCTTATGCATCGAGGCAGTTGAGGAAACATGAGCAGAACTACCTGACACACGATCTGGAGTTAGCAGCTGTGGTGCATGCTCTGAAGATTTGGAGGCATTACTTGATTGGTCATAAGTGTGATATTTACACTGACCACAAGAGTCTCAAGTATGTGTTCACACAGTCAGATCTGAATATGAGGCAACATCATTGGTTAGAGTTGATCAAGGACTACGACCTGGAGATTCATTATCATCCAGGGAAGGCCAACCTGGTGGCAGATGCTCTGAGTAGAAGGAGTTACGTGAATAAGATCACGGGACATTACTTACTGGAGGAACTCAGTTCAGAGTTTGAGAGGATGAGTCTGGGATTTGTGACCAGCATCACCGAGACGGCAGTAGAACCGACCTTGGAACAAGAGATCCGAAAAGGACAGCTCGCAGATGAGAAGATCAAGGAGATCATGGAACTAGTGGCATTAGGAAAAGCCCCTGGTTTTCGAGTGGATGACCAAGGGATATTGTGGTATGAGAAGAGGATCTGTGTACCAGATATAGTGCAGATCAGGGATGCAATTCTCAGGGAAGCCCATGAATCGGCGTATTCGATACACCCGGGTAGTACCAAGATGTACCAAGATATCAAAGAGAGATTTTGGTGGTACGGATTGAAGAGAGATGTGGCCACATACGTAGCCCTGTGTGACACGTGCCAGAGAGTCAAAGCTGAGCACCAGAGACCTGTAGGTTTGCTCCAACCCCTGAAGGTATCTGAATGGAAGTGGGAAGAAGTCGGTATGGATTTCATCACTGGCTTACCTCGCACTCAGAGGGGATTTAACTCAATCTGGGTAATCGTGGATCGTTTGACCAAGGTGGCGCATTTCCTTCCAGTAAAGATCACCTACACGGGAGCCAGACTAGCGGAGTTGTATATGGAGAGGATTGTGTGTTTGCATGGGGTACCGAAAAGAATAGTGTCAGATCGAGGTACCCAGTTCACCTCACACTTTTGGCGACAACTGCATGAGTCTATGGACACTAAGCTACAGTTCAATTCTGCTTACCATCCGCAGACAGATGGGCAGACAGAACGGACAAATCAGATATTGGAGGATATGTTGAGAGCATGTGCTCTACAATATGGTGCCAGTTGGGACAGGAGTTTACCGTACGCGGAATTCTCGTACAACAACAGCTATCAGAAGAGTTTGCAGATGGCACCATTCGAGGCTCTGTATGGCAGAAAGTGTAGGACACCACTATTCTGAAATCAGACGGGAGAAAGTCAGGTATTTGGACCTGAGATACTAAGAGAGGCAGAGCGACAAGTGCAGATGACCAGACAAAATTTGAAAGTGGCACAGTCTAGACAGAAAAGCTATGCAGATGTCAGACGAAGAGACCTTTACTTTGAGGTCGATGACTTTGTGTACCTCAAGGTGTCACCTATGAGAGGAGTAAGGAGATTCAACGTTAAAGGTAAGTTAGCGTCTCGCTACATCGGACCGTTCAAGGTACTGGAACAGAAGGGTGAGGTAGCTTATCAGCTAGAGTTACCTGAGCAGTTGGCAGGAGTGCATGATGTGTTCCATGTGTCTCAGTTGAAAAAGTGCTTGCGAGTACCTGAGGAACAGATTCCGATTGATGAGCTGAATGTGGAGGAAGATCTTACCTATAATGAGCATCCTGTCAAGATTTTGGAGGAGTCAGAAAGAGTCACCAGAAATAAAGTGATCCGAATGTGCAAGGTTCAGTGGAGCCGCCATTCAATGGAAGAAGCAACTTGGGAAAAGGAAGAAGACCTCAGGGCTGAATATCCACAGTTGTTCCCATCCACATCTGAATCTCGAGGGCGAGATTCATCTTAAGGGGGGTAGGTTTGTAACACCCTAAATTAGGCCTATTTAAAATTATAGTAATTAATGTGCTTTTTATTAAAGTTCACATGCTCAACATAGGGTAAATAAATAATTTTTGGTAAAATAAAATCAAATATAAGGTTAGAAACATTTTTGTTGCATCCATACTGCTGCATTGTGTTTTGGTTGCTTGTGAATTAGATTGGAATTTAAATCCTCTTTAAATTCGAATTTGATTCGCATTGTTTGGAGCTCTAGAAAAGTTGTTTCGGCTCTGGTCCGCTTGTGCCCCCTCAACTCCTTCCGTCGGCTGAGGCTGCCCCTTCTTCTTTTCCTCTCCCGCCACTGCCCAGTCTTCCCTCGGCCGTTTCTGGCCCAGCTCGGCCCACCCCGTCTCCCCCTCTCCTCTCCGCTCACAGCCCAGCTTGCGGCCCGCTTCGCTCCGTCCCCCTGCCAGCCCAGCGCTCGGCCCAAACCGCGGCCCAGCCCAGCGGCGAAGCCGGCCCGCCGCAGCGCCCCGCCTCCAGCCGCTGACACGCGGGACCCGCGTGTCAGGGCCGTCCCCGACCTCCCGACCGAGCCGGACTCTGGCTTGAGTCCGACCCGGGGCCCACAGGCGCGCACACCGAGGTCCACCGGGGCCACCCGAGCTGCCCCTATGAATAGCAGCCGCCGCCGCCTCCCAACCCCCATCGAACCCTCGCTGCCGCCTTCGAGTTCGCGCCGCCACCGAGCTCGCCGTCGATCTCGCTGCCCACCGTCGTTCTGCCTCGGCCGGCTGCTCCAGGACCTCCGCGTGGAGGTAAGGGATCTCCCGAGCCCTCCCCGTCCTTCCCCGTGCTCTGTAGCGCCGCCACCGCGTCGAGCCGCCGTCGCCGAGCGCTGCCGCCGCCATTGCTCGTCGTCCGCCGCAACCGCCGCGCCGACGTCGACTTGGTCACCCTAGTCGCGTCCGCCGCGTCGCGCCGCACCCGTACCACCCAGCCGCGTCCAAAACCGAGCCGCGTAGCGCAAACGCCGCTCCTCGCCGGCGATGCTCCGCCGCGGCCACCCCAGTGCCGCCGCTCGTCGCGCCACCGCCGACAACCCCTCCCCAGATCCAATCTGAGCCGCCCGCGTTAGATCCAACGGCTCAGATCGAGTCAGCCCCCGGGTCAAAGTTGACCGTAACGGTCAACCCGAGTCAGCCGCGGCCGTTTTGCTAAAGATCCCCTGCCTTTCTTCCAAATCAACCCGCGGTCCTGCATAGTTCAAAAGTAATTAGATTTAGGTCCTGATTTTTGCAGAAAACCCTTTGTCTTATTTAAAAATAGCGTCCGAGGTCCTCCTTAAGTAATTGTACATGTAAACCCTGCTGTTTTTATTTGAAATTACATTTCGGTCCCTGGTTTTTCGCAAATAAGCCCCTAGAACTTTTAAAACTTGCCAGCAAATCCCTAAACCTTAGAAAAGCCATATCTTTCTCGTTTTAGCTCCAATTTGAGTGATTTTCGCGCTCACGTGTTCGTAGCGAAGCGTAGATTAGTTTCTAAGCCTTCTTTTGTTCTGTTTTTACAGTTTGGTGTACTGTTCTAATAGAATAATATTGTTTGCATGTACTGGCTTGTGTGGATGCTTGTGTGTTGCTTCGTGAGTCCAGTCGGTGAGCCGTACGTGTTTGAGTTCGAGGGTTATGAGGAGCAGGACCAGCAGCAGCAATTTGAGGAAGGCAATTATAGCACGGATAATCCTTGGTACCTAAACACACCTTTACATTATTTACTGCATATGCATGTGTCTAAATTGTTCCTATTAAGGTTGTACCTAGCTCTGTTTAACCTGTACCTTGAATATCCTGGGTTTATGCATTTGGGTAGATCCTTGCTAGGTGCAGCTACTGTCACTATTATGCAAATGTTAACTTTGACATAATGGTTCACTCCAATTTGATGATTAAAACTTGCTTTTTAGCAACATGGATCAGGGAACTAGGGCGTAAGCTTCGTGCCTGGCCCTAGTGTCTCTCCGTAAGGACCGGTTCTTAAAGCGGCCACCCAGGAGCCAGTCGCCACCGCTGGAACTATAATGACTCTGGTCTTGGACAAGTAACATGTACGGCTCTAGCTTGACAGTAGTTACCGACGGGCCGACGGCGTTATGGGAAGCATGGGTGAGAGTATGGCTTGATCCACCGAGGACGGGGTATCCGTCGGCTATGTCCCCGTGAGGCACAGTCCCGTGTTGGGAGTCACCGTATGGCGGGGGCTCCACACGTTGCGTTATTTATTTTGTTGTTGATATTCTTTGCCGCGCTTGGACGCCATTGACCCCCTCGTGTCGTTACATGAGCGTTAGTCAATCTCGGTGCCTTGGGTCATGCTGCCTAGGTTGTACCATAACGGCTACTGTTTCGTTAGGGTGTCTTGTGAAAAGCCTCGTAGCGTCCCTATGCGGTCACACCTCGGAAGTGTGATTTGTGAGGTCTGATCCACCTCCGCGTGGTTGGGTGCAAAGTTCCTTTGAACTTTTACGCGACTGGTGGGTAAAGGGCGAAACCTCTGCAGAGTGTATAATCTATCATGATAGCCTTGCTCAGGGTCACGAGTGGCCTGGATCCTTTATGATTAGAAGATGCTGTTATTTGTTATCGTTTAATGTTCACTTCTACTATATTAATTGGGTTACAATTGGGATTCATGTAAATGTAGTGATTATGATGATGTTAAAATGAAACAACTAAAATTGCTAATGCAGTACAGCCGTGTCAAGCCTTTCTTTTAAGCCTTCATTATCCGTGTTGTACTTGCTAAGTAAGACATTTACTTACACTTGATATTCAACAAAAACCCGGATGGGTAATAGATGGATTAGATGGTACTGCTGCTGTTGAATTTCCTGAGGATCTGTCGTTCTACTAGCTGTGCTCAACCAGTCGGTGTCCCCGTGGGTTATCGACTTCGTTTTCGTTTAGAGAGAATTAATAATGAGACTTCCGCTGTTTTATTCATTTATTTGAGTCAAACTCTGATGTAAAACCATTTATTTTATTCGAGCACTGTATTCTGTTATCATATTTGTTCGCTATATGTGTAATGACTTCATGGGAACACATATGGCCGCATTTCGAGTTTCTGTGTAAATCCGGGTGCGACAGGCGGCCGGGCGGGATTTGCAGGGGGGCGGCGGCCAGCGTGCCCGGCGGCCGGGCGGGGTGCAGCCTCAGCGCGGCCGTGGCCCGACCGGGTGGGGAGGCGGGGCCTGCAGCGGCATGGCGACGGCCGGCGGCGGACGGGCGGGGCCTATAGGGGTGGCGGGCCAGCGTGGACGGCGGCCTGGCGGCGACCGGGCGGGGCCTGCAGCGGCTGGTGGCGGATTGGCGGCGGTCGGCGGCGGCTTGCGGCGACCCGGCGGGGTGCTGCCGGGCGGATGTTTTTTTTTATTATTTCCAACTATTGTTCGCCAAGTGCCAACCGTGTCACTTGGCAAACTGTCAGTCTTTCCAAAAATGCTTGCCGAGTGTTGTTTTGGGCACTCGGTCAACCCTTTACCGACACCTCCTTTCCCGAGTGCCGTTTGCCGAATGTTACACTCGGCAAACCTTTTACCAAGTGTTTTTAGGCTTTCGCCGAGTATTTTAGACACTCAGCAAATTCGTGGTTTCCCATGTCCATCAACTCTAGAAAAATATGGAGCTGATATAGGTGTTTGGCTAATTGCGGTGCTCTGGCTCCAGAAACCTTGTATCTACTTGTGAATAGTCTATTTACCCTGTGCAAATGGACCCACATGTCATTCTCTCCCCCTTTCTCCCCTCATCTCTCTCGTTGGTCGTTGCCCCTCTCTCTTCCTCTGCTTGCTCTCGCAGTCTGCGCAGGGGAGCAGACGGCATGACGGCGGGGCCACGGCGTTGGGCAGTGGCGGCAGGTCATGCAGCTGCGGCCGCTGACTGCTGACGCGCAGGATCGGCCACAGCTGCCGTATAGCCCAGCGCCCACGAGGCCAACAGCACGGATTACCTCGCTGCAGATTTGCACAAGAAATTTTCAAATTATTTAGCCAAAGGAACTCAATCCATTGCGGCATCATGCTCCTACGACAAGCATCTGTAGCAATTGGAGCTGAATACAGACAAGAAGGTGAGCGCGCTAGACCACATTCGCTGGGGCGCACGCCGCTGCCCGGGCGCCCAGCGCGGAGGAGGATGCGGACAGCCTGTGGAGCTCGATGAGGAAGAACACATGCTGGGCGCCGCTCCCGTGGCCGTGGACCTTGTCCGTGCGGCAACCCCGCGGCTGGCGGCGTCCCTGTTGCCGCAGAGCTAGATCGACCATGTTTCGCCCTTGCGACCCGCGGCTACTCCGAACTGCTCCATGCGGCGCCCCGGTGGACGGGGACATCCGCGCGTCGAGGACGGCGAGGGCAGAGTGGTCCGGCGAGGGCGGCGCAATCCGGCGAGGGCGGCGTGGTTCGTTAGGGGCGGCGGGATCCGGTGAGAGTCTTCTGTTTTTCTTTTCCTCACGAACGGCTGCAGAGTGCGTAACCGATGCCACGGTGGTAATTAGCTCACAACTCCATGAGAAGGTTTGAAACTGAAGTTTTTGGAGCACCCCCCGAGGTACTCCATCAAAAAAGTGGATCTGAGGAGAGAGATTAGTTCATCTCGTCGTGTACATCAAAACTATGTAATTAGTTTTTTATTTACCCACATTTAGTGCTACATATGTATGAGGAGGGAGATTTGATGTGATTTAATATCTATACTATAAAGATCCAAAACTTTCGAGACCGACGGGCCCACAGATGAGCCACAATATAATTTTTTTTAACCCACGGTTTTCGTAGGACTCTTTAGTCACATTTTTTAAAAATAATAAAACGTTACGACTCATCACGGTTTAAACGGTCGCACTTTATAAATTAAACGATGGTAGTATATTTTCTATTAAACGTGCGTGTCGCACGTGAGTCCTTGCTGATGATAGGTGAATAGTAAAAATTGGGGAGAGAAATTTTGGAACTAAACACAAACACAGCCAATGCTGATTATTCCGGACGGATGACATCTGGAACTTGTATAGATCAATATTTTGTGGGACTTGGATTCAATATTTTTGATAACGTAGTTTATGGGTTTAACCAAATTGGAGGACAAGATTCCAAGGACGTCGGGAAATCCGAATATGGGTCTTTTTTTGAACAAAAGAAAAACAAATCCGAAGATGGAACCTATTATACTCGTACATAGGCCGAAAGCAGCCCAAGATCCCCCCAGCAGCGCGGTCCAATCCGCAACGCCGCCGGCCTGGTTTATCCGATCCAGCCCGAGATCAAACTGGGCCGTGGCCCAGAACACCGCCATCCCTCCTCTCTGTCTCTCCTATCACTGGCGTGTGGGGCCTCGGCCTTGTTCCGCTAGCGCATCCCCGCCGTCCGCCTGCTCATCGATGGTCAGGGCGCGTCCCGGTCCCGAGCGCGAATGCTGAGGCCCACCGGGCAGCCGCTCACCAGCCAATTTGCTTTGCAAACCTAGCCCTCTTCGTCCTCTTCGCCGCCGCCGTCGAGAGAGAGAGAGAGAGAGAGAGAGAGGGGAGCCTGGGTCGCCAGGCCGCCGCCGCCGCCGGTGAGGAGGAGCACCGGGTCTTCACCAAGTCGCCGCCGCCGAGGAGGAGAAGCTGCGTCGCACCCGCCGACGCTTCCCCTTCCTCGTCGCCTTCAAGGTGAGTCAAATCCCTCCGGTCGCGGCCGCACCCCCCTCCTCCTCCCCCTCCCCCCATCGTGGGAGCACGTACGCACCGCACCGCACGGGTCCGTCGCGTGGTGTCGCTGGACCTCACGCGCACGCACGCCCAAGTCTTGCCCCCGCGCTGTTTGTTTCTCTGGACTCTGATTGCGCGCTGTTTGTTTCTCTGGATTCTGATTGCGCGCTGTTTCTCTGGATACGTAGATTTCATAATGCTTTAGATTTTTATTATGTGTATGAGTCCATCATCTAAATTCTTATCCCCCGCTATTCCAAGTTTTGGATTGATTCATCGGTAGGGTTGTGGTGTATTGTACAACTAGATCTGGATTATGGTTTGATTTGTGTCACATTTACTCGATCTGTGTTCGTGATTATGTTTTGGGTTCTACTGAGATTTATTTGAGGATCTTAGTATACTAGGTTTTGCTTTGGGAAGAGATTTATCCCTCCAATTGCATCCCCTGCAGACTATAGGGTTACTGTTGTTTAGCATTTTGGGGGGAGGGGAGGGTGCGTGCAGAACTAGTGCTGTGCAATTGGCATGGTTGTCTAGCTATTGGTGGCGTGCTCCTTGTGTTTGTTCAAATGCTAGTGAAGGAATTGGTACGGAGTAGTCTGTGTTATCGTGAGTACTCTATTTTGGAGCTAGCTTGTCCAGCTATTGATTTGTTAACATCAACTAAGAAGATTGCATGATGAATAGATGGAAAACTCTAGCTGGCTGGCTATATGATGTATGCAACATTAAGGTGCTACACACCTGTGCTATATTACTGACTATAAAATAATATGTTAATTTGTTGATCTTTTTAATAGTGTTGTTCTATTAATCTGTTGTTATATCAGGTATAGTAATTGCCATTAGTTATGCCAATTTGTAGAATGTAGCTTATTTTGACCTTTCCCCATATACTAAATTGGTCACATAATATTAGTTACCAATTTTTTTCTTCACTGATTGCTCTAGTGCAATGAAATATATAAATAGCTACTATAGTCACGGACAGTACTCAAACTTCTAGCTTGAGTTTGTCTTCTGTTTATATCTTGACCATGGTTGCTCATTTTCTAGCTCATTGTATGTGTAGTTAAGTCAAAATTTTGACCTTCGCCTTCACATATTCATTTTGGATTTTACTATAGTCACATGGTGACCACAATCAAGATATATGTTTCTGACCTTTAGGTTTTGCTCTGTAATTTATATGTTCTACCATTTGCCTATTGTCATGCTTACGTGATGGTTCTTTTAGATGCACTTGTTATTAGTATATTGTGCATGACCGTGACATCTGCAAACCTGCGTTGGTGTTTTTGCCCATTAGGTTCAAATTACATGAGTTCGATTGGCCAAGACTTTAGTAGTAACTTTATCTGTGTTGTCTTTCTATACAATTGATGTAGTTGTTAATGTCCTTAGTATTTTATTCTGAATTAAGTGTCATGTTAGTCATTGACAATACAAAAATCTATAGTTCACAGTGCTTGTTGAACCGTCAATTTCATCTTTTATACATGTAAATGACATCTGTTCATCTTCTATTTGCATTTTCCGGGTTTTAGTATGTCCCAAGATATCTGTTATCTGATTGACTATAGAAAATATTTGTTTATCTTGTCTTTATTTATTTATTTTATTTTCTATTTGTATTTTCTGGTTTTAATACGTCCCAAGTTATTTGTTATTTAATTGACTATAGAGAACATTTGTTTATACTAGTAGTTCCTTTCTAGAGAAATGGTCTAGTGCTTAAGTCTTCTACTTGATTCTACTAGTATGCATTAAGATTCATTATTATACTTTGTGACAGTGCAAAACTTGCTAAGTGACAGCGCAAAACTTGCTAAATGACAGTGCTAGTTGTACTATCATTTTAATAAAATTTACATGTAATTAGCATATGTTCATTTACATTTGTATTTTTCAGGTTTCAATAGGACCCCCACTTTATCTTACTGATTGTTTCTTTCAATCTTAATTTTTAATTATTATGTGTATATGTATTTAAGGTGTATTTAATCTTCTCTTCCAGTTATCTTTATAGTCTTAGCTCTGCTTTCTTGATTATGTACTTGAAATATGTATATGATTGTTCTGTAGTTTTTCATTTGATATAAGGCATTGCCGTGCAAGTGAAGACATCTTTATATTTGAATCCTTGATATTGCCTTTTAATTAGTTTATCTTTTTTAGATGACTTGAATAGTTTCTATGGATCTTTTGAGTACCAGATAGTGAATGGTTGAAACAATCTTAGGAAACCTTCTGATCCTGTGCTTGCCCTGTGAACAAGAAGGCAATTCTTTTATGATGAAACTAAATGTCTCAGTTTCGATATTGCTTCTTGAAATTCTGTTGTTTCAGAGTTCTGTTGGTCTTTTGAACCGGTTTAAGCATTTATGCAAAAGTTTAGAGTCAACTCATCTACATATCATGTTGATATGAATATTGCAGAAGCCTTTGAAGATTAGCTATACATCTGAAATTACCGTCAGATTTACTTGTGACCACAACTGTATGGTTTCCTGAGGCTTAACCATCAATATATTATATGCATTTTATATGTTTTACCATGTACTCCGTATCTGTTATGTTAGGTAGCCCTGCTCCTAGTGATGGTTCCGCTATATAATTCAAGTTACAAACCCTCAAGTTATCACATTTTATTTGGGTGCCTATTAGTGATTTTGATTATACTCGTACAGTCCTGTTATCTTAGTCCCAGTGAAGATCTCAAGACCTGTTAGTAGGAAGTGTCATTTGACATATTTAATAGCAGCTGCTTCTCTCGGTTCTAGGTGTCTGGTATGGAGATGTTTAGTTCAGCTGCAGTGTATGATTTACATCGGGTCTCTTAATTGAATTTATCTGATTGCGCTGTTTGTTTCTCTGGACTCTGATTGCGCGCTGTTTGTTTCTCTGGATTCTGATTGCGCGCTGTTTCTCTGGATACGTAAATTTCATAATGCTTTAGATTTTTATTATGTGTATGAGCCCATCATCTAAATTCTTATCCCCCGCTATTCCAAGTTTTGGATTAAGTCCGCCTAAATTTATAAAGCCAAGACTGAAGAAACGAATTGATTACAGTCTATTGTCTAGTGCCTGTCTAGTAGCATGATAGATAAATTTAAACTAATTAGCATGCACATTTCTTCTACTTTACTTGATTTGGAATACATACTATTTTGAAGATAAATTGACCCATATGTAGTTTTCTGTCCTTCTGTATCACAGAACATAAATTTGTAAAATTACTTGTGGCCACATATAGTATGCTTATATGGTGTAATACAAAACATTCAGCAAAATTTGTATACCTAGCTATCATTATACCGCATATAATAGTTACATAGAATATACAGTCTAACATAGCGCTGTTTCTCTGGGCTCTGACCTACTACTTATCACAACTACATTGCCATCTCTTCTTGTGTAAAATTTGTGAATTGCTGGCCTAGCTTCAAGTGGTGGAATGGATGGTTAGCTGTAGGTGGTGTGGTTGTATCCGTAGAAATGATGTCCTCATCACTCTGTCTTGAACTTCTTGATGCTGCTGCTGCTAGGTTACTAAAGTGCTTACTTTTTTTTAATGATGTGCTAGATGTTGCGGACTGCTGCTGTTCTCGGTGGGCGTAGGGCTGGCCGGCTCACTGGGCCTCCTACCTCCGTCAGGGCCCTCGCTACCGAGAGTCCGCCGCCACAGTCGACGCCCAACCAGTCCCTCGCTACCCAGAGTCCGCTGCCACAGTTGACGCCCAACCAGGCCTGGCTTAGGAGCCTCCTCAACGAGGTTTCAAGCAGCTCTGCTAAGGACCTCGACAAGGTAAGAGAGCGACTGGTCAGCATTGACAGTCGTCTCTCCTCGGCGATGGTGAAGAATAGGTCCGCATTTCGAAGCCTTCTTTTTCTTTGGTTGTCTTCAATATTTTGGTTTCATGTTTTTCTTTCTTTCGAGTATGATAGCTAACAATATATATTTTTTTTGACAGGGACACCATCGACAAGTCCATTCGCGAGGTCAACACAGCTTCGTGGAGGATTCTGGTGGTGTTCGGGTCTTTTGCACTGATCGCGTTCCACCTTGTGCGTGAGTCTGGTAGGCCGATGTGATCGTGATTATGAGTTGTGTTGTAATAAATTGATCAAGTCTGTGAAGAAAACTATGAATAGTTGTATGGTTTATGTTTGGTTGTAGCATGTGAACAACCTGTCTGTGTTTGGGCATTATGACTTTAATAATTAGAATGTTTTGACCGCTATATTGCTATTTTGCTCGGATGTGGTTGCTCATTTGTTTTCAGTTGTAAGTGTATGCTTCCAAATGCTGATCGAAAATGGTACTATAACTTGAAGTCTGAAACTGACGCAACTTGCCGTGTCCCTTTGCGGTTGTTGTAGGCCTCTAGTGTTTTATTCGTGTATGTATTCACCGACATGAACAAGAGATCGAGATCAATATTGTAGATTAAAAGATTCTTACCTGAAATTAAATAGCATGTGGCTGCTGTGTTCCATCTACGGTACTAGGTGACAATGTGGTAATGCTGTTTGTGGCCTCGGCGTTATCTATAATAACTATATAATTGGTACCCAGTAAAAGTCATCCACCACCGTCAGCTCCTACTTCGCGCCGCCTCAGATCCTACACCGCCGCCCAGTAGCCTCCCCGCCCTCTCCCTACCAACCGCCGCCGCTGACCTCTCGCCTCCACCGCCTCAACTCCCCGAAACCCGCCACCGCCCCCTCGCCTCCACGCCACCTCAACCGCCGCCGCCCCCTCGCCTCCACGCCACCTCAACTGCCGCCGCACCACCTCCCCTTTCCCACCGCCGCCTCACACGTCCCCATAAAACTGCCCCTGCTCTCGGCAAATCCAACCGTACTTATATGAATGTACGCTGTGTAGAGGGTACCCTAATTATGCGTGTGTTGATCGCGGCTTTTGCTGTGTCGTGACATGATTGAACAACAAGATCGAATAACATGCTATCCACGATGTTGCATCTCTAATTGAACAATATGTAACTTATAGTACAATACTATAATATGACGCACATGATGTCCTGTCCCCAATATTTCGGTCTAAGTTTGACACATGCAAATTTTACGGTTGCATAGATGATTTTACCAAAAAGTGCCATGCAGTCTCTGGATTTTGTTGGCGGAGCTCGCATTTATCGTCTTCGACAATGTTCTTCTTGTTTACTTTCAAAAAAGACAATGTTCTTCTTGAGCGGGTTAGTTTTGCTCTGAATTCTCCGCTGCACCAGCAGCCAGCCGAAGAATTGGACGCTGGGTGGAGCGCAATTGCTCCAAGCGAAGGCGCCAAGTTCGCTTTTTGGATCCCTGACTCACTATGGCTTGATAGAGCAGGCCCGAGTCGAAGCGGCCATTGGCATCTGAGAAAGGGCATTCTCGATCATCTTCCATGTTTGTAAGACTGAGGTCGTCCAGGATAGTTTCAACCTTGCTTAGCTCGACCAAAGCTGCATGAGAGACGCGATGCTTGAGGCAACTCCTGATGCCCAGCTACATCATATTGGAGACAGAGACATAAGGCTTGGTGGTGTGAGAGTATAGAGCCGGGTAGGATTCAGCCAGTGCTCCAGCCGGGTTCCAAGTGTCATGCCAGAAGGAGGATGATTTCCCATCCCCGATGGTTACTCCTGTCAGTTTTTGGTAGCTTGGGAGAAGTTTCCTTAGTGAGTTCCAGTGAGTACCGGTCCAGTTGCTATTCAGATTGGCCATTTCTGTATCGTCACGAACTTCCATTGCCCAAAGCGAACCAGCTGGGTTATATAGGCGATGAACCATTTTCATTAGCAGACACTGGTTCCGTAGTTCCAGTTGCTTGACCCCAAGCCCTCCTTGGTCCTTAGGTAGGCAGACATTCTCCCAGGCAACTAAGCATTCTGCTCCAGACGTGCGGTTGTCACCTGACCAGAGGACGGCTCGGCGGCGAGCATCGATAGCTTCTAGCACTCCGATTGGCAGGAGCATGGAGAGCATTGTGTAGACTGCCAGAGAGCTAAGAACTGAATTAACGAGGACTACTCAGCCTTGGTGATTTAGGTAGTGAGATTGCCATCCTGCCAGGTATTTGTCGGTCATGGAGATCAGTGGCGCGAAGGCCGTGAGTCTGAGCTATTCATTGGACAGCGGTAACCCCAGCCCCAGGTATGTCTGAGGGAATCCTTCTACCTTGCATCCAAGTTCTTGAACATACTGTTGTAGTTCAGCGTTCAATCACCTTAGGTCTTATTTTGAAATTTCACCTTAAAATTTTGTTTAAAAAGTCCCGCAGCAACGGGCGGGGTATCACCTAGTATACATAATACATCCACTCTTCGTTTGCAAGTTAGAGAATTAAACTCGAGAGTGATATTTATATACTCCTCCGGTTTTGTATTAGAAGTCGTTTTGGATAAGGTTTGAGTCAAACAATAGGAATATAAATCATGAATAACATTTAAATCATTGGGTTTGGAAATGTGAAAATGATATAAATAGATTGGTCTTGAAAACATAAAAATATACATATATAACTTTTTAAGAAATACTTATTTTTATAGAAAAAGAGAAGTTAAAGTTTTGCTTTGGTGATCGTGTCGCTGTCCTAAACGACTTCTAAGAACCGGAGGGAGTAAGTTAGTTGCCAACCGGTTCGTTAGAGAATTAAACTCGAGAGTGATATTTAAAGAGAGTCAAAAATATTTTTTTTATCGATGGAAGGATGGATACAGCAAAGCCGTTAAAGATTATAAGCCGGAAAAATGTTGTTGAGCGCAACCAACAAAGTTGTTGGCCCACATAAGTTGTCTCCTCCTCTCTCTATAAAGCTCTCTGACACGAAGAAATTTCGTGAAAGGAGAAAGCTCGCCAAAGAATAATACTCCGTCGTGCATTCATTTCACACAGTCGGCCGTAGGAATAATCGCCGATTTTCAGACGCCTGAGATCATCTAGCTAGGAGGCTTGTTTAAAATGCGTACAGTTTTGCTTATCGCTCGACGACCTACACCACCACACTCACCCTTAACATACGTACAAACAGATGTATTAGTAAGTCTGTGTTTAGTTACCAAAATTCTCTCTCCAAACTTCACTATTCAGATATCATATCAAATCACATTAAATCTCTTTCCTCATAAACATTAAACGTAGGTAAATAAAAAAACTAATGACATAGTTTTGATGTACACGACGGGACAAATCTCTTGAGCCTAATTAGGTCATGGTAGGACAATGTTTACCACAAACAAACGAAAAGTGCTACGGCGTTACAGTGTTCGATGTGACATTTTCACCAAACTTTCTCTTTCTTTTTCTGGAACTAAACACACCCTAAGACATGCTATAGGGATTATTTGTATACGTACATACGGAGTAGGCCTCACTTGACTTGAGAGTACGCTCATTCTCATTGAATGCAGTTATTTATTTGTATCAATGCAGAGTCAAGGAGTCAAACTTGGTAAACAGCCACAACTAACGGTAGCCATTTAGTAATAATAGACCAACAGCATCCTGCAATATAAATGTTCATGTGATTAACAAAAAAAGTGATTCTCTTTAAGCTGTACATTTCCAAAAGGAGAAAAAGAACCTTTAGAAGCACGCATCGTGCTGTGAAGAACACATGGTTTCTATAGGAAAAAAATAAAAGCCGCCATATAAGTACATTATTATATATCTATTGGGGGAAGACTCGAATTAAATTAAAGTCAGCTGGGCTAGCAACACACCCACCGCAGTAGATATTTCTTCCATAGCTAGGCGTCCTGCAATACAATACTACACGTCTATGTGAGATTAGCAAAGGTGCTCTACAGTCTACACCTCTTAGAGATAGAGAAATGTACACTTCCAAAAGAAGAAGCCTAGAATTATTCGGATATGAGTCTAGATACACATGAATAACCATGAACTATGTAATCTATATAGAAAAAAGAGCACTGCATAAAAGGTACATCTTCTTTTCTGGAATCCATATGCACAAACTTTTGCAGACAACCACTATTTAGTTTTGGCGGGGCTCCAGCCCTTGAATATGATAACACATAGGAGTACATAATAACATGAATATATGAAAGTAAGTCGCTTGATATATATATAATGATCTATAACAACTATATAATTGGTACCGACTAAAAGTCTCACCCCTAATTCTCCATCCACAGCTAGCCACGTCATCCGCTGACATCAGCACAATCAAAACCCACCACCGTCAGGTCCTACGCCGCGCCGCCTCAGATCCCGCACCGCCGCCCAGTAGCCTACCCGCCCTCTCCCTGCCAACCGCCGCCGCCGACCTCTCGCCTCCACCGCCTCAACTCCTTGAAACCCGCCACCGCCCCCTCGCCTCCACGCCACCTCAACCGCCGCCGCCCCCTCGCCTCCACCACCTCACCTTTCCCATCACCGCATCACACGTCCTCATAAAACTGACACTGCTCTCGGCAAATCCAACTGCGGCTCACCATCCGCCGCCTCTTCTTCCCCTGCGCAGCTCAACCAGCCGCCGCAAGCCGTCCCGGCCGCCGTGCGGGGGAGCTTCGTGGGCCACTGTGCCCTGCCCCGGCCACAGTGCGGGCGCCCTCCGCTGGCCGCCACGCACCGCGACCCCCGCCGCGTCCGCGCCGCCGCCGCTCTCCTCCAGGCACATCGGCCTGCCCTTCTTCCACCCTTCCTTCCTCACGCGGTACCCTCCCGTCCGCCCCGCCACCTCCACGCGGCTCAGCACGGCGTCGGCGCCCTCGCTCACGAACACCCGCTCCTTCCTCGGCCCGGCGCCGAACAACGAGAAGCTCAGGATCGGCTGCGGCGCAAGCGAGCAAAGGGAAGAGGATAAGGTATCGTGAGATTTTACAAAAAAAGCCCTCGATGAAACATGTAATTTTTGTGTGTCTTGGTGTTTTTACAAAAGTCCTAGAAACTAATATTATTATCAGATTTTTGTAGGACGATCCAGCCTAAATTTACAGAAAAACACGGCTGAGATATGCCAATACATAAGCAAGAACTAATTGTTCAAGGATAGACGTGAAGTTCCAAAGATCAATCATTTAACAATTGTTCTCTGTCAACAAAATAAATATATTAATATCGTTTGCAAAAGAATGTTACCGTTCAATCACCTTAGTTTCTATTTTAAAATTTCACCTAAAAATTTTGTTCAAAAAGTCCCGCAGTAACACGCAGGGTATCACCTAGTATACATAATACATCCACTCTTTGTTTGCAAGTTAGAGAATTAAACTCGAGAGTGATATTTATATACTCCTCTGGTTTTGTATTAGAAGTCGTTTTGAATAAGGTTTGAGTCAAATAATGGAAATATAAATCATGAATAACATTTAAATCATTGAGTTTGGAAATGTGAAAATTATATAAATGATTGGTCTTGAAAACATAAAAATATACATATATAAATTTTCAAGAAATACTTGTTTTTATAGAAAAGAGAAGTTAAAGTTTTGCTTTGGTGACTGTGTCGCTGTTGTAAACGACTTCTAGGAACTGGAGGGAGTAAGTTAGTTGCCAACCGGTTCGTTAGAGAATTAAACTCGAGAGTGATATTTAAAGAGAGTCCAAAATATTTTTTTTATTCGATGGATGGATGGATACAGCAAATCCGTTAAAAATTAAGCCGGAAAAATGTCGTCTGAAGTTACTAATGAGTAACGGCAAGCTTAACTGGAATTAAATTCCCGATGGAAAAACTGCATTGATCGATCCATCGTGGTTAGGTGCTCTCACTCACACATGAATCTCAAGTTACATTTACATCCCTGCACGAACTGAACGGCACTAGTGGTCAATCTAGCACGGCGCCCTGCCCATAACGTACGTGCACACGACATCAATACTTATACGGTGAAGAAAGATTATACCTAGACGCAATCTCTGTACGCACCCCGTACACGCACGCGTACGCTTCCCAACATACGCCGACTGGTCGACGACACGCCGTTCCTCTTCTCCCGCCTTCTTCTTCTCCCCCCACTATAAAACCAAACGCGCGCTCTGGCGGCCAAGACGACGAACCGCGCGCGCCGCAGCGACCGGGAGTGGAGCCGAGCCGAGCCATCATGGAGGCCGCCGCAGATCTCGCGGGCGCGGCGGAGCATAAAAAGGACGACGGTGCCACGGCGGGCAGGCTCACCTGCGAGATCTTCTCCCTCCTCGAGGCCAAGTTCCTCTTCGGCCGCCGCGACGCCGCCCGCTTCCCCGGCGTCGGCGCCGCGCCTCGGGGCAAGGTGTGCGTCCTCTCCATCGACGGCGGGACGCGCGCGTCCGACGGGCTCCTCGCCGCCGCGGCGCTCGTGCGGCTCGAGGCCGCGCTGCGGCGGCGCTCCGGCAGCGCCGCCGCGCGGCTCCCCGACTTCTTCGACGCCGCCGCGGGCTCCGGCGCGGGGGGCGTGCTCGCCGCCATGCTGTTCGCCCGCGGCCCGCGCGGGCGGCCGCTGTACGCCGCCGAGGACGCGCTCGCCTTCCTCCTCCGCCGCGTCCGCCGGCGCCGCGGGAGCTGGTCCGCCGGCGGCGGCGTCGGGCTCGTCCTCCGCCGCGGCGGCGCCGCCGCGTTCGGCAGGGCGTTCGGGGAGCTGACGCTCCGGGACACGGTGCGGCCGGTGCTGGTGCCCTGCTACGACCTCGCCACGCGGGCGCCGTTCCTCTTCTCCCGCGCCGACGCCGCCGAGTCCCCGGCGCACGACTTCCGGCTCCGGGACGTGTGCGCCGCGACGTGCGCAGGCGGCGGCGGCGGCGCGGCGGTGGATGTCGTGTCGGTTGACGGCAGCACGCGGATCCGCGCCGTGGGCGGCGGCGTGGCGCTGGGCAACCCCACGGCGGCGGCGATCACGCACGTGCTCAACAACCGGCGGGAGTTCCCCGCCGCGGCGTCCATCGACGACCTCCTCGTCTTGTCCATCGGCACCGGGGAGCCCAACGCCGGTGGCCGCGGCGGCGCCAGGGCGCCCGAGGTCGCCCGTATCGCCGCCGAGGGCGTCTCCGACATGGTACGTTGCACAACACGAACGCCATTATTGCTTGCTGCTCCCCCGTCTTCGCCATTTGTCCGGCAGCAATGGCAGCACTGAATTCTCGTGCGCGCGCTAGCTGCGGTTGCATTGTACGCGCGCGCGAACGCACGGACGAACTGTGAGCGCGTCTTGTGCGTTTGGTCTTTCGTTGATGATGAATGCTGTGTTGGTGCTCTAGGTGGATCAAGCTGTCGCCATGGCGTTCGGACACAGCAGGACGAGCAATTACATCCGCATCCAGGTAAAATTACTCACACGGTTAATGAGTGTCAGGTTTCGGGCGGTAGAAAATTACTCCGTAAATGTTTAGCTAACTGCAAGAGGGGAGAATGCGTGTGCAGGGCACGGGGGGCCGTCGCGGCGGCGGCGGCGGGAGAGCGCCGAGGGCGTGCGGCGGCGAGACGAGGGAGCAGGCGGTGTGGAAGGCGGAGGCGATGCTGCTGCAGAAGGGCGTGGAGTCGGTGCTGTTCCAGGGCCGGAAGCTCGCCGGCGAGACCAACGCCGAGAAGCTGGAGCGCTTCGCGCGCGAGCTGGCCAGGGAGCACGCCCGCCGTAAGCAGCAGCAGCAGCTGGGCGCCGGGGCGGCGAGCCCCGCCGCCGGCCTGCCGGCCGTCGTCCCTTCATGCACACCCACCAAACAGACGCCGGCGACCACCGCCGGTTCGACGGAGGCAGCCGGGCCAACCACCGAAGCTCCCCCGCCGCCGCGGCGCCGGCGCACGATGGCTGCGACGGCGACGAAGCGCGCCGCCTGATCGATGCGCCCTGCAAGCCTGCACTGTACTCGGTCGATTTTGCCGCTGCTGAAATGATGAAATGAATTTTCTCCCGATCGAGTGTTCATCTCGTGGCAGTGTACGTCCTGGCAAGTTGTGTGCAAGCCGCCAAGCTGGGGACACAGATGAGATCTTGGTGGTCTGCTGCAGATGATCTCTGCGCGCGCTGGGGCGATGGTTATTTCGTCTGCACGTAAATCTGTGAGCCCGTACGTACAGTACGAGCTGCAGGCGTACGTACGCGTGTCCCGGTCAAGTTGTTGGGTGCACCGTGCCTGCACGTACGGCACGCGGGCACACTGTACCCGCACGTACACGTACTGGTGTACGAGGCGGAATTTACGGGCCTGTCACGTTCGGTTAGGCGTAGTATGGAGAAGTTACTTTCTACGTGCATTCGTTGTGTAACAAAAGGGCTCTCCAGTTAGATTTATATGAAGAGGACTCCTCATATAGATAGATTTCGGGTTTAGGTGATTCATGCAAGTTAGTATGAAGCTTAAATCTTTGGGGAAACATTAGCACGCGAATCATCTAAAATTAACCCGTATGAAGACAGCTAATTTGTTTTGGGCTTTTAGCCTTTATTATTATCCAATGGTAAAGATCAGAAATCCAAGCCAAGCACTGTACTTTCTCCTCCTGCTCGATCTATGCTCGGCCGTGTGCTGCACAGAATGAATGGGGCTAGCTAGCGCCGGCAAGCAGTACCGTATCTTGCGTGTCTTTATTTGACAAGGCACGCGCGGTTTGCCTGCTTGGCTGCTCGTCTGCTCCGTGCACGTAGTATTCCCTTCGTCTCACAATATAAGCATATGTTTACTTTCAGACATCACGTTTCACCATCCGTATTATTAAAAAATTATAAAAATATAAAACAAATAAGTCACACTTGAAGTATATCTAATAATAAAACAAGTCATAACAAAATTAATAATATATTCACAAAATTTTTGAATAAGACAGATGGTCAAACGTGATACACGAAAATTGAAAAATGTTTATATCATGAAGCGGAGGGAGTACATCTTAATTTTGTTCCGTGTACACGTCGGCTGCCACGCGCAATAAACAAATTAAACCCAGATGCAACTCAGATGCGTGTCGACCGTCTTGGCAGTTATTGGCTCCTCTGCTGCGGATCAGGTGAGACCCGAATGCTAATGCCACGACAAGATCGGATCCACGAGTTCGTTCGTCGCGGACAACAAAAAACACATACCAAGGCACACCCGTCCTTTCGCGTGAGGAAGAGAGTGCGGAAAATTGGGTTCAAGCAGACATGCATGCATGCATTAAACTCGATCGTCTAAAATTCTAAATGGAGCGGGGAAATTTGTTAGGGGATTTATTTATAAAGCTAGCGTCATGTCCAAGCAATATAATGTTCACCGGACGACAAGCAGGGACAGTACAGCATATATCGAGTTAAAACCCTTTGGACAAACCAGGTGATCGACAGCAGGGATGAATACTCTCCTCGTCCGATCCGCCTTGGATTCCATGCAGATGCATCAGGCGAGTTGAGTGTAATAATTGACTGTGTTTAGTTTTAAACTTTCTCTCTCTAAACTGCACTATTCACCTGTCATATCAAATCACGTCAAATCTCTCTCCTCATCCATATGGATCACTAAACGCGTTTAAATAAAAAAACTAGTTGCATAGTTTTGATGTACACGACGAGACGAATCACTACTTCAGGACCCTTCATCACAAACGGTTCTGGAGCCTCATCATAAACAGTTTTTCAAGTCGTTTGTGATTTACTGCATCCGAAACAAACAACAAAAATACGAAAACAATAGAGAAAAAAAAATTATTTTCATTTGTGGTTCGAACTCGTGACCTCTCCTCCGCGCGTAGCCTCCTCTACCACTGCGTCACTTGTGACTAGATGCCGTTCTGATTCCTATCATATTATACCAAACCGAGTTTAAATTGTTTATTTGAGGCCCTAAACGACTTCAAATCAAAAGGTGTTGAACTACAAAGTTTCACAACTTCTGAAGATCTACAACTTTTATGTTGACCATTTTTTCGTCGGAGGCCGTTTACAAAATTTGAATTTCAAATTTGATAACATTCAAACTTAGATCTAGCTAAATAGATGATTTCAAATGATAAAGTTGTTAACTATAAAGTTTCATGACTTGTTGAAATCTACAACTCTTATTTTGACTGTTTCTCCATCCGAAGTCATTTGAAAAAACTCAAATTTCAAATTTTGAGTACAAACTTACTTTTCATTAGTAAAACAAATTCAAATTAAAAAATTATAAACTACAAAGTTGTATGACCTCTGAAGATCTACAACTTTTCTATATGTCATTTCTTCATCCGATGTGGTGAGAGTAACATTGTTCGCACATCTTATAGGTCTCTCTTGTAGTTTTAGAAAACTCTATGAGAGAGATGGATTTTATGAACAATATTCGTATGAATTTGTCGAATGAAGAAATGACCAAAATAAAAGTTCTACATATTGATAAGGCATACAATTTTGTAGTTCAACACGTTTTGATTTGAATTGATTTACTACTTCGAAATGTGGTTTTAACATGTAACATACACATCATCACAAACGGTTTTTGCTACAAACCGTTTGTGATGTGGGCATCACAAACGGTTTGGATTGTAAGAAAAACCGTTTGTGATGATGTACCATCACAAACGGTTTTTAATACCAACCGTTTGTGATGTGGACATTGTGATGCCCCCACATCATAAACGGTTTTAACAAAACCGTTTGTGATGTGGGGTATTACAAACGGTGTGGTTGGCCGTTTGTAATGTTTATTTCTGTAGTAGTGAATCTTTTGAACCTAGTTAGGTCATGGTAAGACATTGTTTACCACAAACAAACGAAAAATGCTACAGTACGCTACAGTGTCCGATGTTACTTTTTTACCCACTTTTCACCCTCTTTTCAGGAACTAAACACCCCAATATTCCACCGTTCCTTGGCCCGTTTTAGTTCCCACAAACTTTCTAAAATTCTATCTCCAAACTTACTATTCAGATGTCACATCAAATCTCTCTCCTTATGGATGGAGCATTAAATGTAGGTAAATAAAAAAACTAAGTACATGATTTTGATGTACAGGACGAGACGAATCTTTTGAGCCTAGTTAGGTCACGGTAGGACAACGATTACCACAAACAAACGAAAAGTGTTATAGTGTGCTACAGTATCCGATGTGACTTTTCGACCAAATTTTACCCACTTCTTTTTACGACTAAACACACCCCTTGTCACAGTAGTGCATGCAGCAGTTCACACAAGTAGCAGTGCACCGGTTACACATGCATTTTTTTTTGAAAGAGACGGTTACACGTACAGTGCATGCAGCAGTTCACACGAGTACGTATATATTGTTCCCTTCCATGCACGTCCATGGATCAATCATCAGACGGCATGGTGGAGCCTCGCTCGATCTCATCACTCGCGTCCTCGTCAGACGTCACACGTGCAACAGTAGTATATTATTGTACAAGTACATATACATATGCATACATGGACATTATAATACATATATTCTCTGCAACGACGCGTCCCTGCATGCATGTAACATAGTTACTCAATCGCATCGGAATCTTATGTTGCTGCGCTAATGGTGGATCCACACACCACAGATATAGATCGAGAGGTACAACAACCAGTGAACGAAATGTTTGCATTGCGTGCATTCAGCAACTGTACGTGTGTTTGATTTTGATTCCCCTGATGAACTGATATGATCGAACTTGACTCGACGAGGGGAGAGGGCTGGGGATGATAATGATGACGAGTCAGTCGTGTCAAGCAGTCGAATATGCTTTATGCAACACAGCAATAAGCAGCAAGCGCTGCAGTGTGTGTCGAATCGATCGAGTCCGGCCAGCAGCATGAAGAACACGCACTGCTGTGTTCGCCAGTGAAAACCTTGGGTTTCAGTGCAGCCATCATGCACGCGCGAGAGGCAGTTTGGATGGTTGCGATTTGGCCCGGCCTGATCCTTGTGTCTTTGCTACCCCTTTAATTTGCATGCCAACTTGCTGATGCATCACACTTGACGTGCATCAGCAGGTACTGCACACATAATAATAATAACGAGAGGGCAATGGCTTTGTTCAGAGCCGTAGCAAAATGACCATGGTGAGTATAATTGCTAGTATCTTCGTACCTCAATGATATACACTGACGCTTGTTAAAGAATGCCTAATTAAGCCATCTTCTCCATAAATCGATCCGCTACCATATATGCATCGACAACTACCTCGATTGTCTTCCAAATTCCGGTGGTGGCGCAGCAGGACACCGCCCGGCTTTTCCCTCTGCACGACACCTTTACACTTTTTTCTTCGTTCAATTGCACACCATTAAATTTTGTTTCTTGAACCTTAATTATAATGTTACAATGAATAATCGCACACCATTAAAAACATGTCAAGGAATGGATGATGACGAATTGACGATTGACGATGCTAGTCATTCTTGTCATCGAGCAGTCTAGTAAAATAAAAAAAAATCACGAGCAAACAAGTCGCCGCAGCATGTACGTCCAATCCATCACGAAGCATGCATCCCTTGCAGCTATGCAGTGCACCTGTGCAGGCAGTGCCATGTATTGGGACTTGCTCTTAGCCCAGTTGCATGCGACACATTGGCAGCCTGCATTTTGGCTTTTTTTCCCTTAAGTTTTTTACCCCTTGCATTTCTCTTCTTGGATCATGTGCTAGTTGGCAGCTGCCTACTTGATCCAAACAGTGAAACATGAGAGAGATATTAAAACATGAATTATTATTAGAAAAGGAGGTAAGACATGAATACAACATAACAATATGCATGTTGGCATGATGCCGTCTCAAGGAGAGACATTCCTGCATGCATGTCACTTGTCTGTACTCGGCAGCTCCATCTTCATCCTTCAAGAAGCAGACCTGCAACTGATTCGGCGATGCAAATGATATTATACGGAATCCATTTTTATTACTAATGTTAGTTGACAAATGAGAGAATATATGTCTTTTTTCATAATTCATTCAAAAGCTATTTTTCGAATAACCATGAACATTGCACAAATAAAACAACAAAGGCAAAAACGCAAAAGAACAAAGGCAACAAAGGCCTCACAACATGCTGGGCCGATTTGTCCTTGCGTCTCTGTGCAGCCCAGCCCACTCAACGAGCCCGCGAGAAAATGGAGAAGCGAAAAAAAAAATCTCGTCGTCTTCCTCGATTGATTCCATTCCTCTCCAGCCTGCAGGTCCCTCCGCTCCGACCCCGACCGAGGTTTTAGCTCCACCACGAGCTGCCACTCCCCTCCACCGCCGCGATGCTGATCTCCCTGCTCCGCCGCGCCCTGACCTCCTCCCCGCCGCCGGCCGCCGCGCGGTGGCGGAGGCCCCTCCTCGCGGCGCTCCTCTCCCCGCCGGCGGCCGCCCCTCCCGACCCCGCACGCCGCGCGCCGGAGCCGCCGAGGCGGGCGTTCCACGGCTCGCCGAACCCACTGGGATTCCGGGCCACACCCGCGTCGTGGGCTGGGCCCGGGCCGGGGTCGGGCGTGGCGGCGGGGGAGGACGGCGGGCTGGAGATCGCGAGGCTGGGGATCTCCGGGCGCATCGTGGAGAAGCTCGCTGCGCGGGGCATCACCAGGCTCTTCCCCATCCAGGTGCCTCCACTCTTCTAGCGTTCTAATCGGAAGCTGCAGCCCCTCAGGTTTTGCTCATTTTGATCTCATTTTTAGTGGAAGTGGTACTCGCGTCCTTTTGAGCTTCCGTATTGTTAGGATTCTGGGATGTGGATTCAAATTACGCACTACCGAAATGCTAGCTTTGATGAATTCCATTGAATTGTTCTATGAAACGGAGAGAATACATTTCTTAGTTTGGTAACATTAGGGCTGTATATACTAGTATAATATGATTTGAACTGAGCTTCTGATACTGTATTATTCTGCAACTCGCTGACGCGTTTGCAGATTTGAACAAAAAACAGTTGTCTAGTTTGATGTCAGCATTGATTTTGATTTAAACATGTAGATGTCCTGCAGCTAATAGTAGAATCCATGGATTATAACATAACAGGGCCCTTTGTCATTCTGTTGTATTCTCCCTATGAACCAAGACTAGGCATAACCTACCTTTTTGCTAAAATGCTAAGTCAACATGACTGCTCTGTATATTGTGTCCCACATATATTTTGGTACCAATTTTTTGCGCGATATGTTTGCTAGAGACCACTCATGTAGTTATTAAGAAACTTACAAGATCAGAACAACAAGAGCAGTGTATCTGCACCTATTTCTTCTGCCATCTTGATTGAAGAGACGCATATGAGCCGTGCATTAGCGAAATGCTAGCTTTAATCGGGTTCGATATAATTGTTTCAGGGAAGGGAGAAAAAAGGCATTTTGTAGTTTTTGGTCCCAGGGTTGCATAGTAATCTGTATGGTGTAATGCGAGCTGCTGCCGGATAATTTATATTCTGCAACCTGTTGATGGGTTTGCAGCAATTTTGGTTCAAACTTGTAGACTGTAGCATTGCTTGGAACTATTAAGTTGGAATCAGTACATTATTATGGAATCCCCATGCCATCCGGCTATATGCTTCCCATGAGCCTAAACTAGGTATAGGATGCCTTTTTGCAAGTCAATATTACGGCTCCATATGTTGTGAGCTATATATTTTGTTACTAATTTCTTTGTGCGATATAGTGATATGCCATTGATGTAGTTATTAAGCATCTTGGGTGATCCGGACAACAAGCACCAAGTGTCTGAACCTATTTCATGCGGCTCTGTTAATTGAAAGGACGCTATATATGCAAAAATATGCTGGGTTTGCAATCTTACTGGGTTCATGCTACTTTGTTTTCCAGAGGGCTGTTCTTGAGCCAGCAATGCAAGGAAAAGACATGATTGGGCGTGCTCGAACAGGAACTGGGAAGACCTTGGCTTTTGGGATTCCTATTATGGACAAGATTATTAGCTACACTGAGAAGAATGGGTTAGTTTCAATTTCACATTCGGAGTTCTTTTGATGTATATACCAGAATGATAGAATTTATTGTAATAAATTGCATAGCATGATCTGTGCTGAAGGGGTAGGAATCCCTTAGCCATAGTCTTGGCACCAACAAGAGAACTTGCTCGTCAGGTTGAGAAGGAATTCAGAGAATCTGCTCCCTTGGATTCACTCTGTGTCTATGGAGGTGTTCCTATCAATCAACAAATGAGAGTTCTTAATTATGGTGTTGACATAGTGGTTGGAACTCCTGGTCGAGTTATTGATCTTTTGAGAAGAGGTGTTTTAAACCTTTCGGAAATCCAGTTTGTGGTTTTGGATGAAGCTGATCAGATGCTGGCTGTGGGTTTTGATGAAGATGTTGAGGTGATCATGGAGCAGCTGCCACAAAACCGTCAGAGTATGCTGTTCTCTGCAACAATGCCTAGTTGGATAAGAAAAATTTCAAACAAGTACGTAAAGGATCCAGTTATAATTGACCTTGTGAGTGACTTCTTGTCTTTGCCGGTGATTTTTTGTATTACTTTTCCAAGTATATACGAAGTCCTGTCTTAATAGATCTTCCTGGGACTAGAAACATTATTGGTATGTCAGATGAGCATCAAAGTTTTTCTTCATCGTAAAAAAGAACACCAAATCAGCACTTCAACTTTATCTTGATTTCTTCTCAGCAAAGCATAGACATTCTGGTTATTTCCTGACATTTACTTCTCTTCTTCCTCAGGTTGGTGACTCAGATCAGAAATTACCTGAAGGAATCTCTCTCTATTCCATTGCATCTGACAACTTTGGAAAGCCATCTATTCTTGGTCCATTGATTAAAGTGAGTATTCTCCTGAGTACAGATGTGTTTTATTGTTTTTTTTTGCATGTCCAACAATACATAATCATATCTCTCCCCTCATGTCATCAGGAGCATGCGAATGGTGGAAAATGCATTGTGTTTACTCAAACGAAATGGGAAGCAGATAGATTGGCATATGTTATGGGAAGGAGTTATCCATGTCAGGCGCTACATGGGGATATTTCACAGAATCAAAGAGAGAGGACACTCTCAGGATTCCGTGATGGTCGCTTTAATATTATTGTGGCAACTGATGTTGCTGCTCGTGGATTAGACATACCCAATGTTGATCTGGTAAGTAAGCTGGGGTATATTATGGAGATATTTAGCAAACAAACCTCTTCAGTGCCAGAAAATATGTTTGCTGACTGTTTTATGTGCACTGTTTTGAGTTTTTGACTGAGAACTGTTATCCTCCTATCTATTCAGGTGGTTCATTATGAGATTCCAAATACCTCGGAGTTATTTGTTCACAGATCTGGGAGAACTGCAAGAGCAGGGAAGAAAGGCAGTGCGATTTTGATATACACATATGAGCAAACAAGAGCTGTAAGGGTCATCGAGCAAGATATAGGATGCAGGTTCACCGAGGTAAAGTACTTTAGGAACCATGCATCTTGAATCCTGATGAATTTATTTTGGAATCTGAGATGAGATATGGAAACTCATGCACTTGCATTTACTTTGTGCAGCTCCCGAAGGTGCCAGTTGCAGATGAGGCTGCAGGCATGTTCAATGTCATGAGAGATACTCGTTCTAGATCAGTTGGAAGCAGAAGAGCTGGCGGGTCTTTTGGTCGTGAAGGTTATGGTGGCTTCGGAGATCACCGTTCCGGTGGCTTTGGTGATTTTGACAGTTTTGGTGGTTCCTTTGATCGCGATGGACGGTCCCGTGACTCTGGTTCAAGATATCGCGGTGGGCCTGGAGGTTTCAGGCGACCTTCCAATGACTTTAGCAGGTCTAGTTTCAGCCGTTCTGATAGATTTGGTGACTTCGGGGAAGGCGATTTTAGCAGGCGCGGCAGCCCTGACTTTGGGCGTTCCCGGAGCTCTGATGATTCAGGCTCCTCTCGTTATGGCAGAGGATCCGGTGGTTTTGGCACTTCAGAGTTTGGCAACTTCGGTGGCTTCAAGGATTCCAAGCGATGAGCGGAATAACATTTTTTTTTGTTTTCGTTTCTGTACAGTTTCTGAACCTTTTCTAACACCTGTTGTTTCTTCCATGCCTGAGAGAACATTATGCACTTTATTTTGTCCTAATCACTAGTAGTTTGGTTGTGTAGGGTTATTTCAGAACTTATGTATTTCAGGCAAGGTTGTTTGGGAACTTGTATTTGTAATTTGTGTACGTGACTACCGGTTACCTGCTGTTCTGATTCGTTCTCTTTAATAATCTGTTAAAACTAAACTTGTTTTTTTGCTTCTTTTAACTTGCATATATATGTAGGGTTGTTTCATGATCTCAACTTTTAACTACCGAGCTATGATAACTTCGGGGATTAAACGATTTCTCTAGAAGAATGATTTTTGTTCTCAAGCTAACACTGGAATTGCTCTGTTTCAGGTTTGGATTCTCCCAAAGGCCGATCAACTGATGGGCCGAAATCCTACCAAGATTGTCCACGGCCCAAAGAAGAAAGAACGAAAGAAAAAAAAGAGGTGCACGGGGCTTTCGTTTTCCACGGTCAGGCCACGAGTCCACCACGGCGACGCATTGGATTGGGTTGGGGCAGAACGAGCGACGGAAAGGAGACGGCGATAAGATTTGCCAGAGCTCTGTAGCTGGGAGACCGCACGGAAAGGCCAGGCGGCGGCGGGCTCCAGCAAGGCGGCGTCACGGCTTCAACAAGCTGCGTCTAGACCAACCCAGAGGATTCTTCACAGCAGCGGCAGCTGATGCCCGACTCCCCACAGCACGACCACTTGCCTCCCGCTCCGCCGCCGCCGGCCAGCCCAACACTAGCTGCGTCAGCGGCAGCAAATGCCCTGCCCAACCTGGTACTTCATTGCCGCCCCGCTCACCCTCCATTTCCTCCTTTTTCTGCAGAAAAATCGGATCTTTGCTGAGGTTATTGCTGACTTGCTGGTGCTGTTCCCGTTCTCTTGTTGAGATTCCGGTGAAGCCGAAGATGATCATCAAGGGCGTGCTCGGGCGGTACGAGCGCTGGAACCCCGTGCACCCGACGGCCGGCACCTTCTGGGGCGTGGGGCTCGGCCTCGGCTGCGGCGTCGGCTGGGGGCCGGGCTTCGGGCCCGAGGTGATTGGGTACGTCGGCGCCGGCTGCGGCGTGGGGTTCAGCGTCGGCTTCACGCTCGCCGGCGTCGGCATCGGCCTGCCGCAGCACGGCCTCGTCAGGAACTACTACGACACTGGTAAGCTGTTCTGCAGAGATGCTCATTTCTTCCACGTGTCCACTACTATTATTTCTTCCTGTGAGAAATAAAATTAGAAACGGGGCCAGGGAGCAAGTAAATCGTGTAAAAACAACTGTAGGAGCATTTTCAGTATCATGCTTGCTTTGCCCTTCAGTGGATCTTTAGTCAACCCAGCTTCGTCTATCCTTGATATACACAAGATTCCCTGCAATCTGGCAGTAAACATGGTTGGGGCACATGGCTTAGCAAGCTGACAGTATGCTTTATACTAATGTATGATTGATTTGCAGGCTTGTATACCCAATTGCCGGGTGCTATTACCAGACTTAATACACAAACATAAATGACAGAGTTGCCTTCTGAATTCGATTTGTAGGTTTTGCAAGCAATTTTTCAATTGATTCAGCAAGATTTTACGCCGTAACCATCATCAGAGGTTTGGCGGGCAATGTAGCAGCAATGAGGAAAGAATCTCGGCAGAAGCTTCTAAGGTTTCAGCAGGACAACCCACCGGTTTCATCAGGAGGAGTTGATCTGCCCATGCCCAAGCTGGGCAAGGGTGATCTGTCCATGCCCGAGCTGGGCAAGGGCGTGTCGAGTAGCATTCAGTCCACTTTGGAATGCATCAGGGCCTTCAAAGATCAGCATTGGCCTCCTTAAAAGACCCATACAAAATCAAAGCTGGCTGGCAAACTTCGAAAATGGCGATATAACAATTTTATTTATTTTGGTATGAGTTTTGCCCCTGACTTATGGAAGGGGAAATTATTCCAGCTCATGGAAGTGTAGTATTCAATCTAGCTATTGATATATGTAGATGCATCTGTAAATATGATAATGCTCTTTTTCCTTTTGTTCAAGCACTGTGCAATAGTGATGTAATGTGAACTAAAATTCCACTTATATTGCATACCTGCAATTTTTAGCCTACATATGTGATAAGTGTAATGTTAAATTTTGTAATCCATTCTGAACACGATATTGGTTTATGGATACCGGTGTAGCCGTGTAGGTCTGAAAGTGTATTGTTCAGCCATGAAATTTAGTGTACATTAGAATTTCCCTTTATCTAAAAATGAAATTTAGTGTACATATACTGGGGACCTCTTAACAGCTCGAACTTCTGCAAATGAATGTGTCTGTCATCTGAAGGTAGCTGTGCCTGTGCGATTTTGCATTAGATGCATAACTAGCTGTCTGAAGACATGGGACTGGAGCATGTAAATGGCTAGTAGCTAGTGATTATAATGCTGCACCAGACTGCCACTGTGAGCTACTGGAAAACCACAATAAAGTAGTGTAGCTGCACTGCAACCATGCCTAGTACTTAGCTCTGACTGTTCTTGCCCACAGACTACAGTCACACATGCACTTGTTGTTTCCTGAACAATTTAGATTCTTGGACATGTCCTGTTCATCAAAACTGCTCATGTCCGTTTGCTTAAAACACCTTGTTCCTCGGAAAGGCTACTGTCCGTTTGCTGAAAACATCTTGCCACGCTGGCTATTCCGTGCTCTCGGTAGCATCTCATCCTGATTAAAGATTAGGATGGTTTGGACCTCTCCATTTGTAAAGTGTTTTGCATGAATGGTTTCTACTACAAGCCTGATTTGACACCTCTCTTCTTTTCAAAAAGGATGCTAACCTCTCCATCATCGGTGGGTTACTCATGCCATGAAAATCGTGCATGGCTGCATGGCGTGTCTTCGATCAACCATACATCATCACACAAAGACACCACTGATCTCTATATATATTATCATAGATAATATATATAATCCCTCGATCTTATCATAGATATACGCACCGTAGGACATCCGCATGGTCTGCGAAGTGCGAGGCAAAACTTTGATCAATAAATTCTATAAACTACAAATTTCAAATACAAAAAGTTATATATTATAAAATTACTTTTCATAATAATGAATCTAATAGCATGAACATTATGTTACGAAATTATTTACACTCTTAATACTAACGCCCAAAGTTAAAAGAGCTTGACTCATAAGAAATCTTAAAATACTCATATTCGTGATACGAGGGAGTACCAAATTAGCAGGGCTTGTGGTAATGTCACTTCTACATCACTTCACAGTTCACATGATTGTCTATGTATTCCAAATCAAGTAAAGTAGAAGAAATGTGCATGCTAATTAGTTTAAATTTATCTATCATGCTACTAGACAGGCACTAGACAATAGACTGTAATCAATTCGTTTCTTCAGTCTTGGCTTTATAAATTTAGGCGGACTTAATCCAAAACTTGGAATAGCGGGGGATAAGAATTTAGATGATGGACTCATACACATAATAAAAATCTAAAGCATTATGAAATTTACGTATCCAGAGAAACAGCGCGCAATCAGAATCCAGAGAAACAAACAGCGCGCAATCAGAGTCCAGAGAAACAAACAGCGCAATCAGATAAATTCAATTAAGAGACCCGATGTAAATCATACACTGCAGCTGAACTAAACATCTCCATACCAGACACCTAGAACCGAGAGAAGCAGCTGCTATTAAATATGTCAAATGACACTTCCTACTAACAGGTCTTGAGATCTTCACTGGGACTAAGATAACAGGACTGTACGAGTATAATCAAAATCACTAATAGGCACCCAAATAAAATGTGATAACTTGAGGGTTTGTAACTTGAATTATATAGCAGAACCATCACTAGGAGCAGGGCTACCTAACATAACAGATACGGAGTACATGGTAAAACATATAAAATGCATATAATATATTGATGGTTAAGCCTCAGGAAACCATACAGTTGTGGTCACAAGTAAATCTGACGGTAATTTCAGATGTATAGCTAATCTTCAAAGGCTTCTGCAATATTCATATCAACATGATATGTAGATGAGTTGACTCTAAACTTTTGCATAAATGCTTAAACCGGTTCAAAAGACCAACAGAACTCTGAAACAACAGAATTTCAAGAAGCAATATCGAAACTGAGACATTTAGTTTCATCATAAAAGAATTGCCTTCTTGTTCACAGGGAAAGCACAGGATCAGAAGGTTTCCTAAGATTGTTTCAACCATTCACTATCTGGTACTCAAAAGATCCATAGAAACTATTCAAGTCATCTAAAAAAGATAAACTAATTAAAAGGAAATATCAAGGATTCAAATATAAAGATGTCTTCACTTGCACGGCAATGCCTTATATCAAATGAAAAACTACAGAACAATCATATACATATTTCAAGTACATAATCAAGAAAGCAGAGCTAAGACTATAAAGATAACTGGAAGAGAAGATTAAATACACCTTAAATACATATACACATACTAATTAAAAATTAAGATTGAAAGAAACAATCAGTAAGATAAAGTGGGGGTCCTATTGAAACCTGAAAAATACAAATGTAAATGAACATATACTAATTACATGTAAATTTTATTAAAATGATAGTACAACTAGCACTGTCATTTAGCAAGTTTTGCGCTGTCACTTAGCAAGTTTTGCACTGTCACAAAGTATAATAATGAATCTTAATGCATACTAGTAGAATCAAGTAGAAGACTTAAGCACTAGACCATTTCTCTAGAAAGGAACTACTAGTATAAACAAATGTTCTCTATAGTCAATTAAATAACAAATAACTTGGGACGTATTAAAACCAGAAAATACAAATAGAAAATAAAATAAATAAATAAATAAAGACAAGATAAACAAATATTTTCTATAGTCAATCAGATAACAGATATCTTGGGACATACTAAAACCCGGAAAATGCAAATAGAAGATGAACAGATGTCATTTACATGTATAAAAGATGAAATTGACGGTTCAACAAGCACTGTGAACTATAGATTTTTGTATTGTCAATGACTAACATGACACTTAATTCAGAATAAAATACTAAGGACATTAACAACTACATCAATTGTATAGAAAGACAACACAGATAAAGTTACTACTAAAGTCTTGGCCAATCGAACTCATGTAATTTGAACCTAATGGGCAAAAACACCAACGCAGGTTTGCAGATGTCACGGTCATGCACAATATACTAATAACAAGTGCATCTAAAAGAACCATCACGTAAGCATGACAATAGGCAAATGGTAGAACATATAAATTACAGAGCAAAACCTAAAGGTCAGAAACATATATCTTGATTGTGGTCACCATGTGACTATAGTAAAATCCAAAATGAATATGTGAAGGCGAAGGTCAAAATTTTGACTTAACTACACATACAATGAGCTAGAAAATGAGCAACCATGGTCAAGATATAAACAGAAGACAAACTCAAGCTAGAAGTTTGAGTACTGTCCGTGACTATAGTAGCTATTTATATATTTCATTGCACTAGAGCAATCAGTGAAGAAAAAAATTGGTAACTAATATTATGTGACCAATTTAGTATATGGGGAAAGGTCAAAATAAGCTACATTCTACAAATTGGCATAACTAATGGCAATTACTATACCTGATATAACAACAGATTAATAGAACAACACTATTAAAAAGATCAACAAATTAACATATTATTTTATAGTCAGTAATATAGCACAGGTGTGTAGCACCTTAATGTTGCATACATCATATAGCCAGCCAGCTAGAGTTTTCCATCTATTCATCATGCAATCTTCTTAGTTGATGTTAACAAATCAATAGCTGGACAAGCTAGCTCCAAAATAGAGTACTCACGATAACACAGACTACTCCGTACCAATTCCTTCACTAGCATTTGAACAAACACAAGGAGCACGCCACCAATAGCTAGACAACCATGCCAATTGCACAGCACTAGTTCTGCACGCACCCTCCCCTCCCCCCAAAATGCTAAACAACAGTAACCCTATAGTCTGCAGGGGATGCAATTGGAGGGATAAATCTCTTCCCAAAGCAAAACCTAGTATACTAAGATCCTCAAATAAATCTCAGTAGAACCCAAAACATAATCACGAACACAGATCGAGTAAATGTGACACAAATCAAACCATAATCCAGATCTAGTTGTACAATACACCACAACCCTACCGATGAATCAATCCAAAACTTGGAATAGCGGGGGATAAGAATTTAGATGATGGACTCATACACATAATAAAAATCTAAAGCATTATGAAATCTACGTATCCAGAGAAACAGCGCGCAATCAGAATCCAGAGAAACAAACAGCGCGCAATCAGAGTCCAGAGAAACAAACAGCGCGGGGGCAAGACTTGGGCGTGCGTGCGCGTGAGGTCCAGCGACACCACGCGACGGACCCGTGCGGTGCGGTGCGTACGTGCTCCCACGATGGGGGGAGGGGGAGGAGGAGGGGGGTGCGGCCGCGACCGGAGGGATTTGACTCACCTTGAAGGCGACGAGGAAGGGGAAGCGTCGGCGGGTGCGACGCAGCTTCTCCTCCTCGGCGGCGGCGACTTGGTGAAGACCCGGTGCTCCTCCTCACCGGTGGCGGCGGCGGCCTGGCGACCCAGGCTCCCCTCTCTCTCTCTCTCTCTCTCTCTCTCGACGGCGGCGGCGAAGAGGACGAAGAGGGCTAGGTTTGCAAAGCAAATTGGCTGGTGAGCGGCTGCCCGGTGGGCCTCAGCATTCGCGCTCGGGACCGGGACGCGTCCTGACCATCGATGAGCAGGCGGACGGCGGGGATGCGCTAGCGGAACAAGGCCGAGGCCCCACACGCCAGTGATAGGAGAGACAGAGAGGAGGGATGGCGGTGTTCTGGGCCACGGCCCAGTTTGATCTCGGGCTGGATCGGATAAACCAGGCCGGCGGCGTTGCGGATTGGACCGCGCTGCTGGGGGGATCTTGGGCTGCTTTCGGCCTATGTACGAATTTTTTTTTATGAAACAAGCATAACATGGTATTATAATGTGTAAGCTTGATGTAAACGAGTAACCAAACAAAAACTTGTTTCTAAAAATACTCAGCATTGGGGGGTTAGTGAAAAAATAGTACTCTAACAGAATTCTAGTGATTTTCCAGCTTTCTAATAATTATTGGAAAAACCAATAATCCAGCTCAACTATCCTCAGATAAAGGGGAGGGGGAGTTTGAGCTCTCCCAATAGATTAGTTGGATTGAGATAAGATTATCGAGAAACTGCAAACTAACTCTTTCAAACCATAAAATAAATATGGAAAAATCTTAATTAGTTTGTTACCGCACAACCACTAGGAGAAAGACGAATATGACCTCAGGAACAGGGAGCAGCGAAGTGCGTAGATTGCGTGATTTATTGGCACACAAATTTCAGGCTTGTCGAGTGGTAGTGTCGCCATGCGCACCAAGGACAGCATCTACCCTTTTTCTTCGTAAATCGTAGTTGAATTTTAGGGAAAAGAAAAGAGAAGATAAATCGTAATTGAATGACAAAGCAGGAGCCCTTTTTCCAAAAAAAATCATATCGGATCTGGTTTGGTGGCAGTTGGCCTGGCCAGTTGCAGACACGTGACCTGAAGTCGCCCCCCTTGCTCACAGCTTTCTGTGTTACTTTGGTGGTTTTGATATATAAAGTTTCTTTTAGAAAATCAACAAAATTGGTTTTGTGGTGTAGTTGGTTATCACGTCAGTCTAACACACTGAAGGACCCGGTGAGCCCGGGCGAAACCTCATTTTGTTCTTTTTTTTCTTTTGTTCTTCCCTTGTTTTCAACCATTTTTTAATGTGTTTTCAATCATTTTTTTTCTCTTGTTTGTAACACCCTAAAATTCATCACAATTAAATTGTAGCAACTCTCTGAATTTTTCTAGGATTTATTAAGGCTTAAATAAATTTTCTAGGATTTAATTAGAATTTCTAGCCTTTTTATCAATTTAAATATCATATTAAATAATTATTTTAGTCAAAATAAGTTTTTGTTGCATTCATGCTGTTGCATATATTTTTGGTTGCTAGTAAATCAAGTTGGAATTTAAATTTTGTTTAAATTCGAATTTGATTTGCTTTTGTTTGAGTTTTAGAAAAGATGTTTAGGCTGAGTTTAGTTTTGACCCCTGAACTCTTGGCGCGGTTCGCTTTTGCTCCTTAGACTTCTCTTCTCCGTTCGCTTTCACTCCCCGCTCGGCCTGCTCTTCCCCGCTTTCGGCCCAGCTTCGACCCATTCTTCTTCCCCCCACCTTCTCTCACTGACGCGTGGGACCCACGCGTCAGCTTCCTCCTCTGTCCCCGACTGGGACTCTTCCCCGAGTCCGTTTCCGCCGCGCCGCCGTGTCCAACCCGGGCACGCACGCCAAGGCGTGGCCTGAGCCCCCACCCCGCACCTATAAATCGCGGCCGCCGCCTTTGCCTCTCCTCCAATCCAACCGAGCCCGCAAACCCTAGCCGCCCGCGCCGCCGCCATTGCCGAGCTCGAGCCGCCGCCGTCGATCTTCGCCGTCGAAGCCTCGCTCTCGCCAAGATCTATCCCGGGAGGTTCGCTAAGAGGTGGTGAAGCTTCCCTTGCGTTTTGATTCGAGTTTCGGCCGCGCCCGTGCTTAATTTTCACTCGCCGCCGATCTCGCAGCACCGCCGTCCGCCATTCATCGCCGGCTGGTCGCTGCGTTCCCCCTTCCGCCGCCAAGAGCTAGCCAGGTAAGCTCGCCATCCCCTCCCGATTCTCTAGGTCCAAGTCTCGTCGCAAACCGTGCACAGTAGTGCGATTTCGTGGTTGCTCCGGCGAAGCTACGCCGCGGGAATGAGCGGCGCCGCCGCATCCGTCGTCGCCGGCGTCACCCCTTGGTCCGATCCGTCCCTGGCCGTCCGATCTGGATCCAACGGCCCCGATTAGAGCAGCGTTTCGAGTCAAACCCGAGCGTAACGGTCAGCGCTGCCAGTTTTGCAAAAGAGCCCTTAAAGTTTTTAAAATCAACCCGCAGTCCATCCTAGTTCAAAAATAATTATGTTTAGGTCATGTTTTCTTCTGTTTTAGCCCCTACAAGTTTTAAAATTATGCCCGAGGTCCAAGTTTTGTCTTTTTACATGAAAACCGTCATAGTTTTATACAAAATTATGTTTTAGCCCCTGGTTTTTCGCAGTTAAGCCCCTGAAACTTTTAAAACTTTGCCAGCAAGTCCCTGAACCTTAGAAAAGCCATATCTTTGCGTTTTAACTCCGATTTTAGTGATTCTCGCGCTCACGCGTTCGTTGTAACGCGTAGAATAGTTTTGTGCTATTGTTTTCTTCTGTTGGAATTGTTTGGTGTACTGTTTCTTATTTGTTGTATTGTTTCCTTGCATGTAAATGTGTGATGCGATTAGGAAACGACCAGTTCGAGGATTTCTCTGAAGAACCAACTGTTGGAGAAGGATTTGAGCAGCAACAGAGTTGGGAAGAAGGCAAGTGTATTATGTCATGCAAATGTCCTAATAACTATTAATTTCACCATCCATGCATGTGTCTTAATTTGATGGGTTCCTATTTAAGGATTTGCTTAGCCACTATATTTTCCTGTCCCTGAAACTGGGTTATTTAATTAACTTTGATGGTAGATGATGCTTAGCTTGCTCAACTGGGATTGGTTAAATGAACCCCTACTCTATGTTCCAAATACTCTTTGAATTAATTAATTGGCAAGATCATATCTTTTTAATTGGAACATGGAGAACCACCCAGGAAAACAGTACAACCATGAGTGCCATGTGGCTCTGGCTTTGACTGACTAATTAGGTGCCCTGGTTTATGGTAGCTTTACTCGAAAGGGGCATGGGGGGGCGGCGGTTGACGGGGTATAGCTCGGTCCTTTTGAGCTGTGGGCTTTGGTAAGAGACAGACCTCATTAGGGAGGGTTATGCTTTGCTTCTGAACTGGAAACCTTAGCGGGCTATCATTTATTAGAGTGCTTTTGTAAAGGTCTCATAGTGAAACCCAGTATTCGGTCCACGTGGTGTGGGAAGGGTACAATGCTTCGGCAATGGGAATCACGGCTTATGGTGAAAGTGTACAACCTCTACAGAGTGTAAACCTGTTATAACAGCCGTGCTCACGGTCAAGAGCGGCGTGGACCCTTACATGATAATCATACTTGAACATGGATTAAATTGTGGTTACTTGATTATATTGGGATTATGACATTCATTAATTGTGGGTGGTATATACTTTCATTTGCTAGTAAATAGTTGCTTAATAAAACTTGACCAACTAAAAGTGCTTACTGCAGTATGGTCAGCCAGACTTTTTGCCCCAGCCTTGTATGTCATATTACATTTGCTGAGTACGTCATGTGCTCATGCTTGTTTTCTTTCTTTTATTGCATCAACTACACCCGGAATGCTGCTCAGATTGGAAGAATTTTGAGGATTTCACTGCTGATTTTGAGGAGTTCTAGGCGAGTCTCCCCCAATCAACGTCTGTGGAGTTGGAGTCACTTTTGCTTCGTTAGATGAACGTTTATTTAAGTCTTCCGCTATGAAATTTGTGTCAACTCTGAGATTGTAATAAATGCACTTTAATACTCTTTCGTTATGCATGGTTATGGATATTCACTTGTGACGTCTACCATATGTGTGTAAACTGCATATGAGATGCATCTGGTTTTGCCTTTAAAACCGGGTGTGTCAGAGGTGGTACCAGAGCCGTGTTGACTGTAGGACGCAAGCCTAGATAGCAATGGTCATTCTCTAAGGACTATTTTGCTTAACTACTCTTGTTCTATCTATTCTTGGTTTCTTTTGCTATTATTCCTGGTCATTGATAATTGTCTCCTCCTTGATTTTTGTTTTCTAGGCTATCTTTTCCACCATCTCACCTGGTTTCGAGGTCTTTAGAACTTTTCTAACCCCCTTCTTGCTTAAACCATAGATGGTGTTGACAAGGCAAGGTGCTCGTAGATTGGCTAGCACTCTTTCCTCTTTTTCGTCGCATTCGATGCAAGAAGAGGAACCGAAACCTGAAGAGATGGAAGTAATGGACGAAGAAGTCAACTCAGGAGGGAATGCTCCAGCTGGATCTAAAGGAAGTGAAGGACCCTCTCCGCCGCCTGACATGTGGGTAGTGACTTTTCACCACCACGACGGAGGCAACATCGGGTTTCCGATGCTGCTTCGAATGCTCTTCGAGCGTCTGAACTACCCAGTGGAGATAGAATATCGTGGAAGAAGGAGGGCACATCCAAATTACCCAGAGGACTGGGATGTCACTGTATACATCCGGGAGCCGGATTATGAGTATGGAGGAACCAAAGAGGCTGCAGTGCACCATGCTATCGCCATGAGATCAACCTTCGAAGCTGGTATCCAGGATGCAGCAAGACAGGCACTTTCTGTGCTTTGTCATGAGGAGGTTGCTGAAGTACGTCACACTGCTTGGGCATATTTTCCCCGAAGGTAGCAAGGCACTCCAACTGGGGTTGTGCCACAACCGCCCGGCGTGCTAAACTCTACACTCAACGTCCAGGTGGCGTTCACCAAGATGCTCAACGTGCACGCCGATGGCACCACAAGGGAGCTACAAGAAGTGCGTGAAGAACTCGCTGCTGAACGGAGGAAGAACAAGAGGCTGATAGCTGAACTCAAGGGAGAAGCACTTCCACCCTTGGATGAAGATATAGAAGGGTTGCTGGGTCATTCACCGCCCCACTAGAGAGTGCTTGGTGGATCGTCTAGTTGCTTCACCCATACCTATTAAGATAGAATACCCTCTCTTTTGATAGTTCAGTACGTTTAGAATCGTTGAGACTCGTGCGTAGCGTGTGATTTAGTTCGGTTTAAAAGTGTGGTAGAGATGTTTGCTTTCGTGCTAAGTGTGTGATTTGGATCTTTGTAATGATTGAACTTAATTGTGGAGTGATGACCACAATTGAGTAATTATTAAATAAATAAATTTAGTTAGTTTAGGTTTATCTTGGTCTCTGATCTTATCACTTAACTATCACTTTATCCATATAATTGTACCCCTCATATAAATCATGTTATGCGACAATCTGTTCTCGCTGCTGCATGATATCCTGGTACTGTCCGAATTGTTTCTGGAGCTTCAGAACTACGTTTGACATAAATCCAGCTGGGTTGGATTAAGGACTTGATAACCTAGGTGCTGGAAATTTTTCGTGATTTTTGGAGGTTCTGGCAGAGAGATATAATGGTTTTATTGGAGTAACCAGAATCTGTCCCGTGGTCCTGACACAGCTGTTTTGTTTATTTTATACCTCGAGCCACAAAACTCCGATTGAGGTGATTCAAGTTGGGTTAGTTTCAGAATTTGATAGTCTACGTTCAGACAAAAGATCATGATTTTTGGATACTCAGAATGAGAGTTACAACAGTCCTAAGAGGAATGCTCAGACCCCACAGCACCAGAGTGGCAGTGCACCTAGGCAGAATACCCCTCAGCAGCAGAACATGAATGTGAACCCGACGCCCCAGAGCAACAAGGGCCAGCAGAATCAGATGCGGGGCAAGGTGAACCATGTTGCTGCAGAGACCGCACAGGAGGCCCAGGATGTGGTACATGGTATGTTCCTTGTCAACTCAGCCCCTGCATCAGTTTTATTCGACTCTGGAGCATCCCATTCTTTTATTACTGCTCAGTACGTAGCTAAGTATAATATACCCATGCTCTCTATGAAAAATTCCATGCTAGTTAGCTCTCCCGGTGGAAACATGAAAGCCAATTTTATCTGTCCCCGAGTTAACCTGAAAATAGTTGGGGTAGATTTTCCTGCTGATCTGATAGTCCTGAACTCTGAGGGAATTGATGTCATACTTGGAATGGGATGGTTAGCTGCATTTGATGTGGTGATTCAGTGTGCCAAGAGGTCCGTGTTTTTGACTAGCCCTCAGGGAGAGAAGATTGAATTCGGAGCCACTCAACCCTCAGCTTCAACTTACTCAGTTAATCAGGCCAGCGGTGTTCCTTTGGAGGATATCAGAGTTGTTTGTGAGTTTCCGGATGTCTTCCCAGATGATTTACCAGGTATGCCACCCGACCGAGACTTTGAGTTTATTATTGAGCTTTTACCTGGTACTGCTCCTATTTCTAAAAGACCCTATAGAATGGCTGTTAATGAACTAGAAGAACTTAAGAAACAACTTAAGGAATTGTTAGATAAAGGTTACATTCGTCCTAGTTCTTCACCTTGGGGAGCACCTGTCATTTTTGTGGGTAAAAAGGATGGTACTCTGAGGATGTGTGTGGATTATCGTTCATTGAATGAGGTAACCATCAAGAATAAGTATCCATTGCCCAGAATTGAAGACTTATTTGATCAGTTGAGAGGAGCTAAGGTTTTCTCCAAGATTGACTTGAGATCTGGCTATCATCAGTTGAGGATTAGGCGCTCCGACATTGCTAAAACAGCATTCACCACCAGGTATGGGTTGTATGAGTATACTGTGATGTTGTTTGGATTGACAAATGCACCCGCCTACTTTATGTACCTGATGAATAAGGTGTTCATGGAGTACTTGGATAAATTTGTAGTGGTGTTTATTGATGATATTCTGGTTTACTCTAAGAATGAAGAGGAGCATGAGGAGCATTTGAGGTTGGTGTTGCAGACTCTTAGAGAGAACCAATTGTATGCCAAGTTTAGTAAATGTGAGTTTTGGTTGAATCAAGTGTCTTTTCTTGGTCATGTTGTTACTGATGGAGGTATTGCAGTGGATCCAAGTAAAGTCAAGGATGTTTTGGATTGGGAACCTCCTACCACAGCCTCTGAGATCAGAAGCTTTCTGGGATTGGCTGGATATTACAGGAGATTCATTGAAGGCTTTTCTAAAATAGCGAAACCTCTTACTTCGCTATTGGAGAAGGGCAAGGAGTTTGTTTGGTCAGAAGCGTGTCAGGCCAGCTTTGAAGAGTTGAGAAGGAAGTTGACTACAGCCCCAGTGCTTGCTATGCCAGATATTCACAAGAACTTTGATATATATTGTGATGCTTCTCGTAGAGGTCTTGGGTGTGTGCTCATGCAGGAAGGCAGAGTTATAGCCTATGCATCCAGGCAGTTGAGGAAGCACGAGCTGAACTATCCTACTCATGATCTGGAACTTGCAGCTGTTGTCCATGCCTTGAAGATCTGGAGGCACTATATTCTAGGTAACAGATGTGAACTGTATACTGATCACAAAAGTCTGAAGTACATATTTACTCAGAAGGATCTGAATTTGAGGCAGAGAAGATGGTTGGAGTTGATCAAGGATTATGATCTGGGGATCAACTATCAACCTGGCAAGGCTAATTTGGTTGCTGATGCGTTGAGTAGGAAGTCACAAGTAAATGCAATATTTGGTCGCCAGTTACCAGCTGAGTTGTGTGCAGAGATGGAGAAGCTGAACCTGGAATTTCTGAGTCAGACCGAAGGCGTGACAATGGAGGTTGAGTCTACACTGGAGCAGGAAATTCGGAAGGGTCAGCTTACTGATGAGAAGATAAAGGAAATCAAGGAAACCATGTTAGCAGGGAAAGCTCCCGACTTCACCGAAGATGATCAAGGTACAATCTGGTTTAGAAAGAGGATATGTGTACCGGATATCGAGTCTCTCAAGGAGAAGATTTTGAGGGAAGCTCATGATTCCGCATATTCTATTCATCCTGGAAGCACCAAGATGTACCAGGATCTGAAGCAAAGGTATTGGTGGTATGGACTAAAAAGGGATGTGGCTGCCCATGTGGCGTTGTGCGATGTTTGTCAGAAAGTTAAGGCTGAACATCAGAGACCAGCCGGTTTACTTCAGCCACTCAAGGTACCTGAATGGAAGTGGGAAGAAATCAGTATGGATTTCATTGTTGGGTTACCTCGCACTCGAGGAGGATATGACTCCATATGGGTTATTGTGGACAGATTAACTAAGGTAGCTCACTTTATATCCGTTCACACTACTTATACCAACGCTAAGTTAGCAGAGTTATACAGGTCCAGAATTGTTTGTCTCCATGGTGTACCTAAAAAGATAGTGTCTGATAGAGGTACTCAGTTTACATCTAGATTCTGGCAGAAGTTGCATGAGTCTATGGATACAAAGTTGAATTTCAGCTCTGCATATCATCCTCAGACAGATGGTCAGACAGAGAGGACTAACCAGATTTTGGAGGATATGTTGAGAGCTTGTGCTTTGAAGCATGGAGGCAGTTGGGACAAGAGTCTTCCATATGCAGAGTTCTCATATAACAACAGTTATCAGGCAAGTCTAAAGATGGCCCCCTTCGAAGCGCTTTATGGTAGAAAGTGCAGAACACCTTTGTATTGGAGTGAAACAGGTGAAAGTCAGCTGTTTGGGCCAGAGATTTTGCAGGAAGCTGAGAGACAGGTTCAGATTATCAGAGAGAATTTGAGAACGGCTCAGTCCAGGCAGAAGAGCTATGCAGATACAAGAAGGAGAGAGCTAACCTTTGAGGTGGGTGATTATGTGTATCTGAAAGTATCTCCTATTCGAGGCTTGAGAAGGTTTAAGGTGAAAGGTAAATTATCCCCTCGTTTCATTGGACCTTTCAAGATTGTTGATAGAAAAGGTGAGATTGTTGCCAGCCAGATTGTCTGATGTGCATGATGTGTTCCATATCTCTCAGTTGAAAAAGTGTCTTCGAGTTCCTGAGGAAGAATTGTCTATGGATGAGTTGGATGTGCAAGAGGATTTGACTTATAAGGAGTACCCAGCTAAGATATTGGAGACAGCTGAGAGGGTTACTAGGAGTAAAGTGATTAAGATGTGTAAAGTTCAGTGGAGTCATCATGCGGAAAGTGAGGCAACTTGGGAAAAAGAGGATGAGTTGATGGCAGAGTTCCCTCACATTTTCTCTAATCCATCCGAATATCGAGGTCGAGATTCTCTTTCAGGGGGGTAGGTTTGTAACACCCTAAAATTCATCACAATTAAATTGTAGCAACTCTCTGAATTTTTCTAGGATTTATTAAGGCTTAAATAAATTTTCTAGGATTTAATTGGAATTTCTAGCCTTTTTATCAATTTAAATATCATATTAAATAATTATTTTAGTCAAAATAAGTTTTTGTTGCATTCATGCTGTTGCATATATTTTTGGTTGCTAGTAAATCAAGTTGGAATTTAAATTTTGTTTAAATTCGAATTTGATTTGCTTTTGTTTGAGTTTTAGAAAAGATGTTTAGGCTGAGTTTAGTTTTGACCCCTGAACTCTTGGCGCGGTTCGCTTTTGCTCCTTAGACTTCTCTTCTCCGTTCGCTTTCACTCCCCGCTTGGCCTGCTCTTCCCCGCTTTCGGCCCAGCTTCGGCCCATTCTTCTTCCCCCCACCTTCTCTCACTGACACGTGGGACCCACGCGTCAGCTTCTTCCTCCTCCGTCCCCGACTGGGACTCTTCCCCGAGTCCGTTTCCGCCGCGCCGCCGTGTCCAACCCGGGCACGCACGCCAAGGCGTGGCCTGAGCCCCCACCCCGCACCTATAAATCGCGGCCGCCGCCTTTGCCTCTCCTCCAATCCAACCGAGCCCGCAAACCCTAGCCGCCCGCGCCGCCGCCATTGCCGAGCTCGAGCCGCCGCCGTCGATCTTCGCCGTCGAAGCCTCGCTCTTGCCAAGATCTGTAGGTCCAAGTCTCGTCGCAAACCGTGCACCGTAGCGCGATTTCGTGGTTGCTCCGGCGAAGCTCCGCCGCGGGAATGAGCGGCGCCGCCGCGTCCGTCGTCTCCGGCGTCACCCCTCGGTCTGACCCGTCCCTGGCCGTCCGATCTGGATCCAACGGCCCAGATTAGAGCAGCGTTTCGAGTCAAACCCGAGCGTAACAGTCAGCGCTGCCAGTTTTGCAAAAGAGCCCTTAAAGTTTTCAAAATCAACCCGCAGTCCATCCTAGTTCAAAAATAATTATGTTTAGGTCCTGTTTTGTTCTGTTTTAGCCCCTGCAAGTTTTAAAATTATGCCCGAGGTCCAAGTTTTGTCTTTTTACATGAAAACCCTCGTAGTTTTATACAAAATTATGTTTTAGCCCCGGGTTTTTCGCAGTTAAGCCCCTAGAACTTTTAAAACTTTGCCAGCAAGTCCCTGAACCTTAGAAAAGACATATCTTTTGCATTTTAACTCCGATTTTGGTGATTCTCGCGCTCACGCGTTCGTTGTAACGCGTAGAATAGTTTTGTGCTGTTGTTTTCTTCTGTTGGAATTGTTTGGTGTACTGTTTCTTATTTGTTGTATTGTTTCTTTGCATGTAAATGTGTGATGCGATTAGGAAACGACCAGTTCGAGGATTTCTCTGAAGAACCAACTGTTGGAGAAGGATTTGAGCAGCAAAAAAGTTGGGAAGAAGGCAAGTGTATTATGTCATGCAAATGTCCTAATAACTATTAATTTCACCATCCATGCATGTGTCTTAATTTGATGGGTTCCTATTTAAGGATTTGCCTAGCCACTATATTTTCCTGTCCCTGAAACTGGGTTATTTAATTAACTTTGATGGTAGATGATGCTTAGCTTGCTCAACTGGGATTGGTTAAATGAACCCCTACTCTATGTTCCAAATACTCTTTGAATTAATTAATTGGCAAGATCATATCTTTTTAATTGGAACATGGAGAACCACCCAGGAAAACAGTACAACCATGAGTGCCATGTGGCTCTGGCTTTGACTGACTAATTAGGTGCCCTGGTTTATGGTAGCTTTACTCGAAAGGGGCATGGGGGGCGGCGGTTGACGGGGTATAGCTCGGTCCTTTTGAGCTGTGGGCTTTGGTAAGAGAGAGACCTCATTAGGGAGGGTTATGCTTTGCTTCTGAACCGGAAACCTTAGCGGGCTATCATTTATTAGAGTGCTTTTGTAAATGTCTCATAGTAAAACCCAGTATTCGGTCCACGTGGTGTGGGAAGGGTACAATGCTTCGGCAATGGGAATCACGGCTTATGGTGAAAGTGTACAACCTCTACAGAGTGTAAAACTGTTATAACAGCCGTGCTCACGGTCAAGAGCGGCCTGGACCCTTACATGATAATCATACTTGAACATGGATTAAATTGTGGTTACTTGATTATGTTGGGATTATGACATTCATTAATTGTGGGTGGTATATACTTTCATTTGCTAGTAAATAGTTCCTTAATAAAACTTGACCAACTTGTCGGTGCCGGGATCGGTCGGTCAATCCCCGGCGCCTAACAGAATGCGCTGTGTCCCGTCCCTTGACGGTTGATGCAAGAGCTAGCACGATGAGGCGAGGATTTATCCTGGTTCCGACCGTGAGGTCGTACATCTAGCAGGGTGCGCTCGGGGCGCTGTACTATCTTGCACCGGAGTGCTTGTAGAGGGGGAGGGCTACAAGCAAGGCGGGAGAGGAGGAGGAGTCTCCAAGTCCCTGAGAGCGAGTGTGGTTGAGGAGAGTGTCCAGATCGTGTGTGTTTTTTTTCTCTAGTCCGTCCGTCCATCCGTCCGTCCCCCCTTCAGGTCGGTCCCTTCCTCCTTTTATAGACCAAGGAGAGAAAGGAGGGGGGAAGTTTACAAATACGAGTGGGATGTGCGCTACAGTGATATGTACTGGGGAGCATGGCGCCGGGCGTGCCATCGTCCTTGCCCCTGGAGGGGGATTTATGGCGAACCCCGTCTCCCGGGGGTGTCGTGGCCGTCCCTGTGCTTGTCCTGGAGTGTCTTCGAGGGGCGGCGCTGCCGTAGCCCGCGTCTAGCTGCCCGCTCGCTGGTTGACTTCGAGGGCGGGGCAGGTGAGGAAGGACCGGAGTTGGCGGCACAGGGGTCGGTATGGTGGCTGCCGTCAACCACAGTGCGCGGCGTGGTCGGTTCACCAGGGGATGGTCGAGAGTTGGCGGATTTGACCCGGCGTTCGTCATCACCAGGCCACGCCTGACCGGAGTCTGTACTCGGTCGTCGCCCAGATATATGTTCGAGGGCCCTCCATACCCATTCGAGGGCTCCCCACCGGGGGGAAGGACGGGAGTGGGTATAACAGTGGCTTGGAATGACGCCTGCCAGTCAGCACAGGACCTCGCACAGTTCCGCGTGCGCCCGCACAGCACCGGTGAGGACGCACAGTGACTGGAGCAGGTGGAACAGTGAGCTCTGCGGTGTCAGTGGCGCGGCGTGGGGAAAGATTGCCTTTTGACTTTGGCGCTCGCTTGATGGGGCGGGCATTAAGTGCCGTTGTCGGTTGGGGCGCCGTGTTGAGTAGAGAGTTGGCCTCGAGCGAGGCGGAGTCGACTCGCCCGCTCGAGGGAGCGCGCAACCCTCGAGCGAGGCGGGTTTTGCGTCGTGCCTGCTCGAGGGTGCGCGGCCCTCGAGCGAGGCGGAGACGGGGGGTAGCGACTTGGGCCCTCCCGACAGACGAGCTCGGACGACCGTTCTTGGGCCGCGATAGGCTGCGACGGGCCGAGCTGCCCGGCCGGGCCTTCCGGGCTATCGATGATTCGGCCTTTCGTGGCATATCGTTCTTTGAGGGTGATTACCCCGATGATTAGGGGACCCCCTGGGTTTGTCCCCGACAGTAGCCCCCGAGCCTCTGCCGGACTACGGATTAGTCGGGCAGAGGCTGATGGTTCGCGGGATCGTTCCCGGGCATTCTGCGGGAATTACCCCTTCTCGGTTATGCACGTTCTTCCGTGGGGGCGCGCGAGCGCACCCGCGGGTGTAGCCCCCGAGCCCTTGGAGGAGTGGATTCACTCGTGCAAGGGCTTAATTTTGTGTCGGTTGCCCTACTTCCAACGCGGCGGGGATGAGACCGTGCTATGCCGGATTCGAGGGGCAGACCCTGTACGGTTTCGAGACGTTTCGCGCATAGGAGGATATGTTGCGGGGAGCCCCCGAGCTCCTGGCCCGTGTGGAGGCGGTCGGAGGGGCTTCCTGTCTTTGATTTTCGACCCTCGCTACCCCTTTCGCGGGGGAGAGGGGTGAGGTCATCCGTGCAACCCTCGAATTGGGCAACGTACGCGGATACCTCGGTGAGCTGTTAGCGGGTAGTTCAAGTGGACGTCCGTGCCCCGTTCGCTAGGGGTCGGCTCGTGGTCCGGAGACACGTCCATGTAGCGCTTGCAAAGGTTTGCTAGGTGGGGCTCGGTCCCTTTCGTAGGGACCGAGGGCGCGAAAGCTCTCCCTCGTTGGGATCCCCCCGACTAGCTGCCTTTGTCTGGCCTTGAACACGACAGGAGCGTCCCCAAACTTCGCGTTCGGGGTAAAGTCCGTTTGACACGCCCGAATCGTCCCTGACTCTGTTGATCTGGAGCGCCTGTCGAACCCTTTCGAGGGCCAGGCTTCGTACTCCTGATCAGTAGGGCCTTGCGTAAGATGCAGGTTGCCCCCGAGCTCCTGGCCCGTGTGGAGGCGATCGGAGGGGCTCCCCGTCTTTGATTTTCGACCCTCGCTACCCCTTTCGCGGGGGAGAGGGGTGAGGTCATCCATGCAACCCTCGAATTGGGCAACGTACGCGGATACCTCGGTGAGCTGTTAGCGGGTAGTTCAAGTGGACGTCCGTGCCCCGTTCGCTAGGGGTCGGCTCGTGGTCCGGAGACACGTCCATGTAGCGCTTGCAAAGGTTTGCTAGGTGGGGCTCGGTCCCTTCCGCAGGGACCGAGGGCGCGAAAGCTCTCCCTCGTTGGGATCCCCCCGACTAGCTGCCTTTGTCTGGCCTTGAACACGACAGGAGCGTCCCCAAACTTCGCGTTCGGGGTAAAGTCCGTTTGACACGCCCGAATCGTCCCTGACTCTGTTGATCTGGAGCGCCTGTCGAACCCTTTCGAGGGCCAGGCTTCGTACTCCTTCGTACTCCTTCGTAAGGATCAGTAGGGCCTTGCGTAAGATGCGGGTTGCTCCCGAGCGGCGGGCTCGAGGCTTGGCCGAGCGCGATTGGCGGCCTTCGCACTATTCGGTCCGGGGCACCCTTTGAACCTTTTCGAGGTTCGGGCTTCGAATCCCTGATTAGTCGCGTCCGTGCCTAGGGAAGGAGGAGCGTTGCAGCTTTACCTGGGGGGAACCCAATGGTTGGGTCGTTTCGGCTCCGCGGGCCCGCGCACAACCGCTGGCGGGCGTGGGCGTGGCTGACGCGTCGCGGAGTGGGCGAGATGGGCGTAGTGGGCGCGCCTTTTTAGGCGGAGTTGGCGTGTGCCAGGGGGAGTTGAGGCGACGGGCGGTCAGGCGCCTCTGTTGCGTCGTTTCGTTCTGCCGTGCCGCAGTAAATGCCGCCGCCCACGCGTGCCGGTTGTTTGGCGATCCTCATCGTGCGCCTGGCCCGGGTGTAATTTTTCATCGTGATCTTGCCATTCGCGGCGTGTAAGGAATGAATCCTGTTTGTGCCTAACCTTTTCATGGGTTTGCACGATCTCGTATTTGCGTTGAAAGTTTTCGTGCGGAATTGTGCCTTTTCTCATGATTTAGGAACGACCTTTTCTAAGGAGTTCGTTTTCGTGAGTGACTTGAGCGTTGAGCGATGGGGGGGATGCTGTGGCCTTTCGAGGGCGTAAGCAGTCCCACGACCCTGCCAACCGTCCTCTGTAGTAACTCACGCCTTGCTTTTAGTCTTCCTCGATCTTTTGAGGGGAAAGGACTAATAACGCTTTCTGGGTTTCGACCGAGGGAAAATCGGACCCTTCTCGCGATCTCTGGGATGCCGAGTCCGTCTCCGCGAGTTCCTGCAATGATTCCGGGAGTTTGGTCCCGTATTTTCGCGGTTAGCAGCATGACAAATAAGGGCGTTCGGATTTAGTTAGGGTTTTGCAACCGAGGTTTCGTTTGTTTGGCGTGCCGCGCCTTCCTCTTAACTCGAGATCGGTTTCGGCAGGGGAACACCAGTAACTTTGGCGTCGAGTGGCGAGGGGGATGCCGTAGCCTTCGGGGGCGTGGGCGGTCCCACGACTCTGCCGGCTCTTAGCCGCGGTAGACTCGTGCCTTGCTTTCACCTTTCTGGATTTAAGGAGGAAAAGCTTGGCGGCCTGGTTAATCGTTCTATTGTGCTGCTCTTGGTCTTGGAGAGATTTTGGCCGGGTACTTCGGATTCGTGAGTAATTAAAGCGTGGGGTGGTGAGGGAGGCGCTGTAGCCTTTCGCGGGCATAAGCAGTCTCACGACTCGACTGGCTCCAGCTTTGACTAGCTCACGCCCCGCCTCTCTCTAAGCGCCTCGAGTTTTAGCACAATTTTCGAAAAAACCGGGACGATTAGCCGGGACAATTAGGGGGGTTAACCCCCCTGCAGCCCCCGAGGGGGGCTTGGCTTTATTTAAAAATAGAACCAAGTCCCCCTTGTTTGTGTTGTTAGCAACAATGTTTTCATGTTTTTCGCAAACTCTTTATTATTGTTAACTAAGAACACGAAGTATTTACAAGAAATACTGAGAGTTTTAAGGATAGAAGCGACGTAGCTGTTGGATGTTCCAGGCGTTGGTGAAGACCTCGCCCTTCTCGTTCGCCAGCTTGTAAGTGCCGGGTTTGAGGACCTTGGCGATGATGAACGGTCCTTCCCATGGCGGAGTGAGCTTGTGGCGCTCTCGGTTGTCCTGGCGTAGTCTTAGCACCAGGTCCCCTTCGTGGAGGTCCCGACGCCGTACCTTCTGAGCTTGGTATCGCCGAAGCGATTGTTGGTAGCGCGCTGAGTGAAGCAACGCTACGTCGCGAGCCTCGTCCACCTGGTCCAGCGAGTTCTCGCGGTCCCGCTGGTTTCGGTCTTCCTGGTAGGCCTTAAGCCTCGGAGACCCGTACTCCAAGTCTGTTGGGAGGACGGCTTCGGCGCCGTAGACAAGGAAGAACGGGCTGAAGCCTGTGGCCCTGCTTAGGGTTGTCCTGAGACTCCAGATCACCGATGGCAGCTCAGCGACCCACTTCCGGCCAAACTTGTTCAGCTTGTTGAAGATCCTTGGCTTCAGGCCTTGTAGTATCATGCCGTTGGCACGTTCTACTTGGCCGTTCGTTTGTGGATGTGCCACGGCCGACCAATCAACGCGAATGTGATGGTCGTCGCAGAACTCCAAGAACTTCTTGCCGGTGAATTGGGTGCCGTTGTCAGTGATGATCGAGTTGGGTACCCCGAATCGGTGGATGATGTCGGTGAAGAACATTACGGCCTGCTCAGATCTGATGCTGGTGATGGCCCGGACTTCGATCCACTTCGAGAACTTGTCGATGGCTACCAACAAGTGGGTGAAGCCCCCGGGCGCTGGGCGGAAGGGCCCCACGAGATCCAACCCCCAGACCGCGAAAGCCATGTTACAGGGATGGTCTGCAGGGCGTGCGCCGGGAGATGCGTCTTTCGTGCGTAGAACTGGCACCCTTCGCAGGTGCGCACGACCTCGTTTGCGTCGGACACGGCGGTGGGCTAGTAAAAGCCTTGCCGGAATGCGTTACCCACGAGGGTACGCGGCGCTGCGTGGTGTCCGCACGCCCCGGCGTGGATGTCGCGGATCAACTGCCTTCCTTCGGGGATGGGGATGCATCGCTGCAAGATCCCTGAGGCACTGCGCTTGTACAGCTCGCCGCCGACCGAGACGAAGGTCTTGGCCCTTCTGGCGATGCGGCGCCCCTCGGTTCGGTCCGAGGGCAGCTCTCCGCGATCGATCCATGCGAGGTACGGATCACGCCAGTCTTGTGGTCGTGTGTCTGCGTCGATTTCCATGGCCTCGGCCAAAGAGATTTCAGCGTTGAGGGCTTCGAGCCCCTCTTTCGAGGGGTCCTCCTCCATGGGCTCGACTCCCGCAGCCCCCGAGGGTTTCCCGTGGGCTCCGGCCTTTGATTCGAAGTTGACAGAGGGGCGGTCGAGGTCGCGGGCGAAGACGTTCGGAGGAACGGTGATTCGCTCTGACGCGATCTTGGCCAGCTGATCCGCTTCCTCGTTGTATTTGCGCACGATATGGTTCAACTCAAGGCCACAGAATTTGTCCTCGAGACGACGAACCTCGTTGCAATACGCCTCCATCTTTTCGTCGCGGCAGCTTGCGTTCTTCATCACTTGGTCGATGACCAACTGAGAATCTCCCCGGACATCGAGGCGTTTGACGCCAAGGTCGATGGCGATGCGGAGCCCAGCGAGGAGGGCTTCGTACTCCGCCATGTTGTTCGACGCTGGGAAGTGCAAGCGAACCACGTACCAGATATGTTCTCCGAGGGGTGAGACGAAGAGGAGGCCCGCGCCTGCCGGTTTTCATCACCGACCCGTCGAAGTACATGGTCCAGCATTCGGCCTGGATCTGCGGCGGCGGAAGTTGGACGTCGGTCCACTCAGCGACGAAATCCGCTAAGGTTTGCGATTTTATCGCCTTTCGCGGTGCGTAGGAGAGAGTTTCCCCTACGAGTTCCATAGACCATTTCGCTATTCTACCCGAGACGTCCGGGTTGCGGACTATCTCCCCCAAAGGGAAAGATGAGACCACGGTGACCGGGTGGGCCTCGAAGTAGTGTCGCAGCTTTCGACGCGCGAGCACTACGGCGTAGATTAGCTTCTGGATCTGTGGATACCGCATCTTGGTTTCGGTCAGCACCTCGCTGACGTAGTACACCGGCCTCTGGACCGGCAGAGCGCGGCCCTCCTCTAGCCTTTCCACAATGATGACGGCGCTGACAACTTGCATTGTCGCAGCCACATATAGGTAGAGAGGCTCACCGCTCCGCGGCGGCGTGAGGATGGGCGCGCGCGCGAGCGATGCTTTTAGCCCGTCGAGGGCTTTTTGGGCTTCGGGGGTCCATGAAAAGCGTTCGTGCTTTTTTAGGAGCCGGTACAAAGGTAAGCCCTTTTCACCAAGTCGAGAGATGAAGCGGCTAAGTGCTGCAAGGCAGCCCAGTACTCTTTGCACCCCCTTGAGGTCCCGAATTGGCCCCATTCGTTCCAGGGCCGAGACTTTTTCGGGGTTGGGTTCGATGCCTCGCTGGGAGACGATGAAACCCAATAGCATGCCTCGCGGCACCCCGAATACGCATTTTTCCGGATTCAACTTTACCCCGTTCGCCCGGAGGCAACCGAACGTGATTTGCAAATCGTTGACCAGATCGTTCGCCTCTCTGGTCTTCACAACGATATCGTCGACATATGCCTCAACGGTCCGCCCGATGTGGCTTCCGAAAACGTGTTGCATACATCGCTGGTATGTAGCTCCAGCGTTTCGGAGGCCGAACGGCATAGTGACGTAGCAAAACATGCCAAACGGGGTGATGAAAGAAGTCGCGAGCTGGTCGGACTCTTTCATCTTGATTTGATGATAACCGGAATAAGCATCAAGAAAGCATAGCAATTCACACCCAGCGGTGGAGTCTATTATCTGATCTATTCTAGGCAGAGGAAATGGAACCTTAGGGCATGCTTTGTTTAAACCGGTGTAATCTACGCACATGCGCCATTTTCCGTTTTTCTTCTTAACTAGAACAGGATTAGCAAGCCAGGTTGGGTGAAATACCTCTTTGATGAACCCAGCTTGCAGGAGCTTTTGCACCTCCTCCCCGATGGCGCGGCGCTTTTCCTCGTCGAACCGCCGCAGTCGCTGTACCACCGGCTTGGAGTGTGGCTTGATGTCGAGGCTGTGCTCGGCGACCTCCCTCGGGATCCCCGGCATGTCCGAGGGTCTCCACGCGAAGATGTCGGCGTTGGCGCGGAGAAAGTCGACGAGCACTACTTCCTATTTGGGGTCGAGGGTGGTGCTGACCCTCAACGCCTTGCCCTCGGGGGCAGCGGGGTCGAGGGGCACCGCTTTGGTGTGCTCCGCAGCCTCGAAGGTGCCTGTGTGCCTTTTGGTGGAGTCGATGGCCTCGTTCGCCATCATCTCCAAATCCGCCACCAGGGTCTCGCTGTAGGCGAGCGCTTCCGCGCCCTCGACGCACTCGACGTCGCACGCATAGGCGTGCTCGTACGATGATCCCACGGTGATGACGCCCTTTGGCCCTGGCATCTTCATCTTGAGGTAGACGTAGTTAGGGACCGCCATGAATTTGGCATAGCACGGTCGCCCGAGAATAGCGTGGTACGCTCCCGGGAATCCCACCACCTCGAAGGTGAGGGTCTCCCTCCGGAAGTTCTCGGGAGTGCCGAAGCAAACGGGCAAGTCGATCTGCCCGAGGGGTTGGACCCGTTTTCCCGGCGCGATGCCGTGGAACGGTGCCTTGCTTGGCCTCAGCTGGTTCGTGCCGATGCCCATGAGCTCTAGGGTGTGGACGTAGAGGATGTTGAGGCTGCTGCCCCCGTCCATCAGCACCTTGGAGAATCGCGTGTTGCCGATGACGGGGTCGACGACAAGCGGATAGCGCCCTGGATTCGGGACATAGTCCAGATGGTCCTCGCGGCCGAAAGAGATGGTCTCTTCCGACCAGGCGAGGTAAGCTGGCGTTGCGGGGTGAACGGAGAAGACCTCTCGGCGTTCACGCTTCTGTTCCCGGGATGTTGCGTTCGCCGCGGGCCCCCCTATGATGAAGAATACGTTCTCCACATGAGGGAACTCGTCGTTGCCGCCATCGCCCGTATCCTTCTTCGGGCCATCCTCCTTCGCGGAGGTGCGCCTGAAGTAGCCCTTGATCATCCCACACTGCTCGAGGGTGTGGGTGACAGGGTCCTTGTGGTACGGGCATGGCTTCTTCAGCATCTCGTCGAACAGGCCTCCCCCCTGAGGGGGGCCCCGAGGGCCTTTGCGGCCCCGCTCGACCACGAGGGCGTCGTCAGAGTCCTCGCCCTGCCGCTGCTGCTGCGCGGCTTGCCGAGGCCCCTTGCCTTTACCGCCCCGTTTCTGCTTTTTGGTCCTGGCTTTGGGTTTGCTGCCCTCCGCGGGCAGCTCCTCCGCGCGCTTTCCCTTGGTCTTGCCGTCGAAGATCGCCCCAACAGCCTCCTCTCCAGAGGCAAAGTTGGTGGCGATGTTGAACAAAGCGTTGACACTGGTGGGATGGTTTCGCCCCAGCTCGCGCACCAGCTCTCGACAGGTCGTCCCTTCGAGGAAGGCGTGGATGATTTCGGAGTCACCCACGCTCGGGAGCTCGGTGCAGCGCTTGGAGAAACGGCGGATGAAGTCCCTCAGCGGCTCGCCGGCCGCCTGCCGGCACCCGCGCAGGTCCCAGGAGTTTCCAGGGCGCACGTATGTGCCCTGGAAGTTACCCACGAACATCTTGACCAGGTCGTCCCAGTCGTGGATTTGGTTCGTGGGTAGGTGTTCGAGCCACGTCCGCGCCGAGTCCGCGAGATGAAGCGGAAGTTGCGGATGATCATGGCATCGTCGTCGGCCCCGCCCAACTGGCAGGCTAGGCGATAGTCGTTGAGCCACGTCTCGGGTTTCGTCTCACCCGAATACTTGGTGATGGTGGTTGGCTGGCGAAAACGCGGCGGGATGGCGGCCGAACGGATCTTCCGGCTGAACACCGGGGTTCCCGGGGGTTCCGGCGTCGGGCTTCTGTCCTCCTCGCTGTCATAGCGGCCTCCCCGTCGGGGGTGCCTGCTGCGGGGAGGCGCCGCGTCCTGCCTCTTCCTGTTCAGGACGTTGCGCGCGTCGCCATTGTCGACGGCGCCCCGCGTGTCCACAAGTCGGTCCTTCGCGGACCTCCTCGTTTCGCCCTCGCCGGCCACGAGCGCCCTTCCGTCGTTCGTTGGACGGTGAGGCGTCCACGCGCCCCTGGGCGGGGTGTGGACGGATTGCTCCTTACCCCACTTGCTGCCTCCGGCTCTCGAACTGTCCTGGTAGCGCATGCGGGAGGCGGAACTTTCCGCTTGTTGAACGGCCGCTTCTTCGACAAGGGCCTGCACCTGGCGCCGCATGCTGCGCGCTTCCGGTGTCGATGGTTCGGGCACGGCCCGAATCAAGGTCGCTGCGGTGACGAGCTTCTGGCTTGCTCGTGGCGGCATGGCAGGACCGGCGTCGTCGCCGTCGCCCATGATGCGCGCTTGAGCAATACGCCCGGCAGCTCGCGCGCGTTCGCCGCGTTTGGGCTGCTGGGCTTCCAGAGCCGTGCGCAGCTCCTGTACTTGCTGGCGCTCCTGTTGGAGCTTGGCTTCCAGTTCTTGCACCTGCGCAAGCTGTGCCTGCGCGAGTGCGGCATCGCTCGCTGGCTCGGCGGGCGCCGGTGGTGGTTCGGCGTGTCCTCTCCCACGGACTCTACTTCGCCGTCGAGGACGAAGCATTCCCGCGAGGGGTCGTATTCCCCGTCGCTGGAGTCGTCAGAGCAGGTGAGGCAGAAGTCCGCGACGGCCTGGAAGGCGATGAGGTTTTCGCGGTTGCGCAACTCGGTGTAATCCAGGTCCGGGTGTTCCTGGCCGCGCACATCTTCTTCGTCCTCTGACTCGGAGTGGAGCCCGCCGGGCGAAGAAGCGCCGAGGTCACGGATTGGGGCCTGCCGATGTCTTGGCAAGTCTCCACGCGCGCCCAGGATGGTGCTGATTGCCGTGGAGTGGCTTGCGGCCGCGTTGCTCATCCCGAACGGGAGGCGTGCTAGCCTGGCCACATTTTCCCGGTGCGTTCCCTCCGCGGGAACTGCCGGTGGGAGTCCGCCCCCCTGCAATGTGGCCGCGGGCTGAAGCAGCAAGTGGGCGTCCCAATCGGGGAGGACGACGCGCGGAGCGACGCGCTGCTCCGTATTAATCCGAAGCTCGCGAAGTCTCCGCCGTCGCCTGAGCTGGACTGGCGTCGGCGATGTCGGGGTGTCGGGCGTCACGCTTGGTGGCCTGGAGGCGAGCCGCATGAGGAGGCCCTCACCGGTCGCTTCGAACTCCAGGCTCCCAAACGCGATCCGGTATCCGCGCGGAAGCGGACCGGGGGACCCCGTGGCGGATCGAGGTGACATGGTCTCGTCGCGACCTGCCGTCAAGGGAACTGATCGGGCGAGGTTGATCACAGCGTAGCCCCCTACCTGGCGCGCCACTGTCGGTGCCGGGATCGGTCAGTCAATCCCCGGCGCCTAACAGAATGCGTTGTGTCCCGTCCCTTGACGGTTGATGCAAGAGCTAGCACGATGAGGCGAGGATTTATCCTGGTTCCGACCGTGAGGTCGTACGTCCAGCAGGGTGCGCTCGGGGCGCTGTACTATCTTGCACCGGAGTGCTTGCAGAGGGGGAGGGCTACAAGCAAGGCGGGAGAGGAGGAGGAGTCTCCAAGTCCCTGAGAGCGAGTGTGGTTGAGGAGAGTGTCCAGATCGTGTGTGTTTTTTTTCTCTGGTCCGTCCGTCCATCCGTCCGTCCCCCCCTTCAGGTCGGTCCCTTCCTCCTTTTATAGACCAAGGAGAGAAAGGAGGGGGGGAAGGTTTACAAATACGAGTGGGATGTGCGCTACAGGGATATGTACTGGGGAGCATGGCGCCGGGCGTGCCATCGTCCTTGCCCCTGGAGGGGGATTTATGGCGAACCCCGTCTCCCGGGGGTGTCGTGGCCGTCCCTGTGCTTGTCCTGGAGTGTCTTCGAGGGGCGGCGCTGCCGTAGCCCGCGTCTAGCTGCCCGCTCGCTGGTTGACTTCGAGGGCGGGGCAGGTGAGGAAGGACCGGAGTTGGCGGCACAGGGGTCGGTATGGTGGCTGCCGTCAACCACAGTGCGCGGCGTGGTCGGTTCACCAGGGGATGGTCGAGAGTTGGCGGATTTGACCCGGCGTTCGTCATCACCAGGCCACGCCTGACCGGAGTCTGTACTCGGTCGTCGCCCAGATATTTGTTCGAGGGCCCTCCATACCCATTCGAGGGCTCCCCACCGGGGGGAAGGACGGGAGTGGGTATAACAGTGGCTTGGAATGACGCCTGCCAGTCAGCACAGGACCTCGCACAGTTCCGCGTGCGCCCGCACAGCACCGGTGAGGACGCACAGTGACTGGAGCAAGTGGAACAGTGAGCTCTGCGGTGTCAGTGGCGCGGCGTGGGGAAAGATTGCCTTTTGACTTTGGCGCTCGCTTGATGGGGCGGGCATTAAGTGCCGTTGTCGGTTGGGGCGCCGTGTTGAGTAGAGAGTTGGCCTCGAGCGAGGCGGAGTCGACTCGCCCGCTCGAGGGAGCGCGCAACCCTCGAGCGAGGCGGGTTTTGCGTCGTGCCTGCTCGAGGGTGCGCGGCCCTCGAGCGAGGCGGAGACGGGGGGTAGCGACTTGGGCCCTCCCGACAGACGAGCTCGGACGACCGTTCTTGGGCCGCGATAGGCTGCGACGGGCCGAGCTGCCCGGCCGGGCCTTCCGAGCTATCGATGATTCGGCCTTTCGTGGCATATCGTTCTTTGAGGGTGATTACCCCGATGATTAGGGGACCCCCTGGGTTTGTCCCCGACACAACTAAAAGTGCTTACTGCAGTATGGTCAGCCAGACTTTTTGCCCCAGCCTTGTATGTCATATTACATTTGCTGAGTACGTCATGTGCTCATGCTTGTTTTCTTTCTTTTATTGCATCAACTACACCCGGAATGCTGCTCAGATTGGGAGAATTTTGAGGATTTCACTGCTGATTTTGAGGAGTTCTAGGCGAGTCTCCCCCAATCAACGCCTGTGGAGTTGGAGTCACTTTTACTTCGTTAGATGAACGTTTATTTAAGTCTTCTGCTATGACATTTGTGTCAACTCTGAGATTGTAATAAATGCACTTTAATACTCTTTCGTTATGCATGGTTATGGATATTCACTTGTGACGTCTACCATATGTGTGTAAACTGATCCTGGCGCACATATGAGATGCATCTGGTTTTGCCTTTAATACCGGGTGTGACATTGTTCAATCTTTTTTTTCGGTTGTTCTTTGTTCTTTTGTTCTTCCCATGTTTTCAACCATTTTTTATGTGTTTTCAATCATATGTTTCTCTTGTTCAATCTTTTTTCGTTGTTCTTTTTTCACCCCTTGCTTTCAACCATTTTTTTAGATGTGTTTTCAATCATTTGGTAAGGAACAGATGTATGATCAATATATAAAGAAAACAATACGCAACCGACTTGAGCGTGAGAACCAAATCCGAGCCTATAAATGCAAAAACCAAGTTCCAATCTCAACTGACAGCGACTGCGATGGACGCACATCACCACAGATAATATGCAACCCAGATCGACTGATCCGTCACTGTCCCATTAACTTATAGGACAGCGAAAACTGTATCATTACATGTAAGGTAAGGCGAAAGCAACTGCTGCGACGGATCGACAAGTAGTACCAGGAGATCCATCAAGATGCGGCCAACATCGGGTCAGGCACGGAATTTGTGCGATTTTTTAGCATGTCCGAATTCTCAATAATGTCGATGAACAGAATTTGGCCAAATTCAGAAAATTCTGCTCAGATTCAGATATTGATTTCACAAGTCTGAGCATAAAACTCTAGTGAGTCCTAACTAATTACAGACGGTAACAGAACTTACGGGCACTACTGGTCAAAGAATCAAACCAGTAAATGAAATGAAACCCCTGCAGGCGTGTTCCCTAACCAGCAAAAGCATAATTCTTACCCTTGCCAGCACCATCACGTTCCTTGAGGGCGCCCAATTGAAGAGCTGAAGTAAGAAATCACCGGATGCAGAGTCTCATCAGGCACAATGTAACACTGGTGTAACATCAGCCAAAAGAGGAGGGGAACTGAGACTCCTGTATCCTTGTGCTTCTGAGACACTACCAATCCAGCAGCATGTCACCTCCATGCCCAACGCATCAACAGGAGCACATATCCTTGTGGCCTTGCTAAGTTCGTCACCTGTAGACCAAATCGTTCCAGAAACAGAAAGGTGATGTTCAAGTCTCCAAGCTTATTCTTCAGATAAGAATCGTATCCTGTCGGCACGGTGCCGCGGCGTATGTGTTGGCTGCTCAGAGGTTCCCAAAATCCCAAGGATGCATGATCTGCCCATGGCTTTACAACACACTGCATCACAATATCCAATTGATTTTTGTAGGACCACCTGTTCTGACTGCCAGAGGATAATCATCGGTTGTATTCCTCCAAACCCTAATGGGTGGGTGATATAGTATCTGTGCATGGGTCTCTAGATGGGCCTAACACATGGGCCCTATGGGCTACATATCTACACACCAACACCCCCCTCCCCCCCTCCCCCCCCCCCCCCCCCCCGCAGTCTGAACTACCGGCGCAGCGGAGTTCACGACTGGACAACAAAGAAAGCAACAACACACATAGGGCCCCCCGCAGCCACAACTAGCCACCTGCTATGTTGAGGCTGGAGCGAAACTCCAAAAACGTCGAGGAGGGCAGACCCTTCGTGAAGATGTCGGCAAACTGGGAGGTGGTCGGGACATGGAGAACCCGAACGTCTCCAATGGCAACCCGGTCACGAACGAAGTGTAAGTCGATCTCCACATGCTTCGTCCGCTGGTGCTGAACCGGGTTGGTGGAGAGGTACACGGCGCTGACGTTGTCGCAGTAGACGAGCGTGCTCTTGGCGAGCGGGCTGTGAAGCTCCGCCAAGAGCTGTCGAAGCCAGGACGCCTCCGCCACGCCGTTAGCGACAGCCCGGTACTCCGCCTCGGCACTGGAGCGGGAGACAACCGGCTGCCGCTTGGACGACCAGGAGACGAGGTTGCCGCCTAGGAAGACGGCGTAGCCTGAGGTAGAGCGACGAGTGTCCAGACATCCAGCCCAGTCAGCGTCGGTGTAGACCACCAGCTCAGCCGGGGGAGACCGGTGGATGACCAACCCGAAATCAACCGTGCCACGGACATAGCGAAGAAGGCGCTTCAACGCAGCAAGGTGTGACTCACGGGGATCATGCATATGGAGACAGACCTGCTGAACGGCATATGCAAGATCCGGCCTGGTGAAGGTGAGGTACTGCAAAGCACCCGCAAGACTCCGGAAGGCAGTAGGGTCAGCCACAGGAGCACCCGAGTCAGCAGACAGCTTCGACTGAGTATCAACAGGAGTAGAACAGGGCTTGCAATCTGACATGCTAGCCCGCTCCAGGATATCAAGAGCATACTGCCGCTGGTGAAGGAAGAGGCCGGAAGGACGAGGCTCCACAGTGACTCCCAAGAAGTGGTGGAGCTGACCCAGATCCTTCATGGCAAACTCCTGCTGCAGAGACGAGATGATACGCCGAAGCAACTGCTGACTGGAGGCGGTGAGAACAATATCATCAACATATAGCAGAAGATAAGCAGTCTCATCCCCATGCCGGTAGACAAACAGAGAAGTGTCGGACTTGGCCTCCGTGAACCCCAAGGTCACTAAGAACGTGGCAAACCTGGAGTACCAAGCCCGAGGAGCCTGCTTCAGACCATAAAGAGACTTGTTGAGCCGACAGACCAGCTCTGGACGACTGGAATCCACAAAACCCGCTGGCTGGCTGCAATAGACAATCTCGGACAGAGTGTCGTGGAGGAAGGCATTCTTCACATCCAGCTGGTGCATAGGCCACGAACGAGAGAGAGCAATCGAGAGGACCGTGCGCACTGTAGCAGGCTTCACCACTGGACTGAAGGTCTCATCATAGTCCACTCCAGGCCGCTGAGTGAAACCTCGGAGAACCCACCGAGCCTTGTAGCGCTCCAGAGTACCATCGGCCCGATGCTTATGCGTCCAGATCCACTTGCCGGTCCCACATTGCAACCAGACGGACGCGGCACGAGGTCCCACGTCTGGTTGGCAAGAAGAGCCTCGTACTCCTCTTCCATCGCGCGACGCAAGTTGGGATCCGCCAGGGCATCGCGGACAGATGAGGGCACCGGAGAGATCCGCGGCTCACTTTCGGTGACGGAGAGAGCCGCGGGTCGGAGAACACCAGCCGCCTGCCGAGTCACCATGGGGTGCACATGGCAAGGGTCCCGATGGACTATCGGCGGGTGGTACACGGCCGGCTCGACACGGGAGCGAGGCGGCGGCGGTGGCTGTGGTGGAGGTGGCGGTGACGGCTCCGGTGGAGGTGTTGGTGGAGACGGAGCCATCGGCCGGCGCTCGAAGACGCTCGGAGCCGGAGAGCCGGACGCCGGTCCCAGCACCGAGCGACGCTGGTACACCTGGACCGGCTCGGCGAAGCGCGCCGGGGCGCCGGGGTCCGGAGCCGGAGAACCGGGCGTGGGTCCCAGCACCGAGCGACGCCGGTACACCTAGACCGGCTCGGCGAAGCGCGTGGGGGCGCCAGGTGCCGCGCACGGCGCGGCGGGGGGCGCCGGAGCCGCGCTCGGCGCGGTGGGGGGCGCCAGGGCCGCGCTCGGCGCGGCGGGGTGCGCCGGGGCCGCGCACGGCGCCGGTACACAACGGAGACCTGCAGGAGGAGGACAAAAAGGAATAGGTGGCTGAACCACCAGGTCAGGAAACATAGACACCAACTCAGAATACGGAGAAGGAGGCGAGGTAGAGGTGGAGTAGGGGAAATCCGACTCGTCAAAGACGACGTGTCGGGAGATGAGGACTCGACGAGAGGTGGGGTGGGGTCGAAGCATCGGTACCCCTTGTGGTCAGGGGAGTAACCAAGAAACACACAACGTGTCGAATGAGGCGCCAGCTTATGAGGAGCAGTGGCAGAGATGTTAGGATAACATGCACACCCGAAGACACGGAGGTGATCGTAGTCCGGAGGGGTACCAAAGAGAGCGTGGTGTGGGGTGGGAGCAGGACAGGCAGTGGAAGGGAGACGGTTGAGCAAGTAGGTGGCGGTGTGAAGACTCTCAACCCAGAAGCGCGGGGGTAGAGAGGCCTGAATCAGAAGGGTGCGCATGACGTGGTTCGTCGTGCGGATCATCCGCTCAGCCTTGCCGTTCTGAGAAGAAGTATACGGACAAGACATACGCAGCTAAACACCCTGAGAAAGAAAGAAAGAGCGGGAAGCGTTGTTATCAAACTCGCGCCCGTTGTCACACTGGACGACCTTGATGGTGAGACCGAACTGAGTGGACACCCAGGCAAAGAAGTGAACAAGAGTGGGAAATGTATCAGACTTGGCGCACAGAGGAAAAGTCCAGGAGTAGTGAGAAAAATCATCAAGTATCACAAGATAGTATTTCTTCCCAGAGATGCTAGATACAGTAGAGGTCCACAAATCACAATGAACAAGATCAAAAACATGCGCCGCTCACGACGAAGAAGAAGAAAAAAGTAATCTAACATGATGACCTAACTGACACGCATGATAGATATGCTCAGTAGCAGTCTTAGTACAAGTGATAGCTGCACTACGACTCAGCTGAGCCAAAATGTCCCGGCCGGGATGGCCAAGACGGCGGTGCCAGGTGGTGGAGGGAGTCGCGACCAAGGCAGCTAACGAGGAAGACGAAGATGGGGCAGCGGAAGACGGGAGGCGAATAGTGTAAAGGGGGCCAGTACTGTCACACCGAAGCAGCGGACGCCGACTAGCGAAATCCTTCACAGTAAGACCAAAAGTGTCAAATTCAGCGGAACAAGAATTGTCAGCTGTAAATTGACGAATTGAAAGAAGATTGTGGACCATGCGAGGAGCGACAAGAACATTGGAAAGGGGAAAAGGGCCAGAAGTAGAACCCACGGAGGTGACCGGAAGACACGACCCATCACCAACCATGATGGAAGAAGGACAAGAAGGGTGAGGGGGTCGAGTAGAAGAGAGGATACCGCCATCCGGAGTCGTGTGGTGGGTGGCACCCGTGTCGGCGATCCACTCAGCGCTCACCGGTGGTGTCAGCCCCATGGTGTTGATGGTCTGCGCCAGGGCGGCCTGGTCCCACGCCATAGGCCAAGGCTGAGCGGGTGGAGTCCATGCCGGCGCGAAGGGGCCAGCAGAGAGCATGGCGGCCGGCTGGTGGTGCTGAGGACGAGGACCCCCACCCTGACCCTGAAAGGGCCACATGGAGATGCGCCCTGACCAGGGGTTGGCGAAGGACGGCCAGGGCACACCACCGGGAGGATGGGCAGGGGCGGGAGCAGGAGTGTTAGGAGACGCACCCCGGCGCCCCCACCCGCACCTGCCCCACCAGCACCACCACCACCACCACCACCACCACGGCCTCGCTCGCGTCGGCCTCGGTTACCCCGCCCCTGGCGGCCCCCCCACCCCCGCTCGGCCCGGGGGGAGGAGCGCCAGGGAGAGAGCTGGAGGGTGAGGTAGAGGAGGTCGGTGGTGTAGCTACAAGCGCCGTGGAGGAGGTCGACGAGGACGAAGACGACCGGGCGGCCGGACCCCCGAGTGTGATCTCCTTCAGGAGAAGATCTTCCCGGGCCTATAGATGGCCATCTGGCCCGCGGCCCATGGGCCGGCCCATGGCACGGAATTTTGGCCCGGTCCCGGCACGGCCCGGCACGATGTTAGACGGGCCCGGGCCGGCCCGGCACGTCCTTCGGGCCGAGCCTGGGCCGCTGCGCCAGCCCATGGGCCGGCACGGGCACGACACGATTAAGGGTTGGCCCGATGAGGCACGATGGAAAGCACGTTTAGACACGCTTAAGCACGTTTAATTGCATTTTGTATATGTGTTTGTATGTCAAAATATAGTTTAATATGTTTGTTTATATGTCCAATATCTTTTAATATATATATTTATACGTTTATTTGTGCAATACCAATAATTTTTTATCTTCAAAAAATTAATTTGATGAAGATTTTTTTTAGGTTGAACCGGGCTAGAATGGGCACGATGGGCCTTCATAGGCACGACGGGCCAACGGGCCGGCCCGGCACGGCTAAACAGCCTGTGGGCCGAGCTTGGGCCGAAGCATCGGCCCGTGGGCCGGCCCGGCCCGGCACGGCAGTGTGGCGGGCCGAGCCGTGCCCGTGCCGGGCCAAGCCGGCCCGTTGGCCATCTATACCCGGACCTGGTGGAAGGTCGGGAACGGCTTCTGGCGGGTGATGAAGTCGCGCAGGTGCTCATATGTGCTGTTGAGGCCACGCAGCACATTGAGCACCAAGATCTTGTCGTCGATCGGGTACCCAAGATCCCGAAGACCATCGGCCTTGCGCTTCATCTGGCGGCAGAACTCTCCCACAGAGAGGTCCCCTTGCTCGAAGGTGCGGAACGAAGCGTCGAGCTGGAGGGCCCGGGCCTCGGCATTGCCGAGGAACTGCTCCTCAAGCAACACCCAGGCCTCTCGAGCGGTGCCACCCGGAGCACGTATGATGTCCTGAAGATCATGGGAGATAGTCCCAAAAATCCAGGACATCACGATGCTGTCGTGGCGCAGCCAGCCCAGGTCCTGCGCCTCGACCGGCGTGTCGACGAGGACGTGGCCGTCGAGGGCGTAGCGGTGAAGCGCGAGGATGACCTGGTCGCACCAGCGAGCGTAGGTGGTGGAGTCCGAGTCGAGAACGACCGAGACGAGGTTCTTGATGTGCGGGACCCCGGCTGCCTGGAGGTGAAGATAGGGAGCCACGAGGTCGACCTGGGCAAGCCAGGGTCCAGCACTCGCCGGAGCAGGAGCAGGGGGCGCTGTCGGTGGAGCAGGCGGCAGCGCCTGGTGGGAGGAAGAAGCGACATGCTCGATGAGGGGAGGAGCGGGCTGCTGGTTGAGGTAGCGCTCCGCCTCGGCGATCTGGCGAGCGATAGCGTCAGCAGCAGTCCGCTCGCGCTCCCAGGTGAGGGCCGCCGCGCGGACCCGCTCCTGGGCCGCGGCAGCCTTCATCTTGTCAGCCGCAAGGGCCGCAGCGAGGGCCCCGTCGACGGTGGCGTCGTCTGCAGCAACAGCAGCGACAAGGGACTGTTTCCCCTTGAGGAAGACAGCCGCCGTGAGAGGGGCGTCCTGTGGAGGCATGCCCAAGCCACCGAAGAGGAGCGGAGCCCCGGCTGGAGCATGGAAGAGGTCGGCCGCGCCCGCGCCCCTAGTAGCGGCGGCGGCGGCGGCAGAGGCCGTGTCCAGGCCGCCCGCGCCCAGGGCGGCGGCAGCGGCGGCGAGATCCGCCGCCCGCGGGTCGGCCGCGCCCAGGGCAGCGGCACCGGCGTCGACGACGGCGGGATCCACCGCGCGCGGGCCGTCCGCGCCCAGCGGCGGCGGCGGCAGCGGCCGGATCCAGGCCCCCCGTGCCCGGATCCGCGCGCGGGCCGAGCAGAGTCGGCGACGGCGGCGGCAGAGGGGGCGGCGGAGGGAGAGGAGGCGCGTCGGCGGCGCCCGGCGCAAAGGAGGCAGCCAGGGCGCGCGTGCGCGAGGAGGGCGGCGCCAGCGCGTCTGCGTAGGAGAGGGGGAAGAAGGAGGAGAGGGAGGGAGGCGGCGGTGGCGGCCGGCCGGCCATGGCCCGGCGGCGGTACAGGAACCAGGAGAGGGAGGGAGGGAGAGAGGCTAGTGATACCATGCTAGAGGATAATCATCGGTTGTATTCCTCCAAACCCTAATGGGTGGGTGATATAGTATCTGTACATGGGCCGCTAGATGGGCCTAACATATGGGCCCTATGGGCTACATATCTACACACCAACACTGGCTTCTTCTGTTCAATGTTCATACCCCCTAGCTGCTTGTGGGTTGATCGCTGCATATTGTAGCAAACATGTCAAAGATGATCAGAAAAAAATAGAAAAACTTAGTTTTGTCACTAATATTCTATATATTGCTGATAGTTCTAGGGAATGGGAGCTATTTTATATGCTGAGAGATATTCTATTTCTCGCCGTGCTGGAATGCGGTAGACACGTTGGTTTCTCCCTGACATCTTAAATTATGTCTGGGTGGTCAATCTAAGGGGGAAATATATATAGAACATGGAATGGTATCAGATCATAAACATCATATGGTCAAGCCTTGATTGGTATCATTAGCCTCTGCATGAGCTAAATGCACAGGTCTAATTTATGATTTCTTTCAGAGATAACGCTCCGAGGATGTTGGTTGTTGATACATACAGAGCAGAATAAAGGTTCTAACTCATTAGGCTAGTATGTGCACTATTTGCTGCCCTGATGCAAGTCCTTGTTGCACTCCTTATCCTGTCGGTATCAAGAAAGTAATGCTGAACCCAATTGTTTGTAAACTAGCCCACTTGTTTCCGCTAATTTGACGAACAGTCCATTGAATGTAACATCGATTGAGTGAAATGGATGTACAACTGCCGCAGCCTAGTTCATCTAGGCACCTAGTGATACGATAGGACTGCAAACAGCCAAAGAAGAACTAAATGTCAAGAACTGATCTATCCGGTGCTGGTATCAGATCAATTGATGACAATGTTTCCTCTAAAAAAGCCAAGTGACAACAATTTGATATGCTCCAACTTAGGATGTGATAAATAAGTTAACCTATAGTGTTGAAACAGATGATACATACAGTGTCACGCAATTAAGTTATAACTTGTGATAGCATATTACAACACAGATCATATACACATCCATTTGCATTTCTATTTACCAATAACAAAAAACTGTGCACTGACTGCTAAAACATCTTACTGGACTGGCGGTGTTATGTTCCGGTTCCATCAGAGGAAGATGGCGGGTCGCACCCCAAAGCTGGAGCAGCAGTGCCAGCCAGCAGCTCATGAATGTTCTCTCGTGCCATCTGTGGTCCATAGCCAAATAAACTTGTTACCTGCAAACAAAAATTGTGACCCTGAGCTAAGCTTGGTGAAGTTCTGAATACAAAGGAGGGGTGTAATTCCGACAGTAACCTGAGGTGTTGTTGTCAGTGCATCATTAGAATGAAGAAAGGGATTTCTTGACTGGGGCATGCGGTTGCTTTGAATTTGGTTCGTTACATTGGGCGAATTGGTAGCTGCAGACGAGATCTGAGGCATCTGGTTCGGCAACGGGTTGCTCATGAAGGGTGGCACTCTTTGCATCTGACTCAGGAATTGTGTCGCCGGTGGCATACATGCTGTATTCAAGCCCATGCTCATCGGAGGCATGAGTTGGTGAGCACCAGAAAGCATCATCGGCGCCATCCCAGTACTCATCCACATGATCTGAGCCACAGGAAACAGGTCAGTTTACACGCGGAGTATGGAAGGGATGACCAAGAAGGACATAATGTTGCATATATGCATAGCAATTAGGAAGGAGCTCTTTTACGGTGTGTCATACTAGCCTTAAAAAGGACTAGTATGTAAAGATCAAAGGACTAGTATGTGAAGATCGGACGGACCAGATTAATTGTATACTACTATAACCGTTTTAGTAGTATGAGTAGTATGAACTCAATAGTATAGGTAATATAAGGGTACTATAGGAAAAAAATAAAATGACAGATATGTAATTTTAACATATAAGTTTGCAATGACAGATATGTAATTATGACATATCTTTTTTGGATCCGGCAGCTCGAACGGGCGAGACAGGGGTGCGCACACGGGCGAGACAGCACGGGTCCGGCCGCCTGGAAATTTTTTTTAAGAGGTTTTTTTTATGTTACCAAAATACCCTGACATATCTAGTTTATACTACCATGCTAGCACCATACTAGCACCCTAAACCTGCCAGTACGGTACACCGTAAAAGACCTCTAAGTACCATTTCAGACCTGAACCTGCATTTGAAGAGACTTCAGGTACTCGATTGCCTCATCTAAAATCGACGCTTTGTCAGTCTGAACAATCATCAGAATCAACAGAACTATCAGAACAGAAATCAAATTGGACTAGAACATTAGTAGTGGAGAAGAGAATGTTTCCTCACCTTGTTGCAGTGGGGCACCAGTTCTTGCAAAGCTCTCATCTTTTCGTTGATCCGATCCCTTCTCCTCTGCAACAAGGGACCTCAACCCAATCAAGAACACACACACACCATGGTAGCTGCAAATGGCACCAAAAGTTAAAGCTCTCGAGCCTTACCCGCTCCGACATGTTGTGGACCTCGGCGGCGCGCGTCCTGCGCTTGGACGCCGGCCGCTTCGACGGCGGCGTCTCGTCGACGGTGTCCAAGCCGGCGTCCTGCAAGTGCTTTCCTTTTCTCTCTCACCAATCTGAACTGAATTTACGCAATCTGAAAAAGGCACAGCCACGAAACAGAGAATCAAGAAGGCAACCTCGCTGCGGCTGTCGAACTCGTCCCTGCTCCTCTTGAGCAGCGCGCCGCTGTCCCAGCCGCTGGACGGGGACGCGCCCCCGGCGGCGGCGCCCGGCTCGTCCGGCGCCGGCGCCGGCGGCAGCGCCGCGACGCCGTCGATGTCGTCGTCCAGGTGCAGCGCCGCCACCAGGTTGCTGCCGCAGAAGCTGGACCCAACCTCGCCGGTCGTCCGGCTCGACCCAGCGCCGCTGTTCCCGCTCTTGGCCGGCGGCCGGGCCCGGGCCGGCGCGCCGGTGCTCGACGCGGCCCCGCGCCCGTCGGCCTGAGCGATGCTCTGCCACAGCTGAGAGTACACGTCCCCGCCCATCGCGCCGCCGCCGCCCGAGAGCCACGCCGGCGGCGGCTCCCCGGTGACGCCGCTCACGCCCGTGTTCCCGCCGCCGCCGCCGCCGAAGCCCCGCTGCGGCTGCGAGTGCGCCACGACGGCGCCGTCCTGCCACAGCAGCTCCACGAGCTCGCCCTCCGGACTGCGCCCACGCCGGCCGAACGGAAAGGAACAAGCTTGCACGGATCAAGAACTCGAACGAAACACGAGGAAATCAATGGAGTAGGTTTGGAAGGTTTGGTTACGGGAAGGGCCTCTTCTGGGTCGCCGCTGGCACCGGCCTCTCGCCGCCGTCCATGGCGAGTATCTACTTCTTGGACCCGGGTGCGCCTAGGTACCTAATGCCCATACCCCCCAATTCCACAGTCACCAATCCGAAACAGCAAAAGAACAGAGAAGCAACCAACAAGTGATGGACCAGCCGAGCTCCGAGCCTCTGACCTCTCCTTGTGTATCTGAAGAGCTCCGCCGCAACTTTTTCCCGCGTGCACCAGCGCGGCAAACAATACCAGCGGTGCTCCGACCGATCAGAGCCGAGGCGCCGCAATCCGAAGCCGGCCGGGTTCGTTCCCTCTCGCTCCCGCTCAGGTTCAGCGAACGCAACAACCCGTGGGCAGCTGCTGCATCGAGGGGAGACGAGTACGACACAGTAGCAGGAGTCGGCCGGCATTTGTATGGAAGGGATGAGGAGTTGACATCGCTGTCGGAGATCTTTGGGCCGGGGACGCGTCGCCGTCGGCTCCCCTCGGAATCGGCAACTTGGCCGGACGGAGAAAAAGATTTTCACTCCCCCCAACCGCTCCACAAAGCCATGAACAGGAACAGGCGTCGCCGGTTGCGACTGCTGCTGCTCTGTACTGTACTGATGGTACTGGAGCCAACGTCTGTTTTTTTCTCGGTGGATTTCTGGATCAGGCTTGTGGATTGCCAAGGCCGTGTTTAGAACTTTAGATACAAAATAGGGGACGGGATTTGGGGCATTGTAGCATTCTATTTTTATTTATGAAAAATTGTCAAAAATTGATTAATTAGGCTTAAAATGTTCGTCTCGCGGAGTACAACAAAACTTTACAATTAGTTTTTGCTCTTGTTTCCCAAATTTGGGAGCAAAGTTTGGTGTTTTGGGTACGTGCGATATTGTAACATTTCGTTTGTATGTGTGAAAAATTGTCTAAAAATTGATTAATTAGGTTCAAAATGTTCATCTCGCAAAGTACAACAAAACCGTGCAATTAGTTTTTAACTTCATCTACATTTAGTACTACATGCATGTGCCGATATTTCATGTGATGTGAATCTTTTTTTACACAGTGAACTTTGGGGATAGAATTTGGGATTTAAATAAGACATTTGATTTCATCAATATTTAATACTCCATATATGTGCCGATGTTTTGATATGATAGGGATCTTTTTTTTATATAGTGAACTTTGGGGGTAAAATTCGAGAACTAAACAAGGCTTAGTTGTCAGTTGTGAAACAAGTCGGGAGCGAGGAGGAAGAGGTGACGAACTGCCTCAACTAGGGCTGGATAAAATGCTCGAAGCACGTTAGCTCGCTCGGATCACAGCTGGCTCGGCTCAACTCGGCTCGGCTCGGTGCATATTCCTAACGAGCCGAGCAAGAGTTTTTGCTCGTTAGTATAACGTGCGAGTTCGAGCCGGCTCGCGAGCTGCTCGCGAGCCAAACAAGCTAGAAGGTTTAATAGACTGATGAGTAAATTATTAATTAATAATAATATATGTATACTATATACAGAGTTTTAGATGGTTATATTTTATTATTATAGTATGATAGAGTAGATTTCGAAGGTATTAAGGCTATTTAAATATTATAATTTTTTATATTATATATTATTATTGAGACAATTTTAAATTTAACTCTAGCTTGCGAGCTTAACGAGCCAGCTCGCGAGCTTAATGAGCCGAACCGAGTCCGGATTTTTGCTCGTTTCCTTAACGAGCCGAGCCGAGCTGGCTCGTTTGGCTAATGAGCTCGAACGAGCCGAGCTAAAACGAGCCGAGCTCGCTCGATATCCACCCTAGCCTCAACTCCCTACTGTACACGCTGTGTTTAGTTCTAAAATTCTCTCTTCAAACTTCACTATCTACCTATCACATCAAATCTCTCTCCTCGTGCATGGAGTATTAAATGTAGGTAAATAAAAAAACTAATTACACAATTTTGATGTACACGACGAGACGAATCTTTTGAGCCTAGTTAGGTCATGGTAAGACAATGTTTACCACAAACAAACGAAAAGTGCTACAGTGTGTTACAGTGTCCAAACTTTCTCTTTTTTAAAAAAACTAAACGCACACACAGTGTGTTCTGAATCGGCAGGCAGCGTGTGATGTGATCTGAACTCTGAACGCAACTTGAGGGGTGTTCTTGCAGCGTTTCGTGATCTACAGGTAGCACATACGTACTCCGTATAGTGCAAGTGTGGCAACTGGACACGTGTGGGGCCCAGGTACACCCTCTAGATGGCATATGGCTCGTGTGGCGCGTTATGGGCCATGGCAACGTCTGGTTGGAACGGTGTGTGCTGTTTGGGTTTACGGCCAACTTAATTTTCATAAGCCAGTAGAGTAGTGCAATTTAAAAATTTTCATCACGAGTTTCAAAAGATGAACTTCGACCTAAACGGCAGCCCTTTGGTTTGTATATACGGTTACTTTAGATGCTGTTTAGTTCTAAAAAGTAACTCCCAAGTTCACTATGAAAAAAAAATTCCCCATCACATTTGTCGGGGACACACCCAGGGAGTCCCCTAACCATCGGGGTAACCACCCTCAAAAAACGTTAACCACAGAGGGCCGAATCACCTGCAGCCCGAAAGGGCCACCCAGTCAACGCGGCCCGTCACAGCTTATCACGGCCCAAAACAGCCGTCCGAGCTCGCATGTCGAGGGGACCCAAGTGGCGACCCCCGTCTCCGCCTCGCTCGAGGGACCCAGACCCCCCCTCGGTCAGGCGCAACACCAACTCCGCCTCGCTCGAGGGCCGCGCACCCCCTCAAGCAGGCGAGCCAACTCCGCCTCGCTCGAGGCCACCCCTCTACTCGACGCGGCGCGCCCCGGCGCCCCGCCCGACAACGGCATTTAATGCCCACCCCATCGGGCAGGCGCCGAAGTCAAAGGGCGATCTCTCCCCACGCCGCGCCGCTGACACCGCAGAGCTCGCTGTTCTACCTGCTCCGGTCACTATGCGTCCTCACCGCTACTGTGCGGACGCATGCGGCGCTGCGCAAGGCCCTGTGCGGACTTGCAGGCGTCATTCTGCACCACTATTCTACCTGCTCCCCTCCCCCTCCCCCCCGCGGTGCGGCCCTCGAACGGGCGTGGAGAACCCTCGAACGAATATATGAGCGGCGACCGAGCGCGGACTCCGGTCAGGCGCGGCCCGGTGATGACGAACGCCGGGTCAAATCCACTAACTCTCGGCCATTCCCCGGTGAACCGGGCACGCCGCGCACTATGGTCAACAGCAACCACCATGCGACCCATGTGCCGCAAACTCCTGTCCTTCCCCAACTGCCACACCCTCGAACCAACCGGCGGCGGACGGCCAGGCGCGGATCATGGCCGCACCGTCCCTCGAAACCACTCCAGGACAAGTACAGGGACGGCCGTGACACCCGCAGAAGTCGGAGCTCGCCATAAATCCCCTGCCAGGATCAAGGACGACCGCACGCCCGGCGCCATGCTCTCCAGTGCGCGCCCCTGTAGCACACACTGTACTTGTACTTGTAAGCCCCCCCTCCTTGGCCTATAAAAGGAGGAGAAGGGCGCCCTCTCAGGAGGACGGAACCCATAACACACGAACACGCGCACGATCGCCACCTTCCACGATATTGGCACTCTCCTCAATCACTTTCACACCCATTTTCAGGGACTTGGAGACTTCCTCTCCTCTCCCGCCGTGTTTGTAGCCCCCCACAGCAGGCACCTCGGTGCAAGATAGTACAGTGCCGCGAGCACAGTCTGCTGGACGTACGGCCCCGTGGCCGGAAACAGGATAAACTCTTGTGTCATCGTGCTAGCTCTTGCATCAACCGTCAGGGGACGGGACACAGCGCATTCTGTGTGGCGCTGAGGTTGGGCGGCCAATCTCAGCACCGACAACATTAAAATGTCATAACATGCATGGAGTATTAAATATAGATGAAATAGAAAATCAATTGCACGGTTTTGTTGTACTCTGCGAGACGATCATTTTAAGCCTAATTAATCAATTTTTAGACAATTTTTCGCGCATACAAACGAAATGCTACGGTGGCGCAATGATTACGAAGAGACATTCAACTCCTAAATTTGGTGTCTAAATTTTGGAACTAAACAAACAAGGCCTTACTACCGGTAGTTGTACGGTCGAGGCAGCAAGCACTCTCCATCTGGGAAAAAAATTAGGTGGGGACCGTCCCCATGGTCCACACGTGAGGACCCGTGTTGGATTTCTGCCGCGTGGAGGTCCGAGGAGATCGACGCTTGCGAATAAAGGGCCGCTCACCCTCAGCTCGGCTCTCTCAGCACTCGGCTCCCAGGCAGACGGCTCAGTTTTTCTTTTTATTTTTTCCCATCGAGAGGCGCCAGCACGCTATAGTGTCCTGCGCCACCGTCATGGTCAGCTGAAGTCCCCGCACCTGAGGTGGCTTGTTGTAGCCAAGCCTCGAGGTTGCAGAAGTACGACATGTTTTCTCTGTTGCGCGGAATTCACCTGAAAATAGACATGGCAGCTACTAAGTATGTACCATTTCGCCCTTAGAGAAAATACATCATCATCTGATCTCATACGGCAAGCTGATAGCTTGTACATGTTACGAGCGACCCGATCGTGGAGCTCTTCTCCGCCGACGAGCGCGTAGACGGTGAATCAGATATCCAAATGAGGGTGTTGATCGTTGTTGTCAGATTAAATACCTCTATATGGCCATCACGACGTAGCTTAGGAAACTGCACGGCGGCGGCGGCGTAGGACACCGGAGACGACAACGTTGTTGGGAAAATAGAACTGATCGAGCCGTCTGCTGGAGCCGAACGCGGAGGGAGCCGAGCAGAGACCGAGCGGCCCTTCGTTCGCGAGCCTCCACACGCGGCAGAAGTCTAGGACGGGTCCTCACGGTGAGGTCTGTGGGGACGGTCCCCACCTAATTTTTTTCCTCCATCTGGACCGTCCGTTCCCTGTTTCCCCGTCGGAGGGCGTTAGGGAAACATGCTACGAATCTCTACGATGCGATTGGTCGTCTCGTCCCCGACTGGCTGACTCCCTGTGCTGTTTTGCGCTGAGCCGCTGACCCTGATCATACTGATACTGACACGACAGATACAAGCAAGCTCGCCGTGTCGACGTGTCGTCAAAGGAAGCGCGCGCACATGGAGGAGATCTTTTCTCCCTCGGGTGTGTTTAGTTCGAAAAGGAGAGTTGGAAAGTTTGGTGAAAATGTCACATCGGACATTGTAGCGTACTGTAGCACTTTTCGTTTGTTTGTAGTAAACATTGTCCTACCATGACTTAACTAGGCTCAAAAAATTCGTCTCGCCGTGTACATCAACACCATGTATTTAGTTTTTTTATTCACCCACGTTTAATGTTCCATATATAAAAAGAGAGATTTGATGCGATAGGTGGATAGTGAAGTTTGGAGAGAGAATTTTTGAGGTTTTGGTGGGAGGGCCTCGCCGTTCGCCGATGCCATTGCTGCTGCTGCTGCTGGTCTCCCTCTCGCTGCCGGTGCCAGGGCCATGCATGCATCAGCAGCGTCGGCACGGCACGGCGAGAAGAGCAGTCAGCTCGGCTGCATGCGGATACAGTACACACGTACTACTGGCATATAGTATTCTAGCTATTGCTATTCTTCGTACAGTATGTCTGGGTGACACCATCAGGGCTCAGCATACGCAACAGCGCGCAGAGACAGTGACGGATGCTGCTTCCGGACATTATAAATAAGAGTAAAGACACGTGAACCGGACATTATACACTCTTAACTCTTCAAAACCGAACAAACTACCTCAGCTACGTTTCAAAGTGGTTTTTGGGTGATTTTGAATTTTATTAGTTCAAAAAACATTTCTATTAGATACAAGATAAGTTTTTAAAACACAAAAAAATTCTCTAGGCTAAAAAAATTCCAAGAAAAATTATAAAGACATATTAGGACATGAGAAGCCCAAAATAATATTTAAAGCTTTGTCAAAATATATCTAGAGGTTTTCAAAAACTTGATTTAGCACTAAAATTAGAAAAGTATCTAGAAAATCTCAAAATATTTTAAGCCATAAATAAATGCATTTTCGAGGACTTATATATATAAGATAAAAACACTACGGATACAACGATATATCTCCGAATATTTTATTAGATTTCTTGTGTCCCAGTATATCACTACGAATTGTTTTTGAAAGTTTTGGAGGCCAAAGTTTTTTTTTGTGTGATTTAAAAACATACCATGTATTTGTTTTTGAACTATAAAATGGTCAAAACCACCTTTAGACCACTTTGACATGGAGAAGGGGGTAGTTTGTATGGTTTCGAAGAGTTGTGGTATATAATGTCTGGTTTTCAAGTTCACGAGGGGTTTCCAGATTTCGTGACAAGCGGCCTGCTCGGCTGGCTGGTGCTGGTTTTTGCTGAGAGAAAAATACTGCTGGCTGGTTGATGGTTGGTGACTGGTGCTGGTTTTTGCTGAGAGAAAAACACTGCTAGCTGATGGCTGATAAGCCAAACGAGCAGGACGAAGGTCAGGGAGTAAAATAGACTTTACTCAATAAATAATGTTATGCTTTGTCTCCCAATCTATATACTTGTAGTACTACTTGGTCTACGTCTGGTGTAATCCATGACTAGTGAGGTGATTGATTAATGTGCTAGCAGCTGCTGACCAAAAATCCATCCCATGCCATAGATAGTATCGGTGGTGATCGATCAGAGATTCAGAGCTTCTCGACCGGGAAGCCGATGACGGGCTTGACCTGCCGCGCCACGGAGCGCAGCTCCTCCACCTCCTCGGGCGTGAGGCTCCACCCCAGCGCGCCCGCGAACTCCCGCGCCTGCTCCGCGTTCTTCGCCCCAGGGATCGGCACCACGTTGCCCTGGCACACCAGCCAGTTCAGCACCACCTGATGGGGATCACAAAAATGCAGAGTCATCAGCAGTACTACAGAATTATTGAAATGCCTCAACATGTGGATGCAGGATTTGGCATTGATCGATGCCTGCACTTTTGCCCTGGTAAAATTGAACACTGCAGGTACATAGATAGGTAGATCGATAGAGCACCTGGGTTGGGGTCCTCCCGTAGCTTCCTCCGATCTCCTTGATCCGTTTAATCAGCGGTTGGAGCTGCAATGGCATAGAGTATCAAGGAAAAAGGCCACCCAACTATAATCGTAATGGTGGTTGGAGAAGCAAACCTTTGTCAGGAATTCGGGAGTGTATATCCGTCCCCGAGGCCCTTTCGGGGGATTGTTCGGAGTGTATTTCCCTGTCAGAGCACCTGAATCAAGGAAACACATACATCAAGGCATGATTTCATACTAGATAGTACAGCTCAAAGTGAAACTAGCATCATCTAATTAAGCCATTCAGTTCTGAGACAGGTAATAATCTGTCTACACAGTACGCAGTGCTAGCTGGAATCGGTAATTTCTCAACATGACTTATATATACTAGTAGAGAAAATGTGTAGAAAAAAAAAGGTAGGCCTACCTTGGGCTATGGGGGAGTATGCAATCAAAGTAATACCGAGCTCATCACAAGCTGCCTTCACCCCGTTTTCCTCTGGGTTCCTGTATATCAGACTGTAATTTACTTGATTCGAAGCGAGTGGAATCCCCCTCTTCTTGAGCCGCTCATAAGCATCCCGAAGGCGTTTTTCTGGTACTCAGATATGTAAAATCAACGTGGTCTGAGTTAATTTTTCGGAAAAAGATGCAGCTAGCTTAACAAATCTCATAGCATACGTGGTCTGAGTTAATTTTTCGGGAAAAGATGCAGCTAGCTTAACAAATCTCATAGCATATAATTACTGAAGTAGGTCAGACAACAACCGCTGTAGTTTGAGACTCCAACAGCTTTTACAAGACCTTGCTCGACAGCATCTCCAAGGCCATCAAGGTAACCTGAACCATGTAAGAGCAGTGAAATTGGTGTCCTAAAGAGGGTTAAATATTTCTGCGGTAATTCATTTTGTTGATACCTTCATTGCCCCATATCCCTGGCCTGAAAAGGAGATGCCAATAGCGGTTAAGTTAACCAATAGAATCAACAGGGGAAAAAAAGAAGTTGATTCAAAGGCTGATGAGCCAACCAATGAAGTTGGTAGAGCTCAACTGAAGAGACGCCAAGGCGATCTAGTGAGGCCTTCAGTGCACAAATGACACTTCCACGTCCAAACCTCCATGGAAGTGCTGCAAACTTTGTTGCGATGGCCACTTCGACCTGTTCCTTTCGTTGCCTTTCCTTAATGAATCTGATGGAAAGAGATGATTCCAGAACAAGATATCGTGTAACTGCAGGGTATTTACTGGTTTGCAAACAACAGTATGGGACATACCATACCTTCCGAGCAAACTTTCTGAATTTATGGCTCCTGATACCTAAATAACATATATTTAGTAGTGTCAAACGTGGCTGCAAATGTCCTAGGGAATGGATGACAAAAAGGGGACCATCTGGGTTCTTACCCCTGCTCCATATACTTCAGCAGTATCAAAGAAAGTTATTCCACAATCAACGCTTGCATCAAATGCTCCTTTTGCTGCCTTCAGTTTCTTATCTGCCATTTTTTCATAGTTTGGCCATCATGTTTAAGGACAACTATTCACTATCATATTTTTTTTGGAACTAGCAGGGTCAGAAAGTGATACATTTGATTACAGCTGAAGGTTAGTCAGTTTCATTAATTATTTCAGATTCAGTCAGATATATGAGAGTTCCAGGGAGCAAATGCGCCAGGCAAAATATATGACGGTGGGTGTAATGTCTTGTAGAGCATATACTGCCTTCCTAATGAAATGCTTGCGTCCTAAAAAAAATGAAATGCTTGCCAAGGCAAGTTCTCGAAAAAAAACGTAGATCATATACTGCAGGGATAAAATCGGATACACAATTTGTTACGGGCAATGTAACAGGCACCTCATGTGCATGTGAAAAGTATGACCGTAATTTCAGGGCAACCAACGGCGACTAGATGCCAGAAGTCAGGAAATCAAGTACAGAATCCTCGATCACACTTTCTTGTCCTCCGAGAGTGATTGAACTATGAGGTGTTTGATCAGTATTATGGCATCAAGTCTTATCAATGCTATTCTCTGTTTTTCTTCTGAAAATGTCATCATCTTCAGTGAATTTCACGGCACTAGCAACCATGGCACAATAAATGAGTTTTTTTTTTCATATTACCCTGCAAAAGACACATTGGCCTGGAAGCAAGGACTAACGCGGTTCAGGGATGGCGCTAATGTCAGAACTATAATGCCAAACTTGGAACTGGAGAACGAATGGACGATGTCATGCTACATTGCTACTGCTAGTCAAAGTTGTATACCCTCAATAAGCAGTATGTGACATGATGCCTAAGAAGCTAATAATAAAGAGGAATAAAAGTAGCAGTGGCTAGAAATGTGCAGTGTTGGATGGGATTGCAGCTGCAGAATAATCCCAGATGGAGATGGAGAGGGGGAGAACGTACCGTCCCACTGGAACTCGTTCCAGTAGGTGGTGTCGCCCCAGGACCACGCCCCGATGCCGAGCTTGGTCACCGCGACGCCGGACCCGCCCAGCGCCACCTTGCCGTCCTCCTCCTCCTTGGCCGCCGCCGCCGAGGCCGCGGCAGCGCGGGGCGGTCGGAACGCCCCCTGGCGCCGGGCCCGCCGCGCGAGGAGCGGCGGCACGGCGCAGCCCGCGCCGCCGGCGACCTGCAGGGCCATCATCGTGCGCATGCGCGTGCAGAACGGGCTCGCCGCCTCGCCGTGGATTGATTCCTCTGGGTTCCTTGGGCGGAGCCGTGGCGTGGCGTGCTGTGCTGGTGGCGAGTGGTGGTGTGGCGGGGAGGCGCGGGATTTGTTTGGCCAGGAGAAAGATTGGGGACGACGGACAGGGTCGGTGGCGGGCAGCGACCGTGGACTCGTGGAGGCCTAGGTGGCAGCTTGTGTGCAGTACTTTTTTTTCCATGGTGACGTACTGACGTTGCTTATCAGAACAAATAGGTGGTACCCGCGCAAGCCGCGGAAATTTCTTAAATAATATTTAAAAACACTAAATTGATTATATAGCAATATTTTTTTTGCAAACGACATTATACATGAGTTAAGATTACATTTGAAAATAGAAATACTAAGGCTTCGTTTGGATGTCGATATTGAGCAGCTTGGCATTGAATTGAGTCTAATACTAAAGCAGCCATGGCATTGAAATGGGCTGTAATTCCAATGCTATTGTTTGGATGACCATCGTATTGTCCTTTGGAATCTTAGGGCCTGTTTGGTTTCTATGGACTAAAACTAAGGGACTAAAATTGATGTTTGGATCCCTGGACTAAAAGGGACTAAAGTTGCTTTAATGGCTTGCGCAAGGACTACTTTGCCCATGAACTTAAAAGGGGACAAGTGGGCCGGCTGGTGGGGGGAGGGGCATCCAGTGGAAAAGTGGTGGTTTTAGTCCCTATAAGCTCCTCTTGTGGAGCTAAAGAGTTTTAGTCTCTTTTAGAGGTTTTAGTCCCAAGGGTTTGGATCTTTAGTCCGTTTGGGACTAATTTTAGTCCGTTTTAGTTTTAGTCCGTGGAACCAAACACCCCTTTAGAAGGTCATATGCACTAGTTGGATGTAAAAGAGAATAGAATTGATATTGGTCTCCATCAACGCTTCATCTTTCTCCCTCTCACATTGCGTCTTGACCCGTCGGCGAGCTCCTGCTCTGCTTGCAGTGAGCTCCGGCGAGCGCCCGACCCTGATCCGACTCCGTCGTGCCCGTCTCCTAGACCCTTGCCTTGTCGCGTTCGTCGTCCCCACCCGAGCTTCTTCCCAATGGGCCGCCGCGGCGTTGTCTTCCCTACCCCCAAACTCCTTCCCGACGGGCAGCGTGGGGAGGAAGCGGCGGCGCGGCAGAGGGAGCAGCGCGGGGAGGAAGCGGCGGCGCGGCAGAGGGAGCAGCGCGGGGAGGAAGCGGCGGCACGGGGGAGGGAGCGGCGCGGTGGAGGCAGGGGATGAAGTGGAGGCGCGATAGAGGAAGCGGCGGCGCGGCAGAGGGAACAACATGGGGGAGGAAGCGGCGCGGGAAGCCTGCACCGCCACGGCCGCCTGCCCCGCCGCGCCACCTCCCGCCTCCGCTCCGGCGACGCTTATCCCGTGCCGCCCCAGGCCGCCGGCCCCCGCGCCACCCCGGCCGCCCGTTCTCGTGCCGCCAGCCACCCGCTGTCGCCCGCCGCGGCTGGAGTTGCAGGGGAGGTGGGCGCCGGAGTTGAAGGGGAGGGGTCGCGCCGGCGAGGAGGAAGGAGAGGAGCTGCCGCCCGCGTTCAGAAGGGAGGAGCCACAGTGGGAGCAGGAGAGGCAATGCTGATGAATACAGAGGGTGAGGGGTCTAAATTGGAGGAGGGGATGCGGCTGAAGGCCCAATACCAGCTTGGTATTGAAGGAGATTTCCAATTCCAATGCGAAGGACACCCAAACAGCAGGTATTGAAGACACCCAATGCCAATTCTGAATTCCAGGATTCAATGTCGACATCCAAACGGGGGCTAAGGTAATTGCATGGCAACATTATTTTGCAAACAATATTATACATAAAAACATGTTCATTTTCTTGTGAAAGAACGATTATGTATTTCTACCGTACGAATTTTGTAGCGTTGTACTTGTAAAGACCATGGATACTATTGGTAATAGAAGACCGGTGGATGACATCTATTGTGCGAATTTCGTAGCATTGCACTCGCAAAAGACCATGGATGATATTGGTCACAGAAGATCGATGGATGACATAAATGGATAGTCCTAGTGGATGGATGACGTGGCAAGCTTGCATGTTGAGAGAAATCTGTAGTGGGGAGCCAAAACTAAGTTTTGTAAGCGCGCTATTTTCAACATTGCTCGTGAGTCCAACATGAGTAGACATATTGTACCAGAAAAAGAATCTAACTAGATGAGCTATGCTCAGTTCAGAATATCAGTGTGTCGTCCTATTCGCTTGGCTTATCAACCACCAGTCAACAGTGTTTTTCTCTCAGTAAAAACCAGCACCAGCCGCCAGCCACCAACCAACCAGCAGTGTTTTTCTTTCAACAAAAACCAACACCAGCCACCAACCACCAGCCAACCGAACATGGCCGTGGCTAAGGATTTATATATTTATTAAACTTTATGTCGTTATGCTATATATTCCATAGTCTATAAGATGGACCATTGATTAGTCCATATAATATGAACTTAACATTAGTAAGTTTTATTCATATGGATGTTGGATTTTATGTCAAAAAACTAAAGAATTGACTCCATGAATTATTGAAAAGAAAAGAAAAGTCTTTCTCAACCTTTTCATTGCCCGCCTTGCAGCCTCCTACCACTACCATTTTTTCCGTATTACATAAGTCTACTAATTCCCGCATATATAGTTATAGACATGCTGCGAAACTCTCCCTTCTCTTTCTGCCACATCAGCAAATTTAATGCCATGAAACTCCTATGAAACCCCCACTGAGACTGGCCTTATACACATCCGACAGCGCCTCATAACTTTTTTGTTTTGAAATTCTTACATGTAAAATTTTAAAATATAAAGGGAACGATTTGTCGAAACTTTTCATGAAAAATATTTTTAGAAAATGTTTTCAAAACTCCAAAACATTGAAAAATTTTAGAGAAAATAACTTATGAGTAAAACAAGTAGGAGATTATTAAATAAAAAATATAGAACAAAAAATTCAAATCAATAGTTAGATCCACTACAAATCTTTTCATAATTACCAAAGAACATCAGAACAACAAGACAATAAGAAAGATAAATTGAAGTACATATATTAGAAACCAATACTGTCATCAACAAAAAGTCCAATATGTAAACTCTACGGCACATGACCACTAAAACAAATGTGCGATAAACTTCATATCTATGTTCTCGTCGTCTTTCACCGGAGAAAGGGGGACACATGCCCCTAACGATTGCACACCGCTAGAGAATATGGCATGGGAGGCCATTTAAGACTTTGGATCACCCATATGTCTTCAATCAAGTCGGCATAACGACTATGGCATAAGCTGTGGTATGTAGTTTTTTCTCTAGGCTGCATTGTATTGTCAGCTTTGGGCTGGACAAAATCAGGGAAGGTACAGGAGATGAGACCCAACGCAGGCTTTTGGGCCCAGAAACGGAGCAGTTGGCGCGGGCCCAAGGCCGCGATGGCCCGACGTCTCTCAGGCGGTTAGCTTCCTTCCAGGGATTATGGAACGTTCGATGCGTCTGCCATACTATGCCCCGATAAGTCCCACGAATGATACATCTTCCCCGTGAACAGCATGATTACGGAGATGCGTGTGCTTAGTCAACCCTATCAACGTTACTGGGCGAGCCCCTCGTCCAGGACCCGTCACGTCAGGCCGTCCAACAGGCGGCAGGAGGAATTCCGCTCTACAAGCCGCCCGCGACCTCGACAGACAAGGGAGGAGAGCGCCCACGCAATCTAGGCTCCACGGTGACCTGGGGGCACCCCCAGAGTCACAAGGCCACCTTGGGTGATAGGAGGCGTCTCCCAAGGCACTACAACGACTGACACAGGGGGGCTTGCCGATAGGACGTCGCTTTTCTAGGGGCGTCGTTTTCACATTAAAGGCGGTGAAACCATTCCCACTACCAGTGGGGCACTTGAAAGTGCATCTAGGCACTTAAGTGTTTTGGTGATTTGTATGACAACATGATTTGTAATCTAACTTGTTTGCTTAAGTATATGAGCAGGGGATTATTCTTATGGATATTCATGTGATGTACTTGTTAATAAGAATATGCACTCTATTGGTTTAATATTGTGAAAGCAAACAAGTGGATGTGATCCCATGTGATTAATATAGACAATGACAAGTAAATAGTAATAACAAATGAGACAAGAAGCGATGCCTATGGATAGGTCTCATTTAGAAGAAGCTTGTCAAATAACAATGGGACAACTCAATTGAAGATATTGGATATATCTTGGATAATTGAAGACATGGATTTCAATGTGGTTTTCATGTGAATGCAAAGCAAAGTCAAACTTAAGGTGGCAAGATAGGATGGAAGGGATCAAGCTAGATAGCTAGTGACGAGGTACTAAGCGAAGTGAAGGACAAGAGTCGTCTTGTGGCCGAGGAACTTTGCTAGGGTGAAGGAACTAGTATTGTGGATTGATCCCTAGGCATTAATCAAGCCATAACAAGTGAAGCAATGCAATGCGTTTAATCTTTGTTGAAATATATGAAGAAGTGACTTATGAATTGGTATGGATTCGTGATCATACTCTTGGAAATTCTAAGTCACTAGCTCAAGTTGGATTCGCTCAGCGAGAATGGAATGTTAAAGCCCTCAAGTTGATATTGATCAAGTAAGGCATCAATGAAGACATAGAAGCTCAAGTGGAGAGTTTATTTATTATTCGCAATCTTGAGTATAGGAATGTCGTATTATCAAGAGGGATGCAACATTAGTTGTTTGACTACACACCAAAAAGTGCTCATAGGTCAACCCATGTGAGATAGCCTTTGAGAGGAGCGTTTTTGGACTTAGTGTGCTGGAAGGACCCAAACCGGTCTGACCGGTTTGGGAAACCGGTCTGACCGGTTTGGGAGCTCAGGAGTGTAACGGCTAGTTTCGTTTGAAAACCGGTCTGACCGGTTTGGGAAACCGGTCTGACCGGTTTTCCACGGGCATAACAGCTAGTTTTTGTGTGTGGGGTATTTATACCCCCTAGCCCTCATCTTTGAGGGCTGCTGGTTCATTTGGGTGTCTTGGGCGACCAGAAGCAATTCTAGCACCAGCAAGCTCTCCCCAAGCCTCTCTTTGTGAGAGTTGGTTGTATTTGTTCATATCTTTGAATTGGGTTGAGAGAAGGGTTGTGTGTGAGAAATAGAGAGCTAGAGAACTAGCTAACTCAGTGAGAAGTGAATCCATAGCTTGAGCACTCGCGGTTGAGGTCTAGCAACTCATTGAAGCATTTGTTACTCTTGGAGGTGAAGCCTCCTAGACGGCTAGGCGTCGCCGATGAGCCACCAAGGTTGTGGTGTGCCACGGATTGTTTGTGCAGGTGTGGTCTTGCCTCCTTTGGGAAAAGATCAAGATAGTGGAACCGAGGAGATAGCTCGACCTTTGGGTCACTAGGGGCTTCCTCAACGGAGACGTAGGGTTCGCTGTGCTTTTGGGCGGCCTTTGGGCAATCAGCGAATCCGAACTTCGGGAAAACAATTCGCTGCGTCTCCAATTTGGTTTGCCTCACAATTTCCTTTCTAGCACATATATTTGCTTCCGCTTCGATCTACTTGGTTGTGCTTATCTTGTGTGCAGGGACTAGTTGGACCTGCTAGAAATCATCTACACAAGCACTACATCAAGTTGCTTTCGTGCTAGAAGTCGAAAAGGGGGTTAATTTACATTCTTGTGTTTCTCAGTCAGAAACCGGTCTGACCGGTTTCCCAAACCGGTCTGACCGGTTTTGGTACTGACTTAGTCATATTTCCAGTCAAAGTTGTTCCGGAGTATCCAGAGGTGTTGCGGAGTCTCCGGCCTTTAACCCCGGAGTATCCGGCATACCCTCGGAGTATCCGGAGTTGAACTGACAGATTTGTCTTAAGTGTTGGAAATTTGCAGAATCACCTATTCACCCCCCCTCTAGGTGACATCACGGTCCTTTCAATTGGTATCAGAGCTTGGCCTCACATCCAAGCTTAACCGCCGTGAGGAAAGATGTCAAATCTTTGTGAGGTAACCATCGAGCCACTAGTTAGTGACGGCTCTAATTATGCTACTTGGTCTGCTCATGTACTTGATACTGTTAGGACCATGGGTCCCCTTATTGAGCAGGTTGTAGTTGAGGGGATCCATCCTCCAAATGTTGATTGGAACAACATGTCCAATATGACACAAGAGGAGATGGATTGTCTTCAACTCAACGCTCGTGTCGCTAACTTCTTGTTTAGTGTTTTGAGCAAGGAAGTGAAGAATATCATCCTAAAGGGTGAGATGATTCAAGTTGATGCTCATCTCATTTGGGCTCAACTTGAAAAGCTATTCTCAAGCTCAAAAGGCGACAAGCAAGAGCAAGCAAGAGCCAAGTCACATGAGGAGAGCTCAACATCATCAGCAACAAGCACTGAGCCTCATGTGATCATCACCAAGGAGCAAGAGGGCCAAAACAACGCAGCTGCAGACTCTCTGCCAAAACCGGTCCAACCGGTTTGCAAAACCGGTCTGACCGGTTTGGGCAGAGGAACTGCACAAGGCCGAAGAAGGAGCTGTCGACGCCGCACAAGCAAGACCTTCAACTCAGAAGCTTTGATTACTTCTAGTGATGAAGTGTCAAAGTGTTTTATGGCCAAAGACAACAAGAAGACCAAGAGGGACGAAAATGCAAGAATTGGGACTATCCAAGCTCTCACCGAGGAGCTTGAGAGAGTCAAGTCCATGAATGCCTCCTTGGTCTGTAAGTATGATAAACTGGTCAATGATTATACTTGTGCCACTAACTCGCTCTCATGTGTAGCGGCCGTGAAAGAAGAAAACCAAGTGCTCAAGCAACAACTTGGTTTGCTAGCTAGTGAGCATGAGTTGCTACAAGCAAAACATGAGAAACTCTTGTATTCTCATGAAAAGATTGTAGAGGCACATGCTTTGCTAGACATAGCTCATGAGGTTATGGTAACATCGGTAAAATCCCTTGAACCTCAAACTCACACATGCACATGCTCACAAGTTAAAATTTCATTATCTTGTGATAACCCATGTTGCTCCCAAGCAACAAATTCTTGTGATGAGCATGTGATTGTAGAATCTTGTGACGACCTCATTGCTAAAGAAAATGAAAATCTCATGCAAGAGGTTGAAAGGCTAAAGAAGAACTTGATCAACTTGAAGGGCAAGGGTCAAGTGCAACCTTCTCAAGATAACCGTGACTTCATGGTGAAGAAGCTTGAGAAGAGACAAACCGCCACTAGCCCAAGTTCTCAACAAGATCAAGCTCACAAGCACAAGATTCCCGCTGGTGAGAAGAAGAGCCTTGAACATATCAAATGTTTCAAGTGCTCAATGATGGGACACTATGCATTCATGTGTCCACCCAAGAGGAACAAGAAGAAGTCCCCAACAAAAAGAGCAAAAGCTAGGGCATGCTTCAGATGCAAGGAAAAGGGTCACTTGATTGCCGAGTGCCCAATTCCTCAAAGTGCTGTCTGCCCTGCCAAAACCGGTCTGACCGGTTTGGCAAACCGGTCTGACCGGTTTCAGGCAGTAACAGCCCAAGCACCTTTGAAGAAGGCCTCTCAAGTCAACTTGTCAAGCAAAATGCATAGCAATGATGATGGCCACAAGAAGAAAGTCAGAAGAGGTTCAAAAGGGGTCCGAAGCCGTATTTGCTACACGTGCCGGACCAAGGGACATTTGGGTAAGGATTGTCCAAATGGTAATGTTCCCAAATCCAACCTCGTTCATTATGATTTTGCTAAGCTTAGGAAGGACCAAGTGAGCACCTATGCTACTAGAGAGATTGACACACCTCAAACTTGCATAAGGGCCATTTGGGTTCCTAAACATCTTGTGACTAACCTTGTTGGACCCAACATGAGTTGGGTACCAAAGCATGCTTGATAAGATAGCAGGGACAAAGAGATGCATTGGAAGCTTGGCTTAAAGCAATCACTTGTGATCAAATGGGTAGCCAAGAAAGATGCTTCCGCTCTACAACTTGTACCCAATGTCATCTCGGTAACATTGCGCTTAAATTGATTAAGTTTCAGTCACTCATGCCTTTGGTAGGATCAAGTGCCTCAAGTAATTGCTCTTGTGACACTAGATAGTGACTAAAACTACTTTTCATGAACTTGTATAATATATGCCATGTGGTGTTTTTAATGGCTCTCTAGTAGAGCAAAGTCTTGTCATATGCAGAAAAAGCTTATACTCTTAGATTGAGCGACAATACGACAAGATACAAGCATATACACTCAAGTGGCACAGGTCTGGCAAAACCGGTCTGACCGATTTGACCCAGAAAGCTGCAACTTGGGTAAACAAGTGGGAATGAAGATGCAAATGAAATATTTCTTGAAATTTTCACTTTGGCATATATCTATCAACTTATACCTATGTGGTAGTAAGTTTTCTTGGCACATTTCAATAGAAGCATTTTATCATGTGCCGTGATCAAATATTGAAATAATCTACCCATGTCACTCATAAGACAAAGTGCATATCACATACAGTCCATGCATGATGCACATTTTCAGGGGGAGATTACTTCAATATTTGTGTCTTTGAGACTAACATTTCTTTTAGTGAATTTGTAGTCTCAATGGTGAGAGATCAATTCTCTCAATTGGAGTTGTCAATTCTTTTTGGGATCCAAAGTGGTAAAATTGTATCATCTCATATCTTAGATCTTGCTCTTAATATATGTTTTGACAACTCACCATAATATAGTCTAAATTCCTTTATTTGATCTTGATTGATTCAAAACTAGTGCATATGAGCCTCTCCTACACAATATATCATATATGCACTAGAGAAAAGGAATTTGGTCTATATTGTGAGGTTTCATATTTAATGACCCATTTGCCATCCACATGTAAAGGTCATTAATGTGAAACTTGTTGTTGTGCTAATTAATGTATTCTTTCTCTCGTCCAATGACTTATCTCATGGGAGAATGCATATGGCTTAATTGAGTATATTGCACAACGTGTTCGGCTAGAGGCAAAGGTATGATCTCTATTGACTAGCTTTTACCTTGTGCATCTAGGCTCTTTTTCATGCTAGTGTGTGCATTTGCATGCAAATATATTGAGTGTCCTTCTCGGGTACCTATTAGATATTTGGTTCACACCTTTAAATATTGACTTGTCGTCAAGTGCCCTTCAAATGCAAGTGGTATGAGCTAAATATGCTAATTTGGTCCTATAACTCAATATATATGCATGTCTCTGTGTGACATAGGATAGATTTTGAAAAATCTAACTAGCATGATAGGTTGTGTGTTTTTTTTGAAAATATTTGAGTTTTGGTCGCTTGACCGTTGCTGATCTATTTGTGACTATAGTTAACTTTGCTTGATTGATGGCTAGTCACAAATAGTGAGATATTCTCAAGTCCATAAAACCTTTATCTACTCATCCATCCATCCTTTTCATCTCTCTTGGAAGAAACAAGAGTGAGTGGAGCTTTTGGACTTTACATATCTATCTCTTCCAAGTGCACTCAAGGTCTCAAGTAGTTCTGCTGTTTTGGACACCTTGGAATATCCGGGACCATGCTGGAACTTTATTGTTCCGGGTACCCTTCTGTTTTGGACGTTCTCGGATAATCTGGAAAGCACCCGGAGTGTCCAGGGTCACAGGTTTTATCGGAAATCTTTCTCTCCTCTGAAGACAATCATGAGATTTTGAAGATCAAGACCATCTTATGCAATCTCAGATCAAGTGAAGAATCTTTGGAGCAAGAATCTCAAGTATTTGGACAAGTTCCAGCTGCCTGGGAGAAACCGGTCTGACCGGTTTCACAAACCGGTCTGACCGGTTTGGCCCAGACAGCTGGCCCTCATGGATTTAACCCCTCCCGTGATTCTCTCTATCCTTTCTTACCTTTTCACCACGAGAACACTCCTCCCCCTCCAGTTTTCACTGCAAGAGAACGCCCCATGGCGATTTCTTGATTCATCCAAGGAAAAGGAGGAGTCTTGGTGGGATTGGAGTGCCCCAAGGCTGCTAGTTTGGATTCCCATCAAGTTTTGGAGTCAAATCTTCATCTTCTCTCATTCTCAAGGCTCTCAAGGTATTCAAATGTTCCCATCGCCCAATCTACTCACTCGATGAATATCTTTCGAAACCCTTTGGTGGAACATCTTCTGGCATGTCTAGGAACCTTTCCCTAAGAGATCAATGGATTTGGTGGGCTACATTTTGCGAACCAAGGATTTGCACCTTCACTGCCAAAAGCGGTCTGACCGGTTATGCAAACCGGTCTGACCGGTTTGGGCAGTGAAGGCACAAGTCCTTCGTTTGCACCGTGTTTGGCCTCCATAAAGTGTAGGGATAATTTATCTTGCAATATATCACTCATATCTTCACCTTGCAACTGTCTAGATTTGACCCCAACTTGATTTGGTTCAGCTCAGGTGAAACCGGTCTGACCGGTTTCTGAAACCGGTCTGACCGGTTTGGCTCTGAGCTGTCTCAAATCTTGTTGGATACTCTCAAATTGAACCAATCTCATGTCAATCTCAGTCCTGGTACTTATTCTATGTATTCCATATCTTGTGAACCCAGGAAAGGCAGTGGAAGATGCCGAGGGGAACGCACGCCGAAAGAATCAAAAAGAGTCGCCAAGATCCATCCATTGGCAGCAGCTCACGTGCGGGTGATGGCAGATCATTAAGGCCTAGAAGGCCAAAGAGGGCAGCCGATCAGCAGATTGAGGAAGTGGATGAACATGTGACCACTTCGAGCGATGATGATGAGGATGATGTGTATCGGTTTGAGCCACGACATGTGAGTGGGGCAGCAGTTGATAATGATGAAGATATGGATGAGGATCAGGGAGTGGAAGAAGAGGAAGAAGGGGGCAATGGTGATGATAGTGGGGAACCACCCTTCCCTAAAGTTAGAGAGCCATCGGCCCCTGCCACTTGGAGTTTGGTGAACTATAGGGCACTTGGGATGACCGATTCAGCTAGAGATCAGAGAAGAGTGAGCCCTATTGGTGCCCCGAGGACAACCACTGATTATAGGTTTCACACAGCCTTTCAGCAGGATTACTATCAGTCGGCTGTCACCAAAGGAAAGATCACATATGAGCAGCAGTGGATTGATTTTGAGTACATGGAGAAAGCTGAAAATGTGATTTTTGATCAGATCATTGAGACATGCAAATCTAGGAAGATCTACTTCATCATGAGCTACAAGAAAGACTGGAACACAGAGGTGATTGTTCAATTCTATGCGACAGTCTATTTTGAGGGAGATGAGTTAGAGACCCGGAAGATGCATTGGATGACAGAGGGTACATCATATAGCGTCTCATATCTTGATTTTGCTGAGTTTCTTGGTTTCAGACAGGCTGACAGGAGTCGCCATAGGCTGCACCTAGATGGAGTATTCCCAGCGGTGGACATGAAGTTCATGTACCCCAGCACAGAGACGGGGAACTTTGGGAAGGTCGCTGGACTTTACACATATTATTCGGTGTTCAACCGATTGCTTAGAGCGACACTTGCTCCTAGGGGTGGCAACACATCCGATATATCTTTGTTTGCCAAGAACTTGCTTGTCAGGATGCGACCGGGGGAAGACAAGTTCTGTGTGGGTGATTACATTTGGGAAGAAATCAAGCATATTTCTAAAAATCCTCAGAAGCTTTGTGGTTATGCGCCTTACATCATGAGAGTCATAGAGAAGGTCACGAAGATTGTGTTTCGATGTGATGCATCTCATGCGAGACTTCGTGTGCCAATTCCAAAGAAGATCAGGCTTCCATCTCCACGAGCAGACCCATCAAAAGACACAGAGGCAGCAGAGCAGCAGCAGCAGCATGGGGAGCAGCCACAGCCTTTCCAGCAGCAGCCTGACCAAACCGGTCTGACCGGTTTGTGTCTGGCAGCAGCTCGCAGCCAGAGCAGCGGACATCTCCTATTAGAAAATTCTTTAATATGTTCACTGGAATTTGCAAGGGCCGGAGGAGCGTTGAGGTGAACATGAGGCAGCAGAGAATTGAGAGCAAAAGGACTCGAGATGCGATCAACAGATTACATACCGTGTTGAGTCCGAATGATCCTCCATCTCCTATCTCTCCACCTCTTGAGCTACCAGAGATTCCCCCGCTTAGAGACATAATGACAGATCACATGAATGCGGGTTATTTTGAGGAGTATGGTGACATCTTTGGATATGGACATGTTGGGCCGAGCACACAGCCTCCACCAGCTCCTCCTCAGTCAGTTGGTGTTCCAGGGACCATGCCTTACATGCCTACTTCAGAGGGAGATTTGTTTGGTTCCTCGTTTGGATTTGCACCCCCAGGACCTACATATACAGCTGGCACACTTCCGTCCTCGTCATATGACTATGCTGGTTCATTTGGGTCTCTTGGGCGACCAGAAGAAATTCTAGCACCAGCAAGCTCTCCCCAAGCCTCTCTTTGTGAGAGTTGGTTGAAATTGTTCATATCTTTGGATTGGGTTGAGAGAAGGTTTGTGTGTGAGCAATAGAGAGCTAGAGAGCTAGCTAACTCAGTAAAGAGTGAATCCATAGCTTGAGCACTCGCGGTTGAGGTCTAGCAACTCTTTGAAGCATTTGTCACTCTTGGAGGTGAAGCCTCCTAGACGGCTAGGCGTCACCGGTGAGCCACCAAGGTTGTGGTGTGCCACGGATTGTTTGTGCAGGTGTGATCTTGCCTCCTTCGGGGAAAAGATCAAGTTAGTGGAATCGAGGAGATAGCTCGACCTTTGAGTCACTAGGGGCTTCCTCAACGGAGACGTAGGATTCGCTGCGCTTTTGGGCGGCCTTTGGGCAACAGTGAATCCGAACTTCGGGAAACAATTCGCTGCGTCTCCAATTTGGTTTGCCTCACAATTTCCTTTCTAGCACATATATTTGCTTCCGCTTCGATCTACTTGGTTGTGCTTATCTTGTGTGCAGGGACTAGTTGGACCTGCTAGAAATCATCTACCAAGCACTACATCAAATTGCTTTCGTGCTAGAAGTCGAAAAGGGGGTTAATTTACATTCTTGTGTTTCTCAGTCAGAAACCGGTCTGACCGGTTTCCCAAACCGGTCTGACCGGTTTTGGTACTGACTTAGTCATATTTCCAGTCAAAGTTGTTCCGGAGTATCCAGAGGTGTTGCGGAGTCTCCGGCCTTAACCCCGGAGTATCCAGCATACCCTCGGAGTATCCGGAGTTGAACTGACAGATTTGTCTTAAGTGTTGGAAATTTGCAGAATCACCTATTCACCCCCCTCTAGGTGACATCACGGTCCTTTCAATTGGTACATCATCATCTATGGCGGGACTTCAGTTCTCGAGTGCAGCATCTCCATCTCCCGGAGACTTCGCGTCACAGGCAGCGACTTCCATCTTCGGACCTACTTCTGCTCCTAGTCATGATGATCATAGCCCGACTTTCTAGTAGCGGCGAAGAGCGGATGGACAATGGGAGCAAGACTACAAGCTTCTCCAGGCCCTTTTATGGATGATTGATGACAAAGGGGGAGAAGAATGGATTAAAGCGTCGAGATCTAGTGATTCTTGTAGTCTGTCAGACAAAAGCGGTCTGACCGGTTTTGTAAACCGGACTGACCGGTTTCTGCTGTGTGGGCAGAAACATGGATGTAATAATTTCAATCTTATCTATTTGTGGACTTGAGGACTTGTATTGTGTGCTACTGAGTGTGTTGAACATGTTTATGTATCCTAAGTGACAATTTGCTAGTGTGATATGCATGTTTTGGTTGATGTACTGTTGTGTATATGTGCTGACTGGCAAAACCGGTCTGACCGGTTTTGGAAACCAGTCTGACCGGTTTCTGCTGTGACAGCACATGTACATCTTTTTCTCTTTTTGTGTGAGATACATGTCATATGCATCACGAGTTATTTTATTTTATCACACACTTGTTGCACATGTTTGATGCTGAGATATAGGGGGAGCTCTCATATTCTTCTTTATATGTGCATTTGGCATGTGAAGCCAAATTTTTGACATTCCACTCAAGGCACATATTAAGGGGGAGCTCATGTTATATCTCAATTGTTTAGAGCTTTAAATTTCATATCTTTTTTAAGCTTTAATCATGTTGTCATCAATCACCAAAAAGGGGGAGATTGAAAGTGCATCTAGGCACTTAAGTGTTTTGGTGATTTGTATGACAACATGATTTGTAATCTAACTTGTTTGCTTAAGTATATGAGCAGGGGATTATTCTTATGGATATTCATGTGATGTACTTGTTAATAAGAATATGCACTCTATTGGTTTAATATTGTGAAAGCAAACAAGTGGATGTGATCCCATGTGATTAATATAGACAATGACAAGTAAATAGTAATAACAAATGAGACAAGAAGCGATGCCTATGGATAGGTCTCATTTAGAAGAAGCTTGTCAAATAACAATGGGACAACTCAATTGAAGATATTGGATATATCTTGGATAATTGAAGACATGGATTTCAATGTGGTTTTCATGTGAATGCAAAGCAAAGTCAAACTTAAGGTGGCAAGATAGGATGGAAGGGATCAAGCTAGATAGCTAGTGACGAGGTACTAAGCGAAGTGAAGGACAAGAGTCGTCTTGTGGCCGAGGAACTTTGCTAGGGTGAAGGAACTAGTATTGTGGATTGATCCCTAGGCATTAATCAAGCCATAACAAGTGAAGCAATGCAATGCGTTTAATCTTTGTTGAAATATATGAAGAAGTGACTTATGAATTGGTATGGATTCGTGATCATACTCTTGGAAATTCTAAGTCACTAGCTCAAGTTGGATTCGCTCAGCGAGAATGGAATGTTAAAGCCCTCAAGTTGATATTGATCAAGTAAGGCATCAATGAAGACATAGAAGCTCAAGTGGAGAGTTTATTTATTATTCGCAATCTTGAGTATAGGAATGTCGTATTATCAAGAGGGATGCAACATTAGTTGTTTGACTACACACCAAAAAGTGCTCATAGGTCAACCCATGTGAGATAGCCTTTGAGAGGAGCGTTTTTGGACTTAGTGTGCTGGAAGGACCCCGGTCTGACCGGTTTGGGAAACCGGTCTGACCGGTTTGGGAAACCGGTCTGACCGGTTTGGGAGCTCAGGAGTGTAACGGCTAGTTTCGTTTGAAAACCGGTCTGACCGGTTTGGGAAACCGGTCTGACCGGTTTTCCACGGGCATAACAGCTAGTTTTTGTGTGTGGGGTATTTATACCCCCTAGCCCTCACCTTTGAGGGCTGCTGGTTCATTTGGGTGTCTTGGGCGACCAGAAGCAATTCTAGCACCAGCAAGCTCTCCCCAAGCCTCTCTTTGTGAGAGTTGGTTGTATTTGTTCATATCTTTGAATTGGGTTGAGAGAAGGGTTGTGTGTGAGAAATAGAGAGCTAGAGAACTAGCTAACTCAGTGAGAAGTGAATCCATAGCTTGAGCACTCGCGGTTGAGGTCTAGCAACTCATTGAAGCATTTGTTACTCTTGGAGGTGAAGCCTCCTAGACGGCTAGGCGTCGCCGATGAGCCACCAAGGTTGTGGTGTGCCACGGATTGTTTGTGCAGGTGTGGTCTTGCCTCCTTTGGGAAAAGATCAAGATAGTGGAACCGAGGAGATAGCTCGACCTTTGGGTCACTAGGGGCTTCCTCAACGGAGACGTAGGGTTCGCTGTGCTTTTGGGCGGCCTTTGGGCAATCAGCGAATCCGAACTTCGGGAAAACAATTCGCTGCGTCTCCAATTTGGTTTGCCTCACAATTTCCTTTCTAGCACATATATTTGCTTCCGCTTCGATCTACTTGGTTGTGCTTATCTTGTGTGCAGGGACTAGTTGGACCTGCTAGAAATCATCTACACAAGCACTACATCAAGTTGCTTTCGTGCTAGAAGTCGAAAAGGGGGTTAATTTACATTCTTGTGTTTCTCAGTCAGAAACCGGTCTGACCGGTTTCCCAAACCGGTCTGACCGGTTTTGGTACTGACTTAGTCATATTTCCAGTCAAAGTTGTTCCGGAGTATCCAGAGGTGTTGCGGAGTCTCCGGCCTTTAACCCCGGAGTATCCGGCATACCCTCGGAGTATCCGGAGTTGAACTGACAGATTTGTCTTAAGTGTTGGAAATTTGCAGAATCACCTATTCACCCCCCCTCTAGGTGACATCACGGTCCTTTCAGCACTATAAATAGAATAGAAGTGCATCATGTAAGGGGATTGGATCCTGAAAGGAATACACACGAAACCACCATACAAGACGTAGGGTGTTACGATTTGCAGCGGTCCGAACCTGTCTAAATCCTTTGCCTCTTTTTCACGATACTAATGTGAACTCACTGCATGTTATACTCCGGGTCGAATCTCTAAACGGAGATTAGCGGTATCCATCCACCGTTAAGTACTTATGTTGAGGTGTCTTTTCACCTTAGTCTTTGTCATAGTGCACGTGTTGTTTGCTAAGTTTAAAAATTGTGGAGCTAGTTAAGGAGTCGCCCATCACAACCCTTTGCACCTATTCAGCAGCTAAGTTTTCTCATGTACATACATATGGGGCACATATTGGGCTGGATGGTTTGATGATTGCAAATGTTATTGGGCTTTTTAATTTGGCCATCGAGCCAGGGTTCAGTGCTCGCATCTTTTGCTGGGATTTTCCCAGAATTTACCGGTGCAATGCATTAAGTGGTAAGCGGCGTTTCTGTCGATAACGAGGTGTCAATGGTGACTTCGGGAATCTTCAGATCTTCCGGGTGCTCAGTCCTTCGGAGATGCTCATAGGGGTAGGGTTTGTGTACGTGTATTTAAAGGAGGGAGTGAGTGTGCGTGTGTGTGTGAACGTCTGTGTTGTATTGTGTAATTCTAAAAAGATATAAATTTAAGGATACGTCATGGCCTATCGTGACGACCCGATAGACTCCCAGACAAGGGAGAGGAAGTTTTGAGAGATAAAAGCGAATAAAGAAGAAAATAAGCGAGAGAATGTAGAGAAAAATGACGACATGGAAGTAAGCACCTCTCGCTCTAGATCCACCTCTGCTTCACAACATTGGTGCAGTGGCCAACCCAGACACATGGGTAACAGACTAATCGACATATTTAATGTCATTTGTGTGCTAGTTTTTAAGTAATTTTTTAGCTATTTGTTCTTGTCTCAGCCTATTCCGGGCCTTTTTGTTCTTGTCTCAGCCTATTCCGGGTCTTTTTTTATTCTTTTGAGCCTTGGTTTGGCTCAAAACACCTTAAAGGGCTCAAAGAGAATAAAAGGTCCATTTGATTCTAGCCCGGAAGCAAAAAGCCAGTTCACCATGCAACTCATGGATTGTGCTACATTGCTACTGCTACCTCCCTTTCTCGTTGTATTCTCACCAAGCAAAGTCATAACTGGACGCAACACATACGCAGATATAATTATACAAATAATAACATATATAAATACACATGAACATAATCTACATATATATATATACACACGTATACAACGACATATAGCAGCTACACATAATTACGTACAGCTGATGGCTCAGCTAAACATCTTAATAATCACGTATACGGTACATGAGGTCCCACACAACAAGAATAAAAAAGTGAATGTGTCACACACAACATATGTGCATTGCGTATTTGCGAGGTGTTTAAATCAGGCATTGGGAGCCGGCATGAGAAATGGCATAGGGACGGACGGCACCGGCGGCAATGTTGGCACGGCCACATCAGGAACGGGCGGCAACGAGGTGGCGCTCGGCCCGGTTGCCACGACGGGCATCGGCGGAAGGATCACCGTCGGTGCAGAAGGGACGGGAGCAATGGGTGGCAGGGTTGCTGCCGGGTATAGAGGGGATGGCAGTAATTGGTGGCATGGCGACCGCCGGTACAGTTGGAGCAGCGTATGGCGGTGGTAGGGTCACCGCTGGCGCAGAAGGTACAACGGTAGTTGGTGGAACGGCGACCGGCGGCACGGTTGGGGCGGCGGACGGCGGTGGCAGGGTCACTGCTGGCACGGAGGGCACGTCGGCAGTTGGTGGCACGGTGGGGACCGTTGGCAACAATGGTGAGACGGTGACGCCGCTAGGCACAGTTGGGACCGTCGGATTCGGCACGGCCGGCAGGATGCTCGGTACGGCAGCGGGCGCCGTGGCAGCGTCGGTCGTGTCGGTGAGGTGCCGCGCGGCATGGCACCCTCTGCTGCCGCTTCCCAGCAGCATGATCGCCATGGCAATGGCAGCCGCGAGCAAGCTCGAAGCCGAAGCCGAAGCCATTTTGTGCCTTGTCGCCAATTGCAAACTGATAACTACAAAAAGTTGCAGGTGCTGCGTGCCGGCGAGCCGGCGAGATATGTTGCGCGTTAATTTTCTGATGATAAAACCGTGTGCAAACGCATGGGAATTTATAGGGCTAAGCTTGTGTAAGTTGGTCGATCATCGTCGTCAGTGATGGGCATCCTTGCCTTGTGCAAACGGATGATATTCCGAAGGGAACAATCATTTTTTGCAGGAAAATTAATGACCGAAAATGATGACGACGTATCGCGTGCGTGCATGCATGCATATGCCATTCAGAAATGAACACAAAGTGTCAAAAAAAAAACTAAACTCATATTTTTTTTCAGGGGGGAAACTAAACTCATATAAACAACATGACGAACTTGAGCCATGGCGTGGGCCATTGGTGGACCTCAGTTCTATCTCGGCCCATGCTTACTTGAGCCCATTAGAAAATCACCGCAGTGATACGATACGTGCGCTCCGCCTTCTCTCTCGCGCGTGCGTGTGCATCTGTCTTCCTCCTCCCTCCCTCCCTCTCGCGCCTCCTCCTGCCGCCTAGAGAGGGGCCCTCGCTAGCCACCGCCCTGACTGGGCACGGCGCCGTGGCCGCCCATCGCCGACCTACAGGCCACGGCGGCGCGCCAGCGGCCACGCACATCACAGGATCGGAGGTCAGGACCGATCGATGCATGCTTCCTCTAATTGTTTCTCAATTAGTCTGCATTGATTGATTAGATAGATGCCAAAAAAGTCCTAAAATTGGTATTTAATTTTCATGTTGTAGGGTTAGTGACTTACCGTGTTAGGGTTTCAATTTGGTGTTGTAAAGGATTCTAGGAGTGAATTTGCAAATAGAGGTGAGGTGAATTACGAGTTGAGAAACTAGGTGCTACTTGGATACTTGAATGTATGTTTTGCATTTATGTTATTGATTCTTAAACTATGGGTTACCAAATAATAAAAAATCTCAAGAGAGCATGCACATTTGGCCATGTTTATTATTGTATAATTCCAGTTAAGAACCTCTCTTGACCAATTGATTGTTATTTATATGCAGAATTTTGCTCCGACATATTATGGTTATTCTCGACTGAGTACAATTAGAGCAATATGGGTTCCCTCACTGACATTGGTGTTTCTGCGGGCATAAACATACTATCTGCATTGGGTTTCCTTCTTGCATTTGCGGTTCTGAGGATACAGCCTATTAACGACCGAGTGTACTTTCCAAAATGGTACCTCAAGGGGACAAGAAGCAGCCCAAGGAACTTGGGAACTGTTTTCACAAAGTTTGTCAATGCGGATATGTCAACATATATTCGGTTTCTCAACTGGATGCCCGCAGCACTGAAGATGCCAGAACCTGAACTGATTGAGCATGCCGGACTTGACTCTGCAGTATATGTCCGCATCTATCTTCTTGGGTGAGCATGGATTCGTCTTTCCGAATTTTCACATTGCGCCATTGCTTTTAGTTCCATGTCTTCAAAGTTTAAAATACAATTAATTGAGACTGCCAGTTTGAGGTTAGAGCATATGACCTTTTGACTCGTTTCAACATATGCACTGGTAAATCAATCATATATTCACAGCATAAGTTTGTTATGTTTTCTGATGATGGTCATGGATCACATGCTTCATTTGCAGTTTAAAAATATTTGTGCCAATTGCACTCCTAGCATTTGCTGTTCTAGTTCCCGTCAATTGGACAAGTGGAACATTGGAAAATGAAAAGGGGCTGAGTTATGACCAAATTGACAAGCTTTCAATATCAAATCTCGGAAAAGGTTCACAAAGGTATGAATAATTCTACTCGTATTTGCCCAAACTAGGTGTTGCTTAGTGCATCTTGCAGCATCAGAATGGATCACGTCCCCTGCATACTTGGATAGTTATGTATTTCTTCATACAATGTATTCCATTGATGCTAGCCCTAACTTCTCATTTCAGATATTCAATACGCATTTTCTCATTATTGTTTTAGATTAGCATAGAGTCCTGACTCGAAGCTTTGGAAGACTTAAGTGTTCTTATGATGTTGTCAGCCATATAATTAGAGTTTTGCTAACATGTTCCAAGTTATTTTCATTTATAGTATTGGGCCTTTACATGTTAATTGGTCTGTTTGAGAATGAAAGTACAATATGGATACACACTTTAGATACCTAAACTAATTTGACCACAGAAATAGTTATGCAACAATGACTTATTAAACCAAAATATTACAAATTAACACAGGTGCATAATATTGATAAAATATTTATGTAAACAGAACCATTTCCATACAGTTCTTTTCTTAGACTAGTGCGAGATCTTGATGCACATAGAAGAATCCGAGAGTATTGACTACAAATGGTATTTTAAATTTCTTATGGTCACTCCTGAGGTTAGCTCTGAGTAAATCTCCAAGAAGCCAAACTGGCAATTTACAATTTACAAGTAATCACTTTTATAAATTCTAATCAACAAAAATAACTAGAAATAGAGTTCTCAAAGTTGCAGCAATGAGAGTTTTAGAATTCAATGCCTTAGACAACCCATACAATAGCTTGTTGTTTTTATTGTCTCGTAGTAACACCATATCTCTTAATTTGTGGGTGAAAAAAATATTGTAAGGTGATGGCAACAACAACTCGTACAATAGTGGGAGAGTTGTCTTATAGTCCTAAATTTTAGCTCATGAGGCGGTCTGAATCAACTTCTTTTTCTCTCACTTCCCTCTCTTTCCTCCACGTCATCAAAAATCTTATATGGCAGCCATGAGATGACCTTTATGACGGCTTACGTGTAGAAATTTATCTTCCCTTACATACCCTACTGAATCACGAGTCTTTCCAAGCAAAACCATATGCTGGCAGCGATGGACTGTGAACAAAGAAACACGATTATTTCTGATAGCTAGTTTTTTCCACCTATAGTTTCAGGCAGTAGAGTGTGTGTTGGGTCTCTGTATGACTCTCTTCTACTATTAATACAATGATGCGCAGTTCTCCTGCGTATTCGAGAAAAAAAAGTTTTTTCCACCTACCTGTTTTTTAGGTGACATCTTCTCTGGTTTGTATTCTTGTATCTCCTGCTATTTCACATTGGCTGATAAATTATCTACTTGAGGGAAGAGATATACATACTGAGTTATTGAATTCTTTTTGTAGGTTCTGGGCACACATAGCAATGTGTTATGTGTTTACATTTTGGACGTTTTTCGTGTTGTTTCACGAATATAAGGTTGTCACAACTATGAGACTGCGTTTTCTTGCTAATCAAAATCGTCGGCCTGATCAATACACGGTGATTTTTTCTTCCCATACAATTTCAGTAAATGACTTAATCTTTTTCATTAGATTCTTTTTTTGCTTTCGCATCTTTTTCAAAGAAATAGAGTTTATTTTAGGATATTTGTTGAGGTGTAAAAACTTCCTGTTTCCTAATCGTTTTCTACTTTATTTAGGTACTTGTTCGGAATGTACCTCCAGACCCTGATGAATCAGTTAGTGAGCATGTTGAGCACTTCTTTGCTGTGAATCACCGTGATCATTACCTCAGTCACCAGGTTCTAATTTTTCTTAGCTTCTGCCCACTGTACTGTCATGTTGAATAACCTATATGATTGGGCGTTAAGAAAATTCAAAACAAACAGTACTTTATATTTCTCTGTGTTCTTTATTCTTTTATTGCACCTATTGACTCATTTACAGAAGCAGTAAGAGTTGATTTTTTCCCTCTTGCTCTTTTGAAATAGGTTTACATATCTGTAACAATATTGAAAGAAAATTTGGATTCAGTTTTACCTTATCATATGGAGTAATTTCTAAATTTGTTCAACAGATTGTATACAATGCAAACCATCTTTCCGGCTTGGTTGAGAAGAAGAAAGGCTTGCAAAACTGGTTAATCTACTATGAGAACAGGCATGCTAAAAATCCTGCAAAAAACACAACCATGAAGGTACAGCTTCTCTGTTGCAAACATATCCTTGTGCACTAAAAGACTTTTATCATCCACAATTCTATTTCAGTGGACTGGTAAAAGATTGCAAGTGGTGTGACTCCAATACATTTCTTATAGACAGGATTTTGGGGTCTTTGGGGGCAAAGAGTGGATGCTATAGATTACTACAAAAAGGAAATCGAAGAGTTATGTAAACAGGTATATTTTCGTTAGAAGGAACAGACACCTTTTAATCATCTTGATGGTATCGTCCGATTGTCAAGAACCCTCCTTACTTCGATTTTACTGCAAAATTTCGTGATAACATGCATAATACTGAATAATGTTTTCATATGTGCCGTAGGAAGATGAGGAGAGACAAAAGGTGATCGGTGATCCGAATTCTATTATGCCAGCGGCATTTGTGTCTTTCAAAACACGGTGGGGAGCTGCTGTTTGTGCTCAAACACAGCAAACAAGTAATCCAACCGTGTGGTTAACTGAGTGGGCTCCAGAACCCCGTGATGTTTTCTGGGCTAATCTTGCAATCCCTTTTGTTGAGCTCTCAGTTAGAAGGCTTATTATAGCTGTTTCCTTCTTCTTTCTGACCTTTTTCTTCATGGTACCAATCGCAATTGTCCAATCCTTGGCAAACCTAGATGATATCGAGAAGGTGCTTCCTTTCTTGAAACCTATAATAGAAAGGTGAGTGTTATAATTAGTTTTAGAGTTAATTTCATGAAAAAACATTTCTGGCTTGCTATTTACAAATAGTGTCCACTAAATCCTGCCATCTTACAACTTAACAATTGTCACACTGAGTTCCTGTAACTCATCATCAGTACAACAGTACCATGTTAAAGTGAGTTATTGTCCGCACGATTGTGTGCACATTTTACAATAAGACGGTAAAAATTTGAAATTTACTAGTAGCATCATTTTACAGAGCTTTAGTGGAGCCTCTTGTTTAAAGTTCTTGTGATTCATACGGCATCCTTTTCTTTCTAAATCAATCCTTTGCTTCTACATAGTCAGCTTTGGTCACCTTTTAGCTTGGTCCTAACCTTTATATCCTAGTTTTCTCTAACAAATACTTTCATCCTCTAGTCGTTGAGTGGAGTTTGCTATTATAAAAAATTTTTCGGAAAACCTGTTTAGAATTTACTATTTTCATAGGGAGGGTGAACCTATGCTAGAGTAATAACTTAACATACTAACTTTAGATGGATATAAGGTCTCCGGAATTGTTAAATGCTTCTATTATGTTCTCGTGAAACTGTAGTAATTACAAAAGGCCTTTTGCCCATCTTAATAACGACCTACCAAGTTATATCATCAATGAAAGCCTCTGTGTATTGATGATTGATGAGATTACAAGAGGTGATACATATAAATAGGCTGAGAAGCCAAAGGTCCACATAGTGTGAATGGGTTGGATAATCTAGGGAACTTAATGACTATGGTAACTAATACAGCACAGGGCTCTAGGCCGGTGCATTCATACTAGGAAGATAGGAGGTCAGTCTAACACGCCCCCGCAGTCGTAGCGGTAGCAACGCGAACGGACAGACTGGAGAACAATGAAGACGTACCCCCCCCCCCCCCCCGCAGTCTGAACACCGGTGCGAATGCTTCGACTGGAGACTTATGCAGATAATAGCCCTTTAATGCCGAAGTAGCCGAAGTCGAGGTGGTCGTGGTCGAAGCCGTGGAGGAGAGCGTAGATCCGAAGTGTCGTAGGGCGCCCGAGGACACGAACTCAACAGCTTCTTGCCAAGCTCAGCAGCAGGTCGCGCTCAGCATGCGGTGTCCGCGCTCGAGCGGCAGGAGGCGCGAAGTCGTGTCGAGCGCCAGCACGACGAGGATCGAACGCCGAGGGTGGCAGCCCGTGTGACGCAGGATGGTCGACCGGAGACGCCGAGTGATGGCCGGAGAACCAGTGGAGGGCGCTGAGTCACCGACGGGCGGCGCCGAGTGGCCCGTCGGAGGCAACCAAGTCCGCTGGTGGCGCTGAGTCGCCGATAGGCGGCGCCGGGGGGACGCCGAGTGGCCTGTCGGAGGCAGCCAGTGCGATCAGCCGTGCGTCGAGTGATCTTCCGGGAGCGTCGTGTGGGTGCCAGGCGAGACGGGCACCACCACCGCAATAGCGGCGGTGTCCGCGGTAGAGGCTCGATCACGAGCATCGTCACTGCAGCCTCAGAAGGTGTAGCAACAACCTCGTCCTTCGGGGGTGCCGACGATGAACGAACGACAAACGGCAGGGCGACTCAACTAAAAAATAAAAGATACACAGCAACAGCAGCATCTTGTGTGGCCTCCGGGTGCACATAGCACAGCCCCTCTCCCCCCTTATCTTCTCTCACCCGTCGGTCAAACACACCGAGACAGAGAGAGAGACAGAGGAAGAGAGGAGCAGCGGATGGAGTGGTGGATCCGGCCGGGAGTAGAGCGGTGGACTGGTGGCAGCCGCTCGAGCGCCCTTGCTCGGCGCGAGGCTGACCTGCGGTGGCGGCGCCCAGGCGGGGCGGACCTCGCCGAGGCCTGAGCCGGCACGCGGCTCTGAGGCCCGGGCGGCTCCCGCCGAATCCCGGGCGGAGGTGGAGGGAGCCGGCCGCGGCGGCGGCGCGCGGCGCCAGCGCCCGCGCCCATGGCAGCGGCGGCGGCGGCGGCCGCGCCCATGGCAGCGGCGCCGGCCACGCCTTCCGCGCCGTGCCCAAGGCGACCGGATAGGGCGGGCGGAGGAGGCCGGCGGGAAGGTGGAGTGTGGCCCGCGTCCGCGCCCAGATCCGCCGCGCGCAAGGCTGCAACGGCGGCGTGGATCCAGGGCGGGGCCGCGGGGAGGTGGAGCAGGGCGACCGGAGGTGATGGAGGCGGCGGAGGTCCTGCTCGAGCTGCTGCTGCTGATGACGACGCACGAGGGTGCGGATCAGAGGAGACAGAGGAGGAGGCGGCCCCCGGCGAAGGTCGACATGGGCGACCTCCCCGGTGGCGCGTCAGGCAGCGGAAGGTGGCGGCGCTCGGGAAGAAAAACCTAAGCGAATGATACCATGAAAGCCTCTGTATATTGATGATTGATGAGATTACAAGAGGTGATACATATAAATAGGCTGAGAAGCCAAAGGTCCACATAGTGTGAACGGGTTGGATAATCTAGGGAACTTAATGACTATGGTAACTAATACAGCACATGGCTCTATGCCGGTGCATTCATACTAGGAAGATAGGAGGTCAGTCTAACAATCAAATAAATGACTGTGATGCAGTGCAAGAAAACATTGCTTGTCAATTTTTAGAGGTACATTACTGGTTGCATGTTTCAGCTACCAAGATTTTCCTTGTTGGAGTGGATAAAGAAAATCCAACAACTCGTATAATATATATTGTCTGAAATATAATTGTTTTCATTTGGATCTAAAGTTCTAAACTCTGTTGTGCAATGTCATGCAGAAATTCCCTTAAGCCGGTTATTCAAGGTTTCTTGCCAGGAATTGTATTGAAAATCTTCCTTATACTTCTCCCGACAATTCTAATGGCCATGAGCAAGATTGAAGGACACACATCACTCTCTGGATTGGACAGGAAAACAGCAATGAAATACTACATTTTCCTTTTCGTGAATGTGTTCTTGGGGAGTGTAATAACTGGAACAGCATTCCAACAGCTCGACAAGTTCATCCATCAGTCCGCTAACAAGTATGCAGAATTAAAACTCATTACTTCTCTGCATTCTGATATTTGGTTATGACAGTTTTGGTCAATTTGCTATCTACCTAATAAATTCTATTATCTTATACTGCCATTTTTCACTTGTTCAAGAATTCCGGAGGTTGTTGGAGAGTCTGTTCCCATGAAGGCAACATTTTTCATGACATACATAATGGTTGATGGTTGGGCTGGTATAGCTGCTGAAGTTCTTCGGTTGAAGCCATTAGTCATGTTCCATATAAAGAATGCTTTCTTGGTCAGAACTGAGCACGACCGCGAGCAGGCCATGGATCCCGGAAGCTTGGATTTTTACAATTCAGAACCACGATTACAGCTGTACTTTCTGCTTGGGCTTGTATATGCAGTTGTCACACCAATGCTTCTTCCCTTCATCATAGTGTTCTTCAGCCTAGCATATCTTGTTTTCAGACATCAGGTATAAAATCACTGTTCTTGCCAATATTTCATTTGGTACTTTAACTATCCTTCCTTGTCATCATTCTTCTCTTAACTGGGTCTCTAATATCTTTTTCCTTTGTTGCAAGATAATTAACGTCTATAGTCAGCAATACGAAAGTGGTGCACAATTCTGGCCAGATGTGCACATGCGACTAATCATGGCATTGATAGTATCACAAATCCTCCTGCTGGGACTGCTGAGCACGCAGGAAGCAGAGAAGTCCACTGTTGCCCTTCTCCCACTTCCTATCCTCTCAATATGGTTCCACCATGTTTGCAAGAGCCGGTTTGAACCAGCATTTGTGAAGTTCCCTTTGCAGGTAAGACTGAAAATATTTTCACAAATACTTCTGCTTCATGTAATAATAAGTCAATATTACGCTATACAATATGGAAATCATAGAATAGTGGGACCTATTCAGACATACAATGGCATATATACTTCGTGTTTTGCAGGATGCCATGGTAAAGGATACGTTGGAACGGGCAAATGACCCGACTTTAAATTTGAGAGACTACCTCAAGGGTGCTTATGTGCATCCAGTATTCCAGAAAAATGACATATACAAGCTCGTTGCTATCGATGAGGAAGAGAAGAACCCCATCGTTGTGACAAAGCGGCAGGCTCGCATGAACACACCAGGAGGCAGCAACTTGAATTCCAGTTCTCGTACGAATGAAGGGGAACTCACTCGGATACTTCCTCCATAAAGCCTGATTCTTTCACAAATTAATGTTTTTTTTGAGAAATGCAAGAAAAGGCACAAAAAGAAGATATAGATTTTTAGTTTCATACACCAGGTTTTATTTTTGTTCTTTGCAGATAAATATATTTGTCAACAAGAAAGGGGAAAAACAGAAATAGAAGCTGAGGATAGGATTAGTAAATCTGTAAAAAGCTAACTTTCTTTCATGTTAATTTTTTTGATAAAAGTCATCTCAGTCTGAGAATTCTTTCCAATGTGTGGCTCTACTCTGTACATTTCAATGCCTCGACAGTATCCTTTCTTCTTACAAAAAGCAATGATTATTTCCTGGTACATGTATACATCTAGTATGAAACCTTGTCCAAGAATCCATCCGATTAATGTATCCAATTCATGAAGCTTACCGCCAGCGATGAGGCCTCGGACAATACTTGATACTGCAGATCTAGAGAGACCATCTTCCAGTGATCGGTTTAAATAGCTAAGTACGTGCAACTAAAAACTTTCCCTCTCTACACAGACAATCGACCACAAGTCCGTCAGTGATGTTGTTTGGACATTGGAGCCATGCCTTTCTCAACCATCCAATTTCTGTCAGTGATGTTGTCTGGAGCCATGCCTTTCTCAACCATCCAATTTCTGCATTGCACTCCAAGGGGCACTTTGCAGCCCAAGCAGTTGACATGCGTCAAACCCCATCAAGTAGGATATTATTCAGAGTAATTTCATTGGGACGCACAGCTCGATCTTATCTACTCTGCCAGCTTTGCATAGTCCGGCATACATCCTTTTGCACGTACTGCTCTCCTCTAGAAGCGCATGCATCTACTCCAGCTGCAATTATCGTTGACCAGAGATGAGCGTTGACCACGCCACGTTCAGCCCCGGGCTCATCGCCGCCGCCGTGCTGTGCCACCGCCACGGCCGGGAACTCGATCGGCGTTTACAGGCAGGTGTCCGTCGTCCTGGCGCCCGGCCAGCATCGGCGTGCAGGGGTTCGCTCGATGGCCTCCGCGGCTCCGCCCCCTCGAGGTCCGAGGACTGGGAGCGCTGCGGTCGCGAGTCAGCATGTGCGCGTGGAATGAAGGAAGGTCGACGCGGCCGGCCACGGGCGGTGGCGGGCCGGCGAGCAGCGAGCTCGCACCGCAAGGGGCCTCCGCGTCGATCTTGCGAGTTGGTGCCATGGTGGTCGCCCCCTCCGTCGCGCTCCACATCTCGGGCGCACGGCCAGTCGTAGTGGTCCTCGCCGTCCGCATGGCCTTGACGTGGTCGGGGACGGGTCGGCGCGCCCGTAGGCCATCGCGTGGCCTCTACAAGGACGCCCCTCCGGTTCCGGTGAGCCACGGCGGCGCGCTTGCAAGGACCTCTGGGGTGGACGGTATTTGAGATACCGACCACCCCTAGGTACATTCTGACCGCTGGATGCTGAACGTGCGGCTCGGATCCTGCGCGGGCTTGCAAGGACCACTGTGTTGCGTTGCTTATGCCGAAGGAGGCGCGCGGGGCCAAGAACGGCATCGGCACGCTCGGGATGGAAGGCATCGGCGGCAGCGTAACCTTGGCACGGTGGGGATAGGCGGGAGGGTCGTCGCCGGCATGGGCGGCAAGGCCGCCGCGGGGACTGTCGGCACGGTGGGCATTGGGGGCATGGTGCGCACCGCCGCAGGCACCGTCGGCACGATGGGCATCATCGGCGGCTTCGGCACGGCACGGATGCCCGGGACGACGGCGGCGGCGGCGGGCGCAGCCGCCGGGGTCGTGTCGTCGTCCGCGTCCGCGAGGCGGCGCGCGGCGTGGCTGATCGTGCTGCTGAGCGATAGCATGATCGCCGCCATGACGAACGCCGTGGCGAAGAGACCTGAGGCGGAGGCGGCCATGGGTGGACCTAGCTTGAATTAAATCCTTGATGTGCTCACGGGGCTGGTTAATTACGACTTACGAGCTGCAAGAACTAGCTAGAAACCGTGTGTTTACTGATGATGCAAAGGAGGCATGGGCGATGCATGCCAATTTATAGCTAGGCCACGGCCTGTGCAAGTTGCTTGCTATTCAGCAATGAGCTTTTGGTTACCTTCCGCGGCATCCGGCATGTCGAGTCAGTTGTTCAGGCCACATACAAACACAATTTTCTAATGTTAGCTCACCTTCTTGCATGACACCAACCTGCAGGAAGCTGAAGCTGGTTGGTTTCTGAACTGTTGTTGATCACATCAGCAGAACAGTTTTTATACGGCCACGGGGTCCTCTCGTTAACCGTTTGGTACAACATCAGTCAACAAGCAGATGCTTAGTTTAGAAAGGCTTCAGGTTGAGGACTTGAGGCTATATGCGCTTTTGACACAGAAGCTGCACTTCTGGTTGGTTTTTTCCTTCTCAACTACAGTGACGTAAGCCAGCAGAAGAACTTTATACGGCCACGGACTCTATCTTTAACCATTAGCTAGGAAGAACTTTCAAAAGGTTTCAGGCTGAGGCTCTCTGCTCCTTATTTCCCTTGCATACCACAGCTTTTAAGTTTTTTTACTAGTTATTTAATAAATGGAATCCTTTACCACATAAATAAACTCTTTTACAACATAACCAGGTGATTATTTGAAATAAGCATATAAATCCAAGCGGTTTAAGCACTTTTTGAACTTATATGTGGTTGTAAATGAGTGCTAAAAACGGAATGCATATATACAATTGATCAGCAAAGAAAAGGTTTAGCACATACTTCTGTAGGCCTTCCTAAATGTATGGTTATAGCGTTTTCATGCAAAGTTACTGCAGGATTCTTGCGTGCGCGCCTGTGAATGAGTTTTGTAGCATGGTGAGTTCCATGCTCTGTATTTTTTTCACACCATATGAATGAATCAAGGAGTTCTAAACGAAATGCCAAGACTACTGCTGCCATCGCCTGTGATTGATATCAATATGGCATTAGATCCACCGTCATTTTCAAGGATTTAAGGCCTTTTCAATTTACATCATCAAGAAATGACCATTTCTTTAAAAAATTCGTTTGTAAATCTATCATTTTAAGTTAAAAATCAACGTGCACTGACCAGCCTTTTGTGTTTCGTGTTTCCTGGATAATATAGTGAAACTAGTTAGTTCCCGTTAAGCTTGCATATGCCTACCGACGATATTAAATCGACAGATTTTCCGATTAAATCTCCATTTTCTTGTAGGGGCATATTATGTATTTAGGAATTTTTATGCCAACGTAGTTTTCTTAAAGAGGACAGGTTAGGTTACCCATCCCTTCTAAAACTAACTCTTTTTTTTGCGAGGACTACTATTTTAAACGAGAATGGATTTTATTTTATTTGTTTTTTAGGGGGAAGTTGAGTATATGAATTATCAACAAGATCTGAGTACTCCCATCAGACAATACATGTGTACAAAGTAATCAATGACAAAACCTGAGACCTCTCCAAATTATAATAGGGATAGTCTATTTACCTGTCGACAGATTTTTAGAAGCAAAATCTGTCGAATTTTATGATGTTACAGATGTTATTCTCAAATGTCACAGAAGTGATTCCACCATGTTTCATATGACTCGAACATAAAGTACTATGCAACATGCGAGAACAAATATTTGAAACGTCCAAAAATAGCATGTGCAACATTATAAAATCTGGCATACGTTTTCCTCTAAAGCCATGAAATATTTTGAAACATCATATAACAATATTTGCAACATCTAAGTACAACATGTGCAACATAAAAAAAATTTGACAGATTTACAGATAAACAGAAAACTCATTATAATATACATCCACACGTATACACAACACAACCACGCACATCAAAGGAAAGTAGTATTCGAAAATCCAGCAACTCAACAATCAGACATAGGCAAATATGAAACACTCCACACAAATGCACTGAGCGCATGCATGCTTGATTATGCCGAAGGAGGTGGCGCCATGAATGGCATCGGCACGCCGGGGATGGAGGGCATCGGCGGCAGCGTCACCTTGGGGACGGCGGGCATCGGCGGCAAGGTCACCTTGGGAACGGCGGGCATCGGCGGCAGCGCCACCTTCGGCACGGCGGCGGGAACGGCCGGCATGGGGGGCAACGCCGCGTTCGGCATGGCGGGCACCGCCGGGATCGCCGGCACCGCTGGCATGGGTGGCAAGGTCGCCGCGTTCGGCGTAGCGGGCACCGCCGGGATCGCTGGCACCGCTGGCATGGGTGGCAAGGTCGCCGCGGGGATCGCCGGCACCTGGGGAACCGCCGGCACGGCGGGCATCGGTGGCAGAGCGACGGCGGGCACGGTCGGCACCGCCGGGACGGCGGGCATCGGTGGCAGAGCGACTGCAGGCACGGTCGGCACCGGCGGCTTCGGCACGGCGGGAATGCCCGGGACGGCCGCCGGAGCAGCGGCCGGCGCCGCCGTGTCCGCGAGGCGGCGCGCGGCGTGGCTCGTGGTGCTGGCCGCGAGCATGAGCGCCATGACGAGCGCCACGGCGAAGGGAGCTGAGCCGGAAGCCATGGATGATCTTGGTGTGCTTACTGCAGGTTAATATATAGCTCTGCTAGAAAGGCTGTTGCAAGATCAAGAACCAGCTAGACACTGAAGGTCTGAAGCTGATTGCTGGTGATCGATGCAGAGAAATGGGTGATGCATGCCAATTTATAGGCCACAGCTTCTCCAAATTTGTCGTCAACAATGGTGGGTTTTTGGTCACCTTCCGAGTCTCCAAGATGAGAATTTGGTGAGTTGGGTACCGGCCGGTTACATGCTTCTTCTCTGGTTAGCTCACCTTCCTGCATGCCACGAATTAAGCTAAACATGCAGAGGACACATACAGGCGTTGTGCATCTGCACATCTGGTTGTTGGTTACTCTGAACAATGGGATCACGTCAGCAGAACAAATTTATACGGCCACATAGTCCTCTCCCTAACCATTTTAGGTACAAGTGTACAACAACAGTCAACGAGATTTTGTCAGAAAGGCTTCAGGTTAGTTACGAAAAACGGCGTCAGGTTGGGGCCTCCCCTGCCCACCGCAACTACTTTATGTGTTTGGCTAGTTAAAAAAGGGAAGAAATGCTCTAGTACACCCAATTCTTTGTACAACTCCATTATAAGACCATTATCAGGTGATTTGAACGCTTTGACTAACAAGTCAGCAACAACCAATGATTAGGTGGTGAAAGGGGTTCAGATGCAACACAAGCGTCGTTGTAATTCATCTATCTTTCTAATCCAAAGATGTGCAATCCTCTTGCGTATTCGATAAAAAAAAGTCAGCAACAACCAATGATTTAAGCCATCTGATCTCCTGGTCGTAAAGGAGTTACAGAAAGGTTTCGTGCAAAATTTGTAAGTAACTCATATATGTGTGATTTTTGTAGCACGGTTGTGTGAATTTTGTGGCATGGCAGCACCAGAGTTTCAAGTCGATTTTCAAGAAAAAATCGGCCATCAGCAAAACTCATTTCAAATTCTGGTCATAAATTAGTTTTTGGATTTTTTAGTAGAGCTCAGTAAGAAAGTTATTTATAGAATTAGTGTTCATCATATAGCCAATTGTTTGCTCCTTATTCTCATGGGAAAGTAGCCTCGTTCCCACCATGCTACAAACTGCCATTGGTTCACCTAAGCTATACAAAGCAAACAAAATTCAAGTTTAACAAAATTGTTTGAATCAGAAATATTTATTTTTCTCAATTGTGAAGCATGAAGTGTCCATGAAAATTTGCCGAAATTTTAAACCTTTGGTGGGGCTTCCATGCCCCATTATTTCGCACCATGAATGAACCTGCGAGGTAGAAAGCTTATCTCTGATTAGCAAGGGCAAGCTTCTTGATGTTGAAAAGGCCATCAACCGCATTCAAATGGGTGCACTCTCTTAGAAATGGAGATTCACACATGCCATTAGTATGGCATCTCGGCAAACTCAATGTCTATTTTTATTGTAAAGCATAGAGTATTATATAGGCGTTATTTTATGAATTTCACTGCAGGTCCATGAACTTTTATCAAGATCTCATCTAGGTCTGCAAACTTAAAAAACAGTCATTTATGTCCATCAACTTTTCTAATGTCTCATCTAGGTCCGCAAACTAAATAAGTGGTCATCTAGGTTCATGAACTTTTAAAGATCTGTCGTCTAGGTCCAAGGCTGTGGCGACGAGCCTGACCTTGACGACCGCTCTTTAAAAGTTCATGGACCTAGATGACCACTTTTAAAAGTTCATGGACCTAGATGACCGCTTATTTAGTTTGCGGACCTAGATGAGATCTCGGGAAAAGTTTACGGACCTAGATGACCACTGTTTTAGTTTGCGGACCTAGATAAAATCTCGAGAAAAGTTCATGGACCTACGCTGATATTCACTCTATTTTATATTTTTTTAATGAATTGGCACGAGACTGCACCCATTTTCTTGAAAAGAGAAGAGTTCATTGAGTGCACCCATTTTCTTGAATAGAGAAGAGAGTTCATAAGCTGCACGGAAAGAACAACCCAAGAAAAAGGGTAAATGAGCGCATAAACGACGTAGGCCTATTGCGCATGCCAAGTAAGGTCCAAGTTTTCATCTCCTCCTTAATATTGTTACAAGTTCTGTACCATGGCATTCTTGACGTTGAATGCTAAGACTAATGACATTTTGTTTTCAACCGTGTCGTCTCAGCACGTTTTTTTATGAAACAACAGTTTTATCTTGATTTTTGATTTTGCAGATATAATGCATGCATATATATAGAAAAAAACACAAGACCGTGTTACCAAACTGAACCCATGTACAAGTGTACAACAGCACGAGCACTCTACAATTGTACACAACACAAGTATTGAATCAATGACAAAACCCGAGAACTCTCCAATCAATACACACATACATGACACATGCATATATAACAAACACACACACACACACACACACACACATCAAAAGGAAGCCAACTAGTGAAGGGAGATGACAGACGACACTCGGCGTCTCCACATGTATGTATGTTCGCTTGATTGATTATGCCGAAGGAGGCGGCGCCAAGAAGGGTATCGGCACGCCGGAAGGCATCGGCGGCAAGGTGACCTTGGGGACGGCGGGCATCGGCGGCAGCGCCACCTTCGGCACGGCCGGCATCGGCGGCAGCGCCGCCGCGTTCGGCACGGTGGTGGGCACGGCGGGCATCGGCGGCAGGGTCGCCGCGGGGACGGCGGGCATCGGTGGCATGGTGACCGTCGGGACGGCCGGAAGCGGTGGCCCGCCGGCCGCCGCCGCAGGCACCGTCGGCATCGCGGGCATCGGCGGCAGGGAGACCGCAGGCACGGTGGGCATCGTCGGCGGCTTCGGCACGGCAGGGATGCCCGGCACGGCGGCGGGAGGGGCGGCCGGAGTCGCGTCGGCGAGATGGCGCGCCGCATGGCTCGTGCTGCTGCCCGCGAGCATGATGAGCGCCATGGCGAAGCGAGCCGAGGCCGAAGCCATGGATGATCCTGCTGGTGTATACCACGTAGCTACAAAGCAGGGTATGGAGCTTATAGGAGCAGCTCGCTCGCTGCAAACTGAAGCTGTGTACTTGTGATGATGCAAAGGCATGGGTCCTTGCAGGCAAATTTATAGCTTCAGAAGCTGAGCACTGGTTGGCAACGTTGCATTGGTTGTTGGCCTTCGTATCCGCCGAAGCATGGGCAGCCATGGCTGTTGTTGGAGGTACGGTGTTTGGTTAATTAGCTCACCTTCTTTGTAGCTGAAAAACCACTTTGCAGCATGACGAAAGATATATTGTACTGCTGCGCTATGAATGTTTGACCTCTCAGGTTGACACGTACGTACTCCAGGTGACGCAGGCAGCCTTTTCTCTCAGGTTGTTCAGGAATAACAACGAGAGATACACAAATTTTTTCTGGCAAATATATTCTTAGAAAAATATTGTTCTGGCAATGCAAAAAGAGGATGATTTTATTTGGAACACGATTAGTATGATGCCCTAGGGAAGTCAAAACAATTATAATTTGTTCTAGCAATATTTTCATATGGAACTGTTGTCTTGGGGCCTTTTTTTGGGTGACACGTATCCATAGACTACCAGCCTCACAAGCTCATCTGAAAAGAACTTTTTGTTAACATTGAAGAATATCCTCTTATAGTACATACAGGCAATGCAATTTCGATCCATTTGTGTAAATTAGTGGTAGTTTTAGCCATATCTTTCCAATTATTTCGTTTTCTACCTTTCCCGTGATCTTCATTGTGTTTATTCAGTTAGTCATATGATGCCACATACTGGATCTTGTATATCAGAGCTGTGCTGACTCTAGGAACGCAGCCTAGATAGTACTGGCCATCCATTAAAGATTCATTTTACCATATAACCCTTGCTTTCTCTATCCTTGAGATTTTGATTCATAAAAAGTGCTATCCTTGAGCACTTTCCTCCTTGACAATTTCTCTTTGGTCATTATATCCTTGGATGTTTTATCCTCTCCTTGATAATTTACTTCTCATCCTTGACTTCTGATTATTTACCTCCACCTTGTTACTGATTGCTAATTTTCAACTATTGTCTATTTAACTCCTCCTTGTTGCTTTCCCTTGATCGCGTATCTTTTATTACTGTTGTGAGTCTCCTTGTTTACTCACACTTTCCTTGATACTATTTCCACTTCCCTCCTCCTTGTTCTTCAAGTATTGTCACTTTGGATTCATTCCTTGGCTTTTGAACTCAAAGTGTCCTTTCGAATGTTCCTTTATCTTAAAACACTTAGATTGTCTGTATCGTCCCGATGCATTGGCAAGTCACTTGAAGAATGAAGTTTCCGTCCGCCTGCTACAAGAAGTTCAAGCCGAATGACTTCAGAGTACACGACGACGTCACCCTCGGTGCCACTACAACCAAGAAGTTGGACACCACTCAAGACGAGTTTGCAAGGTGAAGAAGACCGAAGTGATAACCTTGCATAGGAGGATTCCCTTAACATTATTGACAACGTTTAGAGTCGCTTTTATGCAAGTGTGTCTAACCTTGGTTGAGTGTGTTTGTAATGCCTGTCCTTGTGCCTTTGATTGATTTGGATCTTTGTAATGATTGTCTAGTTGGGTTCTCTCTATTCTTCCTCGTATCCCCTTGTTTTTCATGCTATCTTTTCCTCATGAAGCAAGTGGAGAACCCAAGAAGGAAGACGGAAGACGATCATCGTAATGAAGAAACGAAGCTAAAGAAGATTTTGGAGTACAAGCTTTGCAACTATATCAACACAAGAAGATGAAGAAGCCTGGTGATCCAACTCCAGAAAATCTATGTCTTCCGAATCTTGTTGTTTCGTCTCCTCCTTGCTCCTAGTCTCTGCGAATCTCGGGACGAGATTCAGTTTAAGGGGGTAGCTTGTCACACCCCAAAATTTTCGAATTTTGGGATGTGAATATTCAACATAAATAATACAATAATTTTCTTAATTTTCTAAACTTTTTCAAGCTTTATAAAATTTACAGGGAATTTAGTAAAGGAAAAAAATTGTTTTTCTAAATTAAATTAAATCAATATAGGTTTAATGTTGTGTGTTGCATTCATGCTGGCTGCATCGAGTTTTGCTTGTGTGTAGTTCAAATCAGAATTTAAACCTAATTTAAATTCGTGTTTGAACTGCGTTTGTTTGGGCCATATAAAAGTTGTTTTTGGAAGAGTCCGGTTTTGCTCCCCGAACTTCCCTTTGATCCACTCCAGCCCCTCCTTCCTTTCTTCCCTACCGAGCCAGCCCAACCCGTTCCCCCGGCCCACTTCTTCCTCTCCCTCGGGCCGAGCCTGCGAGGCCCGGCGTGGGCCCAAAGCGCCACCCATCTGGCCCAGCTCCCGCTTCCTGGCCCAACCCAGCTTTCGGCCGCTCCGGCCCAGCCGACCGCGTCGCGCCCCGCTTCTCCCCCCCCCCCCGCCTTCGCTACTGGGCCATCAACCCAGCCACCGCCCCGGCCCACTCTGCTCTCCCGGCCCAGCCACGCGCGACGCGCGCCGCCTGCCCCCGTCCCCGCGCGACGCGCTGCGCGCCGCCGCCGCCGCTGATCCCGCCGCCTGCAATCAGCGCCGCGCCACCGCCCCGGCCTTCCTCGGCGTGAGCGCCATGCCAAGCACGGGTCCGCGTCCCTTTAAAGCAGCCGCCCGCCGCCTCCCATCATCATCTCACCACCGCCCTCTCCTCTCTGCACAGCGCCGCCGCCGCCATGGCAGAGCGCCGCCGCCCCGCCATTGCCGGTTAATCCGCCGCCTCGGTCGACGCCGGATGAAGCCGAGACCACCTGGAGCTTCCCCATGCCACGCCAAAGCCTTCGCGCCCCTTCTCGTCGCTGTCCTGTCGCCGGAGCTCGCCGCCTACGGGAGGGACCGAGCCGCCGCCGTCCTCACCGGAATCCGGCCGCCTCGGTCATCACCGGCGAGGAACTCCGTCACCAGGATGTTCCCCTCGATGAGCCGCACGCCATCCACACCGCCTCGCCGCCTCTTCCCCGCCGGAGGAGCTTCGCCGCGCGACCCCCCTCGCCGCCAGCCGTGGTCTCCGCCGTGGGCCAAAGCCCGGCAGCGCCGCCCCTGCCCGCCGTTGGTGAGCACTTCCCCGGGACCCCCTCGACCTTCTCTACCTCCTGCGCTAGCTCGCCGCCACCCTAGGTCGCCGAAACACCGGCACCGCCACCAGCAGAGCCGACGGCCGAGCTCCTCTGCTTGTTCAAAGGGAGGAGATGGTCAATGTGCAGCTAGGCCCCCGGGAATTTGCGAAATCCCTAGATCAAAATCCTGTGTCTTGGCAAACTTTCAGAAAACCCCCTGCAATCTTGTTTAGCCCATAAAATCCACGTTTTAGCTCCGATTCAACCCGTTCTCGTTGCGTTAGATTCATAATGACATAAACTACACGTTAGCACTGTCAATTACCATGTGACATGTTTCTGAATTTTTGTTTAATAATAAGTTGATTAAATATTATCTAAAAGTGCTTTCTTAATTAAAATCTAATTAAGGTTATACGGTTTTTCTTATTAAAAGAAAACATGATTAATAATTATTCAATAGTTTTCTAAATAAAATAGAATTAAGTTTCAATTCAATTTTTCATAAATAAATATTTATCTAATTAATGCTTATTATTTAATTAGCTTTCCTAATTTAAAAGCAAATTAGAGTTTCACTTCGATGATTTTATAAATAATCATTAATATTGAATAATATCAACATAAACGTGTTTCTATCATAATATTGATTAGTTCAACACGGTTCATAAAGTTACTCGATTAGTTGTTCTCACATGCTTCTTTTCAAGTTAATGTTTTAATTTGAATAAATTATACTTGAATATTTATAATTAAAATATGACTAAGTTTACTTCGTCTTTTCTAAGGGCCAAAATATAATTTGTATTCATTATTTATACATGGTTTTACTTAAATTAAAATAAATGAAGCTCATAGCCTCTCGTTAAATGCAAATCCTCCGATAGTTGTATCTTTTCAACCGTTGCTCCATTCTCAGCGATCCTTACGCTCTCGCGACCATCGAACCAAGCCCTATCCTTTAGCGCGCTCTTTTAAAGTTTTTCCTCTGATTGGTGTATTGTTCTTAGTTGTATTATTTGCTTGCTTGTTTAGCTATGAATGTTGCGAGTAGAGGAAGGTCGTTCGAGAGATTCAAGATGAAGAACTGAAGACTTTGAGCAGCTATTAATTGGATTAAAGGCAAGTTATAGCACGGACAATCCTTGCTACCTACTCACTCATTTAATACACTGTTCTTTACATACGCATGTGTCTAATATTGTTTACCATTAAGGTTGTACTAGCATTTACTTTCCCTGTCCTTGTATTCCTATGGGTCTATGCATATGGGTAGTATCTTGCTAGGCGCAACTACTGTCACCTGTACTTAATTGATAATATTGACTTAATGGTCCACTTCAACATTAATGATAAAACTTGCTTTTTAGCAACTTGGACTAGGGGGCTAGAGCATGTGCTGTGTGCTTTGCTCTAGTGTCTCCCTATAAGGACCGGTTCTTAAAGCGGCAACCCAGGAGCCTGTCGCCACCGCCGGAACTATATGGGCTCTGGTCTTGGTCTAGTAGCTTGTACGTCTCTAGCTTGGCAGTAGTTACCGAGGGGCCAACGGCGTTGTGGGAGGTACGGCGCTGGGTGATCTCCGATTCCACCGAGGACGGTAGCCCCGTCGGCTAGGTCACGTTAGACCCAGTCCCGTGTAGGAGTCTCAGCGATTGAGAACTCTGCACGTTGCGCAGTATGGGTGGGATACCCGCGCTCCGGACGCCATCGACCCCCTCACGGTGTGACTCCGTGGGCATACGTCGATCTCGGTGCCTAAGTTTTCACCACCGTATAGTACTCCAGCGGATACTGACTTGTTAGGGTGTCTTGTGAAAGCCTCGTAGCGTCCCTATGCAGTCACACCTCGGAAGTCTTGATGTGCGTGGTTGGGTGCAAAGTTCTTTCGAACTTTTACGCGACTGGTGGGTAAAGGGCGAAACCTCTGCAGAGTGTACGATCTATCATGATAGCCTTGCTCAGGGTCACGAGCGGCCTGGATCCTTTTTGATTAGAATATGGTATTTATTCCTGTTTAATGTCACTTACACTATTAATTGAGTTACAACCGGGATCTCATTCATTTGTAGTAACTTGGATAAAGTTAAAACGAACCAACTAAAAGTGCTAACGCAGTTAAGCCAGTGTCTAGCCTTTTTGAGCCTTAATAACCCGTGCTATACTTGCTAAGTAATCCTGTTACTTACACTTGCTATTATTATCATTTTGGGCAAAATCCCGGACGGGTAACAGATTGGAGTCAGGCTGATTACAAGGTGGAGTTTCCGGAGGATTTGCCGTACTTCTGAGTTGGCGTTCTCCCAGTCAGAGTCCCTGTGGGATTGCGGCTACGCTTAGAGAGATGTATTAGTCTTCCGCTGTCCATGTATTTCATTTATGCAAAACTCTGATGTAATCGCTACTTTATGTTGAGAATAAAGCATTGTACGCTGATTTTTTACCATATTTGTTCGCTATATGTGTCTGTGGACTTCCTGGGCACACATATGGCCGCATTCGGGTTTTGCGTAAATCCGGGTGTGACATTGTAGAGGGAACTAAACCCCCTTTCCCTTCAAACCCAAACGTAGAATTTGAACCAAAGATTAGAAGGGAAACACGATTAATAACGTGCTAGATCAGTCATGAACTCCTTTATTTTTTGAGATAATGTAATTATTACAACTCCTGGCCTTTTGCACCAACAAGGATGCACATGCAGATCCATAGTACTAGTACTATTTACTCATGAACTCCTTGTTTTTCCCACTAGCTAGCTACTACTACTGTCAGTAGAACACGAAAATAGAGCCCACAGATATATGGCGGCGGCCATGCATATATGGATTTTGTCCTCTTTATTGGTAACTAACTAAGCAGGGGTACAAGAGTGAACTTATTTGCTCGATCGGAGGCATGAAATATATATACAGCACCTCAAAACCTCAGCAAACGATAGATCTCAGTGTGCATAGATGATACTTCCTCCGTTCCAAATTATAAGTCGTTTTGACAAATCTAGATTCATAGTTAGTAGTATGTATCTAGACATATATACTTATGTCTAGATACATACTACTAACTATGAATCTAGATTTGCCAAAATGACCAATAATTTGGAACGGAGGGAGTAGATGTGTTGGCCGCGCGTACGCTGGAAAATTCACAAGTTACGCTGCCGGCGCCACATCGTAGTCATCGTCGCCGATGCCGCCGCAGTCCCTGAGGTTGCCCTCGAGGGGCAATGCCCACACAAGGTGATCGATCTCCGACGACGCAGCCATGCTTGTGTGGCTGTGAGCTCACTGGTGTGTGTGCCGGTTGCTAGGTTGATGAAGGGTTTTGGAGCAGGTGAGCTCTTTTTATAGCCATTGTTACATAGCTTGCAGCAGTCTAGCAGAGATGGCTGGGATGCCTGTACGTCTCTCTCATCGGCGTACCGCGCCACGTCGCAGATGTATCGAGCACGTGGTCCAGAAGAGTAGAGAGAGAAAGATCTGGAGCTTGCAAGGTATATTGCTCTCGGTTAATCGGCAGGAATATGGTGGCCGGCCGGCGGTGGAAAGACGACGATGATGACATGATGGGGTTACTGGTGGTGCAGCTTTGCACAAGGCAGATCATATCTGGCTGTAAAGCCAGGAGCACATGATACCCCCGGCCAGGCTCCCTTTCAGTTTTGCAATAATATGCCAATATGCACCTCCTGATCCGACGTGGCTTCACGGCGCTGGATTGTCTGTGCCAGCTAGTTTTCCAATAACGTAGAAGATTATTAGCTATTGTGGATTTGTGGGAAATTAAACGGCCAGGTATTCTAAACTAAAAGTCAACAGTAGGCTTTGCAAGATGTAAGGTGACCCGGATCTACTAGCAACTTAGCAAGGTTGAGAAATCAGTCCATACACGCAGAGCCCAATGCCTTCAGTATACGTAGTCCTGAGGGCACTATATTATACTAGGAGGCATGAATGTATTATATTGCTGCTGGATTTTCCTCATGTGGACAGTGGATAGCTAGGCCAACGTACTTAGAAGTGACGTACGATTTTTACGGTGGAATCTGTCCATCAAGATTCAAGTGCTCGACTCAACAGTGGACATTTGTCGGTTCAGACTCTTAGAGGTAGGGTTTGCGTGCAAGGGGTGGCTGTGAATGCATTGTGAGCGTATGCAAGATCTTACTAGTCTTTCGAAAAAAAACATACTCGAAAGTGACTTTACCATTAACACCTACTCCCTCTGTATTGTAATACAAGGCATCATAAAGGTTTTAGAATATTATAGAAATACTGACAAAACACGCATGTAACTCTGAGCTATATGTTGTTGCCTGCCAGCTTTATTTTTTAATTATAAAATCAAAAGCAAAAACCATTAGCATATGATTTGACCCCAAGGCATTTAATTAGTGAATTGAAATGAAGCTCAGATCACGCATCACTGAACCCCGACACAATCAAAGTTTGGAGCCTCAAGGAGGCGGCAACACAATGACCATGTGTCCGGCCATGCAAGTTCAGAGCAGCAGAGGTATGGCGCCGTGCAGGCATGCACAGGGGATCAGGGCTCCTGTCGCCGGTGGCCACCCTCGCGGCGCGGCCCTCCGAGGTGGCACGGTGGGCACCACCGGGGCTGAGGCGGTGCTCATGGCGGGCGGCCGCCGGCCACGGTCTCCACGTGGAGGCGCCCCGCCATGCACGTTCCCCGTGCATGCCTCACCGCCATGCTGGACCGGACGGGCCCCAGGATGTGGCCATGCACGGCCCAGTCCAGCAAGCGCCCGCCCGTGATGCGCCTACTAGTGGGCCGAGGGCCACGGCCTGCTGTGTTCCGCCTGCGTTTTGGGCTTCGCCGCCGGTGCATTTGTTCGGGCCTGCTAGACGGTCCATCATCTTTGGGCCTGCTGCGTTCGGGCCCCGGGTTGATGAACCACCAACCAGCAGGCACATACATGGATCCCTCCTCCTGAGCGAGGTATGCACAAATTGAATGTTGATGCGCTGTTTCTCGGAAAGAAGCGAAAGGTGCTATAGGAGTTGTTTGCCGCAAATGATCAAGGAAAATTTGCAGCTAGTTCTACAGTGTACTCGATGGCTGATGCCGAAACTCTTGAAGCAATGGCATGTGCAGAGGCTCTTGCACTTGCTGAAGATTGTGGGATTCGTAAGCTCAAAGTGGCTTCGGACTGCTTGAATGTAATCAATAATATTAGAGAGAAACCTAGGTGTTCTTATATGATGATTCTTCATGATATCCAAGAGAGATCAAAATGTTTTGATTGTGCGCAGCGCAGTTTGTGCATGAAGGTAGAGTTTCAAATAGGGAAGGCCCACATGTTAGCAAAGTCAGCATGTACTCTAGGAGATGGTCGTCATGTATGGTTGGGCTCCCCTCCTGTTTTCCTTGATGTAAACATTGCTAACAATGTTAAATAAAGCTCTACCTTCCTCTCTCAAAAAAAAATCAGTCCTCTGTTCTCTGAATTCTGAAAGCAAGTCAAGGGCTTGCCTAAAAAAAAAGTCAATGGCTCCAACTCGATTCCAAATCAAACGAAAGAAACATACTCTAGAAAGATGAACACACATGCACAGTGGATGAGCCAAATATGATGACATTTTTAGTTCCAAGAAAAGAAAAGATGATACTCGCAAAAAAAAAAGATGATGACATGATGGTCTCACTGGTCACTGGGTCTGCGTGCAGCTTCGCCTTTGCTCAAGGCAGCCCAGCCCATCCACAGACAGATCTCTGAATTCTGAAAGCAAGTCAGTGAAGTCACTGGTTTGCCTTCAGGCTGCAGTTTCATCGCAACAAAAGGATTAAATTAAAAATTGAAGCTTGCACAGCTCTGGTCAACCTGATCCAGTTACAGATGACATAAATACACTTTTGTTTTTACCATCATTTACAAAGGGAGGCACCGCCGATTTTCAACGAAACAAAACAGGATGAAGATACAACGAAACCTCCTTTGTGCGACTGCAGTTCTAAACTGATCGACAGCATTAAACAAGCAGTTATTCACTTATTCTCTGTACAGAAAATAACATTTGATCTTCCAGACATCCTCTGTTCAGGGAAGCTGGAAGCAATGCTGATTACACATTTATACAGAGCAGGGCACTGCCGGCCGCCCACGCTCGGCTGATGAACACACAACACTACAGCAGGTTAAAGGAACTTTTTTTTTTGCGGGTACAGGTTAAAGGAACTAGTCGGCCTTCCTGAGCTTTCCTTTGAGGACGCTCTTGTCGAGCTTCTGGTACTGGTTCTGGAGCAGGCCCAGCATGTTGTAGAAGAAGTCGTCAACCTGGTCCTGGTACTTCTCGTACAGCACCGGCAGAGTGTGCGCGCTCACGAACCCTGACAGATCAACCACACGATCATCATCAATTACTAAACACAACCAACGTGAATCTTCAGACAAAAATTGTCATGCATGGACTCTCTGGATGGATTACCGATGTAGATGACCGTCAGGAAGTTGCAAAAGCTCCCGATGATGGCGGCCGCGAAGAACCCACCGATCACCTGACAAAAAGATTCAGACATACATGGTCAGTTCAGCAAGTGCTCAGTCTGACGCTGCCGCAAATGCAAATGCAAATGTCTCACTGAAGAAATTCAGACATGTTGTTCAGTTCAGCAGCAGCAAGACTCTCCTTTACTTACAATGAGTAACCGCCTCAGGTCTCTCCCCAGGGAAATGTCCTGGAGCATGCCGAGGACCTTGTTCACCTGGGCTCCGACGGCCGCGCCGGCTTTCGCGAAGAGCTCCTCCGGCACCTCGACGCGGGGCACGTTCCTGGCGACGGTGGCCCAGACGAACTGCACGGCCATGCCGAGCACGAGCAGGAAGCTGACAATGGTCAGGAAGTGGTAGTCCAGCCACTCGAAGAAGATCCACACCAGCGTCGCCACGCCCAGCACGCTCGACGAGATCTTCTTGTTCCGCCACAGCAGCACGTCGGCGGCTGCCGCAACGGCAAGCAAAGCAAGCATCATCAGCCATGGCGGATCGAAGTTGTTAATGGTGATATGAGAAAGAGAGATGAGGCTGCTGCGTACATTTGCCGCCGCCCAGGACGTGGTGGACGGACTTCTTGTTGCTCTGGCCGCCGCCGAAGAGCTTCTTGGCCTGGTCGGAGATGGAGCCCTCGCCGTCGTCGAACCCGACGGACTTCTTGTTGGGGATGTTCTCGGCGATGGTCTCCATGATGTTGCTCATGATGTTCCCCGCCGCGTTCTCTGAATGCTCTGCCATCTTGTATTTCAGTGTCCTACAGATCGTGAAGCCACGTCTTCAGTTTCTATTTCAGTTTCAGTAGATTCAGAATCATAGACTTTGTCTCAGCCCTGCTTCTATCTGTTAATTTTCTGAAACAGGTCTATGGAGCAACGCCAGAAAGCTTGCTAAAGCCATTTAAAAAAAAGCTCGCATCGATCGGTTTGATTAATTGAACAAGAAATTAAATAGAGCTTACAGCATGTAATCTCAACACTAAATTAATTGTCTGAACCTTGAACACCTCAGCCTATACTTTATTCATGTCTGTGGAAAGGTAAAGCAAGCAAAGATGCTACGGTTTGCACGGACAGCAACCCAGCAAAACAGAGAACAAATTGAGCTGAAAAACAAGATGAGCTTACCGATGAATAGTTCCTGGATGAATTACTGAACTGGAATTGGGGCGCTTGGTCCTCCGGGATGTTCAGGGAAGCGGTTAGCTACTGGAGATTGTCCAATGGCGAGGGGATTAGAGGAGAAAGGGGAATGGAGAGGAATGGTTGGTAGTTGGGGGAAGGAGCAATTAGTTCATCGAAAGGGATAGGTAGGCCATGGGGCCCCGTTGCCTGATTGGGCTGTGTGTGTGGGTGGGCTCTGGGCATCCTTGGAGCCACACATTTCAGAAGCATGGCCCACGTATATCAGCGATATTTTCTTTTTTTTGAGACAATATCAGCGATATTTTCTCTTTGCCCACGACATGCTACGCCGACACTGCTGTTGTACCTCTCATGTAGCTTGTGGTGGAGTGTAGCTTTCGTTGCATGAGCAACATGCTCTGCCGTCTCTACCTGTTCACGAGAGCATCTAAATTTATAAACTAAGCATTAATTAATGATCTAATTCTGCGTCAATAATTGTGATTTTCAAGACACAAACATCAACAATTACCACATATTTGCATATTTAGCATACCAACTTAGAGCTCTCACACGACCTACCGTGAAAGAGATAATGGGGATAAAAAATGTAAGGAGATGACATGTGGGTCATAGTGGGTTTTTTGCTCTTTTTTAGTCATCGCGTGATGCCCCACAGCAAATGATTTAGTTGGGAAAATTGGATGGTACATCAATGGATCAACACCGATTAAATGGATTTATACCTCAATTGAACTGATCAATAATAAGGCCGGGTAGGACTTGAACATATGTTGTAATTAATACTTCGAAGTTTGAAGGTTGAAAGGGATTTATCCATAAAAGTGAACTATTCAGTTTAGGATTTTTTAGAAACATTCTAGTGCAATAAAAATAAGAATAAAGTCCATTTTACCTCGACCTTTTCACAAAATCTAAAAAAATGAACTAAAAAAACAGACATTATACACCCCTCAACTCTTCAAAACCAGACAGAACTACCCTGTTTTGTCAAAAAAGAAATATACGATTAGACTACCAATAGATAGAAAAAACACATATCTCGAGTAGCTCTTGAACGGCCCCACTAAATCTAAGGTGGTGTTTAGATGTTAGAATTGGGAGGTTGAATTTAGAAGTAAGATGTCACTTCATAATCATTGCGCTACTGTAGCATTTCGTTTGTATTTGTGAAAAATTATCCAAAAATTGATTAATTAGGTTCAAAATGTTCGTCTCGCAGAGTACAACAAAACTGTGCAATTAGTTTTTGATTTTATCTATATTTAATATTTTATGCATGTTATGACATTTTGATGTGATGGAGAATCTTCTTTTTACATAGTGTATTTAGGAGTTGCGTTTTAGAACTTAACAGGCCCTAAATCTATCGTGAGTGCCGGTCGAGTCTTAAAACCGTTTTGGGATCCTACCCACCCCTATTTTGAAGTTAGGTTGACCTTCTATGGATGTTAATGCCACTGTATATCAGATGGTAGAATGGATAATGTACACGAACTACCAGCAAAATGGAACTGCTATATTTAGCTTTCTGTGCCTGAATCTCAAGCACGAGCTACTTGTTGCATTTTAGAGCTATTTCCAGCTTATGTTAAGCACTTAAGCTGACACTTTCTTTTTCTATCCCGGCCCGTTGCCATTTACAATTTCATCTGGCAAACCTCTGCAGCCTACCAAATTTAGCTTCAACGTCTTGTTTTAGATTCCTATATATACCTTGGACAGTCCACCTTCTTCCGTTTGCAGCCCTCCATTCTGCCGGGTTTGGAATCTCAGATTCCACAGGGAAGTCAAGTCACAATGAGGCCCCTCTCCTACGTGACTTTCCTGGCCATTTTGTCCATCAACCTGCATCTTTGCTCATCATCCTCACGCCTCCTCCTAGCCGAAGCTCCTGCGGCGGCGATTCCAAATGGCGAGCCAGCAGCAGGTCCAGCTCCTGCGCCGGCGCCGCCGCTCCCTCCCGCCGGAGTGCCGGCGATCAACGTCCCCACCAACCTGCCGGCGAACCTCCCGACGAACATACCGGCGGTCAATGTCCCACCGGACGTGCTAGCCAAGATCCCGCCGGACGTGCTGGCCAAGCTTCCGGCGAACATCCCGCCGGACGCGCTGGCGAGCATCCCGCCGGAGACGCTGGCAAACATCGAGGCGTCGCAGGGCCAGCTGCAGACGAGCGAGATCCTGGCGGCGCTGCCGGCGGTGCAGGGCCAGCTCCCGGCGGCGAACATTCCGCCGGAGGTGATGGCGAAGCTCCCGGAGCTGCAGAGCCACCTGCCGGCGAACATCACGCCGGAGATGGTGGCCGGTCTCGTCGCCATGCAGCAGCAGCCGGCGCAGCCCGGGGTGCCCGGGAACGCGGCGGCCGGCGGCGGCATCCCGCAGATCCCCAAGATGCCGGATTTCTCCGGGCTGGCGGACATCTCGTTCCCGCCGATGCCGTCGGGGCCCAAGATGCCGCAGCTGCCGCACAACATGTCGCTGTTTGGGTACGAGGTGCCCATCCCAAAGTTCATCAGCAAGATGGTCGATGACGCCGAGAAAAATTAACTGATCGAGGGCATCATATGCTCGATCTTATCGTTCAATGTCAATGGCGGCTTCATTCTAGGTTGTGATTTGTATAGATGATCTGCGAAAGCTTCGCCGTGGTGCTTGCCAATGCGATCATTTTGTTACCAATCGTTTTGGTTTGGGTGCAGTCTCGCAGGAAAGGTGTAGTCTGATGGACTGTACTCGTGTCATGCATGTATATATATAATCTTTGCTCATCTCGATCTGAACCATCTGCAGCTTCAAAGGATTGCAATTTTCCTACTCTTAACTCTTTACAAGTACAAGTTTTACAATGGCTTAGCTTCATCTCGCGGTATGAAGTCACTAAGGCTAATTGGGTTTGGGCGAGAGGAATTGTCTGTACTTGTTCCCTGGTGATATATTCGATTGTTGTAAAAATTGTATTATCCCACTCCAACAGCTAGCAAACCGTGTGTGATTGAATCAACATGAACTTGTCTGATCTTGTTTGATCGGTAAACGAAAACGTAATATATACATCTGGATATATAGTACAAAAGAACAATTCTTGTACAATAATGCATACATATGCTAAATAACAACTCAAGTACAAATTCATGACTGCACCACAAGTCTTCCTCCACCTTGTCGTTGTTCAAGTAACCAGGCTAGTCGGTATGCCATCTCTGGTCTCTCTTTGACGTTAGCATTCAAGCACTGAAATGCAATATTAGCAATGCCCTCCACAAGATCCCTGCAGTCACTCCTGCTGGTTGCAATCTCCTTAATTATCAACCATATCTTGTTCTAACATATGTTCCCTTTGGGAAAACAGGACCGGAGAACTTACTACACACAAAAGGGCTACGATTACAATTGAATATGGCCTCACTACTGATGGATGGAAGATGCATTTATGCGTCTTCATTTGTCACTTCATTTTAGATAAAGGGAAATCTATTTCATCAAGCAAACGAACTATCCCGACTGCTACATCGTGAGATGTATGAGGCCAATAATTATTACAAGTTTGAACTAAGTGGTTGGCTCAGTCACTTCACAGGCTATCAGAATCGATGAGCAGAAAATAATGACCGTAGCACCACATATGTTTTTAAGTCTTTCTAAGCCATCGATAGCTCTCGAGTACTCATCCAAACTAAGCATCCTAGCTTTGTGAATCTCCTGCCATTTTTTGTCGTTGTGCCGCAGTACGGGCATGTTTTCCAGTTAAACAGGTGTAATTACTTACGTTGACTCAAGTCCAACTCGGAGGCTCATCCCTTATCCTTCTAGGATTATGTTTTTTTATTTAGAACTCCTACTAGGATTATCTACGATGCCCACGGCGCGCAGAACACACACATATACAATCCTAAGTCGAGCTGGGCCTATTGAGGGACCAATAAACACCAGCCCATACATCAACCACGATTCGCTCTTGAACGCAGCAAACTGTCGCCGTCTCTTAATAAGGTGGTAGATCCACGGGATATGGCGCTGCGCTATCTGCTCCGACGGATTACAGGTCCTGTTCTCCTGTCGCCGCCGTCAGGCCCCCGTATGGCGGCCTCTCGATTTATGAGCACCCAATCTCAACAGGTTAGTAAGTCCTACTGATTCCCCCCTGGTCAGTGATGAATTCTATCATCTGAGACGCAAATTGCGAGTATGCTAGCGCGATGCCGATCGTACGCTATTCTTGTTGCCAGGAGCCGTACGTACCCTTCGAAAATTGTGATTCTTGTCCCGTTTTGTGTTTTTTTTCTTTTTTTTTTGAAAAGTAAATCAGGAGTTACTGACGGAATTTTCTTTTTTGTATTATTTTTAGGTAATGATGATTTCGAGTTAGAGTTAGTATTGGGATTTAATTATCTTTACCCTTAACGAAAGTGTGGCACGGGATGGGGAGTTTGCTTTCGCGAGCATGCAGTAGTAGTTTCGTAGGTTGAATTTCAGTATTTGGGGTTACAGTTTTGATTTAATTATTCCAATGCTGGTTTTCTTGCATGTTTGTTGACTGAAATTGTTTAAATCTGCATGAAACCTCTTTAGGGTCGTGGACGTTTGACAGCTAAAGAGTTGGATGAGATACTGAAAACTACAAGGTATTATGCTGTATCCGATCTCGCCGTTTAACTTTAATTCCTACAATATCTTTTTTCACCCTTTCTTGTCTTGTTTCAAAGGGTTCGCTTGGCTGAGCACAAGAGGGCTGCGGACAACCTGGAAAAACTTGGGAACGTAGCAATTGCCCTCGTGGCTGCCTTCGTCCCAGTGCTTCTGATCTGCGCTACCAGCTATGAACCAGAATATAATGTCTTCCATCAGTCATGATGGATATAGTATTTGTACTAGGATCAAAGCTTCTGGAGCATGCTGAGTGATCTCTGTGTGGATTAAGCTATAGTAGTATCATAATCCATCCCAGTGCCTGGGGTGGCATGCCTCATGTCCGAGGTGTTGTAAGTTCAGTAGATGTATTCACCTAACGTTTGTTTGTCCTAGAATATAGTAGGTTCGTTGCAGCAGTGTTAATGTGTTTGAGAACAGCTGGAGGTCTGAGTTGTGTACGGTGTGACCATCAAGTTTGCTTTGTGCAATAATCGTTCCGTACATAAATTTAACCAGTCAGATGGAACGCAGTTGCTACTGTGCTAGCCACCGTTTTCATACCCCTAGGGCCCTAGCCCATAACCTTTATATTCAGAACAAACAAAATGAGATCGTTTTCATACCCCTAGCCCATAACCTTTATATTCTGAACAAAATGAGATTTGCGCTTCAAATTTGACTGAACTACTGGGTTGCTAAAGTCGTGGCTTCTGAATATTCTGTACCTGTGAGTTCTGGCACTATATGTATGATGTGGAAAGTTTAAATTCTATCAGAAATGTGAAAGACTTGGCACAGCATGTTCTTGTAATCTATTCGTAATTTTACAACAAGCATGCAACCATCTAAGACATACTGCAACATTTCCATCACTGAAAATGTAAGAAAGGAAGGTTTCAGATAAATTTGGAACAGTCAGGGCTTCAATTCTGTATGTTTGATTTCCGAAGTCTTCTTGGATTGGCACTGGGATGAGGAGGGAGCACTTGGTGACTGGGATGAGGAGGGAGCAAACAAATTAGCAGCCCAAGATGACATGAAACAAATGCAAGCAAGGTCGGCCCCGCGCCATTGGCAAGCTGGAGCTCCAACTGCTGCGAGACCCACCCTGGATTGGATGTCAACTGTACACACGGACTTCCCATACCGTGACGACGTTGGCGACCATGGTGTTGCGGGCAAATTACACCATGGTGACCGCCAAGTCTCTCGCGGCACAGCGGCGACGGCTGCTGAAGGGGGATGGGTGCGCGACGTGTTGCAGCTCCCTTGGGGAAGATGCCATCGATCATCTGGGCAACGTGGTGGAGGGAAATGGTCATGACGGTGCGGAAGGTTCAATGCCGGCACGCACGGCCGGGTGCCTGGCTACCGCTTGCCCTGAAACAGGAGCGCAATTCAATATTTCAGAAACTGAAATGCACTCAGACTGTAACTGTTAGATATGGATGAACTAAAGGATCACTAAAGTCTGGACTTCTGAATATTACCTATGAGTTCTTCATAAACTCAACATGAGCGCACTGCTTACAGACATCAGAGTTTTGTTGTTTGGCCCTCCGTCATCATACCGCTGCAATGGATATACTGTCAATTCAATTAATTGGATTCAAAACAAATTATCAAGAAAAAACAAATTGTCAAAAAATTAAAAACATAAAATCCCACCGGACACTATCAAAGGCTTGTGCTATATCTAGCTTTAGAAACAAACTTGGGATCTTTGCACGTTGCGGTTCTCTGATAAGATTCTCTGTATATAAGAAATTATCTTGGATGCTTCTCCTTCGAATGAAAGCGCTATGTGCTCTTGAGTAAAGATCATGCAAATATGGCGCCAATCTTACTGTAAGTATTTTGGAAATTAGTTTTGCCACACTATGTGTTAGGCTAATGGGTATGTAGTCAGCAACTTGGCCGTAGCGTCAAGGCTGGATTTAATCCATTATCTAAAAATGTAGTCAGCAACTTTTCAAGATCAGCCTTTTTGGGGATCAAAGTGAGGTGTGCGGTGTTCAGAGTGTTGAAATGATCATGTTATCCTGGAAGTACCATACTGCAGCCATTACATCCTGCTAGATAACCTCCCAGCTGGCCTTGAAGAAAATGCCAATATACTGTACCCATCCGGGCCCGGTGCCTTATCTGAATCTAACTCTTTGACCACTGACAACACTTCCTCCTCTGTGAATGGTTGCTGGAGCTGTTCTAGATTCAGCCAATTCATGTTTAAGGACTCCCAGTTTAAACTCCAAAGTGAATGGCCTGTTTGTAGGCTGCCCAAATTGGGTGCTGAAGTATTGGTAGATGCAATCAGCCTTGTCTTGATATGTATGTGCCACTCTTTCATTCCATTCTAGGTGTTGTATGAAATTCTTGCGCCTCCTTCCATGAACTTGCAAATAAAACAGCTTGCAGATGCCTCCGTCGCTCTGATATAGGTGAGCCTAGACTATTGTTTCAATCTGAGCTTTTCTATTGCAGTCATGCCCAGAAATCTCAATTTTAATCCTTTTCTTAGTTGCAGTTCAGCGGCACTCAAACTTCTATGCTCTTGGACCACATCCAAGATCCAAATCAGTTGGCGCGCAGCGCAGAGAAGCAGTTTGCTACCGATCTTTGCTTTCACTGCTTCCATTACTTCAAGTTTCTGGCAGTTCTTTGTAGCTTCGTGTGCAGCCTGAGAAAGGGATTCATTATTGATAGCAGTTTGCTCCATGCTTCCTCAACCACTGCTTGATAGCCCTCAATTTTTGGCCAAAAAACCTCAAATCTGAATCCCTTGTATTTTCCCACTGTTGCCCGTCCGACATGAAGCAATGGGAAGTGGTCTGACACGAGAAGACATGGCCTGAAGAACCGAATGTAGTTGCATTATATCCCGTTCTGCCATACAGAAGGCTCTTATCAATGCTGGTTTGCGTAGTGTTGTTTGACCATGTAAACCTTCTCCCCTTCAAAGGTAATTCAGAAAGGTCCCAATAACTGATTAAACTTCCAAAAGCACCCATTATTCTTCTGTTCAAAATAGAGTTGTTCTTGTCCCTAGCATGAAGGATCATGTTGAAATCACCCGAGACTAGCCATTTTTCTGATGCCATGGCCCCTATACCTCTCAGCTCTTGCAGGAATCACTGTCATCTTGCAATGCATATACTACAGTTAACCATCATTCTGCCAGAGAAGTTGTTGCTGCGATATGTGCTGTCACAGAGAATTCCTTTGTGAATGCAGAACAGATCCTGTAGAATTCCTTCAAAGGTAATATGCATGTGAATGACAACTGCTGCATTCCAATATCTTAAGCCAGCTGGGAACTACTTGCAGCCTGGAAACAAAAAGACAGCATATTGCACTGATAACTTCAACTTCAATCTTAGAACCCGAGCAAACCAAAAGTGCACCATGTCCTAAATGAAGAACTGGAGAAACAAAAACCTACAAAAGGACAAACATATGGGTCATAGGAGAGAGAGCAACACGTGCATTTTTTCTCCTGTGATGTAAACTCAAATTACTTCTTGTTTGGCTCTACCAAAAATTAAACAATTATTTTATAGATTGGCCTCAGGCAATATCACAGTAGCACACGCATGGCAATTCTTGTTGGTTTGATAGGAACAAACTATTCTGGAGCATGTCAAAGAAACCAAGACAAAAGAAAGATCCCATTTTCTTCTCTTCCTTTGCAGGACCGTGCAAGCAGACACTAAACATGCTTTCTCTGTTTTTTTTACCATCAACGTTACATCATCATTCTGCGTCCACGAATTAAAGGTAACAAACTAAAAAACTTAATTAAACTTGATCTGATGTTTTTCTATAAACTGCTGACACGAGGATTTTCTTCTCACCCGTGAGATTTCTTTCAATACCTCCTTATAAAGCCCAAACAAAACATTTGTCCCCAATGTTCTCTCATGAGTCTCATCAAGATTCAAGAGGAATCACCTTGTACTTGTGTAAAAATGGGTCTGGCATTGCTTCTCTCATAAGAATACCATCTATCAATATATGATAACAAGCAGTATTGTTCGATACAGCATGATTCGATCAGACTATATATAAAAAAAGAAACAGACCATCCATATTAATCTACCAAAAGGTTATTGGATTTAATCATGCTCGATCTTCAATAGTATTAAGACTCAAAAGCTTGGTGGCTGCTGCAGCAATTCTCGAAACAGAAACAGTAACCCACTTCCTCCTCAATGTACAAAGTGCTATGTGTAGACATCTTGAGTATCCACATGAAGGAACAGTGAAAAAAAAAGGAATGTACGCTATATGTATTACCTTTGCCCTTTTGCTTTTATTTTTATTTTTCTCCTTTTCCTTGCCCTGTTACTGTCATTTTGACGAGCTACCTTCTAAGGAGTACAACTAAGTGAACCTTTCACAAAATCAACTGGATACATGCCTAATAAAATTCAGTGAGCATTTTAGTCAATTTCATGGCACATGTATACCTTATTTTTGCCTTTTCTTAATTGCAACACGAGTACATGACTCTCATGCATTAAGCATGAATGTCAAGCAAATTCTGCCGCATACTTCCTTTGAGCTTGATGCTAGAGTCAACCCTTCACACCAATTATATCTTCCTTTGAAGTTAGGAAGTTAAAAAAAAATCTTGTAATGAGGAAGGATTTAACATGAAACTTGCAGAACAGTGATTGAAAATTTAGAATGAATTGATGCTAGCAAAATTAATTACTGTCAGTTAATAAGCTTGATGTGCTTAACCAGCTAATAACACCACAGACACTATACAAATCTAACTCCATCATCCAACCACGTGAAACATGTGGATGGATTGAAGCATCAGATCACCATTAACTGCCACAAGCTAATTACGCGTGAGCAGAACACCCACCTGTGCCGGACGCCCAGCTTGAAGTGAAGGCAAAGTACTCGGCGGTGTTGTTCACCATCAGCATCAGCGGTGCATCCTGGCCTCGCGGACCAGGAGGAGCAGCTGGCGGAAGCAGATCTCGTTGTGCGCGGCCATGCCAGCTCCATGGGCGTCGTCTGAAGGCTCCGGGCTTCCGGCCCACTCTGAAGAACTCAAACAACATCTGGGTAAAAAACTTCATCCCTGAAGCAACAAAATCCTCGGAGGGGGAGGAGCAGGCTACGAATTACATACCCACGGGGGATCAGCCTGAATCTTCCCGTTAAATCCGTAATGTTCTTTTTGGCTGCACAAAAACGAGTTCAGTAACAACTAGTACTGCCGAGTCGCCGTCGTTCACATCCTCGTACTTCACCGCCCGGGTGACGTATCTCTGCAGGGCTTCCTCGTCCCTGGCGAGCTCCCTGTCACCGGCGGGTTTCACGGTGGCGGCGGCGGCGGCCGTGAAGCGGGCGACGGCGAGGTCGATGCCGGGGTGCTCTCCACCTCTCCGATGCGTGCGGCGTATGCGAGCGCCTTGCGGTCATCGGGCCCGCCAAAGAAGAGGACGAGGACGGCGTAGGGTAGGATACCTCGGGCGCCGAGACCTGCGTGGCGCCGCCGAGGACGGCGGCTGACCACGGCGCGCTCTGGAGCACGCGCGCGTTTGCCTGGTGGTAGGCGCGGTCCACGGGCTCCATGGTGCCGTCGTGGCAGAGCATCTTGTGGAACGGCAGCACCACGAGCGTGGCGCGCTTGTTGAGCGCCGACGCCACGATGTCCTCGTGGATCGATTCGTGTTGAGGCTGGAGATGGCCGTCATCGGCCTCACCGTCACGGTGCTCAGCCGCTGGAACGCCTCGAACGCCACCAGCCCACCGCCGCCGCCGCCGCGCCGGCCCGAGAAGGGGAGCCCGTTGCGGCGGGCGCGCTGCACCATGGACATGGCGGCTGACCGCTCCGAGAGCTCCACGAGGCGCATGGCGTACATGGTGAGCTTGCTACGCCTCGTGCCCCGGCAGGCCTCGATCGACAAGGTTGATGAGCGTCGGGATGCCGCGGCTGGCGTGGAACCCGCCAGCACCCGCAGCTCCCTGTCAGCGTCGCCGCGCTCCATCTTCTCCGTGGGAGCGCCGGCGTAGGCGCCTTCCTCGGGGATCAGGACACCGATGACGAACGCGCCGAACAGCGGGCCTATGGCATCCGTGACGAAGCCGGCGGAGAGAACGATGGCGAGGAGGTTGAGCTCAGCGAGGATGCGGCCCTGCACTGGGAATCAAACCCACGATTACAAGCTCTTTCACATGTTTACCGAATTTAGAACCCAGTATTTATAATGTATCAGGGTTATCTGTGTAACCTTGATCATTTTCCTTTTCCTAGTATTCTGTATAATCTTCTGCCCCACCTGAGCTTTTACGCCATTATGTTTCTATATGCCAGAAATACTATATTAGTTTTAGGGAAAAATGTATACTGGATTGACATGCTCGATTTGACAAAGTGTCTGGTCCAATTTCTTGATGTTGAAACGCATTAGATGAGATAAAATTTTCATTTTCTATGTATCTCCAAACTTCACAACTATTGTATATTGATCAGAACTAATCTATGCCAGCTGCTGCAGCATTTGATTTCTATTCCCTTAAGAAGCAGTAACTGATTATACTTCTTCCATGATGCCATCTTGTAAGATTGCAGGCGGCGCTGATTACCCAATACAATGTACATCAATCAGCATAAAATGAGACATGGACACATCGTGGGCTCGTGGCATCAAATTAACTAGCATGAATAATCAAAATCTTTTTTGGTAATTTTTCTTATATTCCCTTTTTTGTAGGTTTTTGTTGGTAAAAATAAGTCATCATCTTGTGCAATTGTGCTTGAGGTGAAGATCAAGGTGCAGGAGCTTGCCATCACAAAAAAAGGTACCATTTTCCCTTTATCTCCTGTTGTATCCCAGTATCTGTTCCTTGCAGTGCTGATACTATATTGTAAAATTTACTGTTCTATAGGTTACTGAAATATGCAGTTGGAATTGGTGCAACAGATTGTTCCGCATGCTCTGTCCAATTTTTCTACTGAGTTTTTATGGTTGCGCGCCTTCCCTCCGATTACATCTGGTCCAGAGATATGACAGAATGAGGCAAGAAGCCAAAGCAAAGGTGATGTGTTTGCTAGCTTAGTAGTGATCTCGGGTTCTTTTCCTTCCTCTCATTCACTTCTCACCCGCACACTGCAACTGTGCTTGCAGAGGGATAAGGTCAAGAAGGGATGTGATCAGGTGTTGCAGGGCAATGTTAACTCCATCATGCTACAACTGCATACATCCCACAATCATCGTCATTCGTTCAGGAAGTCACAAGCGACAGGCCTGCCTTGAAGGCTAGATCATCCTGTTTCTCTACTCAGGGGTTAATCGATGAGATGAAACATGCATGCCTACCACATGGCACATCAACCTTGACGCAGGGGCAAGGTGCCATAAATTCCTCTCTTTTTTCTCTCCAATGCACGCAACCTGTTTGATAGAATAGTAGAACAATATTATCCTTATTTATGATATAGGAACAAATATAAGTGAAGGGGACATACATAGGTGAAATATAGAAGACTTGATGTACAAATTGGTCAATTGCTAAGGTATTTAGAATAAATAGAGACAGTTGATCTGATAAGATATTTCCAGATGTAATATATTAATAATTGACTAAAGAAAATAAAAAAATACAAAAATAGTGAATGTGAGCGTGGTGGACCTCGATGTGGCCTTGCCTTGCGCGTGTTTTGCCGTTGGCCCGTGTAGGCGTATTTGTGTACGTACGTGAGTGCGTGCGTGTGTTGCCGTTGGCTCTGGCCACGTGTGGGCGTACGTGAGAGTGTGTGTGGTTTTTTTCTTATAATAAACGCGAGTGTGTTGTGTGTGCCGGCTAGCTGGCTGTGTGTGTGTTCGTGTACATAATCGTGTATGTCGGGTGTATGTTGGCCTCGCTTGCGTCGCCGTCGTCCACTTTCAGAAAGGCACAGGACCGTTGCTCATCAGACTGTCGTAGGCCGGCCAAGACGCGGCCACGATCACCGCCACCAGGCTGCGCTGCTGCCGTCGTCACAGGTACACAGTGCATCTGGATCCCTCTTTCCCGCCTGCGTGCCTCCATCTCGATGATCTCCAGGCTGTCTTCCGCCGCGCCGCTGCTCGCCTGATCTTGTCGCTGATGACGTGCATCTCGATCTCGACATCTCTTCAGGGACACTCTCCTGCCTCCCCCAGATATGTGAACCAGCCCTATACCTGATTATGCAGGGGCGATCCAATGAACAACTGATGCTGTCACAGGACAGCAACGATTTCCTGCCCGTCCATGTACCATTGGGCCACATGAATGTTGACATTTCAGAAGGCAATGAAAGCAGCCTTAATTTGCCCCATTATTTGCATAACCTGACTTGTTGCATACCTTTTGAAAATCATGTACTCATGTAGGCATGTAGCTGCTTGGAATGCAACTTAAATTCCAATTCTAATGCATCTTAGTATCATGCTTGCATTATCTGCTTTTAGGAGCGGCGAATAGCTTTTCTATGTAGTCTTAGCTTGACTTGGCACTTCTCAAATCTCAATGCATATCGACAGGATGTGTGGAATGGATGGCTTCTGATAAGATGTGTTGCAGCAAAAACTAAGAAAGGCAGTAACCAATTAGCTTGCTGAGAGCTCATGTCAGATAGTTGACACCATTCAAAATAGAGCTACAGACCATAGTGGCTCTTGGTAGAGAGAAGAAAATCCCAATGCTGCAGATGAATAGGCACCTAGATCAAACTTTCTCGATAAGGTTTCTTAGTGCAGCACGATCTATGCTATATTACTACTATTCTGATTAGGAGAAATATGGTGCATCCGGAGCTGCAGGTAGGTGGGTTTAGACAAGCAGGAGATTCTTTTGCTCTGTTATTGGATTGTTCTATGTTTTTATTATATCCTATGATATTGCATCTCGGTTTTGGGATGAGAATTGTGTCCAGGACCAACAAATTCAGGCTCTTGTGCTGAACCTGTTCGTACATTGGACAATTAGCAAGAAACGGCTGAATGGTGAGGGATGGACTGTTACATCAGAGATGAATCAGTGACGTCATCGGAGCCCTGTCAATGCAAGCCATGTATAAACATGTCCACCTCTGATGTGAACTCGACCCTGCAAATCAATTGTTTCGGGGCAAAATGTTTGATATAATCCAATAATACACCTAGAATCACAAATAACTGGTGCCTTGTATATTGGAATTGTCTCAGCATCATAACTTTGCCCACTAGATTGTAGTGTGACTTTTTTGTAAATCTAGTGTGTTATGGTATATATATACTTTGAAGACAAATATTTATTTATTTTTTGTATGGTATATGCACTTTGCCCCATACTGGGATATGTTGTTGCACCAAGTAAAATGATTTGAGTGCATGTGTGTAAAATGACAGCGTCTTTTGTGGTATGACCAGCTTGCATATCGTGGTAAAGCGCAGTTCTATCAGCTAAGACTTCTCATTTGCGGTGGCTGTCAAATGTTCTATTTATTTATTCCCATTTTATTAACTTAGTTTTGTCCTGATCTATGATATTTTCTAACTAGAGATTTTATATACAATAATAATATTTGCATAGAGCCATAGAGGAATAGAGCATATATTGTATAGCTTTAAATAGATCGTCTGAATAATTTAAATGATGATCTTTCATATAGCTTTAAAAGGAGAGGTTAAGATCACAACATGTGGCCTACAATATAGGTGTGATGCGAAACTACAAATATTGATGCCTCTCTAACCTCTATGCATATGTAAATGATTGAGCATTGTTACCAACCACTATTTATAAAGTACAAATCCAATTATAAATTTATGACAAAACCCGAAATACAATATGAAAACTATAAGGAAAAAATGTGTTAGAACAACCACTAAAATGAACATATTCATAGTAAGAACCTGGTCTTACAGATTAAGTTTCTAAAGTCATTATTGGTGCTTACCATGCTTGATTTTGATGATAATAAACAAAAAACACAACCTTTACTCTATAATCTAAATTCGGATTTTTAGTTCTTTTGTTTCATACTAATCATCAAACATAAAAGATCTAAGTTGTGAATGTTATCTCACTACAACACTAGCTAATTAGCTCATAGTTGCTCACCACCACAGAGTTAATGAGTAAGGTTTTAACAATTTAATTTCAATTTTTTATCCTAGTATGTTTTCCTAACATAGTTATCATTGGTTTTCGAGAACTTATTTTGACTAGAGATAACTTAGTATCAAGAATAGCAAATATAAATTTGTTGGAGGGTAGAGATAGCTTTATATGAGCTCTACATGTGAATTGCTCATCCACGGTACAATCAGCATATAAATATCTTGTCCGTAGTGGAATAAAAGTAATGTAGGAAATTTGGTGTACCAAGTGACCAATAAAAAATATTTTGTATATGGTACTTAAAAATGGTGTTACACTCACAAAGATAATCTAGCAAGGAAGAATTGGAACGATTGCAAAGTTTTTATAACTTTTATAATTCAATCTATCAGACATTATTCTTTACTATATTTATGCTAGATTTCTATGTCGGGCTTACATACTATGTGTCTGTATTTGGTATTGTTGCACCTCTGAACTGAACATCTATTATTGGCAAAAATAGGGGAGACAAGGGGAGTTGTAGTAAAAATCAAACTTAAACTTATTAATAGGGGTGACAACTTTAAATTGGACAATTGAGCTCACAAGATATGCTGTGATTTTTGATAAATGCCAACAAAAAACTTTCATGCAAGTCCTATTGAGGGGATAAATTAGATTGAACAATGAATGTTACAACATAATCAGAAGTAAAAGGATTAGATTGGACAATGAATGATGTTATGATCCAGTATGTCATACTTTGGAGACCTAAGCGCTTTATTTCTTCATTTTTCACGGATGACTTTTAGTTTACAGATTGGTACTTAATTATCTGTGTTGAACCTTTAGACATTGGTCATTTGTGCTACATGGATATGCCTATTAGTATAAGGTAATATGGATACAACAATACAATATTTTTGAGAAAACGAATACATGCATACATCTTATAGTATTCAAAAAATGATTATATAATGCTTATAGTAGAAGAAGTAATGAATGAGATTGTAGTTATATTGTTTCGCCTGAGAGCACAAGCGCACGGACCTGCGACAAATAATAATATAACTGCAGAGCATTGGTGAGTTAGTACAAATAGAGCAACCAGTTGATACGGGTGCAGTGGTAGCCTACTATGCGTAATAATTTCTGGACTGATTCCTCCGGGAGAAGGTTGAAGTCGGATAATATTTCCATTATCTATTTTTGCTTGATTTTGTCCGGTGCAAGAGAGAGTGGACATATTATAGTATTTTCATTTGTTGTTACTTATGAAATCCGGACATGTATTGTACTTGTCAGGTTTCTTATTTGTGAACTAACTGCTTAAATAAGGTTTAGTGACACTGATATGTTAATACTAAAGTGGTTGCACTCTCCCATTTATTTTAAAAATAAAAATGAATGCTAGAGCATGTAATTTACTCTCAGGATCTTGTAATCTCTTGTGCTGATGGATGGATTGCGTGCTACAATCTGTGTCTAGCCGTTTAACCATGCAATGGATTGATAATTCGATATAGTCACCAAAAACATGAGCCTAGTAGTAATTTTATTTTGAAGTACCATTTATAAAATATAGTTCTTTATATTTGCATATGTGCTTTTTCCTTCTCGGGCCACATGCTTAGCCAATGGCTGCTTTACTTCTTCTATAAGTCCGGGCCGTACGTTTCTCAGTCATTGATCATCTGACTATGATACTATTCATATTAGTAGCTTATATAGTTATATGTTTGTTGTTTTCGTGCGTTGTTCCCCAACATTTTTGCGTCTCTCCAGCAAACTCTCTATTTTCAAGCGTTACGACATGTTCCCTTCAAATAGTGTTTTTATTAGATCCCTGCGGCCCCGGAAGCCTAACTTGATTAGAGTTCATATAAATCTCTTGCCAGAAGGAAGGCAACATGCAGGGCCCGAAATTCACACAATATAATGCTCCTTAATTTCTTCTGCTATTGTTTAGCCTATATAGCTCCCCTTAAGACTCAAAAATGGCCCAATAAAAGCCCAGTAGTAACTAATCCTCTCTATTTTTTTCTCTCAATTAACCTTTGCACAGTTTTGGCTTTAGCTGATTGCTTAGTCAATGAAAAGGATAACTGTCAATATTTGTTTGCTTCCTGATACAATTTAACTGATACAGTTCCATCTAGCCGGCAACTACTTGGTTTAGGAGGTCGTCCATCACAGCGTGTTTGGTTTCACGGATGGCCTCGTCCGGCATCTGCTCATTCCACATGCAGAAGGATCGGATCGTCCGGCGTTTTCTGGTGGATTCACTCGATTCTGCTCGTGGCTTCTCTTGACATGAAACGGGGCGGCTCCGGCGGCCGGCCAATCCACGTCAGTAAAAATTAATTTCCACCTTTGGATTCTTGATCTACGGCGTTGGTAATTGATGGAGGGATTCACGTAGGTAAAAAAATCTGATTGCTCAACACTACGTGTCATATTGTAGATGGAAGACTCTAGATTTCTCTATCATTTTCTATTCTTGATATGACCTCTCAGGGAATCTTGCAGGTATAAAGTATTAAATAAAGTCTATTTACAAAACTTTTTTATAGATGAGCGTAACTTTGCACGACGAAATTAATGAGCCTAATTAGTCCATGATTTACTACAATAATGCTATAGTAACCATTCTCTAATCGTGCGGTCAAAGGACTCATTAGATTTGTCTCGTAAATTAGTCTAAGGTTGTAAAGTCAGTTTTGTAAACTGACTTTATTTAATACCCTTAATTATGATGAAACATGCTGGTAAAATTTTGTCAAAACAAATAAACACGGTCTATCACATCTGCTTTCTCATCTTGTGTCCTTGATATGACCTCTCAACGTGAAGGGAATCTTGCATGCCTGAAGTATTAAATGAAGTATATTTATAAAACTTTTTTATATATGAGCGTAACTTTGCACGACGAATTTAATGAGCATAATTAGTCCATGATTTACTACAATAATGCTATAATAACCATTCTCTAATCGTGCGGTCAAATGCCTCATTAGATTTGTCTCATGAATTAGTCTAAGGTTGTAAAGGCAGTTTTGTAAACTAACTTTATTTAATACCCTTAATTATTGGTGAAACATGCTGGTAAAATTTTGTCAAACCAAATAAACATGGCCTATCACATCTGCTTTCTCATCTTGTGTCCCTCGGTCCAGCTCCACCCATCCACCAGTTGGCTATTCCTACTCCAGTTAAAAAATGGTCGTATTTCTTTGCCTTTAGGCAATTTTTTGCCAAAGGGAATCTTGCATGGACGAAGTATTAAATGAAGTCTATTTGAAAAAAAAATTTAGGGATGAGCGTAACTTTGCACGACGAATCTAATGAGCCTAATTAGTCCATGATTTACTACTATAATGCTACAGTAACCATACTCTAATTGTACGGTCAAAGGCCTCATTAGATCTGTCTCGTGAATTAATTCAAGGTTGTGAAGGTAGTTTTGTAAACTGAATTTATTTATATCCTTAATTATTGGTCAAACATGCTGGCAAAATTTTGTCAAACTAAAGAAACACGGCCTATCACATCTGCTTTCTCTCCTTGCCCGTTCCGACCGCAACCGATTTTTTTGGTGATGGTGCGTGGTCGACCATGGAGCCGCACGCGCAGGTGGCAGCTGCAGTGCACGACGGAAGCTGTGGCCTTGGGCCCACGACGCCCGCTACCGGTCTGGGCGAGCCGTGCGATCAGACGGTAGCGCCGGCGTGCAGCAACAGCGAGTGAAGATGGTCAAAGTGGGCAGGCGGCGGCGGAGCACAACAACCGTAGCGTGGCGGCGGGCCTGACCGGAGCTGCGGCCGCACGGGCATGTGGTTGCCGCAGCTACTGTCGACGCTGACAGACCCGTCGGGTATGCTCTTATCGCCGGCCGCCGTCTCTTGTCTCGGCTAGGTATGTATATCCTCATCGTCGGACGCCTTCTCTCAGCGGTGAGATCATCCGCCTCTGTTGTTGGCTTGTGAAGGAGCGCTGGCGCGGCAGAAGGGGCTCGCATGCCTTTGCTAGCTACGACCGCTGATTCGACAGCGCGGAAACAGCACTGGCCGATGGAAATCGGCCCACGCAAGCAACGGAATGCTTACCGCTAAACAAGCATGTTAGATTTTTTTTAATTTTCTTTGCTGTCCAGTGCAGTTGTTATGTTTGACAAAATGTCTGTCCTTTTAAAAACATTCAACCAGTACTTGCTAGATCTATAATCTGATCATTGATAGTTTTGGTACTCTTTTGGATGGTACAGTATATATACTCATCTATCCTGAACCCTAGCAGGGAAGAAAAAATCAAGCTTAGGTACCACTGCATGTCTACTTAGTACTGACGGCAATCCTCATCACGGAGCATTACTATGTATTTATAAGCCTTCCAGAACCATTGTTTTTTTTAAGTATTGTATTTTCAATATCTCTATGCAATGAATAAATTTGTTAATACTTTAATTATAATAAAATGTTAAATGATGCAACATAAGTCGCCGCGCGCAAAGGCGCGCGCCAATCACTAGTAAATGTTAGCCTGCGATTATAGAAAGGTGGAATGACCTGATGACGGACGACGTGATCTCGTCTGTCTAACCAAACAGCGGCGCTAGGTTCGGACGAAGGCTTGGATCATTCCGCACCTACTCGTCCGCCAAACCAAACAGGCTGTAAGTATCTTAGCCGATAATTTAAAACAATTAATATGATATAGGATGACATATCATGTAACATAACACTTAATAATGTTCTCGTCCCCAGATGGTTAAATCCTAGCTCCACCTTTATTGACATGGATATCCAATTATATAGAAGATACAAAAGTTCTCTTATTTTATTCGTCTAGCTAACAGCAACCTTGCATCACCACATATACCGGTGGATGGGGCCGCGATCAACACGCGTAAAACAAGGGTACCCACGGCGCACGTTCACGTACATACGGTTGGAGAAGATAATTGGGATAGCAAAATACAAGCAAGTGGCGGCATCGCCGGATCTGCCGGCCGGCCGGTCACGTGTCAGCCAGGATTGATGTTAATGCGCGATGGCCCCACTCGTGATCGTCCGGATCGGACCCTTTTTCCGTGGCCCGTGGGTATCCTTATGAGGCCATGATCGACAATATATCATCCGGATCCGGCTCTGAGCTCTCGTTCATTCGTAGGATTTCGTTTCCGTTCATATTTATATCGGTCGCATTAGCGTCGGGACGTCCAACGACAAACAAAAATCGGACAGGTGCCATGGCGCAATTAGGGCCAAGCATTCCATCTAAAACAGAGGGAAAAAATAGGGTGACGTGGCACCACAACTAAGTATTCCTCTCCGTAAGCACTGTGGCATGTAAACAAAAAATCCCGCCATAACAAGGCATATGTTGCTTGCAACATGTAATTTTTTTGCAACATCTAAGAATAATGTATGCAACATCAAACAATAGTATCTGCAACATAAATAGTCATCATTTACAACACTAGAAACACGCACTCACAACTCTCATCCACGCACAACAGCGGTAAAAAAACCCCAATGAAAAATGCAACATCCGGATGAAACACTTGCAACATGCATACGAAACACATGCAACATCGCAATATGCCATATCTATTTTTTACAACATTCACATCAAACAGTTGCAACATTCTTCTACAACATCCGGAACACGTGAAACATACTGTTGCAACATAGAGCGAAACCCTAGAACATCCTAAATCTACTTTTGCAATATTCACATCAAACAGCTGCAACATTCTTCTAGAACGTCCGAAATATGTGAAACATGCTCTTACAACATGCAGTAAAACCTAGCAAAAAGAGGGCAAAATGCACATGTGATGAGGAGAAGAAGAAGGATGAAGAGAATGACATGCAGGGAGCTCCGTCACAGCAGTCATGACGGCACCAACGACGTGCCACGCGCGGGGAGGCGGCGTTCGCGATGGAGGCGACGCGAGGCCGCGGCAGTGCATGGACGGAGCGGGCGGGTGACGCTCGGACGGCGGCGAGCGGGGCGGTGGCGGCCGCGGTGGAGGCAGTGCAGGGTGGCGACGGATGGAGCGGACGGTGATGCTCGGACGACGGCGAGCGGGGTGGCGGCGTCTGCGTCGTCGCGCGGAGTCGGAGGCGGCGTGCGGAATCGGATGCCGCGATTTTCTTTTTTTTGGAAATGTCGATGGGGAGTTAAATATGGACACCGAAGCGGAAATGGTGCTGGCGTCCGATACGCCAGATACGAAGCATTACCATTTTTTTAAGACCTGGCTCTAAGTCCGGCTTATATTAATAAGAAGAAGCAGAGATTACAAGCACTAGGTGTGCATTATGCTACACAACCAGGGGACCAAGTAGAACAGATTGTTTTGCTTGGGAAACACTACCGGAATACTCAACTTTAGCACCGGTTGGGAAAGCCCTTTAGCACCGGGTGTCCCAACCGGTGCTAAACATCCGAGGCAAAAGGGTGTGCCCTTTAGCACCAGATTGAATAACCGGTGCTAAAGGGGGCCTTTAGTACCGGGTGATGGCTGCACCTGATGCTAAAGGCCCTGCCATCACAGCGCCGGGCGGTGGCTGCACGTGGTGCCAACGGGGGATTTTTAGCACCGGGTTCAAACTATGCCGAGGCATTTGAGCGGGGCGGATGTCGAGTTTTCTGGTAGTAAAAACAGACCTAAGCTACTACTCGCGGTTTGGGAGATCAACAAGATTACACAATTGTTTTGCTCCAGCCAAACACCAAGTCATCGCTTCACCCTTTAGAATCGCCAGCAGCTGATGAGGCGATCGTGCCGATTGCCGAACACCCTATTGTTTCTTTCCCTCCAGATGTTCCATAGTCCCAAAATCACAAGTGTTTGCACCCCTTTTCGTTTGGAGGACGGTTCAGTTGACAGGAATCCGTACCAGGAGATTACGTTGGCTCTGTCTGGCCAATTGATGGGCCTCAAACGATCACAGTTAACCCACAAGGCTAGGGCTATCCATATCTGTTTTGTCACCGGGCATTCAACAAAGAGGTGATGTGCTGTTTCGCGTTCACAAAGGGTGCAGAAGTAACCATTTGACCACCCACGCTGTTGCAAGCGATCAGATGTCCACAGCCTATTTTGTGTCAGCAACTCAGCAACCATACAAAAAATTTGCACCTTGATGGCGCCCAAGATCGCCAGAGCATTACCATATTTATATACACGGCTACTACATACACTACACTCCCTAGCTATCTACTAACCTCATGAGTAGTACATGTACACGTAACAGTATACAATTGCCACTGTACGTTACGCTCCGGTTAAGTTATTAGTAACGGAGTAACAGTATGTATAGTCTTTTATTTGTTGGCGCACTAGCTATGTGTGGCTACTTGTCTTGGTCTTGGACTGCTTGCTTTCGTAGTATAGCATAGCATTTCGTTCTTATTTTGGTCATTCCTTCTCAGTGGAGCATTTTCGTAAGGCCAATCTCGGCGAGGAAAAGCAAGAATGGTGTTCTACTTGAAAACAGAGAGTGTGTGTGTGTGTTGAATGGTGACGGAGGGCAACTCTAAATTGCTAATTGAAAGGTGAGAAGCATTTTTTCCAGTTATTTTTCCCTTCGTCGCAGAGTAGATTTATTTATATATTGAACCATTGTTTATGAAGACGGGCACTTCAAAGAACAGTGGTTTTATACTCAAACCAATTTATCATTGCATCAGTCACTCCGGCCAGTTGTGATACATTTCTGAACGAAGATATTAATCAGAACATTCAGAAATACCTGTGCTGATCCAACCCGGAATATGTAGGGCTGATCTTTCTCTAATGAACTGCTCAGACAGCAAAGCACGGTAAGAATAATAATGGCTTCAATACCAAGAAAGAAAACCCCAAAGGAACAAAATTTGAGTTTGCATATCTTGAAATGAGAAAAGCACATCAGGTAGAACTTTGTTGCTTTGTAAACAAAGTGCAGACAAAAGACAACTCCCTAGCTGAATGTCACACCTCAAATGTCCAAATCTCGATCACCTGTCGAATATCTGTCCATTTGGTACCATATAGCAACATAGTTTGCAGCGACCTACATGGCAAGAGTGAAATCATCTGAGTATATATGGCTGGTAGAAACAGCAAACATATTTGATTTCGCGATGGTCAAACGAGCAGCAACCTGGAAACCAACTGGTGGACTTGGACCTTCTCCCACTTTGATGTCCTTGTACTGCAGACCGGATTCTGTGGTTACCATAGGGATCTGGATAACATCAGGCAATTCAAATTTAGTATTTCTCGTCAAGTCTTCTTTGTATCACAGAGTTTGAGGTATGCCCCTTCTCTAGGAAAAAAGATAATGCTAAATATTTGAAACCTCAAAGTGCGGAAAATAAAAAAGTAATTAACAAGTGATGTCGCATAATCACTTCACACAGTTGTTCTCTCCTCCTGTACCAGTGTATTTTTGTACACAAGATCTAATTCAGACAGCTAGGCACCCAAATTCTGAAACCAGCATCATCTAATTGTTCAGTCCTTACACCAACTCAACTGAAAAAAAATAGAACTAGGAAGACACAGATTTGCTCGGATCCCGGCCAGCGGCCATGTCAACTAGCTCTGATACACGTTCACAGGATGCGAGCCGCCGCAAGCATGGGAAAAACCTGTGCAGAACCGCAGATCGATGGTGACTGACCGGAACAAAACTAGGAAGACTGTTACTCCCTCGCTAAGTATTTGCAGGGTTCAAATTTTATACCAAAATGTAAGCATTTAAATAGATAAGACAAAACTAAATGGGTTGGTGGGGTGGGTGGAGAGTTGGTGGATAGTGTAAAATGAGGAGTATAAAGTATTTTAACCGTTCTGTTATTTTTTGCATTTGAATGTTTTAAATGCTTATATTGTGGGACGGAGGGAGTATCATTCGAACGGGGTGCGTGTTGTTTCCAAGAAAACGGCAATTCGTTACCCACAACAAGCAGCCCAAGTCGACCAACTCTCATTCATTCGGCGCTCTTGAGCATTTCAGCGAACCCATGCACCGACGGTCGGATTACTGACAAACTGTTCCTCTCCTGGTTTTGCTTCATCATACATACATACTCCCTCCGGTTTGGTAAAAGATCGAAGTCGTTTTAGACAAGGTTTGAGTCAAATATTGGAAATATAAATCATAAATAACATTTAAGTCATTGAGTTTGGAAATGTGAAAATTATATAAATAAATTGGTCTCGAAAATTATTTTCATAAATGTATACATATATAACTTTTTAAGAAATATTTTTATAGAAAAGAGAAGTCAAAGTCGTGCTTTGGTGACCGTATCGCTGTCCTAAACGACTTCTTTTACCAAACCGGAGACAAACCGGAGGGAGTACATCTCTACCTAATTATAAAGTAAGGATTGTTTCTGTGGTGCGTCGTAATTTTACACAAATCCCCCTAATATTTATGAAAATCAACCCACCATACCCTCTTTACTTAGTATATATATTCACCGTCCGGCCTTTTCACGGCATCTGTTTTCTCCGAGTCTGATTGCTCCCGCTCTTGAGTTCCTAAGTGTATCCCTCAATGACCACGAGTCCCAGGAGAGTATCACGAGCCCAAGCACGAACAAAAGGGAAACAAACAAATCTAATTGCTCACTCAGTCATGGATTAAAGAAACGGAATAGATCTGATTGTTCAGGATTAAAACGAATGAGTCGAACTTGATTGCCTTGTGATACAAGTGGAGTCGAAGTCGATTTGCTACTACAAATTAATTAGTACAAATACTTCAGAAATAAATGAAACAAACACTTATCTTCCCAGCTCGATTATTTAATGCGAGTTCTCGACTTCACCATGGCGGATTTAAAGACCACGCTCGAGTGTACCAACAGCTTTATCGCCGTCAAATGGAAAGAGGAGAGGGACGGGACACGACACCCACCCCGGCTATGGTGCCTTCTAGCAGGCTAGCTCCACCATGGATCCATGGACGGGTCGCCGTGGATTTGCAGGCTGGTCTGTGATGACGCTAATCACAACGGGATTATGAAGGGACTGAATAGCTGTTTCACCTCCGCCATGCGTGGCAAGAAAGGCAAGGAGTAAGCCACATGGACCAGCCCTGCTCCGCCTTGAACAGAGCCAGAGCAGCTCCGCCAACATCGGCTCGGCGCATCTGCTTCCTCATCCTTGTGCGGTGGATAGATAAGGCAAACCAGGCCGCTAGCTTGTCCTTCAGTTCCTTCCACCGTGTTCCAGGCACGAGGGTGTTGTTGAGGACTTTTATGGGCGCTACAAGGATTGGCCTTGTACGATCTAAGACAATGCAGGCTCCTTAAGGCCCAATTTAAATATTAATTTTGCTAATTCTAAATATTGTTTTGCTAATTCTATAAATACATTTTATTCTCCACAAAATTATACGTTTAACACCACAATAGTACATTAGAATAATAAGTATGTCCATTTTCAAAAGAACACCATATGGTTTTCATAATGGAATCGACAAGCATGGGGTTCACATGTTGTTTCTCCTTTAAATTCCCGCTTCAATAAATCCTAATTTACAGGTGAAGCCATTATACTAGATGCCACTGTAACTATCCGACCTACATTCATGTATTTGAGTGCACGTACATACCCATCACTGGCAAGGCTTGCTCCCGCTCCTCATCGTAGGGAGTATATGTCATTCATCCGTAGCAACACACGGGCATTTTACCTAGTACATACCAACATACAATGTCCCTACATGTTCGTACCTACACGTGTGCTGTGATTTGCTCTGTAGAGTTAGTAGTGTTTGACTGCGCGCCATTTGTGATGGGCTTTGGTGTTGCAAATAAATGCGTGGCACAATTAGTTATTGCCATTGGCAGAGCCCAAGAACGCGGCCGGCCGTGCCCGACGATGCCTCCGGGATCAGGAAGCGGCGGGGCTTCGGCCAGCCATTGCGCGTGCCGCCGCGAACGGCCTGGCCAACCCGTGCGCGCGCCGGCGCGGGCATCAGGACGCACAGCCCTACACGTACGGCGTCGTGCCCGACAGAACGCGGCGGCAAGGGGTGGTCGGATCGGGTGTGATCGAGCGGCGCTCCGGACGCCTCGTCACGCAGGCGCGCGCGGGCCGGGAGCTGCGGCAGCGCTCATGGCGGAGGCCCGCAAGGCCGCGACGCAGGAAGGATGCAACGCAGCAGAGAAGCTTGGGCTCCGTGGCATTGTTCTCATCTTCTTCTCGATCTGCTTCATCTAATTTCATCCTCGGCTCGGCTTCTCTCAGTTCAGTGGTCAATGGCTGCGCTCAAACGGATCATGCATATGTATGCCCTTCTTCGTCTGCATGGAAGGGCACACGGCCGGCCTCTTGGCTCTTGCAGCGGCGCGCGGCAGGTAGTAGCTAGCTGGCGGCCTCGAGCGGTGACACTGACAGTGTAGTTGAGTGTACATTTCACCCAAATCCTAGTCTGAACTCTGAACATGCATCTACACAATTTTTTTTAAGGAACACCCGGGGGGATGATCATCCCCACCTCAATTTTTACCACTGATACCGGGGGCCAAGCCCGGGAATGGACACATGCATCTACAAATATATTGAGGCATTGCCAAAAGCCCAAAACTGATACAACTGCTGGGAATGAGTTTGATGTATATGCAGACATGCAGCAGTAGCACTTTTTTTTTAAGAAATATGAGGGGTTTCTGCTAGAGGTTAGGTAACTTCGTATCCGGTAGGGCGGTAGCAACGGCCTCCGAATCAGAAAAGGTTGCTGCCATTGCCAAGATCCTACGATTGGTCCCTGAAGCGATAATAATGGAGATTATTGGGCACCAAGGGTGTTACATCAATTGCTATCCTACTATTGATTATTGGTGATTTTGGTCGAAATCGTAGACGTGATTGATTTATGGTAATGATGTTGTGATTTTCGCGCTGTTGGCGAATGAGCTCCTATGCTGCAATGTTGCAATTTCCGTGCTGTTCGGCTGTGTGGCACTTTTCAGATCAAATTCATTCCATGCAGATTGTACAGGACGCAAAAGCTTGAGATTTGGAGACCAGGGATTGGTAAAGGAAATCGCCGCAAGTGAAAAGTTTTGGTGAACACATCTACTGAACTTACAACCTCGGACGTACATGAGGCATGCCACCCCAGGCACTGGGATGGATTATGATACTACTATAGTTTAATCCACACAGAGATCACTCAGCATGCTCCAGAAGCTTTGATCCTAGTACAAATAATATATTCATCATGACCGATGGAAGACATTATTCTGGTTCATCTGGTTCATAGCTGGTAGCGCAGATCAGAAGCACCGGGAAGGCAGCCACGAAGGCAGTTGCTACGTTCACAAGTTTTTCCCGGTTGTCCAAAGCCCTCTTGTACTCAGCCAAGCGAACCCTTTGAAAAAAGACAGGAAAGGATGAAAAAAGCTGTTCTAGGAATTAAAGTTAAACGGCGAGATCGGATACAGCATAATACCTTGTAGTTTTCTGTAGCGCATCCCACTCTTTAGCTGTCAAACGTCCACGACCCTAAAAAGTTTCATGCAGATTTAAACAATTTCGGTCAACAGACAAGCAAGTTCTTCTCAAAAAGAAGCGTATGCAAGAAAACCATTGCAAAAATTAAATCAGAACTGTAACCTCAAATACTAAAATTCAACCTACGAAACTACTACTACTACTCGCGAAAGCAAACTCCCCATCCCGTGCCACACATTCGTTAAGGGGCTTTCTCAATCTCCTCCCACTCTTTATCGGATATTGACCCCCGATGTAGGGGCCCGTTTCCCAATTTCCGGCATAGCTCCATAACAGTCTTAGAGCATCTTCAAAAGACTCTTTATATCTTTTTTAACTTAAAAAAATAAAGATTTTGGTGAAAAAATACCCTCTAATGGCCTCTTGGATATCAAAAAATAGATATCATTTATTACGGATTTCTCGCTAGCTAAAGATAGAGAGCGAGAAGAATCTCTAGACTGCGCACAAGATAAAGAAGAAATGATGATTAAGAGAGTATATTTTAGATAGGCTCTTGGAGATGCTCTTAACTTTACCCTAAAAAACAATTTCATACACATTAGAACAATAATATTTTTTGACGGGAATTAGAACAATAATATTACTACACTTTTCCAAATTATTGACTATTTTAGCTTTGCCAAAGGTCACACCCTCTCATGACATAGAACAAATTTATAAAAAATATGTTAATTTTTATAATTCTATGGTGGATTTACGATGAAACTCGTTTGATGTTTAGATTTACGAGCAAGAATGCACGTGTGACACGCACATTTAATAGAAAATAAGATTGCATATCACAAAGATGGCCGAAGATCGTGTTGATTACGAACTCTCGATGATCCCATACCATAGCATAATATATTTATTTGTGTGTGTTTTTTTACGGACTGTTTCGTCAAGTGTGGTTTGACAAAAAAAAGAGCATGACAGGTGGGGTCATATGAGGGATAATATTTCAATGACTGATGGGTCCATCGATTGTCGAAAGTTTTGAATCTTTACATATTTATTAGATTAGACTAGATTTACTCATCAAATGGTAGGGCAGATGAACCTGAGATTTGCTGCCCATGAACCGAGAGGCCAGCGTTGGTGGAACGCCCTGCACAGGCCACCTAATCCGTTGGACCAGAGAACGCAGCATCAACATACTGGACATCCTTGATGCGCTGAATTGATTTCGGCTTACACAGTAACGTCTAATTTGTGTGGAAGTTTGTAATTACCGTGCCCTACGTCAGGCTCCGGTCTCACATATTTATATATATATATATATATACTAGGAAATATATACCCGTGCGTTGCTACGGTCAAATATCATATGGATACAACACCTAATCACGTGAATCTTGATGTCTAGACATTTTCTTAACTCGAAATAGCTAAGAAACATATTGGAGTGTTTTATGTTCTGTTAAGGTCATTGATACATAAATTTGTTGAGTTCGTTAAACATACACAATACTTGTTGAGTTCAATACATAACAATACTACATTAATTCTAAAATGTATTTTAGTCTCAAGTCAAAATAATTAATTGCATAAGAATAAGATAAATATTTACATCATTATTCAAGAATAATTCATTATTTACTTTCGGTGATGGCAGAGGTGCCAATGTGAACCAGTGGTCCTCCATCATTAGCTCACGCCACGCTGCTATTGCGGCATACTTGCATTTATATAGTAGATGGCTACCATTTTGATCAAACATGTATCTAAATCCATGCCTCTTGCCTTGACATTCCAACACAGTGCCAAACTATTATCCGCCACAGCGCCAGACACCAGGCAAACATAACCTTGTTTGGGCATCGCATCCTGCACATCTTTTTCCATGTCACTCCAGAGCTTGTGCTGTGCAGGCATCGTTAATACAAACTTTTTGTTACAGATTCCACACTGAATTGTCCCTTCAAAGCAAAATGCTAAGTTGCAAATCTTTCATGTTATCACAAAGTCCATGTGTCCAATTGAGAAAACAGTACCGACATCATCTGCACGGAAAGTTCGATTCACCAGCAAATTCGTTGCCAGTGTGCAGCTCAAAGCCCTGGAGGATATTGATCATGCAGACATCGATGCACTCCATGGCTTTCTCTGCTCACACAAGCATGAGCCACCTACCTGTTTTGACATGCAGGGAACCAAAACAAAGGCACAATATTGCTGTAACATGGTTTCACAGCCATTATTCGTTTGAAAAAAATATATAATCTCTACGCTTCTTAAGAACACGAAAAGCTGTATATAGCAGTAGCATAAGTTGTTTTTTAGATGAGATATGCATATCAAGCTTCAGCTGATGTCAATGAATGGACTTATGGAAGCCAATTGGCATGTAGAACATGTCATATTACTGATAGCTTTGAGCATCCGTGTAATTCTTTAAAACTAATTGGTCCCACCAAATTTTCCAAATAGCTAAAACGCACATATGCATCTCAGTGAAGAAACAACAGAGATTTGGCCATTTGGGGAGAACAGACATCATTTGGGGAGAACAGACATAGTTACTGCTTCAACGAGTTAAGAATGGCAAATCCTGTTGTAGGGGAGAGAAAAGATCAGGAGCCAAACAATAAATAACAGACCGAAATTTGTTGCAACAAATTGGCATTACGAAGAGATGAATATGCAGATTTGCCCCAAGAACCAGACAGACGCACCTGTCCTTTTAATGTGTGCGAACATTCCCCATGGAGTCAGGGCTTCTGCAGCCCGGTTGAAGAGAACTTTTCGGTTGCGCAACATTGGGTTGCGGCCGGGGAGAGAAGCTCCACCAACTGCCGGAGGAGGAGATGGGGACGCCGCGATGCGCTGGCGAGCACGTGAGCAAATAGGTTTAATTAAGCTATGCGGGAGTAAAACGAAGGTAGCTGATAACCAGATGTGGATCGCGTTGGTTCTCCATCGTCATCTCTGCCATCAGATGTGCCTTTACGCCTGCTCCTAGAGATCGCAGTAGAAGGTCTCGAGCATGGACGGAAGGCCGCGTGCTGGCGTCGTCGTTGTCTTGGATGGAGTAGAGAGAGAAAGAGAGATGAGAGAGGGGGTCCCGACCTCTTCCTCGGCATGCCTATCAGCAATCCGACGAGCCGGCGACGCGCTGCCCGCTGTGGGTGGGAACCGCGAGAGAATACGAGAGGCGCGTGCGGACTGCCGAAGACAAAGGACCACGGGTTGATTCGATGAAACTCGAGGGACTTTTTGCAAAAATGCTATGAAGGTCTCCTATGGACAGCGGGTTGATTTGTAAAAATAACGAGGGTTTTTTCGTAAAATTATGGCGTAGTGCAGAAACAATCCTTGCTTTATAATTAGGTAGAGATATCCAAATCGTAAAGTTTTTTAAATAGAGGAAACAACTGGATTTTTTTGCGTGCAAGAAAACGACCAATTTTAATCATTATTAGTAACTAGCTTGAGTGTGAGAAAGTATAACGAAACACAAGAAAAGAACGGAAATAAAGGAGCAAACTCATATATATGCTTTGTCTGAAAATTCGAGAGCTAAGAGCAACTCCAACACATTGAGAAAAACCTATTCCCCTATACTTACAAAAAAGGATTGAAAAAACAGCCTTTTGAGATATTGGAAAGAGGTACTCCAACAAATCCCTTTTTCTTCTCCCGTTTCCATCTCTCTTGCTAGGTACTTCTTCCCCTTCTCCCTCTTCTACTACCTCTCTTTCCTCCAGTTCCCTCCCTCTCCGCCGCCATCTACGACTGCCTCGCGGTCGGTCAGGCGCCCAGGAGAGGCTGCTGCGCAGGGCGGGACGGCCGCGTCCAGGCTCAACGAGGCGGTGTTCGGGACGCCGCACCTAAGCTTGGCTCCACCGAGGTTAGCGGCGCTCGAACCGTCGGCTGCTCCCGAGCATGGCTCCACCGGCATGGTGGCGCTCGAGCTCGGGTCCGCAGGTGGTGGCAGCGCCTGACCGGCCTGTTGAGCCCGATCTTGAAGAGCGGCGGCAGCGCCTGACCGACCGGCCACGCCCGAGCTCAAAGGGTGGTGGCGATGCTCCGACTGCCGTGCCCGAGCTCGGCTCCACCAGGCGTGGCGGCGCGGCGCTCTCGGCGGTGGTACTTCGGCAACCGCGGCCGAGCTTGGCTCCATCGCCGGGGGCGGCGACGCTCTGGCCGGTCGTCCCCGTGCTCAACTCGCCGTGCACTGCCGCCGGGGGAGGTGCTTCTCCAGTCGCACGATGGAGGGGCGGAGGAGCAGGGCCGAGCTGCGCGGTGGCGGCGCTCGACGGGAACGGCCACGCGGCGGCAACGCTCGGCAGGACCGGCCACGCGGCGGCAATGCTTGAGGGAATAGGCTGCGCGGCGAGGTGGCGACGCTCGACGGGATTGGCGGCGCGACGAGGTGGCAGCGCTCGACGGGCTCACCGGCGTCGGGTCGGTCGATGACGCAGCTTGGGGGTCACTGGCGCGCGATCGGATGCAGCTCGGCGACGCGCGGCAGGGCGTAGCTGGTAGGTGCGTGGGCGGTCGGCGGCGAGATGGGCTGGAAAGGAAGCAGATAGAGAAGAGAAGGAAGGAAAGGGGATCGAGGAAAAAAGATGGAGTTGATTGAGAAAAGAAAGGGGAGGAGAGGGTGATAAAGGGGATTGAGAAAAAAATAAAGGGAAAGGGGATCTATTGGAGCTGGGTTTTTTTATCTCAATCCCCTTTAATCAGAAATATAGAGAAAGAAATATTAGTTTTCTTAATTTGTTGGATTTGCTCTAACACCCAAAATCAAGAAACAACAAATTCAACATGACGTTTTGGTGAATACCGTTTGTGCGGAAAGTAGGAATGATGCTTGAATTCGAGCAATTCAAACCGGAAACAGGAAATCATCAGGTGTAGGATTGGGAAACAGGATGGCTGATTAACTGAAGGGGATGCGAATCTGGGAATAGGATTGGCTTCTCTTGGCGTCACAAGGACGCCACCGGAACGACGAAACGCTTGCCGAAAAAAAAGGGAAACAAAACAAAAACCAGTCTCTGCTAGTTTAAACCTCCAAGGAAGGAGACTAGGAGAGCACAAGCCCTAGCCTAAGCCGCGCGGCCTCCCGTCCTCCTGCCAGCCGATCCGACCTGTCGGCGTCATGGCGCTGAGCCACCTGGCCAGGAGGGTGTGCGTTCCGGCTCTCCTACGGGCGTCCGGCCCCCCGGTTGTCGCCGGCGGCGGGCGCTCGACCCCTCTCCTGCCGGTCATCTCAGGTGCGTTCCTTTCCCCGTTCTCCCCACCGGATTAATTATCGCCACGATCCATAGGGCCGATTTCCCGGGGGCTCCTATCTGGCCTGCGGAAGCCAGATAGGGGCGCGAGCTTAGGGCCCAACGAGACCCATCAACGACCCGTCTTCTTCTTCCTCCAGCGCGCGTCGCCCCGGCCTTCTTCTTCCTCCCAGCGCCCGCCGCCGCCGCCGTCCAGGCCGGCGGCTCCCGCCCACCGTCCGCCCCCGCCACGCCGACCCGCCCTTCCTAACCCGATGACCTCGCCGCCGCCGCCTCTTTCTTCCTCGCGCCGCACGACCGCCACCCCCGCCCCTTCCGCCGCCGCCCCGGCCGGCGGCTGCCGCGCCGCCACGCCGGCCGCCCACCATCCACCCCTGCCGCGCGCCCCCGCCCTTCCTAATCCGCTTCTTCTCCACCCCCGCGCCGCCGGTCCCCGCCCACCGCCCGTCCGCCCCCACCCGGCCGGCGGCGTTCCCGCGCCGCCTCGCCTCCGCCGCCGGCCGCACCGCCACCGCCGCCGGACCTTCCCTCCGACCCCCCCTCTCTTCTTCTCTATGGCCGGCGGCAACTGGAACCCCGGCGACCCCGGCAACCCAAAACCCTAACCCTAACCGCCGCCGGCCTCGGCCACCGCCCGCGGCCAGCGGCGGCCTCGCCGCCGAGCCATTGCCGCCCCTCCGCCCGCATCCTCTCGCCGGCGCTTGAGCCCGCAGTGGCGCTGTCTCGCGGGCGCACAAGGAAAGGGATGAGGAGGAAGAAGAGATCGGACGGATAGAATCATATGGATGAAGGAGATCGGACGGCTCATACATTGGAAGCTAGATGGGTTAAAAAGTTTCCGGAAGCCGTACAGGATTCCTGCGATTTCCCCGCCTGGCAGCGCAGCCCTGCCCCTAGTAAAAGTCTCAAGGTATCCTCTGCATCAATGAAAATTAGTGCTTTACTTGTGTGCAGCTGCAATTCGTCAGAGAACACTGCAAAAGATTCCTTTTATGAGGCAAGATAACAAATTTATAAGAAAATAAAATCCCGTGTCGGCTGATTGTTCGTTGGGCCACTTGTTGCTGTCTCCTGTGTTTCGCAATGTTACAACTTACAATTACACCCCTATTCATATGCAGCAAGTGTATTGCGGTGCCTTGTTTGAGGAATGTACGCAAATTAAGCCACTATACATTGGAGAATGGAGAGCAATAGCATGTGTTTCTTGGAGAAGCATAATTGAATTGCAGACTAGTTTCAAACATAATACCTGTATGTAGTATCACAATCACAATATCCATTGACAGTCAGGTGCCATATCCATTGATAGGCAGATGCAGCTATATATCTTCTCCTTAGCATACACAAAATTGAACACGAACCAGATGAATGTATTCTGCATTCTGAAAGAAGCAAGCCCACTGATGTAGGGATTTGAATTAGTTAAGATTAGATGCCTAGATGGTTTTCTCTTAACTAGATTTGATTTGAAAGTTAGGATGCAGCTCTGCTGGCCACTGTCTTAGCACTTGTGAATTATCTTGCTTGAAACGTTGCTTCTAGGAATGGGTTAGTACTCTGAATCACTATCTCATTCTTTTACATTTTTTTTTGTCCTTTCATTGTTGAATTGCAGGGTAAAGGACACAGCAACGTATTTCCAGATATTGGTGATATGATAAAGCGATCAAATAATTCATATGAAGAGAACTGTCGGCTGTTTAAGATATTAAAGGAAGATCGGTATAGAGCGATACGAATGTGCAATGAAGAGTGGGATGCCTTCGAAAAAGTTGTGAGGTACTCTTTAAGACAGCAGCAACTTATAGCTTTATTTATTTGGTCAATCCCTATATCGAAGTTTGCTGACAGTTAATTTCTTACTTTTCCATGTTATTGTGGGAAGGCGGGATTTGCAAGAGTTAGCAAAGTTCAGAGAAAAATTTGTGAAGATTGCAGATGGATCTGCTGTTGTTGCTGTGGGAGTATTTGGTGTAGCTTTTGGGTCGAGATATGTAATGTGATGTAATAGGTACCTGAAATCACAAGAAATAAGTGCCGTTTTGTTATGTTGATGTAGTCAAAGTCTAAAGATACATGTTTGTCCAATTAAAAGATCTATTCTTATTTGTTGCTCTGGGAGAACTCAAAGATAGTTTGATTATATTGAATTTTGCGCACGATTCTCTCAAAATCGATGCTGTTCATGAACTTGCACACTTGGCGTTGGTGAAGGATAGGACCTATATGTCACTGTGGTTTATGCAGAATGTATCCATATCCCTGAGCAAGGATCTGGGATTCGGACCGAATGGGCCGAATTTCGGTGGGATTCGTCCAATTCGGTTGGGCCCGAAATAAACTCAAACCGGTCAAAAAAATTCGGCCCAATTCAAATTTACAGCCCAGCCCAAGGTCCATTACAAGCCCACTGATACATCCCCTACTATAAAACTACGAACCCTCTCCTGAAAACCCTAAAATTTTCATTTCCTCTTCCTCCCGTCGCTGCTGGTGGCGGCGGCCATCCAGCGAGCAACGCCGGCCCGGATGCGCTGATTCCCCATGTCCCAACCAGATCCTCTCCTTCCCCTGGTTCCGAAGCCGCCATTTCTGGTCCTTCTGCCATTCTGCTCCACCGTATCCTCTCCAAATCCATGGTTGTTGGCACCACCAACTCGATCTATGAGGTATGCATGTGTCTCGTGGAATCCTTTTGATATTATCTGATATGAATCATGCTGATCCATCATCCCATCTTGTACCCAAGCAGGCGTCAGGTAGTCAAGTGGTGATTGGTGAATGCAGCGAGTTGGATTGAAGCAGTGACACTCGGCAGCAATTCGGCAGTGTTGGAGTTGAATGTCTTCTAAATGCTTGGTTTAATTATTTTGGACTTTGGATAGGCTTCGTTGGACTTCGAAATTTTTGTTAACTTCATCTGTAGTACATGTTGATAGTTCTTGCTCGAATTATTTGATGTTATGCTGTTTTTTAAAAAAAAATCGGTTTAAATTTGTACAATTCGGTCCAAATTCGGTCAAATTTTGCCATGGGTACGTAGGGGTGGCAAAGGCCTCTCAATTTTATACTAGAAATTTTAATAATCGGGCTCAATTATGATTGGGCCAAATAGCTATTCCCTCTCGCTAGGATGCCTGATTGCTACCTACCGTGCAGCGTGAGGGGCCCAAAATTTCATGAACAACGTCCCCCCATGTCGCCCGCTCCAGGGCGACTCACCCGCCGCCACTCCGCTCCCTCCCCTCCATCCACCTCGCCGCCGCCGGAAGTCCGGCGGGCCCCGGGATGGCGGCGGCGCCGTAGTGGCCGCGCGCGGGCGCTCAAGGCAAGGCAAGCGGGTGGTGTGTCGGGCGTGCGGGCAGGGTCGACGGGGTCGTCGCTAGCGGCGGCCGGCGGGTCGTCGCTAGCGGCGGCCGGCGGGTCGCGCGCGCGTGCTCCGGTTGGCGGGCCTGTGGCCGGTGGCGCGACCGGGTCATGGTCTGCTCGGGTGTGCCGCGGCCGTGCGTGGCGATGGCTGGTCGGGGACGGCCTCGTGCTCCTCGGGGGGGGAGGATCTAGGGGCTCGTCCCCTAGGTCTGCGTTCCGGCCCTGCTTGCGCTGACCGGTGCGGATGGTGCTGTTGGAGTGATGGCGGCATCGGGGCCGCCGTGGTGGTGGTCCGGTGCCACAGCTCTACAGTACCCGTGGCTTCGGTTGGGGTTGGCGCCGGCGTTTCTCTGACGGTGGCGGCGTCGGGGGAGGCGCTGGCCCTCGTCCTGCTCCTTCCTGCGGCTTCTCCATGGCCGGCGGTACCACCTCCGTTTTCGCGTCGTCAACGAAGCCACCCCCGTAGCGCCGTCAAAGTTTCCGCCGTTGGGTTCATGTTTTCTATCTCACTTTGTGAAGCACGGTGCCGTCTCATTGAGGGGACGATAGAAGATTTGGGGTAAATAGAGGACCCCTGTCACACCCGGTTTTAGAAAACAAACCAGATGCATATTGTATGTATGTCAGGATCAGTTTTTCATACATACAGTAACTAGTAGTGAGTAAAAGATACAATATCACGTAAAATAAAAACAAATAACTTACAAATCTATCAGAGTATACAACATAATGGAAACGAAGGCTCTAACTTCACAGGCAGTCGACTGGGGGACCACGTACGCCTAGAACTCAGCATCATCTTCATCACTTAATACAAATTCTCTCTGAATAGCGATAAGCAAGGGTAAGGTCACAAGAAATAACCAGATATCAAATTAATATCATCTTTAAATAAATTAATCATGTGAGGGTCCAGGCCGCTCTTGACCGTGAGCACGGCTGATATATCAGTTTTACACTCTGCAGAGGTTGTACACTTTCACCACAATACGAGTAAAAGTTCAAAAGAACTTTAAACCCAACCATGCTGAGGTGGCCAAACCTCTTAAATCACACTACCGAGGTGTGACCGCATAAGGACGCTACGAGGCCTTTACAAAGATTCCTTAGTAAATAGTAACCCGCTAAGGTTTCCAGTCTAAGCAAAGCATAACCTTCCCTAATGAGATCTGTATCTTACCAAAGCCCACAGCTCAAGAGGACCAAGCTATACCCCATCAAGGCCTCCCCCCATGCCCCTTTTAGGTAAGGTTACAATCCACTAAAGTCTCTAATTAATTAGCCAAGACCAGAGCCATATGATACCCATGGTTGTACTGTTTTCCTGGGTGGTCGCTCCATGTTCCAATTAAATCATTATGGTGTTGCAAATAAAGCATAGGTAGAAGGATGGTTAGGGACACTTGCCTTTCCGCAATAAAAATACCACTGCTCAAAGCCTTCCATTCTTGATCTTGAAATCTCTTGAACAATTGAACCGCTTACGTTCTACTCGCAGCAATCAATCGAAGCATCCAGAGCAAACATACAAGCAGACATATAGAATAAAATAAAAACAGTACACCAATCATCAATACATAACAAGATAAGCGCTCTAAATTATTCTACATGTCGCTATGATCGTGAGAAGTTAAAATGAGAAAGATACGAGCTAAACAGGATCATGAGGGTATGGAATTTTGTGGATTAGAATTATTGTGTATGAGTGACGTGAACATGATGCAATGATAATCAAGAAAGAATTAAATAAGTGAGGAAATTGTATATGACGTGAGCAATGGTTGCATGGCTTGAGATAAAGGATTAGTCGATGGATTTCAGATTGTGCGAAGACCGAAATATTCCAAGGTCTGAACACACTGGAAGGGAATATATCAAACATCTTAATTATCTTGGTAGAGAGAAGCTCCTGATTACCTCTATTATGACACTTGCATGCACCAATACTTTGCTTGCATTGCTAGCTTCTGGTCATCTTTCTGTATGTAAGTAGTTTTATTTCCATGCATGGCATTCATCCTGCTTGGGCCACGATGGCCGGCGTGGCTTGAAACTGCTGGCGACGGCAATTGAGCAGCATGCGGCAAACAGCATGGCTCTGCTCGACGAGAACGGCAGGACGTAGCTGCAGGCAATGAACAGCAAGCAGCAGGCAGGCATCAGGAACCAGGCCGGGGTCGCGGACCAGTCAAACGAGAGGGAGATGGGCATGCATAGGTTCTCACCGGCTGCGACGGCGGCGAACTCTGTCGAACACTGGTGGACGGCGACGACTTGAGGTCCTCATGGATGGTGATTGGTGAACTCCAAACGAGATAGGGAAGTAGATCACCGGCGGCAGGCGGCGAAGAAGATCGTTGGCGGCGGCTGCTAGGGTTCAACCCTGGCATGGACGTGGTCCTCGTGTTGCAGCTCGGCAACGCCGGACGAGAGCACGGGATGATGGCCTACGTGATGGCACGGTGAAGCTCGGTCCTGCGGCGGCGTGAAGCTGCTGCTTCAATTCGAGTCGACGGCGGCGGCGGCGATATGATCGAGCAGTATAGGTCAGAGAGATGCGGCACCCTTGTTGCGGAAGGAAGGAAACAGAATGGCTGCTCGTTCTTTTGTAGACGGGGCATCAGGGCTGGGTCAAATCCTCAGGTGGGCCAAACCAGCTGTGGGCAGGGACCAAAAACTCCAACTCATCTTCGTGTTCATGCCATGTGCAGCTAGGATAAAGAAACTGCTAGCATGTTTGATCGGCTTACGCAGGCTCGACCGAGACGTAGAAAGAAAAACGGAAAAGGCTCTGGGCCGCTTGCATGGGAGGACTGCCGCTGCTGGGCTTTGCCACCCGTGGACATGGATTTCACGCTGTGCTGAATGAATATATTGCAATGGAGGGGAAGAAATCAGGTTTTTCCTATATTCCGAGAAGGCAATGAAGACATACGCAAGGGTGTCATCTGGTGGCACAAAAGGATTAATTGTTCTATGGATTAATAATGGTGAGTGTATATCACAAGAGAGATTTGGATGTTTGAGTATATGGCAAATTTACTGTAACCACGCTGATTAACGACAAAATCCTACTGTATATATGAGATCAACATGTACACGGGTATTGCACACAATTGACTTGCGGCAAGATTGGTTACTTGTTTGCATGCACTCAGACATGCATGACATTGCCTGCTTGCACAAAATGGCACATGCAGCTCTTGGGATCAGGCCCCACGGACTATAGAAGGATAATGGGACGGCCTGGACGGTCTGTCGAGGTGACACATATGGCAAGTGCACCATGGAGGAGGCGAGATCAGGTCGTGTGGTTGCTCGGCACACGGCGGTCGTCGGCGACCGGAATGGTGACTTGTAGAGACCTGACTCGAGACTACAACTGCAGTTCTCAGTCCTTGGTGTGGAGTGCTCCTCCAGCAGCAGCTCGGCGATGATGATATGCCCTTCAGGACGGCGCGGTGAAGCTTTTTGATGACTTCAAACCCAATCAAAATTCTAAACTAAACAACCAAAAAAAAATTGCTCCAGCATGAATGCTTCAAACAAATATTATAACTTAAGATTCATTAGTTTAGACAAAAAAATTATTATTTCCTATGATTGAATCAATTTGTCATATGTACAAATGTTGGCAAAATTTTAGAAATATGAAAATCATTGTATTTATTAGCATTATTTATTCACATCCCAAATTTAGAAAATTTGGAGTGTGACAACCCCAAACCTTCCCGAGGTGCCGGGTGTTGCCATCCGGTGCATATGGAACCAAGCGGGTGAGCTTTGGCGGCTGCGATGGTGGGCGGTGGACGGAAGCGAGTGGGATCGGTCCAGGTGCTCTCGGCTCGGCGGGTGGATGTCCTCGAGCGTAAGCTTCGACCGGGTGGCGGGTCGGGCAACGACGTTCTCTTCCCTCTTGAGGGTGTTGTCTGCAGGGTTTCGTTCGTCGATGGTTCGTGAAAGCTCTCCGTGGTGAAAACCAAACGTTGGCGCAGTCGCGTCTTTGCCTTGCTGAAGGCGTTGTTTGGAGGTTTTTCTGTAGCCGTTGGTGGTGGAGTCGTAGGCTCCGCGAAAGGTCAGGTCCGGTCGATGTTGTAATGGTCCCATGACCTTTTAGTTTGTTCGTCGTGAGTAGTGCCTTGCTATCTCTGGCGCGCGGCCTAGAGAGTCCCGTTACGGGTCTGTTGGATGCTGCTCCTCGAGCGGATTGTGATTTATTGTAAACTAGTAGTCCCAGTATCCTTTGGGGATGCTTTATATATAAAGCTGGCTACGGCCTTTCCTGGAAAATTGAAAAAAAAACATGTCTAAATTAGATTTCGATTATTATATCATTTCATTTCTGGAAGATTTTCTAGTTGGAATATTTTTAAAGCTAGAACAATTAGCATATTTGTTTGTGGAACAAAAAAACAAATTATGGGCACTATTGGAATAAAAATTTATACGCACAGAACAGATATTTGTAAATCAGAAATAATTGTTAGTATTAAACTCGTGGAACAAAAGGATAAACACGAGACAAATCATGAATGCTCATGGAACAAACTTTTACACATAGTGAACAAAGAGTTGTACTTTAGGAACAGTTAGTATATCCATACTCGTGGATTCTGAAACCTCTTCCTGTGCTGTGGCAGTTCAAAGGCGTCCACGTCTGCAAAGTATGCGCTCTACTTCTTGACAAAGTATTCTGCTACAACGCGGTTTTTTGGTGGACCCCCGCTCAGCGGGTGTTATATCCGCCTATCTCCACCCGCCACCTGTGCATGTGTCAGCCCCAAGTAGATCCCGTATTTTCTCTTGAATATTCAAATACATCTATACACATGTACCAAATACACGAGTACTTGTACGATATACGATTACGAACATATATTCCTTTCCTCGTTCTCTCTCATCGCTCGCTCCTTTCACCTCCGTTCCTCTTCTCGACCGCTAGTCTGCCGCCGTCGTCGCCAGCGCCGCCCAGAAGCCGCCGCCTTTCTTCCCCTCGCCGTCCTCCGCCGCTGCCGCCTATCTTCCACTCCCATTCTCTCTCATCTCATACAGCCCCGCTCCCTGGTCGCCGTCCCGCTTGCCGCCGGCCGGCGCCACCATTGTCGACTAAGCTTTTCTTCTCCTCTTCTCCCCCTCTCACCTCTCTCCGCTGAGCAATCACTGATCTACCGCCTATCCATCTTTCCTCACTTGCTTCATGATTTCCCGTGCTCCCACTGCCTCTTTATCCTCGGCTAGATCTGTTTCATGATTTCCTTTTGTTTTTTTTCTTCTTCGATTCCTTCTGTTTTCTTTTGCATTTATGAATTTTTGTTTACTGGTTTCTCAAATCTTGTTTGCTTCATCCCTACATAGCTATGCTTTTTCTGGATCAATTTCATTTTTTTTCTAGTTCTACTTCCCTGTAGATCCATATTTTTGTAAATTTATTGTTGCAAGTCCAAATTCTCAATTGACTTACATATTTGTATTCTTATTAGTTTGCCATGATTATCTTGCACAGGAAAACGTAGTACATTAATCTCCTTATTTTGCACCCTTTCAATCTTGCATTTTTTGCATGTTATGCTGTGTTAGTGGAGCTATATTACTGATTGTTTTTAGAGGTTATGTTCATTAAGTTTTAGCATGCTCGCTCTTAAGCACAAAGGCAGTTTTGTTGTTGGTACAAAATTTATTAGCTCAATCTAGTCTTCCATTTTTTGTTACTTATACTCAAATCCATTCAAGAAGCCAAGTCTGTCATATAGTATCTACAACTACGCAGCAGTTAAGTGATTTTTAAGATAGCGTTTGTAATATTTATGATGGGTCAAAATTGTTGTGTTCAACTGGAGTTCATATGTTTTTCTAAATATGTTGGAAGCTGCTTGAATGGTGAATTGGATATTGTTTATAATAGGCATGTGGCACATATCACTGATTGCATGCTGATCATGTAATAGGTAAATTAACTTAAATATACTACTAGTTAAGCCTCTGCCTTTAGCATTTAGCCTTGCTAGTGTGTTCATATAATCTTGATCTCTTAGTAATCAGATCCTATTGCGTTTTAACTAATGCAATGCTTTAATATTGGTATAATTTTTTTGGTGTGTTTCATGCCAAATATGATTAGATCCCAATTGTCTTAAAAGTTTGAAGTTGTCGCATCAAGCATGTCATGTCATTTATTTCTACATACTTGTCATGAATTTGTACATTTGCTTCCCATGAACAATTCTACTATTCTTTGAATGAAATTGTAGGGAAAATTTTTTCATCTGGAGTGCTTTCACATACATGACATGATAATATGTCATATATTTTATAGCCATTTCTCATGGACCATTCTATTATCCATCAAATATAAAGTACACTCATTTCTCATATTATCCCAGATATAGATATGCTTGCTGGTCTCCCCCTCGGTGGCGGAAGCAACAACCTGCTAAGCTGTCACTTAATACGGGGGTTGGGGTGAGTGGCCTTCTAAGCTATCACTAATAATGTTTGTTTCTGTAGATTGTAGAATCTTTGAATTGGAGTACTCAAAACGAAATTGATAGCGTGCTGGAGGTGAGTCATCCTCTCTAGAATATAACTCTTGATTGTAGATTTTGTAGATTGTAGATTCTTTTATTTATTTTCACTAGCGCACCATATATCACTCTTGACATTAGAACAATTTATGCCATGTTTAATTCTTATTTTTTGCTTATCACGGTGATGGACATACTAGCATACTAGCATATGCATTGGGTAATTACTCATATTATAGCAGTGTAGCCATTGGTGATGGACATACTTTGTCAAACATTCCTTGCAAAACTGAAACAGGGACCAAGAACCAAGGCAAGTTAAATGTGTGGAGAGATTTCTAGACATCTTAAACAGTTGTCTTTTCTTTCTAGTACTGATTCTTACAATTTTCTAAAATAAGCTGTGCTAGCACTTGCCAAAGTATTTGGATTCGGTGTCGATGATCTATTTTCAGGGAATCTCCCCTATGTACGCACACATTGTTGCTGTTCACAACTGTTAGATTTCCTACACACCTTGTTGCATCTCAGTTTCTAAGATACTTTGTCTTATGTTAGGGCTTAGTTCATTGTTCTAGTATTTTGAAAGCATATCTTCAGTTCCTTACTCATAAACTCACTTTACTGTTTTGTCTAGCTTCTATCAGTTTAGTTGCATTCCATTTTACCAAAAAAGTTGTTTGGGCAATTTTTGACCAGTATCAGTAAGCTATTTTTCTGAGGGATTAACCAGCAGCGAGCTGTGGCCTTTTGATAAAAGTACTCTCAACTTAAATGACTACATGCTTTATTAATTTTCTTTATTGGCTTAGATGCCTTCATAATCATAACTGTTTGTCATGCTTTCGACATTTCAATTTTCTTCCTCAATTTATGTTTCCAATTTTCTTGCAGCTAACTCTAACAGATGTATATTTTGATTATACATAGTGGAAAAAAAAATCTCAACACAGAATATGTTTGTTGTTCTCCTATAACACTAGTTTTCCTACTGAAGTAATCAATAGTATTTTGGATTGTTTGTTTGGCACTTTGGACTCAGTTTCAAATACTTTGCCCAAAGTAATCAATAGTATTATTGCGCATCGCCATGGGCCCACATTTCCCCGTTTCACATATTCTTTCCTTTATTTGCCATTCACATCTTTTTTTTTGTGATATCCTACAACCATGCTATCATTACCCAATACTATACTTATATAAATAAATCTCACATTTATGTAGCATTTTAGATTTTCCAAATGTAGCATTGTACTTCACCTTTTTGATCTCTTCTTCCGTTCCTTGGTGTATTGTCTAGATCCCATGTCCATTTTTATAGTATTTTTTTCATCTTGCAGATCGATTTTTGGAGCTCAACGGCTAGGGTTTGGCCGGTTAGTTCCCCCCGCTGTTTCAGCAACATGTTTATGCTCTTGAGATGCTTATAAAGGTGTGATTTATCATCTATCTCCTTTTTGTCCAATAGACATCATTTAGTGGATACTAGTAGAAATAATATCATTTTCCGTGGATGTGTCAAATCGTAGTAATAATAACAAGGTTTATTTTTTTACCATAAAGATAGGGAGCCAAAACATTCGTTGTAAAAGCCTATTATCTGATAATGTATGCTGCATTTTTTTTATAAAAGCTCATGAAGGGATTTGTTTTTTCTACGTTTTCATGATATCATGAATTTGTACATGTGACCTGGAAACCAAATTAGTACATGAAAATTAGTACATGTGACCTGGAATTTGTAAAACCAAATTAGTACACGAATAAGTGTTTGGCCCACTGAATGTTGCAGTGAAAGGTTAGTAGTGAAAGACCATCTGAAAGTTCTCCATACATTTTGCAGGTGTACATGGCCATTGTTTTTGAGGGAGGGAAGCATTGACTTGACAAGATGTGACTGGTCTGTTGCTTGTGGAGGATGTGTGAGGGTGTAGTGTAGTCTAGCTGGAATATGTTGTGTGCTTTTCATTCTATTGTTTCTATATAGACCAACGTCCTTTGGTTGAGTAGCTTCTTCTCTCTCCCATGGTACACTCTGCATTCAAAGTTCCTTACCTGCTTATTTATTTCCTTCTAGTTTAATTTTACCTGCTTATTAAGTTGGGAAACTTTTCATTAAGATGTAGCGTTTGATTAGTTACTTTGCAGCAATGAGTTTTTTCCCCCCTAGATTTACTGAAGCAATAGGCTGGATGGTGTGGCTTTTAACAGCCGGAAAAAGTTTGACAAGCACTGACATGGCTGTTCCCTCGGGAGTGGTGCCTCGGTGCTGCTGACTTTTGAGTACGGAGTACCTTTTACTCCTGGAATTGGTTAATCCACCACATCTGGTTTTTGCTTTTTGCTGCTCCCCCTGCCGAGCTCCCCCTTCCTCATTTCTTGCTCCTTGAACTGCTGCTGTTTTGGATTTCATGTACTATCCTGAAAAGGTCTCGATTCTCATCTGCACACTATCGCTGACCAGGAGGTAAAATGTTATTTTTTTCCGCACATGATATGCTTAGAAAATTCTTTTCCCCATGTCAAGATAGTATGTGTTATGTTTGAAATTGACAACTAACAGATAGCTTTTCACCATTAGTGAACTTTCTCGATGCATAAACCAGTCTCATATCTCTCCCCCTCTCTGTGTTAGTCACTCAAATGCAGTCGCTCAAGGTGTCCATATCTCTCTACCTCTTTCTCTCTCTCACACACACATGCAGTCTCTCTCTCTCTCTCTCTCCCTCTCTCCCTCTCCCTCTCTCTCCACTCACATTTACGGATTATTATATATTTTGATATAAAATCTCTCCATATATTATCAGAAATTTTACATATCTTGTTGTTTCAAATAATCTTCCTGTATAAGAGTTGGGGTGTGTATTTACAAATGAACCTGAATCATTATATTTTCTATTCCTTTTTTTCGCTCGGCATTATTGACTTTGATCTTCTCCTGCACATCAGTGATTCGGGAATTTCTAAAAAGGAAAGCTACATTTACAAACGGGCCTGTTGGAGTACAACACATGTGGAAACATGTTGGATAGCATTGAGGTCTATTGCTGAGTAATATCTAATATACAACCTGCAGCTCACCTTGATATTCCATCTAGTTAAAGCAGTCAGCTGCTGTATTGATATTCCATTCTACCTTCATGAAAAGACACAAGTTTGCTACTCAACATTCAGGCACCGGCAGCTCAAATGCTTTGCCGTTCCTTCAGTTATCCACATCTATGGTAAAACAGGAGTTCTGGTTCCATTTAAAAATTAAACTATCGACATTTAAAAATTAAACTATCGAGGTTTTGTTGGTCACAAATGATCTGCTTAGGTTGCACCTTTTGGAACTACCTCTATCATGCCATGCCATGCCAGGCTACATACAACCTGGACCAATCACAATCTTCTTAATTTCATAGCTGGCACGCCAAACTGATAATGTAATGATCGCAAGTTTAGGCCTGACATGTTCATCTTCTGGTATATCAAAGTGGCATTAACCACAACATTGCTAATATCAACATGCTGACCATTACATGCAATGCTGAATCACCACCACGCAAAAAAATACACTTGTAGCACAAACAGCACTAAATTAGTTCTTAGCAGCAAAACACTGGGAACAGCTAAATAGTATCGCAACTGTTATGAAAGGGAACAACAGGACTAAATCATTCTTAAGAGACATGCCCAGTTATGAAATGGAATATTAAAATTCTGGTAGTTCGGTGCTCAAATCAACCAACTTTTTCTTGCACTGTGATGCCGTGTGTCCTAAGACAGTGCATTCACCACAGCGTGTCTGCCTCTTTTTGCCATTTGTATCTTCATCTTCGTTGTCGGCAAATAGATGGCCACCTGACTTCTTCTTCCTCTTGCTATAGTAGTCCGATGTACCCTTGAACCTAGTTTCTTTTGGCCTACCTGATAGCCTTTTGAATGCAGGAGCCTTCATCCTTAGCAACTCTGAATCACTCATCCGAGCCGATGACCCAGCAGCACCATAACTGTTGCACACCCTCATTTCTGTGTCGGTTCCACTCTCTCCACCTACATCACTCTCAGTTGTATAGCAAACTGCCTTCATGAATTCCCTTTCACCTGTTCATGAATTACCAGGCTCAGTGTCGGCTTGTTTCATTTGCTCCCTCTGGCACAGAAGGCTGGAACACAAGGTGAATGTTCATGTTAGGAATAATATCTTTCAGCCACAACATTATCATATTATGCAAAAGGACACTTGCTGGCCAGTAAAAATAAGTAGGTTGGCAAATCAACTCACTTCTGACTAAGATGTGCAGTAAAAGATCTGCTCGAATGCATTAAGCCTATTCGAGAATCCTCCACGGGAGCTAATAGCCGAGCTACTGATGCAGCATCTACTCGTCGGTGTTTCTTGGACAGATGAGACATATCATCCGAATCCATCAGAACCTGTCAGCATGACCAAGCACTAAGATGTTCATGATTTGGTAACTGCAAGGAAGATATAATTTTGGACTGCTGATATTAACAGGCAATTAAGACACTAGGATAAGCATGGAAGTGCCACAAAGAACATACATTAGAATGAAAACATATGCTAATATACTGATCAATTAAAACATTCAAGCCAGCTCCCAACAAATTAAAAACAGATCATGGCATGGCATTATCAAATATATTAACAAACAAGCATAAAAGAGTCAGAAGTGCATTGTCAGGGCAAAACAGATGGAAGACACACAGAAGTAAGTTGAATATAAAAATCCTGCTGACCTCTTCAGAGGCTGTGTGTCTGATTCCCAACAAAAGGAAAGTAATCTGTCGTCAGGCACAGCAAATGCCTAATACATATAGCAATTAAATGACAGGAAACACATAACCTCGTCTTGCATCAGAGACAGTATAGGGCTAATTACAACACACGTCTTCTTGGATATCAAAGGAGGTAACTGGTAGCTGCAAGTTAACATGGTAATTTCAGTGAGGAAAGAATAAGATAGAAAAAAATACAAGGGTATACGTCAAAAAAAAAAAGATAGATGAGGATTTGAATATTACCTTCAGGACCGTTTCCATGGTGCTGAAGAGCTGCGGTGTGGAGCCGCGGTTGAGGAAGACGAGGGAAGGGGGAGGATCTGCTGATGAGGAGGCGACGGCAGAGGATCTGGCGGCGGCGGACTAGGAGCGGCTACGGGGATAATGAGTCACCATAAAAGGGGCAATGTTAAGAAATATGCTATTAATAAAAAGAACAAGCAAAAAAGGAAAATGAGAAGAAGATTCGAGCAGATCCAGACGCAGGGAGAGGAGAGACCTGCAGGTGGTCGTCGGTTGGATCAATGACCTCCAGGGACCGCGTGAACGTCGGAGGAAGGATGAGCTCCAGAGACCTGGGGGCGTGAAGGTCGGAGGTGGATTGAGGTCGGTAGCGGCGCGAACGCCGGAGGCGGACTGGGTTTTTGGCGGCGCGAGCTCCGGCCGGGGAAAACGAAGCGGCGGCCGGCGATGAGAATGGAGCTGCGGCGGGGATACGGGAGAGGAAAAGAAAGATGGGAGAGAAGAGATAAGGTGGGACCCACAAAAAGAATACACCACCGTGAAAAACAGTATACCGTGGGAATACTGGGGCGGAACACGAATGTTGGCGCACATCGGACGGTGGAGCTAATACCCGCTGAGCGGGTATGCGCTCTGTGTAGTTTTCGATTCTGCTAGCCTGTGTGTGCTTGGAGGGTCCGTTTCTGTTTAACAAATTTGCACGCAGTCAGAAGCTGAACATCATTGCAAGCAAACTAAAGATCAAGCGGTCAGTGCTGTGTAAATTAGCTCCTTTTCTCAAAACAGTTGAACACTCACCTAGCTTTCAGATCGAGCACTTTTGTTTACAACATTGCAAGCAGTCAGAAAGTTGAACTCAATTGCTATTATCCCAGCACAACATGTACGGCCGGCGATGGGTGCGCGGCGGGCCTGTTCCGGCAGCTCCCCCCAGGAGAATGAAGAGAAGATGGCCACGCCGCCGGCACGCGTTGTGACGTCATGTACATACGTGGTCTCCCACGGACCACGGTCACGTACGCCAACCAAGGCAACATGCATGCCCGTCTCAACATTTTTCTATATATATATATATATATAAAACGAGCACAGTACTAAATTGTAAATTGTCTGCTTTATTCATGCCATATATAAAACTAAAATCTTAAATTTCTCTTGTATAGTTTTTGCAATACATTTCTATTATTTATCAAGAATTGTAACTTTATATACTCGTCCGTAGTTGAGGCCGAGAGGTTTGATAAATCCACTTGAAAGTTTGTTAAACGTAAAAGATATTATGTAGCTTTCCCTTTTAAAGGATGAGTGGTTCGTCCCACACACACACACATTGCTCGATAGCACAATTTACCATTGGAGCAAAAACTCATAAGTTGCTTTCACAAAAAATAAAACTCATAAGTTGCTCCGATAGTCCATATTTGTTTGGGTTCATTTAAATAGTCATTAAATAAATTAATCAATATGTTTTGGTTCAAGTATATATACTCATCTCTGGTTGCCCAAGAGTTAAGGAGGAAATGGCTAGAATCAACAAAAGTGGTCTTTCTAGGGTTGTTGTCGTACCAAAGTGTACAATACTAGTCCCTCCGATTCAAATTGTAACTTTATTTGGCTTTTCTATGTACATATTAAAAGCTATTTGTATTTTGAGAAGCCAAAATGACTAATAATGGTATTCAAATGTTGTGGGTATGATGTACAAAGGACTAGAGTAAAGATGGTGAACAAGGGTGATTCAACTTCTAGATATAAATAAATAGTACTCCCTCCGTTTTTAAATATATGACGCTTTTTTGAATAAATATATGACATTTATGATAAGTAAATTAGTTCATTTTTGAACTAAATAGGTTGTCCTAAACGACATATATTTGAGAACAGAGGTAGTATTACAAGAAGACTGCTAAACACTATTTATCTTATGACAGCTTTCAAATGTGTCTCAAATTACTAAAAAGTAACTTAGATAGATAGATCACATTTTGGTTGGTGAACGTACCGTATGGTTTGATGGATATGGGTAAGATAGAATATGTTTTAGATATATTGCAATGGCTCGTCCCTTGCATATGACGTCATACAACCATTCACGTCTCCTCCACGTCTGTTCGTGTAGGTGGAAAGCTAAGAAAAAGGGTTGCAGGGCAATAAAGGTATGCAAAAGGAATGATATGTGGATTGTCTAACTGATGAGTAGGCCCACAATTAACAATAATGTTAAGTGGATGTGGAAACCTCCCATCATCATCATCCCTCCAACCAAACAAAAAAAAATATCATTTCAGCCCTACAACTGAGCATAAGGATGTAAGTGTTTGACCATTATGCCCCTAAAAATATATATGAATTGAATTATCCCATCTGCAAACTATCAACTAGCTTGGTTATTAGTACTTTGTTGGAACCTGTCACTCGGGTTCTGGTACTCGACTCGTTACAAGTGTTTATTTTGTTAGATTTATATATGAATTAATGATGATATTATTTATTTCAATGACCGATGACATGTCCATCTAGGATAACCTTGTTCATCTTAAGATCAACTAGTTTAGTCTTTTGGACATGTGGTAGAGATATAATTCACGCATGTAAGTGAGATTGATCCGTGATTTGAAATGAAAATGGCGGGAACGGCGTGTCATGCATGGATACATGTACGTGGGACCACGAGCTTCGCTGGCCCGGTCCACGTTTTCTCCCCAAGGAAAAAAGAAATACGAGTCCGAAACGTATTCTCTGGCCTGAGGCCGATTTGGTGATGGAAACCTCCTTATAATAACGAAAACTCATCTTAGGACGTACGTCCTGAGGAGTGTTTATCTGAGCCATACACGTGGCACCTCGAGATCTGCGCACGCTTTAACAACACATGTATTCGTTGTGTATTCTCGTTTTACTGTGTGCTTGTATTCTTCCCCTTCCAACTCCCCCCACCCCGCGCGCACCTCCTCGCTGCCGCAGTCTCCGCCTCCCCTCCTCTTGCTCCGCCGCCTCCGCCTCCCCTCCTCTTGCGCTGCCGGCTCCGCATCCGCCTGCGCCGCCGCCGTCGCCTCCGCCTCCTCCCTCCCCCCCGTGGTCTCTTCCGCGTCCGCGCCGCCGCCGCATAGACTCTTCCACGGCACCGCCTCCTCGCCGCGCTGTCGTCAAATCCTCCGGGCATCCCGTCGGGCCTGGTCGTCCCGCTCCGAGCCGGCCTCCGCATCGCCCTCTCTGTGCCTCCGCCTCAGCGAGAGGCACATCCTCATCGTGCTCCTGCCCGCCGTGGCAACTCTTTGTTATTTATGTTTTCTTGTCAAATGGGTTATTTATTTTTTCTTGGTAGTTAACAAGTATATGTCTGCAAATTGGTACGCATATTGATCTGCAATTAGCGTCCCCTAATCGTTCAATGCTGTGAAGTTGATTTGATTTTCCTTTTCATTTAGGAGATAAGCAGAAGATGGCTGCATCGGCAAGCAGGTCAGACTAGATCCCTTACTGCAATAAGCACGGCTACCTGCTTATTGCTGGAACTCCTAGACTCCTAGTTCTTAATTTTTCATGTACTCTACTTTATATTTCACTAGTAACATGTACTGGTTTCATAAGATACCCTCAGAATAGTAGAGCAATGAGTATTCTGATCGAGTAGATCTGAAGTTTTTATGTACTATTATGTCTCTGACTGTTCAATATTGGCCTGTGTTACTAGTTTCAGTGGTGGTTAAGTATTGCGCTGCGTGTCAAAATATTTTAGTTCTGCATCCAACGGAATTACTGTTGGAAACCTATATAGTATTTTTTTTCCTATGCAAAAGTACCATCGGATAGGTTTCTCAATCATTTGAGTCTATAAATGTGCAAATCAGCTCTGTTCTATCAATTCATTCTTTTTGTGTGATATATGATTAAACTGGCTCTGCCATTGTTGGATAAAAGGTAAAACTACTAATTTTTTTGTTTTGTTAACACTAACAACCATACTTCATAGGCATGTTGGCATGCTTAAAGAATCATTTATGTTGTTTGATTATTATGCTAATTTTAGATGTGAATCTTATGCTAGCGAATTGTCTTTTCCTCACCAGATTTAGTTTGTCAATCTGGACCTGGATCATGGCCTTCTCGTTTTTATGCTCAGACTGCAAAATATCCTATGGCCTTCTCGTTCTTGCTTCTTAATTAATTAACTTTTCATTATTCCTTATGAAAGTTGTGCAAAAAGGGGTCATCTACTTTTTATTTTTAGGCTGTTTGCTATTTCTTCGTTTCATATGCTTCCTTCGATAGTTCGATAAGGCTATTTACATGCTTGTTGTAGCTCTGGTCTTTTGGCTAGCTCCTATAAGCCGTCGCCCAAGACCAGGCCAAAATAGCAGCTTATTTTGAGGTTTAGAAGCATACCTATAATCCTGAGTATACTGTTGAGAACTGTTAATTGTTTTAACGTTAACGCAATAATTTGCATCGTTTGAGTATTGGTAGATAGGATAGCTTGGTGGTGAGCTTGTTGGCCACTGAGGCAGGAAGTCAGCAAGTAGTTAAACAGGATCACCAGATTGTAAATGGAAATACAAAAATGGGGTAAAAGAGAAGGGGACCATTGAATATAATGATCCCAAATTCCCATTTCCATGTGTCTTTTTCAAAAAGTTCAGCTGTAGACTAAATATAATTGTGGATTTACATTTGGTCTTTGTTTTTTATTCGTACATGTCTCTTTTGGCTTTATAGATAATATTTCATACTAATTTGGGTTACAGATAAAATCCTGCACTTCCTGAAGTTTGTGAGCTGGAGGTGCAGTTGACGGGTGCTGCCATCAGGGAGCGCTGGATCTGGTACATTGTGCGCAGAGAGCTTCGGGGAAGAGAGGGAGAAAGAGGGTGGGTAAGAACAACGGAGGAAGGGAGTGGATAAGGTGCGCAGAAGAACGACGGAGCTGAGCGGAAGGACGGTGGCAGCGAATGTGCTCAGCAGGGCGATGGTGAGATGCACGGAACGAAGCCGCGGGGGGCGGAGCTCGACGGCGGCGGTGGATCTATGCAGAAGGGTGGCGGAGGCAGAGCTGTTCAGCAGGGCGGCAACGGCGGAGCTATGCAGAAGCGGCGGCGACGGACGTGTTCAGAAGGGCGGCGGAGGTGGAGCTGCTCAGCAAGGCGGCAGCGGTGGAGCTGTGCAGAAGCGGCGGCGGCGCATCTGCGCTGAAGTTTGGGGGCCCACCGCGCCGCCGCCCACCGCCCACCCCTCCCCTTCCACCCCGCCCTCCACTAACCAATACGGTAGCTCGCCCCCGCCGCCCGCCAGATCCGCCGCCGCCGCCACCCGCCCCCTCGCCGGCGTCGCCGCTGGCGAGCACCGCCCACAACCTACCCATCCCCCCTCCCCTCGCCTCTCCTTTGCCAGATCTGGAGGAAGAAGAAGACGACGACGACGCCCCCGCCACCACCGCCACCCCTCCCTGCTCCGGCGGCGCCATCGCCGCCGGATCCGCCGCCCCGCCGCCGCCGCCGGCGCTAACCACTGCGGCCGTCCTCCACCGCCCGCGACGCCCCCGCCACCCAAACCAGGCCCGACCGCCCTCCTCCACCACCCGCGGCCGCCTCGCCGCCCCGCCCACACACCGCCGCCGCCGCCGGTCCTCCCCTTCCCCCGGCCACCCCTCTAGGTCCGGTGGCCATGGAAGACCCCCCAACCCCGAAACCCCGAACCCTAACACCGAACCCTAACCCTAACCTCGCCGGAGCGCCGCCCATCGCCGGTTACTTCTTCTTCCCCTTTGTTACTTTCTCTTTTCTTTCCTTTATTGGTTCAATGATGTTCAGACAGTGCATTTGTTTCCTTTTTTGGGAGGCTCTCCATGTAAGGCTAAATGGAGAGGGCTCTCCCTCTAGATTTTAGGAATTGTATTTGCGTCGTATATAGAAAAACTATTACAATACCACCTGACACAGTTCTGACGCAGTGTGTCAGACCATGCCGTCCAACCTGCGATGAAGGACTGAGATAAGCCCTCCCCAGGACGTATAGGCCAAAAAACCGCGTCAGTACGTAGAACTAACAATGCTAGTACGTAGTATTTGTATAAGGGATGAAGCAGAGATAAAAATTTAAGACACTAAGAAGAATTTTGAAACATAAATTGGCCCCATTGGCAAACATGAGAGCCTCTGGCTGTTTAGAAAAAAAACTAAAAATCTTCCATTGATTAAGATGCAATGCAACTCATAGTCCTCGATCGCATAAGATGTTCACATATTTTAGTTTCTAGCTTGAGAGTCTTCACGTGGTATGAGCTTTTCCTCTATGCTTTGTAAACTATATCATACATGATTTGATTTTTGAATGAATATTGTCTAGTTGTAGTTGCTCCAAATCTCTCGTCCGCTCGAACCTTCAGCAAAGATAAACGAAGGTACTTTATTTTGAGTGAATTTTTCCAAGATCTCATCTAGGTCCGCAAACTAAAAAACAGTCATGGCCATCAACTTTTTCTGAAGTCTCATCTAGATCCGCAAACTAAATAAGTGGTCATCTAGATCCATGAACTTTTAAAGAGCTGTTGTCTAGGTCCAAGGCCGTGGCAATGAGCCTAACCTTGACGACCGCTCTTTAAAAGTTCATAGAACTAGATGACCTCTTTTAAAAGTTCATGGACTTAGATGACTGCTTATTTAGTTTGCGGACCTAGATGAGATCTCGAGAAAAGTTTACAGACCTAGATGACCGCTTTTTTAGTTTGCAGACCTAGATGAGATCTCGAGAAAAGTTCATAGACCTACAGTGAAAAGTTTTTAAGAGTAAGACCGTGTTAAATGATTATTTGGTCAAAACTGAATTGCTCCCTGGATTTCTCAGATTTGCTCCCCTCAATCCTGGTACTTGTGAATAGGACTCTGAAGAAGCATAGTAGAATTGGCATCAATTACTGCGAAATGGATTGCCAAAAGCTATAACTCACATTAGTAAGAGCAAGTAGGCACAGTACAGAACATTGGAGGATTGCACTAGACATTTCTCTGTCAGTTTCTTTTTTCCTTCAGTTCTTAATTATTGGATTGCAGAGTGGTGAAGGCAGCATAACAGCCAACGGTATAAAAAATGCTCGACCGACACTTAAAGATCTGGAAAAATGGAACAAAGAAACAACTTAAGTGTATACACTGTTTCTTTAGTCCCTAATTGATTTCCCAAACTATATTTGATCCCAAGCTTTTTTTTTTCCAGAGAGGGTTATGCAGAGGCAATAAAATTTATCAACACCTTGCCAAGGAGGATTGTGTTGTCTGCTGGCAGTGCTGTCTTCATTTTCACCTCTGGTTTTGGCATACGCATTTGGCGCATTGGATAGGAACATGAAATATCTAGACCCTTGACCAAGAGGGAGTTGATATAACTCCATGACATAGCAGTATTCTGCTTCATCGATGTGCTTTCTATCTTATGTAATGGGATTTGCTGGTTGATGTAGTTGTAAGACCAATGTATGTGATTCTATATGATATATGTATGCTATTGTATGCAAACCAATCGGCTCTCTCTCTATATATATATATATTGCGGTAACTGTTTTTGTTTCCAGTACTATTCTGGGTGGAAATTGATTTTCAAGTTTGCTTGTTTGATCTTTAATTTGGGGGGTAAGACTCCTTGTTTTTGTTGGAGGTTCATCACTTATTTTGAGAGATGCCATTCTCCAATGATGTTTCTTTTCCGGAACCAATATGTTGCGGCAATCTTTCAGCTTTATGAATACAAATAATGGCAATTATTCATTTGTTCCATTTGTCATATTTATTACAAACTCACCAATTTGGCATCAGGAGGCATGTTATAAAGAAATAAGTCATAGTAATTCAGATTTCAGAAATGAGTCACCAATTTCAGATTTCGAATATTTTTGCTTCATTGTAAATCATCATACATGGCCTCTCCATCATATTGAAATGAGTCAGGTAAGTGACTTGGAACAGAACTTTGAGTTCAAACAAATGAAATGGAAATTAACCAGCAAGCAATTCTAGCTTATTACTAAACTGCAACGGCACAAACTCAGCTAAGTAACTTAGAACATAACTTTTAGTTCAACGCATGAAATAGAAATTAAGCAACATCGTTTCCTTCACTTCGCATCCATCAGGGTCTTCATCTACTACTTCCAGAATTTCAAAAACTCAACAACCGCTTCCTTCACTTGAGCACCGAAGAAAGCCTTCACCATATCCATCACAATTTTAGTGAATTTGATAGCCATTCTCTTCATTTTATCCTCATCGATCTCATTTGCAAGGGCGGAGCCAGGAATAAACTATAGGAGGGCCAAACATTGATATATAGCAAGAAAATTGGCGATATAAAATCTAATGGCAAGCAAATTATGGATTAAAGAACTAGCGTTTATGATTTCATAGCTTTTCTTGTTTATCAGGGGATATTAAATCGTAATTTGGCGACGTAAATCTAAATCTCTCTACAACCAACATGCATGTGCAAAATTAACCCGTTGAATCATGGTTGCTGATTGTTCTATAGCTTTCTCCTATTCATCCTATGGATGCGCAAGAAGCTAACTAGCTAGTATCTTCATATATATGTCGTGGGAGTCGAACCAACAAATATCTGGATCAATTTGTCCATGGCCCTAAGCAAATCAACCACACTATCTTTCTTGTGGTAACTTTATCTAAAAAAATCTTTCTTCTGGTGAAAATAACCATGTGTCTTCCTTTATCCTTCAAAAAGTTAATTGTCAGACTAGCATATGGAACTAGAATACGTACTGTAATCCACTACATGAATCATTTTACATAGTGATTCATGTTACCTTGATGGCTTGATCACCTATTTACCTAACAGAGTGACGGAGGCTCGCGGACTTGCGGATCATGTGGTAGATCGAGCGGACAGGTAGTAAAACCTAAAGGATCAACACTCATCTACACGGCGGGCGGCGAGGAGGTGCGGCGGCTATTTTACGAGGAGGTGTGGAGGATTTGGCAAAGGCGAGGAGGCGGGCGAAGGGCAAGCTAAACCGGCGAAATGCACAGATCTATAGGATCATGAAAGGTGGAAACAAAAGGGGTGATTATCATTCATATGGCTTAATCAGGCTAGCCCAACAGCCTATGAACAAGTTAACTTCGTCCAGAATTAAGTACACTAGCAAAGGGGTTAAAAAACTTTTGCCACAATAGGAGGGGCCATGACCCCTGCTGCCCCCCTGGCTCCCCCTGCCATTTGCAACATCCTTGATTTCGTGGGCGAATTCCAAAAACTGATCATACATGAGTACCATAACTTGGGGAAGAACTACCTTGAGTACAAACCCGGCAACAATGGCACCACCAAGGATGACTGCGCCCAGAAACTTCAATGGTAGGTGCTTCATCGGTTGCCTTCTTAGATAATGTGAGCTGTGTTGCGATTCAACCCTGCAGCAAATCAATGCATGAGTATTGAGACAATCAGATGAACGGACATTGATACGAAGAAGCTAAGCTACATACCTGTGCTCCTTAGTGTTCTGAATGAGAGCCAGTATCAGTCGCTGCAGCCTGACCTTGGACTCGAGCCTCTTGGTCGATTGTCAGCGCTGCCACAATAGAGTCCTCCTGTGGCGACCCCCGTCCCCTTCCTTGCCGTTGCCCTATCCCCGTCTCCGGCCACAGTCACCACAACTCTGGCCACGTCGATATCCTCATCAGAGCCGCCACCGCCTCCATCTGCCCCAGTGTTGTAGTAGCTTCGCTCGGTGAGGCCAAGCACGGTGGTGACTGAGAAGGGCAGCGCGTTGGGCTTCTTGCCAAGCACCGAGATGCGTGGGCATAACAGGTGTAAAGAACCACCCAATTCGCATTTGATTTAAATGAACCGTCGAACGTTCCGGAAAGATGAGAGCTAACACGTGTTCGTCTTTTGACTCACCAAGTGTTAACCCACATCTAAGGACACATAACCGATCCCAAATCACTTAAATCAAAAGCAAACCCGGTAGTCCCGGTATGTGCTTCAACATGCCTAAGATCGAGCGCGCACACCGTATACAAAGTTTCTTATCGCCACATAGACCATAAAGGGCAAATTTTAATATTACAAGTCTTCAACAATTAAGCTTACAATCTCAACATAATGAGAGTTCAAATTTAACAAAGGACTCCAAATGACAAGTTTTGAGCCTTCTAACATACAAGAGTATCATGATATTAGTGATTGTTTCCTAACTTCGATCTCTCCAAAAGAACATAAACTACGCAACGGAAAAGAAGATATTCAACGGTGTTGTTGCCAAAGAACACCATCGAAGCGAGCACAACCACTTCTGTACTCATCACCAACACTAGGGCTGGTGGGATAGAAGTGACCAAACACCATCTCAGGCTCACCTGCAACTTTGGTAACCGTAGCACCATGAGTACAAAAGGTACTCGCAAGACTTACGTAAATAATAATCAAGAAGTATGCATATAGTTGTAGCAAGGAATGAGGCTTTAAAGTGAAGTAAAATTTGCGAAAACATATCTCATCCTAGCCTTAGTTTTTTTACCATTTGCAAGTGAAATAATACCTTATGGACAGCTAGCATATTTTATTAATCTTGCCCAAACCCATCACAAGTTTTAGTAATTAAACATGTACAACATAGCGAAAAATTCTTTGAACTTTGAATAGATCCAAGCATACATGAACATGTAATTTGAACACAAGAGGGATCATAAGCACCAATTAACCAACATAGATTAACTTAGAAGCATCAATCAAAGCGTACATTACAATCATCAAATAGGGCATAAGTTCACGATACGTTTGTCTCACAACGCGATACAACTTAATAAGCTACTCTCCATCCCATAATGCACCCAAGATCAAACACTAGGGTAGCCCACCCACAAGGACTCAAGCTTTTAAGTACTCTGGTGCTCCCAAGAGTGCCGCGCGTGAAGTGCGGACACAAGAGAAATGACGCACATGCAAGCCCATAGATGGCCTCTAGGTTGATTTATTTATTTGTTATATAACTTATGCTTATCTTGTCTTGTCTTACTCTTGTTTGGAATAGATGGTCTCGCATAAGTTATATAACAAATAAATAAATGAACCAAGAGGCCATCTATGGGCTTGCATGTGCGTCGTTTCTCTTGTGTCCGCACTTCATGCGCAACACTCTTGGGAGCATCGGAGTACTTCAACACTTGAGTCCTTGTGGGTGGGCTGCCCTAGTGTTTAATCTTGGGTAGGGTGGAGAGTAGCTTATTAAGTTGTATCGCGTTGTGAGTCAATTGTATCGTGAACTTATGCGCTATTTGATGATTGTAATGAACCCTTTGGTGGATGCTTTTAAGTTAATCTATGTTGGTTAATTGGTGCTTATGTTCCCTCTTATGTTCAAATTACATGTTCATGTTATATGCTTGCATCTATTCAAAGTTCAATGAATTCTTCACTATGTTATCGTTTGTTTATGTTATATGTTCATATGATTCATGCTCTATGTTTACATGTTGTTGTAAATGTTCAATTACTAAAACTTGTGGTGCATTTGGGCAAGATTAATAAAATATACTAGCTGTCCATAGGGTATTATTTCACTTGCTAATGATAAAAAACTAAGGCTAGGATGATGAGATATGCTTTCACAAATTTTACTTAACTTTAAAGCCTCATTCCTTGCTACAACCATATGCATACTCCTTGATTATTATTTACGTAAGTCTTGTGACTACCTTTTGTACTCATGGTGCTACGGTCACCAAAGCTGCAGGTGAGTCCGAGATAATGTTTGGTCACTTCTATCCCGCCGACCCTAGTGTTGGTGATGAGCAGAGAAGTGGTTGTGCTCGCTTCGATGGTGTTCTTTGGCAACAACACCGTTGAATATCTTATTTTCCGCTGCGTAGTTTATGTTCTTTTAGAGAGATCGAAGTTTAGAAACAATCACTAATCTCATGATACTCTTGTTTACATTAGAAAGCTCAAAACTTGTCTTTTGGAGTCCTTTGCTTAAATTTTCAGATTTGAACTCTCAATATGTTGAGATTGTAAGCTTAATTGTTGAAGACTTGTAATGTTAAATTTTGCCCTTTATGGTCCATGTGGCGATAAAAACATTGTATACGATGTGTGCGCTCTATCTTAGGCATGTTGAAGCACATACCGGGACTATCGGGTTTGATTTTGTTTTAAGTGAATGGGGATCGGTTACGTGTCCTTAGATGTGGGTTAACACTTGGTGAGTCGAAAGGCGAACACGTGTTAGCTCTCATCTTTCCGGAACGTTCGATGGTTCGTTTAAACCAAATGCGAATTGGGCGATTCTTTACAAGTGGTATCAGAGAAGAAAAATGTCAAACCCATTTTTCTCATAAACTAGACAGTGAGAGCAGATTAACAAAGTTGGATTCACTATTTTATCATGTTTCTACAATTTACAACAAATGCAACAAGTTCCAGCCCTAGAACAATAGATACAACTAAAACAGTGGTAACATGGTGCAAACAGAGAACTTGAGCTATATAGGTCTCCACAGAGCACAAGCCAAGGAATCTAACAAAGTTGGATTTGCAATTTTTAAAGTAATATACAATTTAACCTGCATTTTTCATCCCTAGAGAAAATAAATGTATAACTTAAAAAGTACCACAGGAGCATAGTAGTTTCATATTTTTAGATCATAGAACAACATCACAGGAACCTAACAAATCAAGAATCAAGATTGTTGAATCTATAAATATTTTACTATGATTTTTGAAAAACTACTGAATGAACAAGTACAGCAAGCAACACTTGTCTACTGTTCCTCTTCCCTACGCAAACAAAACACACGCACAGAGATGAGGGCCGGTCAGTAGGCTGCCGTTCTTGAGCGCTGCAGCACTGGGATCACAAGCACACGTACGAGGTAGGGAAAGGGAACGTGCAGCTCATACCTACTGATCCTTGGTGACCTGGGAGCGACGGGAGCAGCAACAATGGCGGGGGACAGCGGCGCCACGGGAGAGGCTTGCCGCAAGGTGACCTGCATGGTGAAGAGAGGAGGTAGCAAAAGGGTCAAGGCAGGTGTGCGAGCTCAAGGGAAGGTCCTCCTGCAAGGAATAGATGGGGGAGCTCACCTGCAACGAAGAACGACGGCGGCGGAGTGAGCTCCGGCTGCGGCGGCTACGGAGGAAGAGAGGCGTGTGAGCTAGGGTTTCGTGGGTGCGCCGGCGTGGTTTAAAAAGAGGAGGGGGAGGCCAGGCGGTGCCGGGGCACGCGCGAGATGCCGGAGGCGCGGCCGGTTGGCGTCGGCGACGTGGCGTTGCCGCCCGCGGCGACCAATTCAATGCGCGAGCGCGCGGGAGCCGAAGCGAGCAGGGGAGGGGATGACATGTGGGGTCCGCGGCGGGGTTTTTCTTTTGCTCTTTTTTTTTGTTCGGTCCGTTACAGCAGGTAAGCTCCGATGCTGGGCGACACGGCAGTTGCCGGCGCCGTGCCAGTGCCAGTGCCGCGCGTCGCCGCGAGCCGCGAGCGCACGGCGGTGGACTTGCCACCCACGCCCCCATCGCCCTCAGCGCCGCCGACGACGACACCAACGCCGCCTTGAGCTCCAGAGACGCGGCCCCAGACGGCGAGCGTGCCGTCAACCACGGAGCCTAGTCCTGCCTTCCTGGCCGCGCGTCCTGCGCCGAACTCTGCTTTCGCACCGCCGTAGGCCAGGCCGAGCGCCGCGGCGGTGGGGAGCGCGAGCCCCGGCGCGGTGGCGAAGCGGGGGATCTCGCATGCTCCGCCGCTGAGCGCGAGCACGCAGTCGGGGCCTCCCACGGCGGCGAGGGCGACAGCCGCGGTGGCAGGGATCCGCTCGCATTGCTTTGCCCTCTCCCAGAAGACCAGAACTGGGGATAGGTCATGGGAGGCCCTTTCCGTTTCACCCTGCTGGTTCTTTTTTTGCTTTTTGATTGATTGAGGGTGTTGCACGCATTGCGCCATTGCCGTCGCCTACCGTGCGCACGTAGGCGGCGAGATCCAAGCTCCGGCCGGCCGCCGGGAGGGGACGGACGGACGGAGATGGGAAGGCCTCGGCCGGCCGGTTCGATTCGATCGTTCCAACAGGGCAATGCAAAGCCACATCCTCGCTTGCTTTGCTTGCAACAATATTTCGTTCCCCTCCCTCCTAAGGATGCAGGAGGCACTACATGTACATGTGTGAGATTCTCAGCAGAGCAGGCAACAAACTGTTCGTGCATAAGAAACAATAGGTTTTTATTTACCAGGATAGATAGTTTATTCTCAACTCAACTTGTACACACACACGATTGGCGGCGGTGAAATGTTTATATACTAGGGCCTTATTTGATAGAGCTCCCGAGCAGATTCTAGACTGCATCGACGAGGAGGAATTCTGTCGATCATAGTTTTAGAAATGGTTCTCTACTGAGTACGTGGAGTGGTGGTTTTTTTAAATGAATTAAGGGATGAAAGTTGAAAAGAAAAACTCTCATCACTTTGATGCCACAATATATAGGCCTACTAATGGGCTAAACCCCGCTCACAAACCCACCCCGCCCCATTTGTAGCTACTTGTATGTATTAATCCAACCCTACCCAGAAATCTAGCTAGTAAACCCGCCCCACCCTACTCCATTAGATTCATTTGCACCCTAATGTTAACATCCATGGAGTATCCATGGGTTTTTGTTTGAGGGTCTAAGTCTTAAGGTGGGGCTCATATATATAGGTCTACCACTACTTTTGAACAAAGTTGATGATTATGATATTGAGTATCGCCAATAATTTTTTGGTCAATTTTGCTAAAATTGTATAATGTGAACGTGAGGTTTTAGTTTTAGGTTCCGACTCCTGCTGTGGGGGCCCACTGTAGGTCTAGTCACGCTACTTTGCACAAAGTTGTTGCTTATCATACCGAATCATCTCCAACAAATTTCGGTCAATTTTGCTAAAATTTTATAGTGTAAACGCGAGGTTTTAGTTTTAGGGTCCAACTCCTGATGTGGGGTCCACCTATAGGTCTAGTCATGCTACTTTGCACAAAGTTGATTGCTGCTGTTAGGCCAATCTCAGTGGGGGTTTTATGGGGGTTTCATGACATTATATATGCTGATGTGGCATAGGAGAGAGAAGCAAAAGTTTCATGGGATGTGAGAGGAGTTTCATCACCATGACACTCCTTTGGCACAGTTACCTAGTTTCTGATCTAGGTAACCGTGTAGTGAAATGGTGCATTGAGACTGGCCTTAGAAGTTAACCAGAGCATATCAAGGCACTTAATTTGGATAACCGTCATGTATTTGAACAGCACCCAACATATGTTCTCTTTATGTGAATACTTGTTTGAATTTCTATTTTTCTATTAATTTCGTTAAAACAGACAGTGTGAATTCCTTGATGACAATGTAAAGCTTGATGAGATGCTTATCAACAGATAAGAAAGGTTCTATATGCATTGTCTGAGATTATTCTTAACTTCAGTTACATATTTTTATACTCATGCAAGAGATGGAGAACACTCAGATTCCTATGACAAGAAAATCTCAAACATGAATTCTCTTCTTCTAGTGGTATATTTGTTTTTTATGTCTCAGTTTTTAGTGACTTGCTATTGTTTGTCCATGTATGCTATGAAAAATACTGATTTCATATAATTCTATTATCTATATATATTTTGCCAAAACATAGTAAAAAATAAAATAAATGTACATTGAATGAGCACTGTTGATGTATAGTACAAGGGCTCTGAGTTTTATGTCATATGAAATTTGGCAGTTTTTGTGTCTTGCATATTCAAGATGAATTTACCTTAGTCTTTTCATTTGTATGCAACAGATGAAGACGATCCTGTTTTGTCCATTTGGTTTTGGAAGCTCATTTATATGATAGTGAATTGGCAGTGATGCATTCAAGGATTAGGTTTTCTATGGTAGTGAAGTCATATTTAAGGACTTCTAAACATCAACATAATTTCTCTAATACTTAAAACCAATGCGCTAGCAATTAAGGATGATGGGGTATTCAGTTACTACCAAATATCAAAATAATTTCACTCTGCATACTTTTAATCAGTCGGATGATTCAAATATCAGCTAAAAAATGGACCCACTAGCCAGAGTCATAAACATTAGCGGAGTTATTAAGGATTAATGAATGATAAAAGAAGAGTTAGAAGATGAGTTGGAGCCCAACAATGTGGAATTGTGGAGCAAAAACTTCTACATGTAACACTACATAAATGGCAGTATCATCATAAGGTCGGGAAGTAGAAATAATAATACAAAGTATCATAAATTTTACATAGTTTTGTTCATGTATTATCAAAGGCCCTCTAATCCTACATAAAATAGGACTATTAAAGGAACAGCTACTAGCATTCCAACAATGACCCTGCAGCAAGGAAGCATTCCAAAATGGTCAACTAAGCAGTAAATGTATGCATGAACAATTTGTAGTCAAAATTCTTACGCTGTGCTGAGAACATCGGGATGCAATCCATATTCCTTTGCAAAGATAAACGAAGTGATGGATTGTGGTACTGCAGCCTGCAGAGCCAATGACAAGACTTTAATTATCCAGAAAAGCGTGACATATATATGTGATATCTATAAAGATTGTGATATAAAACCAAAATTTCCTTTGTATATAGAATCTTGTCACCACAAACAAAAAGTGTACCACCTTTGAAATTTCTTCAGTATCACGTACTGTGTTAGAATTAGTTATATGGCCCATATGGGTTGAAGAGTTAGTTTTCCAGAGATGTTTTTGTTATATCTTACCGTATTTAGTATGTAACTAAGTGGTTTTGTCCAATGTGCCGAGTAAAATGGATCACATATGCAGGGTTGAAGACAGGGGGGCTCCCCACAGGTCATGATCGTATTTTCCCTAATGAACACCCTTAAAATTAAACCAAGTGAACCCTGCACATATGTCGTCAAAATTCCCACATGACTCTCATTATTTTCTCTCTTTTTACTTAAACTGCCAAGAGCATTGCCTTTCATTAACTAAAAGATGAAGGAAATTGAAAAAGAAATTTAAAAACAATGTAGCATCCATGGTATACTGATGAAGCTGAACTCAAGTTTTGCCAAATTAGATCACAGAAAAAATAAAAAAAGATGCAACTTTGCTGATGAAAATGTGCCTAATGCTCTCTTCCTTGGCAACTCAAGAAACCCAAGTCAACCTTTGCCAAGATTATGTATAGCATAATAAATCTCTATATGATATTGTTTTAGAGAAAAATTCACTTTGGACGTAGTAAACTTGGTGCACTTTGATCAACAATAAGTAGCATTTTGAACCACATAGTTTGCACCATGCCTAAGGAATGGCCCTTTGACCATGCTCACATGGCTAGTAGTTCCATCCACATCATCTCCATGTATTCAACTAGAAGATTTTCCTACATGTATAATTTTCCTATCGCCAAATTCCATTGCTTAGGCATGGCACAAATTGAAACACATGTGCAAACTGTGTGGTGTTCAAAGTCGCACTTGTTAAAGGTATAGTTCAAAGTGCACCAAGTACACTAATACATATGGTCCAAAGTGAAATTTGCTCTATTTTTTATTTAATACCTGTGTATGCATGATACAAAATTATTAATGTTCTGAAATAAGATCAGGGTAGTCATAATGACTACAAAAATGGTGATGATAATAAATTACCAATGGTGCACTACTTGCCCAATGAAATTTGTCATGTTGTTTCCCTCAAAATAATCAAAGGACTTACTTGTATAATGGCGACACGGATGACATCACCGCGGAGTCCAACGGCAATGGAACCAATGGTCATGGCAATTGGGTCAAGGACGAACTTTAGCACAAGGCCTAGAAATGTTAAGCTTGGCCCACACGGGATCAGTTTATCCTGCTGCGCCATGAATAGCCCTGAACCAAACTAAAAGATGTTAGTCATTTGTCACTTATTAAATGTGATAGGGAGTAACTTTAGTACAGAGATATCCTTTGCTTCAGTACAAATACAAAATACTCTAGACATGGTGCTAGTAAAACATTTCAAACATTCTCTTTAATATGTTCTAACAGTGACGAGGCCAGGATCCGGCGGCAGGGAGGGCTGGTTCCTCTTCTTCTTCCTCCAGCCCCTCCTATCCTTCTTCCTCCTCCTCAAATTTCTACGAGGAGCTTAGGAAAACTTAGTGGAGCGCACGACAGTAGGGGGGCTCGAGCCCACCCCACCTACCTCGCTGCCTCCGTCCTTGTGTTCTAACATACATAGATTTGAAGCATGAAAATATCATAATGCTATTATATTTAGATAATATATGCCACTAGAAGATCCCGATCCAAGCTACGCTTTGAAACTCAAACCATTACAGATATGACCGTAGACAGTACAGGTATAGCATTTGATTCGATATATAACCATATTTACAACTTTAAGATACCGTTTACTCTCTACTTTCTATTTTGCCCTTATTTAAATGTACCCCTAAGGCCAGTCTCAGTGAAAAGTTTCACTACACGGTTATTACCTACACTAGAAACTAGATAAATGTGCCAAATGAGTGTCATGGTGATGAAACTCCTCTCAAATCCCATGAAATTCTTGCTTCTCTCCTATGCCACATCACCGCATTTAATGCTATAAAATCCCCATGAAACCCCCACTAAAACTGGCCTAACTACTATAGTGAAAAAGTTAACAATCACAACTGTAGTGATGACTAGTGGGCAAGAGTATCACTACCTGCACCTTAATTCATACGCACAATTAATATCAAATGGAGTTATATGTGGAATCAGACGAATTAATTGAACATGGCTAAAAGAACCTACCCATGCTGAACATAGCAAGACCGTTCCCGCACCGGGCCATTATTCCAATGGAATTTTCTATGATGATTGGCAAAGATATCTGCAATCTGATTAGATTGAAAAGCACTTTTTTATTTTTTGATTGAGAAAGCACACCATTCATAACTTAATTAATAAATAATTATTAAATTAAACATAATTATTGCCTATGTAATTGTGTACCTGTTGGCAATGCAGGCCCAGATGATACCACCCACGCTTGCATATGTGTTGGGGTTGCGCCCTAACTTGTACAGCACTACCTTGACCAGCGTCCAGATCGACGGCTTACCACCATCATCAACGACGACGACCGGCATGACGCTGCTTGCTTCAACGTCATCAGTGACCAGTGCCGACCGAGGATATGTAGATGTATCATCGTCTTCAACATAGGCGGCATCGTCATCAGCTCCAGCAGTCAACGAGTCTGGAGCGTCGTCAACTGGGATGATCTGCGTGCGGCCAATGGCGTCCTTCCTGGACTCTCCCTCGGCCACGACGACGGCCATGGCTGCTTCAGTCGTGCTCGCCTGAACGCCATGCCCTTGCGGCGGCGGCGACTGATCAGAATGTACAGATGTTATTGAGACATCGTCACCGTCGGCGCAAGTGCTAGCTTCAATGTCATTGATGACGACCTCGCCCTGCTCCTGATGAGCTCGAGCAGCCATCATCGTTGAGCCTGCAGAAACGTCAGCGTGGCGGCGGCGGATCTCCATGGTCCCGAGCGCGGCCTTCCTGACCTCGAGCGCGAAGAGGAGTAGCGTGATCCAGACGATGGCCTGGAAGACTGAGAGCTGGACGACGAGGTGCTGCGCCCAGTCGCCGTACATGGCCTGCGCCATGGGTACGCCGACGACGAGCGAGCTCGTCAGCGTCGACAGGGAGAAGCCCGTGATGGACCAGTTGATGATGACGGCGCTGTTGCCGCCGCGGCCTCGGCGCCGCCCGGCGGAGAGCGCCCACCAGCAGGCGATGGCGGCGGCGATGACCACCTTGGAGACGACGTCGGCAGCGATGGCGCGGTAGTTGGCACGGAACGGGTCGGTGTGCACCGTGAAGGAGAAGGTGAAGAAGGGTATCGCGAACAGGGCCACGAGGCTGTTCACGGACTCGCACTGCTCCGGCGTGAAGATCTTCCACCACCGGACCGACCAGAACCCTAGGAGCAGCGGCACGTACAGCGGCACCAGCGCCGACACCACCTTGTACACGTCGCCCCAAGAGATCATCGTGTTTCTCTTTCAATTCTATATTCTCTTCTTCTCTTGTCTTGTCTTCAGCTAGTTATAGTTACTCCTAGACGTACGAGATAGATGATGCCTGTAAAAAATATCCGGATGATGAACGAGGTGCGGGTACCGGAAGGGATATTTCATCAACTAGAGGAGGCTGAGATCGATACGTGTGGTGATCGTAACCAATAAACGTAATTTGTGGAGCATGCAGGAGAAAAAAAGATCCAGTACGTTTGTTCGGAGCGTGTTTTGCATGCACGGTGACAATTCCCTGTATCTCTCGGTCTCCTCTCCCCAACAGACCCTTAGTATCTTACCAGATAATATATAACTTTGCTACGGGTGAAAATATATATTATATTATAAGTTTGAAACTTGTAGAGATTTTTTTTATATCATTATATTTTCTTCATTGCACTTGCAAGCATTAATGTTAACTTACTGACGTGTGTTTTGATTCAAAGAGGTCGTGCTAGAAATACATATCTCAATATATCATTAAGTTGGTCAGCCCAAATGTTAAAATTTTCTCAATCTCGGACTGACACAAACAAATCAAAAAATTCACGCTGATCCATCCGGCTCGCCATCTCCTCCTCTTCCCTCGGCAAATTTACCGAGCGCGTCCGCTGGCTATCCCCTCCTCCCGTGCGGCGCCCCCCTCCCTTCCGCGCCGCGCCCCCCTCGTGCGTCGCGGTCCCCTTCGCGCCGCGGTCATCGTCGCCGTCTTCGCGCCGAGGACCCCTCGCCGTCTTCGCACCACGGGCCGTCCTCGCGATTCTCGCGCCGCGGTCCCCCTCGTCCTCCTCACCGTCCTGCGCGGTCCCCGTCGCCGTCCTCGCGCCGCGGCCCCCTCACCGTCTTTGCGCCGCCGCACCCCTCGTCGTCCTCCTGCACGCCTCTCCCGACGGCTACACCTTCCGCATACTCACCTGTGTGCTATGCCGCGCCGTCCTCGACACTATCCTGCGGGAGGGGATGGCTGCCGAGGCGTACGAGGTCGTGGCCGCTGGGGACGTGGGAGCAGCGAGGGAGGTGGCGCGGGATGCCGTCAGGCGCGGCATGCGGTGGGAGGACGCGCCGGCGCTGTCGGAGCTGGTTGCCGCGCTGCATGGCGGCGGCCATCTCGCGTCTGTGTGGGGGCGGCTGCTGGACATCCTGCGCGACGGCTGCGCTGCCGGGTTGGATGCATCGGCGTTTGAGCATCTACATCTCATAGGAGGGGGAGCTTTGCGGGACGAGGCTCCGTCCGCCGGAGTGGTCGGCGAGACGCCGACGTCCTTGCACTGGGGGATTTATGCAATTAATTAATTATTCAATATAGCAATTAGCGGGCCTGAAGGTGTATTTTGCAATTTCTCGGTATGACCGTGGGTAATTAGCTGTCCCGTACTACAAACACACACCGGCGGCGCGCGAGGTGGCCTCAGGCAGGCAGGCAGCTCCACTCCGCTCATCTCGAAGCAAAAACGAGCTGACGTGGACGTGATTTAAAATATGGACATCAAGATTTCAAGAGGCTGTTGGTTTCCATATAAAAAAAGATGATTTTCTATATTATACAAAGGAAGCAAAACTCTATATTTAGCTAACTAAGGATTTGAAGAGGTTGTTGGAGTTGCTCTTAGTCCGTGTTTATTCTCAATGTCAACCTAGACCATTGCTACTCTTTGCGGATCATCAATTCCTATTTCAATGTACTAGCAATCCTGCCCATGCGTTGCTACGGGTTGAGACAATGTATATTATCTTATACTCATGAACATGATATATATATATATATATAGGTCATATGTTTTATTTATCTTTTTATTGAACTTTTCAGACAATTATAAGAGTAATAATTGTTTTATGGTATTTTTGGACAAATTAAAGAGCAATAACCGATCGTTTGCATGGTTTTCTATGTGAGAGACGCAAATAACATAAAAACCACTCTCTTTTATAATAAAAATAGAGAGGTGAGCACTGTTGCAAAACAAAAAAATTATATACACTATAATATCTATATCTCATCATTAGAAACTATATTTCACACGGCCCATATTTGAGCTCCAAACTTCTGTGAACAATTCAGCCTCCGCCGATCTCTCCGATCTCTTTATATGTACCTTCCTACTCTCTGCACATCTCTATTTTAACCGGTAACTAACACGCTAATTAATTTATATGTTACAACTATTTATTGAATTGAATGAATATAGTTTCAATAATTATGTTTTAACGACAATTTTTAATCCATAATTTTTGAAATAAAGTGATTTGATATACAATACGCAAAAACTGAATTTATGAAACTAAAATGATATTGAAAAAGCACAATTGGAAAAAAATACACAAAACTATCTCTACTATCACTTTCTGATATCTTCAGCTCTGTCGTTTCTACTCACTCTCTCCCGCACAGCTCTATTTGCCCCTGTCTCTCCCTCTCAATCGTTGTTGCTCCTCCCTCCGATATTCAATCATTGATTTCCTCACTTCCGCAGAGCCCCTGCACATGGTGATGGATCACCGCAGCTCCCCATCGGTGCAGGGACGCGGTGGCCTTGGCATGGATGCCGTGGCGCGGGCAAGCAGCGCAGATCGATGCATCTTGCCGTGATGTCGCACGTTCCGTGCGCCGGTCACTACGGGAAATCCCGTGTATGCCGAGTGTCTACAACTTTGCCGAGTGTTTTTTTACGGACACTCGGCAAACAACGTCTTTGCCGAGTGCAAAATAAAAAATACTCGGCAAAAAAAATACAAAACATTCGACAAACACCTCTTTGCCGAGTGTTCAAAACTTGACACTCGGCAAAGATCGTTATCACAGATATATTGAGTGTTTTTTAGACTAGAAGAGGAAAAAAATATTTTTTGCCGAGTGTCAAATAAAAGACACTCGGCAAACAACCCTTTGCCGAGTGTCAAATAAAAGACACTCGGCAAACAACAATTTGCCGAGTGTATATATTTTGACACTCGGCAAAGACTCGGCAAAAAATATATTTTTTCCTCTTCTAATCCTAAAACTTTTTCTACTCTCTACATACAATATGTAATGCTCAATGTAAAATTTTGGTATATTTTTGAATTTGTTTGCTATATTTAACTAATTAATTACATTTCAAGCAATTTTTTGAATCAAATCAAATTTGACGATTCAAATTACAATATTAAATGAGTTAAAAAATTATACCCATGCTATATAACACAATTTAAGACCTTACCCATAAAATAAAAATAAATTTGACATATCTTGTTTAAGATTTATGATCATTAATGTGTGTTTGAATGATTTTTAAATTCTTAAAAAAGCAAATAAAGTAAAAAAAATCATGAGATTTGTCATGACATCATTATATCATACATAGAGTCTATGGTAAAAAATTGAGAATGTTTCGGATAAGTTGTCATGCACCTCGCTTGTAAATCGAAGAATCTTCGGAAAAGTTTCAGAGAGTTGAGAAGTATACGTTAAAATTTGGAATCAAAGTAGTGATCGAATTTGAATTTGAGTCCAATTCATTTTATATGGGTCATAGATTATATAAATTGTGTCATACCAAAATTTGGTTATTTTTTAAGTTTATTTGATAATTTTAATTTTTTTTAATGTACGCTGAAAAAATAGTTTGCCGAGTGTCCAGAAAAACACTCGGCAAAAAACTCTTTCCCGAGTGTTTTTCTGGACACTCGGCAAAGCTGCCATGTCATCGATCCGACATCTTCAAATGCTTCTTTGCTATTGGTTGACACTTCCTCCCACGGATCGCGGCTCCCACCCTCTCTCTCATCTCTCCCCTCCCCCAGATGAGCCTCTCCTGGATAAGCATCCCCCCTCTCTCATCTCTTCCTCTCGATCTCTCTCCCTCCCACATCTCTCTCCTCTCACCTGCTCTCTCTCTCACCCTCTCTCCAGCACAGGCGCCGGCGGCTCCCTCCAGCGCGGGCGGCGGCGCGGCGCGGCGCGGCCAGCTCGGGGGGGGGGGGGGCGTGGCTCGGCTCGGGGGCGGCGGGGCGGCTGGAGGGGAGACGGCACCAGCGGCGGCGAGCGCGGCCACGTGACCGTCGAGGGCGGCCGGCTGGGAGGGGAGCCGGCGCGGCCCGGCCGCCGGCGGCCGGAGGTGAGCTGCGCGGCTGGGCGACGGGCGATCGGAGGGGAGCGGCGCGGCTGGGCAACGGGCGGCTGGAGGGGAGCGGCGCGGTTGGGCGACGGGCGGCTGGGCGTCGGGCGGCCGGAGGGTAGCAGCGCGGCCTGGCGACGGGCGGCGTGCGCGCGGGCAGGCCGCCGGCTGGCCCGTGCCGCGGATGTTTTTTTTATTTTGGTGAAAAATGTTTGCCGAGTGTCAGCTATTTTTTTTTATTTGTTGAAAAATGTTTGCCGAGTGTCGGTTTTAGCACTCGGCAAAGCCTTTACCGAGTGCCCGATATAAAACACTCGGCAAAGGCGGCCTTTGCCGACACGAGCTGTGCCGAGTGTCCTTTGCCGAGTGTAACACTCGGCTACACTCGGCAAAGGCTTTGCCGAGGGTAATTGTAGGTTTCCCGAGTGCCCCAGGCACTCGGCAAACGATGGGTTTCCCGTAGTGCGTATGGTGTGCTTCCCGACGGCGCTCGCAGTTCGCTCATTACATCAGTGTCACCTTCATACTTCCCACGCCGGCGCCGCTAGCCGCGCATGCTGGCCTGCAACAATCGCCTAGCGCTGCCACTTCTACCGTGAATCAGGCTGCCGCAGGTTTCTATAAATGTAGCATGACGTATTTCATGCCTTCAAAGGACTGCAGGTTAATTTGTATAAATATTAAGGGTTTTATTGCAAAATTATGACGTACCGCAGAAACAATCATTGCTTTATAATTAGGTAGAGATATCTCAATTATTGTTTCATTCCAGGGTTTACATCATGATCAAAAAAATAAAATAAAATCAGCTTAATATGAAAAATCTATGAAGCGAACAAGTGAATACTTTGACGAAGAAGTCGTCCACTATTTGTGATGCCACGTACTATTTGCGTGAGCATGTAGCGGCCTCGCGGCGTTCGTCGAAAGCGTCCACCGTCCGGCCATCTGCGCCCCAGGAACGCGCCACCTCAACACGCTAGGACTTGGCCCTGCCAACGGGGAGGGGCTGATGATGAGGAGGACGACCTCCCTGGCGCCGATTCCCATGACAAGCTCATTGGAGATGTTCTGCAAAGCAAGTGCAAGACTGCAAGATAGTCAGTTCCATGGCCAGTCCAATTAAAGACATGCACCCCCGGCGAAACAACACACTTTCTTTTGTACACCTGAGCTACGATCCTCAGCAGTAGCATGCATGCTTGTAGGTTCCATATCTTCAGCACCAATGCGTGTAGCTCTTCTCAATGGCACATGAACATATTGTAGTTCAGAATAATGTTGGCACAGATATGATGAGCTAGTATAATGAAAGAGAAGCCGCTGTCCGCCGTGTGTGGATGCATATATTGCAAGCCGAACACTAATTGTAACAAAGAGAGGCAGGTAATTTGTTGAATTCGATCGTGTCGTGTGGTGATACTGATGCGTATGGTATTGGTACGTGTATGGCTAATAAGCTAGGGCGCTTGACGGACTGCTGGCTGCAGGGACGATGATGTACGTGGATGCCGAGCGCGAGCACGCACACATATATATGATATATCCATCGATCGCAGTGGTGAACGGCTCCGATCCGGCCAGGCGCTTGCGCTGATGGTCCGCCGTCATTCACGTTGGTCTTCTCGCTCGCCAGTCGCCACCTACAAGCATGTCCTTCACCTACCCTCCTGCCTTCAAAGGTCACTCTTTCCTGAATTGGTTTTCCATGATGCGCGTGGTCCGTATTTTTCTCTCTCTCCGAATTACATATATAGCTAGTTTTGCGAGATCTACGTCGTTTCTTTCATTTTTCTATTATAATTTATTTTTTTAGTTCTTTAGGTCACGTCTTTAAGGTGTAAACTTTCTCTCTTTTTCTTAATAAAATGCTTGCTCAGGTACTGTAAGGAAAGATCATTCTTTCCTGACTTGGGTTTGCGGTTTGCCTGGTAGCAATTGTCAGTTTAATTTGCCACTAGTTCTTTTCCTTATGCTTTCTTTGGACAGATAGGGTTTATCCTCAATTCCAGCTTGAGAGCAAAATGAAGTCATTTCTGTACTGAATCCTACCATATGCAATCCAAAAAATTATCTTCTTTCAGTAAAATTTTCAATCATTTTTGGCCTGTTGAAAATTTAGCATTCAAACCGTCAGAATCCAAATGGCACCGACCCATTAAAGATGACTGTTGTTTCTGTGCATCTTATTACACTAATAATGTCATACTTTATCGGAATTGATGCTTCTGTATTTGTTTCCTTCACGCACAAAATTTTCTACGCCCAGCCAACCTGGCAGCAGCGGCGCAGTAATGTTTAGGACAGCCTCGTACTGTAGCTTCGAGGATTCCCAGGAATCGTGCATCTGCTGCCTCTGCGATAGGAGAATCTGGCCGGCCTGCAAAGCTGCTCTCAGCTACCCGGGTCAAATGCGTGTTTCATAACTCATGAAAAAAATCTCGCAAGGAAATCTTATATGATGGAGTACTAAACGAAGTCTATTTGTAAAATTTTTTTAGGGATGTGTACAACTTTACGCGATGAATCTAATGAACATAATTAGTCCATGATTTGCTATAGTAATGCTACAGTAACCATCCTCTAATCGTGCGGTTAAAGACCTCATTAGATAGGTCTCGTGAAATAGTGCAATGCTGTAAAGAAAGTTTTATAAACTGACTTGATTTAATACCCTAAAGTATTGGTCAAATGGCCGGAGAAATTTTTCCAACCCCAAACACGGCCCCGGATCACTCGACAATAATCTCCACGCGCCGCTCCAGCCTTCAGCATTCAGCAAGCTAGCATTGTCTGTGCCTGGAAACAAGCTAGGCCTAGGCCGGGCACGCGCACAAGGACCTACTATAGTACACTACTACCATGCACAATCGTAGCGTTCTCCTCCTTGGAATGACACCGCTGGTAACTTGGTAAGTATCCCAGGGTAATCTTCTTTGTCATCGCTGCCTCGATCGCTCGCTGGCATATAGGAAACACAAACTACACAAGGAATATGTGCTTTTCTTCTCCCGGATCGCCTGCCTGGTACCCTGCCACGTGTGCCGTTACCATCTTTGGAAGTCGCGTTCCTGTTGCTGCTGCAGTGCAGTACATTACACCTACAAGTAATAAGAACAATACAAAATGGACAACACGCCAACCTGATTTGCTTGGTTCTAATTCACAACCACGGTTGGATCCTGCAAGCTGCTCTGAATGCCGCCCCCACATGCTCAAGCCGATACCGAGGTCACATCACAATGCTCTTCGTCAATCGCCAGCGCAACAATGGAGTTCGCCTATGGCGGTGTGGGTGCCCCCGTCCCGTCCGTGGACGGGGAGCATGTGTACGATGAGCGTCTTGCCGGATAACGGCACGCGCGTCGACCACCGTGGGGCACGGTAAGAGCTAGCTGGCGCCGCGACAGATCGAGGAGCCCGTGGCCGTGAGCCGCGAACACACGGCGGACTCGCCGCCCGCGCCGCGCCGCGGCGTCGATCTCCCTCAGCGCCGATCGATGGTCCCAACGCCGGAGCCGGACCCGGCCGGCCAGTTCATTAGCTCCAGCCCCAGCGAACACCGACGACGGCGAACGTCCAGTCGGCTGAGGATCTGAGCCCCATAAGTCTTCCCGGCCACGCCGACGTTCGCTCCAGCATCGGAGTAGAAGGCCGACCGCCGCGGCGGCGGTTCGCCGGGGAAGCGGAGAACCTTGCCGGCAAGGGCAGGCCAGGGTGCAGCACGCGCGCGTCCACGTGCAGTGCAGGAACGGATGCCTGTATAGCTGGCCGGAGGCAGCACCGCGGCGGGACCCATGAGCGGCGAGCGCACGGCGGAGCAGTTCGCAGTTGCCGCTCGCGCTTTCGGCTCGGCTCCTTTCGTCGTCGCCATCTCCGTGGCGAGCCTCCAGCGCCGCGACCACGACTTCCATGGTGATGAACGCGTGCCCGATGTCGTACGAGTACGAGTACGCCTGCTCTAGACCCAGGGCGCCCCCCGGTGGCGATGTGGGCGAGGGCGAGAGCCCCGGCCGGCGCGGCGGCGAAGTCTGCCGGGGCATGCTCCGCCGGTCGCCGTGTCCTCCTCGGTGGAGCGCCCGTGAGCTCGCCGTGCTTCGTTCCCTCCATCCGTTGTTCTTACTGGAGCCCCGGGGGATCCCGTGTTGCCCCCGGCAGGGCGACGGAGAGGCAAGGAAGGCGCGCGCAGCGCGGCGGCCGGCGGCGCACATCATCGCAGTGGTGAACGGCTACCTCCTCCGGCCGGGAGCAACGCGGATGGTGAGACCGCATCCTGGCGACGCGGCGGCTCTTGTCTCGGGAGGCGCGGCTGCGCTCTGATCTCCACGGCGCGCTCGCCGGCGTCCCCTGGCGTGGGAGTGGGACGGTACCTACCGGCGGGGGGGGGGGGGGGGGTATTTGAAATACCGACCACCCCTGGGGTCCTGCCGGTCGTTGGATCGACCACGTGCGGCGCAGATCGTGTGCGGGCTGCCGTCAGCGACTCGCACTACGTCAAAAATCTATATTAGAGACGGATCTAAACAGTGATTAGTGACGGTAAAGTTTCGCGTCTCTTATTTGGTCAAAATCGGAGACGCGGAAATCCTCGTCTCTGATATCACACATCAGAGACGTGGTCTTAATGACCCGCGTCTCTGGTAACTTGTTTCTGAGACGCCGGGAGCAACGCGGATGGTGAGACCGCATCCAGGCGACGCGGCGGCTCTTGTCTCGGGAGGCGCGGCTGCGCTCTGATCTCCACGGCGCGCTCGCCGGCGTCCCCTGGCGTGGGAGTGGGACGGTACCTACCGAATCGGGGGGGGGGACGGTATTTGAAATACCGACCACCCCTGGGTCCTGCCGGCCGTTGGATCGACCACGTGCGGCGCAGATCGTGTGCGGGCTGTCGTCAGCGACTCGCACTACGTCAAAAATCTATATTAGAGACGGGTCTAAACAGTGATTAGTGACGGTAAAGTTTCGCGTCTCTGATTTGGTCAAAATCGGAGACGCGAAAATCCTCATCTCTGATATCACACATCAGAGACGTGGTCTTAATGACCCGCGTCTCTGGTAACTTGTTTCTGAGACGCGATTCTTTATAACACCGTCACTAGAAAAAAAATACTAGTGACATGTTTTTGTGAATCCACGTCTCCAATACTCATATTGAAGACATAGTTTTAATTACGCGTGTCTCTAGTAACTCATTTCAGAGACGCGGTTCTTAGTAATACCGTCACTGAGAAAATACTAGTCACGTGTTTTATTTAATCCGCGACTCTGATACCCTATATTGGAGACGTGGTTTCTTCATTCCGTGTCTCTGATACTCTATATTGAAGATGTACTTTCTTTAATCCACGTCTCTAATCTCTACATTAGAGACGTGATTTATACCACCTACGTCTCCAGAACTCTATATCAGAGACGTGATTATAACATCACACTCATACATACAGGCAAATCCTTTCATATCTCATAGTTTGTCCCAAGCATCAATAAATATATATCATCGGCCACATACATCCATTTATAACTCACTACACATATATGTCAGGCTATCCATATGAGATTCAGGTTTAGATTTAAAGTGTAGTCAACTCAAGTAAATATGAACTTGGCAGCTACTGGTACTGGAAAACACATCAGGTGCCACTACAAATTTTCTGTAGTATAGTGATCAACTACTGTTTCTAAACTACTATATACAATAATTTATATACAAGCCCATGAACATCTGGTTTCACTGCACATCGATAAACTGGCCCTCCAAACTTTGAACCTGCATCAGAAGAAAATAAGACAGGTTAACAGAAAAGGCAAACTGCTATGTGGAACATTGCAAAGCAGAGTTCTTTGTTAAATTTTTATGCATCCAACATACTCAATTGATTCATCAACAAGATGCATATGTAGTTACACAACCAGACTTAGGACTCAGTAGAAAATGAGAAGTTTCTTTATCCATTTGTTATCTAACGGTCATAACCAGCAATAATGCTTATATGTAGCATTGTGACTGAATTCAGCATCTAAACGTCAAAATAACCATACCAACATAGTACGAGTAAATCAAATCCTTATACAGAAGAGCCCAAAATATCATGATTGGCTTGTTAACTTGCCTTTACCTTGACATGCATACTAGTTAACTTCATAAATATTTAAATTTACACTATTCTTCTATATTAACTTTTCAAAGCCAATTATCATTTACTACTTCAGTATGCAGGAAAGTTGAACAATACATTAGCTAAAATAGCTTCAGGCAAGAAAGCAATCTACCTGGAGCCAAGGTAGGGCAGATTCAACTCTAGATACCAATTCATCATGATCAACACATTGAACAAGGGAACCAGCAAATAGAACAATCGATAGTTGACTTGCAATAATATGATGCAAAATACAAACACAATTTTTGAATTTAAACAATGTGAACAATTCACTGAGCTGACAATGTTACCGTCTGGTTGGTAGTGTACCTGGATCAATGGTGGTATGTGGAAGAAGCAGCCCCCTCTCTATACAATCTTCTTTTTTTTGCGACCCTCTCTATACAATCTTTGCTGCCATCAAGTTCACTAGAAACAGCTTGTAGCGCAAACATATATGAAATGAATCAGAATTTTCCATTACTAGAAACAGCAGAGGTAAAGTAATAAAACTTCAAAAATTCAACCACAGGTTGAATTAGAAATCATACAGGTCACAGAGCAACACTTTATCATTAGAAAAGCTGAAAACATTTTATTGATAAACAGCACAATGTATTAGTCATTAGCTCCTAGTGTATCACAAACGGAATCTATCAGGTTTCTTATCAAAATAAATTAGATTTGCATGAGTTAATAACCTAAATCAGGTACCATTGTTTCAGCTTATCATACCTGTTCGCACGCCAAAGGAAGCAACGTTACCTATTCCTGTACCAATGCAGACATCATGTCCATTTGGGTCAGCAACAACTGCCTTGATTGGTGACTAACTAATTTAAATCAATAGAGACTTTCACGTATCATATAAATGGACATGAAAGGTAAACAACGTTCCCAAATAATGTCAAGTATCGTCATCCACATTAGCAAATTGGAGAGATATAATCTCAACCTGGGCATGTATGAAAGCTACTGTCGAACTGCTGAACTCCACCTGCTGCTTACCTAAAGATTGAACCTACATAAGAGCCCAACAACAAACTATCCACCTGCGGCTGAGAGTTGAAGCTTGTCTGCCAACTGCCATCACTGCAACCAATCCAACAGCACAATTCATATTGCGTGAAGAATAGAGAAAAAACAAGCAGTCCGACTATAGATGGAAAAACCCAACCACGGAACTGCAGCGTCAGAACCAAATCACAGGGAAACACAAGGCCAAATCGGATATGCTGCTGATGCTGAGAATCGAAGCCGTATCCTGCTGGTCCCCGTGGAATATTGAGCTGCAGAAGAGAGCTGCTACTGCCGGCCAATCTGAACATGCAAAGCTTGAGCAGCAAATAAACAAAAGTGCAGTGGCTGACCCGAGAATTGGATCCATGTGATATTGCTTACCTGCGCGAGCTGCGGCTGCGGGGGAGGTGTGATCCTGGCGTTTCGCCTGCGAAGAGTGTGGCGGCGGGGTGGGTAGAGACAACGCGGGGAGAGAGGCGGCCTCCAGGCCGTATGCCCAGATCTTGCCCGCCGCGTAGCCCACACAGGTCCCATCGCTGTTGTAGATCGATCCCTACGGACCAAGCCCCCGTGGACCTCGCGCCCAGTTCAGCGCCAGCGAGTAGCAGACCGGCTCCCTCGCTCCCTCGTCGGCCGCTGGCCCGCTGCCATGGACGTCGAACACTACCACAAATCTATAGGTCAAATCGGGTGGAGGCGACGCGAGATTTTCGATCCGAGGAGAGGAGGGGCTCATACCTTTGGCTGCTTCAGGGAAGAGGAAGGAAACAGGGGCACCTCGTAGGGTTGCCCCCATGGAGATAGCTCGCACCCGCCGCCGCCGCCTGCGCCTGCGCCTGGCCTCTACACCGCAGCGGGCGTCGCTTCGTCTCTCTCTATCTCTTTCTCTCTCTCTCGCCCCTTCCCGTGGCAGGAGACGCGGCGGCGGCGCGGGGGAAGGAGAAGGAGGCTGCGCGGGGCTAGGGTTGGCCTTGCTTTTATATCTTGAGTGGGGTAGTTTGGGCTGGCTAGAAAGGCCGTGGCGGCCCAAGCCCAGGTTGTCCCAAATTTTCCTTTTCTTGGTGCTGATGTATCAAAATAGGTCGCATGGGTGACACGTTTTGTGGAGACGCGTCACTGGAGGACCGAGATACCAGAGACGCGTTTTAATAATAGCCGTCACTACCCTCATTCCAGTGACGCATTTTGTGGAGACGCGTCACTGCAATACCCAGATACCAGAGACGCGTTTTAACAATAGCCGTCACTTTTCCATTTTAGTGACGTGTTTTGTAGAGATGTGTCTATGATATACTTCCTTCGGCTAGTATTTGAACCGGAGGAACCAATTTAGTGACACGTTTTATAAAGATGCGTCACTAGTACTACACAAGAGACGTGTGATAAATTCACGTCCCTAAATCGTGTGTCTTCTTTATCTGTTTTTGACGTAGTGTCGCTCGTCCTCGTCAGGCAGGCGGGGGAGCGCGACGCAGCGGTGCTTCGGCTCGTCGGCGAGTGGCTGCCGGTCGACGACGAGGAAGACCTCACTCTCGCCGCTTGGAGCGTGGGGCCGGGCGATCCAATCACGTCGAATCGCTGCGTGGGGCCGGACAAGGAGACGGCAGCAAGGCAGGCAGCTCCGGCCAAATAAAGCGCGGCCGCAGCTGCAAGCTCCCGATGGAGATCGATGGCCGGTGATGGCAGCGTCGATGTCGGCGGCGTAGCCGTTCACGTGCTGGCTGGCTGATGTAACTTCACTACTCTAGCGGCGGCCGGCGGGGCGACGTGGCGCTCGCCGTTGACGGGGTTGTCGGCGACTTTGGCTTGTTGCAGATGCCGACGAAGAGGCCGCCGGTCGTTGCTGTCCCAAGTCGCTGGCCATGGTGCATGATGCAAGCACGGCTGGTGGCTATATGTGGGCCGTAGCAAAGTGCGGACTTACGAAGTTGGGCCTCCGTTTGGCCCAGATAACGCTCCTGCTTGTGGTCAACACATCCGATCGTGTCCGCACTCTTTAGATCCAACGGTTCAGGACACCCGGGCTGGACGGTAAATGAAATACCGTCCACCCCGACCTGGGTCGCCGCTGCCCGCGGGGACTGCTCGCCGGCGCGGCGGCGCGCTCTCCCCGCTCGCAGCCCGCAGACACGCAGTTCCGATTCACCGTCACGGCCTGCACTGCTGCATCTCAGGATGGAGAAGAAGTTTCTCTCGCCGCTGAAGACCCAGTACGCACGCAGCCGCTCGGTGGCTTGGTGGGTACGGGGTTCGCCAAGCGGGAGCTCTTGCTCGACATGGCCCGCCGTCGCACCGGTGCGTGCTCGCGGCGCGGTCCCCGCTACGTCGTCGGCGACGAGATCCTCGGTGCCTCCGCGGCGGGCGCGGGGGGGGGAGGGGGGGCAGAACCAGGGCGGCGCCGGCGCCGGCGTGGTGCGCGTGGACGCGGTGGAGCGACCCGCGGGTGTTCGTTCGGGGCCCTGCTCCCATATCCGCTTCACGTACACTGACGAGCTCCCGGAGATGGGCAGGCACGAGGAGATCGAGGACGACGCCATGTGCCGCAGCCTGCTCGCGGCGGCGGCGCGCGGACAGGTACGGACGGATTGGAGGAGAGGCTGAAGCTCATCAAGCTTTGCGGCCGCGTTTGCGCTGGCACGGACGCACGGTGGAGGACATCCTCGCGCCCACCGCCGCGAGGGGCTGAAGGAGCCATGGCCGCTCGCGCTCGTGGCCATTAACGGCTTCAAGTTCATCGGTGTGCACAACGGGCATGTGCTTGTCCATATGAAGGTGATATCCCGTATCATTTTCAGCTCTATTGTGGTCAGAAACCAGATATTAATTGCAACACTTTCACTGACATGTATTCTTGTTTCTGAAAATTCAGTCATACAGACAGTGGGTTACCATGGGCATAGCCCTTCTTGTTCTTGGAATCATTCTACATTTTCTTCAGTTCACGCTGGTAGAGGAGCAATGATCCAAACGACAGCCAACGCTTTGGTTTTCTTCAGTTCAGTTGATGAGAGCGCTTGCCTCTGTCCTGTCCTGCTGCAGGTTTACTAGGTGAGGAAGCACGTGTTCGTGAAGGTGTGGCACTCCACCAGGGTCGGCGTCCTCCTCTACGTCCTCTTCGAGCAGATCCTCTTCTGGGCCCTCGTCTCCGGCGTCGTCCTTCACCGCGCTGGCCTCTACTGGAAGCTTTAGCGATTGATCAGATCACAAGGTGTATTATTGTACAGACATGGTGCTTTCCTTTGTTCAGATTTGCGTGAATCAGATTTGAATTGCAGTTCTCTGGCCCTGAATTTGTTCAGATTCTTCGTGCCAGCTGACTAGCATGAGCCCTCAGGGTCGGAGAGGATCATGTCACGCGCAGCACGCCCTGTAATCCGGTGGCGGGTACCGGAGCTTGTCGCGCCGGCATACCGGGCACGTCGACGCCTTGTCGAACCACCCGCCGATGCACCAAACCAATTTTATAATAACATTAGACAGCTTTAATAACATTAGACAGCCTGCCCGAACCAATTTTAGTTCGTAGCTGGCCCTTTATTTATTCAGTTCATTCTAGCTTGTAGAATGGACAAGATCATGATTTGTTACGCAAAAATCTCATTTCTCACATATCCACCAAAAAAGATTTAATATAACACTGCGTTCAATCTATTAATACATTTTTCATCCGCAATTGAACAATAGTATGAGATAATTGAGCTTCACTCAAGAACTTTTACCATTAGACATCTTGACAAAAACAATTTTCAAGGATCAGACAACAATACACAAGATATCAGCTACTGACATGGCATATTTTGCAAATAAAAACAAAAACAAGTGGAACTAGGTTTCACGTAAAACAAAGCAGGAAGATTTGGTGACCCTAACTTTGGTTAATAGGTGCAAAAGAAGGATATGAACAATATAAAGCATGTAACAACATGCCCACATGACTAGCTGACTCACCACAAAGTTATACATATATATAAGTCCATGCTCGACTTGGTATTTTAGTTTCCTCCGATGCTTCAAGCTCACTAGTTTTCGAATCCAATAACGAAACAGAAACACAAATTATTTGAACGTGTACAAGAAAAAAAAAGGCCTGCAATGCTAGGACTTTGTATCATGGTAATTGGCAGCTCACTCCCTTGGTGCATATATCATAGCTAGCTTGTAAAAGCATGCATTTAATTGTCACTGCAAGTCATGCACGAAGTGTCCATATATCATTCAGTTATCGTGTGAGTGTACTCGACAACCATATGTTCCTTCAGCATATCTTCTTCGTGCCACGGACATCGTTGTTTCCATGTTGTCGAACGGTCAGGAAAAAAGAACTTTTATGTCGCCGGTGAACTGGCCGGATGGCTGGTGATGCTTCACCTCGACCCTCAGGCGGGCAATCGTGGAGGAGCTCGCCGGGTTCGGAGTGCGCGTGCACACTTGCGTCCGCAGCGACGCCGACCTGCAGGAGTGCCTGCGCCGGTGGCGCGCCGATGGCCGGCGACGTCGCGGCGCGCGGCGACAGGGAGCGGCTCGTGGCGCGCGCGCGGCCCACGGGAGGAGCCGGGGGCCGCCATGTACGTGGAAGCGATCGCCGTGCAGGCACCTGGTGGGCGCGCTCCCGCTGCGCGTGGCGGCGGAGTGCGAGTGATCGTGGAGGAGCTCGCCGCCTCGCCGTCGCCGGCGTCCTCTGGGATGTGGGTGGGACGGCACTGACCTGGGGGGTGGACGGTATTTGAAATACCGACCACCCCTGGGGTCCTGACGGCCGTTGGATCGACCACGTGCGACGCAGATCGTGCACGGGCTGCCGGCAGCGACTCGCTCGTCCTCGGCAGGCAGGCGCGGGAGCGCGAGTGCGCGACGCGGTGGTGCGCCGGCGAGTGGCCGCCGGTCGACGACGAGGGAGACCTCGCTCGCTCTCCCCGCTTCGAGCTCTGGCGATCCGATCACGTCAAAGCGGTGCGTGGGGCCGAGCGGCGACGCCGGCAGCGGCAGGAAGGCGGCCGGGAGCAAAGGCGAAGCTCCTCTGCTGGAAGAAGAAGCCGACGAGGAGGCGTGATCCCTGGTGGTCCGACCAGAGCCGCCAGAAGAATTCTCGGTTGGTGAGGAACTGAGGATGCGGCGAGGCGCCGCCACGGTTTGCACATCATGGCGCATCGGAGGAGGGCGCTGACGTTCTGCACGCGGAAGAAGATCGCGAAGAGGATGTCCTCCAGTAGGGCTGCGGCAGTGCGGCGCCGCCCGTTCATCCATCCAACGTGGCCGTCTCCGCCATGATCGTCTGGCGTGCCGGCCGGGTCGAGACTCGAGAGCGTACGGAGGCGTCCCGTGGAGCTTGGTGAATGGTGTTTAGTTGGTTTGGGCCCGCCCGTGGGTTTCGAGCACTGCTTCAATCGAGGGGAGTTTCAGTAGGAAAACAAAATTGAGCTACTGCTGATTGCTAAAGCAGGATATCTGACTGAATAGAAATTATATTAGCAGTTAGTACGCGGTGCTATAAACTTTCCAGCAAAGGCAAGTCAAACCTCTGGCCTGTTAAAAATTTAGCATTATTCAAACCGTCAAAATCAAAGAACAGGACCGTTGCTGAGGCCACCAGAAATGATCGCTGGATCAAAGATGTGGCCTATACAATCTTACGCCGGGAGCTGCTTTCTGACTTCTTCAGGCTATGGCAGCTGATCGAAAGCCAGAACCTCAACTTGCCTGGTGACGAAGAAGATTCAATCACGTGGACACTTTCGCCAACCGTGACTTACACGGCAAAGCTAGCTTATGAAATGCAACTTGAAGGATCAATTCAATCGGCAACAGCAGACCACATCTGGCGGCCTTGGGCATCCTCAAGGTGTAAGTTTTTCGTTTGGTTACTGCTTCAGAATAGGCTTTGGACATCTGACCGACTACAGCAGCGTGGATGGCCCAATGGCTACATCTGCCCCTTCGCAAGCGCAACCTGAAGACAGTGCATCATCTCTTCGTACAATGTCCAGTGACACGGCAATTTTAGAATGCAGTAACCCTATGGGTTAATTTTGATTGCTTCAAGCCTTCGGCTTGGCCCAGCGACTTGGATATTAACTCATGGCGGCCTCACCATCACTCAATCGTAAAGGAGTCCAGACGTTGGTGATATTAGGCCTCTGAACTGTTTCGAAGGAGAGAAATAACACGGTGTTTCAACGGGAGACAAGGCCGGTTCATAGACTGCTGGCGGACATGAAAGATGATGCCTTGACCTGGTGCCTTGCTGGTGCAAAACATTTGAGCAATCTGGTTAATCATCGATACCGCGAGTAGTAACTCATTTCTTTAAACCCAAGCAGTGCAGTCTGCTCTGCTTGCCCCCCTGTTGACTCTAGCACATCTAGTGCTCATGTAAACTCTGCTCCTTTTTATTAATATAAGACGGAATAGATCCGGGTCTTTCAAAAAAACCCCGTCAAAATCCAAATGGCACTGACCAATTTAAGATGACTCTTGTTTCTGTGCATCTTATTACACTAATGTAATACTCTGTTGCTTCTGTGTTTGTTTCGTTCACAAACAAAATTTTCTACACCAACCTGATGTATTAATTTCTCTGTTTTATCTTTGTTCTCCATCTTAAGTACATGCAAGATATATTCTATAACCCAACAGGCATGCTTTCCTTGTTTTTCACCTGCGTCAGTGTGGAGTAATTTCACTGAACCTGTTCACCTATGAAGCTAGAAAGCGTATGATGTGTATAAGGTCTAAAACGGCATAAACAAGTTTATTGAGACGTCAAAATTAATGACATGAGAAAGGCACGCATCTGATATTTTGTTTAAGGCCAGTCTCAGTGGAGGTTTCATGAAGAGTTTCATTATATTAAATAGGCTGATGTGGCATAGGAGAGAGAAGGTAGAGTTTTATGGTACGCGAGAGGAGTGTCATCACCATGATTGAAACTCCATTGACACAGTTACCTAGTTTCTAGGTAACCGTGTAGTGAAAGCCTGCACTGAGACTGGCCTAGTGAGCTGTAGGGATTGCAGTGGATCAAGCCAAAGGTCTCCAAAGCTTACAGATCCTGGCAAATTAATTTAATTCTGTTGGTACGCAGGTTGGAGCCATCGGCCCCATCGCGGCAACAGGATTGACGAAAAAACGATGTACAAGCCCTTCGTAGCCTTTCTTGGCATTTGAGTCTCGAAATTCTCATTCATCCAGAGTTGAGGCAATCCTAACATGAGCCCATCACCCATGCCTTTTGTGTCCATTACCCCATTCAAGGCGTGATTGGGACTTTGGAGGAGGTTCGGAGGCGCCACAAGCTCTCTATAACAGAAGCCATAGACATGGCTGAATCCGTTGTTCCCGTACTTTTTATATTTTAGCCCTTTTTCGTAAAAAATCTCACGTTTAGACCCCTGGAGAAACGAATTGTGTTTTTGGACCCTATGGGCCGGCGCCACGATCCGAGGCGCTGAGCTTACACGTCTCGGCGCCATAAATCATGGCGCCGGCATGCCAGCTGGGACAGATTTGGTGGCGCCTACGTGGCACAGGGATCGGCGCCACAGATCTTGGCTCCGAGCTCGGCGCCACAGATCTCGGCGCCGACCCTTGCTTATTCAAAATCGTCGAGCTGCGCCACCGCTCTCTCTCTCTCGCTCGCTCGCGCTCTCTATCTCTCTCTGCCGTCTTGCGCCGCCGCCGCCGCCGCCCGCGCGCTCTCCCCTTGCGCCGCCCCTGCCGCTACTGTGGGCCGCCGCCCGGCCGCATGATTGGCGCCGCTGCCGCCGCCGGCGCCCGTCACATCGAGGCCCCGCCTCCCGCTGGAGCTCCGCGGGTTGGGGCTTCGGCTGCCGCCCGCGCGCCGCCGCTCTGCTCGGCCTCCCAGGCGCGCGGAGCAGCGCCACCCGCCGGCGCTTGGGCCCGTCTCCAGCCGCCACGCCGCAGCTTGGGCCATCCTCCGGCTGCTCCTCCAGCGGCTAGGTGTGGGCGGCGAGCTCCAGCTGCTGCTCCATCGGCGACATAAGGTGAGCAATTTTATTTATGCAATATAGTTACCTAGTGCCAATATGCAATATTGTTAGATATAGTTAGCTAGTTTATTTATGTAATATAGTTACCTAGGATCAACTATCTATATTGTTAGATATAGTTAACTAGTTTAGTTATGCAATATAGTTATTGTTTAAACCTAGTTATTGTTGAGTATCAATCTGGTTCACTAACATTCAAAATATATAGATGGACAATGTAGTCACAGTGTATCATGGAGGATGTGTGGAAGAAGATGAGTTTGGGAATGTCTCCTTTGTTGGAATGCATAGAGTCCCTCTTATGTTCGATGATCGCCCTTTGTTTAGTGAGATGTTAGGTAGGGCTCGTGAATGCCTTCATTGCAATTCAAATGAGGATGACATCTCAATTGAAGGGGAACTTCACTATGGTACATCAGGGCAAATATTTGGTAGGCGGCTTATCCCAATTACATGTGAGAGTGGGTGGGAGAAGTATGTTAACACTGTCATGAAGAGTGTCTTCCAATGTTTGGATTTGGTGGTGCGAAAGTTGGCAATTGATCCAACACCCCTTCATGGGTTGTCACCCCTAAATGGGCATTCTCCTCATCGTGACTTCTCGCCACAACATGGTAATCCGACACCTACTCTCCCTCCGTCACCAAACCGCGAGGTGCTTGTGGAAGATGTGGTCGTTGGGGGTCCCTGATGCTCATTCCGCACCAAATGGTAAATGCCCTCGGCACTCTTCTCATATTCACCCTTCATTCTATTCCTTTGTACCGATATGTCTTCTTGTTCTGTGGTTTCAGGAGAGAATCCAAATAATATTGGTGTCAATGTTCCTCCTGTGCCTCCATCATCCAATACTGGAGGGGCTTCCAATAGTGTCCATGTTCCTCCTGTACATCCATCATCCTATACTGGACGAGCTTGCAATAGTGTTGATGTTGAAATTGATGATGAGGAGGAGCCTTATGGGACAGCTAGAGCCGTTGCTTCTGATGATGACCGCCCCGTTCCAGCATTGAGTCAAGAAGATATTGAGCTCATCGGATTCGCCGGCCACGTCAGCCGTACACTCCAGGCACCGACGCCCTTGGTGGTAAGGGTAAGACTAGGAGGGTTGATTGAGTCACATCGACTGTGGTTGCGATGTATGGATTGTATGAACTCTGATGTATGTTATGTGACTATGGTTATGTGACATTATGGATGTGGTTATTTGATATGTGACTATGCTTATGTGATTATGTTTGTGGAGTTCTGGATGCTCAAAATACAAGGGAAACTCTTGCAGATTTTTTCCGTGATTTATTGCCGTAATGATCTTGTTTATCGAGCTCTACTTTGTTATGTTTTGTCACGTTATTTGGATTCAAATATTCGTAGGGTATGAGCTGGTGATTTGTCAGCATAGACGTGTTGGATGGCCAAATGATTATTTGTATGGATTTCTTATAAGAGTTAAATGCATCATTAGTACACAAACTTGGCAAGTGGGTGCATTTAGGTACACCATCTCTCTAATTGCTCATTTAGGAGCAACAACTTGACACGTGGGTGCAAATAGGTCACCACGATGACACATAGCCAAAAAAATTGCCATGAAGGCAGCATTGCAGCAATGTGTTAGCCATTTGTTTTTTGACCGAAGTTGGGAGGGGAAGCCCCTACCTATTTTTTTATATTTTTTTTATTCCAAATCCAATTATTCGCTCCTACAGGGAGTCGAACTTGGGTCTGCTGGGTGCTACTCAGGCTCTCTAACCACTAGGCTAGAGGCCCTTTCACTGTGTTAGCCCTTTCAATAGTTTTTAATTTCATCTATATTTAGTACTCCATGCATGTTATGACATTTTTAATGTGATGAGAAATTTTTTTTGCATAGTAAATTTGGGAGTAACTTTTTGAAACTAAACAGGGCCACGTATCCATCACCAAGCACCTCAGTCAAAACAGATACCCACCTCAGTTGCTAGATATACAAAATCAACACTTGCGATTCCTGCACTGCAGCATCATGCAACAAAGCCGAACCTATTGCAGAGTGAACAGTGAAGTCTATAGCTGGACATTATTATTATGAAACAAGATATACTAAAATATCATTCACCTACCCCTTCAATTTCATTTCTACTGGAGTAGTATTAAATGCAAACATTATTTAATCCTATGCAACACTGTTGTAATCCAACAATACCAAATCAGTGATAACACAATGGCCGTGTTTAGTTCCTAAAATCCCACCCAAAATTCTACTATGCGAGAAGTCCCATCACATCACATCAAATCTCTCTTCATGCATGGAGCATTAAATGTAGGTAAATAAAAAACTAATTACATAGTTTTGATGTACACGACGAGACGAATATTTTGAACCTAGTTAGGTCATGGTAGGACAATAATTACCACAAACAAACAAAAAGTGCTACAGTGCACTGCAGTGTCTGATTTGACCCGACGTGACTTTTCGACCACATTTTTCACGGGAACTAAACGCAGCCAAGGTATGTTACTCACCATCCCAATATTAAAATATCTTTCTCCCACAGAAGAAATACAGACCAGGTTTATTTACCTCCCACAGAAGGTATGTCTCGACGATAACGACATAGAAGTGAAAGACAGAAAGTCGCACCACTCATGCCACATTGCCACTCAACGTCCCCTAGCACAGATTTCTACTGAAACCATTACCAAAATTTGACCTTGTCCTTGATGTACCTAGGGATCTCTTCCTCGAACTTGGCATAAACGAAGCCTCGGATGGTCTCCTCGAACTTCTTCGCAAGAGCCTGGATCATATACTCGAGCTTCTCATCATCAAGCCCGCACTTGCCCCTGAACTCGTTAATGACCTCGTCGACCATATCCAAAAGCTTACTTGACATGATCTTCAGCATGTTGGTGAAGATTACTGTGATGAAAACGTAGCACATACAGAAGTATACAACAAAGAGCACTAGTGTAAGCGTGCAAGGCAACATGACGACATGACGCAACATTTTCTTCGAATTGGCAGCTGCTTCCTTCCTACAATGAGGAATTATAAAAAAAATAAGAATGATTTGTCAAGCATGATATGGTGATAGATCAATTCATCATTCTATTCGTGAATCCTAGGGTCATGGTCTCATGGATCAACCTATTCCTCGAACACGCTAGCTAGCAATCCAAATCTAACACAGTCATCCTTTCACAAAGACATTAGCTAGGAAATTAAATGTAACACAGGCAACACCAGATGGATCTATCAGGAACATTTACATCAATTCAGTCCCCATTAATAATTTACAGAAAGGCTACTCCTTTCCACATATATTAGCTAGCAGCAAACCAAATCTAACATAGGTAGACTTCCACAAAGGCATCAGCTTGGGAAAGAAATAACACAGGCAACACCAGACGGATCAAGTACCATAACATCAATTTAGTCCCCACTGACAGAAATGCTACTCCTTTCCCAAATACATTAGCTAGGAAATCAAATGTGACACAGGCAACAACAGACGGATAAGTACCATAGCATTAATTTAGTCTCCACTAACAGAAAGTCTACTCTTTTCCCAAATACATTAGCTTGGAAATCAAATCTGAAACAAGCAACACACAAGATCGATCAAGAACCATAAATATCAATTTAGGACCAATGGGTCCATCCATACCTAGATGTGGCGGCGGACTTGATCAGAGTGTCCATGTTCTTGTGCAGTTGGAGCACAAGACGCTTGAGGTTGTGGATCTCCGCGTCCCGCTTCTTGTCCCCCGGACGTAGGCGCAGGCGCAGCAGCAACTTCTTGCTGTATCCCCTTGGTGCAGTATAAATTAAAATTCCCAAAACAAAACAGCTACAAACTCATGGTCAAGCTACAAATTTACGCCTCCTTGTTTCAGAAAATTACAAAAATTGGTCAAATCTCATAATTAAAATTCCATGGAGAAGCCCAAGGAAAAATATCCTACTCGGATAGTTAAATTAATTAGGAAGGTGATTAGGTATATCTATGCCATCTTTAGGTTCTCTATGTATGCTTTTGATGGATAAATTTAGGAAAAACCTAGAATAGCAGCAGCAACAATATTTTTTGTCCCAAAAAATGTTAGCATAGGAGTGCAGTAAACACTTAATCCCCAAAATACAAGTAAAAGTAAAATTACAACGTGTTTCCAACCACAAAGAGTTCAGCATATATAAGACATGCCACAAAACAAAACAGCTACAAATCCATGGTTAAGTTCGGATGGAAGCACGTAAAAGATATGACAAAGCGGTTGTCGTAGTCAAGACACCAAGAGTGGTAGCCAACACCAAATTCCGGGGCAAGTTGCGTAGTGCTCTACAGAACTATTCGTCCGGCTTGCCTCCTCTGTAGTCCGTCTTCCAAAGGGGACACAGAAAAAATGCAGGTCAGATCAGGATCTTACCATTTGGTGAAACCAATTGTGACAAGGCAGAATAACAGTGCACTAACTTAGTAAGTTTTTCCAGTTCGTCCCAATCCCTCTCAAGTTGTCGAAAACTTCTGTACGGTGTACCCTCCCCTGATGCTCTCCTGGCTGCTTCTTTCTGAAATTCAATAATTTAATCAAAATAAGATCAGATAGAGACCTCTTGTACAAAAGTTTTGTTGATGAATCTTGATCAAGCAGTACATTGCTTGGGAGCACTGTTCAATTCTAGCTAATAATTAAGTCGATCGAGAACTGCATAGATGATCGCATGACAATTATTGTTCCAAGAAGCAACATTCCCAAACGTCTGGAAACGTTAAATGTGGCTCGCTACTACAGGCGTTGAAAATTCAGAAAAATATGCTGACAGGCGCGGGGCGCGATCGACAGCCGCCTATTGATATGGAACGGAAGATGGGGATCAGAACGACACCTGAGAGGAGAGGGAGGCGAGGAGTCGAGAACCGCCCGTCACCGGCGGCGACACGCATGGCGCCGATGCCCGCCGGAGAGCCCTAGTGGCGGCAGCAGGGACAGTCAATTTGCGAGACAGATAGCGTAGCGCCATATGCCTGATCGATCTGATATCACACCGTCGAGTCGACCCGATCTAGGGGATGAACGAAAGGAATTAGAGGAACACCTCAACCTCAAGGGATTTCTTCGGTTTATATATATATATATATATATATATATATATATATATATAGATCTATTTATTTGTAGCTGGCTATAGAATAACTAATTCTGTAGCCGGGTCCAAACTAACGCGGCGACTGAGCCCAACATGTCTCGTCCCACCAAACCATCTCCTCTCCCGTGGCGCTGCGTCTCGATCTGCCCGGCTCGGCCCCCCAAATCACGCCCGTCTCTCCTGCCCCCAAATACGAACCTCCCATAATCCCCGTGCGCTGTCGACTGCTCTGGCCACCGCCCCCGACGGGAATGGCCTCGATCTTGCCTGCTCCAACGATGTGCCGCCGGAGAGGAAGTGTGGCGGCCAACCGTCTGTTGGATCAGCAGTGACCCGGCGAGCGGCAATCCTGGCGGCGGCATGGTGGCTCTGCGGCACCTCGGCGATTTCCACCCACTCTCCTCGCGATGGTCGCTGTGAAGCGCGGCGGATGGAGGACCGAGAGCTTCCCGAGTGGTGCGTGGTCCAGCTCCAGATGTGGTTCCCAGCAAGCAGTGCCCCCTCCAAAGTTGCCATGGCGGACTTCATGTTGTCCCCGTTCCGCACGGCTGCTACCCGTGGATCTCTGCGAGGATTTGTTTTTTTGATTGACTGCTATGCGTCATGCTGCTTAGGAACTGAAGACCAGGACGTGCTGTGGCTGCCGATTAGGCTGTCGTCAATCATTTGCGGTAAGGCTAATCTATCTCGTTTTGTTTATTTTTCATCTGATTTGGTTTGCTAGTAGGCTTTAGGAACTGAAGCAGTCAGATTAGGGATTAGGCGATCAATATCCCTCCCTAAAGCAAGCAGTTCGATTTGATAGGTTTCTTCGTCACTGATTTTATTTTTTCTTTGCAGCAGGTCAATTGGAAACTAGTCTCTGTACTGCAGACGGAAATTCGATTTTTTAAGCAGATTTATTGGCCACCCATGCTTGCGATCCGCAGTTAATGGGTAGTGGAAAGAGGTATATTGCAATTAGCTTTCTTACTGGGATTTGTCCATTTCTTCTCTCTTTGGGCATATCGCAACTGCACGATGATCTTTTAACATAGTAGTGAGATATATATCTTTGAATGATTGATGGCTCTTATAGTAAATTAGCAGGCTGCAGAGTACATAATTCTCGTAATTTACTAGACCTTCATTGACAATGCAGTGTGGTAAATTAACCATATAATTTAGTACTACTTTTGAATTATGTCGATTCCATCAGGTTCTATAATTATGGTTGATTTGTCTGAATTTTAGTTCTAAGTAGCACAGTTCTAAGTTTTCATTTTCAGCTGATCTAGGCAATGGGATGAATCAGTATTTGGTAGGGTTCTGACTTACCATTTTTCTTTCTTTTGAGCCAACTCTGCTTAGTAGTAAGTTTGGTCGTATAATTAATCAGTGAAGGGCTAGTACTTAATTTGTTACTCTACAGAATAATATGCTTTCATTTGGCTTTAGGTAGCTGTAGGTTCACAGAGTTCATGGCTTGCATCAGGTTTACAAAGACACTAGGATATATCTGATGTCCATTGCTTGATTAGTTGGTTACAAATATGAAATATGAGCGTCCGTAGTTTCAATATATGCTTCTAATATACAGTATGGTTTGAGATTTTTAGGCATGTTAAAGGATCACACTATTCAAGAGTATTCTTATTTTCGGTGATTTCAGGCAATGAGAGAGTTCTCGAGCAGCAGACGCCTGCTTTGGAGAATAGGGAAAGGCATGGCCAGCTTGATCATTGGTTAGGCACCTTGCCCTTACTTTAGGTTGTCCAAGGCTCTCCAAGCTGCTTGTACCTCCCACTAAACATGATCAGGATGCTTCTTGTTGTACTTTATATTTGTTTGATTTCAGTGGAAAATGTATCAGTGGTTCTGTGTAATAAATCTGGGCGCCATGCTAAACATCAGTTGTGACCCTGATTCTGAATGCAAGAAAATCAAAATGATTTTGTGGTAAATTGATTATGGTATTATGGTAAATACCTTTGTGGTAAATTGACGACACTATTTTTGTAAATTTCTTTTTGTCGTACTATTCTGGTAAATACTTGGTGAATTTTTGACGCTATTCTTGTAAATACTTTCTGGTAATTCGATTGTAAATTCTTTCATGGAAATTTTTGACGCCATTTGGTTTATTCTAGTAACCATTGTGGCTCTACAGATACAGATGTGGGCATGTGGCTGGACTTGTTCTAGTATATTATCGTAATTGTTAACACATGCACTTGCATGTTCGTGTACACTAACGTATGCACATGTAGTCTCGTAACCCATCCACGGTATACTATCTGTGTTGGGCGCACATGAATTCGATTTCCCCAAATCACCTTTGGACTGATCATCATAGTAATAATGAAAATAATTATGGTGGTCTAATCACCCTGCACTAATGGTAGCAATCAATGCAAATAATTACTTACCTAGAGTAGCAGCGGCTCGGCTCAGGTGGCCAGGAGCCCAGCACCTCGTTGGCTCACTGGACAGTGCATCTGGCGGCCTGGCTACAGAATTCTAAATTCTATGGCCGGCTACAAATTATACCATCCCTATATATATATATATATATATATATATATATATGTGCCGGCCTCTTCTTCAATTATTATACGTGTTTGGTTCTGTTACGTTGCCTGGCCCAACTACGTACAGTGTACTCCGCTCCCTAAACAGGCCAAAGGAAACGAGCCGACCACCACCCCAGTCTCTTGGGCCGAGACCCGCCACGTACAAGCATGTAGACTAGCGTGCATATATTTGACCGACAAATTCCTGTGAAGCTGTTCGCACCCAAAATTGGCAAGCCACGCAAACCGGTGAGACCGACCTCAGGAAGCGGTCAGACCGGTTTCCCTGTAGCCGATCTGGCAACAGCCAAACCGGTCTGACCGGTTTGCCAAAGCGGTCTGACCGGTTTGCCAAAGCGGTCTGACCGGTTTCAGTCCGAGTTGGAGTAGAGTTAGGAGTCCTAGTTGGTTCCAAATTGTAAAAGGATTCCTTGCGGGGCAAGACCTCCCCACCCTATAAATATAAAGGGCCGTGGCCGGTTGAGAGCCATCATCCAATCGATCAATTAATATATTTTCTACTTTTTATCTCCAAACCCTAGCTTTTCCAACCCCTTTGCTTTCCTTGCTTGTCTCTACGGCGTTCAAGAGGTTCTGAGTGGCCTGACCGATCTCAGAGCAACCCTAGGCGCGCCATCTCCGACGGGGTCCCTCCCGAGGTGGTGATTCTAGGTCATCCCGAAGCTCCCGAGGGAAACCGGTCTGACCGGATCCCTAAACCGGTCTGACCGGTTTGGGTGGAGCTGCGGCGAGTTCATCGTTCCTTCGTTTGCGCGATTCGGCGCTCGCGTGTGTTGGCCAGAAAAAGCGTCAACACACTTTTGGCGACTCCGCTGGGGAACTAGAAGATCTGGTTGTCAAAGACCGTTCGATCTAAGCTCCAGACAAGATGGGATCTCGATGTGATCTTGACGCGGATAACATCATTGCGGCTTCAATGGAAGATCTCACTCCGGAGGAGCAGAAGAATTTAGATGCACTGCAAGAGTTCATGAAGATGCAATTCATGGCTGGCATCAAGAAAGATCGTCATGGCAAGGTGGCAAGAGTGCAAGAATTTGAGCTACCGGCGATCAAGTTGAACGACAATCGAGTTGAGGTAATACCCACTGTAAGTAAATCACAGAATTCTCCTTCTACTACTGTTCCTAAAAATAGTGTAGAAAGAGATGAATTGCTTGCCTCTTACATTGCTCGTTTAGAAAGATTAGAAGATCTTGAGAAAGATAGGACCACTGCTTGCCTTAACAATAATGAAACTAGTAGTAGCGCTCCTAAAATTAATTCCAGTAGTGGAGTTTCTCCTAGCTTGGCACCCATACCCAATGTTAATACTGAAAAATACATGTATGGTATGCCACCTGAGTTTGCCATTGGTCAATCCCTACCGTTCCAACCGACCGGGCCGAACACGGCCAAACCGGTCAGACCGGATCAGGGAACCGGTCAGACCGGTCTGACCAGTGCGCTTGAATTGGTGCATGAGCAGCCTATACCGCTTTCTGTTTCACCTGATGCGATGATTTATGCTCACACTAATGCTTTAGGTACTGCTAGACCTCAATATAGTACAACAGTTAATACATCTGCTCAAGGAAACGTTATACCTGATGATGTTTTTGAAAGTTATAGGCTAGCTCAAGCTAAGGTTGCTCCCTACTTAAATAAGATGAATTTGGAGAATGTGCAAACCCAACAGCCAAATAATCCTAACTGGGCTGAATTTAATAAATTTAGAGAAGACTTGGCTAATGTAGTGAAAAGCAAACTTGGTGTTGATATTGGTAACACAAATTTGTATCAAAAACCATATAATGCTGAGTTTGATAATTTTCCTCTTCCACGTGGTTGGCGTATGCCAGAATTGATTAAATTTAGTGGAGATGATGACCGAACCACGTGGGAACATATTAGTCAATACATAGCTCAACTAGGAGAAGTGGGTGCTTATAATGCTCTTAAAGTGCGTTTATTTTCTTTATCATTGACTGGCACCGCTTTTGCTTGGTTTTCTTCACTTGCTCCCGGTTCTATTATATCTTGGGATATGTTAGAACGTAAATTTCATGATCACTTTTACAGTGGGAGCTTGCAATTGAAATTGACAGATTTGACATCGGTTAGACAAAGTAGAGATGAAACTGTTTCTGCTTACATTAAGAGATTTAAAGAAACTAAAAACCGTTGTTTCAATTTGTCAATCACTGATATGGACCTTGCTGATATTTGCTTAAAAGTTTTAAGATCGTCCATAAGAGATAAGATAGAAGGTTCTGATTTTCTTTCGGTTGCACAAGTTCAAATTAGAGCTTTGATTGTTGAAAACCGAATGAATAAAGAAAAAGAAAGAGATACTTCTAGATCACGTCGTTCCAATGTTCATATAATTGATTATGAGTCTGATGATTCGAGTGATAGTGATAGAGAAGTATTTGCTGCTGAATTTGTATGGCCCTCTAAAGAAAAAACTTACTCTTGTACATCACTTAAGCCGGTTAACAAAGGTCGGCAAGAAGAGGTTAAGTTTACATTTGATGTTTCCAAGTGTGATCGTATTTTTGATGAATTGCTTAAATCTGGAAATATCAAATTATCTCATAAATTACCTCCACTTGAAGAATTGAAAAGGCGTGCATATTGCAAGTTTCATAATACGTATTCTCATGCCACTAATGATTGCAATGTGTTTCGTCGACAGGTTCAATCGGCCATAAATGAAGGTCGTTTGACATTTCATGAGATGCAAGTGGACAAAGCTCCTTTCCCTGTCAACACTATGGATTTACAGCAGCCTAAGGTTTTGGTTCGGCCGCATCAAGCCGAAGCAACCAAAGGAAAGAATGTTGTGATTGGTGAAGCGAAAACCAATTTGAGGGGAAAAGAGTTAATTCGAGAAGTTGCATGTGAGACAACTCCAGATGGCAGGGAGACATTTAAGGTCACTGTGAGAGCCTCTGAACATGGGGGGCAAGGGTCAACCGTTCCCGCCGAGCAGAGACCGTTTGAGCCTGTACAGGCCAAACCGGTCAGACCGGTTGGGGAAAGCGGTCAGACCGGTTTTCCCCCAGGTCGTCCAAAAATGATTAAACCAAGCCGTCCGGAGATTGGAAACTGGAAACTCAATGTTGCAAAGAATCAGGGGAGTACTATTAGGCCAAAGGTCACCTTTGATATGCTATTTGACAAGTACTCCAAACAAAAGGCCGTTACAAGTGATCGGCCGGTAAAAAAGAGATTGAGAGTGCCTCCATATCAAGAAGAATATCCTCAGCCAAAAAGGAATTTTGTTCAGCATCGGGAGGCACCAAGTCCATGTCCACCTCGTCCAGTTTATGATGATAATGGAGTGATGTGGGTACCATATCAACAATCTTTTCAACATGGATGGGGAGGACCGCGAAGGCCAGCATTAGACATGATCTCAAAACCTAGACAGGACCGTTTGGCACCTTGCCAATCTGGTCAGGGTCACCAGACCCAACCGGTCAGACCGGTTCCACAAACCGGTCAGACCGGTTTCCTTGGGAAATCGGCAAAACCTCCTATGAAGCAAGTTTACAAGCCAAAACAGCGTGAGGAGGTGCATAGGATGGATATTGACCCAGAGAGGACCACAAATCAAGATGTTATTCAGATTGGGTTGATTAAAATTCCTCTTGGAAACGGTGGCAAAGGACCGATTGTCACAGACAATCAGGTTAAGACACCTATTCAGAAGGATTCTGTTGCTGATGATGAAGCCAGTGAGAGTGGTTCCAACTCCAAGTACTTTTTGCCAAGATGGTGTCCTCCTGGTTTATCTCGTACTCAAAGGAGGAAGCTTCAGCGATTGAGGTTTCAGGAGATGAAGGAGAAAGAGCTAGAGAAGCAGAGGGATGAAGCTTTCAACAAGTACAGGCCCATGATTCCACAAGGAAAAGAATGGAAAGCTAAGACCAGCTCTCAGACAGAACCGATCAGACCGGTTCAGGAGTCGGTCAGACCGGTTGAACCGGTCAGACCGGTTGACGAAAGCGGTCAGACCGCTTTGCCCGATGCGCCACCCGGTTTTTCTTCTCCTTCTCCTATGATTTGTGATGGCAAGCTATCATCGGTATCTACTTCAGAGGACGATGAAGAGCTTGTTGATTATGGTTTTTCTCCTGAACATACAAATTTTGAGCTTAACGTAATTCATATGTCTATGGATGGTTATGTGTTGTCAGAAGAAAGCGTTGCTCAACTTGATTTTGGTCCAAAGGAGGCTATTTTCCAGAAGCCAAAAGCTGATGAGAGTCATCTGAAGGCTTTGTACATGAAGGGTCATATCAATGGGAAGCCTATCTCTCGCATGTTAGTGGATGGAGGGGCGATAGTTAACTTAATGCCATATTCTCTATTCAAGAAGCTGGGAGGTTCAGATGAAGAGTTGATCAAGACCAACATGACCATCAGCGGCGTTGGAGGAGGTGAACCTATGGGCGCCAAGGGAGTTGCTTCTATGGAGCTTACTATTGGGAGCAAGACTTTGGCCACTGCATTCTTCGTCGCTGAGACACAAGGTAACTATAGTTTAATCCTTTGTCGTGACTGGATTCATGCAAACCAATGTGTGCCTTCTACTTTGCATCAATTTTTAATTCAATGGATAGATGATGAAGTAGAGGTTGTTCATGGAGATACATCGGCTTGTGTTGTAGTGGCCGATAGTTCTACTATGAATGATCATGAGAATCTTAAATGCTTATCTGGCTTAGATTTATCTGATTGTGAGATCATTGGTTGCACCAAGGATGGTTTTGCTACTGCTGTTATGAGGCCGATTGGAGATCTGGCCATACCATCTCTTATGATTTGATGGATCCAAATCTAGAATGGTTACAGCAGAGGCGTGAGCACTATCGGGCGCATAAGAACGATATGTGTGAGGCCATTGAAGATTTTGATGATTTAAGCAAGTTAGGACAAGGGTTTACGTCGGCTGATCCTCTAGAGGAGGTAGATATTGGTGATGGTACTGTGCCTAGGCCGACATTTGTAAACAAGAATCTTGATCCTTTGTTTAAATCTGAGTTAATAAAATTATTAAAGGAGTATGTTGATTGTTTTGCATGGAGTTACAATGAAATGCCTGGTTTAAGTCGTGATTTAGTTGAACATCGTTTACCCATTAAACCTGGTTTTAGGCCTTTTAAACAATCTCGTAGAAACTTTAATCCTGATATTTATGACCGAGTGAAAGAAGAAATCAATCGGTTACTAGATGCTAAATTTATTAGGCCTTGTCGATATGCTAATTGGATCTCTAATATTGTGCCTGTTGAGAAAAAAGGAACACAAAAGCTTCGTGTTTGCATTGATTTTAGAGATCTTAATAGAGCTACTCCTAAAGATGAATATCCTATGCCTATAGCTGATTTTCTTGTTAATGCTGCATCTGGACATAGAATTCTTAGTTTTCTTGATGGCAATGCTGGTTATAATCAAATATTTATGGCCGAAGAGGATATAGCCAAAACGGCCTTTCTATGTCCGGGTTTTGTTGGCCTATTTGAGTGGGTAGTAATGACTTTTGGTTTGAAAAATGCTGGCGCCACATATCAAAGGGCTATGAATTTGATTTTTCATGATTTACTTGGCATTATAGTAGAAGTTTATATCGATGATATTGTTGTCAAATCGGCTGGAGTAAAATCTCATTTGGCTGATTTAAGGCTTGCATTTGAAAGAATGCGTCGATATAAATTAAAGATGAATCCACTCAAATGTGCTTTTGGTGTATCGGCTGGAAAGTTCTTAGGATTTGTTGTGCATGAGAAAGGCATAGAGATAGATCCTAAAAAGATTGAAGCTATTAACAATGTGAAGGCTCCTACTTGCAAGAAAGATTTGCAAAGGTTCTTGGGCAAAGTAAATTACTTGAGAAGATTCATTTGTAATTTGTCCGGGAAGGTGAATGCTTTTACTCCTTTACTTCGGTTGAAGAATGACATTGATTTTACTTGGGGGGCAAAGCAACAAGAAGCATTTGATGAGATCAAGCAATATTTATCTTCGCCACCCGTCCTTCAAGCGCCTAGGAGTGGAGTTCCATTCAAGTTGTATGTGGCGGCGGAAGAAAATGTCATTGGAGGTGTGTTGACTCAAGAAACCGAAAGAAAGGAACATGTGGTTGCATATGAGAGTAGAAGATTATTGGATGCAGAAACAAGGTACACTTTTATTGAGATGTTATGTTTATCATTATATCATACTTGTACCAAGTTGAGGCATTATCTTTTACCTAGTACTTGCATAGTAGCATGTCAAACCGACATAATTAAATACATGTTGCACAAACCAATTTTGAGTGGTAGAGTCGGCAAATGGGCTTATGCTTTAGTTGAATTTGACTTGCATTGTGAACCATTAACTTCAATGAAAGGTCAAATAGTAGCCGACTTTATTGTTGGACATAGAGTGGATAAGCAACTTGATTTAAATGTCGGTTATGTTACTTTTACTCCATGGAAGTTGCATTTTGATGGATCGGTTTGCAAAAGTGGTTGTGGTATTGGAATTGTTATTACTTCTCCTCATGGGGCTATTTTTGAAGCACTTAACCGATTAGATCATAAATGTACTAATAACCAAGTCGAGTATGAAGCTCTTCTATTCGGATTGGGAATTTTGCATGACATGGGAGTAAAGCATGTGGAAGCTTATGGTGATTCTTTGCTGGTGGTACAACAAGTTTCTAAGGTATGTCAATGCTTAGATGGATTTTTAAATGCATATCTCGATAGATGCTTTGATATTATATTTTGCTTTGATGAATTTGTGATTCGTCACGTACCACGAGAAAGGAATCCAAAGGCGAATGCTCTGGCTCAGCAAGCATCTGGTTATAATGTTCAGAAAAGAAATTTTCAAGAACAAAGACCGGTGTTTTTAGAAGCCGAGTGTTCTGTTCTGGAGGAACCGGTCGCACCGCTTCCTCAAACCGGTCTGACCGGTTCAACCGGTCTGACCGCTTTAGAGAACCGGTTTGACCGGTTGTCTGGTGAAGATGCTATTTCGGATGTTCTTTGCAATCAAGACGAAGTAGATGATTGGAGAAGGCCTCTGATTAGTTATTTACAAAATTCTAGCAGTACAGTTGACAGAAAAATTCGACGGTGGGCGCTCAAGTTCGTTTTGGACGGTGATGAGTTATATCGTCGAACTGTTGATGATTTACTTTTAAAATGATTGGGTCCTGACCAAGCTAGGTTGGCTATGGCAGAGGTTCATGAAGGGATTTGTGGTACTCACCAATCGGCTCCCAAGATGAAGTGGCTCCTTAGGAGAGCTTGTTTCTATTGGCCCAAAATGATAGCCGATTGTTTTAGATACTACAAAGGATGTGAGGAGTGTCAGAAACATGGAGATATTCGGTTGGTACCAGCAGCAATGATGCATCCAATTATCAAACCTTGGCCTTTCCGGGGATGGGGGTTAGACTTTGTTGGAAAAATTCATCCTTCTTCGACAAAAGGCCATTGTTTTGTGATTGTAGCAACTGATTACTTTACCAAATGGACGGAAGCAGTTCCTTTGAAGAATATGACACATAGAGAGGTGATTGAGTTTATCAGAGAAAATATTATACATAGGTTTGGCATTCCACAAACTTTGACTACGGATCAAGGGACTTCATTCATATCTAAAGAGGTGCGTGAATTTGTCAATTCCTATGGTATTAAACTTATCAATTCATCTCCATATTATGCTCAAGCCAATGGTCAAGCGGAATCTAGCAACAAGACATTGATAAGGCTCATCAAGAAAAAGATAGAAGATCATCCTAAAAGGTGGCATGAGGTATTATCTGAAGCTTTATGGGCTCATCGTATTTCTAAACATGGTGCCACTAAAGTTACTCCGTTTGAGCTTGTGTATGGTCAAGAAGCCGTTTTACCTGTAGAGGTGAATCTTGGTGCTTATAGACTTGCAAAGCAAAATAATCTTGATGTTGATACATACTATGCTTTGATGATGGACAATATTGATGAAGTGGCCGACAAGCGTTTGGAAGCTTTAGAAGAGATTGAAAAGGATAAGAGACGAATGGCGAGAGCATACAACAAGAAAGTGAAATTCAAGTCCTTTCAAGTAGGTGATTTGGTTTGGAAAACAATTTTGCCCATTGGATTGAAAAGCAACAAGTTTGGTAAGTGGTCTCCAAGTTGGGAGGGTCCTTTCAATATTATGAAGGTTTGCTCAGGAAATTCTTACATAGTGGAGACATTGCAAGGACAGCAATTGCCTAGAGCTCTCAACGGGAGGTATTTGAAAAAATTTCATCCAAGTGTTTGGCAAAATGCTTGATAGAAACATGGCCGATTTATGTTAAAAATCGCCCTTAGGATAAAAATAGCCAGTAAAGTCTGTAATATTGGCTTTAGTATGTTTTCTAGTGCATAAAATTTACTAGAAAACAGGGGGGCATGTGTTCGCACCCAAAATTGGCAAGCCACGCAAACCGGTCAGACCGACCTCAGGAAGCGGTCAGACCGGTTTCCCTGTAGCCGATCTGGCAACAGCCAAACCGGTCTGACCGGTTTGCCAAAGCGGTTTGACCGGTTTCAGTCCGAGTTGGAGTAGAGTTAGGAGTCCTAGTTGGTTCCAAATTGTAAAAGGATTCCTTGCGGGGCAAGACCTCCCCACCCTATAAATATAAAGGGCCGTGGCCGGTTGAGAGCCATCATCCAATCGATCAATCAATATATTTTCTACTTTTTATCTCCAAACCCTAGCTTTTCCAACCCCTTTGCTTTCCTTGCTTGTCTCTACGGCGTTCAAGGAGGTTCTGAGTGGCCTGACCGATCTCAGAGCAACCCTAGGCGCGCCATCTCCGACGGGGTCCCTCCCGAGGTGGTGATTCTAGGTCATCCCGAAGCTCCCCGAGGGAAACCGGTCTGACCGGATGCCTAAACCGGTCTGACCGGTTTGGGTGGAGCTGCGGCGAGTTCATCGTTCCTTCGTTTGCGCGATTCGGCACTCGCGTGTGTTGGCCAGAAAAAGCGTCAACAGAAGCATAATTTATCCAACTCTGTCCTTAATTATGAGCACGCATCACTGCATTAGCAACGTACAAAACTCTCTTCTTCCCTACGTACGGGACTATATCGATATATATATAGAATTGTAGATGCAGTGTAAGCCAGGGTTGCCAACAGACATATATACGAGGACATCGCGGCGGATATGCTCAATGCATACAGCGTACAAGGGGCTGCAAGCAGTTGGTGACAGCGGCTATTGAGGTAACAAATCAATAAACGAACAAATCTCATCCTCAATAGCCGCTGAACAAATCTCTTGTCATTCCTGCACTGCAGCATCATGCAACAAGCTGAATCTATTGCACAGTAAACTGATGACATTATTATGCAACAAGATATATAGAATACCATGTCCCTGCCCCTTCAGTTCCATTTCTACTATCTAGTAGTATTTAATGAAAAAGTATATTATTTAAATAAGCAAAGCTGTTGTAAAAGGTCTCCACAGATAGCAACATAGAAGTAAAAGAAACACTAGTCTGAAGAACTCATGCATGCCACATACGCGTAGCGTCCTCTAGCACTAATTTTTTCTAAAACCAATTCCAAGACTTCAGAGCCTCCTTAATGGTTTTGCGGAACTCTTCCTTGGCCTTGCCACCAAAGAAGTTCCAGAGGGTCTCTGCAAATTTCTTGGCGAGAGACTCAACCATCTCCTTAAGCTTCTCAGTATCTTCAAGCCCAGCCCTGTCCTTGACTTCCTCAATGATATCGATCACAAGATCTAAAACCTGACTTGCAATAAAGATCAACAACACAGGCAACACCTCAACGATCGTGAAGTAGGCCATGCATATCAAGACGACAACTAGCACAAATGTCACAGTGAATGGCAGCCTCTTGACATGTAACAACATTTCCTTTGAAGCGTTGGATACTCCCTGCCTACAGTGATGAGGGCATATATACTAAGAATAAGGATGATCTGTCAAGCATAATATGTTCATATATAGATCAATTAAGTCTATTCTTCAAAACAGATATGAATTTGAGTCATGGATAAACCTATTCCTCGAACACGCAGGCATCATTTTCATAAAGACATTAGCTAGCAAACTAAATAAGAAATTAGCTAGCAAACTAAATCTAACACAGACAACCTAGCTTTCACAAAGACATTAGCTAGCTAGGGAAACAAACATAACACAGGCAATTTAGTCCCCACTGATCGACGCGGGCAACACATGAGATTAATTAATAACCAGAACACATCAATTTAGGACCAATGGATCCGGCCATACCTATATGTGGCGTTGGACTTGACCAGAGAGTCCATTTTCTTGTGCAGCTTCAGAACCAGACGCTTGAGGTTGTGGATCTCCGCGTCCCGCTTCTTGTCCCCCGGGCGAAGGCGCTGGCGTAGCAACTTCTTGCTGTATCCCCTTGGTGCTGCGCGCTTCGGCAGCCCTCCATCACCAAACGCGTCGGTGGCGTGGTCGCCTGGGGCGGCCGCGTAGCCTCGCCGGGCCATGCCGAGCCGAGCGGCGGCGAAGGAAAGGGCGAAATCCGCGGCGCGGTACGGCTTGTTGGACTGCAGGGAGCCCCCGGCGGTGCGGGCCAGCGCGGCGCCCGCAAGAGCCGCCGCGAGCCCGGCGCCTTCTCCTCCACCGTACTCGCCGCCGCGTCGAGCTCCTCCGCCCGCCGCCACGCCGCGCTCCGTGGGCTTGTTCTCGAGGGCGTGGCCGGCGGCGTCGTCCATGGCCTGCTTGTTGGCGTAGGCGTACCACTTGGCCGCGCCCTGGGCCTTGTTGGCGTAGTCGTACCACCACTTGGCGATGTCCTGGGCCTTGCCGGTGTAGGAGGCGCACCACGCGGCGGCGTCCATGGCCGCGCCCTTGTCGTCGGCGGCGTGGTCGGCGCCCTCGCCCGCGCCCTTGGCGCCATCCTTGTCGTGCCTCCCGACCGCGAGCCCCGCGATGCCGTTGCCGCCGGGCCTCCCTCCGCTGGCGTTGTGGTGGTGGTGGGAGAAGTAGAGCAGGGGGCCGGCGCGCGGCATGGACGGGGCGAGGCCGAGGAACCGGCTCGCGAGCGGGGCCGGGGCGCTGGGGGGACGGGGAGAGCTGGGCTCCGCCTCGCGACCTCCGCCGCGAGGGGCGCCACCCGCGGCGCCATCACGGCGGCGAAGCGACCCCTGGCGGCGGCGAGGCCTAGGGTTCGGGCGGCCGCCATCTCGCTGGGGGAGGGAGGAGGGGAGGGGAGTGGGGTTTGGGTGAGTTGGTGAGCAGGCGATTGGGGGAGGAGGGCTAGCTTTTGCAGCCGCAAGAAGAGATCGAGGAGGAGGAGGCCAGCTTTGTTGTGTAGCAGGTCATCGGGTCGGAGCGTGGAATGGTGGGGGCCAGCCGTCACGGGCCGGGACCGGGCGGCTGGCGTGCACTGCGCTCATGGAGTCATGGGCCATGACCGTAGAAGGGGCGCGTAGCCTTTCGCCCTTTCGGCCCTAGTACCTTGCATTGCTAGCTTTGTGTCATTGTGTGCCCTCTGCTGTCCATCATCTTACCTAAAATCGCGTAGCAATAATAGCACTGATCGACATGAAATGTTTGCACCATGTTTGCCTCGTTCGATCCATCGTTTCAGCCCCCGCGCTAGCTTGCCGTACGTGCATATATATCACCATGGATGTACGGGATGGGACTGATCGATCATCGGGGGTTGCGTGCATGCTACTCGTTCTGAATCCACTGGTGCAGCATATATACCTAGTCACCCGGAAACCACCTCACAGAGGCTAAGGGTTCAAACATTTTTTTTACAAAAATAATAGAGCTATTTTTTCCTTATATCTCAATTATCCATATTCTTTTCCAAAGCCACAATGTAATTAACAAGGAATTCTAATTGGTGCACATCATTAGTTTGGACCATGGAAGACTGCACGTGATTGGGAGCGTTAAAGCATAAGTGAATTATTGACTGATCGACTTTTCCTTTCCTATCAGTGTTTAACGTTTGGGTCTTGTGTTGAACGACTGTCTACCCTTGCCATATTTCGCACAGAAAAAAAAACAAACCTTGCCATATATTACACGAGGAAATGCCTTCACTGTTTGGTTACTTTTGTGGTTTCTACTGCGCAGTGATTGGGAAACCCCTTTACCACCCCTTTACCAAAAGCTATGCTATAGAAGAGGGAGCTCTTTCATTAAAAAAAAAGAGAAAGAAACAAGAAGAGGGAGCTCACGCTCCGAGTAGGTTCACGAAGGAGATCGCAGCACAGTACCTAACGCGGCTGCACTGTCCAGCAGAACTGAAAACCGGACAAGTAGCGAGAGAGACAAACATGTTCCAATTAACGTCGATCGGGCACAAACCATATGAAGTGTCTAGACCATCATGCATGCATGCACGAATTGTTGTACGTCATACTATAATGCATGCATGCGGCCCCAACAACCGCTTGGACATGCATGCCGGCATATATGCCGTTTCGACTTTCGGTGTACAGCAGTGGCTGAGCTGCGGGCCCAGAAAGGTCCTGCCCATGCAAGAGTCATGGACGTATGGCCGAAGCCCCGTCCACGCACGTTTCAACGTCTCCAACATGTAGGGAATACAGTAATAAGTAATAAAACCTGTTCTATACTACAGTAGATGTAATCATGCTATATGACTATATGAGGCCAGGGTGTTGTACTCTTCTTTTTATAATCTTCTCTAAAAGAAAAAAAACAGTTACGTACGTGCGGGCATGCATGAGGTTGCATGCATGGTGGGGTATGCTAATAATTATGTTACATGCAGGTACGACCATGTTAATTACTGCACTGTTGCATGCATACAGGCCATACACATCTGGTTATGCACGTGTGTCCTGTGGCCATTATTATTTGGGCTGCGCGCTCAGGTGAATCCATGCATGCATCTCAATCGGTATGTCCGCCGGTTCAAAGACACTGGGGTTAAGTACAAAAAAGAAAAAAAAAGATACTATGAGGTCTACAACGTGATAGTACTCCCTATCTCCCAAATTAAGATTCTCTGTTGACTTTTAGTCACAGTATTTGATCATTTATTTTATTCACAAGTATCTTTTGTAATGTTTTTAGCATACTTTATCAAGGAAGATACTTCGAATATTTGTATTAAATTTTCAGAAAAAACAAATGATCAAACATCGTGAGCAAAAGTCAATAGAGAATAGTAATTTTGAAATAATGTCACACCCGGATTTACACAAAAACCCGAATGCGGCCATATGTGTGCCCAGGAAGTCCACAGACACATATAGCGAACAAATATGGTAAAATCAGAGTACAATGCTTTATTAATCTCATCATAGCGTAGCGTTTACATCAGAGTGTTTCAAAATAAATTCATGGACAGCGGAAGACTAATACATCTCTCTAGCGTAGCCGCAATCCCACAGGGACTCTGACTGGGAGAATCGCGAGCTCAGAAGTACGGCAAATCCTCTGGAAACTCCACAACATAATCAGCCTGACTCCAATCTGTTACCCGTCCGGGATTTTGCCCAAAATAATAACAACAACAAGTGTAAGTAACAGAATTACTTAGCAAGTATAGCACGGGGGATGAGGCAAAGGAGGCTTGACACTGGCTTAACTGCATTAGCACTTTTAGTTGGTTCGTTTTAATCATAATTACTACTTTAGATGAATCCCAGTTGTATCCCAAATTAATTAATGTAAGTCAACATTAAACAGTAATAAATATCATCTTCTAATCATAAAAGGATCCAGGCCGCTCGTGACCCTGAGCCGGGCTATCATGATAGATCGTACACTCTGCAGAGGTTTCGCCCTTTTCCCACCAGTCGCGTAAAAGTTCAAAGGAACTTTGCACCCAACCACGTACATCGACACTTCCGAGGTGTGACTGCATAGAGACGCTACGAGGCTTTCACAAGACACCCTAACATGACAATAGCCGCTGGAGTACTACAAGGTGGTGAGAACCTAGGCACCGAGATTGACTGACCCTCAGGGCGCAACGTGAGGGGGTCAATGGCATCCACGCGCCGGCAAATCATGCCAACAACAAAGTAAATGGCACAACGTGCGGAGCTCCCGCACTTACGGGGGCTCCCAACACGGGACTGGGTCTAACGGGACCTAGCCGACGGGGCTACCGTCCTCGGTGGAATCCGAAAACACCTCGCGCCTTGCCTCCTACAACGTCGTAGGCCATTCGGTAACCACTGCCAAGCTAGAGACGTACGAGCTACTCAACCAAGACCAGAGCCATTATAGTTCTGGCGGCGGCGACAGGCTCCCAGGTTGCCGCTTTTACGAACCAGTCCTTAGGGAGAGACAATGGGGCCAGGCAAAACACACAAGCCCCAGCTCCCTGATCCAAGTTACTATAAAGCAAGTTTTAACGTTAAGGTTGAAGTGGACCATTAATACAAGCTTAACAGTTAAGCAAAGGTGACAGTAGTTGCGCCTAGCAAAATACTACCCATATGCAAAAACCCATAGGAATACAAGGACAGGGAAATCAATGCTAGGTACGACCTTAAAGGTAAACAGTATTAGACACATGCGTATGTAATGAACGGTGTATTAAAAGAGTGAGTAGGTAGCAAGGATTGTCCGTGCTAATACTTGCCTTCCTCAGAGTACGGCTGCTGCTGCTGGTCCTGCTCTGGAACGTCCTCAACGTACTCGAAATCCAAAGCTACGGGCTCGCCGACTGGACACGTTCATCACGCAAGCATCCAAAACAATCATTACATGCAAACCAATTAATTCTATTAGAAACAGTACACCAATAGTGAAAACAGTACAAAAACAGGAGCTAGAAATAATCTACGCTTCGCTACGAACACGTGAGCGCAAGAATCACTCTAATCGGAGCTAAAACGAGAAAGTTATGGCGTTTCTAAGTTTCGGGGGCTTAAACGAAGAAAACAGGACCTATCCGTAATTACTTTTGAACTGGGAGTGGACCGCGGGTTAATTTTGATAAAACACAGGGGCTCTTTAGCACATCTGCCAGAGTTGACCGGTACACTAGGAAATTGACTTGAGTCTAGGGCCGTTGGATCTGGATCTAAAGGTTGAGGGCGAAAGGGGGAAAATGGTCGCCGGCGGCGAACGGAAACGCGGCGGCGCTGCTCGGCCGGCGGCGGAGCTCGCCGGAGTTGGGCACAACTCGAGCTAGAGGCCGCCATTTGTGACAGGGTTTCGCCCTACGGACTCAGGAGCGAACGACGAACAATCCTAGGGGGTTCTGGTCGACCGGGGGCTAGCAGGGGCGGCGGCCAACGGGAACCGGCGGCGGCGGAGCTCCGGCGAGGTGAGCGGGCGTGCTACGAGGCAACATTCGGTGCGCGGTTTGGTTTAGGAGCATCGGGAAGGGGCGGCGAGTCTACCTGAGTGGTCCAAGTCGACGGAGGAGTGGCGGGGACGGCGGCCGACGACGAGCGGCGGAGCGGCGGCTCGGTGTGTGACCGCGAGGGAGCTCTTGGGCGCGGGAGGAGTAGTGCGGGGGCTTGGCGTGCTCCTAGCGACGCGGTGGTGCCGCTCCGAGGATCAACCGGGGCGGAGGAGCGGCGCGTCGACGGCGGTCGGCGGTCTCGAGCACGGCGGCTCGGTAGCGGCGCGAATGGGGGAGTGCGGTGGCTAGGGTTGCTGGTGAGGGTACGAGGGGACTCGGGCGGCGGCTCAGGTCAAGTTAAGTAGGCGCGAGGGGATGTAGGGGTCCTCGGTGCGCGCGCTTGCTATGGCAAGCCGCGGCGGGGGCGCCATTAGCGGCCGGAGAAAGGAAAGGGAAGGGGGAGGGGCTGCCAGGTGGGGCCCTGCGGCCAGAGGGAGAGAGAGGGGGGCGGCGACGCACGCCTGGGCCGAGTTGGGCCGGAAGCGGGTGAAGGGCGGAGCGGTGGGCTGAGCGCGAGGCGGTGCTGGGCCGTGGAGAGGTGGGCCGAGGGAAGGGGAAGAAGGAGAGGAGGTGGGCCGCAGCGGAGCTGGGCCGAACTGGAGAAGGAGAAAAGGGGGCAAAAGTGAACCGGAAGAAAAGTTCAGGGGGCAGAAACGAACTACGGGCCTAACAACTTTTCTAGAGCTCCAAACAAAGTGATTCAAATTTGAATTTAAATAAATTTAAATTCTTGTCTGAACCACAAGCAATACAAAAATAAATGCAGCAGCATGAATGCAACAATAAATGTTTCTACCACTTATATTTGATTTTAATTTTTTTTTTGAAATTATTAGTTAGCCTATATTAAATAGGAGCAAGCATTAATTAATTAATTAAATGCTGAAAATTTTAATTTTGACATTTTTGGGTGTTACAAATAATTTGATTTAACACTAAACTAATGTCTTAGTTTTTACGAATTATGAGGGAGGGAGCACATAATTACTCAATCCTCATAGTAAGTATTTAATGTTGTGAACATGAGCTCTGTCCCCGTTATGCCAACATGTCCTTTGCGGCATATAACAGGACAAATACGCATACTCCAATTTGGCAGCTTCCCATTGACCGGCCCCAGGACCATGAACTTTGTAAGTGGGTCCATTTGAGCCCCCCAGGTGTCAGCTCGAGGTCGATCTCAACCACTTCTTTGTTGGAGGGCAACAAGTTGCCAAACATACAAAGGGGTTGTTTTTTCTTTTCCCATCCAGAAGCGGACAATTGCAGCTGCAGCTTCCCATCCCGGAAGCGGACAAGTGCAGCTGCAGCTGCAGCTGCAGTGCAGTGCACGCGCATGTACTTGTCCGGCCAGATGTACGTCCACATCAGGCAGCTATAGCTACAGGGCCGGCTACACGGGTGCCGTTTGGCTAAAGATTTTACTAGAAATTAAATCCAATCCAAACATATTAGGTTGAAAAACGGAGTACATTCTAAATTTGTACACCTCTATCATCTAGTTTTTGGAGATTTTAGGTTGAAAAAATAACAATATTGCCCATGAAGAAAGAAAAATAACTAAAGGAGGCAAGGGCGCACATTATAAACATTTGGTATTCACAACCAACTCATTTCTCATAATTACAGTTCACTATTGGGATTCAAAATCAGAGCCTAAATGGTCTTTGTTTTTATTCTGTGTCAAGTGATGTCACCCGTTTGTTTTTATTCTTTTTGACATGGATGCAGCAGGCCTTCAGCTTGACATGGTAAAACAAGAAACAGGCAGACTTGATATAGAAAAGAACCCAAAGCCAAACATGTGCATTGTCATGCTCGAATCTATTGTTAGGGCCCGTTATTCGGCTTGAGCTTCCAAACAATTTTCTGCCTTTTTAGAACTCAATCACCAAAACTTGAGGTGCCACAAGCACTGCATGGGTAAAACAATCAGGCGGATTAGACTATTAGTATAAAAAATGTAGCAAGGTATTTCGAGATAAAATATTTGAGTGACTCAAACAAAATACTTGAGATATTTGGCAAAAATATTTAACTCTACATTTATCTAATTAGAATTCTTGACATTATTCCTCAAATTGCTTTTATGCTCAAGTCTTCATTTAATGCAACCATTGGTTTAGGAATTAAAACATAAAAAAGTGGTGGTATAGTGGAGAATAGTATCATGTAGATCGTCTAAAACTAAATAATTTAAATGATGATCTTTCGTAGAAGATAACTATAGCTTTAAAAGGAGAGGTTAAGATGACAACATGTGGCCTGCAATATAGGTGTGATGTGAAACTACAAATATTGCTGCCTCATATGTAAATGATTGAGCATTGTTACCAACCACTATTTATAAAGTACAAATCCTATTATAAATTTATGACAAAACCCAAAATACAATATGAAAACTATAAGGAAAAAATATGTTAGAACAACCACCAAAATGAACATTCATAGTAATAACTTGGTCTCACAGATTAAGTTTCTCAAGTCATTATTGGTGCTTACCATCCTTGATTTTGATGATCAGAAACAAAGAGCACACCCCTTACTCTATAATCTAAATTCGGATTTTTAATTCTTTTGCTTTATACTAATCATCAAACATAGAAGAACTAAGTTGTGGTTGTTATCTCACAACCACACTAGCTAATTAGCCCACAATAGCTTACGGGTCGAAAAGGAAAAAAATGGTTCATGACAATATTAATGTCTGTGGAATTAAAAAGTAGAGAACAGAATAAAATGCATAAATAAAGTTTCAAGATCAAGTGACACTCTGTTTGATGTATGTGTGCTAGTCAATAGAATGTAAGAAGATATAGACCGTGGTTTGTCTCGGCAAGTTTGTTTCAAATATTAAGAAGTCGTCTCAATATAATATTTCTGCTTCTGCCTCCCCTCTTCGAGGAAAGATGCAGCCAGGACAATCATATCTTACTCATCGTCTTGCATCTATCATTAGACTAAGTTAAGACAACAAACCATATATATATATATATAAAGATAATTCCATAAACATCAAGTTAAGAGAACTGAGTTCATAAAGATCATTCCATAAACATAAGTTTGGAGAATTGAATCCATAAGTATCAACTTCAGATAATCAAGTTCATAAAGATCATTCTGTAAGCATAAAGTTCATGTAATTGAGTTTTTATAGATCATTTCATAAACATCTTAGAATTGAAAATGCTTAAAATGCAAAAAGACATAATTCTTATGATTATTCTTCGGCTTGCACTTTCTGACAATCACTTCTGCTTGTTGAAAACTCTTTCTACTTACTAAAGACTCTTTCTGACGATCACTTCTACTTACTGAAGACTCTTTCTGACGATCACTTCTACTTGCTGAAGACACTTGACTTCCGTCGATCACTTCTTCTTTTTCTTCACAAACACGAGTGTCCGCAACGAAATATCCTCCAGAAACTTGTCCCGCACATAGTGTATAAACTTATCGACGTCCTCTATCGAAATACCCAATTCATGGAAGGAATTAACCATATCGGTGGTCACAATTGCAAGCAGGTCGGGGATACCGTACTTGATCAAGATGATGGTAACCCAGACAAGCCCAGCGAAGACTCGGGCAAACACTATCCACGGAAAAATCTTCATCTGGACCAATAGTGACTGACCAACAGACTTGATTGTCGACCTATGACTCACCCTCTCTGCAATGCTCGAATTGAGTTTGCGCCCAAACCCAAGAGTGATGTGCTTAAGCTCAATCACCTGAAACTCCAAATTCCTCACCCAGGCGAGTTTCTTTATGTTCTGACAGCGCCCTCCACCTCAGCCGCCACCACCTGCAGCCCCGCCGATGATAGCACCTTCCCCACCGCCACCGGCGCTCGCAACAACACCTTGCGGCCTAGCTCCGGCGGCCGTGCGTGGGCGTCGCACAGCACCGAACAAGGTCGGCGTCTCGCCCAACTGGCCCTCCAAGCCAAGGGCACAACATGCAGAGAATGGGTTGGCGCCGGTCCATCTTATTACTTCTCGCATTGATCAGGATAACTACTTATAAATATGCTTAATCTAAAAAATAATACCAGAACTAGATTCATGTTTTGAGATGTTTTTTCCACGAGAGAACAATGTTCATTTTCTAACCAGAGCCATCCACGCGTCATTTCGTGCTGAGTCCGGCCCCGGCCCACAACTTGGTTTCTTCAGACGGGGACAGCAAACATCCAAAAGCCAACACCGTACCTAGGGATCGGAACCACCAATATCATTGTTGATTCATGGATGATGGTGCTCACGGCTCACCCATTGCAAAAGGCTTCCTTTTTCTTTAACGTACTCCAAAAGGCCAGAAGCAGGCAGTGCCAAGTGCAGTGGCGGCCTGACAGGTGCAGCTATGGAAGATCAATCATAGCTCGCAACAAGCCCCAACCCATCCCAGCGATCCACCCCATGGGATGGTGGAATAATCTTCTATAGCACACGTGCCGGGAGAGCATGTTGGCGTATCAGGACTCAAAGAGCTTTTCCTGCTTAGACCTCATCATTGCCGTTTGATCTAATCATTGGATCGAGCTCTAGCTAGTATTTGTCCTGAAACCTAAAAAAACAACCGAAAACACCCGAGAAAAAACATGGCCTGGTGAGGTGAGCCGCGCGGGTTACCAGCCCAAAAGAGTCCCGTGTGCATCTCTCGGGCCTGTTGACTGATAAAGTCTGTTAGGCCTATTGACCCTGATGGTCCAGTCCACTTTGGGGGATACCATAGCCTGCCACTATTCATGGGCCTTTTGGTTGGTGGTTAGGCCTATGCTGAAATCTGAATTTAGCTGCAAAGAGGAGGATATTGCAAAGAGGAGGATCTTCCTTTGTTTTCAAACCGCACGCAGGCCTGAGCCCACCCCATCCTCGGCCACTGCGGTGCAAGGCCCAGCTCGCGCCTCGCCACTCACTTCCGCATCCTCGTCGCGAAGGCGCCTCGCGCGGGATGTGTTATCCCATGCAGAATCACCACTCGCCGTCTCGTTTTAAATGTTGTTGTAAACTCTTACCAGATGCATATTAAGTAAGGGAGAAGGATTCAGTGACTTATCTTTAGCAAGTTATTACGCTAAAAGATAAAATAATCATTGTAGCAATTGTACTGTTTGGTACCGTAGCATATGTACCATTTAAAAAACTGTTTTCGAGTACTGTAGCACATGTAATGTTCATGAGGATCCAACCGTTGATCTCGCGATGGACGGTTTTCAAGATGTGTTAAGCCACCGCTACAGTACTCGGTGACTTGCCTTCAGCAAGTCATTAAGGGGCTGATTGGTTCGTTGGATATGGCCCAGCCAGGCCCGCGAGATGCAACGTCATGGTGTTTGGTTAACTAGACGTCGACTTGGGTCTGGCTCTCCACGTGCAAATCGCGCCTCTTGGCCTGGGTCCGCAGAAACAAAAACAACATCCATTTCTTCGCATCACCCTGCTTTGACGGGAGAGCTTTGCCTTGCCAGCCGCGGAGAGCCGATTCGGCTCGCCTATCGCAGCAAGCAAAAGCTAGCTTGCGCAGGCCCCGAGGCAGCCGGTCAAGAAAAGCAAACACGTTTTGGCTTGCTTGGCCTGGCAAAGTAAACGCCGGTAAAAGTTCCAAACGCGCCTCTAATCATCTGTTGGACACTGACTACCTTCATTATAAGTGACTTAGACCCTACATAACGTGAGTCTGAAGTGATGCTTGAAAGAGAGAGAGCATTTGGCACTACTTGCTACGCTGCAGCATGTGATGCCAGAAAAAAAATTAGGAGCCACGCAGTAGCGGAGCCAGGATAAAAATCTACCTATGACGAACATATTACCACAATAGTTTAGCTTCAAGCAGACATCATGGAGACTGAAGAAGAAAAAAATGAGGTGCTCACCAGTAGATAGGTATGGCGGCCGCTAGGGCCAGGCAAGTTCATTTGGTGCCTCTTGATTAAAAAAAAAACTAGAAAGCTAGCAGAGCACGAAGAGAGAAGCTAGATAACGCTGGAAAAGGACGATTTGCTTTGGATTGGTTTTGTTTCTCATTTATTTATCTCGTGAACTGTGAGTTGTAAGAGCGATGCTCGCACTACAATATGCGAGAGATGCCAATATTTTATACATGGAATCTAGTTTTTTCTAGGCATTACTTTCACAGCGTGGAAGGCCTAACTAGATTAGATTTTACTAGAACAGTATAATCGTCAAAAGGGATCTGGATCGGATCCAAGTAATGCTAGGCGATCTAAACAAGCCTAACAAGACAAATTATTAGTGTGAGGTGATGATTTATACGTAGAGTAGCTAGATATCTCGAGACGATGGAAATCTCTTTGGTAGAGGTCTTTGAGCTAGTCGGAGGGCTAGAGTTTCACGATTCAGGTTGAGCTGGGCGAAGACGGCAGCTACAATTTTGCGTATCAGGTTGATTGCTTTGTTTGAATTAGCCCAAGCAAGGCTAGTAGGCAAACTAGTTGCAAATGAGGATACGGCACAAAAAAAATGAAGCAGAATAACACTTTGGCAACCAATGACATTCCATTTGAAATTGCTGGCATCAAGACGAGGCCAAATACACTTGGATTTCCGTGCTACAGAAGTACTTGAGAGTTTCAGACAACACACCCGCTAACACACAAGAGACTGTTAATCTAGTGCTAGTGAATAGCCTAGCTAGATTGATGAAATATCCTCATACACAGACTTGATCCCAGGCCTCTCGGAGACCGGCCGGATGCACCTCAGTGCAATGCCCAGGGCCTCCTTCATGCCCTTCACAGCCTGTTGGTTCTCAGAATCTGAGGCCATGGCCGGGTCGAAGCAGTCCGATCCCCGGCCTTCAGCCACGCGCAGCCGGACCCAGTCAGTGAGGTCGACGCCGCCCTCGTTCCCCGACACGACGTCCCCAGCGCACCTGCCGGTCAGGAGCTCCAGCAGCGCGACACCGAAAGCATACACATCGGACTTGAACGAGGGAGACGGTTTCTTGGAGGCTGCCAGCTCTGGGGCGCGGTATCCCAGCACGCCCAGGTCGAGGATCTGCTCTACCACGCCGGCCTGGGTCATCAAGCGGTGCAGGCAGTAGTCGGCTACGCATGCGTTCAGGTCCAGGCCGTCCAGCAGGATGTTGGTGGCCTTGAGGTTTCCATGGGGCATTGCACGGTCGAAATGGAGGTAGTTCAGACCACGGGCAACGTCGACTGCAATCTTGAGCCGCTGTGCCCAGGTCAGTGGAGGGCCTCTCCTGCCCGGTCGATCTGCGCATTCACAGAGAAACATCTCGGAAGAGTTAGTGACTGAATTTGTTCTCTAGTGAGTAAAAGGAAACTGCTAGTATAATATGCAGAAGTATATGCAAGAACTTCGGATGTAAAGCATCTGCAGAAACAGGTAAACAGTAGATGATAGCATTACCGTATAAGAAGCTAGCAAGACTTCCTGGTGCAACATAATCTGACAAGATCAATTTCTCATGTGGTGTTGGACCCCAGTAGTACCCCCGCAACCCAACCACATTTGGATGCCGGATGTTTGCGAATTTCTTGGCCTCTTTTGCGAACTCCTTTTTGGGCCTTGCAACACCTTCCCTCAGCCATTTCACAGTCAGGAACACACCGTTCTCCAGCGTAGCCCTGTATGAGGTTCCATGGCTGCTCCTGCCTAGAACTTCAGCTGGCGCCCTTGAAAGTTCCTCCGGTGTTAGTGTGATGGTTTCATCCAAGAAATGCAACTCCCCTGCTAGCCTGTCTGGTGATCTAACATCCAATCGTGCCAATCCTTCCTGGCCATATGCCTCTCCAGAATCCGGTGACCAAGAGTAGCGGCTGCCCTTGGACGGCGAAAAGCCCCCAACAGCTGATTTCTCTTCTTGGCTAAGTGCTTCGGATGTAGAAGCCTTTCGAGGAGTAACAAGCTCATCTGCTGAGACCAAACCACCTTTGTTGTCCTTTCCTTTCATACTGGCAGTATCTTTAGAAGCCCTGTGGAGGTTCTTATCTGAAACCTTCTCCGAACTAGGAAACTGCTTTGAGATCCGTTTGTAATGGCAAATAATAGCAACAAGGATAAGGATGACAAGAACAACAATGCTAGCTGCTACAATTCCAATTTTAGCACCTGTACTGAGTGGTTTGCCACCTCCTGAACCAGATGGGGAGTTGCCAGATCCAGATGAACTAGCAGGATACTCTAATTTTGAGTTCCCAGGATGAAAAGAAGATTCCGGAAACTTTCTCAAGTTCTCTGGCACAACACCAGAAAGATCATTATAGGACGCATTGAAGGATTGGAGGTTATCTGGAAGATCTTCAGGCAATGGCCCGGTGAACTGGTTCGTTGATATGTCAAGATCAGTAAGTGCCCCAAGCTTACTGACAGAAGCAGGTAATGGACCAGAGAGGTTGTTTGCCGATATGTCAAGAACTCGGAGGCCAGATAAGGAGGCAATGTCATCAGGGAGGCTTCCATTGAAGTGATTTCCAGAAATGTCAAGCACTTGAAGACTCAAATTTTTGGATGAGGAACCAGGGAATGATAGGCCACCAGAAAGCATGTTATCTTGGATGTGGAGCCCTTGCAGCATGGATGAAGTGAGTAGATCAGCAGGAATAGGACCATGTAATTGATTGGAGCTCAGGTCAAGTACAGTTAGTTTGGGGTACTGAACAACAGCTTCAGGGATGGTGTCAGATAGAGCATTACCGGAAAGGTTTAGGTAGTTAAGGCGAAGGAACTGAGAGCTCACATCAGGGATTGTCCCATTTAGGTTGTTCCGACTAAGATCAACATATTCCAGATCGCTGGTCCATTTGGCAATAGCTGATAAATTCCCTCTAAACTTGTTATTTGATAGATCTAACACAGTGCAGCTCCCAGAAAGCAATGGAAGATCACCAAAAAGAGCATTGGAAGATAGGTTAAGGATTTGCAAAGTAGCTGATGTGATCATATTGATATGCCCTGCATAGTAACGTAAATACAATTAGTACAAAAGATAAGAAATGATCGGGTCATCACTGAAAACTGTCATATTTATGCTTTATAAATTTACTTCGAATCAAAGTAAGCCAATGATTTGCAAGGCATCAGGTACCAATACCATACTATGAGATGCAGCAATTCAATCCAATCATAGCTTATAAAGCTGGAGCTACTAGTCCTGTTACTTGCTGATATTAGAAAAGAGTCCACAGCATTTAAAGCCAACAACATGGCAAGATGTCCTAGTTTTTTTAAGGAAAAAGTCCAATTTACTCCCTCCAAGTATGGCTTAGGTCCAAATAACCCCCTAATGTATCAAATGGTTTATTTAACCCCCTGTGTTTGCAAATCCAGAGCGAAACACACCTTTTAGCACAATCTTAAACCGGTTTGCTGATTTGGTGGGTTTAGACACCGGTTTTGCTAACTAAGACTGCCAGCCCATCTTTCCTTGCTGCTGCACCTTCCGCGAGACAGCCGTCCCACCGCCGGCCTGCAAGGTGCCCGTGCCCCTAAGCAATTCGTGCTCCCGCGCTGCCTGTCCGTGCCCTTTCATCACCTTCGTATGGCCCATGGCCCTAGCGCGGCACCTAGCCATGCCCCCTAGCGCGGAACAGCGCTGCGTAGAGCCCAGGCCGCCGCGCATTGTTGCGGAGTACGGCCCTACCCATGGCAGAGCGTGGAGTAGGAGCCGGTTCAGTTTTGAGCGGAGCTTGGTCCATCCCATGCTCAATAACTGCTTGATGATTTATCTCTTTAGTAAATATTTGTCTATGACAGAATAATTTATACCAGCTGGAGATTGAGTTGGCTTGTAATTTTGGAGGTGGGAGTGCTGCTGGTACGTAGAGGTCTAAATCATTGCGCCCTCCTTTGAAATTGAACCACACGAGAACAACAAATTTGTGTGTAATCAAATCCTATGAGCCAAGGTAAGTAGGTAACAGGGAACATTAAAATTAAACCCCCAGATTGCCGTGGAAACTCACCAGCTCATCTTTCGTCAGGTCGCTCAACTCACCTGCTCCGTGTTCAATCTCCTAATTGATCTGTCCGCCGGCGCATAAACCCACATCAACAGGAAGGGCCACCGCCTCTCTTAACCTAGCGACGCATGGGAGACAGGGGCGACGTACGTGACGCAGGGGGCGGCGTACGTGAGGCAAGGGGCTTCTTGGACCTAAAGATACTTTGCCACGTAGGCCACCAATGTGGCAATCTAGTCAGGAAACCAGTTTCAAAACCAGCCACCGGGTTTTAAACTGTGCTAAAAGGTGTGTTTCGCTCCGGATTTGCAAAAACAGGGGGTTAAATAGACCATTTAATACATTAGGAGGTTATTTGGACCTAAGCCATACTTGGAGGGAGTAAATTAGACTTTTTTCCTTTTTTTAATTTGTAGGCCAGGACACGGTACTAATTTTGAGAAGCTTTAGAGTAGTGTAAGGTGCAAGCAGGGATACATCACACTGCAACTCTAAAGAACTATTATAGAAGAGGGTAAATAATTCATGTGTTACTTCCATGAATTATGTACAATAAAAAACAGAAATTCATAGCGCAGTTTAACTGAACATGACTTTTGTATGGTGTGCCTGTTGCATTATTTGCTTTCATCATTGAGAGATCTTGATACGTGCAGTCAACTAACAGTAATTTTGTGCTTGATGTTGTAAAAATAAAAGGACAACAATCTCAGAATCTTCAAGATGGGCATTACATGGCATTCAGGAAAAGGGAACAGGAGGACTGAAAGAACAGTTGTTAAGCAGAGTTAATACCTGTCAGGTTATTAGCACTTAGGTCCAGCTCGCTTAGGACCAGAGAATCCCCCTTCAGAAGACCACTAGGTACAAATCCAGTGAATGCATTGTTTGCAAGTCGCAAAACTTCAAGATCATAAACATAATTGAATCCTGGCAGGTCACCAGATAACTGATTGTTGCTCAGATCAAGCACCTTCAGTCTCCCAAAAGTAGAGAGTTCAACCCCATCAATCAGTGACCCGGTCAGTTTGTTATTGCTCAGGTTCAGATACAGAACTGTTTCTGAAATGTCTGCTAGAAACTTGAGCTCTTTGGGGGTAGTACTGGTGAGCAAGTTCCCGCTGAAATCAACATGAGCAACAGCTGACTCAATCAAGAACTTCCAATCAACACCACCATCCAATTGGTTCCAGCTCAGATCCAAAAACTGCAGGTTCACAAGGAGCCCGAGCCCAGCAGGAATACCCTTTGTGAAGGCATTGTGCGACAGGTTCAGCACAACCAGGCTCTTCAGACCTTTCAAACCTGCAGGCAATGGGCCAGACAAAGAGTTGCCGCTCACATCTAGCGACTGAAGCGACATAAGCCCGTCGATGGAGTCAGGCAGCGGCCCTGAAAAGTTGTTCCCAGCAAGTGACAGGTTCTGCAGGCTGCGAAGATTGCCAATGTCTTCAGGGATTGGCCCCGAGAACTGATTGTTCGAGATATCCACGAACTTCAAGCTCTTCAGACTGCCTACATTGCTCGGGAGGCTCCCAGAGAGGTTGTTGTTGGCCATGGAGAGCTTCACGAGCATTGTGAGGTTGGCAAACACAGAGAGGTCGGACGTGCCAGAGATCCCATGTCCGTCGAGCACTACCCCTGCCACACTCGCGCCATTACACACAATGCCGTTCCAGGACGCCGGGCATCCATTGAAGTCAATGGACTCGTCGTTCCAGGAGTCGGTGATGTAGCCGGAGGGGTCGTGCGTGATCCCCTTCTTGAAGGCGAGGAGGGCGAGGATGTCCTGCGAAGGCAGCTGGCCAAGCGCAGGGGACACAAGCAGGAGCAGCACGAAGAAACCCCCAAGAAGCCCCATCCCTCACTCCCCTCCACGGATAGTTTGGGACGCTACTAGGATTCAAGAACACGGCACCTGATGCATTTGCTGGAGGAAAATAAAGCGAGCGAGCGTGCGTGCAGGGTAGCTATCACAGAGCTGGTACTGCACACTGCTACTAGTAGCCGGCCAAGAACACTAGTCCCTTTCACCCGATCTCTATAGCAACCACTCCGCCATAAAACGCCAGATTCCTTCGTTTCAGCTCCTTTCAACCTGAAATAAGCACAAAAATGTCAGCTTCAAGGCAGATTCCAGCTTCAACAAACACCCGTAAAGACCGAATCTTTTACTAGCTCGGAAAGAGCTAGCGAAAATGCAGCACAAATAAATACAAAAAAATGCGTCTTTTTTCTGACAAAACGAAATCCATCTTTCAGGACAAAACACAGTTAAACCCCACGGCTTTAATCCCCCAACCACGCCGGTAAAAGCGGTAGCTTTGCCCACTAAAACCGCCACCCACCACGAAGAGACCCAAAATGCAATGGAAACGGGAGCGCAAGCGCAAATGCAAGATTTCCACTTTTTCAAAAAAAATGCAAGATTTCTCCTTACCGAGCGATGGAACCGCGCGTTTAAGTGCGGCACCCACCACCGCCGCTCTTGGGAGGCCGGCGACCGCCCTCGGAGCAAGGATGAATGTGCGAATGGCCGCGTCGCGCCGGCGTTGTAGGGGAGGAATGGAAGGGAAGGGGAGGCAATGCAATGGGGTCCCGGCAGGTGCCCTGCGGGAGACGGCAGGTGCGGAACCCTAACTAACCCTAGGCAGGGATGGGTTGGGTTGGGCTCCTGGCAGCTGCTGTGCTGTGGAGCGGCGGCGGGGGAGGGGAGGGGAGGAGTTGTCAGCTGGGGAATGGAGTGGAGAGTGGAGGGAGGCTGGGAGAGTGTCTTTCCTCTGTCCTTTGGTCCTCCTCCCTTGCCTTTTGGTTTGCCGTCGCGGGTTTTTTTAGTGTCATTTTTGCGTTCAGGTCCTTTGAGGAAGTTGTAATCATGTATCTCTGAACCGACCGAGAACGGGTGCAGTGGTAACCACTGACGAGTATAATTGGGCTCGTCGTGAAAACACGCTTGGCCGCTTGGGGTAAGATTTGCAAACCAGCAGTTGCTGTTTTGGTCTAGTCATCATCATCATATAACTAATACGGGCGACGAGTACCCTCTGATACTCCAGCAGTAAAATGGAGACATTTAACTAGTGGAACAGCCATACCGACCGTACGGGTGCGTAGCACGTACTGTACTACATTCTGGGTTCCGTTGCGGTCAAAGGTGGTGGACTGGAGCGACGTACGTACGTGTCGGTGGTCTGGTCACCCTGGGCAGGTCTCTTCGTACACCGGCCGCATATACGATACGATACGGTCGATACTGAAGGGCACGGCCCGCGCACGGGCGTACAAAACGTATGTGGCCGTGGTCGACCGGGTCGTGCTGGTACGTGTCACTACAGGAAACCGGTCGTCGTGTCCGGAAAACGGCGAGGAGGAAAATAAAAATACAGGGGTTGGCAGGGGGCGACGCGCAAATACGGCAGCGTAGGGTAGGGTCTACTCCCTCCCGTCCCGGCTCGGTCGGGGGGTGACTCTTTTTTATATTGCCCTATTAATTTCCGGCGTTTCCCGCGAAATTTGCCCCCGCGCACCCGCCAAAACGGGCTTCCCTTCCCTCCCTGAACCGGTCGTTTCCCAAATCAAATGCGGTTCACTCCCTCGCCTGCTGCCCTGCCCCTGGGCCCCACGCGCGCGCACGGTTTGCTTTTGCTGGGTCCTCGCCACGTCGAGGGCCCACACCGCCGGACCCGGCAGCAAGGGACCCCACTGCGCAGCGAGAGGGGGTCCCCAAGCCTGGTGGTGGCAACGACCGGTCTCCGCGGTAGCTGGGCGGGCGGGGCCTTGTTTAATGGTGGGGCCCGCAGCCTAGCCTCCCCTCGTGCGCCGCGCCTAGGGATGGCACGGAACGGAACGGAGCACAGCAGCGCGAGAAGGAAGAATCCCAGGCAGCAGCCACGACGGAACGGAAGGCGTCGGCGGCAGTTTACTACTGCGTTGGTTATTAAAAAAAAAGCAAGGTTCTTCCCGTTTAACTGCTCGTATGTACAGTGTACTGCGCTTATTACAAAAACAAAACAAACAAAGTACAGAGGGAGGGCCACGAAGAAAATCCACGAGAAAGTGACCTCGCAGGTATACTCCCTTCGGTTCCATACTAGAAGTCGTTTTGGACAAGGTTTGAGTCAAACATTGAGAAAATAAATCATGAATAACATTTAACTCATTGAGTTTGAAAATGTGAAAATTATATAAATAGATTGGTCTTGAAAATTACTTTCATAAAAATATACATATATAACTTTTCAAGAAATATTTTTATAGAAAAGAGAAGTCAAAGTTGTGATTTGGTGACCGTGTCGCTGTCCTAAACGACTTCTAATATAGAACCGGAGGGAGTAACTAAAGAAAAGAAAAAGGCCGTATTGTACGTATGCTGGTAGGTTAGTATAGTAGTACATGCTACAAAACAACGTAGGTGTGCTGGACTGGACTGGAATCCCTCCTGCTACGTGGGCCCGACCTTGCCTGCTACGAGTACTTCCAGCATTAACAGTAAAGACTTGCAACTAGTGCCGGATAAAATGTTTGAAGCTGGAAGCTTGTTCGGATCGCAGCCGGTTCGGCTCAGCTTGGTGCATATTCCTAACGAGAAAGAAGGGCAAGAGATTCCCAATGGCCACACCATGGCAGCAGTAGCATATTCCTAACAACCTTGGTAGTACTATTTGGTAACATGGCATGGTCAAATGGGGGTTAAAAAGGGGAAACCAAAAACTCTGCCATGTGGAACGAACAGAACGAAACTGTCCTGCCGGCCCGGCCGGTAAAAATGGGTGAGAGGTCAGAGAGCATGGACTTGACCTCATCGGATCCCTTCTGATGCCACATGCTTCCCAACCGTATCCGTATCCGTATGGCTCAGCATCAACCATCAATACCAAGTACACGCTGTACTGCTGCTAGTATCATCATCCTGTATTCCATTCTCCGGATCGCAACAACAACAAATGCGCCACCGTATGACTCGACAGAAACAACATTGGACGAAACAAAATCATTCTTGTCTTCTCTTTGCAAAATGTGAGCAGAGCTTTTCTCGATCTCCTTTTTTTTTCTACCTCCATTTTATACCAGTTTTATTTACGTGCTACCAACACTTTTAATCTTTTCAGACAAAATATCCTACTTTCGTCTGTATTACTGGAAATTTTAGTTTTCTCCCTTTCCCCCTTCTTTTTTTTGAACGAATTTCCCCCTTCATTTGGTAAGTAAACAGGTAGTCATGTCTAATCTTATTTCTTTTAATAATCGACGAAAGCGTTTCTTTACCAAAGTTTTATCTTACTTCTCCAGACTGTGAATAGGGATAAAAAGTACCACATTCGGATGGCACTTTTAATCTTTTCACATAAAAGAACCTCAGACTCACTTTGAGCCACCTTTGCCCTCCTTTCCCTTTCATTTTTTAAGTAAACGGGCACCAGCCCATCTTTGTGTTGTGGCATCAAGCTAGTAATAAAAAGTTGGCCATGTGTATTTTGACCCCAGCACCCGTGATCTCGCATAGTTAATTCACAGCCCTTCTGCTACACAGATTCCTGCTGCTAAATCCTCAGAGATACTACTTGGCCCTACAACTAGTGGTAATCTACAGGTGCATGATTTGCTATGAGATGAAGTGTGATTGAAACAAAATTTAATCCATGAAATGGACCACTGCCCTCCTTTTTTTTCCCAATGGTTTCAATGGATTGGATGCCAGATCTTCTTCATCCAGCAATTGCTAGCCCTGGAGTCCAGAGAGGCGGTGGTTAGGCATTTATAAAAGGGTCAAAGGGGCTCACTTCAGCTCAGCAGCATCTGAAGCTCAAGCTTGTGCAGTCTTCAAGAGCTTCCCTTCTCTCTCTCTCTCTCTCTCTCTCTCTCTTGCCAACTGACTGATGAGAAGCTGGATCATGATTGTCCACTGCACACTCACTGCTGGCAAGCAGAAATGCAGTGCAGGGGCTGGCCCAAAGTTTGTTAGAGTTGATGCTTTAGAGGAAATGCCTGCCACTTTTTCCCCAACTTTTGTTTTGAAGCTTTTTCCAAACTTTCTAGGTGAGTTCAACAGTAATTACCTAGCTTTAAGCACTTTAAGCTTGATCTGGATCCCATCAGCGAGCCTTACTTTTACAGTTTACTTTGCCTCTGCCTGCGAAGGTGCAGGCATGACTTATTGGTAATTCGGAGTGTAATCAGGTTGACGCTCATTGGGAAGTCACTGTCAAACTTGTGAAGGCATCCGCACATAGGACAATACAGTAAAGCTTGGATGATTTTGGGCCTGTTTGGTTCATAGGGACTAAAACTAAGGGAGTAAAATTAGTCTCTTAGGGACTAAAATTGCTGTTTGGATCCCTGGACTAAAAGGGACTAAAGTTGCTTTAATGGCTTGCGCAAAGACTACTTTGTCCATGGACTTAAAAGGGAACAAGTGGGCCGGCGGGTGGGGGAGGGGCATCCGGTGGAAAAGTAGTGGTTTTAGTCCCTATAAGCTCCTCTTGTGGAGCTAAAAAGTTTTAGTCCCTTTTAGGAGTTTTAGTCCCAATGGTTTGAATCTTTAGTCCGTATTGGGACTAATTTTAGTCCGTTTTGGTTTTAGTCCGTGTAACCAAACACCCCCTTGTGTGGGGACTGCACCAAACTTGTACAGGAGCATTCAGTTCTCTCTTGCCTCGAATGATTCTATTGGTTCCACCAAGCAATGGTCAAAACAAGGCGGTGAAAACGAGTTAGTCCTAGACCAGCAAGTGTTAGTTGGTGTGGTCAATGGAATGCCCATCATGGAGGCCATGAACCCTGTACAAGTACAATCTTCTTGTCTCCTGTCAAAACTGATGGGAGAAGAAATGGGAATTACTGCACGGTAACCTATGAGCATATGTGGTCTTATGCGTTTGATTTACATGGATATAAATTCAGTAAAAGAAAGAGCAGATCATATTTTGTCCTAATGGACCTACTCAACTGCTAACGTAGTACTGCGGTAGTAATTTTGAGAGAGGACTGGTAACTGGGTTAGGACAAGAGTGTTTTGTTGTTTATTGCTGACTTTGCATGGGGCGCATGCGGTTGTCTTTACTCTTTACAGCGAAGAGAGGACGCCCAATGTTCTGGCTTTAGTCATCAACAGTTTGCACGTATCTCCCAGCTTCCGAACAAAAGTTGAGCAAAAAAGGTATAAATTTTTACTTTTCCCCCTTTTTTAGCTTTGGTAACCGCGTATCTTTAACATGTATACTTTCTTGCTAAGCTTTTGTTTAGAAAGTATAAATTTTAACTCCGTCCTGCTGAACTTTAGTGTAGAAACAAGGTGTTCGTTGGCTGCAAATTAAGCACGAGAAAGAAGAAAAAAGTAATTATCTGAACAAACATGGGTCCAGAAATGCTCACTGAAGGACCTGTTTTGTTCCCGAAGAACTAGTATAAGATCATTTTCCTTTTTTCTAGTCATTTCCGCTGTGAACTGTACTTTCCACACATATACATCCACCTGACTCACAAGTTGCAAGTTGAAGTGTTGAACCAGGTCTGGTGTAGCACATCCAACCACACCTTTTTGAGTGTGCTCATGCTCGACACTTGCAATTAGGGGTGGTAAAGGGCCATCACTTTTATACTAGAAATTTTAAGGATTAGGCCGGATTAGGGCCGGACCAAAATAATACTAGTTTTTGAGCTAAATTTTGTTAGGACCAAGTTAGATTATGAAGGAACAAATGAGCCATGATACGTTATCACCCCTACTTGCAACAGAAGATACATTCTGATCCATGCACGGGGGCAACAAAAGATCAAGCAAAACAATGATGGAAACCAGAACAACCTCCAAACTGCATCACTTTTCTCTTCAACTTTGCTGGCCATATTGCCAGATAGATATTCTTCTTTGAGCAGAGTACACGAATTGCAACCTTTGCAAAATAGAAAACATTACCACCAAGCGCTGGTTGGATAGACTGTAATGATTTTTTTTGTTTGGATTTTCTACTATGATGATTCTCGGATTTGGTCCCTAACCTAGGAGGGCAGGGGTCGTGAGCATGTCAGTGGCCATGTCAGAGGAACCAGTTCCGGTGCAAAGCACTAAACCGGACTAGGCTTGAACCTAGTCAACCTCTTAGTCTTTTAGAGCTTGTGTCATCTTCTCAAGAAAAAATAGGGAGAGTAAGGGGGCAATGATCCGGAGTAGAGTTTCAGTTAGGGGTAGTGATTAGGGCTGGGACAAGTTAATCAATCTAATGGGCCTCAGCACTCTACCGGCCGGGAGACAAAATCAGTAACTAGAAATGGAGTGATTCATGATTGCCCTGCCCCATCAGCACCTACACAAAGCCCTGCACAAAACACACCCCGTGCTGCCTGCACAGTCCATGCCACAGAAAGATGCAACTCTCAAACAAATCTCTGCCTGGAGTTTTTGGCCTTTTTTGCAGATGCTTCTGGCGAGAATCCTAACTGTATGTTCATCATTCCAAATGAAGACTAGAGTTTGTTGAGCTCATGATGATGCCTTCCCCCCACTTCTGTTCTTCAGGAAAACTTGCTACCTACTGCAACTTTTTTACATTACAAAATTTGTTAGAGGCATGTTGCAAGATATCAGTAGCATACTAGTATTTGCTTGCAAGTTGCAACTGCAACCAACCATTTCGTTGCACGTGAGAGGAGGCTGGCATACTAAGCTACAATCATGGATCTTCTATTGGACCTGGTGGCGATAGATGGTTCAGGCCCAGTTTTAGCCCAACAACACTTCATCGTACTTCCTCGTGAGATTGTAGCGCGCGCGCGCACACACACAAAAAAAAAAGTAAATTCAGGGAGTCATTTTGTTTCTCTTTGTACACCTTTTTGTTCGAGCTCAATTTTTGCATATGCCTGGGTGATTGCGTGCTCTATTGATCCATATTTTTATTATAATTTTCATAACATATTTAAATACGTGTTTCCCACGTGGTGGTAGCACGGTAATAGTAACCTTGAGACAGCAGTTAAATGTTCTCCCGTCATTCCCTGTCTGCTAATGGCACCATGGCTCTGAAGATTGAAATGCCTGCCTAATAGCAGTACAAATCAGTAACCACAAGTCCAGAGATCATCCTTCGCTTTAACAAAAAATCATTTTCTTCGCTACATTAAGGTCAAAACCCAAACATTCTGGAAAAAAAAGGGGAAGATTCAGGATTGATCCCTACAGCCTGCGAGACTACGAGAACCTAAAGGAACTGAAATGTCTCAAGGAAAAAAACGGAACTGAAGACAATAAACAGTTGAAATAAATATATGAAATTGTTTCTATGGTACAAATATTCAGAAAACTCGCAATTAGCAACACTGACAACAAAAGAACATGTAACATTTCCCAATCATTGAAGAAACCAAGCAGAGTCTCAGGATTATCCGATCACCAGCTAGATGTTTCCTTCGCATTCCACCATCTTCAGTCAGTCATGTGAAGGACAAAGACTGATCAAACACAGTGGCCCATGGGTCTACGGCACCACACAGCAACTGACACTTGGCAGACTGAGCTTTGTAGTCACTTGCGGCAACCTCTAACCTGCATTCTTGCTGTATTTATAGCAAGAACTCGCGCACAAGTTTGCCAAGAAAAAAGAGAGAGACTGACAGCAAAAGGGAGGGTGTGATCTTGAGCCATTCATACAACATGGCAGCCTCTGTCATGGCCTCTTTGGCTCTGAAACCATCTCCATCTCCGTTCTTGGATCGATCCAGATTCTCAGGCGTCAATTCATCAGCAAGAACTTCAACCTTCAAAGTCATGGCCAAGAAAGCAAAGAAGATCCAAACTTCTCAGCCTTTCGGTCAGGACACGCATGAAACAGAGTCTAGCATTTGAAATTAGATTTCAGATATCAACCTGAAGTACCTGACAATTTTTCTTTTCGCCCTATTTACACGTTCCGTTCCTTGTTTCATGCATGCCTCTCTTAAATGTCAAACTTTAAATAATCTTACAGAATGAACCGAGAAATTTGTACTAGTACTCTGGATGGCATTGGAATCGAACACTAAAAAGCCTTTTCTTGTTAACATACAGGACCTGCAGGAGGATTGAACTTGAAGGATGGTGTGGATGCATCCGGAAGGCCAGCCAAGGTAAGTGTTGAGGTTGCAAGAACAAAAGAGAAAATTAACAGAAAAGGCGTTGTCATCACTTAATATAATTTTGATCAGGGGAAGGGTGTCTACCAGTTCGCCAGGAAATACGGAGCAAATGTTGATGGGTACAGGTAAAATTCAGCCCATACCAACAACCAACATCACCAGCTACTCTAGTGAGTCTTAAAGTCTAAATACAACCCGGATGTTAGTGCTAGAAAATTACTCAATAGAAAGAAGTAAAAAATACATTGCTAATTTATTACACAGATCTAGTAAGAAGGGAACTGTACTTTTCTGAAAGAAAGTGACCAGAACAACATTGAAACGAATAAACATATTGAAAATGGACCAGAACAACATTCATAATTCATCTATCGCCTTCAAATTTAATGAGATTGTTCTTTTCCTTGTAGCCCAATATATAACCCGGACGAATGGTCTCCAAGTGGTGACTTTTATGTTGGAGGTATGCACAGAAAACCCTCCCAAAGAAACAGCATTGAAATGCTCACTACTACTTTAAAATCATCAGATGTTTCAGTTATCAAGGCATTTATAACTTTCCTCCCTTGATTTATGCAGGAAAGACAGGATTGTTGCTCTGGGCTGTTACTCTTGCTGGAATCTTGCTGGGCGGTGCTCTACTTGTCTACAATACTAGTGCCTTGGCTTCTTGAAGCCTGGCTGAAGAAAATATTGTTATGTACCATGCAGTGTCCAATAGTTCAGATATATCTGTATCAACCTATGTCCCTAGAATCCGTAGATGTGAATGAAAAATCCATGAACAAGTGTGTGTTGTCCAATGTGAAAATGTGAGGAAATTCAGTAAACGAAAGGAACTTATAGCTTTAGTTAACAAGGCCTGTTCCTGTAGATAGCATACATGAAGACAGTCGGAAGTCGGAACCATAATACATGAACCTCAAGTTCTGTAGATTTGAAACTCGACCGATGAAAGAATTGAACTATTAATTCCATGCACAAATCTCCCAAGTAATGCTTAGCATTGCATTTCTGATTTCTTTCCAGAATATTATGAAAGAATGAATAAAATTGGCATCATTTAGTGCTTTCTACATCAGAATAAGAACAAGCAAAAGGAAAAGAAAGAATCAACCCCACTGAACTAAAAGAATTTCAGTATATTGTTGGGGCAACCATATGTCCATATATGGTGTTTTCAATACTGCAGATGGCAGTCCAGCTGAGCATGTTGTTAATTGGACACCCACCCTATCCAGTTGGCTGAGACCACCATTTCAGACAGACCCTGGCACCTCAATTTTGACATCAATAGTTTCCCCATCTGCATCCTGACAGTCTGCATCAGCAGATTGTTCTGCTTCCGTGATGCACCGTATATCAGTAGCTGCATCAGAGAGCTTCAGTTCATGTCCTGATAGGTCATCAGTAGTTGCACTTTGCTGATGAGCTTGGTGCAACTGCAAAGAACTCTCTAGATGCCAGAGGACTTCACCCATTGAAGGCCGGCTCCTCCCCTCATCAGCAAGGCATTTTTCTGCTATCTCACTGAATTGCCTGACGGACTCCAATGTGTAATTTCCATCTAATCGAGGATCAATTATTGTCTCAAGTAAGTTTTTCCTTTTCCAATTCAAAGCCCACTCAGGAAGGTTTATCTGATCCCTTGGCAAGGTTGGGTTGATGACTGGTCGAGCGCATAGCACTTCAAACAGCACAACACCAAAAGAGTACACATCTGAACTCTGAGTTAGCTGTTGTCTCATAAAGTACTCTGGATCAAGGTATCCGAAACTCCCTTTCACAGCAGTACTAACATGAGTATGATCCAATGGGCCATCTTTTGAGATACCGAAGTCGGCCATCTTTGCAACAAAGTTTTCATCTAGCAAAATATTGGTAGTCTTGACATCCCTGTGAATTATGCTCCTCTCAAGTCCAGTGTGAAGGTAGTGAAGCCCCCTTGCCGCACCAATGCAGATTTCAAGCCTTTGCTTCCATGTAAGAGCAGGAAGGTCACTTCCATAAAGGTGGCTCCTCAAGGTGCCATTTGCCATGAGCTCATAAACTAAGATCATCTCATTTTGTTCATCACAATAGCCAATCAAGGACACGAGGTGCCGGTGTCGCAGTCTCGAGAGCATCTCAATCTCAGTTTCAAATTCCTTGACACCCTGCTGAGATTGGGCATGCCCCCTCTTAATTGCCACTGGAGTGCCATTTTCAGTTTCACCCTTGTAGACCTTGCCAAAGCCCCCAACTCCAATCACCAAAGACTCATCAAAGTTCATGGTGGCTGCTTTGATTTCTGCAATACTGAATTGCCTGCCCATCCTGCAGCTACCAAATGTTCCAGTTGCACGAAGAGTCGGGGAGGCTCGGACATTTGCAGTCATCGGTGTAGCCGGCAGGTTATCCTTGGTTTTGTTAGCTGGGGTATTCTTCTTCCGTCGCAGATAAAAACAGAAATAAACAGCACTAGCAATTGAGATAAAAATCACCAAACCAGCAGCAGCACCAATCAGTACCCACTTGGGGCTCCGCTTTGGTTTCACCACGCCACCACTCATACCCCCAATTCTTATTGTTGGATGGCCAAGATTACCATCCCGGCTGACCTTAAAGATCTCCATGCCATTCAAAAGGGCATCACTAGCTGCAGCACCTGTTGCAGAGGACTCAGAACCCAACTGAACCCAAAGGGTGTCCGTCTGCGATGAGGCATCATCAAGAAAGTCCTCATGAAAAGCCTTGTTCTTGCCCCCAGCTTTCGCAAACACATCATAATTCTCCGCCGCGGTCTTGCTATTGATGTAGATCTTGAACTTGCGCTGCTCCGCTTTTTCATACTCCAGCTCGCAGAAATGCAGGCGGACCAAGTAATCAAAGCCAGGGTCTATATTGAACCTCCATGACACATTGAACTTCTTATCCACCACAAAGGTCTCCTCCGTTACCCTGGCCGTCTCATAGAGCCTTAGTGGCGCAGAGGTCGAATCATCACCCGACACATAGCTTATGTTTGATGAATTTCTGATAGCATGAGCAGCATTCAGAGAGAATATGTAATGCTCATCCGAATCCCACTTCCTCCATAAGCGTGGATCCTCCTTCCTCTCAATCTTGCCACCTCCCACACACACCCTGTACATGGTCTCGATCCCACTGTCCCCAAGGCTGAAAGGGCCCTTCAACCCAACACCACCCACCTTGTTAACCGAATCGAAGATGGAGTTGCCGGGCACAGGCACAACCTCCATGGCATTGATGAAGGCAAACGACCCATCATCAGGAGCAAAATCAACCTGCAGCTTCCCAGAGGTGACATTCAGAAGGTACTCCTTGACAATGACGTTGCTGGTGGAGTTGGTCTTGGAGTTCCTCAAGTAGACCTCCCCGGGGACACTGAACTTGGAGAGCAGCTTCAGGCCATTCGCCGCGACATCGAAGACCGACTCCTTGGCACTGAGGTTGCTGAACACCTGACTGAAATGGAGCCTGAGGAAGTAGCTCCCGGCAGGCACACTGAACCTGTAGCTGGACGACGCGTTGAAGACGCGGGCAGTCCTGTAGAGATCCCCATACACATCCTCTCCACCATTACCAGCAGCAGCAGCTTTTGGAGCAGGGGCAATGGCTCCTGGCAAGGTGACAGTGAAGTTGGCGCCGTCAGGACGGGAGTCCCCCACCCATGCCCGGCCGTCGACGTCGGAGCTGGAATCCGAGCCGCAGTTGATCAGAAGTGGCTTGGGCTGTGCTTGCGCGCTGCTCAGGATCAAGAACACCGCCAGAATCAGCAGCAGGTGCGGAAAAGACCTCATCTTTCCCGTGGACCCGCGATAAACTGTAGCGGAATCACCAGGATCTCCCCTCCCCCAATGACGAGAAACTGAAAACCTGCGGGAGTTGGCAGACGAACATTTTATCACCTTGGGGAGCAAAGTTTGAACAAGAAATGGGAGAACCAATACCAATCATGGAAGAACAAACAATAACAAGAAATGAGAGGAGAGGGTGAGAAACAGAAACAAAGAGAAAAAACCAAAATTTCCACGGAATCAAACTAAAAGAGTGAATATAAATGAGAGATTCCCACCGACCTGACGGATTGTGGAGACGCGTCGTCGATCCCTGCACTGCACTATTGGAGAGTTTCCTCTCTCCCTCGGCAGGAACCACGACTGAACAAGCGCGTGGCCGCCGGCGACCGCCGCGAGAAGAAGCAAGAATGGAGCACCAAAGCAGCTGGCACGCAGAAGTGGAAACTTAGGAGCGGAGGATTGCGGTAGAGGCTGGGCTGAACGAGGAACAAATGGCAGCTGCTTGCTTGTTGAGCTTGCTTCAGAGCTGCTGTTCAGACTGGATGGATAATGGAGGAGATGGACCAGAGGAAGAAGCAAGCCGATGCTGGTACTAATAATGGAAAGCAAGCAAGCAAGCAATAATTCAGGAGGCCACGCCCACAGCGGCGGCGGATCAGGCTCCGGTCCCCCGCCCGCGTCTGATTAAATGAATCGCGGGAGCGGCGGAGGCAGACAGCGAGAGGTATCAGTATATGCAGCGCCGGCAGCGGGGATCGGTTGGGAATTCGGAGATCGCGATTCCGGCGGACCCGAGATATCAGCAATCTTCCCACATGAGGCGTCGGGCCCCTGCTGCTGTGTGAAACGAAACGAGACGAGAATACGAGATGCGCTAATGAGGAGGTGGTAGCTGGACTCTGGACTGGGAGGATTTCATCAGCGAATTTGGTGTGGTGGGGGCGCGGGGAATGGAATGGGGGCTATTTGGATGCAGCTGTATGTATGTGTTGGATTGATTGATTAAGAAATGGTGGAGCTGGAAAGGCATGGCAGGGGAGGCACATGGCGCTGTCCCAGGGTGAGGAGGGCCTGGAGGCGCGCCGGCGCCGACCGGGGACGAGACGGTAGCGGGTCGCTGCTACAGTGGTGGCGGATCCAGTGAGTGAGTCGCCGTCGGCAGGTCCGTATCAGTAGCAGTGGCGAGACGAGGGTCTCGGGACGGACGCGGCGGCGCCCCGGGGAATCCGGCGAGGGAGACGCACCGGCAGCGGATTGGATTGGATCGTAGCGACGACGACGACGAGAATGAATGATGATGGCGTCTGGTCTGCGGAGAAGCAAGCAATGGATTGGATTGGATTGGATTGGATTGGATCAGCGAGAGAAGCAGCAGCAACGGAGCATGGGCGGTTTTGTCGTCCTTGGCATCACTGTTTGTTTATGATTAATCACAATGACAAACACGTCAGCGATCTGGAAAAGGCATGAACCGAACGGCTCAAGTTCCGAGGGCGATCCAGCATGTTGCTAGAAGCTTTGTAGGAGTACTATGGTAACCATCAATGTTTGGGTGGCATCAGACAAGCGCGGATTCCGTCGGAGCACCGGCGGGGGCAAATCGAATCAAGGTCGCAGAGAGAGAAATGTAATCGGGCGCGTATCCATAATATTTGCACGTAGATTAGCAGAAGATGAGATTATCGACGGAGGGCAATACGTATAATAAAAGTTAAAAATATTCCTCCCAAGATTAGTAGGAGGAGGAGCGGGATCGCCGGCGGGCACGGAGCCAGCGGTGGTCTGACCAGCAGCGCATGTGATGAGCATGAGCATTCGGATGACGCGGCGAGGGCCGCTCCAGCCTTCCCCAGCTGGGCTGTGTGGTCTGTGGGCCATCACTTCACTCACTGCGGCCTGCTTGATCATTTATTTCTCCCCCACGCGGCGGCCGGTGCGTGCGCGTCCATGTAATATACGGCGGATGCATGCGGCGGCCTCGCTCTGCTCTTCTCCGCTACTAGTGATGAGATGAGACTAGGTAGATTGGCGCGCTCCGCCGCGCCCGTTCCTATTGTACGCGCCAACAATCCAAGATGAATGCGGTTGCAATACATACATTGATCTGTTCACTGTTTCTCGTGTAGTCGTGTGTTGGCATAACAAATACGGTCCATTGATGGTACAATTTACCGGCGTCCTAACAATATCAAATAGGCCTATAATCCAAGACCTGGAAGGAGGCCTGCAATCCAAACCTATGATAACTCGTAGGCCGTTTAATGTTGGCTTGATCGTGTTGCCTATCAGCTGCATGTATGTTACTCTGCACAGGAATGAAATCATAAGAATAAACTAATCCTGTAAATTGAACCATCATGCTGCTGCTTTTTATTACCCTGGTCAACTGGCAACATCAAGGCGTCATGAGTCACAGTGTTGCATGACACTCCAAGGAAACAATTGGTGGATTTTAGAAGTAAAGCCTAATCGATGTGAGAATTCAATGTAAGGACATCATAAGAATTGCATTACAGATATTATAGTAATGTGGAAGCATAGCAAAGTAATTTGTCAGAGAATTAGCCTTTTATGCATAATTCAAAGTGGAACTCTAATTGGAAAACAGCCATGTAAGAACAAACCGATAATTGGTGGCAATACAAACGAACAACTTAACAATCATAAGAAATGGACATAGAGCAGCAGCACACCACCATTCAGAAAATGAACCTACAGCCTTAAGGAGATGAGGCCTTACATATCACTGAGATTGATCGGTGGCCTGATGCTCTGTGTGTAATGGCTCATATTTATGCAGAAAATAAAAACATCATTGTCTAGTTGGAATTTTTTCCATATGGAAACATAAGACATGGGACATAAGGAATAAACTGAAATAAGAAGTGTAAGTATTTCCTTTTTTGTTAAAGAAACAATTTTACAGTAGAAGAAAAGCATTGGTTATGGTTATGGAAGGTTTTAGAAGAGCGGGTATCATCAAACTTGAAACATACACTTTGAAAATGCGAACAGCTGGAACAAATTAGCTTAGAAAGATGAAGAAATTGTAACTAAACTACAGGCAGATAAACATAAGATCCCCAGTTTCATTCATATAATACACATGATATATACCAGAGAACCTTGTTTAATGGTGAGCTCAAGTTGACATCAGCAAAATGCATCAGGTTGGAATTGCCAAGAGGCATTCATACTGAGTTTGAGAACCAAACAAAGCATTGGACAGCTTGGGCCGAACCAAGACACTCTGATCCATTAAATATGCGTCTGGTTTGAATTGTCAGTACCAATCTGCATCCAACCAAAAGGAAAAATTATGTTAAGTGCCATGTATCATTCCCAGGTGGCCTCAAATATGCAGAACTAAAGAAATACGTTTGTCTTCCAACTCAGGCCTGAAAAATCGTTATTTTGCTACAGAGCACTTGAGCAGTGGATATACACAGGCATGTACCAATATGCAATATGCATTATGATGTTACAGAAAGTGCATTGCACATGAGAACCGATGGGGCAGCAATGATCATCAACGAATTGCATTGAGAAGTTGGATGACATAAACATCACTTCTAAGATGAAATATGTAACAAATTTAGGCATGAAGCTGTGAAGACAGGCAAAGAAAATAATAATGAGATGGAAATGCATAGCGCCAGAACAATTAAAAATATAATTTGACATGATATCAGCCTATTCACCTTGGTGCGCAGCGAACTTTTGAAGGATCTGACAGCCAACTGACGTCCACGTTAAGCACCATGTCATGAACTCTAGGGCAGGAGGCAATGATAGTATGTGTAAAATTTTAGAAATTGGCTCCATAACTCAGATCAATCAATATCGTATACACTAAAGAAAAAAATGGAAGTTACAGCCTCACAGGGTACAAACCTTGCAGATCGGTCAGTAAAGATGTGGTATTTCATATCCCCCAAAGCACTGAAAGCATGTCCTACTGGGTTGTGGTCAATTCTAAGATAATCTTAATTTGATCAGAACAATATTAGTTCTCTTTTATCTGCCAAAAAAAAGGTATTTCATTAACCTCTTATTCTCGGAGCCAGATTTTTTTGGTTTACAACTATCCCATACATTGCTTGATCATATCGCAAAAAAGTAACTCTGAATCTTCCCCCATGTCGAAATAGAACTGAGAGAAGACATGGTGTAGCTGAACCTAGTGGCTGCAAAATACAACCATTACATTTGGTAGACAGACCTAAGTATTTCAAAATTACAATCACAGATTAGCAAAAAAAAGGTGTGGCACATAGTATTCCTGAATTACCTGTAACAAAACCACTCTATGTGTGTTCCTTGAATTCTTGTGTACACAACTTTGCTTTCAAATTAATAAAAACTGAATAAATAATAACCTGACATTAGGCGAGTAACAATATGTATTTGCAGTAACAAGAGGAGGAGGACGGCCGCCGCGAGGCCACCATCGGCCACACGGCCGTCGACCGCCGAACCCGGCCCGCCGCCGCCGCCGCTACAGGTACCGTCACGCGTGGGCAGGTACCGTCACGCGTCGCTTGGCGACAGGCAGAGCGGCTGAATCCTTCCAGTGATAGAGAGTTGCATATGTGCTGTGAGCCTGTGATGCGGCCACGACGACGCAGACGGACTACTTTGTTGCTGAAGCGCGCGCAGGAACGAAACGAAACAGCTGCTGCTGTGGCCGGCTCTAGTACATTACTACCATGGTACAATACGTCAATACTACATACTGGATCCGTAGCTAGCTAGCTAGCTGTGGGAGTCATGAGTAACAACGTCAAGCAAGGCTAGCTGCCGGCAGCCTCCATGCGTCGTCAACGTACAGTCAACACTGGTTGCCGGCCTCGACTCGTCGGACAGCTCTTTCTAGCATATAGAGTACTCCGTAAGTCACTCGGTCTAGCGAAGCAAAGCCAGCAGCGAGCGATTGCGCTGGCAAGCAGCTAGAGACACCAAGGAACACAACACTATGTTTGGTATATTTAATAAAAAAAAGCTACACGAGGACTCATTTTGGTTGTGCATTAGGTAGTTTCACATTACAATCTGACGTTATTATTTATCAATCTTCACCAACTTTTAGGAATCCACGGTGAAATCTGAAAAGAAAAAAAGATATGACTTTGCACAAATCTTATGAATGGAGTTATACTAACAAAGTATATGTGCAATGCATGACTGCCTTTATTTATTTATTTATTTACTCAGTATTTATTTATTTTGCCCGGGCAGCTCCCTCCAGCTGGGCCGGACCTGTACTAGCTACTGTACTGTACGACGTGTACGTGCAGGAGGTACTAGATGCAGTGCACGCCCGCACCGTGTGCGAGCAACTCCCAAATACACTATGCAAAAAAATTACCATCACATCAAAATATCATAACATATATGGAGTATTACATGTAGATGAAATAAAAAACTAATTGCACGGTTTTGTTGTACTATGTGAGACGAACATTTCGAGCCTAATTAATCAATTTTTGGATAATTTTTCACAAATACAAAAGAAACGCTCCAGTAACGCAATGATTACGAAGTGACATCTTACTCCCAAATTCAACCTCCCAAAGTCCCAATTCTAGGCCCTATTTAGTTCCCTTAAAAGCCAAAAATTCTCTCTCCAAACTTCACTATTCACCTACACATCAAATCTCTCTTTTCGTGCATGGAGCACTAAACGTGAGTAAATAAAAAAAACTAAATACATAATTTTGATATACACGACGAGACAAATCTTTTAAGCCTAGTTAGGTCATGGTAGGATAATGTTTACCACAAACAAATGAAAAGAGTAGTGTCCGATGTGATTTTTTCACCCATTTTTTCACCCACTTTTGGAACTAAACACCCCTCTAACATCCAAACACCACCCAAACTCACAGTATAATTGACACAGAGCATCATCGCAAGCTATTGGTAGTACGTGTCAGCTTTTTGCGCGCCATGCATGCATGCAGTGCAGGGACCGCCACCGCCATTGATCGGACCTACACGCACACATGCACAGCAGTACACAGCCCGCCGCGCCCAAAGTCAAGTCATAGCTGAGCTGTGCTGCAGCAAAACGAGTGTGCATGTGTGCTGTTCCAGCTAGCGAAAGCCATGGCCACTCTACAATATTTCTTTTTCTTAGAGAAAGAGGAAGAATTTCGTCTCAAAATTTTTGAACCACATGTAACACTAATTTTTCTTAATTTTCCAGTGTGGGAAAAGCACATCTGGTAAGACGTAGTCTATCTATACTATAAAGAGAATTAGATTTGAAAATAATTCTCCCCAAGATTAGGCCCACCCCCACCTCACAAAGGACCCACACGTCAGGAAAATTGGTTGGTGAATGGTTAAAAAAGGAGGGGAGAGGGACATTCCCGTGTTGATTTCCCCCTCGAAACCCAAAACTTTTTTCACCCAAAAAAGGGCCCACCTAAATATACCCACATTTGTACCCACGTCTATACACAATTATCCCGTATTGCTAAAAGACAATAAATTAGAGTGTTTTTCTCCATATAAATAAATGCCAACTATCATGAGTTTTGAGAATACTTAAAGCTCTCTATACATGAGAGAGCGAATATAAAGTATTTTTAAAAGCTCTTTGCACTAAAATGAAGTGATATTGTTTTAATACCTATATATCATCAACACGTACGTTCTTGCCAGTTTCTTAAAAACAAAATCAAGTACACGACGACCGCACAATAGAGTAAAACTAGAGAGACCGGAGGCAGTAAATGGAAACGGAAAAGGAGGGGAAATAAACTAAAAGGGAAACAACAGCATCTGCTCCGTGGGCCGAGGCTTTCCTTCTCTCGGCTGGGCAGTGGTGGGCTCTTAGCGGGCTGTACGGGTCACACAGGCCTATAAGGCCTAACCTTTCTGTCTTGCACCCACACCCACACACGTTATTTCTGTAAGCTATGGAGCCATTTGGATCGACATCAGGTCGTCGACACCTACCCTAAACAATCGCAAGATTTCAGATCAAACCACCACTTCAGATTGCTCTAGGACACGTTTTCTTTCTTTTCTGTTGTTTTGGTTGCCCTGGGTTGTTTGGATGCAGATCAGAGGTCTCCCTATGTCACCAGTCCACTGTCTGCTTCTGAACGTCATGTAGCTCTGCCTCACCAGAACCAGCCATATGGCAGGAGAAGAGGTCTTCAAGGGTTCAGATCAAACAAACAAACAAAGGGGAGCAACAACGACCAAAGAAAGCTTATTATTATTATTATAGCGCGAATCAAGTATCCTTCTTAGATAAGTGTGATGAAAGGGGCCATGCCCAGCTTGGTGGTTTTGTCCGTCACCAGTGGCAGCGTGTGTCGGACGACCTGACCCATGGTGTGAGATGAGTAAACGGGCGTTGAACCCATCTGCAGGCGCTTGACATTTGGAGCACAAATGGTTTGTTTTAGATTGCATGGAGATAATGAGATGCATACCATCCGAACCATGTAAGTTTAGAGTTGGGACCTGATGATCACCACCACCCTGTTTCAACTGCAATGCAAGAGCGCTGAAACAGCCGCCACCTGGTGGGTGCACCTGGCCTACTGTCAAGAACTGCAGCAAATAAAGGACAAGATTCAGAGGAAGAAGGGGTGCTCTGGAAAATTCCCATGCGAAATCAACAAGAGCTGGGAATAGACTTGGGTTTGTTGCGCGGACTTGCAATGTGAATCTAATGATACAGCATACAGGGAATAGACAGGATTTAGCATGTCTAGCATAGATGCCAGTTTTTAGCATGGAGTTATCTGCAAGACTGCAACACCTAATTGTAATTATCTCCACACGTGTGATCGAGGGAACGCAGTTGCCAACGCACAAAGTACAGAACCTGCAGCAGGCGATACCCCCAAAAGCGATCAGTAAATTAACACGCAGAGTTTCAGAAACCAAAACAATGCACGGTTGATCGAGTTCTTACCAGTGCTGTCAGTAACATCATCAGCACGTAGCCAGAAAGGCAGTAATACCACTAGTAACAACCCAAGCAAACAGCCGTGAAGAGAATCAGAGATGGACAATTCTCTTGTTCTCCTGCATATCATCAATCAAGTCACAAGACAAACGAACAAACGCAAGCAGGTTCGAATTAACCTCCGGCACAACCAAGTAATTAAACAACTCGGCCGTCTCGCCATTGGACGCGCGTGCGGACAGCCGCCCGTCGTCTTCCTCCCCGTCCCTTTCATTCGCCTCGACTAGACATCCACGGCAGCGCGAGCGACCTAATACATACATATATATGCAGCAAAAGCTCACCTCAGATGCAGACTAGAAGCAGTTGGTGCCTTGGCCGGAGAAGATTCTTCTCCTTCTTCTTCCTCTTCTTCTTCTCCAGGGGAGGTAGTAGTGTGAGGAGGGGGAGTGGTGAGGATGCAGCGGCACACGGGGCGAGGGGACATGTGGGACGTGGATGAGTGCCAGAGCCCGCGCATGGGCAGCGTCATCCTCGGCGTCGACGGCGGCGCCAGCAACACCATCTGCGTCTGCATCCCCGCCGCCATGCCCTTCAACGACCCGCTCCCCGTCCTCTCCCGCACCGTCGCCGGCTGCTCCAACCAAAACTCCGTCGGAGGTAACAGCCAATGATCGTGATGGTTAAACCAGTAAACAATTCTGTGCAAGTTTCTTACTGGTGAAAAATGGGCCAAGAAGTAAAAAGGTTGTTTTTTTTTCTTTTTTCTTGGTCCGATTGTTCAGAGGACAGAGCAAGGGAGACTCTGGAGAGAGTGATGTCGCAGGCGCTGCTCAAGGCGCGCCGGAGACGATCAAACGTGTGCGCCGTCTGCTTGGCCGTAGCAGGCGTCAACCATCCAATCGATCAGCAGAGGATGCTGGATTGGCTCAGGTATGTTATGTATGTCCAGATTCAGTCAGTTTGTGAGCTGAAAACTGCAGCCTTGCTTCAGTAACAACTCTCAGAACTGAATGTGACCAAACACTTTATGTTTTCAGGGAGATTTTTCCGAGCCATGTCAAGCTATTTGTGGAGAACGATGCGGTGGCAGCATTAGCAAGTGGAACCATGGGCAAGCTCCACGGGTGTGTGCTGATTGCAGGGACAGGGACGATAGCTTATGGGTTCACCAGTGATGGTAGGGAAGCCCGAGCAGCAGGTGCAGGGCCAGTTCTAGGTGACTGGGGCAGGTTAGTCAAAAGAACTGTGTTTTCTGATGTAGTATGACAGTAACATTAATACAAGATAACTGAATTTGTTTGTGGAAGCTGATTCATATCTATCTACTCTATGTGGCTGCTATTGGTGAATTTGTTTAACCGTTTTTTGTGGCATTTCATATGCAGTGGGTATGGGATTTCTGCACAGGCAATGACAGCAGTGGTCAGAGCTTATGATGGCAGGGGTCCTGAAACGGTGCTTACAAACAACATCCTTGACTTTCTTGGGCTGGCATCACCAGACGAATTGATAGGGTAATCAAATTCGGCTTAGTGGATTTATCAGCTTCCATTTACATAGAAAGAGCACACTTCACTAGCATATTTGTTCAGTAAATTAATGGGTCAACTCAAACTAAAGCAACCTGCTATTCAGATAACAAACCTAAACGCTGCCTGAATTACATCATCTTTCCAGGGTAGTCTCACAAGAGCAACTAATAATAGGTTATAATCCATTTTGACTACTTACTGGCCTCTACTTTATGTAAAGGAGTATATTCATAAACAAGTGGTGATTCAGTAGCTTAGGCTTGGTCAAGCCAATAAAAACTTGTTAAGTTACAATAGCGCCTGTGTTAAGTGATAACTTCTACTTACCTGTTCATTTTTCCAATAACAGATGGACATATGAAGACCAATCGTGGGCTCGAATTGCAGACCTTCTTCCGGTTGTGGTAGAATCTGCTGAGAGTGGTGATGAGGTGGCAAACAAGATCCTACATAATTCAGTTGGTGAACTAGCTTCCAGTGTCAAGGCTGTAGTGCAAAGGCTTGAACTTGGCGGTGAAGGTAACGCAACAATCCTCTCTGATTATCTTGATGGATAAGTGTGATATATAGATACATCAAATGCATATAATTATCTCAAGTGTAAAAAAGAATGACCTTTGAGAAAAGAAAGCAGTGGTCATGTAAAAATAAACAAGACCCTCAAAGTTGCATTTAGCCAATTATGAGACTACTTCATGGAAGAATTTCTTAAGATGTTTCTCCTACACAGATGGCAAACATCCATTTCCACTTGTTATGGTCGGTAAAGTCCTTGAGGCAAACAAGAGGTGGGACATTGGGAAAGAAGTGATAGATTGTGTTACCAAGAATTACCCAGGTGCCTATCCAATACACCCCAAGGTGAGCAGAATCTAAGAAACATTCTTCAGATTATGCAATCTTCAACAACTAAGTAGCTGAACACACCAAAAAAAAATCAAGTATTTAGGAGAATTTTATTGACACGAGGAAGCAAAATCTGATCTTATATGCTTGAAAAATACTGAATAAACACAGTTTACGAACTGACACATCTTCAGATCATACTACTAAATTCTCTAAATATTCATAAACTCATATTTGATTGTACCTGCAGGTGGAGCCAGCAGTTGGTGCAGCATTATTAGCATGGAATGCTATAGCAAGTGAATTAGATGGCGATATTAGAAATGTTCAATAACGAAACCTCCTATACATTACTGTATATTATTCTAGCATCAAATCGTCAGTTAGACTTTTGCATTTGCTGTAACAGAATGCTTGGAAAGTTGTAATCTTGTAAGGAAAGAAAGTTTGACCAAGAAATTTGGTTTAATGGAAGTTTCTTCGATAAAAGGAGTAATGGAAAGAAATCATTTGTGCTTATTTGAGACTTTGCTCCAGTAAATATTAAAATTGTCATCAAAACTGTGATAGAAAGTATACACAGAAACATAGATGCTATGGAAGATAGCAGTAAGTAAAGCATCTGCACTTACCACAGTTTCAGTCATCTATTGCTCATGCAAACAACCAAGCAATGGGCATATTAGCAGCATTCAGTCATGCATACATCACTAAGACACTCAATCACCATGGATTTTCAATATTTTTTTGAGAAATAAATGGACTTTCATTCATAAATTTGGATCAAGACAGTTGAGATAACTCGTATCCAAACAAAAATTTTGGCCCTGGAAAGGTTTGCTTCCTCGAAAATGAACATATGTACTAGTACATAAGAATATTCTGTACACGTTTGTAAGACCATTAATACAAATAAGGACTACAAAATTCATAAGGATACCTTGAAGTAGTGAATGCTTACAATATGATCGACTATGTCGTATAAGAGTGAAACCATTTCTATAAATGCTGCTGACAAAAATGATATCACCCACAGATTATGAACTGAACTATCATAATTTTTACATTAAAAGGTGTATTTACTTCTATATACACCAGACAAGACGTGAATCTACCAGATCATTTGCAGAGTGAGTAGTGAAAGTACAACTCATCCATTACCAAATGATGTTTAGACAAAAACATTACTACAATTTAGAAATATATTGCAGTGCAATTGCCTTGACATTCATACCCTAAGGTTTCTTCAGTCCAATGATCCACCTCAACACTATTGTAGCTGCAGATCTCCAGAGTCAATTTGACCATGGATCGATCTCATAGTCTTGTAACGTTATGCTGTTCCTCCACCATGACATTAATACCTCTCTAGTGGCTCTTAAGCTACTCTCAACTAATTCTGGACCTACATTTTTCTGTAAAATGACATGTGTTAATCAGCAGAAAACACCACTAAGGCAATAGAAATTTTGTTTTCCTCTAAGATAAATTATGGAGACACGATGTGATATGAATAAATAGAATCTAACATCATGGTATTTTGTAATGGACATTAGCAGCGAAAGAGTTACAAAGTCACCATGTGATATGAAAATATAGGAGTTAACATCACAATTAATTCATTTGTAATGGACATTAACAGCAAAAGATGAGTTACAGAGTCACAACATGATATGAAAAATATAGGAGTTAAGACCACAATTAATATGTAATGAAGATTTAGCAATATCAGAAATTCAACTAACTGGGTTCGCCTTTGCTTCTATGAAATTGCTTGAAGGTATTAATAAATGATTGATAAACAAAATGCCAGCTCATCTAGCTGCTCCAAGTTATGTTTTATCTTGTAATTCCTCTTTTTGTCTGCTTCTTACACCTGCAACAAGCTTGCATGTCTTCAAGAAAGCATCCAGTAGCTGCAGACACAGCATTAATTGTGAATTCTTCTGGCTATCAATGATTTATTATGAAAAAAAATAATCATACTGTGATTTATCAAGTATAACAGACAAAATACAAAAGAAAGCACATGTGCAAAAATTTTGAAGAAGAAGAATCAGTGCAAGGTGTAGAATGATAAGAGCTAGGTAAGATAGGCAAAATTAACATTGGGAACTTGATGTAATTACCACAGGATGATGCTGAAAAACAGGAGAGTAGTGCTCGAGAGTTGCATATATCTTTTGAACAAGGCTTAAGAGTGCATTGACCTTGTTTCCCAAAATGTCAACCTGAATCAAACAGAAAAAGATATTTAAAGTAGTTGCAACATGGATTTGAAATGACGTTCTGATGTAGTCAAATAGAAGCATACTCAAACAGAAAAAGTAGCTAATTAACAGCAGTGGCTCACTTGCATGCTATCAGAAATGTCTAATTAACAATATCTTTCTTGTCAGTTAGTAATTCCTAAGCTCATTAAAATATAAAGAATTAAACATTTTCTGAATAAATATCTATGAAAATTACTTTACAATTTGAACAACATGTCCACAGGATAATAACCATAGAAATGAAAAAAGCTCAGAAGGGACCAAATCGATTCGATGGGCCTAGCAGATCACTAGAATTGATCTGACCAGTTTCTATAAATGACCAGAGCTGAGGGTATTCTATCTTGATTGTTTGAAGTCCTAACTCCTAAAATGCAGTTATCTGACACATGAATGAGCGCAAGCCTTCAGTGAAGATCCTTGAATGTTTGTGTGCATCATACAACAGAGAAAATCACTTTGCGCTGAACTCTAAGCAAAAAATTAAGAAGTATCTCAATTGAGAAGATTCGGAAAACGTACCTCAGATTCAGCTTTTTGAAGCTCAGAACGTCTTGTGTCAAGCATTTGCTTGTACCATAGGCCTTTCTTTGTCAGTACTATGGCCTGTTGTACCATATGGTTGCATCGATCGTTCAGATTTTCTGTCCTGAATTCGACAACACTCTTTTCAGTTTGTGCTAGCATAAGTGGTATGGATTATTCCACAAACAAATGACTATGGGCTGTATATGGAATAAATTTCATTTTACAAATTGCGATCTTAGTAAGGATTTTTACAGGCATTATTTTGAATCCAATTTTCAAAAAACAATAAGAACTGTTAGATTCTAAAAAAAATCATTAAGCATACCACAATCATAACAAATGGATGCTGAAATTTGTTGGAGATAGATGCACACACCTTTTCTCATTTCCTTTTATACCTTCTGACATTTTATGTTCAATCTCCACAAATTCTTCAGACAAATTCATGATCGATACCAGAATGCAGTCTAGCTGCTTTTCTTGCTCTCTTTTACCTAGGATTTCACTGTAATCCAGCCTTTTCGTTTCAACTTCTTCTAAGGTGGTTGAGGCAATCTCTAAAGTCTGATTCAGCTTGATGAGATCCTCATACTGCATATTATGATCAGAAATCTCATATGGTCTTTGTGACGCCACATGAGGCTCCATCTCAATATCACGGAGTACCATTTCCTCACTCTCTTGCTTATTTAGCTCTAGATCTTGCTGATTGCTTTGGATAAAATGCTCTTTTTCTAGTATTGACAACTTTTCCTTTAACTTCTGATTTTCTTCATTAGATAAACACAACGCCTTATCCTTTTCAGAGAGTGCAGCTTCAAGTGAGGACAATTTTGCATGAAAATTTTGGGCAGTATCCTCCAAGATGTTTTTATGACTATCAACCAATTTTCTTGTAACAGTTTGGTAAATTTCATCTCTGATAGTGCTTTCAACATAAAGATTCTCATACTCTTCTTTAATGTTGTTGATTTGTTTCAAAAGTTGTTTTTGATGAGAATATTGAAGTGACATTTTCCTGTTGGCATCAGATATCTGGCATGATAATTCCTGAACATTCTTTGTTTTCTCTGCAAGCAAACACCGAAGATGCTGGTTATCACGGTATAGCAAATCAATTCTACTTTTCAATCTGCTCTTTTCATCAAGTGCATCACTAGTACTGCATATTGTAGGTGCTTCCACTCCATTGGACATGATTTGATCAAATCTTGAAATGACCTCAGGGAATTTCTTCCTCAATGGCTCGAACTCTAAATCATACTTAAGAGCCAATGACCATTTCTCTCGTTTGAATTTGAAAAGCTCTTCTGTTTTCTCTTGCAAATCCAACTCATGCAGCCTTTTTAATTTACTGATCTCAGATCTGAAGTAGTTAAGCATGTCTTTTCTATTCATACCCTTCAGATGTCGGAAATCAGATTTTTCTGAAATAACTTCACTGGGGCTTATAGATTTCTGTGTCGCAGAATTCTGGTGTTGCTCGGAGGAAGATAGAGAGTGATCCTGATGTGTTCTCTTTCTGAAAAAGCTGAACTTCCATCTGTCACTCCAGTTACCCAAACTTTCATGCCTACATAGGGGAATATGTGGTTCCTCATCCTCTTCTGAAGGTAATAGTATATCAGAAATAGCAATCAGGTCTTCACGGATGGAAGCAAACTGACCCACAGTTTCCTGCCAGTTTTTCCTTAGACTATTCACTATGGAACTTTGCTCATGCAACTTCCTCTCTAGCTCATCCTGAAGACCTCTCATGCAGTCTCCAATAATAATGCCAGTAACCTCCAACTGTAATTCATGCTCCCACTGAAGATCGTGAATTGAAGCATTGACCAATGTGAGCACCTCTCTAATTTGTTGGAACACCACAACCAGCAGCACCTTCAAGCTGTTGAACCCCTCATCTATCTCAGTCAGCTTCCCGATATGGAAAGCTGTAGAGATTGAACCATTGGCATCATATTTGTGGGCCAAGTTATAGCTTTTGAAGACCCTTATATCCTCAGTGAGCTTATTAAGACGATGATCAACTTCTACTTTCATCAAATCTAAGTATTCTGTATAAGTAACTTCAACATTTGCATCCAGAAGGTGTTGATGCAACCTGGACACTACAGTTGCAAATGGTTCAAAGTTGCTTGCAACATCAGATGGTGTAGTTGCATCCTTGGACTCAATAAAACCATTACCAAGCTCTGCAGGATAAATACTAGTTTCACATAAAGGTCCATTGAACAAGGACAGGCCGCTCTGAGCAGTACACCATGATTGGTCAATGATGGCTGGTCTAGTCAACCTACTACGAAATGGGTCCATTCTTTCATCCAATACCTGCAACATTTATAGCATAAGATTTGGCAGTTGATGGCAAACTCAAAACGCCAATTAGTTATCGCACTAGGAATTTAGAATTGATGCAAATAAACTCAACAGCTCCCATGGAAACAGGGATACTTAATTTCATAGGAGAGACTAATAACTTAACCATGCAAGTTTCTGTCCTGGTTAAAAAAAAAGTTAGTTCCTGATAGTATATAGTAGATCTGGAAGAGGTGATTTTCAACTAACATGGCAAAGGGAAACAAGTCATCCTTACGGATGAAATAATTCTAATAAAGTCAAATGGGCTTAGAAAAATATCAATGATGGAACGATGCCTCGAGCTGACCTTAGCAAGACGCATGTGTCCGATGGGCATGTTACCATCCCCTAACATGTTATAACGCACTAAACCAAAGCAAAAACAAAAGCACTTCATTTTTGCTACATGCTTCAGCATAACACCCAAACTGTACAGGCCGACACTGGATGTTTAAGCGGCAGAGAAGTCTAGTTGTTCAAATGCATCACTGTTCTGAAATTTATTAATCGTAGCATCCATCCTTTGGTCAGCAAACACCAAATCCGTTACTACCCAGTAATAAAAGTAACAATGACGCAAATTAAACGAGCTCTGGTGAAGGACGCGAAGTAATAGCCAGCAGTGACAGTAGCAGGACGGCAACGGAAGGGCGCAGTACTATCGACAGCTATTCTATTCCTCTCCGCACTCAGCCACGCCAACAACCAGGTGCGGTTAAAAAATGCGCCAGAGTAACTAACAGCAGTGAATTACATGAACACCGCAAGCTGAGCAGAGCAATTCACCCCCTGCCTTGCTCGCCTCCCAAAAACCCCTACCAAAAACACCCGCGAAGCGTCTCCAACTACGCCTCACGCCATGACACCATCGAACAATCGACCATCCCCGCTCCAAAGCCTCCAAACGAAACCAACCAATTCGAGCAACCCAAGCACCTCACAAATCACAACGCGCAAGCGCGGCGGCAGCCGGCAGGCACCGGAGAGACTTACAGGCTGGATCCGCGCCATTGGCAGGAGCTGGAGCGGCCGCTTGAGCACCCCCTAGGCGCCTAGGCGGGGCGCTCTGTTTTTTCCCCCCAGCCCTCGGCACTGCTCCCCGCTAGGGCTTCCTTCCCGGGCTTGGGGATAACGGCGGCGGCAGAAGGGTAGGAGGGGAGGGGTGGCGGTGAATCGAATCCCGGCGGTAACGAATTGGAGTGGATTTCGATGGGTGATCGCGACGAGGAAGGAAGACGACGACGCGGCCGCTCGCTCGCTCGAGCGATCGAGCGAAACAGAGGAGAGGATGAGAGGAGAGAAGGACGGAGCCGGGAGCGGAGGGTAAAAATGGAATCGCGGCCGGGCGCGCCACGTAGGCGGCGCGCGCGGAGGGCACGCCCGGCGGCCCACGGGGATGGAGGCTGGTCAGCGGGCCCACGGGAGCTTGGGCCCACGAGGCGGTGGGGGTGGTTGGGACGACGGGGGGTGGGAGTAATGCGTGATGGATGGCACGCGGGAGGTGGGGCCCGCGCGTCGGCGGTAGTGGGGCGCTGAGCTGGACGGCTCAGTGGGCTGGGAGCGGGGTGTGGGAGGCGTGCCGGTGCCTCAAGATGCGTGCGGGATTTGAGGGCGGCCGACGGATCGGTTGGGCCGCGATGGGGGCAGGGGCGCCGCGATGAGCGAGGACACAAGTGGACAGCTGGTTTTTGTTGCTTGCATTGCATGGTTTTGCTATTGGCGTTTTTCTTCTCTCGACAAAAAACAATCTGGAGGGATCGGATTTTCAAAAGATTAAGGAAAATCAATTTCAAGAGCTTCGATTTTAGAGTAAAAATGTTCGTGTGTAGATGCAGCTGAGAACCACAGATCTCAACTGCCACTGCTTCAAGCTACTCTAGTAGCAGCATGGGAGCACATTTAATTGGAGAGATCATGAGGCCATGTGTTAACATACTGATTTGTAATAATACGATATGGGACCCGGGATCCGATTTGTTTTAGCTACTCTACTAGTAGCAGCAGCAGATCACTAGATCTGGATATTTTGGCACTTGGCATGTTCGCTTTGTCTGTTTGAACGCTGAGACGCAGCAAATGTGACAGGGGATCATGTGGCCCTTTGGCTAAAGACAAAATGAGTTTGACAGCAAAGGTTTTAACTTTTAAGGGCAGCCCTGCATCATCAAGAGAGGTTCAAAGGATTTCAGGAATGGATTCTCACGAACCACAAGGTACAGGTGTTTAATCAAATTATTCTTGGTGAAATTAACAGGTCACAAAATGTTGAAATCCCATCAAGTCAGGTAGCAATGGATTATGAATGTCACGTTCTGAAGTCGGCGGTGATGTGTTCCACGAGATCTCTGCACGAAGCTGGCGGAAAATGTAGGTCACCTACGTATTTACTACCACAGGTCCACAACACCTGAACCCTGTGGCAAGATTGGCTGCACACATAACCTTTAGAGCAACTCCAGTGGAGCCCTTCAAATTGAGGCCTTCAAAACTCATTTGTAGGCTTATCTCTAAAAAAAATAGAGGTCCAAAATAAACACTCAACTCCAATGGGCATATGAACTCGGGCCTTTATTTCTTCGTGGGCCCACCTGTCAGCCGCATCTACCTCTCTCTCCCACTTTTGGAGGGGGAATTGGAGGGCCTTTAGGAATGGAGGCTTGGAGAGGAGATTTGAAGGACTATGCAAAATGCAGGCCCATTTGAAGGTCCTGCTGAAGTTGTGTTTTTGCTCCAAGTCTCTAAATTTTGGAGTAGAGGCCCATATAGAGGCCCCTGCTGGAGTTGCTCTTACGGATCATGGGCACCTAAACTTCCAGATCATGAGCATCATGAGACGTGTACTGGAATCAGGTGAAACCAGATCATCTTTTTGTCATATCTGCTGCTAACCAGGTAAGCTGCATGTCCAGAACAGCAGCGGAAAAGGTGACGAAAAGCCAGTGAGTTCCCCATTCTTTTTACCTGAAACTGCTGCTGGTCATCTGGGAAGGACCAGACAAGCAACCATAGAATAAAGCGGGCAATCATGCTGGAATGCAGGATCATCTATATTAGCATATAATTTCTTTCCCCGCGGAATAAAGCGAGGCTAATGGAGATGATAGCCTTTGTTTTTTTAATGGAAAACAATTCTGCCCACTGATGAGGGGCCAAAGTTGACTGGGCCAATATAGTTTTATAGACCACAATTGATAGTATAATTCAATAATGCATCGCAGAGAGGCAGTCAAAATATGCATCCAGAAAGGAGATATACCCTTGAAAATTGCTTGGTAACTTAAAAGCAGGTGCTTCTTTTTATTCACCATTTGGCGCAGAAGCTTATGACCAAAATCCATGATTTTACATGGCAGCCAGAATAGTTCAATCATGCGTCCAGTTTCTCACCTCGTCGCTAAACAATCGAATCATGACATTTCGTAACCTTTTTTTAGTCACATGGCATTTCATAACCTAGTAAACCTCCACGTGCCACTGCTTGTTCTTTTTCAGCTGTGACAGCTTCTGGTCCCAGCTTTCACCTCTTTGCTCAGCTACCCTCTTCAGCGTGTCCTGGATCCCCGGCATCATCCCCTTCAAACCGCAGAAGTAGATGTGCGCGCCGCCGTCCAGGAGCTTGAAGATTTCGTCGCTGTACTCCTCAATCTTGTCCTGGACATACATCTTGCCACCGTTCTTGTTCTTCTGCTCTCTGCTTAGTGCTTTGTCATACCTGAAACATCACCAACTCGGGGGTCAGCTCAACATGAGCCATTCAGCTTTACTTCAGCCAGACACTGAACTATGGAAACAGAAACAAGTGGCCACCACAGTTAAATAAACACATCGCTAGACTGTAGCATTCTCAGATCTCAGTTATATTATCAGGATAGAATGAAAGAAGATGATTAAACTTGATGAACTCCCAAAACCTGAAATTGTCTGGATACTGCTGAAGGTAGTTTGTGAACTCTTCATCGTAGAGAAGGCTGTCAGAGTTAGCAACACCAAGGAAGAGCCAGGCCAGACCGCCAAATTTGAAAGTTGGGACATCTTCCATGAACATACGGCGTAGGTAGCCACGGTAAGGAGCAACACCAGTGCCAGTGGCAATCATGATATGAGTTGCATTTGGATCATCCTCTGGGAGAAGCAAAATTTTGCCTGAGGGACCTGCATGAAGAGAAACCATTACGAGATGCTTAAGAAAGGAATAGCCAGCATATGCCTTGAATTATACACCGGAAACAGTATCAATTATAAAAGAAAGACAAATGAAAGACAATTAATCTAGAAAGACAGAAAAGACAACAAGATAAGCATACCCTCCATATGTGATCGAAATTGAGCAGATTCCAGTAACAAATTTTGCGACTCACAAGAACTCAAGAAAATGTTGAATTGGCTATTCTGTGGTTACAGCCTACCATTATTGTTGGAAAACAAACAACAATGCTTTTAAACATGACATTCAAGATAAGTTCTATACCTGTGATCTGAACTTTGTCCCCTGGTTTTGAGTCACACAGGAAATTACTGCAGATACCTTTCTTTGAGGGGTCTTCTTTTCCAGTTTCAGGATCATAATAAACAGCACGGCGAACACATAAGCTTGCTGTCTTTCCATCAAAAGAATCACCATACCTTGTAGAAGCAATAGAATAGAGCCTAACAGTATTTGGAAACCCAGGTTTCTTCGGATTCTCTCCCTGGCAATGAATATATGAGAGACCATGTGAGCAACAGAGATAGTAGATGTAGAAAATGCTGCTTCAGAAAAGAAAGCAAATACAGATATCAATGAAATTAAATTAAATTTGGGGGTGTTAACTAGTCATGCACAAAAAGGCCTACATTATCAGTCTTGTTAACATCAAGTCAGCCAGGGTTTCCCAAATTCATTTGACTAGGCTTTACAGGTGATTTTTAAGTTCTAACAATATTTTTCATTTCATTGGCAGTGGGAGAATTGAAACTACTGGATACACTTTACCCAGATTTATAACAACAATTCTCTGACGAGAAATTTAACAATAATATCAACAGCATATATTTGAATAATGTTTTATTTATAGCAACAATGGATAATAAAGAATCATTTGAAAATCCAAAAAACCGGGGAAACTAAACTACAGACGATTCAGTGACCACTTCACACTGGTAAACAACGCAAAGAGAAAGGTGTAAAATCCATAAAGGAAAAAAAAACTACGGAAAGTGCTGCATTAATGCATTGTGCTTAGCAGGACAAGGAAGGAAGGTACCCACCGGAGGAATGACACCATAACTCTGTCCTTCCCAGTACGGAACATTGCCGCCATGGTCAATGACAATGTGGCATATTTCACCAGGAGCTTTAGGGCCTACAATCCTCTCAACTGAGACAATTGTGGCTGTGTAAGGTTCCTTAGGTTTGTATAAGTTGAGTGGTGGCTCCTTTGGATCCTCCAATTCAACAGGATTAACAGCAACTTTGCTTTTGCTTGCTTGTTGGACAGACATGCAGAAGACCTTGTTCAAGTGCCTTGACTGCTGGGTCTTTTCCCATGCTAAAGTCTTCCCAATCCATGGTTTGCTCCGAAAGTTTAGATAACTGTTACCCTGAATATAACAATTGAATCCTGTAAGGCTAATACCACAAAGCATCAACTACGAAAAGCTGAAAATGCAGGAAATTCATCATCTGCTACCTACTCAAGTAGGAATATCGCAGTACTAAATGTATGTGCCTATAATGTTCATCCTCCACACATCTCCTGGAAACTCCTAGGGTCCTAGTCATTATGCAGTGGTTTCCGCTCTGAGTTATGCTCAGTACCCCTTTGCCCAGATGATATGAAGGAATAGCACGCTTGTGCCAAAGGGAACTTAGAGGGCATCAGCTACTTCAACCATAAGTTGGCAGTGGCAGAAAACAACTAAAATGCACACACCGTCCGTTCAAACTCTTCAGTGCATAATACAGCTACTTGGCTAGATAGCAGTATGGTAGGTAATCTGGTTACTGGATGTAAATCAAACTAACAGATAACATTACCACTGAAAAAAAATCCAACCAAAATTCTAGCAAACTGCATGTTTCTAGCAACTAAAGAAGGCCATCCTGTCATGAACTTTACTTCAAGTCGTATCAGTATTACTACTGCTCTCCACAAGTATAGGAATAGAATTCAGAAATTTCGCCTCTCTGAACTAGTACTGTTCTACAGTGCAAACCAGACCCACCCAACCACGAGATTCCCCAAAAATGGGAGCAAGTTTTAGCCTCAGTAAGTACGCAACCCAACCCCATCCAGGTACCTTGAGCGAAGACCCCTTGAGGAACCCGTCCGAGCCGACGGGCGCCAAGGCTGCTGCAGCAACCTACATACAGGGGAGGGGACCAAAGCTCAGTCAGCGCTGCACGCGGCAAAAGACGAGCCCGGCATCGCGCGGCGGGGATGCGAGTACCTGAGTTCCGAGCCCCGCGGAAGCCATCGCCGGTGGACCGGGCCGCGACGGAGGAGGGGGTTTGCTAGGGTTTTGATCCGCGGAAGGGAAGGGAAAGGGAAGGGAGGCGAGGCGAGCGACGGGGAGGAGAGTGACGGGCGGGTTTGGCCGTTAGGAGAAGAGAAGACTGAAGAAAGGAGGGGCAGGCTCTTCAGTGCTCTGACAGTGACTTGCGTTGCATTATTCGTTAGCCACTTTAGCTACAGTACTTTCGTTGCATTATTTGTTAGCTTCAGTCTGTGCTAAATCCTGTAAAATTCGTAGACATCTTTTTCTGTAGATACGATAGCGACACACTGTGATTGGAAAGTAGGGGCAAGAACACAAAATTCTCATGAAGAATATGTGTAGTGTACCAACACATGAAGGCAGAATAATAATACTCCCTCCGTTCTAAATTATTAGTCGTTTTGGCAAATCTAGATTCATAGTTAGTAGTATACGTAGATACATACTACGAACGGAGGAAGTAGAAGCAAAACGCTGGTTTCAGCGATTCAGCCGCACCAGAAATGCAGCCACCGTTTCTTCCATCCATGGTCTTCAGTATGTCCAGGGCGTGTTCTAAAACGACAAACATGTGCGAGAGAATGGTGGCAGCAGCAACAGATGACTTCTCAAAACATCAAAGTTCGTGACCACGCGCCACGACCTAGGAATCTAGCAGTTCTTTTCTCAGCCTGCTTGCTGACCACCACCCAGAAAAAATCGATCCAATTCAATTCAAACCAAAAATATACAACTACTTTTCTGCTAGCTGGTTTAGCCGGTCAGCAGCAGATCATCACCGGCTTCTCAGGCCATAGAGAATTATATCTCATAGCAAATTTCAGTGTTACCTTAAAAGCTGAACAAACTCTCCAGTATGCACGTTAATCATATTAAACACCCAAAAAGGAAAGGAAAAAAACTGGCGACCAATGAATGCATCATATAAAGGGTTATTTCCCTAGTTTATTCTATTTTTACTTCAGGTGTCCAAAATACCAAAATGATTTGGCACAATTATTACAACACAAGGGTTCAGGGTTTTCCACTAGCTGCAATACATTGAAAGGAGATATTGCATATCATTGATTCATCATAAGGAACTCTGAATTACAGCGACCAGATTGGTTTACTTCAACGGCGTCCGCGGCGACTCAACCCTGCCCAAGAGGATCCTCTAGGACTTCCACCCACCACAGGCCCTCGGCCAGGGTGCAGTGCACCACCTGCCGCAGGAGCTGGGCCTGGATGAGGACGACTCGGCCCTGCCTGACAGGATCCTCCAGGGCTTCCACCTATCACACGGGCTGGGTCAGGATGTGGCACACCACCCGCCGCGGGAGCTGGGCCTGGATGAGCATGGCTCGGCCCTGCCTGAGAGGATCCTCCGGGGCTTCCACCTGCCACAGGAGGATTGGTTACCCCAGCCACCGCAGGACCTGGGACTGGAGGAAGTGCTTCACCCGCAGGCACAGCCAGTTTCTCCAGCAGTTGTTGGAGGTAGCGCCTTGCAACAGTGTCATCCTGTGTTTGCAGTAACAAGATGTAGTTACTACTCTACTGAAAGCTTCAATCTGGTGCAAGTGGTGTAATTATCGATTAGAGACAGCTGATGAATCAAGAGCAAGACTCACATTAAGGCAGTTGTCAAATGTCCCGTCTCTCAGAGCCTCAGGAAGATTAGTTTGAAGTGCAGTAAGGGCCCTGCGACAGAGGGGAAGAGAGAGCACCATTGCACGATAAGAAATGTTGCATGTTACAAAGTTCCTAGTTCGCAAATGACAGCACATACCTGGAATCGTCTATCAGCCTGAGGTAGCAGCGGATAATATGCTTCAGCAACCTGGTGGAGGGCTGTTCAGCCACCATGCTTGCTAAAGCAGTGGCTAACCCAAAAAAACGTTCTGGGGTGGCACAGATGTACTGTAACCCAGTTTCATCAATAATAATCTTTTGGACAATGAACGTGGCTACCTGCACATGCATTTGACAGATTAGTAAATTAATGCATTGGCTGTCAGATTACTAGAATTTACATTAACTCCGCCTGCAAAGCAAGACCTAAGTTCCTCCTACTCAACTTCTTGTGGTTTATGCAGAAGAGATGTTACAAAGAGGTAAACAGCATTTATCTGCCAACCAATGTGGCAGGGGTCGTCTCCTGCTGTTCCCTTAGAGAAAATATAAAGAATTTGGTTGGCAAATATATATGCTGCTGAAATTAGCAGCAAAAGCTAGTTGCTGAAGCAGCAGTATAAAAAAGTTTTTGAACCTTCTTTCATAAGTCTCATTTTATGCTTTGATTTGTAAGGTAATGAGAAGCCTAGTCCGTGTGAAAATGATCATGAAGTTGATTGGTGACCTGCTTGGATGCATTAACATACAGATCACCTCACCTAATCAACAGGTAAACTATATGATACTGGGAGAGGGTAGCATACCGTACCATGCATAGTAAACCACTCCAGATTCAAGATCTAGGCAACACATGGCTAGCAAGGCTGGTAGATGGACATTACAGTGAAGAATCATCTCAATTAACAAAGCCTTAATTATGTATATCATGTCAAAATGTATATAACCGTTTGAGACTGTGAACTTACACAAGGTGATTGCCATATCACCTAAACATGTAAACTACATTTAATGCAAAAGATGATATGACATACTGTTTTTGAAAGCTCACTGCCTGTCTCCATGATTTGCGAGCATAGAGGAATGATTTCACTATTTATCAGGGAATTAACCACTTCAGTAGCATCTTCCTGCATACACAAAACAAAGATGCTTCTGTCTCATTTGCAGAACTAGTATTTGATAAAAACAACAAATGGATCTTGGCCATGAATTCAGCACTGTTAGGGTAACCATTCCTATTATTACCAAAGTATCAAGGTTGGGCATGAGAAATGTTCCCACTGAAAAAAGAAAAACTGACAAGCCTTCCACAAATCCTTAAGCATACTTTGCATGTGGGCATGTTGTCACGTGTGCCTTCTGAATATAGCAGTTTATGTTGGATAAGCCTTGCACTGATTGGTCTTTGTGGGGCTGGTCCTGTATGTTGGATAAGCCTTGCACTGATTGGTCTTTGTGGGGCTGGTCCTGTTTAGGTCCTTGTGGGGCTACTGCTGGTCCATTGTTAGGACAGCAGGTAGGCAGGCAGTTAGTCCTTCAGTCCTTGGTCTTTGCTGGTCCTGCTGGTAGGGTCTTTGCTGGTCCTGCTGGTAGGACAGCAGTTAGGATTTGATTCTTGTACTACTAGTCACTGTTAGGCAGCAGCACATGGTCCATTGACCTGCTGTGAAGTAGTGGCCTTGCTGCCCCTCTCTAGGACAGTAGCATCTAGCATCTAGCAGCAGCATATGCTTGGCTGGTTCAGCCTATAAATATGTAACCCCAACCCCTTGGGTTGGCATCGCATTGTGAAGAGAAAAACAGAAAATTTGCCCCAACTCTCCTAGTGTGATCCTCTCTAGATGAGAGTAACAATTCAGATTCTAACAACTGGTATCAGAGCCGTTCTTTCCTGCAGCCTAAAGATTTCTTGTTCTACTCCCTCCCCAGTCCACCAACAGCCCCAGCCGGTAGCAGCAGCACCGGCTGTCCCAGCCCACTCTCCTCCCTCCTCCGTGCAGGCGAGCAGCAGCTCGTCTGATGGAGGTTCCTCCAGGTGCAGCAGCAGCCCCCATGCAGCGCGCCAGGTCCGCAGGACCCTCTCTGCACTCGGTCGCCTCGAGCATGCAGAGCCGGCAGTCAGCCGAGCTCGCTGCAGCAGAGGAGCGCGAGCGAGTGGCGATGGAGACAGCGGCGGCGGCGGCAAGGGCGTCGAGGCTGGCAGCAGCGGAGCTGGCAGCAGCCAGGGCGGAGGTGGAGGCGGCAGCGGCGGCCGACGCGGTGCGTGCGACGGCGGCGGAGGTCGAGCTGCTGCGCAGCGGCGCCGGCAGCTCCGTCTCGGCTGAGGATACCGCCGACGCAGACCTCGAGGTGTTGGCAAGTGGTGCAGCGCGAGCGCGGGTGGAGCGGTGGATAGCCGCGCAAGACAGCAGCGCTCCTGCGGGAGGCGCGCCCGGCGGCGGCGCCCACTACTTGGTGCGGGACGTCAGTTCCGGCACCAAGTGGCCCACCCTCACCAAGACCAACTACGTCGAGTGGGCTGCACTCATGAAGATCAAGCTTCAAGTGCGGCACATGTGGGAGGCGGTCCAGTCCAACGACGTCGACTTCGATGAGGATCGACGGGCGTTTGAAGCTCTCCTCAATGCAGTTCCGGACGAGATGCAGTTCTCGCTTTCCCACAAGAATACTGCCAAGGAGGTTTGGGACGCCATTGCGGCGGCTCGCATTGGCAGCGACCGCGCCCGCAAGTCCACCCTGCAAGCACTCCGCAAGGAGTGGGAGAGCCTGGCCTTCAAGCCAGGTGAGGATCTTGATGACTTCGCTATTCGTCTCGACTCTCTGCAGCGGAAGATTGTGCAGTTCGGGGACGACACCTACGGCGAGGAGAGAGCTGTTGAGAAGCTCTTCCGCTGTGTCCCCGAAAAGTACAAGCACATGGCTCGCTCGATCGAGTCCCTGCTGGACCTCTCGACGATGTCGGTCTTGGACGCGATTGGTCGCCTCAAGGTCATCGACGTCGACGAGCCAAAGGCTCCCTTGGGGCCTGTCACCATTGGCGGCAAGCTTCATCTCACTCGGGAGCAGTGGGAAGCCGGCCAAGGTGACAGGAAGAAGGGGGAGTCTTCTTCCTCGACTCGAGGGCACAAGGTCGGCAAGCCTCGCAAGGTTCGCCGAGGCGGACAGGGCGGCGCTGGCAAGCGCAAGGACTCCCGCGACGACTCCTGCCACAACTGTGGCAGAACTGGCCATTGGGCCAGGAACTGCAAGCAACCGAAGCGCAAGGTCGAAGGACAGGCCCACGTCGCGCAGGCTCAGGCCACCGACGAGCCGGCCCTGTTCCTGATGCACGGGAGTGTCGAGCTACACTCCTCTCCCGTGCCGGACGTCACCGCGCTTCTCCACCTCGACGAGTCGCGTGCTCACGTCTTCCTTGGGAAGGACGTGAGCGAGGAGAAGATCGACGGCTGGTACCTCGACACCGGTGCCACCCACCACATGACCGGGCGGCGCGAGTACTTCTCCGACCTCGACACCACCGTGACGGGCTCCGTCAAGTTCGGGGACGCCTCCGCCGTGAAGATCGAGGATGCAGGTTCCGTCATCTTCGAAGCGAGGACCGGTGAGCATCGTGTGCTCACCGGAGTCTACTACATCCCGGCTCTGCGCAACTCGATCATCAGCTTGGGACAGCTGGATGAGATCGGGTCGCGCGTGGAGATCGAGCACGGGATGTTGCGGATCTGGGATCCTCGTCGTCGACTTCTCGCCAAGGTGAGCAGAGGGAGCAACCGCCTCTATGTGATCCATGCACATGTGGTGCAGCCTCTCTGCCTTGCAGCTCGACGGGAGGACGACGCGTGGCAGTGGCATGAGCGCTTTGGGCACCTCAACTTTGAGGCCCTGAGGCAGCTCAGTGCCAAGGAGATGGTGCGGGGCATGCCGCACATCGACCACGTGGAGCAGCTCTGCGACACATGTGTGCTGACGAAGCAGCGGCGACTCCCCTTCCCGCACCAGGCCAGCTACCGCGCCGAGGAGAAGCTGGAGCTGGTGCACGGTGACTTGTGCGGTCCCGTTACACCGGCTACTCCTGGAGGCCGGCGCTACTTCCTTCTACTTGTCGACGACGTCTCCCGCTACATGTGGGTCGTCCTCCTCGACTCCAAGGCAGCTGCTGCAGACGCTGTCAAGCGTCACCAAGCTGCTGCGGAGAAGGAGTGTGGCCGCAAGCTCCGTGTGCTACGCACGGACAACGGCGGCGAGTTCACGGCGGCCGAGTTTGCCGCGTACTGCGCCGACGACGGCATCCAGCGCCACTACTCCGCGCCGTACAGCCCGCAGCAGAACGGCGTCGTTGAGCGGCGCAACCAGACGGTTGTGGGGATGGCTCGGGCCCTCCTCAAGCAGAGGGGGATGCCGGTTGTCTTCTGGGGAGAGGCCGTGGTGACGGCCGTCTACATCCTCAACCGCTCGCCGACCAAGGCGCTCGACGGCAGGACGCCGTACGAGGCTTGGCATGAGCGCAAGCCGGCGGTCTCCCACTTGCGGGTCTTCGGCTGCCTCGCTTTCGCCAAGGAGCTTGGCCACGTCGGTAAGCTCGACGACAGGAGCACTCCGGGAGTGTTCATCGGCTACGCGGAGGGCTCGAAGGCCTACCGTATTCTCGACCCGACGACACAGCGTGTGCGCACCTCGCGCGACGTTGTGTTCGACGAGGGCCGGGGATGGGCGTGGGACAAGGCGGTGGACGATGGCTCGACTCCGACGTACGACGACTTCATCGTCGAGTACGTCCACTTCGAGGGAGCTGGGGGAGTAGGCAGCTCTCCTTCGCCGAGCGTGCCTACCCCAGTCCCCGAGTCTCCACCGACTCCGGCAGCACCACGCTCCTCGGCCACAACTCCAGTTGCGCCGAGTTCTTCGCCGACTTCACCAACTCCGACTCCTGCCACTCCGGCAGCACCGCGCTCCCCAGCCTCGACTCCGGCTGCTGTGAGCCCTTCGCCGGCTTCGCCACAGCCGGCAACACCGCGCACTCCAGCGTCGACAGCCACCCCGCCGGGCACGTCTACATCAGCACCAGCTCATCTCGAGCACAGTCCGGTGGAGTTCGCTACCCCGCTCTCCCGCGACGAGGAGCGCATCGACGCGTACTACGACGGCGAGCCGTTGCGGTACCGTACGATGGAGGACATCCTCGGCGACCAGCCGGTGCCGGGACTGGTGCCTCACGACTTGGAGGCGCAGTTGCTCCTTGTGTGCGACGACGGCGAGCCTCGGTCTTTCGCAGAGGCCGAGGGACAGGCGGCATGGCGTGCCGCGATGCAGTCGGAGATGGACGCGGTTGTGGGGAACCGCACTTGGGAGCTTGCTGATCTCCCTCGTGGTCACCGCGCGATCACCCTTAAGTGGGTGTTCAAGCTGAAGCGGGATGAAGCCGGTGACGTCGTCAAGCACAAGGCCCGCCTGGTAGCGCGCGGGTTCTTGCAGCAGGAGGGGGTCGACTTCGACGATGCCTTCGCCCCCGTGGCACGGATGGAGTCCGTGCGACTCCTCCTTGCACTGGCTGCCCGAGAGGGGTGGAGCGTTCATCACATGGACGTCAAGTCGGCGTTCCTTAACGGCGACTTGAAGGAGGAGGTCTACGTGCACCAGCCGCCGGGGTTTGTGATCCCCGGCAAGGAGGGCAAGGTGCTTCGTCTGCGCAAGGCCCTCTATGGCTTGCGGCAGGCACCGAGGGCGTGGAATGCCAAGTTGGATTCCACGCTCAAGAAGATGGGTTTCGAGCAAAGCCCGCACGAGGCGGCCGTCTACCGGCGGGGCAGTGGAGGACATGCCTTGCTGGTGGGCGTCTACGTCGACGACTTGGTGATCACCGGCACCAAGGATGCGGAGGTGGCGACATTCAAGGAGGAGATGAAGGCCACCTTCCAGATGAGTGACCTTGGGCCCCTCTCCTTCTACCTGGGGATCGAGGTGCACCAGGATGCCTCCGGGATCATGCTTCGACAGACCGCCTACGCCAAGCGCGTCGTTGAGCTAGCTGGGCTCACCGACTGCAACCCGGCTCTCACTCCGATGGAGGAGCGCCTGAAGCTGAGCCGTGACAGCACGGCGGAGGAGGTGGACGCTACGCAGTACCGGCGTCTTGTGGGGAGCCTTCACTACCTCGCCCACACACGTCCGGACTTGGCATTCTCCGTTGGCTACGTTAGTCGGTTCATGCAGCGACCGACGACGGAGCACCAGCAGGCTGTGAAGAGGATCGTCCGCTATGTTGCGGGGACCCTCGATCACGGTCTCTTCTACCCGAGGTGCCCTGGGGAGGCGCACTTCGTCGGGTACAGCGACAGCGACCACGCCGGCGACATCGACACCAGCAAGAGCACAAGCGGGATTCTCTTCTTCCTCGGCGAGAGTCTCGTGAGCTGGCAGTCGGTCAAGCAGCAGGTGGTCGCACTGTCCAGCTGCGAGGCCGAGTACATTGCGGCCTCCACCGCTTCGACACAGGCACTCTGGCTTGCTCGACTGCTTGGTGATCTCCTCGGCAGAGACACTGAAGCGGTGGAGCTCATGGTGGACAGCAAGTCTGCCCTCGCCCTGGCGAAGAACCCCGTTTTCCATGAACGGAGCAAGCACATCCGGGTGAGGTACCACTTCATCCGAGGCTGCTTGGAAGAAGGGAGCATCAAGGCGAGCTACATCAACACCAATGATCAGCTTGCGGACCTGCTCACCAAGCCCCTTGGGAGGATCAGGTTTCTTGAACTCTGTTCCAGGATCGGGATGGTTCAACCCTCCCACAAAACGACGCACAAGTCTTAGGGGGAGAATGTTGGATAAGCCTTGCACTGATTGGTCTTTGTGGGGCTGGTCCTGTATGTTGGATAAGCCTTGCACTGATTGGTCTTTGTGGGGCTGGTCCTGTTTAGGTCCTTGTGGGGCTACTGCTGGTCCATTGTTAGGACAGCAGGTAGGCAGGCAGTTAGTCCTTCAGTCCTTGGTCTTTGCTGGTCCTGCTGGTAGGGTCTTTGCTGGTCCTGCTGGTAGGACAGCAGTTAGGATTTGATTCTTGTACTACTAGTCACTGTTAGGCAGCAGCACATGGTCCATTGACCTGCTGTGAAGTAGTGGCCTTGCTGCCCCTCTCTAGAACAGTAGCATCTAGCATCTAGCAGCAGCATATGCTTGGCTGGTTCAGCCTATAAATATGTAACCCCAACCCCTTGGGTTGGCATCGCATTGTGAAGAGAAAAACAGAAAATTTGCCCCAACTCTCCTAGTGTGATCCTCTCTAGATGAGAGTAACAATTCAGATTCTAACAGTTTACATGGCATTGCTTTGGAGCAAAAAGACTGAAGGTTCATAGCATGTAATTTATTACACAGTTTTGCCCCATTATATTTTCTCATTGTCCCCCGTACCAACTGATCTGGATACCTGAACTTAATACAGCAATCAATGTCATAAAAAATGGTTCTAAACCAATTCCTCAAGGGCATCCAGATCGGTTCATACTCCAATGGCAAACAAACTTTTTCTTCCTCCTCCCTCTCAATAATATGTTAATGGGTGTGGAGACTTCTAAACTATCACAATTTTGTGGTTTCCCTCTGCAAACAATGTGCTCAAGTAAATGACATGTGTGAATATTGGGTGTTGTTCTGACTCACATTAGGTATATGTAGAAAATGTACAAAACCATATTCATTCTTTTCAACATTTGCCTCTTTAGATGAACCATATATTTGGGCTCTTGCCCGGGTCAAGATCAACACAAGTTCAATTTCATCATATTAGAGTTATCAAGTTTTCCTAACATTGAATTAGAGAATGTAAAAGTTATCCTGATGCTAATGACGAAAAGTCAGAATTAATCTTGTGTGAAAAAGTTCATATGCACACATGATCGTTATGCACTGATTTCATGGTATACTAGATGGGTTTAGGGCACTCTGCTAAAATCATGACAACTCATTCAAAAAGTAGAGCACAGAAACATTAAAGGTTTATAGTAAACTTGCTTCCGAAAATTAAAGGGTTAGTTATCTTTTACTTCCACAGGGAACAAAGACGATTGCCTCAAAATTTTCATGGCCAGCTAAAGAAGCTGGGAATATGAACATGAACCTTCATAGATTATTGCATTGCATGTTTAGTGAAGCAAATCCAGGCTTTTTACTCTAGTGTTGGAGGAAATGTGACAGATCTTCTCAGTCATGTAAAATTCTAGGTATAAATTACCTTAACAAGAGCACCAACCACACCAAGACTAGTGAGGCGCAGGTACTCAAAAGATTTGGCAGTGCTGGTAGTGTTCAAGAATGGGTATAAGTACTCAGCAATTCCAGCTGCAATAAAAAAAATATGAAATGAGAGGGAGTGAGTTACTAATGACAATGTATCGGGGAACAAAAATCCATAATAAAAGTAAAAAGATACATAATACTTCAGAATTTTTACTACAACAGCTAACATCAACCAAAATTGTGTCAACCACTACATGATAATGTGGCAAAACCTTGAGAGAGAATATAGATAACTGGTAAAGAACACCTTCAGTGCGTTTCAGCTTCAACATACAAAGACTCATGCTAATTAGTCATTACCTTCTAAAAAAGGAGTCCTGGTCTCAGGGTGTGATGCAATAGACTGCAACAAGTTTAGGAGAGGGGGTGAATAAAACATATGGTACAGAATCTAAAGTTGGTACTCCCTCCATTCCAAATTATGGTTCACTTTAACTTTGTCCTAACTCTAACTTATCTAACTTTGACCGAGTCTATAGAAAAATATTATAACATCTATAATACCAAATAAATGATCAAGACATATTTCATGGTGGATTCAATTAAACTAAACGATGTTGTATATATCGATGCTTTTTTCTATAAAACTTGGTCAAAAATAGAGAAGTTTGACTTAGGAAAAAACTAAAGTGAACTATAATATGAAATGTAGGGAGTAGGTTAAAATGATCAACAAGAAACAGAAGAAAATCCCCTTTGCAGTACGTTATGTGATGGGATGGCTGCAACCCGACCAGTAGCCCTTTTTTCTGCTTTGGCCTGATCTTTTCCTAAAACCGTACCTGAAAAAGTGCAAGTACATTGCAGGCTTGGTTTGATTCGCTTGCAGATAATGTTGGAGGTGATAGTGTAGGGTAGATTGACACAATTTCCTGTTTTTTCAAGTAGCCAAACATACCAAGTAAGACCAAAATGCTGACCTAGAAGATTGGTTTAAGCTTCACAAACATATATTAAGAAAACTGATATAGCCATGAACTCGAGGAGTGGACCAAGAATGACTGACCTAACAGACTGGTCAGGAAAACACAACATGACAGAATACACTCAAAGCTCCTATTAAGCTTGCTCATACTATAAGTAAGCATAGAAGAGCACAATGGTTACTACATACCTGCAGCAGCGCAGCCACTGTGCCAAAAGAGTACCATATTAGTGGAGCCAAATCCGGAAGCGTATCCCTTTTCTGAAAAATAGTAGCAAAGATAACATTACATACTAAATTTGTTGCCTTCATAAACGCTGTGCCATGTTAATGACTGAACATGCACCTACTACTGTAATTACTGAATTGATCAGCTACAGAATTAAATTCACACCCTTAGCACCTTAGAAAAGCAATGACAACAGCATGTTAATATCCATTTATAGGGAAATAATAGTTGTTTGACAAATTTACTAGGGCATTTCACAAATAATATAACACACATTCATTCTGCAAACAAACTCTTAAACTGCAACTGAAATGCTGCCCAGAATGCAATGAACCACTAGCACTTCAAGATTTTCCATCATTACTATTTGCAGTAAGCTACAGACATCTGAACAAAAAGATATCAAATAACATTCTCGAAGTTTCTACATGCAAATACACCAACTCTGTTCAAAGTACAATATTACTCCTTACCATATGTAAACATAATGCCAACCACTGCATATGAATGTGGCAGCTTGCTCTACTACTTGCCACCCAAACAAACAAACAAAGATGAAGGATATCAAACTACTAGTGCGTGTACAGCAACACACATCTGATACACTCAAAACTGGAAGAAGAAAATCAAATCTCGTGATGAAGAAAATGCATACACCAGAACCGCAGCTATCTAACAAAATGAAGACATCCCATATAAATATACCTAAATTCTTGTGATTCCCAAATGTAGCAGTCAGAATGAACTAAATATAAAACTAAATCGCACAATAGAACCATGGATCCTCATGATAAGATCCACAAGAGATCAAACGGTATACCCTTTGGCAACCAAGAACCAATCCGAAAGGAATGCTATTAAATTGCCACAGTTATACGCCAACTCCCATACCCAATCATTAAAACTGAACCACCCTAAATCCCGGAAAACTACACAGCATCACAAGATCCGAACTTCTACTGCTGCAGAAACAAGAATTCCTGGCAAGAAACCTAGCTAGAGATCGGAAGGCCAAATCTTTAATCATGGGGATGTATAATCTGCAGATGAGGAAAAGGCACAGTGGGGACCTTGGCAAGCTCGGAGAGGGCGCCTCCACGCAAATCAGGATTCAAGAGGTCGCGCACAAGCTCCTCCTCCAGCTTCATCTTAACATCCTTCACCGCCTGCGCCATGGCGTCGGAGCTCCTACCACGGAGGGAGATAGAGACGAGGCCTTGGGGGAGGAATGGGGTGTGTACAAGGAAGAACAAAGATTTTCCGTTTCGAAGAGGCGAAGAAATAAAGGTCATCATCGCTAAGCGTTCTATTTAAAGACCCTTGTGCCCTTTTCCCTTTGTCCTTATACCATAAAAATAAATGCATCCTTATATCTAACCTTTCCTTCAGGGTTAGTTTCTCTAATAACTTATCATTTTTTTTAGCTTTTGTATGTCTTGGATTTGCAATGCCCTGCACACTGCCTGTTTGAATGATATGATGTTTTGAGTATTTATGATTGTCATTTGTGGAAGAAATAGTTTGTGTGATTTTGGATGCAATCAAATCTACATTTTGTAATTGTCTTTAAAGAAATAGCAGTACACTATTCACATCTTCTACGCTAGTACAGTAATTGTCTTTCAAGTATGGATTTGCCATTTTACAATCATTCAGTAAGCATGTCTACCTAACGATTTCCACATTTATATTAAATGGTCAAGAACCAATATTCTCAAATAAGTCAATCGCATACTACTTAATTAAAAAAGAAGATATATCATTACATCATGATATATATAGAAGATATATATCATGCTATCATAAGAAATAGGTGAAAGACAGTATCTGACTATATCATGCTATCGTAAGAAATCTGAGTTTGAAACAACTCAGTGGCAATTAATTTTGAGATATTATGCGAAATGAATAAGAGTTGATGAAATAGACAGTCTAGAGGAGAAACAGAATTACCTAACTGGGAAAAGGCAAGTGATGTTTTGGGTCTAACAAATCTAGGAGAAGATACGGAGTATGCCACAAGTTCAGGATCTTTAGGACTAGGAGCCTCGTTATTTGACACTGTCGTGCAGATTCAAGTATTCAACATTTCAACAATCCTAAAAATTGCTTCTACAAGAACGAAATAGGATACCAGTGAGCGATGGGGTTCACATAGCTGCAGGGACACAAAACAACACTAGGAAACTTCACATGTTTCTCCGCTGGCATCCAAAGCAACCGATGGAAACTATCAATTCACACTGCTATTTCATCGATGAGTGTCCATTCTACTGCGGACTGCTACTTCGATGAGGTGTTCACACACTACATTAGCTTCAAAATCAAGACCGGTGTGCGTTTTCTCACAAGGAAGCTAGCTTGTAAACAAACATCTTTCAGTTGCTCCGCAGTCCTTGCTAGAAAGCCATAAACACAGCAGCCTAGTAAGATAACGCAGCGAGGTTCACGAGCAATGAATTTGTGCAAGATGCGTGTGCTGGACGAACACGGTAATCGATTGGTATAGTGCCAGCAAGTATGCAGGACGAACACGGTAATCGATTGCTATAACGCCAACAAGTAATTTGGTAATTTTGAGACAGGCAGTCACAGGACCCGGAGAATAGTACTTGCCTAGAACGGAGCCTCCCCGGAAGCTGCCAAGCCCAGGCGCAGGCGCAGGCGCTGGAGGCAACGGGGTCCACACCTCGCGGCGCCTCCTCCCCGCCAGCTACCGGTGGGAGTCACTCGACGCCGCGGCATACCCTCCGTGCCGCGTGACCCGCGCGGCCCCTCCCCGAAACGGAAGAAGCCGCCACCGCGGCAAGCGGAGCTGGACGGCGGTAACCTCCTCCACCGAATTGCTGGATCCAGCGAGGCTCAGATCAGACGCCGCCAGCCGCCACCCACTCGCCGCATTGGCGCGCGGCCGCTCGCCGCGCACCATCCGTTTCCGACGGGAGGAAGAAGAGGGGAGGGGTTTCAGACTCTGTGCCACGGTGCCACCTCTCCACACGTGGGTCCCAAAATGTCATTTTTTAGACAAGAGATCCAATCCTCTCAGCTTATTAACATTCGTGCCATTAGACACGCTGCAAAGAACATCCTAGTACGGATCCTGAACTAAAATAGAACTCGCAATATATTTTTATGTACTTTTAAAATAGAGAAAATTAAAGAAAATTGTATTTTTTTATCCTTGTCATATCATAAAAATCTTACGATTTGGAATGGAAAGTTGGCTGAGTGATAAACACAGCGTAAAGAGACAAAAACAAAACTGACACCACCTAGCATCATCATCACCAACTAACCACGTTAAGCTAATGACAACCCATCACAAGCAAGATCACCAGCCCAACTTTCACTACGGAATACAATTTGTACTAGTAACAGGCCAACAACTGTCGAGGTAAGGAGAATTTCTCTGTATAGCACAAGACAAATAAAGAGCAACTCTGTCCATTATAGTAACAAGCCAACAATCACCTAGGTGTATAAAAATTCTCCATAACTATGCCTATTACAAATCAAGACCAAATGCTACAAGCAAAAACAGAAGTAAACCGCCACAAGCAAACTAATACAATCACATACATCAGATCATAGGTATATCGTATATATGACTTGTCGTTGCAGCATCGGTCCCACCAAATGCAAACTACCTTCTAGTAACTGCATGCCTGCACCGTGTTATGCGCCGGGCAAAAGATCACCCCTGTCGAAAAAAACTCTAATTTCTCATCTCAGCCTCATTAGAATATGTTTGGTTTTGAAACACGCAACCTGTGGCAGCGCCGCATGCCCACATCCACAGCAAGGTTCGCTCCACTAGAACACTGTTTTAGCGACAGCAAGAGCGGTGGCACATGCACTCATTTAGTAACAGCCACAACAAGGTCCTAGTTACTCGAAGCCTTACTATGATAACCATCACACCGCCTTATCAAACCATCCAAAATTCCACACTTCATACCACATAAGAAAGTTGCCCCACAACAGAACAAACTCTACTTATGCTCCGCTCGCGAATTAAACCATTTCAAGAAATGAATCAGGCAAGGAGCTTCATGCAAAAGTTGTTCCTTCTCTAGTATATTCTGTTTTCATTTCAGGAGTCCGAAATGTCAAACGCTGAAAGCAGTATTGGTGCGGTCACTGCAAATATTTGCAGTGTTCATTATTACAAAAACTAGTTCTGTTCTTGACTGACAAGGTCATATAACCTTCACCATAACGCTTTATTTGTGACGCGCGCAGGGTCTTCCACAAGCTGCCATTGGCTGAAAGATACGCCAGTCTTTTGTAGTGAATTCTGAATTGCAGCAACTGGATCGGTTTACATCAATGGCGCGTGACTCGGGCCTGCCTGAGAGGATCCTCCGCAGCTTCCACCTGTTGCAGGGCCTGGGCCAGGATGATATGCCCCACCCGCCGCAGGTCCTTGTCCTGGATGAGGTGCTCCGCTCACAGGAGCAGCCAGATTATCCAACAGTTGTTGGAGACAGTGGCTTGCTACAGGGTCGTCCTGTGTTTGCAGTAAGAAGATCTATTTAGTATTTGATTGCAACCTTTGATATGGTTTAAGTGGAGCAACGTCAACTGATGACAGTTCACAAATTGGGAGCAGGGCTAACCCGAAGGCAGTTGTTGAACGTCCCATCCTTCAGAGACTCGGGAAGGCAAACTTGCAGTGCGACACGGCCCCTATAGTAGTGAGGTAACAAGATGAACATCATCGCTCAGGAAGAAATGTGCATGTTAGAAAGTAAGTTCCTAGTATGCAAATGGCAGCACATACCTGGGATTATCCGTCAGCCTGAGGTAGCAGCGGATAACATGCTTCAACAGCCTGCTGGAGGGCTGCTGCGCTAGTGCATTCACCATGGATGCTAAAACAATGGCTACCTCAAAGAAGCGATCTGCGATGCCACAGATGTACTGTAACCCAAATTCATTTAGCACAATCTTTTCCACGATGAGAGTGGCAACCTGCATATGCATTTGGCTGATTAGTGAATCAAAGCAGTGGCTACCAAATTAGTAGTGTATGACCCAATAGCTATCCTTTGCTTGTGGGACTTATTTCTGGGTTTACTTTAACTACTTGTGGACCTAGGATCCTGCTGCTCAACTACTTGTGGTTTATATATATGCAGTGAGATGTCACAACAAGGTTAACAGCAGCCAACCAATTTCATAGGAATCATTCTCCTACTGTTCTCAAGGGAAAAAATACAGAGCTTGGTCGGCACATACATTTGCTACTGAAATTAGCAGTATAAGATAGTTGCTGGCATAACATTACAGACAGTTTCTGAAGCTTCTTTCATATGCCCCATTTTATGCTTAGAAGTTGTAAGCTTATTTACGGTTATATAAGAGAATGTAGGCTGGGTCAAAACGATCCTGACAAAGATTGGTGAACTACTTAGCAAGATCTAGAACTTACATTGACTAGTAATCAACATCTAAAGTTGTAAACTACTGTTACTATATGCTATTATTGAAAGAGACTAGCATGCCTTACCATGCAAACTAAGATACTCAAGATTAGGTAAACTACAAGCTAATGACACTCCCTCTGTTCCGAAACGTTGTCCTAAGTTAAACTTATTTTATCTTTTGTTCAAGTTTATAGAAAAAATATATTAACATCTGCGATACCAAATAAATGCACTACCAAGACCTATTTCATGGGAGTTTAATAAAGTTAATTTGATGATGTGATGTTGGTGTTCTTTTTAATCAACTTGATCAAAATTAAAGAACTTTGACTTAGACAAAACTAAAACATCTTACACTTTGGATCGAAGGGAGTAAAAGCCAGTAGGGGTATTATAGTGATCAATCATCCTAGTTATAGGAACAAAGACTCCGAACATATGCCAGGTGGTTGCGAGAAAGCTAAAGATGCTACGTTGCTAACAAATAGGATAGCATGAGCAGATGCAAAGGATGACATGTCATACTGTTTTTGAAAGCTCGCCGCCCGTCGTCATGATTCGCAAGCACATAGGAATTAATTGACTTGTCACCAGGAAATGGACAACTTCTGTATTATCTACCTGCATGTATCACAAGACAAATAAGCTTCTCTCTCATTTGCAGAACTATGTTTTATAAAAGTAAAAGAAGAATTTTGACATGAATTTTTTGTTCTTAGGGTATCTTGCACAGAGAACAAAGATCGCCTCCAAAATTTCATGGCCAGCTAAAGAAGATGGGGAATGTGAATAGGAATCTCCATTGATGATTGCATTGCATGTTTACTGAAACAAATCCAGTATTTTTACTTCAATATATTAGGCAATGTGACCAATCTTCTCAGTCATGTAAAATCCTAGGCATAAATTACCTTTACAAGAGCACTAATGACATTAAGGCTAGCGAGGCGCAGGTACTCAAAAGATTCGTCCCTGCTGGTAGTGTCCAAGAATGGGTACAGGTACAGGGGAAATTGGGCTGCAAAAATAAAGAATGAAAAGAGAGGGTGAATGAGTAGCTAATCTAAAAGCAAGTTATCCAGAAAACACAAAGTTCATCAGTACTATAGATGTAAAAGAAATTCATATGCTTCAAAGTTTTTACTATAGGTGTTAGATATAAATCGAACCCATGTAAGTGTACCACTACATAATAGTGTCACAACACCTTGAGAGAACATAGGATAGCTAACAAAACACACATTCAATGCATTTCAGCTTGACATACGAAGAGTTGTTCTCACTAGTCATTACCTGCTAAAAAAGGGGCCCGGTTCATAGGATGTGCTGCAACAGTCTGCGACAATTTTAGGAGTCAGTGAACAGAACATACGATAGAAAATCCAATGTTGCGAGGCTAAAATGATGAACAACGAACAGAAAAAAAACACTTTGCCATACAGTATGCCATGAGATGGTTGCAACCAGAAACCATTTTTTCTGCTATTATCCCCCGTTTTGAATTAAAATCGTACCTGAAGAAGTCCAAGGGCATTGCAGACTCGGCTCGATGCATTTGCCGATAATGTTGCAGATGAAATTGCAGGGTAGACTAAAACAACTTCCTGTTTTTCAAGTAGTCAAACATACCAAGTGACTGAAGTGAGACCAAATGCTGACGATCAATTGAATTGAAGATCAGCTCGAACTTTCAAGACCATGTATTAACAAACTGATATAACCATGAAATCAGGGATTGGATCAAGAATGACTGACCTAACAGACTGATAACGAAAACAAAACGCAACAGAGTACACTCAAAGCTCCTATACAAGCTTGCTCATACTACAAGCAGAGAAGAGGGCGAGGGTTACTAATACCTGGAGTAGTGCAGCCATTATACCAAAAGAGTGCCAAAGCAGTGGAGCCAAATCCTTAAACATCCTTCTTTTCTGAAAATAGTTGAAAACAGGACATTATATACAAACTTTGTTGCGTTTATGCATGTTAAAGAGTGAACATATATTGTCAAGTTCAAACCAGCAACATTATTGAATTGGCAATCTACAGAATGACTAAAAGTTCACTTTGAAATGGGTCATACCCTTTGCAAATTTGGAAAAGCAATAACAGTCTCAGTCATCCACCATGTAATAAGCACATTTATATAGGGAAGTAATAGTTTGACAAATTCAGAGCTGCTCAATCACAGAACAGGACCATTTTAAACAGTAAAAGGACCACTGCAGCTCACACGAATGAATGGGATAAACTATCAAACGTAAGAACAAAATTCATAATTAGTTATAAGGGTATCTGTAAATAAGCACATCCATTATGCGAATAAACTCTTAATGGCAATTCAAATGCAGCACAATAGATGAAACGAGCCACCGTCACTTCAAAAATTCACATCATTATTATTTGCAATAAGCTACAGCTGACACAAACAAAAACATATCAAATAAAATTATCAAATCATGTACTTACAAACAAACCAAATCCTTTCGAAACACAAATATTGGTCCTTACCATACATAAGTATTCTTACAACCACTGCATGTGAATGTGGAAGCTTGCTATGATACTTGTTAGACAAATATATAAACAAAAGACGAACACTTGCCCAGCCCAACCAAACAAAATGTAAGATTCTACACCAGAAGACCATTAATACATATCAAATAGGCACTATTCTTCTGCCCAATAAAAAAAGGCACTATTCTTGAACCAAGACGTATGAATCCAAGGATTTGCAACTACAGATGAGGAAAAGCGCGAGAGGAACCTTGGCAAGCTCAGCAAGGGCATTTCCATGCAACTCAGGGTTGCAGAGGTTGGGCACAAGCTCGTCCTTAACACCATATTACTGTCCTTCACCCCCTGCACCACCACATTGCAGCTTGCAGCCATCGGCCCTCCGCTGCCTCCTGACATGGAGGGAGATAGAGGCGAGGCCTTGGGGGGGGGGGGGGGGGGGGGGGGGAGGTTTGTGTACAGGGAAGATGGCAAATTTTTCGATTTCAAAGAGGTGCAAAAAAAAAATATTAAAGACCCTTCTACTATTTCCCCCTTCTTCTTATAAGGTAAAACATAAATACATACTTATATTTACCCTCTTAAGTGTACAAGCACCAATATTGTAAAATAAGCTGGTAACTTACTACTTAATCAAAAAAGGAAGATATGTCGTTACATCATATAGACAGATTATAGAAAGCCTCGTCTAAACTGGCGAAAGACAGCTTCTGACTTTATCATGCTACCATAAGCAATCTGAGATTGAAAAAACTAAGTGTCAATCAAATCACTTTTGAGATATTATGCTAAAGGAATGTGAGGTGGTGAAATAGACGATATAGAGGAGAAACAAAATTACCTTCCGTAACTCGGAGAGGGCATTAGCTTTTTTTTCTGGGTCGTACAAATCACGGACAAGAGATTCAACTACTTCCAGGTCTTGGGGACTACGGAACTCGACGGTCGACATTGTCGAGTGAGAAAACAGATTGAACAATCCTAAATTTTCTTCTACAAGGATGGGATGCAGCATCGCTGGGCGATGCGTTTAAATAGCTGTAGCAATAGATGTCGTGCACGAAATAACACCGCAGAACTTCACATGCGTCTTCACAAGACTCCAAGATGGACACTGCCTACCCCCACTGCTACTTCATCGGACAAGTGTCCGTCATGCTGTTGATTTCCACTTTAATGAGTTGTATGCACACCATATTAGCTGTAAAGAAAACTAAAGCCCTGAAATCACGAAAGGGTGCCGCAAAAGCCTAAATCTCATCCGCCGTATTTGGCCATGAGTCATTCAGAGGATAAGCATTAGGCTTGGATGGCTTTTACATGTCACACTTGTGTCATTGCGTGTGAACAATAAACCGGCAACGTATCTGGCTATAGCTTGTTGTTCGTAACTCCATACTATGATACTATGTGCGAGAAACAGCAGCACCCTAAGTTGCAAGTAATGTTCAGACACACATTTCCCGCTGGCTCTCACTGATATTACGCAAAAGCATATATCTACTTTAACTTGGTACAGTTCAATGATTCATCCTTTTTTAAGTTGCTTAACCTGCTCACAAAGTCACAAGTCACAACTGATACTTGGGTGCAGTTTTTCCCCCCCACAACTGATATTCACACAAAGTTCAGTTGCTTCTAAAATCCTTGCTAAAAAGATGGAAACTCCATAGCCTAGTTACATAATGCGCTGAGGATTCACGAACAGTCCATCGATCAGATATGGCTATAAATTTGAACCCACCAGTGAAATAGCAACGGGTGATTTGATAATTTTGACAGACTCGCAACACCTGAACAAAATGAATTACCTAAAATGAAGCCTCCCCGGAAGACGCCAAGCGCGGGAGGAATGGCTCCTCCTCCCTAGGCCTCCAAGCCCAGGCGCAGCAGGAATGGCTCGTACTCTTCCCCGATCGAGCCGCTCGATACCGCCGCATCATCACCCAACCCTCCGTACCGCGTCGCCTGCGCTCGCCGGAACAGACGAAAGGGCCGCCGCCGCCCGCCTCCAGCCGCCGCAGCGGAACTGGACGGCAGGTTCCCGTTTCCTCCCCCCACCGGACGCTTGACTCATCGGACCAACCGCCGCCGCCGCCGCGGAGGAGTCCCTCCCGCCCAAACGCCGCATTGCCGCGCCGCCGCTAGCCGTTCGCCTTTCCGTTTGGACGGGAGAGGAAGGGGGATTCAGAATCTGCCACGGGCGCCGCAGGGGATCCAACCCTTGCTCAATGACACGTGGGTCCGCTTGCGTCGCTGTCACGTGGGCCAGGGGGCGAAATGAAATGGAACCCATGGCGAAACCCCCAAAAACCTCCCCTCCCTTCGCGAGCAGACGGGGTTGACGGAGAGAGGCCGGAGACTGCGCCGCCGCCGCCGATGGAGGAGCTCCCCAGCACTGCCGCCTTGGGGAGGCCGACGCAACGCGAGGCTGGTGGTCCCGCCCGCTCGTTCGCCCATCTGGAGCCCTTGTTGGCGGAGACCACACCGCCGAAGGGCCTCCATGGCGGCGCCGCCGTCGGGAGACGGACGCTAGCTAGCAGAGAAGGCTGCTGCCGTACCCACCTGCGCGTGCCTTCTCCGGTAGGGCATGCTGCGAGCGGCCGGCGGCCGGCGTAGGAGGCCACCAATGGCACATCGGGCCCACCAGCCAGTGACGGTGTACCGGACCGTCCGTCCGATGCACGCCACGTGTCCACGAGCGCATCTCCAGGTACGCTCGTAAATTTGGCCGTTTATTTCCCCCTCCTCTTTCTTTCTTGTCGCTGCTGTTCTGCTCTTGATCGGCCTCTTCTCCCTTCCTCCTCCTCTTCCTGCTGGAATCCCCGTCCACGATCAAGGCTTCGCAATCCTCTTCTCCTCCTCCCTTCTCTCCTGCTCCTCTCACAAGGCGAGAAAAGCTCCGCGTCTTACGATGGACGCTTCTGTCCCTGCGGCGTCACAGGACGCCGCGGGAGATGGCCGCGGCGAGGACCAGGACGGCGTGGGCAGCTGCCGGAGTTCAACGGGGAGAGCCTCTGGTGTTCCTATCGGGAGGGAAGAGGGGCGGAGGTTTCCAGGCGGGCTACCTAGAGATGATGATTCCGTGGATGCCTCAGGTTGGACGTGTATCTATTTGTTGGTTGGGTTCACGAATCAAGAACTGGTCTTCATTGGAATCAAGAACGTGTCTTTACAATCAAGAACTTGAATGGGGTCCATTATAGGCTAAAGAACTTCGAATTTTACAGTAAAAACGATGTCCCTTCTCAATCACTAGCTAGTTGTGGGAGGATTCCATTCATATGGACATGATTCAGAACGAGCTGCCTTTTATGAGATGAAAGAATTGCAGGATACATGATTTTCAGACTATTTTCTTGATCTTTAATATAATGATACAAAGATGTAGAAGTGTCTTGAAGCCGAAAATCAGATCACAAGGTGTTGTACTGTTGTGTATGTAGTACTGTGGCTTTTCTGTGCGTTGTTTTATCTTTCTGTCATCTGTTAGAAGTTAGAACAATGCATTTGTCAAGTTTCGTTGATATGATATTGGAGCAGCCCTGTAGTTCCAAAGAATAAGTCTGAACCTAACTTAGAGAGTTTTGACCTGCATATTCCTCTAGGGACACTACCAGCAGATCCGGGCTATGGCTGCACTGATGGTTATCGTGAGCAACAAGAAAGACACTGGGACCATGTTTCACAATTACAAGGATCAAGAGAGATTGATACCAACACCAGTGCGAAACCCTCTACCAATAATCGTGAACAGAACATGCATCAGAATTTTGACCTCCTAGTAACAAGTATCCTGTATGGCTTATAGCCAACAAAAAACTGAGCCCTTGTTGTTTTATCGTTGTTGCATTCCAAGCATCCACAAAAAACAATCAGCTCTACTTCTGCTTTGTGGATTTTCATGAATATCTGTTAAATGAGTGAAGTAGCTCATGGTATGTGCAGTAGAATTATTGAATATTTCCCATTATGATGCTTCACAATTGCCACACAAGTTTCTACCTATCCTAGTCGCATAAACTTTTCTGTTCTGATGAAAAAAATAGACAAACTAATGGAACAAGTATTTCATTAGCACACGTTGATTTTGTATTTCGTCAAAAACCATCTGGAACAAGTACATTGAGTATCTTTTTCAAGCAAGCGCTGCATAGAGAGAAAGCATTTACTATGGAGAGACAGATAGTCATAAAGATGTGTTGTACTGTAGAATGCATGGACAATAATATTTCATCTTTCTGTCATCTGCTAGAACAATGCATTGCTCAAGTTTTTGTTGATATGATACTGGAGCTCTTCCCTATACTTTCCATAAATAATTCTGGGTCTCACTTATAGAATTTTGACTCGCATATTTGTCTAGGTACACTAGCAGAAGAGGCTTACAATGGACGTGCAAGTGTATCTGTTGATGACCAAAGTGACCAGGGGCGCGATGCTTTCTGCATCTTGCAGTTACACAAGTCAAGAAAGGCAGATCCTGTTCTGATGGAGTTATCTGGAACAGATGTGAATATCACACTCACAGGAAGTGCTAGTGCTGGATCTGCTGATGGCCAGGGGAGCATCAAGGCCTCTGAACGAGGTATTGTACTTGTCTTCTTAGTTAATCCCGGTAGCAGTGATATATCTCCATTGCTAGTGAAAAGTCGACATTGGGAGATTGACATCAATGTAAAGGCCTAACGGGCTGTTTCTTGTTTAATGATTATCTTACTGTCCCCAATATACAATTATATAATTTTAACTGGCATATTAGTGCTTTATCTAAACATTAAAATCTGATATTTGTCACAGATAGTTTATCTGATACTTCTCATGCAGGACCTACCGAATCTTCCTTCAAGTCAAATGACACATTGGTTTCTATTGGGAGTCATGAACTACACCCTTTTCATGAGTCAATTGATTTGACAAGAGAACAATCAGAGTTGGATCTTAATGGTTCATCATCAAACAGTATGCAGTCCTCTCAATCGAATACTGATGGCACAAGCTCTACTCCTTCAAGAACTTCTGGAGAATCATCTGAGGGCTACTCAAGTGATGATAGCATTGAACATTCTAAGAACCTCAGCCAGAACAAAAATGGTGGAATTCTGCAGGTCATCCCTGTGGTCTTGAAAAGTTCTGTGAATAGCAAAGATGCATCCAACACCGAGAAGCAGAATCAGTCTATTCCTTGTGCTACCCAACAAATGGCGTGTGATTCTAAAAGTTCTGGAATTGCGGAGACAGCATGGAGCCACGTTGGAGGAAAAGGCAGTATGCTAAATTCTGTTGATGACAAAGTAGAAGAATCTGCAAATCAAGAAGAAGTAAGTCTGTCTTTCGTTCATGAGAATGAGAGTGAAGTTCTCTTGAGTTTGGCAAATGAGCAACCAGAAGTTACTTCAAAATTTGTTAGCCGTCATTCTGTCATCTCAAGTAAAGATGTGAAACAGATAGTTGTGGCTGGCTTGCTAGATATGGAACAGCTGACAACTGCCACTGTCAGTCAGTATCTGCTCTACCTGAAGAAAACGAGGTCCTTACCGGTTTACCTAAAAAACCAGACGCCGGTTCAGAATTTCGTCACCTTAATGATGTTTCTCCATGTCATGATGAAGTACCTGAAGGTCCCCCACTTGGTCCCAGTGCTTCAGATAGTGTTCCCAAAAGAATTACTCCTGGAAATGAGGAACACACCTCCTGTTATGACATTAGGATTCTTCCTGCTGCAGAAAATGGCCCTACAGAACCTGCAGCTAATGATACTTCTAGAAGCAAGAAACGTTGGGGATCGCCACCTAACTCAACTGATGACGATAACAAGAAGTCTCGAAACTTGTAGTTGGCAGAAACTGGATGCCTGGTAGATTATGTTTGCTTCTGTTTGATGATTTTAGACTGCCATGACCTTTGACAAAGCTGCAAGACACTGCAGAGGGCTGCTTCGTTTGGTCTTGGGAAATGGAAGGCTTTCCCTGGCTTGTTAATGTTGTGAAGTGTTGTTGCTGTTTCTTGTGGAAGGAAAGCTTGGTACTGTTAAGGTATGATATTGTGCATTTATGTAGGATATATATTCAGACCGAGAAACACTCATGATGTTGAAATACTCTGTTTGAGGAAACTGGCAAAGTGACAAGTGAAATGTGTTGGGATGCTGTTGATCTTGAGGTTGTTGAAGTGGATGTGGTTGTTGGTTACTCATATTTACCTATGTCAATTACTCACTTTAATCAGTATATACACGAAGCCCTCTCGGACAACAAAAAGATGGAACAAGGGCAGGTACATGTACATCAGAGGGAGCCCTTTGTGATAGCAGAGTCCTGGGACGTGCTCCAGGAGGCCCCTCTCCAGCCTGAAATCGTCCAGTGACAGATGTGTATATGTAAAATTTGCAAACTGGGACTCGGGAGGTCAGGGACATCTTTGCTTTCCCTTGTCAAAATTGTCACCAAAGCCCTTTGCCAGGTACAGTCCGACACCGATTCTTACGGGAGTAGGTACAGTCCGACACCGATTCTTACGGGAGCACTAGTCTTTCGTAAATTTAATCCGAACCCGTGTGTTACGCCTTTTCCTTGTCCGATTCGGATGGGGGTGCCGGCTATCACTCTCATATAGTATTTGGGTATAGCAGGCGAGTCCCAGCTCGCTGCGACGTGCGATGGCAAGATGCAGGCACTATGAAACCATGGCGCCCCCGTCGCCGCCGTCCGTTAACGGAGGTGGCGGTGCTCCCTCGCCGATCTCATCTTCGACAGTGACGGCGGTGGCCGGCCAACCAAGAGACCGCGTGCAGACGACGATGTCCGCGACCACATCAGTGCGTTGCCGGATGACGTCCTGGTCGGCATCATCTCCCGGCTGCCGATCCACGACGCCGTCGCCACCGGCGGCGTGTCGCCGAGGTGGCGCCACCTCTGGAAGCACGTCCCCAGGATCAACCTCCGCCCGCACCACATCCGCCTGCGAGGCTACGACGGCGACGAGCCGCCGGTGCCTCCCGGCGGCGAGCGGGGAGACGCCGCCGGAGCCGGGAGCTTGTTATGGGCGGAGCGGCTCGCGGGCGCGGCGAGCTCCGTCCTGCGCCACCACCGCGGCGCCGGGGTCGACAAGTTCTTGCTCGCGCTCCCGCTCCCGCCGCCCCTCCACGCCGCCGTGCTGGACCAGGCGGTGGAGTTCGCGGCCGCCGCCCGGGCGCGCGAGCTCCACCTGTCGCTCACCAACACCCACCGCGGCGACCAGCCGCCCTACTACGACTTCCCCCACCGGCGCTTCGCCGGCGACCGGTTGCAGAGGCTTCATCTGCACGGCGTCAGCCTCGCCGCGGCGGCGGCGCAGCACCACCACCACCAGGGCCTCGAGGGCCTGACGCACCTCAGCCTCACCCGCGTCGCGGTGGACGTCGCCGGCATCCTCTCCGCCTGCGCCGCCCTCACCGTCCTCGAGCTCAAGGATTGCCGGCAGCTCGTCCACGCCACCGTGTCGCACGAGCGCCTCCGCGTGCTTGGCGTCCACGGCTGCGGCGGCTTGAAGAGCATCGCCATCGAATCAAGCACCCTGCTCGAGTTCGTGTACAAAGGCCACAGGGTTGGCATCAGCTACCGCCGCACGCCCACCGTCGTGAGGCTCGTGCTCCGCACGGCGGACGAGTGCCCGCTCGGCTGCCTTCCCGGCGGCGGCGCCGCCGCCATTGCCGCCGCCCTCCCCAAGCTCAAGCAGCTCTTCCTGGAGTTCCCTTCACCTCCACACGCCGCCGCATGTGCTCAGCTCGGTTGGAGATTCGAGGTGCTCAACCAAATCGTGCTGCTCTTGAAGACGCCATGGCGGGAGCACGTCGCGTCGGTGGCTTCGCTCGTCGTCGCGGCGCCGTTGGTCAGGGAGCTGCGCGTCGAGGCTTACAGCGACTTGCCAGCCGTGCCGCCGCCGCCGGATAATAATAAGCAGGCGGCGATCCAATGGCCGGAGGGCTGCTCGCCGGAGAAGCTCCAGAGCATCGTGATCGGCGGGCAGCGGGGAGCCGGAGCTGATGGAGCTCGTCTTCTTCCTGCTGCGGAGGTCGCCGGCGATCAGGACGGTGGCCATCGACACGCACCGGCGGCATCTTTCGTACGGCAGGGGATGGAGGAGAGAGGAGGCCAAGGACACCGTGAGATGCTACTACGCGAGAGGCGTCGTGTGGACGCATTTGGCGCCCAAGATCCCGTCTAGTGTCAAGTTTACCATCACATGACATGAGTGAATCATATATACATACAAAGCATCTGTAGCATCATTATAAAAAAAAGCATATGTAGCGCAATAGAGATGTGTTAACACGTTGGAAAAGGTGTTTTTCACCCTCTAATATTGAAAAGGTGTGACCGGCCTTCATCGATCATTTGTGTTTTAATTGATGCAAGACAACTCCTTAAATAACTAAATTGATGCATTAACAATCCTATCTCGACTTAACAATAATTTAGCGTCATCTGAGAGCGCCAGAGAAGAGGATGGGAGCCGTCCATCGTCGTCATGCCACAAACGTGCATTTTCCCAAGCACAATGTAAGAATTAGGGTGCGACCATGCTTAGTTTCAATGCATGATTTTATCACGAAGCATAAATTTTACATGAAAGCCAAAATAGAGAACTTCCTAAAAATTTTGGATGGGCTATATATTTTGGACTCATGATATGTCAGGGTCAAAATAGTGATTCGATAGATGATTACATGATCTAACCGTTATCAGGTGGTACTAAACTATTGTTATGTTGAGATAGGATGATTAGTATACCAGTTTAGTTAGTTAAGAGATTAATTTGCACATAAGGATGAGTGCTACATAAGGGATAAGTGGATGAATGGGATGATTTTTCCTAATTTGGATAAGTTGCAGCGGTAAATAGAATAAATGTATCTAAAATAGTTTCGTACTGGCATGTTGCCTTTGAATATCTGAGTTTATTATCCATGTGATCATTGATGATGTTTTCATAATTGGTTAGTTTCAATGTACAATTTCATCACACAATTATCTAGACTATAAACTAGGTAATCACGACGGATGAGTTACATGGGATGAAATTTCTCTCATATGTCATCAAACTCTACATTCTCTCTCATCTACTATGTTGGCAAAATTAATGCCCTGAACTCTCTATGAAACTCCCACTAAGAGTAGCTGTAGGAAGCATGTTAAACCACTTCTTTGAGATATATTCACGTGTAAATGGTGCATGTGCTTCTATGGATACGTAGGTGTGTATATGAGTTTCCACGAGTTTTTTATTTGAGATCACAACTGCGCCCTTTATTAAGACAGTTCCGAGAATGAATTACATACTCCTTCAGGCGGAGTTAGAAACCACACACTTCTACCTACATAGTTATATATTGAACTTCTCGTCAAATTATGTGTGTCACCATTGGAGACCCTGTTTTCATGAACAAACTGAATATCATCAAAGTTGTTTGCCGTTGCCTTGATCTCCCGAATAACAGGGCCATAGTGCCCCATCCCAGCTCCCTCGATGCTCCTGATCACTCCTAGGCAGTCCGAAGCCAGCCTGAGCTTTTGCAGGAGAAGGTCACTCGCTAGCGCTAGACCCTCTCTACACGCTATTGCTTCCACCGTCTCAGGGTCGGTTACGCCTTCCAGCACTAAAGCTGATGCTCCAAGAAAATTTCCAACACCATCACGCGCCACCGCTGTAGCCGCTGCAATCTTTGAGTTCTTCGATATAGCTGCATCGACGTTAATTTTCATGAGGCCCTCCGGAGGTGCAATCCACCTTGGCTTCAGTACAGGATCCTGATGCTTCTCCCTTCTTGGATTTGGTAGCAATCCCAGTTCAGCAATATATCTCTCGATAAAGCAATTGGTCGAGAAAGGACTCTGGAATTCCTTGTCGTGAATTGCTTTTCTCCTGGCGTGCCAAATTGCCCATAGACGCGTGACAACCCTCGTCAGTTCTTCTTGGGACAAGCTCTTCATCGAGTTTCCACGAGTGTGTTATAGAAAACAGATTGTACGTGAATTGGGAGTATCCGGTCACACGGGCCTGCTGGGCCTGCATTGGTTTTGGTAGGCCATGTTACACTTGAAAATTGGGGTCCCCATCTTGGCGATTGGGCTACATCAAACGACGCCTAAACCAAAACAGTGGCCCAGTTGTCGCTTCCCGTGTGAAGTGCGATGAGCATGCCGTTTCCGTTCATCACAACGATCGCCATGCGAAAGACACTACTAGACTAGATTATGCATAACGCCGAATTGGAGGATCCCGTGTCTTTTTACGTGCTGTTCGCATTGTCTTTTTCTTTCCCTTCTTTTTTGAAAGATTTTTTCCTTTCCCTTCTTTCATTTCATTCTTTCTAATATGCATGCAAAATGGTGCAGGGTCCTCTTCTTATCTTGAGCCGTTGAGCTTGCGTTAGTTGGTGAGCCACTTCAGAACAAAGGAGGCGCCCTGATTTGTCAGTCGCAGCATGCTGATAATACCAGAGTATATCTTTGCATGACAGCTGTGTGCAGGCATGAACTGAAGAGCTGGCCACCTATATATAAATTTAAAATTAAAACTTTAAAAAAAAGCAGAAAGAAGAATTCGCATCTACTGTTACACAACATTGGCTGGTGCACGTACGGGTGGATTAGAACATTGTTCGACGGTCGCTGCGACGTCCAACTCACAACAGTCACAGCAGGGGCCATCTAGAAACAATATATGTCGATCTTTTCTATCTTTTGGCACGGAGAAGGGAGTGGCCAGTTGATTGATGTGTTGTTGTCGATGGTTACCGGCGTCCTACCGGCCTTTTGCAGTTTGCACCACCCTTTCACCTTTGCCTACTTTATTTCGCTAATGGAAAGGATAATACCCGATTAAACTACTTAATTAATCAATCATACAATCTCTCCCTCTCTCTCTCTCCACCCATCTTTTGTCTGCCTTTGTTGCTTCTTGAGCCCCCTCTCTCATGATGATCTTTCTCAAAAGGAAATCTTGTGAGTACATTTATTTGACTTCACTCCTTTTCCTCCTCTGTTTCGGGCCCTCCGACCCGATCCCCTTTACCTTTTAACATGCTTTGTTGATGCTGCTGCATTTTGGTGACCCTTTTGGAGTTTTGGGGCTGATAAATGATCAGTGGATTCTTGCACTTGACGGGGCAGCTTTAGCCTTTTTGTTATCATGAGGCACTGTCCTGTCCGATCCATCACAAATGATAATTATTCGACCCCCGAAATTGCACAGGGTCGACAGGCACGCACAGCCTCTGCATGGCACAAATGCAGGCCGGGTATTGGCTGTGTTTGGTTTCAAAAACTTCCCAAAATTCTCTTTCCAAACTTCACTATTCACCTATCACATCAAATCTCTCTCATTATACATGAATCACTAAACGTGGGTAAATAAAAAATCTAGTTGCATGGTTTTGATATACACGACAAGATGAATCTTTTGAGCCTAGTTAGGTCATGGTAGGATAACGATTACCACAAACAAACGAAAAATGCTACGGTATGCTACAGTGTTCGATGTGACTTTTCTACCAACTTTTTGCAGAAACTAAACACACACATTGCAACCTCCAACTCCATCACAACTCCCAGGGAAAAAATCTCCCAAGAGAATCTTGTATGCATGGAGTACTAAAGGAAGTCTTATTACCAAACCCTTTTAGGGATGGGTGCAACTTTGCGCGACGAATCTAATGAGTCTAATTAGTCCATGATTTACTACAGTAATACTACAGTAATCATCCTCTAATCGTGCGGTCAAAGGCCTCATTAGATAGGTCTCGTGAAATAGTGCAATGCTGTGAAGATAGTTTTGTAAACTGACTTGATTTAATACGTTAAAGTATTGGTCAAAGAGGCCGGAGAAATTTCTCCAAGCCCCAGAGAAACACTGCCCAAGCTGGAGTCTGGAGTGATAGCGGAGAGTTTGCTGGCTCGCTCATAAATAAGGGCTCCCGGGAGGGATGGATCGTTGGACGCCTGGCATATCGAGACAGCGACGGCTCCCTCGGCCGTACTCGGAAGATAGCAGCAAACCGATGATGGGTGTGTTTAGTCCCCCAAGATTTTCAAAATACTCTCTTCAAAATTTACTATTCACCTATCACATCAAATCTCTCTCCTCATGCATGGAGCACTAAACATATGTAAATAAAAAAACTAATTACATGGTTTTGATGTACACGACGAGACGAATCTTTTGAGCCTAGTTAGGTCATGATAGGACAATGTTTACTACAAACAAACAAAAAGTGCTACAGTGCGCTACAGTGCCCGATGTGACTTTTTCACCAAACTTTTACCACCACTTTTTGAAACTAAACACAGCCGCTCTCGATCTGAACAGTAGCAGCTGGCTTGCCAATGTGCCACCCTGTGCCTCTTGGCTTATTAGATGAGTTGGACCTTTGGAGCGACCTCCAGCTTCCAACTATTAAGCTAGCCAGCCCTGCACCATTCTCTCTGACGTTCAAACAGTAAAATTCTGGAGGAAAGAATGTATGTATATATACAATATACTAGTACCTCAGCTCGTAGCGCAGCTGGAAGCAGATATGCATGCATGCAGACGACAGTTGTATATTGCATTGACATGGACGAACCACTGTTTTTATTACTATCGATCTGTTGTGATGATGATGGTAGATAGTACTATCATTGTCCTCCGCCTTCGGCTCCGGCTCCAACCGCCAAAACGACGATGATGACGAATTAATCATAGGGCTGGCACAAGTACGAACAGCTATCATGATTTTGCTAGCTAGAAAGAGACGACACAGAGATGAGATGGGTGTGCTACTACTACTAATAGTAGTACCACCGGTGCGGCATGATTGTGCTACTACCTCCGTATCGAAATATTTGTCGCCGTTGACTTTTTCTTACAACTTTGACCATTCGTCTTATTCAAAAAATTATCACAAATATGTAAAAGGGTAAGTCAAGCTTAAAATAGCTACAATAGTAAAGCATGTGGCAAACAAAATGGATGGTACTTGCATAATATTTTGAATAAGACGAATGGTCAAAGTTGTAGAAAAAAGTCAACGGCGACAAATATTTCGATACGGAGGGAGTACCATTATATTACTTGGTGCAACAAGTGGTTAATTATGTAGCAAAAAAAAGATTGATGGTTGCCCGGCTCTTATCCGATTCCAAAACCAACAGTACTCGTGCCGAATGCACACGGCACCCAGCCCGTGTCGGCGGATTTTTTTCCATTCTCACCAGCCCGATGGCACGCGGGCCCGGGCCCACGAGTCATTGGCGGCTGCCGCTTGTGGAGGGAGGGGGCAGGGCTGGCGGCCGGCACGTCACTTGCTGAAAGGCCCTGCGTCTGCGTGCAACGCCTCTCTTACCGACCAACCTACCTACCAACCCGACCCGATGCCCTCTAGTACTAGTTAATCCGATGATTATTGATAAGCCACTGATTAACGGGTTCGTGCAAGTATAGATATTTCCGCCGGCATCTTGCACAATGCACCCTCCGGAAAAGACTGCATTCCAGAAGCCAAAAGAGAAGGCTCAGCTCCAGGCTCGATCGCGTGTGTGTGGCGGCATGCATCTATCTCTCTCTGGCGGTGGGCCACCGACGCCCAGGGAACCTAGGATGCTAGTGGGCCACGGTCCCTGGCTGTCCTGCTCGGACTTTTGCTTCCGTTCCGTGACACACCAAACCCGAGCATGCATGCATGGCTCACACACCGAACCCGGGCATCATGCCAGCACTGAAAACGAGGGGACGGCCGCCTCGGCTGGCCCCCACGATGGCAACAAAAGCACCAGCACAATGCAATGCAACGTCAGAGTTTGCTAGCTGGAGTATGTAGATATATACCATTGCACTCTACTACCAGTAACATTAACATCTACGCACAATTTCGCAAAACACACGGGCAAATACGTGAAAACAGTTCATCGACTGGATCGGAACAATGGTCCAGCCAGCCCACAGGCCGGGGCCCCGATCACCACCAAGTAGGATCGACCGCCCTTGCTCAACTTGATTCTTTTTAACTCTTTGCTAATATTTACCCCTAGAATTCATTTTCAACTTATTGGCGTACGTATTTTCACGTACACGACTAGGATGCAGGTGGGTACCCAATGATGTTTTTTGGATCAGCCATCTTAGTTCTACCTTCTAAATAAATTACATCACATGCCATTCTAGTGCATTTTTCTAAGTTTTGAATCGACTCCGATGACCCAAAAGTAGTCATAGTTGCATCCCTATACACGACACATGCAATAATAAAAACACTTTGAACGAAAGACAGGAGCACACTTCCATCGACATTTTCTAATGATCGAATGCATCTCTCTAGCTTCTTCCACCAGGGAAATGAGCAAGAATCGTCTTATTTGGTGGGAACTAACATTCCTGATTCGGTACTTGAGATGTAGGCTCTAGCCTAAGAATTATTTTGAGGAAACATCATCTTTCAATCAGTCAACATGGATAGGTAGGCAAAAAAAGAAAGTGTGGGAAGGCTGAGGCCATACTTGAAGTAAAGACCAGCGCGTCCCGTTCGCTTGGCTTATCAGCAGTCAGCCAGCCAGCCATCCAACAATATTTTTTTTCTCAGCACAAATCAGTACTAGCCACAAGTCAACCGAACATGTCGGTAAGAATCATGTAGCACAACGCCATATCGCTTGGTTTGCGGTTGCCATCACTATCAATTGATGAATTTAAGTTTTTTTTGAGCAGATTGATGAATTTAAGTTGGGCGGTAGCACTTTGTGGTGTTGTTTGTCTAGACCAAGATGCGCTCAATTTATAATATGGCCATAGAGCAATATACAAATTTCTTATCCCACCTTTTCAAGAAGTGTTCAAACATGTTCGTATTGTACGTAAACGAGCTGTCCAGTTGCTTTTAATTTCCATGACACGCTGAAATTTGTATAGCCCTACAAAGGAAAAACCACGTGAACATCGGTACATCACTGCCATCCCTGGTACGTATTTGAAAACCAAAGGGCTAAGATTATTCGTTGACGACTCTTCACCCTAATCCTAAAATAGTTCACAAAAAAAACCAACAGAATATTTTACACTTACAAGTTACACCAACGATAAAGACCCCCCAACAAGCGATGAACCCAACTGTCATGTCGGTTAGCAGGAACAAGAAAAAGAGAAAAAAGGGTGCCGGATGAAGTGACCCGAGAAGGCGTTGACACGGACGGCAGCCCAGTCTCGTCGCCGACGGCCGTGCGCCGGTGCCGGAGCCCCACCGGAGCGACACGAGAAAAGCTAGGGGCAAATGCGTACTTGTACACCGGGTGGCGGCGGGCCCAAATCAAACCGCGAAAGCGGGGGCGGTCATTTCGCGTTTATGCGGCCACCCCCTGAAGCACCAAGCTAATTACGCTAAAACCCTTAACCCCTCGGATACTTCTCCCCCGTGCGTTTCGATTTCCCTTTCCCAGCCCCCGCTCTCCTGTGTCTGTCCGCTCGGGCTCCCCTCCCCACACTGCCGCTGCTCCTCCCTCCCTCCCTCACGCTGCCCGCAGCCCGGACCGCATTGCTGCTCGCGGAGGCGGGCTGGCCGGCGGGGTCTGGGATCCGCCGCCGCCGGATTCCGGAGAGGTGAGCCCCCGTGGTCGCCGTGCCGTCTCGTTGAATTGTTTTTTTTTTCTCTCACACACACTCTCTGTCCGCCCCCCTTTTGAATTTTCGGCGTTTTTCTTTGTTCCTGGCCGGATTCGCTGCCGCGTTTCCTGAGCGACCGTGCCCGGCGAGGTTGCGGTGCCCGTGTCGCGGGATTTCTCCGGGTTGGGTCGGGCTCTCGTCGCCGCGGTGGCTCCGGCGCGGATTTCGGCTCCGCTCCCGCGAAATGCCGGGGGTTTATGCGGCTGGTTGGCGGTCTAGGGTTTTAGAGGCGCTGGGACTCGTTTTTTGGGGGATGATTCGAGCTTGTTGTAGTTGACGCCTCTCCAGTTCGCTTGGGATTTCAATCGCCCGCGCCGGAATTTCGTTTGGTCTCGTTTTGAATTCCGACCAAAGCTTACGGTCACTGCACTGTTGGGTTTCTCTCCGTGCATATATTGATTTTGGGCATATTTCTGGTATGGTATCCTTTAATGTTTCGCATGTTTTCGTACGGGGCCGAGGCTAGTGACATCGTGCTCGCACGGTTCCATCGTTCCGTCCAATCGGCATTAAATCCATCTGGAGGCGTTGACGATTCCGTGGGCGGTTTCATGCTGCAGACAAGCGTTTTATTGCTGGGAGTTTGTGGTTGGGTTGCATAGTTATTGAGTGGAGGATGGCCAATTATTCGTCTCTATGCCACTAACCCGGGTGTTCCTTTTGTTTTTGATTTTTTTTTGGCAATCAGGTCACTTATGCTTTAATCATTGGGAGATTCCGGGCTTGACTAGGACGCATTTGGGTGTATCTGGTGAGGCTTCCATTGTTGTTGGGAGGGAATGGAAACTTCATCGGAGGCCTCAAAGGCGGCGGATGCGAAGCTGGTGAAGCCGCGGCCAGTGGCGCCCACTGGCAGGTTTGCTTTGGGGACTGCTTCGTCAATCAAAAAGCGGTCTGATGGTGCAGCTTCAGTGGAGGTGTCCCGGTCTTCCATGATGAAGTCTACTTCATCACTGAATGCCAGTTCGGTGCAGAGAAGAAGCAGTACAGGAACTGTTGGGAAGCAACACGACAATGGGAGTTCAGTTGTTGCTAAGCCTAAGAAGGCTAGTCCTACGACATCGGACGGGGTGAAGAAGAGTAAGCCGGTGTCTGCCGCTACTGTCAGCTCAAAGCCGGCAGTGGAAAAGAAAACATCATTGACTGAGAGGGCAACGGCAGATTCAGTGAAGAAACCTGCTGTTAAGGCATCCCCAACTTCTACACTGAAGAAGCTCCAGTCCAAGACTGAGAGCTCCAATGGCAGCAGTGGCAGCACCAGGAGAGTGGCCTCCAACGCTTCTCTGCAGTCACCACGTTCTGTTACAAGCAGTGCCGCAAAGAAATTGGGTTCTCAGACATCATCATCCGTGCCTAGTCGGAGGAAGAGCTCAACTGCAGATAGCCGTGATTCAAGGTTCATGATGCTGCCACAGGTGGATTTCAAGGCTAGTGATGAAGTGGTTAGTGCCGTTTTTCTGCATTTGTTTGAACAATCCAGGTAACAGCATGATTTGGTGGTTTTTATCTGCTCAACATCTTTTCCCCTACTGTAGAGACTGGATTCAAGAGGTCATAGGGTTCGTAGTCTGAAGCAGTTGAGATTATCACCTGCTCTTGAGGTAAGCTTATCCATCTCCCTGTCTTTTCTGTTTCCTAGTTCTCTCTACTTTCTGTTCTTGGGTTATAACTGAACATAAGGCTGCTGATTTTACATCTATGACATAGACAACCTGCATAAGTCACGTCTATGAAATAGCAGGTGTGTCTGCTGACTACCATTAACATTTTTTTTGTCTAGTTTGTGTATCTGAGGGACAACCTTCTATCAAGTTTGGAGGGCATTGAGGTTCTCAAGGGGGTAAAGGTATGCCATAAGCTTATCTTTTTATTGTTTTCCCACAATGTGCTGTGCCATATTTAGGCTAATTGCTTGTTGATTCTAGGCTACTAGATAATGTCCGTTGTAATACTTGCAGGTTCTGGATTTGAGCTTTAATGATTTTAAGCTCCCCGGGTTCGAGCCTCTTGGGAACTGCATTGTTCTCCAGGTTTGTGCTATCCCCATCATATTGATTGAGATTATACATGGCTTACATGCACTTATTTGCTTATGTATTCCATATTATGTAGCAACTTTATCTTGCTGGAAATCAAATAACTTCACTCTCTAGCCTTCCCACACTTCCTAACTTGGAGGTATGCCGCTATTGCCAACTAGATATAAGCAGTCAATCTTTACTTGCTTTGACATAGATTAACATCTTCCTCTTATCTCTCTTGCTGCACCAGTTCCTTTCTGTTGCTCAAAACAGGCTAAAGTCACTCAGTATGGCTCATCAGCCTCGACTTCAAGTGAGTATGCTGAATGATTTTTAATTCTTCCTTTTGCCTTGAACATATTTGAATCTTCCATGATGGTCTTAACTGGTGTTTCTATTTGTACAGGTGTTAGCGGCTAGCAGAAACAAAATATCAACTTTGAAGGGGTTTCCACATCTGCCTTCTTTGGAGGTCTGTTTTCCTCTTTGAGTCTGGGTGGTCATGAATGATTTACATCCTTATGTAGTTATGTTGTTATCGAACTACTCCACAAATACAGAAATCTCCTTGATGCTGGCCTTTAACTTCAGGCTATTTATCTCTCTGTTATGTAGCAAGGTGAACACATGAAGGCTAAAGCTTGATATTTTAGCGTAACAAAGCATGGAATTTGGATAGGGGTATTAGGTACTCACTAATTAGAATGGACTGTAACTCTATTGTTCTTGAACTTTGACGTTATGGACAACTTATGTGCAATCTTTGAAAAGCGGTAGTCATGCTATCAGGCTCAACCTAGTGCCTAGTTGTGCCTAAGTGTTTCCTAGGCAGTTATACTTTTTCTAGTAGGAGCAATCTCTTATTAGATAGAGGAGACAGCAAATTAAAACAAAAAGTTTGACATTGTCATGCATCTATAAGTTTCATGACCATAGTTTATCTTCCTTCATGTTTAATTTGTCTCAGCTTGGTTCATAGATCAAACCGTAAACCACTTTAGGTGGAAAAACGCCCAGGCGCTAGGTGAGGCGTGCTGCTCCACCTTTTTGAAACAGAGATTGTATGTATGAAAGGGACAATTCAAATTATCCATGAACGCATGTTACCAGTCTGTTTTGGGGTTCAGACACTTAAATCTAAATTTTCTTTATAAGAATTATGTGATTGAATATACTATGAATATACCTAGATGCTAGTCTGGCACAGTATGCTCAACTTGGATGTTGAACCAACTGCAGCATTTACGTGTTGAGGAAAATCCACTACTTGAGATGCCACACTTGGAAGCTGCTTCTATTCTGCTTATAGGTCCTACATTGAAAAAGTTCAATGACCGAGGTATGTCCATACATCTTTCCACTGTTATCCACTTTGCTTGATTGGCTGAATTCATAGCGAGAAGTGTTCATATTGATGCCTTAGCTCTCTTCTATTATGCATATAATCCATTCAGATTGGTACTAGTGGGGATAAAGGACAATAATTGCGATATTTCATTATTTTATATTTCCAGATAATCCAGCTTTATGTTTTCATAAGTAAGGTCGCACACCATCATTGTGATCTTTTCAAAATTCTGAGAAAAGAGGCAGCTCAATTTCAATGGTTTATCTGCATATATATGAGAATGAGCATCAGTAATGTCTACTCTAAAGCTCCAAATATCTACAAAATTGCTATTATACTACATGTTCTAGTAGAGGCATGCACTGTGCTGTTTGGTGCAACTTGAATTTATATCTAATTACTTGATACCTTTCATATTTCTGAAGTGGGCATCTGATGCAGATCTGAACCCCAATGAGGCTGAGGTAGCAAAGCTATATCCTGCTCATACAGCTATCTGCATTCGTGATGGCTGGGAATTTTGCTCACCTGAACTTGCTGCTGGTATGGTTTTGCTGGAGAACTTAAGTCTGTTTGCTGACACTTTCTTTTTATCATCATCAAGAGTTCAAAACTGACCCTGCTATTTTTATTACTTCAAAACTGTGGTTTTATTTAGAGTTGTCTTCATTCTGACACAAATGGTGTGAGGCTGCCAGTAGTTAACTGATTATTTTTTTAATGCATAAAGACGACTGCATTGTGCATAAGAACTTTATGTCCACCTAGAAATTAGCAGCCATGCTTGCTTTTTTTTTCTTCTTGAAGAGTTACTCATTGTTGTATTCCTTTAGTTTTTCCCTTCATGAATCAGAACTGATTTGTTGCATGTCAATTGTCAAATCTTGGAGTCATTGCACGGACTAAAGTTGTAAATCTATTTCTACCGAGTTTCTATGTGTCCTTGAGAGTTCTAAGTGCGAAATTATGTTGCCTGGACAGATTCGTCATTTTCCTTCCTACTCGAGCATTGGAAGAATAAGCTGCCTCAAGATTATATGGTGAATAAAGCTCATGTTGATCATCCATTTGAAGAGGATCCATGCCATTGCTATTTTAGCTTCACAAATCATGGTAATGAGGGTGAGCTAGTCCTCAAATACCAATGGTTTGTTGGTGGTAAAACACCAACTGGTTTTGTGCCTATTTCTGAAGCATTGAGCGAGGTATGATACTCCTTTAAGTGATCTGCATAAGACAAACCATGCTTCAGACTTTTGTTCAGTCACCAATGCCTCCTCTAGTCTGGAGTACTTATGGTTTATATTTAATGTATGGTTGTACCCATCACAATTCCAGTCTGCTTCCTCTATTTTGATCAGTACCGATTGAATGAGGTAGAAATGACAAAATAGCCCTGGTATTACAAGTACTTTCTAAGATTGTTAAGGACAAATGACCCCAGCAGTAAGGTGACTTTTGTCGTTTGATATTATGCCTTGTTCTCCAAAAGCGCATAACTGTAGTTATTATTACTATTGTATGTTTATATGTTTTTGGACACAGGATTCAGACCATAGTCCTGTGACATGAATTCATGACCACAATAACGTCTTAAAAAAAATCTTCAGCATCTAGTATACATATTATCTCGTGTAATTGACATTTTCTGGTCTTGTCAAATACAAACACTTGCACCTCTTGAGACAGAGCTATTATCTACAAATTTGAAGTCCCTGCCATCATTGTCGCACCATTTTGCTGTTATGCAACCTTTTTGCAAGCTCTGAAGTCTAAACCCTTGCTATATGTAAACATAAGGTGTATTGGCCAAAGCACGAGGATGTTGGAAGATGTTTGAAAGTTGAATGCACTCCGATACTGAATGGGGCTGAATTTCCGCCCATTTTTGCCATATCTTTACCTGTTTCTCCAGGTATATCAAATGCTCATCTTATTAAGCATTATTTGTTATTATTTGTCTGTTGTTCAATAAAGGTCAAATTTGCATGCAGAATTGTAGATAGTAGTAGAATGCACATGTTGTAAATTATGAAACCTTTTCAGTAGTAGTCAGAAGGTTCATCTGCTTTCCACAACATTTTGGGTTCTTGTTAGGGAGGTGATTTGACATTCGTATGGGTGGTAATGGGTTTACTGTCCTGTTGCTAGCGAGATCACCTAGTATAGCTGATACGCCTACTCACCTAAAATCAAGACTGTAAAGTGGGATTATATGCTCCTTGCCTCAATCAGTTTTTGTAAGCAGGGACTGGATGTCCAAAGGTGATCAATCTGACAGTCAGTGGTGAACTAGTGGAAGGAAACATACTCAATGGAGTTCCTGAAATTGCTTGGTGTGGTGGGACACCAGGAAAAGGTGTTGCAAGGTTTGTTTACTACTCTGTATCTATCTTGGCCAAATGAGCACTCTAAATGCATTCAATTCTAAAAATTTCCTATCTGAGGAATGCCACTCATTTTGTTAACCCTCCTTGGAGCCTAGTTGGTTAAGGCGGAGGTGGAATGGCAATGCTGAAGTAATTGATGGAGCCGAGGGGATGGAATATCAGTTGACAGTCAATGATATCAATTCAAGTTTGGTATTTATGTACACCCCTGTTACAGATGAAGGTGTCAAGGGAGAACCGCAATGCACAATGACAGATTTTGTAAAGGCTGGTATGGTACCTTGTCTCTCCAATTATCCTATGTTTTCGATAAAACTCTTTTACTCTTTTGGTTTTCTAGAATTCCCCCCTCTATTAAACTAAACATGTATGTTCATGTTTGGTTGGGTTGAAAGCTTCTCTTCCATCATGTTTGTAAAAGGGTAGCAATGCATTTTAATTTAGGCCAAAAGTAACGGGTTCCTTAAATTCTTTAATTTGATATATATGCTCGCATTTCTGTTGATTTGGCCCTTCTTTTTCTTAGGAAATTCTCTAGAAACTATGACTTCAAGAATATATGTATAATTTTATATTGAGCCTTGGCACTTGAAAAGTAACTGATGATGGTTCATTTGGTTATAGTTGCCAAATATTTAATTTTTGATAGAATTGTTTGCTTGTTTCGATATTTAAAGTTTTTTAGTTCAGTCTCAGTTTGCAAGTTCAAGAAATCTGTTCATAAGTCTGTTGGGAACTGGTACCAACATTTATCTCCTTTCTAATGTTTATAGCCGCTTGCCTATGACATTGTTTCAGCAACACCATCAGTCAGCAATGTCCAAGTTTCCGGAGACATTGTTGAAGATAACATTATCATAGGAAAGGGAAAATACTTTGGTGGCCGAGAGGGACTAAGCAAACTTCGGTGGTTTAGAGAGAAGGAAAATGGGTATGCACCACTAGATGTCATATATAAGTATTAAGTAGAGGAAAAACTTGTGTTTTGACTAGATTTTTTCAACTCCAACAAGCATTTCCTATTGTACTGTTGAGCATTTGGCATTACGATATACAAGGATAATCTGTTGTATCGATAATACACATTTCCATGCTTCGTGAAGCATTGGTCCTGCTTACACAGTGAAGTATTTCCTATGTACTCCGTATTTACACAATTCTTGAAAGTCTGTAATGGTTGAATAACAAGTTAAAAGCTAAGAACACTCAACCAAATTTTCTCTATTGTACTGTTGAATAAAATATTGCACCTAAATAGTATTAAGATAGAGTTATGTCCTGAGACTTTTGTGATGCCAAAACCAATTTGTCTTCATGATTGAGAGGAACCATTCTTATTATTTCACTACAAATGATTACTTGCAACAGCTATTCTTGGAGTTGTCCAAATAGATGGATGTACACATCAAGTATATCTATATTGTGATTTTAAGGAGCAACTTTTGACAACTAAAGTCAACTTTGGGTCTGCTGAATACTGATTTTTAAACTTGATAAAAAACACCATGTACTGTAATCTAAACTGCCAGAGAACTGGATGAACATAAGGGCAAACACATTTTGTGCTAATGGCTAATTATTCGTTTGTATGCAGTGAATTTCTCCTTGTGCTGTCAGACAGCATGGAATATACCCTAACCAAGGAGGACGTGGGCAGGCACCTCAAATTTGTATATACCCCCGTCAACCTTGAAGGTCTGTTGAACTGGCATGCTTTAGCTGTAACATGCTACTGCTTGTTTCACAAATATTATTTTGCACTTACATATACTGATGACTTCACCAGGCCAGGAAGGTGAATCTGCTTGCGTGATAACAGATGTAGTTAGGAAAGGTACTGATGTTTGACATTTGTGCTAATTATGACATTTTTCCTTTCGGGATAAGACTGAAAACATGTGTGATTGCTTTGCTCTCTTCCTTTGTTCAGCCCCTCCAAAAGTTTTCAATTTAAAGATTATTGGGGAAGCAAGGGAAGGAAGCAAGGTGTCTGCTAGTGCTACTGTTACAGGTGGAACCGAAGGGTCCAGCAGGGTTCAATGGTACAAGGCATCATCCTCTGAATTTAAGAACGAACATGAGCTCGAAGCCCTTAGTACATCAAAAGTTTCTAAGGTAAGATCAGTTTTATTCTATACTACTGTCATTGATGCACTGCTCAAAACTCTAGCCATTTTTATTTGCTGTATTTTGTTTAACATGATAGAACTGAATTGGCTCTTCTTTTGATTCTACATATCAGACATTCCGCATTCCTCTCAGTGCTGTTGGATATTATATTATTGCAAAGTTTACACCTGTGGCACCTGATGGTGAAATCGGTGAACCAGCCTATGCTATCTCAGATGGCATTGTGGAAAGTAAGTGCATGACATTCAACCTTATTATTAGTGCTAAAATGCTTCCGAGCATCCATTCTGGCAATTATATGTGTGTTATATTCGTATTCACATATCATGGTCATTCATACTTCTGCCACCGATCCACTATCTGCCCACACTCAACGACAACTATACGGATTATTTAATTCGAATGACCTCCTAGAAAGGGAGAGATAATAGGGCTTATTCTTCTACTGGAGTGTTTCCATCAATTTTTGTGCCAGTAATTTTTCCTTGGGTATCACTGCAACACTGTGGGAACTGAAATTAAATGAAGAATTGAATGTTCATGTTTTGCAATATGTAGGATAAGTGAAACTTAGATCAAATAATTAGCAATCCTCATTCTGTAGAAGCAATGGGTAGTCCTTTTGTTTTTAGCTTCTATCCCTAAACATCATGGTTACCTTTCTTTTTTTGCAGCACTGCCACCCAGCCTGAACTTCTTAACAATGACTGGTGAATTCTCTGAGGGTCAGATATTAACAGCATCATACGGGTACATTGGGGGACATGAAGGAAATAGTTTATGTAGTTGGTATCTTCATGAGGTATGAATTGTATTTTCTTGGCTGCTACTCAGTTCCTACTGGTACTTAACAAATATCACTGATCGACTCAAAAAACAAATCACTGATAATATAATGTACTTCTAGAGATACACAACAGTTAATTGATGCTGGTTGTCACTGCTCTGAGAAGCAGTGCTTGTTCTGTATCCACTTTGCTTTACTGATATAAAATTTGACAGACTGAGGATGATAAAGGAACTCCAGTTTCAGAGGCAACTGGTTTGCTACAGTACCGTGTTACAAAGGAAGCTGTTGGAAAGTTTGTTTCTTTCAAATGCACACCTATCAGGGATGATGGTATTGTTGGTGAGGCAAGAGCATTCATGGGAAAAGACAGAGTTGCTCCAGGTGCTTCTATTTTCTATTTCTGCCTTGAACGATATTATGAAATGAAAGACATTATTTTATGTCATGAAATGGATCTCTTTATTTGCTTACTTGGCCTGGATGACAGGAGATCTATGCTTAGAATTTAACTGGTGAATGAACCTGGGTTCTGTATGAAATAAGTATAGCACATTCTTTGCAATATGATCTATGATGCGACGAACTACAAAGTTGTGAAAAATAAATGAAATAGAAGAATTGTAGTAAGCTGCTAAATTCTTTGTAGTTTCCTGCTTACTTTAGCTTCTTTTTGGTGTGTTCAAGGAAAAAAAACTTTAGCTGTTATTTGCTCATGAATCCATATATCTTCCCTTGGTTGCTGTTGTAAATTGTGGTATATTCTAGACAGTAGACACATATGATTGAAGTAAAATTCTTCATACATAACAACTTTGTTTCAATTTCATTGACTGCTGACAGGAATGCCGACATTACTTTCTCTCGATGTAACTGGTGAGGCCATTGAAGGAACAACTTTGATTGCCAGCAAAAAATATTGGGGAGGAGAAGAAGGGGACACAATGTTCCGCTGGGTACTGGTAGGTTGATGTATTAAGTACTACTTTTCCTTTTTTAAGTGGTAATTTACGTAGATGCTAATAACCAGATTATACCTTGACCAATTACATCCACATATAAACTCTTTCTGTGTTTCAACTCTTAGGCTACTCTGGACTGAAAGCTCTGTTGTTGTTGTTGCTGTAGGCAAGTTCTGATGGAACTGAGAAAGAAATCGAAGGTGCAACAAGTTCATCTTATACCTTGAAATGCGAGGACATTGGCTTCTACATATCTGTCTTGTGCAAGCCTGTTAGAAGCGACGGAGTTCATGGCTCTTTGGTGGCAACAGAAGTGATTGGTCCTATTATACCTGGTAGATAAATTGACAACTCTTATCTCTTTGGAAAATATACATTTTTCCATGTTTGTTTGTGGTCATTTTTTCAACTTGATGAAATTACACTGGGTAAATGATCTGAGGTCTTTGTGTAATTTACTTATTTACAGGGCCACCAACATGCCAATCTCTTGAACTAGCTGGCTCTATGGTTGAAGGTTGCCGTTTGACCTTTCATGCTGAATATACTGGAGGGTGAGATATACACTACTGCTGTTCCAGGTTATCATTAGTGTTATATACTCGCTAAATTCTTCTTTTACCTTCTCATTCTAGTTGGAGGGGAAGTTGCATCCAAGAATGGTTCAGATTACATGGTGATGGTTGCAAGGAAAAGTTGGCTGCTGATGGTCAGTACATATGGTGTCATTTTACGACATACTGTCACACAAAACTCCAATATTTGTTGTCCTTTTCTCTTTGCAAAACTAACTGCTAATTGTTTTCTCATAATAGAATGTCTAGATCTTGATCTAGCTGATGTTGATTGCCGGATCGAACTTATATATACACCTGTACGGGAGGATGGATTACAGGGGTCACCCAGGAGTGTTATTTCAGATATAATATTACCTGGTTCGTGTTTCTTCACATGCCTTGTGGTAGTTCTAAAACATGGCTTGTAACTTTTATGTTTGCTACAAAATTAGTTTTTTCTTATGATTTTTTTTTGCTTGAAGTAGGACCACTATAAGATTATGGCATAAACAACAATTTTCTGTGATACAGAGATACAGATTCTGTGCTTTGTACATACTCTACATGATAAGAATATAAAATAAAAATAATATGAAACAATATTTTACCAATCTATGCATTGACTATATGTTAATTGTCCTTTCATGCAGGGGAGCCCAAGGGTGTCAATCTTATTCTCCCTGAGTGTTTCGAGGACAATGAAATTTCTCCCCTTAAAACCTACTTTGGTGGCAAGGAAGGCACTGGGAAATATACATGGTTTCGAAATAAAGAGAAACTTGATAACTTGGTATTTGATCTGGTCGTTGCATCATCAGAAGTTGTTGGAGAAACCTTGTGCGTTCTTTTACTTGCTGTATCAAATTTGTAAGTGTTGGATGCTTCATATAAGGAACTAATGACTAATCCCTTGAAATAATGGAATTTGTAACAGAAAATACAAGCTCTCATTGGATGATGTTGGTTCCTACATGATCCTTCATTGGGTTCCTACACGATGTGATGGAAAGACTGGCGACCCGGTGATGGCTATCACTGATGATCCAGTCATGGCAGGTTGTCCCTTGATATGTTCTTGCTTGATATTTTTCTGTGTTCATCCACTGTCTCCAGATCCTTACTCTTATCATAATACTTGCAGCTTTTCCATCTGTTTCGGATGTTCACTTGGAGCAGAAAAGTCCAGATGTATATTGTGGACTAGGCATCTATTATGGTGGATATGAGGGATCGAGCTTGTATAGGTGGTACAGGGAACCTAGTGATGGAACCAGGATGCATATAGATGGTGCTGATTCAATCACATATGAAGTGACAGATGCAGATTACAGCTGCCGTCTATTGTTTGGGTAAACTACTTTAGTCTATGTCGTATGTTTATATAGTATTCACACTTGTTATATTACTCAGTTGCATTGCTTTATTCCATAGTAATAAGATAAAACTATTAACATATGCATTGCTTTATTATCCATATATTAATATATTAGAGATATACTTGACATTGTTCATTTGGCCAAACAACAGCAGAACATTCTTACTGGATGCTTAATAAGTGATTTTTTCATTGGCAGATATACTCCTGTTCGTTCAGATGGGATAACTGGTATAGAAAAGCTGTCCGACCCATCTGATGTAGTTTTGCCAGGCAAGTCTCTTGTCTGATTGGATGTTGCTTTGTCTCCCATATCTTCGCAGTTTTGTGTAACCATATGTATTCCGTATCATTTTCCTTTCAGAAAAACTCAAAATCGAGTCACTCGTTTTCAAGGGAAATCACGTTGAGAGAGAAACACTATCTGCTGCTGAACAAATTCCAGGCAGTGACATTCAACAACATCTATGGAATAACTATAAGAAAGAGATGAAATATCAATGGTAAGAAAAGAAAATCTCTCTCTCTCTCTCTAATGTGTATGTAGCACTTACTGTACATTGCTGGATGCAGGTATGTTTCCAATGGATTAGGAGAGGATCAGTCTTTTGAACCATTGGCAACCCAGTGCTCTCGCTCATACAGAGTACGCTTTGAGGATATTGGCCATTGCCTGAAATGCGAATGCTTTGTCACTGATGTATTTGGACGATCTAGTGAGCTGGTATCTGCTGTGACTGCTCCTATTTTGCCAGGTCTTTTGTCTTCCACCTATGCCTCTTTTCTTTAATACCAAAATAGCTTGCATTTTACAATTCATGAAAGTCATTTTGGGTAATGAGCAAACATTCTTCCTTTGTAAAGAAAGAGTTTCATATTCTAGACCAATATGTTTTGGATTTTTAATCAGTATTACTCACCCAAACAGGATCTGTTCTATAGTCTGATACCACTGCATCCTTGACTAACTGTTGGGGTTTAGTACGCATTTCTTTTAGTTCAATATTGGTGCGATCCTGTAATCTACACAAAAGTTCTTGTTACTGTAGGGCTTTACTTTGCACTTTGATTTTGATAGTTCAGCATATATATGCTTCTGTCATCTTTATTGATGCACTTGTGCATACTGCACATTAGAGCAGGTTTAGTAACGGGCGGGAAGCCGGCGAGAACCAATGTGCAGATGAGAGAAAATAGGAGAGAGAGAAGAGCGGGCGGCTCACCAGACGCCGGCTCGCAGCGGGCGAATATGTGCTACTCTCAATTTGATTGGCTGCGTCGCTGCCTTGCTTGCTGTTTATTGGCAGCATGCACTGCTGCGCTCAGAATGCTGTGCTTGCCCTGCATTAAATAGTGCGTCATTCAGCCGGCTGCGGGCGTGCTTATTAGCCATGCTCTTAAAGGAAACACTCTTGGTTTAACGTCTAGTGCAACATTGAACTCACTTGAAAGTCGAATTGCATTGATTATTGCGTCACTATACGTTTTATCAAAGAATGATGAAATATGCAATATCATTAAACAGTTTGAAATTTTGTTTTTATAGGAAGGCCTAAAATTGAAAAACTGGAGATTGAAGGAAGAGGTTTTCACACTAACCTATATGCTGTTCGGGGTACCTATAGTGGAGGCAAAGAAGGCAAGAGTAAAATACAGTGGCTCAGATCAATGGTCGGGAGCCCTGATCTCATCTCTATACCTGGTATGTCTTTGTCGTAATTCTGTAATACTAGTGATGTGTATACACTTTAACTGTGTTGTAATGTTAACTTTTAATGTTCATGAATGTTTGCTCAATTTTTGGTGCTTCTATGCAATATGCATGTACTTTGAAGTTATAATATAACTGGACGAACTTCTTGTGCAGGCGAAATTGGAAGAATGTATGAAGCTAATGTTGATGATGTAGGGTATAGACTTGTTGCAATTTACACACCAGTGAGAGAGGATGGAGTTGAGGGGCAACCTATTTCAGTTTCAACAGAGCCGATTGCAGTTGGTACAGTCAAATCACCCACCATACTTTCCTGTTCATATTCATTTATTGTTGATCCCTGCAATTTTATCTGGTTTTAAGTGTTAAGTACCAACTGTTGCTATCATCTTATGCAGAACCTGAAATTTACAAGGAAGTGAAGCAGAAGCTCGACGATGGTTCGGTCAAATTTGAGGTGACACTGATTTAATTTATAATGGTTTATTTGCTGGTACTTTAGAGCCATCATAGTGATCTAATATTCAATTTATCAAAATGTTAGAAGAATCTTGTTTTTATAGATACTTGCCGTGCTGTTGGCTGTTGCTGAGAATGAGTGTTTCTTAGTATGCTATTTCCCCTCCAAATCCAAGTGCCGATGAATTTCACAGTGGAGTGGCAATTCCTTTCAAAATCAACAATTTCAAGCCTAATAATGCCCAATTTGTGCTTTTACCACAACAATGCTATATGTGATCAATTATATTCAATGCAATTTATTCTTTGTTTTGCCTTGGACAGGTTCTGTGCGACAAGGATCGAACACCCAAAAAGGTACCTCATGCCATAGCATGCCTTCTCACCCTGGAGTTCAGCAATTTCTGACCATAATACAATAAGAGCCAACAACTGCTTTTTGCAAATACAACAGGCACAGGTAATGGGCCATTTGGAGCGGAGGGTTCTGGAAGTCAACCGAAAGAGGATTAAAGTAGTAAAGCCTGGGTCCAAGACATCATTCCCGAGTACTGAAGTGCGAGGAACATATGTTCCGCCCTTCCATGTGAGTTCTTCCTGCTAATTCAGCGGATAGTTTTTAAGCTGTTACTGCAACGAATCTACTACGTGTAGATATTTTCTCAACTATTAGATGTAGTTATGATGGTAACAATGAGTTGTGCCTTGCAGGTTGAGCTGTATCGCAACGATCAACACCGCTTCAAGATTGTTGTTGATGGTGACAATGAAGCTGACTTGATGGTGCAGACGCGGCACATGCGAGACGTCGTCATCCTCACTATCAGAGGCCTTGCGCAGAAGTTCAACAGCACCTCCCTCAACACACTTCTCAAGATTGAGGCGTGAGGAGTAGAGATACCACCTGACAGTGTAGGGAAGTTGTTCCATATTACAAATGCTGGTTAGAGTGCGTGTATTTAGTAGGATTTGTAGCGTGGCAGCTTTCTGTGTATGGGCATGGGATGGTTGTGCGTGTTGCAGTACAGGTTTTGTCTGATTGATTTCTCAAATCAGGAGCAGCATCAGCTGGTTGCTCCTCTGACTCGTCATGAAATGTACATAGGAGTGTCAGAGTGAGAGAGTGGTGTTGCTTGGTGCTGTATTTATTTATGCACAGGTTGTGTTTGTTGAACAACTCCATTCTGATATTAAGCAGGTTGATGAGGTAGTTTTGCTGAATTGTTCTCGTGATCGTCGGCATTGCGCGCGTGTACAACACCGCAAAGCTTGAAGCCAGCTAGGCGAGTGCTGGTTAGAATGCGTACCCGCTCTTTTCTGTACAACCAGTGTTATGCTGCGAATATAATTATGTGAACTCATCTGTTCATAGGCAAAAAGGAGAAGTGAATCATCGACCACGCGGACTGTACAGGGTTTGTCTCGTAATAAACATTGTAAAGCCGGGCTCATTTCTGTGGATGGGAATGGCAAAAGAGAAGAGACGTTTACATTTACAGTCGGTTCCATCAATTTCCTCCTGTTTTCCCTCGCCCAAGTCTTTGTTCACCAAGCTTGTAATCAAACCACGGACTCACCAGCACCTGTACCTCTCCGGGATCAGGAAGCGCTGTCTCAGAGCAGTATCTTATCCGTTCCGACGTGGCAGCTCCTCTACTCTGCACTCACGTTACCCTATCTCCCTCCCCTAAAAGCAATATTCTATCCTGGTTGTAAACAAATGTGAATCAATCGACAGTTTGCCATTGATCAACTCATGGGAATTTATAAAGTGCTGAGCACTCTTGGCTGTCCGACAATGGCGGGCAACGTGCGGTTAATGGCTGTTGTGCCAACCGAATCAGCTGGGTTAGTTGGATCTCTAACTACCTGAAGAATAGGACATGTGGCTAACTCAGTTGCTAACACCGAAATTCTTTCCTCTATCGTAATTTCTTCTGCACTTGTCTCTTCTCTATACCAACTACCATATACTCCCTCCGTTCTAAAATGTAGGCCATTTGACTTTTTTGACCGTAAGTTTGACCGCTTCGTCTTATTCAAAAAATTTGTGAGAATATAGTCAAATTTAAGATATTTTTGTAGATTATATATTAATAAAACAAGTCACCATAAAAATATGAAAATTTGCACAAAATTTTGAATAAGACGAAGCGGTCAAATTTAGGGTTAAAAACGACATAGATTTTGAAACGGAGGGGGTATTTTATTCTTTTTTACTCTCTCCCACCCCTCTCTCTCTCCCCCTTCTTCTCCCCGCCGCCCCCTCTGCTGCCTGCTCCCCTGCCCAATCTCCGCCCGGCGACGCGCCTCCGCCTCCTCTCCCTCCGACGTCGCCCCGCCCGTCCTCTCCCTCCGTGCGCCCGCCGCATCCTCTCCTCGAGTCGGTCCTGTCCTGGAGCTCGCAGGCGCAGCCTCCTCCCCCTCCCGGGCTACATCGCGGGCGCGGCGGCCTCCTCCTCCTCGACTCGAGCGCCGACGGCAGGGATGGCTCCGGCGGCCCACGGAGCTCCCCACGTGGCGCCTCCTCCTCCTCGACTCGACGCCCTCCTCCCGCGGCGGTTCGCAGGGGATCTCCGCTGCCCCGCGCGGCCCCGCCTCCTCCCCTCTCCCCCGTGGCCGAGGCGGAGCGCGGCGACGCGGTACGGCAGCGGCGGCCGTGTGGCGCGAAGGGGATGGCTCCAGCGCGGCGAGCCCATCCTCGGCCGGATCTGCGCCTCTGCGCTGCGGCGAAGCTCGGCGACTTCGGCTCCTGCAGCGAGCGCGGCGGAGGTCGGGTGCGGCGGATGCGGCGGAGCGCGGTGGCGCTAAGTGCGGCGGCGGGCGGCTCCCTCTCCTCCGAGCGGCGCAGTGAGCGGCGCAGTGAGCGGCGGTGCGCTGGTGGACGGCGGTGTGTGCTGCGACGGCGAGGTGGGTAGGGCGCCCTCAAGGCCTCAATGCAACAGAAGCTCGATGCAGGGTCTGAATCCATATGTGACCTGCCATATTCCTGAACTTGTTGACTTGTGCAATTATAATCCAGATCATAGACAGTCAATTCATGCCCTAATCAACTACCAGTAATCTTTACATGAACACGATCCGCCTTTGAAATGGTGGAACCTACTCAGATGGAAAAAACCACGCGTACTAGCGGCCGCCGGGCTTATCGTGGGAGTGGATGTCCATGGATATTCCTCTAATTCAAAAATATAAATAGTAGTTCATTTTCCTCCACCAAAATTTAAATCGCCAGTTCATTTGTCTGAATCGCTAGTTCATTTGTCTAAATCCGTGGATATCCAACTCCCACCTCGTGCGGCCCTGCACACGCGCATGCGCCGGGATGCGGGAAAGTATGTCAGATGCATGCGACCTCTCCGGATCGCCTGGTCCCCACACCGGTCAACGCCAAAGTTGCCTCGGTTCCCTTGAATCGCCTGGTGGAGTCTCTCCGCAGACTCAGGTACAAAATATGTCAATAACCTGACCCGTTCTATTCCTCGCCGCCACCATTCTTCTTCTTCTTCCCCGGTTCCTCCCCCGCAACCTCCCCATCCTCGCCGTCTCGTCCAGGCGCAGCTCCCCGGGGTCCTCGTCCCCGAAGTCCTCTCGGGCTCCACCGCGGCCAGCGCGGGCCTCCTCCCCGGCGCTGGAGCCCACCCCGACGTCCTCTCCCCTTCAATCGCCGCCCCTCCTCTTCCCTTCCGCCGCTGCATGCCCCATCTCACCTCCTCTTCCTTGCTGCCTTGCTGGTCCCCTCCTCCCGGCCGCCGCTGCACGCCGGCGCCACCATGGTCGACTAAGGTTTTCTTCTCCTCTTCTCCCTCTCTCACTTCTCTCCGTTGAGCAGCCGCTGATCTACTCCTCTATCCATCTTTCTTCACTCGCTTCCATCTCTCTTATAGTGAGTATCTTGTAGATCTACTATAACACTAACACCAAGTGTAGTTCCTTTGCAGATGAGTTTGAGAGAGGCAAGCACTACTGTGTTATGTCTGATAGGCTTGTGCCTTTTGCTGGGAACCAATCAATTCACAATATTTAAAGCTTTTTTTCCTTTAGTTATGACAGATGTATTAGTACTTCAAGTTTTGTGCATCAGTTTTTTAGTACTTTCAGATCTTGCACACTCAGTTTTGGTACTGAAACAACCTTTCAACACTATGAATTTTCTTGTCAATGATTTTTGGTACTGAGAATATTATTTTCTCTATGATCACCAGTTTTGATTTTTTTTGAACTAATAATATTGTTTTCTCCCTGATCTTTTAGGACCGAATATTCTCAATTTGAATGTTCTGATAATCTGATACTTCTATTTTGTTTTGATCATAGTACCATAATAAGACTTGTGAGTATTTTGATTAGCGTTGTTTGTATTCGACAAGTCGTTGAATTGTACCCAATAGATGTAAAAATTGTTCAACAGTGGATACAATGCTGTTCATACAAAATAGTTCCACATATGTGAGGAGCAGAGGTAATGTCGTTGTCTTGTATGTTAGGGTCTTTGAAAGCAACATGAACTACTTGTTAAGTAAGTACTCGTACGCTCTTTATTACTGCATAATTACTAATAAGTTGTTCCATCTTGTTTGGATGAACAAATCTTTATCACTTCTTACTTGAAAAAACTTTCCCCGCGCAATTTGAAGGTCGAAGGCTCAAGCACAGACCAACAACCTTCTGAAATTTTGTCACCGGCTTGTGGAACCAATAATCCAGCTCGTGGACAGATCAAGTACCTCCTAGAGGAACCTGCAGTTAGAAATTGCATATCAATCATATTGTTAGTCCTTGCTATGTCAGTTCACTGAAAGCAAAAGGTGAGCACATATGAGCAAAACCTACATATTTCAGTAGTTTGTTCTCCATCAAAAGATTGCATCGAGTTTCTCTCTCAGCTGAATCGCCAGCAATAATTAAGATGGTACCACCGGTAAGATGATGCAGCAAAAGAAGATTCAAGCGGCCAGATCCAGGTGCCGTGGAAGATCCACTTTCGCGCGGAGACAAGTGGATCCTGTAGGGTTCTTGAAGAGATATATGATCAAGCTCATCAGTCTGACAGTCTTAGTGTACATTCCGGGGTTAAAACATGCAGACATGCAGTACAGTCTTCTCTTGAAACATTAGGTGTGGAAACATCCTGCGAACGTTCATAACAAACACAAACCATATTATTAATAAGCACAAACAAGTGACACATATGCTGCCGGCCATGAGTGCCTGGGCTCATCAGGCTCATGCAAAGGAACTGAATCCAGTGGTGGATATGGCATGCGACAACGGCCTGGACAAATCAGAGCACAGATCGAATTCTAACCTCAAACCAGAGTACAGATCGATGAATCGAACTGCAAATCGACGATTCGAACCACAAATCAACGATATCACAGATTGGTACAAATCCAAACCTAAACCCTAGAACAATACAAATCAAAACACGAAGGAAAGGATCATTACCTGCTCACGCCACCGCCTGTACGCGCACGACGTGGGGCAGTTGCTGGCGTCACAGCGGGACCACCAGGGGCCTCCGTCGCGGCCGCCGCCAGGTCCTGGTAGGTCTTCAAGATCGACGACGACACGCCGCCAGGTCCTCCGCCGCCCCGCCGCCATCTCCTCCGCCACCCTGAATCTCGTTTCTTTTTTTTTTGAGGCGCTGGCCGTCACGAGAGGGATACGTCACGGCAGGGATTTGGTATCCCGCCCAGGCACACATTTGGGCTCCTGCCCAGTCGGGCGAAAATTTTTGCCTGGCGTGGGCGCGTCGCGTTTGACCGAGTGGGCTCCACGACGTGTAAATAACTGTTATTTTGCATGCAGCGTGGGGCCTCTGTTGACAGCTGTCGACTTATGAGTGGCGCGAATAAGCACCGCGGCCGCGGATACGAGTGGGCGTGCGTTTCTGGGAACCTACTACGATCCCGCACAATGATTTCCCTATCATGTGCTCAAAAAAAAATGATTTCCCTATCATAAATCTTTGAGATTAGCTTAATTGCCCTTAAGTTCTTCACTATTCTTATAGGAGTACCAGGGAGAGACTTCAGCAAGGCAAATGCAATTCCATCATCAACCAGCCCGCAATGGCTACAAGCATACAACACTCCCATCATCGTTATTTCGGTTGGCACAAGCTTCTCTCTCTCCATCACACTGAACAGTTCCAGCGCTTCCTTCCCAAAACCATTCACCGCCAAGCCCACAATCAATGAGGTCCGCGAGACAGTTCGCCCTGTCCCCGTCTCCTCAAACACCTTCCTTGCAACATCAACACTGCCACATTTGGCGTACAAATGAATCATGGCGTTTCCAACATGCGAGTTACCCACCAACCCAACCTTTGCAAGGTACACGTACACAGAAGTAGTACTAAGTAAATGTAACCACACCTGCTGTCTTCATTGGCTAAATGTCTTCGATGTCCCTCTCTCTCTCTCTCTGGTTCACAGTCAGGGGCGGAGCTACAGGGGGCCAGGGGGGCTCTAGCCCCCCTACCCATGTGTAACCCCATGGAACTCCTCTAAGCTACAGGAAAAAAATTAGAGGGAGAGAAGGAGGAGGAAGAAGCACAAGAGAATCAGCCCCCCTATCAGTCAAACCTGCCTCCGCCACTGGGTTCACTCCTTAAGAGTTACAGAGATGGCCTCAGGCCCATAACAGGCAGTCCCAACCCTTCCTCGCAACATCTCAGAGCCTAATCCCCTCCTCCCACGAAAAACAGAGAAACGCCTATGGAGATGACATGGCGTATTTTGTCTGTGGCTGCTTCGATGTAGAGATCACTTGCAGCTTGCTTGTTGTCGGCTTCCAGACTCTTGGCGTCGTGCAGCAGGAATCCAGTGTTGACGATCACCTTCACATACGAAACCTTTGCGAACATTTTCCCAGCCAGAAACTGTTTGGAGGGAGGAAGGATGGCCGCACTAACTACCTACATAACAGGGGGATGAATTGTGTGCCACAAATTCATTTGCGTAACAAGAGTAATGAGTTGCTTGAAACCTTACCAAATCAAACCAGCACAACCCCGTAAGAAATGAGAATGCGAAGATGCCGAGACTCTTAATGTCCACCTCGTGTTTCCTGTAGGTTCACAGTCAGGGGCGGAGCTACCGGGGGGGCTAGGGGGCTCTAGCCCCCCTACCCATGTGTAACCCCATGGAACTCCTCTAAGCTACATGAAAAAAATTAGAGGGAGAGAAGGAGGAGGAAGAAGCACAAGAGAATCAGCCCCCCTATCAGTCAAACCTGCCTCCGCCACTGGGTTCACTCCTTAAGAGTTACAGAGATGGCCTCAGGCCCATAACAGCCAGTCCCAACCCTTCCTCGCCACATCTCAGAGCCTAATCCCCTCCTCCCACGAAAAACAGAGAAACGCCTATGGAGATGACATGGCGTATTTTGTCCGTGGCTGCTTCGATGTAGAGATCACTTGCAGCTTGCTTGTTGTCGGCTTCCAGACTCTTGGCATCGTGCAGCAGGAATCCAGTGTTGACGATCACCTTCACATACGAAACCTTTGCGAACATTTTCCCAGCCAGAAACTGTTTGGAGGGAGGAAGGATGGCCGCACTAACTACCTACATAACAGGGGGATGAATTGTGTGCCACAAATTCATTTGCGTAACAAGAGTAATGAGTTGCTTGAAACCTTACCAAATCAAACCAGCACAACCCCGTAAGAAATGAGAATGCGAAGATGCCGAGACTCTTAATGTCCACCTCGTGTTTCCTGTAGGTTCACATTCAGGGGCGGAGCTACCGGGGGGGCTAGGGGGCTCTAGCCCCCCTACCCATGTGTAACCCCATGGAACTCCTCTAAGCTACAGGAAAAAAATTAGAAGGAGAGAAGGAGGAGGAAGAAGTACAAGAGAATCAGCCCCCCTATCAGTCAAACCTGCCTCCGCCACTGGGTTCACTCCTTAAGAGTTACAGAGATGGCCTCAGGCCCATAACAGGCAATCCCAACCCTTCCTCGCCACATCTCAGAGCCTAATCCCCTCCTCCCACGAAAAACAGAGAAACGCCTATGGAGATGACATGGCGTATTTTGTCCATGGCTGCTTCGATGTAGAGATCACTTGCAGCTTGCTTGTTGTCGGCTTCCAGACTCTTGGCATCGTGCAGCAGGAATCCTGTGTTGACGATCACCTTCACATACGAAACCTTTGCGAACATTTCCCAGCCAGAAACTGTTTGGAGGGAGGAAGGATGGCCGCACTAACTACCTACATAACAGGGGGATGAATTGTGTGCCACAAATTCATTTGCGTAACAAGAGTAATGAGTTGCTTGAAACCTTACCAAATCAAACCAGCACAACCCCGTAAGAAATGAGAATGCGAAGATGCCGAGACTCTTAATGTCCACCTCGTGTTTCCTGTAGGTTCACAGTCAGGGGCGGAGCTACCGGGGGGGCTAGGGGGCTCTAGCCCCCCTACCCATGTGTAACCCCATGGAACTCCTCTAAGCTACAGGAAAAAAATTAGAGGGAGAGAAGGAGGAGGAAAAAGCACAAGAGAATCAGCCCCCCTATCAGTCAAACCTGCCTCCGCCACTGGGTTCACTCCTTAAGAGTTACAGAGATGGCCTCAGGCCCATAACAGGCAATCCCAACCCTTCCTCGCCACATCTCAGAGCCTAATCCCCTCCTCCCACGAAAAACAGAGAAACGCCTATGGAGATGACATGGCGTATTTTGTCCGTGGCTGCTTCGATGTAGAGATCACTTGCAGCTTGCTTGTTGTCGGCTTCCAGACTCTTGGCGTCGTGCAGCAGGAATCCTGTGTTGACGATCACCTTTACATACGAAACCTTTGCGAACATTTTCCCAGCCAGAAACTGTTTGGAGGGAGGAAGGATGGCCGCACTAACTACCTACATAACAGGGGGATGAATTGTGTGCCACAAATTCATTTGCGTAACAAGAGTCATGAGTTGCTTGAAACCTTACCAAATCAAACCAGCACAACCCCGTAAGAAATGAGAATGCGAAGATGCCGAGACTCTTAATGTCCACCTCGTGTTTCCTGTAGGTTCACAGTCAGGGGCGGAGCTACCGGGGGGGCTAGGGGTCTCTAGCCCCCCCTACCCATCTGTAACCCCATGGAACTCCTCTAAGCTACAGGAAAAAATTAGAGGGAGAGAAGTAACCTCATGGAACTCCTCTAAGCTACAGAAAAAAATTAGAGGGAGAGAAGTAGGAGGAAGAAGCACAAGAGAATCAGCCCCCCCTATCAGTCAAACCTGCCTCCGCCACTGGGTTCACTCCTTAAGAGTTACAGAGATGGCCTCAGGCCCATAACAGGCAGTCCCAACCCTTCCTCGCCACATCTCAGAGCCTAATCCCCTCCTCCCACGAAAAACAGAGAAATGCCTATGGAGATGACATGGCGTATTTTGTTCGTGGCTGCTTCGATGTAGAGATCACTTGTAGCTTGCTTGTTGTCGGCTTCCAGACTCTTGGCGTCGTGCAGCATGAATCCAGTGCTGACGATCACCTTCACATACGAAACCTTTGCGAACATTTTCCCAGCCAGAAACTGTTTGGAGGGAGGAAGGATGGCCGCACTAACTACCTACATAACAGGGGGGATGAATTGTGTGCCACAAATTCATTTGCGTAACAAGAGTCATGAGTTGCTTGAAACCTTACCAAATCAAACCAGCACAACCCCGTAAGAAATGAAAATGCGAAGATGCCGAGACTCTTAATGTCCACCTCGTGTTTCCTGTAGGTTCACAGTCAGGGGCGGAGCTACCGGGGGGGCTAGGGGGCTCTAGCCCCCCTACCCATCTGTAACCCCATGGAACTCCTCTAAGCTACAGGAAAAAAATTAGAGGGAGAGAAGGAGGAGGATGAAGCACAAGAGAATCAGCCCCCCCTATCAGTCAAACCTGCCTCCGCCACTGGGTTCACTCCTTAAGAGTTACAGAGATGGCCTCAGGCCCATAACAGGCAGTCCCAACCCTTCCTTGCCACATCTCAGAGCCTAATCCCCTCCTCCCATGAAAAACAGAGAAACGCCTATGGAGATGACATGGCGTATTTTGTCCGTGGCTGCTTCGATGTAGAGATCACTTGCAGCTTGCTTGTTGTCGGCTTCCAGACTATTGGCGTCGTGCAGCAGGAATCCAGTGTTGACGATCACCTTTACATACGAAACCTTTGCGAACATTTTCCCAGCCAGAAACTGTTTGGAGGGAGGAAGGATGGCCGCACTAACTACCTACATAACAGGGGGATGAATTGTGTGCCACAAATTCATTTGCGTAACAAGAGTCATGAGTTGCTTGAAACCTTACCAAATCAAACTAGCACAACCCCGTAAGAAATGAGAATGCGAAGATGCCGAGACTCTTAATGTCCACCTCGTGTTTCCTGTAGGTTCACAGTCAGGGGCGGAGCTACCGGGGGGGCTAGGGGGCTCTAGCCCCCCCTACCCATCTGTAACCCCATGGAACTCCTCTAAGCTACAGGAAAAAAATTAGAGGGAGAGAAGTAACCTCATGAACTCCTCTAAGCTACAGAAAAAAATTAGAGGGAGAGAAGTAGGAGGAAGAAGCACAAGAGAATCAGCCCCCCCTATCAGTCAAACCTGCCTCCGCCACTGGGTTCACTCCTTAAGAGTTACAGAGATGGCCTCAGGCCCATAACAGGCAGTCCCAACCCTTCCTCGCCACATCTCAGAGCCTAATCCCCTCCTCCCACGAAAAACAGAGAAACGCCTATGGAGATGACATGGCGTATTTTGTCCGTGGCTGCTTCGATGTAGAGATCACTTGCAGCTTGCTTGTTGTCGGCTTCCAGACTCTTGGCGTCGTGCAGCAGGAATCCAGTGTTGACGATCACCTTCACATACGAAACCTTTGCGAACATTTTCCCAGCCAGAAACTGTTTGGAGGGAGGAAGGATGGCCGCACTAACTACCTACATAACAGGGGGATGAATTGTGTGCCACAAATTCATTTGCGTAACAAGAGTCATGAGTTGCTTGAAACCTTACCAAATCAAACCAGCACAACCCCGTAAGAAATGAGAATGCGAAGATGCCGAGACTCTTAATGTCCACCTCGTGTTTCCTGTAGGTTCACAGTCAGGGGCGGAGCTACCGGGGGGGCTAGGGGGCTCTAGCCCCCCTACCCATCTGTAACCCCATGGAACTCCTCTAAGGTACAGGAAAAAAATTAGAGGTAGAGAAGGAGGAGGAAAAAGCACAAGAGAATCATCCCCCCTATCAGTCAAACCTGCCTCCGCCACTGGGTTCACTCCTTAAGAGTTACAGAGATGGCCTCAGGCCCATAACAGCCAGTCCCAACCCTTCCTCGCCACATCTCAGAGCCTAATCCCCTCCTCCCACGAAAAACAGAGAAACGCCTATGGAGATGACATGGCGTATTTTGTCCGTGGCTGCTTCGATGTAGAGATCACTTGCAGCTTGCTAGTTGTCGGCTTCCAGACTCTTGGCGTCGTACAGCAGGAATCCAGTGTTGACGATCACCTTCACATACGAAACCTTTGCGAACATTTTCCCAGCCAGAAACTGTTTGGAGGGAGGAAGGATGGCCGCACTAACTACCTACATAACATGGGGATGAATTGTGTGCCACAAATTCATTTGCGTAACAAGAGTCATGAGTTGCTTGAAACCTTACCAAATCAAACCAGCACAACCCCGTAAGAAATGAGAATGCGAAGATGCCGAGACTCTTAATGTCCACCTCGTGTTTCCTGTAGGTTCACAGTCAGGGGCGGAGCTACCGGGGGGGCTAGGGGGCTCTAGCCCCCCTACCCATCTGTAACCCCATGGAACTCCTCTAAGGTACAGGAAAAAAATTAGAGGGAGAGAAGGAGGAGGAAAAAGCACAAGAGAATCATCCCCCCTATCAGTCAAACCTGCCTCCGCCACTGGGTTCACTCCTTAAGAGTTACAGAGATGGCCTCAGGCCCATAACAGGCAGTCCCAACCCTTCCTCTCCACATCTCAGAGCCTAATCCCCTCCTGCCACGAAAAACAGAGAAACGCCTATGGAGATGACATGGCGTATTTTGTCCGTGGCTGCTTCGATGTAGAGATCACTTGCAGCTTGCTTGTTGTCGGCTTCCAGACTCTTGGCGTCGTACAGCAGGAATCCAGTGTTTACGATCACCTTCACATACGAAACCTTTGCGAACATTTTCCCAGCCAGAAACTGTTTGGAGGGAGGAAGGATGGCCGCACTAACTACCTACATAACAGGGGGATGAATTGTGTGCCACAAATTCATTTGCGTAACAAGAGTCATGAGTTGCTTGAAACCTTACCAAATCAAACCAGCACAACCCCGTAAGAAATGAGAATGCGAAGATGCCGAGACTCTTAATGTCCACCTCGTGTTTCCTGTAGGTTCACAGTCAGGGGCGGAGCTACCGGGGGGGGGGGGGGCTAGGGCCCTAGCCCCCCCTACCCATCTGTAACCCCATGGAACTCCTCTAAGCTACAGGAAAAAAATTAGAGGGAGAGAAGGAGGAGGATGAAGCACAAGAGAATCAGCCCCCCCTATCAGTCAAACCTGCCTCCGCCACTGGGTTCACTCCTTAAGAGTTACAGAGATGGCCTCAGGCCCATAACAGGCAGTCCCAACCCTTCCTCGCCACATCTCAGAGCCTAATCCCCTCCTCCCATGAAAAACAGAGAAACGCCTATGGAGATGACATGGCGTATTTTGTCCGTGGCTGCTTCGATGTAGAGATCACTTGCAGCTTGCTTGTTGTCGGGTTCCAGACTCTTGGCGTCGTGCAGCAGGAATCCAGTGTTGACGATCACCTTTACATACGAAACCTTTGCGAACATTTTCCCACCCAGAAACTGTTTGGAGGGAGGAAGGATGGCCGCACTAACTACCTACATAACAGGGGGATGAATTGTGTGCCACAAATTCATTTGCGTAACAAGAGTCATGAGTTGCTTGAAACCTTACCAAATCAAACTAGCACAATCCCGTAAGAAATGAGAATGCGAAGATGCCGAGACTCTTAATGTCCACCTCGTGTTTCCTGTAGGTTCACAGTCAGGGGCGGAGCTACCGGGGGGGCTAGGGGGCTCTAGCCCCCCCTACCCATCTGTAACCCCATGGAACTCCTCTAAGCTACAGGAAAAAAATTAGAGGGAGAGAAGTAACCTCATGGAACTCCTCTAAGCTACAGAAAAAAATTAGAGGGAGAGAAGTAGGAGGAAGAAGCACAAGAGAATCAGCCCCCCTATCAGTCAAACCTGCCTCCGCCACTGGGTTCACTCCTTAAGAGTTACAGAGATGGCCTCAGGCCCATAACAGGCACTCCCAACCCTTCCTCGCCACATCTCAGAGCCTAATCCCCTCCTCCCACGAAAAACAGAGAAACGCCTATGGAGATGACATGGCGTATTTTGTCCGTGGCTGCTTCGATGTAGAGATCACTTGCAGCTTGCTTGTTGTCGGCTTCCAGACTCTTGGCGTCGTGCAGCAGGAATCCAGTGTTGACGATCACCTTCACATACGAAACCTTTGCGAACATTTTCCCAGCTAGAAACTGTTTGGAGGGAGGAAGGATGGCCGCACTAACTACCTACATAACAGGGGGATGAATTGTGTGCCACAAATTCATTTGCGTAACAAGAGTCATGAGTTGCTTGAAACCTTACCAAATCAAACCAGCACAACCCCGTAAGAAATGAGAATGCGAAGATGCCGAGACTCTTAATGTCCACCTCGTGTTTCCTGTAGGTTCACAGTCAGGGGCGGAGCTACCGGGGGGGCTAGGGGGCTCTAGCCCCCCTACCCATCTGTAACCCCGTGGAACTCCTCTAAGCTACAGGAAAAAAATTAGAGGGAGAGAAGGAGGAGGAAAAAGCACAAGAGAATCATCCCCCCTATCAGTCAAACCTGCCTCCGCCACTGGGTTCACTCCTTAAGAGTTACAGAGATGGCCTCAGGCCCATAACAGGCAGTCCCAACCCTTCCTCGCCACATCTCAGAGCCTAATCCCCTCCGCCCACGAAAAACAGAGAAACGCCTATGGAGATGACATGACGTATTTTGTCCGTGGCTGCTTCGATGTAGAGATCACTTGCAGCTTGCTTGTTGTCGGCTTCCAGACTCTTGGCGTCGTACAGCAGGAATCCAGTGTTGACGATCACCTTCACATACGAAACCTTTGCGAACATTTTCCCAGCCAGAAACTATTTGGAGGGAGGAAGGATGGCCGCACTAACTACCTACATAACAGGGGGATGAATTGTGTGCCACAAATTCATTTGCGTAACAAGAGTCATGAGTTGCTTGAAACCTTACCAAATCAAACCAGCACAACCCCGTAAGAAATGAGAATGCGAAGATGCCGAGACTCTTAATGTCCACCTCGTGTTTCCTGTAGGTTCACAGTCAGGGGCGGAGCTACCGGGGGGGGGGGGGGGGGCTAGGGGGCTCTAGCCCCCCCTACCCATCTGTAACCCCATGGAACTCCTCTATGCTACAGGAAAAAAATTAGAGGGAGAGAAGGAGGAGGATGAAGCACAAGAGAATCAGCCCCCCTATCAGTCAAACCTGCCTCCGCCACTGGGTTCACTCCTTAAGAGTTACAGAGATGGCCTCAGGCCCATAACAGGCAGTCCCAACCCTTCCTCGCCACATCTCAGAGCCTAATCCCCTCCTCCCATGAAAAACAGAGAAACGCCTATGGAGATGACATGGCGTATTTTGTCCGTGGTTGCTTCGATGTAGAGATCACTTGCAGCTTGCTTGTTGTCGGCTTCCAGACTCTTTCACATACGAAACCTTTGCGAACATTTTCCCAGCCAGAAACTGTTTGGAGGGAGGAAGGATGGCCGCACTAACTACCTACATAACAGGGGGATGAATTGTGTGCCACAAATTCATTTGCGTAACAAGAGTCATGAGTTGCTTGAAACCTTACCAAATCAAACCAGCACAACCCCGTAAGAAATGAGAATGCGAAGATGCCGAGACTCTTAATGTCCACCTCATGTTTCCTGTAGGTTCACAGTCAGGGGCGGAGCTACCGGGGGGGCTAGGGGGCTCTAGCCCCCCTACCCATGTGTAACCCCATGGAACTCCTCTAAGGTACAGGAAAAAAATTAGAGGGAGAGAAGGAGGAGGAAAAAGCACAAGAGAATCATCCCCCCCTATCAGTCAAACCTGCCTCCGCCACTGGGTTCACTCCTTAAGAGTTACAGAGATGGCCTCAGGCCCATAACAGGCAGTCCCAACCCTTCCTCGCCACATCTCAGAGCCTAATCCCCTCCTCCCACGAAAAACAGAGAAACGCCTATGGAGATGACATGGCGTATTTTGTCCGTGGCTGCTTCGATGTAGAGATCACTTGCAGCTTGCTTGTTGTCGGCTTCCAGACTCTTGGCGTCGTGCAGCAGGAATCCTGTGTTGACGATCACCTTTACATACGAAACCTTTGCGAACATTTTCCCAGCCAGAAACTGTTTGGAGGGAGGAAGGATGGCCGCACTAACTACCTACATAACAGGGGGATGAATTGTGTGCCACAAATTCATTTGCGTAACAAGAGTCATGAGTTGCTTGAAACCTTACCAAATCAAACTAGCACAACCCCGTAAGAAATGAGAATGCGAAGATGCCGAGACTCTTAATGTCCACCTCGTGTTTCCTGTAGGTTCACAGTCAGGGGCGGAGCTACCGGGGGGGCTAGGGGGCTCTAGCCCCCCCTACCCATCTGTAACCCCATGGAACTCCTCTAAGCTACAGGAAAAAAATTAGAGGGAGAGAAGTAACCTCATGGAACTCCTCTAAGCTACAGAAAAAAATTAGAGGGAGAGAAGTAGGAGGAAGAAGCACAAGAGAATCAGCCCCCCCTATCAGTCAAACCTGCCTCCGCCACTGGGTTCACTCCTTAAGAGTTACAGAGATGGCCTCAGGCCCATAACAGGCAGTCCCAACCCTTCCTCGCCACATCTCAGAGCCTAATCCCCTCCTCCCACGAAAAACAGAGTAACGCCTATGGAGATGACATGGCGTATTTTGTCCGTGGTTGCTTCGATGTAGAGATCACTTGCAGCTTGCTTGTTGTCGGCTTCCAGACTCTTTCACATACGAAACCTTTGCGAACATTTTCCCAGCCAGAAACTGTTTGGAGGGAGGAAGGATGGCCGCACTAACTACCTACATAACAGGGGGGATGAATTGTGTGCCACAAATTCATTTGCGTAACAAGAGTCATGAGTTGCTTGAAACCTTACCAAATCAAACCAGCACAACCCCGTAAGAAATGAGAATGCGAAGATGCCGAGACTCTTAATGTCCACCTCGTGTTTCCTGTAGGCTCGCCAAGCGCAGTAGCCAGCTAGAACCGCCATCACCAGTACGGTGATGACGGTTCCCCTTAACGCTACATGGTCTGTAAATTGCAGGAGACGAGATTCACAAACAGGATATCGACGAGATTCACAATATTTGGAAGAACCGGGCAGAGCACACTTACTGAGAAGAGGCGTCGAGAAGACGGTGGAATTGATGGTGTTGGAGACGAAGCACATGAGGGGAAGGAACTTTGCGAAACACGGGTGATTCTTCATTCCCAACTTGATGAGGATGGATAAGCTCCACGGACAAACTTGGCCGAGCAGGTAGAAGCACCAGACGTACCTGCGTTTGAGTGGCACTGGGGGAACCACCACCGCCGCAGTGACGGCGAGGCCGGCTGTAACTGTGTAGGCAAGCAGAAGCTTACCAAAAGCTGTTGTCAGCATCGCGTTCCTCTTCACATGATGATTCACGTCACCCTGGGTATATTAAAGACAAAAATAAACACATATATATCAGACAGATCATCCTCAGACATGATAATGCAATGTCTACTTGCATAATATCTACATTCATATGTTACAGATGCCTATCTGCATGCCTTATTTGAACTAGCCAATTGGCTTTTAAATTAATGTAATATATGCCATTAATTTAATCATTGTGTGGTGTGCCCATGGTAAATGCTGAATGGATCTTTTCTGCTTTCAAAGTCGTCCAAGAAAGAGCAATGATTTTGTACATAAATTTGGGCTGCCAGCCAAAAATATGTTACACCTTTGTTTGAGATTGCTTGGTGTTCGGCAAGGCAGTGTGTTTAGCCATCACCTAGACGATACACATACACTTGTCGTTTCAAGAGTGAAACAACACAAGGAAGTACAGTGTATCAGTCCACACAGACGGCACTTGTTGCATGCAAGGAAAGTTTGGAGAGAAAAACAATTGCTCTTAAACGAAACATCTAAATTAATTTTTGATTGTATTATAATACTTATTATGATAAAATCTTCAAAACAAGATCCTACTTGACTATATTAAGATGATATATATATATATTTAGAAAGCAAGAACATCTTTTACTAATGTGAACAAATACTTAAATAATATGGACAAATAGTTGTTTTTTGCGAACAAAAGACTAAATGCGCTGAGGTTTAATTTGCCTAGAGGTTTTGGTGGTAGAGCTAAAAGCTGCAGCCAAATGGACTATATAGCAGCAGTACGTGTTAATTTGAGAATGGAAAAGGAGCTGAGGGACTCGATGCAACCCAACTGCACCCCAACCCAATGCCAATCCCTTTCTGCAATGGGCTGCCAGCCAAAAATATGGTACACTTTTGTATCAAAGTAAAAGTAGTGGATCTCCGAGTGCGAGATGAGCAGTGAGTAAGTAGTGGCTTCCTGGACCGACGCACGGATTGGATCGATGGACTGGATGAATGAATCATCACCGGATCGACCTGGAGGAATCGAAACGAGGCTGCCCTGCCGCCAACGGCTTCCCGATCCCAATTCGCCGCCGGGCTCGAGGAACCGTTGCGAACGCTCTCTGGAAGCAGAGGACGGCGACGGAGGAAACGGGAACCCAGGCGGGCCCGCCGCGGCGATGCGCCGCCTGGATGTGATCGGACGATGGACGAACAAATGGGCGTTGCCGTGCAGTACGTGCTCCTCTTGTCAGTGAACCCGATCATCGCTTGGGAATTTGGGACGTGGATGATGAACATCCGTAGTGATTCGTAGGGGTTTTGGCCTGTGTTAGCAGCAGCTGAGTTGATGATCGAAATCAAGAGGTTGGTTGGTTGGTTGGTTGCATTTGCACGTGAACGAGGAACACCGTGAGTAGAAAAATTCCCGGCTCTGTTCTTCCCAAGCAATTGTGCACATGTCTCTTTTCAAAAAAGTGCAACTGTAATACCATGAGGACCTGAAACTTGATAGAGTCTGCAGAATTCTTTCAGGCTTAATTACTACTCCTTGATACTTGCACGCTTCTCTGAGTAAGTTGGAACGGGAGAATTCACTGAGCTCGATGGATGGCTCCACTTGTCAGATGGAGTTGCTCTAACTACAAGAACCACTAATTCACTAAGTGCACAAGGCAAGGTGAAGTGAAACAAAGCCGAAAGCATTAACGCGAAAGCCTCCCTTCCTTGTGAAAGCAAATGCTCGCGTATTATAAAATAAGCCAAAATTTTTACCTGAGCAGGGACGATATCGATGACGAAGGCCGCCGCGCCACCCTCGCCGCCGCGGTGATCCGCCGTTGCGCGCTGGCGGAGTAGGGAGCAAGGGAAAACAGGTGGCGAAGTAGAGCTAGCAAAACTGCGCCCAAAGACATATGAGAAGAAGAATCAAATGGGGAGTCCTCGCCGGCGTCAGATGAGAAAAATGAGCGATGGGGATGGTTACCTTGAGTCCTCCGGCGAGAGAAAAATGAGCGATGAGAATGGAAGGAGATAGTGGAGACAGATCGAGATAGTGGAGGAAGAAGTAATGAGCACGGGAAACGAGGTCACTCGGTTTTGACTGAAAGGTCACTCGGTTTTGACTGACTCTGTTTCACACATATTCGTAACGGGCACATTTCTAAAGCCCGTTACTGAAATAGAATTCGTAACGGCATTTGACGGACTCTGCTCTCACATCTGTAACGGGCACTTTCCCAATGTACGTTACTTATATCAATTTGTAATGGTCACTGACACAACGCCCGTTACCGATGGGGATGGTTGACGGAGGAACGCCTCACATTTGTAACGGTTACTTCGACAAATCCCGTTACGGATAGGGATGAAGACGAAGCGTTCACGGCATTTGCAGACGGACTCTGTTAACGCCTCGAATTCGCAACCGCACGCAGTATATAGCAACCGCCCCATTCCATTGCTTCCATTGTTGCTCTCCTCTCTCCTGTCTCTCGCATCTCGCATCGCTCTCCAATCTCAAACCATTTAGCAACTGCCATGGCCTCCGCCGGCGAGGGAAGTTCCAAGCATCGCAGGACCGAAGGTGAGTCCTCCTCCGCCGCCAACCCGGGGCCGCAGCCTCCACCGCCGGCGCCGGCGCCGGCGGCGCCGCCGGTGCTCCGAGGCATCGACCCCCATTGGACGCTCAACGTCTTGCGTGACATATTTAACCGGATGAACGCCTATCTTGGTGTTCTTGGTCTGGCGAGTGTCAACGACCCGGTGGACCAGACCGTCCAGCACTACACCTTCGGTCTGTGGCAGGTCGCCGAGGTGATGAGGACTCATCCGGCGATCGCGGCGGCGTATCCCCCGGCGGCGGTGGAGGAGGACGAGGAGGCGGAGGAGTAGATGATAGTATTTATTATTTTGCATTGTTTGTAAATATTTTCGTTGTAGTGTACGTGGTTTCGCCTGAACTATTTTAATTAATGTTATGTGTGGTTTTGCCTGAATGCATGTGATTAATAATATGACTGCATTATTTGTGTTTTTTTGTTCATAGTACGTGGTCTGATTAACTGCTTGAATGCCTGTGATTGGATTTACTGCTTGAATAAATGTGATTGGTTGCCGAGGAGGAGGATCTTGGTTGGATCGTTCGATCTTTGCAAAGTCTTAGATTTAATTTGGTTGGAAAACCCTCTAAATGAAGCGACTGGGAAGTTGAAGGCGGCATCCACTTTTTCGTAACGGGCACTTTGGTCAAGCCCGTTACATGAAGCGACTGAAAAGTTGAAGGCGGCATCAGTTTTTTCGTAACGGGCCCTTTGATAAAGACCGTTACTGATAAGTTTTTACAGTTTTTTTCTTCGCTGGGAATAGGATATAAGAAGCGCAAGCGGCGAGCGGCGGGTCTCTCTCTCTCACTCGCTCTCACTCTCTCTCCCCATCCAAGAAGCGCAAGCGGCGAGTGGTGGAGATGTCCGGCTTCAATCCCGCCCAGCTGCGCGATCCCCGCACCGGCCGGTGGATGCGGGCAAGCGGAAGCGCCAAGAAGCCCCCCTCACAAGGAGAGGGTTTCTTGCACGACGAAGACCGCCGCCGCCGCGGTGGGCCGGCATCCCTACACGCGCGCCGCTGCTGCGAAGGCCGCCGCCAGGGCTCACGAGAGCGGCGAGGAGGGCCGCTGCCGCCGCTTCATTCGCGCCAGGGGGAGGGAGCACCCTCGCCCTCCGAAGGCCGCCACCGCTGCTGCAAGGGAAGCCGCGGCGGCCGCGAGCGGCGAAGAGGAGGCTCCGGCTCCGGCTCCGGCTCCGGCGAGGAGGAGTCCTCCCCGCGCGAGAGCGTGGGGCGAGGAATCGTCCCTTTGGGAGAGGGTGGTCCTTCTTCGTCGGTCGTTCCGGCTCCGGCTCCGGCTCCCCCTCGGGTGGAAATCGACCTAGTTTCTTCCTCCGACCATGACTCCGGCGACGAGGTGAGCAATGAGTTTATCAAACAATGACTCCGGCGTTCCTCGTCTGGAGGCTGAATTGTGTATCTAAATGCTGAAGAATCTGCTCTATTTAGGGTTTAATGTTTGATAAACTAGACATGCCTCTGATTATGATCTGGGAATGCCTTTGATTGTGACCTGGAAATGCAAATTCATGTGTGTGAAATAATAGGCAGTGTGATTCATATAGATTCTGTAACATCCTTGTTAGACTATCAGGCTAGGTGAAACAATTATGCTATGCAGTTCATGTGCGTGAAATAATAGGTTGTGTGTTTATGTCTATAAAATTTGAAAATTGTGCTATGCAGTTCATATAGTATCAGGACTAGCTGTGTGAACAACATATCTTGTTGTTTGGCAGATCATTGTTGTTTGTGTGTGAAATAATTGACTGTGTGAATCTAGCCACATGTTAAGGCACTGCCTCATTTGACTATCTGTTTTATTTTCAGATACGATCCATCCATCCTTGTCTTCTTTGTCAGCTGAAGAAGGAGGCAGCACAGAAGTACAACAAGGCCTTGCAAGACCTCGATGAAGCTAGGGAGGCAAACAAGGAATTGGAAATGTGGCTAAGTGAGGCAGGAAAGAAGCAAGAACAATTGGAATTTTCTCTCTGGGAAGAAAAGGAAAATGCAGCAAATCTCAAAGCAGAAGTGGATTATCTGACCTCCGAACTCGAGCGCAAGAAATCAAAGAAGAAAGAACTCAAAGCAAAACTCAAAGAAACAGAAGAGAAGAAAAGAGTTCTTAAAAATGCACTTATCGAGATGTGCGGTCGGAGTTAGATAAAAAGAGATGAACATGTTCTGTTCTTTTGTCCCTTCTGGTACTATGTATGCAGTACTTAATAACTAATTAACTAGGATGTAATGTCTGTGAACATGCCTGTTATATATGTAATGTGTGTTCTGTTATATATTTGAACATGCATGTGTTGTGTATGCTCTCTGTTTTTTTTTCGGGGTGGAAGATGACACACTGTAGCTACTGTAGCTTATGCACATAATAATTGAGCTCCGACACTAGTAACGGGCGTTAACTGGCCAAACCTAACATCGTTACCACTAGTCAAAGATACGTAACGGGCTTTAAGTGCCTAATACAACTACCGTTACTACTAGTCCCAGCCTGTAACGGACATTAAGCGACCGTTACGGATGGTAGTATTATTGGTAACGGTTGTGTGTAATGTCCGTTACAAGGAATACTAGTAACGGTCGCGAACAACGACCGTTACCAGAAATCATTATTAGTATCTGGCGTTGTTGTGCAGGGGCTGGGCCCGGTCCTGACACGCTTATTGGTAACGGTCGTTGTTTCCGCCCGTTACTGATGTCGCACCTTGTAACAGGCTTCGTGAGTCCGTTACCAATCCCGCGTTACCTATTTGAGGTTTTCACGTAGTGCGTCACACACATAATCCTAGTAGGATCAAAGCTGTATGGAGATTGAGAAAGCTGCGAAGCTTAGTTTGGAGTACTCTAGAGCTGTTTTTTTTGGGACACTACGTTAGACTTACATCGATCTAAATTTTTCATTAATGAATAACAAGCATTACATCCTAGATAGATATTAAAAGCAATGAGAGGAGGGAGAATGAACTAGGATTATATATGCGGTCGATGAGATATCAAAAGCATTACATACTCGAGAGCTGTCGATGACTTACAAAGACTTAAAAACATATGCGGTGCTGCCGTCATTATTTTCACCCCATCGCTTCTGACAGTCGGAGTTGACCAAAAATAGACGCACAAATTAAACCGGAATCGTATCTATCAGTGAAGTCATATTCAATTGTAATCGTAGCCCTCACCCTGTGTAGTCATCTGTATCGTTTCTTTCCTGCTAGGTATATATGTTTTTTTAAGGAAACATGACGGGTGAACCCCTACTGAATATATTTAAATAAAGTGAGAAAAAGAGTACATAAGCTCTTATAACCAGAGTTTTTTTTGAAAAGGGAAGCTTTATTGATCTTAGACAATTACATCAAGATGATACAATTATATAAGATTCAACCCGGCCTCTGCATAACTAAGATGCACACAGCCCATAAAAAAGAAAAAAAATGAAAGCACCATGATCAAAAGATCATGTCACAGGAAGCTACCACAAGCGACTTCATCTTCATCCGCTTCACAAACCAAAGCAGCTCTTGGACTACGACGTAGGGGCTGTTTGCTTGCTTGCATCCAGCCCAACCAGGCTCGCGGCATGCAGGCATGCCGTGTTTGCTTGCCTGTACCATATCTTGGGCCAGGCCCGACCGATGCAAATCCCCCCTCCCAGCCAGGCTCACCGCGTACGCAGATTTTCACCGTTTCCACGGAGCCAGGCTCGGCGCGTGCGGGAGCTGCAGCGCGCGGGACTTCCCCCCTTCTCGGCGCGTGCACGCGGGAAAACCCTAGGGTTACCGTCGGTTTCGCGCCATTCACCGCCCATAAATCCTCACCCCCGCCGCCGCTCCCCTCCGCCCGCGCCATTCGCTCGTTCCTCTGCCGCCAGGTAACTCCTCCTCCTCCCCGAGTCGCCTTCTGTTTTCCCCTCGATATCCCTTCTCCTCTTTGCGTGGCTTGGAATACGGGATCTAATCCCCTCCTTTTTCTCGTGTCCTTTGATCTGCAGTCGCGATTTGGCAAGAACTCCGGTCTATAGGCAAGTGATTCCTTTTGGCCCCCTCTATTTCACTTCTTTCCTCTTCCGATTCTGATGTTGTTGATGAAAATATGGTCGCATCCCTCATGCTCTCGTGTTCTTTGTGCAGCAGGAGAGTGGATCTGGGTTTCTGAGTCGTGGTAAGTTGAATCGACTTGTTGGCTTTGAGGTTTCGATTAGTTCGTTATGAATGTAGCAATATTTTCTTTCTTTTGTGTGCAGGGGCTCAGATATGGTGTTGTTCACTGGTTGCCGTGTTCAGTGGTTGCTCTTGCTGCGGTAAAACCATGAATACTCCCTTCTTTCTCATTCTGTGCATGTTTGTAGTCATTTCGTTTTACAACTCTTGCGGATCTATACTTGCTGCATGATCTGTGATGCTAAATATATGATGATTCGTACAATGGTTGGTCAAATTTGTGATGGTATAGGTTGTTGTGACTCTTACAGTACAACTGAGCACGAACTTCCATGCCAATGATGTTATTGTGTTATTTCTGAGCATTTTTTCCATGACAATGATGTTCTTGAATTAAATCTGAGCATCTTTTCCATGCTAATGATGTTCTTGAATTAAATCTGAGCATTTTGTCCACGCCAATGATGTTCTTGAATTAAATCTGAACGATTTGTCCATTCCAATGATGTTCTTGAATAAAATATGAGCACTTTGTCCATGCCAATGATGTTATTAATTTAAATCTGAGCAGTTTGTCCATGCCAATGCTGTTATTGTTTTGAATCTAAGCTTTTGTCCATGCCAATGATGTTATTTATTAATTTTATTTGGGTAGATGGCCTTGGAAGACAAGAGACACATGCTTATCTTTCGAGCAGCTGCTCTAGTTGCTTCTATGTATGCATTCATGTTGAGTAGGCTTAGGCTGGGTCAAACCTCACACCCTCAAATTAGTTATGCCCCAATGAGTGCTAGGGATGCAGAAAGGCAGCAAAACTTGGATTTGATTTACAACTGTAATGACACAGAGTGTGTAGACATGCTATGCATGAGAAGAGCCCCATTTTTCATGCTATGTAATCTGCTTAAGGAGAGAAATTTGTTGAGAGACAGTGTGCATAGCTGTGTAGAAGAGCAAGTAGCAATGTTTCTTCATATGGTTGGCCACAACCAATACTATAGAGTTATACACCAAAATTGGAGGAGGTCTACACAGACAGTGTATAGATATTTCAAGGAGGTCTTGTATGCTATTGGGGAGCTTAGGCATGAGATGATCAAACCTCCATCTAATGACACACCCCTTAAGATACTTAACAGCCCCAGATGGTATCCATATTTTAAGGTAATGGCCTTGTCATAGAGTTAACATTAGTGCTTGAATATTTGTGTGCATGTCATGTAACAATACTTGTTGGGTTAAAATGTAGGATTGCATTGGGGCAATAGATGGCACCCTGTCACGTCCGGTTTAAGGGACAAACCGAACGCACCCTTTATGCATGCCTAGGATCAATTTTCATGCATAAAGTGACATCACAACATATATCAATTACAAAGCGTGTATTATTACAAAATGACCAAAGGGTCTTAAAGAAAATTACACAGTGGAAATAACTAATCGCAGCGGAGGGCTCCATCTTCCACAGGAACGTCGACCGAGGACACGCCAACCTAGGACTCCAAGTCTTCATGAGCAACTCCCTCTCGCCGAGTCTTCCCATAGTAGCTCCTTCCTTAAGTACTATCTGAGCAGCAGCATGGGGGAGACACAGCAGGGGGTTCAAAGGAAAAGGGTGAGTACACCTGGAAGCGTGTACTCCGCAAGTGGGGGAGAAATATGACATGACAGGCTTATGACAAGGAAGGCTTTATTTAGTGGACTGCAAAGCTCAAGTTTTAGTGTTGGTCAAGTTTTAATTAAGCACCTAGGATTATATTGTAAATAAAGCTTCCCACAACCCAAACAAGGCACAAGTCACCCACCTGTCCTGATCCTAAGGTTAACATCTCATCATTCAGCCCAACTCCCAAACCACAGTCACCGCTCTGTGATTCATCCAACCCAACTATCCATGGTAGGGTCCAGGTCGCTCTTGACCATGAGCACGACTGTTATAACAGTTTTACACTCTGCAGAGGTTGCACACTTTCACCATGAGTCGTGTCAACACCATTCGCTGGGGGTAGCTAACCCTCCTCACATTTCTGAGATGTGAGTGCTACGCGGTGCACTACAAGGCCTTTACATAGGTTCTCCAGCACGGACTAACCGGGTTACGGCATGCCCTGGCTAACCAGCAACACCCGAGGTTCCTTGCCGAACTCTTGGGAACGCAGCCCTCATTCAGCTCAGACAGCTTAGCCCCGTCCACTGGATTACCCTACTTAATTAGCGAAGACAGTTGCCCATACGGTTCTCATGGCTGCACTGTAATCCTGGGCGGTCACTCCATAGGCCGGTCCTTCAGAACTGACTCAGGCAAGACTAGCATCAAGCAATCACAAAACAAACCTTCATTCCACTTGCCTGAGTCACCTAGGGGGGTTCCATGTTTCTAACCAAGCCCACTTTAACAAGTTACATATTTCATTATTCAAGATTAAATTATCAACCAACCCTGTTGAGCAAGCTAAGCAAATACTACCCATAACAAAGGTACCATTAAGGGCTTCGAGGAATGATCATGAAAATCTAGTAAACAACCTATATAGGATTCCCATCAGATTGACATCTAAATGCAAGAAAGCATAAATAAAATGTGACAATGTATAATTAAATAAAGGCGCAAGAGTCAAGATGATCAAGACACTTGCCTCTTTTCCAGCGTCCCACTGCTCAGAAGCGTTCCTCAGCGCAAAACAGTCAACTGAAACACCAATAATTTAGAACTAAGGCAATACACCACACAGAGGTAAAATAGTTTTGAAAAGCACTCTATTAGCTAACGCTAGCTACAACGAACGCAAGGGCACGAGAGACACTAAGAACGAAGCTTAGGGCGGCTATAGAGAGAATTGGATTATTAACAAAAGAAAAGGCTATAAGCTGCTTTTATTTTATTTACAGAAAGAATGTGTAGATTATTTCAGGGAAATAATCCTTGTTGTAATTAGCTCAATTCATTTCTAAATTAAAACAAGAGGTTTAACTTAATCATATTTTATTCCGAATTGTTTCATAGGAATTACTCAATTTAAATATTTAATATTAAAAACAAGACGCATGTGAGAGTTACTAATCAATGTATATCATATCGTGTTTAACTATTCAAATTACATTTTTAAAATAGATTCAAGTTGATCTTATTCATATTGATATTTTACTCAAGAAAAAGCGGAGTATAAACCTATGTTTCATTTTATTTAATAAAAGGTTAAATTGATTATTAATCAAGTTAATATTATAATTAGTTTCAGAAACATATAACAGAGTGAACATCATTCCTAACACGTAGCTTACGTCGACACGAACCTAACACAACTTGAACGGCTCGAAACGGGGCTAAAACGATCAAAGAGTGTGGCAACATATGACACAGTCAGTCGACGGTTGCCGATGAATGGCATGGATGGGTGGATGGATAATGCAGGAAGGTATTTGTGAGGGAAATGCTCTCTGGTTATAGAACATGATGATGTGAGAATATTTTGGGTGATGGGAATGGCAAGAGCTTGCCGAGGGCGAAGTAATCAGCGAAACTACGCCGGTGGAGATGCTAAACTGGATCCTTGTGTGCTTGTGGTTCCTTTAGCCATATGGTGGATTCCTTTTGTGGGAGTAGATATGATATATAGGAACACAACACAACTGATCGGCACACTGAGATGGCCAGCGAAACATAATGGGACGGACGTATGGTTTTGGGCGTTCATGTCCGACGGGAGGGAAAGCGGGGCAACGATCATTAAGAGCATCAAAAGGTGGGTCTATACTGATCATATGGGTAATAAAGTTTGTAGGATCATGTGCAACTACGAGAGAAATAGTGTGGTGAAAGGGTTTTCTTGTTCTTCATCTGGATCAACGGGGAACACGAGCCAACTGCAGAGCATCTAAAATGGGTCTGACGAGAGAACAACCATACTGTGACTGCCATAAATTTATCTAGGTTGCAGAACCTGTGGAGATGCTAAGGGATATAAGTACCACAATCTTGCCAAAGGGCATGTCATCTCGTGCAGTGGTTCATCAGGGAACGCGAATGCAAAATCAGGCAATCCGGCTGTCTGTCAGCAGCAGAAACGTGCACGATAAAATTAATATCTCTCAAACCATAGAACATATGAAGGATTCCTCTGGCAGGGGCGTGTGCAGGTACATAATAAACAATCTGGTAAAAGGAATTAATGATTCGATGAGTAAATCACCGGGGAACGTGATGCCATCAGAGGCAGTGCTGCTGGACGCGAGGACAACAGCGAGTTTTGTGGAATAACATTGTCGGGGATTGATGGTACACCAACTATGGTACTTGATTCATGATACTAAATAGATAAACAAGGAATAGGCAGAGGGTAAGTCTCACTTTGGGCCTGTTGCAGAGGTTGGAGACGAGCGCGATGATGAGGGGCAGCAGCGGCAGGGCGACAACGACGACCGTGCGGCGGCAGCGACGACGACGACGAGGGGGCTGCCTGCTTGGGCAGGAGGCGACTCCAACAGGGGTGTGGGCAGACTTCACGTGAGGGGCATAGGAGGGGATGGCGCTTTCTTCCAATCCATTGCTTCAGTGCACGAGGGGAGGAACATAACAACAGAACGGATTCGCGGCGGCGAGGGCTCTCCGTTTTGGTGGAGAAGATGGAGAGGTGGAGGATTTAGGAGGGGGCAGCCATGGCTAGGAGGAGGGAGGTGCCCAGCCATCTGTTTCTTCATGGAATTAAGAGGAATAAAGGAGAGTTATTTGGGGGAGGTGACAGGAGAATTGGAAGGGGGTGGGGCGTGAGGGAGGGGAGAGGAGGAGGTGCGTGAGAGAGGGAGGGGAGGCCTAGTTCTTTTTTTTTTGTCGAGGGAAAGGTGGGGAGCGTGAGGGGTGGCGCTGTTTCTTTTTTTCACGTGAAAAAGGATGGCTGCCGTGAGGGACAAAGGAGGAGGAAAGAAAAGTTGGGCTTGGCCTTGGACCATGTTGGATTTGGGTTGGTGTGGGAGGGAAGAAAAGATCCGGCATGTCAATAGAGAAAGATTGAGAGACGAGCCGAGCAAGATTTTGGTCCAAAGATATTTTAACAATATTTGGTCAAGGTTTCGAACATTTGATTTAGGATTTTCTGGAGATTAAATTTAAGATCGGATCGAAACATAATCGTGTTTTATAAAACACTTTACAAATTATTTTACACTCAAAATATTATGCAAGCGGCATGAATGCAACAACCACCTTAACATTATAACCTACACTAGGTAAATGCCCGTGCTTCGCTACGGGCCGAAAAATAATATTCACACAATAACACATCCTACTTAGGGAAACAAAATATAGAGCATATTTTTTTATTTTTAATAGGGATATCAATTCAGATTTCAGTCTAAATTATTCATCGAAAAGGTTAGTTAGTGTAACAATATTTACTTGCTAGCGCCATATATAAACTAATAATAAACAAAAAGATTGCTCAAAAATGTAAATTATTCACCGTGGGTGTGCTATCTGCTAGGTATGTCTTGCCAACAGCTACTGAACTAAAGAACAGCATGCAAAAGTTGAGAAAAAAAAGTATGGCAGCGCCAATCTGCTTTGGCTAAAGGGAATACGAAAAATAATTGGTAGGCATGCCATTACCAAGCAGCTTTTCCTCTCACACGAATCCAAGCACACCTGCTCCTCCGTTCTTGCTCACCACCGACTCACCAGCACCAGCACCTGTACCTCTCCGGGATCAGCAAGCGCTGTCAGAGCAGTATATCTTATCCGTTCCGACGTGGCAGCTCCTCTACTCTAACCAGGGCACGCCACGTCAGCGCCCAGGATCCGGAACCTATCCCCGAGTGGCCGCTGCAGGCCACAAGCTCCCATCCCATATCTCCCGTGTCCAAGTTTTAAGACACGCCGCGTCCATACCCGGCCACGCCTGCCTGAAACTACCAAACGTTCACTGCTAGCACAGGAAGTGTCGTCGCCATGGCCTCCCAGCTCTCCGCCGCCGCGTCCATGTCCGCCGCCGCCGCCGTGCCGCAGTTCAACGGCCTCCGTGGCTACGCCTCCCCGAGGTCAGCCGTCGCGCTGCCGGCGGCGAGGGCCGGCCGGAAGCGGTCGCAGGGCATCCGCTGCGACTTCATCGGCTCCGCCACCAACCAGGTATATATATACTATACACAACCAACCAAATTCGAATCCCCGGTGCCTTCGATCCAAGCAAATTTTCGCTTTTAAGCGAATTTCGTCGGAAATAAGTGATTGAGCACGCGTATATATAAATAATAGATCATGGTGGTGTCGACGACGCTGATGCTGTTCGCGGGGCGGTTCGGGCTGGCGCCGTCGGCGAACAGGAAGGCGACGGCGGGGCTCAAGCTGGAGTCCCGCGACTCCGGGCTGCAGACCGGCGACCCCGCCGGGTTCACCCTCGCCGACACGCTCGCCTGCGGCGTCGTCGGCCACATCATCGGCGTCGGCATCGTCCTCGGGCTCAAGAACACCGGCGCGCTCGACCAGATCATCGGCTAGAATAATGTTCACCGGAAACCTCGCCGCCGGCCGACCGGACGGCCGGCTGGTGCCATATGTAATTGGGTTCACGTGCGTGCGTACACATTGGTTGTACGCGCATGCATCTTGTTCCAATGGACATAGCTTGTTCCTCCTCTTGGCCCCGGAATATCGTCAGGTTCATTCAGTAGTACTAGTACGTCGTCGTCCTTGCATTTTCTTTTGGAGCGAATTTTCAGAAATCTCGAACAAAATAGTTTAAAGTTCCTAGTAGTACATAATCCGGGAAGTACACGCACGTTCCGAACGGAGTCTGATCTGCTAGTTTAATTTTTTACACCTGATGAATTTTGCTAGAACAACAGCTTAAAATCCGCCAAACAAGGGATCATCATCACTGGAAAAAAAAAGGAAAGAACCAAAGAGCGTGGAAAGATGCAGTAGACCAACGAAAAGAACAAACGTTGCAAGGAAAAAAAAAAGGAGAGCACAGACGAGGAGTCAGAATTGGAATGACAGTCACCATAACAATCCGCCATCGACACGGACTGTATGACTGGGCGTCAGTGCGATTATCATCATCCTCCTCTCTTCACTCCCAAAACTATATCTGCTAAAGCACCCGTAATTCATATAGCAGATAGAAAAAACAATTGTCACGAAACAAAAACGGAAAACCCAGGAGATCAGCATGGGTGCGCGCAGAGCACAGAAGAGCAAGCTGGTCCATCAAGAACAACGAAAGAGAGGGAGAAAATTCAATCATCAGATCTGGACACTGTCAATCAGCAGTGCATGCGTCATATGGTCATGATAAATGATCATCGATCGATCGATCATCGTCAAAGTCGTCGAGCCCCAAACTCGAAATTCAACAAATTAACAACAAAAAAGGAGCACGGGATCTAGATGAAACCAAGGAAATCGAAACATGAGGAAAGTAGAGGGCAAATTCACGGCAATTTGACCGAGGCCGGGAAGTACTCGCTCTCCAGAAAAAACAAAAAACACACACGCTAGCTGAAACTGAACGGAGAAGCACGTACGTACAGCTTTGTGTTCACCTTGCACTGAACGAATTACTGATGAACCAAAAAAAACCCCTCAAACTTTGATGCATGTGAGGCGTAGTATGTATGAGCTTGCTCAAGGGGGCCATTTATGTATGAGCATCGGCGCAAGCTTTTCCGGTGGGTCCCATTTCGCGAGTTCTAGGAGCCGGATGACGCCGGTGTCGCCAAGGAATTCATGCAGGCAACCCGTCGTTAATCATGGAGTCATGGTAGGTTTGGTGGTGGTGCTCTCTCGAAGCATGAAAAGCTGGCGGCCCGTCGCTGCTGACGCGTGTCCGCGGGAAGCATTCTAAATGACGCATTTGATCGTTCGTGCTACAAATCAATTCCAATTTTCTTTTAAGAAAAAAGATCGGCAATGAAAAGATGCTGGAATGTGTATTACTGTAGTGTGTGAAATATAGTCCGTGTCAAACAAAATCAGACCACTTCGCTGCTGACGCTGTGCTTTTGCTGCAACAAAATGGCAAAAACCGTTGAAGTCTAACAAAAAAAACATGTTTTTCGGTAGGCAAACAAATATTTGAGGGCACAACTGTGGTCAGAGAGTCGTACTCGTACCCAAGGGCTCAAAGTGCAAGCAGCAACAGGTGATTACATCGCTAAGAAAGTATTTGAGGATGAGAAGTGAATAAAACTATACGTTAGGGCCAAAGAAACAGCATACGATCTTTTAATACAAAAAAAGAGACGCCACAAGCAGGTCTAATAGCAAAAAAGAAGCCACGCATCCAAACTATCAGAAGTCGTTCGAGGACGAAACCGTCAAGAAAACTAGAGCGGGAGGGCCAAAAAGAGAACGCCGAGGGCCAAAAAGAGACCACTAGGTGGTGGCGCTTCGGCTTATAAGCTGCGCTCTCTCTCCATGGCTATTCGAGGTGGGACTAAATGTTGGCTTGTTGCCCCGCGCCGAGCATTGGCCACACCTAATTCTCCATGGGCCGTAGCCCGCCCAACCTCCTCCCCCGCTCCACCCGGACTGCTGTGTGGGCTTCTCCGCGGTGCTTCGTATTGGCCCATGGCCCGTGTTTCTCCGTGGCCTTTCTGCGAGTTATTTTGGGCACAGGCACGATCACGCATTGGAAAGTGCAGATTAAATACGTGAAAATCTTGACAGACTCAGGCTAGTAGAACAAAACGTTTATAATTTCCTAAAATGAATAACAAAAAAGTTATATTATTAAATCCTGACGAACTCTTGCGAACACCACTGTATTTCTAAACAAGACTAATATATTCGCTGTCGAAATTTACACGAAAAAAAGGTAGTACTAGAACCGTTTCTTACAGAGCCACAGAAAGGAAACCACCATAACACTGATATTTCATCACATCAGATTCTGACGCATCCAGTGCTCGATCGGACCAAGTATACGTTACGGAAACGAGAATTTCTAAACTATCAGCCGAAGCGCGATCAGAGATGCAGCGACCATGGCCATCCACGCCCTTTCCAACATCACCAAGGAAGCCGCTGCAGAAGTCCTGCACCATCCCAACAAGATTTACCCGTCGTAAGTATCATTAAATTACAGGAAGCGAGTGGTAAAAGGAGACATTTGCTGTGGTAAAAGGACACATCTGCAGTGAATTGAACTTACTCAGATGCCAGGAACTTGCATGATCCAAAACCTGAAAAGAACAGAGAAGAGCCGACCATCAGAATCAAGGTCACCGAACAATGCGATGGATCAAAACCCAACATTTGATCGATGGAGGCATGGAGCATGAGGCAGAGTTTTGACATACTGGGGTCTCGCTTGACGAGGGCTCCGGCGCCGCCGAAGTTGCAGGCGATGTCGGAGTTGCCGTTCTGCTGGTAGAAGATGTTGAAGGCGTAGGAGGCGTGGGTGAGGAGCGTGTTGGGCTGGTAGCACGGGCCGCCGGGCTGCAGCTGGGAGCAGTCGGCGCCGCCGGGGCCGCACGCCCAGTCCAGCGCGTTCTGGAGGTCCTCCTGGGGCGCGCCCGGCCGCGCCACACACCACGTCACGCCGTTGATGAACGTCATGTTGCCTTCCGGCGGCGACAGCGTCGGGATCGGCGTCACCGACTCCGCCTTCTCCTGCGGCGTCACGCGGCCGGCTGCAGAGGCTGCTGAGCACAGAGGAAACAGCAGAGTTATGATATGGATTCAGAGAAATGACCCTGATCAATCAGTCTGAATATTTACAGTTGAACAGGTAACAGAGATCATAATACCAGTATTACCAACCTATGAACCATCCAAGAACGAGAAGGCCGTGCATGATCATCAGCTCCTTTCTCTTCATGGCTGAGGCAGAAGTTACAGAACTACGAAACGGTTCCTGCTTTTCACCCTGCCCTCCTGCCCCCGTGTGTGAGTGTCTAGGGAATATAACGAGAGTATGTGTGAAGAGCAGCTATGTCGACAGGAAAGCAGCCACTGTTCATGGGAAAAGGGTAGATTTCACTTGGATCACTAAGCAAGACGTGCACACGGAAAGCACCCCCCAGGGTGCTTGTTATGGTGCATATTTATGGCCATGGGAGGGAGATGGAATGGAAAGTGGCACAAAGGGCCAGTTTGCATAGAGGGATGTATTTTGCACCTAACAGAGGGGTCTAATAGTTCCTCAGGCCATGTGGTTTCAGTTTGACCAACCTGACTCTAATTAACACAATTTACTACTAACAATTGATGCTCATGCCATTTAGTGAAAGAAATTACTGAGCTTTATCATGTTTAATAATCATGCATGCAGATTGTTTGCTAAGGTTGTAATGTATTGCAGTTCTTGCAATATGACTGAAGCAAAGTAGGCCATAAAGGACTATATCAGAATCTCACTCAGTTTTTAGACTGCACAACCAGTACATGGACCTTTATGAATACAATAGAATATTGAGGGGAATGACTTGAAGGCCAGGAAACCATGGGATTCTTATGCTGATATGCATGCATGGGCATGATTTCTGGAAGGACAAAAGGAAACTTAGCCACTAGATTCCAGGAGATATGAAGGGGCCAAGTGCATGTTCTCATTCCTTTTCTTAGTTGTTTCATGGTAACATATGTTGGGCTTAATGACAAAGAGCTTTCCTTGTGTATTAAGGGAAGAACCTTCACTTTGCAAAGACTGAAGCTAATGAAGGGGCTTCCGTGAAGAAGGAAAAAGCTAAGAATAATTGCCTATGTTGCACCGGGAACTAAACTGGAATTCTGAAACTGAAGGATGAGAAATGAACTGTCGGTGGTGCTGGAGAAACGTCCATAAATGATACTAGAGAGGAAAGTACTGCAGTAGTGAAGAGCCTTCACTCTACAAAGACTGCAGCCCAATAAAGTGGTTCACGAACAGAATTACAAGGAAAAAGGTACATTTTTTCTTTTGCCTGAGCTGCATCTAGGACAAAGTTGGAATTCTAAAAATCAAAGGATGCTGAATAATGACATGCCGGGAAGAAACTTCAAAAAGAAAAGAAAGAAATTGAAGTAGTGAAGAAAACATCAGTGGCAATCCTGATGAGCTGAAACAACTGAAACAGAGCAACATCCATTAACAAGGTTAAAGAGGCTGTATAATATAAGCTAACCTTTGGTGCATGGTGTCATGAAGAAAGCGATTATATTTTAACCTGCTCTCTACAAGCTTTATGAGGTTGTAAGGGTCTTCAGTCTTGCATTGATGTTGTTGGACAGAAAGTTGCGAAAGCATGCCCTGATCATTTCATGCAGACCTACCATCAGGATTCAGATCTGTATCAAGACAGTGGACACAAATGCAAGCATCTACTTATTTACCCATCAACAGAAGGGAAGCTAGAAAGCGCCTCTTCTAAACCAGAACCAAACTTTATAGGACTATTAGAACAGGCAGATTCCACACTTATTTGTTCAGTGAAATGGATAAAACAGAGTCAAAATTTTATTATTTGCTTCAACTTCTATCACTTCACAAGGCAGGGAGGTATGGTAAAAGTTCACTTCTCAACCTGGTTCTTACTGTATCTGGAAACATATTTCATTTGAAAACTTAAGAGCAGGGATGTGATAATACAACCTATAATATATGAGGCTGCCTCAAAATTGCCCCTCAATGCAAAAGAAGCTCGATGCAGGGTCTGAATCCATATGTGACCTGCCATATTCCTGAACTTGAACAGTTGTTGATTTGTGCAATTATAATCCAGATCATAGACAGTCAATTCATGCCCTAATCAACTACCAGTAATCTTTACATGAACATGATCCGCCTTTGAAATGGTGGAACCTACTACGATCCCGCACAATGATTTCCCTATCATAAATCTTTGATATTAGCTTAATTGCCGTATGACAGTCCCCGCACACCCTTAAGTTCTTCACTATTCTTATAGGAGTAGCAGGGAGAGACTTCAGCAAGGCAAATGCAATGGCCAGCCTCTCACTATGGTAGTTCAAGGCAGTCTCTTTCTCTTCTTCCTCTATATCGGCCAAAACATTGCCTGTGCGAGGGATGTATCCTTCACGTCTCAGTCTCTCAGCTATCTCAGCAAGCATTTTGTATATCTCTTCACTCTCAGGATGAGATCTATCACCCATAACAAACTCATATACAGAGTTGCGAAGCTCCACAAGGCTGCGCCCAGGGTTCTTCCTCACTCCATCCTTGATCATTGTTTTCCTAAGCACATGAACATCTGCCCATCTCCCAACAGCAGCATAAAGGTTTGAGAGGAGAACATAGTCTCCACTATGCCCTGGATCAAGCTCCACCAGCCTTTCCCAAGCAGTCTCCCCAAGTTCCAACTTCTTGTGCATTGCACAAGCACCCAGCAAGGTCCTCCACACGACAGCGTTGGGCTCCAATGGCATGGTGGTGATATAATCATAAGCTTCCTCGACTTTACCAGCTCTCCCCAATAGATCCACCATACATCCCAAATGCTCAATCCTCGGTGTGATGCCATACTCCTCTTTCATCCTATCAAAATACATAAACCCATAATCAACCAGCCCGCAATGGCTACAAGCGTACAACACTCCCACCATCGTTATTTCGGTCGGCACAAGCTTCTCTCTCTCCATCACACTGAACAGTTCCAGCGCTTCCTTCCCAAAACCATTCACCGCCAAGCCCACAATCAATGAAGTCCACGAGACAACAGTTCGCCCAGTCCCCATCTCCTCAAACACCCTCCTTGCACCATCAACACTGCCACATTTGGCATACAAATCAATCATGGAGTTGCCAACATGCGAGTTACCCACCAATCCAACCTTTGCAAGATACACGTGCACCCTCCTCCCAAGAGCGAGCGCGCCAATCTCAGCACACGCCGTCAGTACACTGACCATAGTGAATCCATCTGGCGCGAAGTCCACGTCCATCATCTCCCGGAACACAGTGAGCACCTCATTGGGGCGGCCATTGGCCGCGAACCCGTTGAGCATCGAGTTCCAGGAGACGAGGTTGCGCTCGCACGCGGGTATTTCATCGAACACCCTGTGCGCGCTCTCGAAGAGGCCGCACGCGCCGTAGAGGTGGACGAGCGAGTTCTTGACGAAGACGAGCGTGGCGAAGCCGTTCTTGGCGGCCTCGGCGTGGATGCGCTCGCCGTCGCGGAGGGACAGGAGGCGCGCACACGCCTGGAGCAGCGGCGGGTAGGTGTGCGTGTCGGGCGGCGCGAGGCGGCGGGCGTGGAGCGCGAGGGCCAGGCGCGGGCGGGGCGAGGACGCGACGATGCGGAGCACGGTGTTGAGGGAGAACGGGTCCGGGTCCGGGAGGACGCGGGTGAGGACGGCGACGGCGTAGCGGAGGGGAGGGGCGCGGAGGGCGGCAAGGTGGAAGAGGAGGTGCTTGGCGAGGAGCGGGTGGGAGGGCGGCACGCCGGCGCGGAGGGCGCGCGCGTGGAGCTGCTTGGCGGCGGCGAGGGACGGCGAGGTGAGGTGGAGGCGGAGGAGCGCGACGCAGTGGCGCAGCGCCGGGTGCGTCGACGGCGTCCGGTCGCCGGCGGCGTCAAGCATGGGGCGCGCTCGGCTCCGTTGCGGCTCCGGAGGAAAAGGCGCGAGGAGCTGATGAATTTTGGTCAAATTTGCTTACAAATTCCTAGAGAGCTACTCGTAGGAAAAAGATAGATTTTACTAGCAGTCAATTTTGTCACGATCACGAGACACAAAACTGCAAAAGTCACTGTAAAAGTTTGTGTACAATTGCAGCAGGGTGCAGTTTTGAGTCCAGCAGCAGATGAGCATTCAACCGAATGACATTGCTTGCGTTTAGGCAATTAATTTGAAGTTCCGAGTTTTATTTCTCATGGACACCGAAGTATCAAGCAAACAGCAACCGGTGCAAGTGCGAACAGAACAGCAGGCATGCTGCAAATATTGAATCAAGGAATCAACCAAGATAAATAGGCAACTCAACACCATTTACTTCCATTAGCAACAGCAACTAAAAGTAACACAGAAGTAGTTCTGGTAAATGTAGTTACATAACATCAGGCATTCAGGCAAACCGACTCACAGATATGCTACATAGCCACACGGCAGATTGTCTATAGTAACCACACACGCATGGTAGAAACACACGTTCAGATATCGACAGCAGCTACCTACAATGATCCACACATGTTCAGCAGACAACAAGGTCGTGGTGTATGTACATTTCACATCAGACTCCTATCCTGAAACACAAGTTCAGAGCGTTCAAACGTGGAAATCCATCAGACAAATTTGACAATACAGGTCTTGATTTTCTTCAGTGCTCATGTGACAGATGAGTATCCCGAACTAAATGGATGGGGCTCTGGAGGTGGCATGGGACTGAGCGTCTTCAAAGACATCCAAATCCTCGAGCTTATCAGGCTTCAAGCATTGAGGGATGTACGCAGTGTAGATGGCTTCCATGTTTGGTGTTTCCTTCAGCTCATGCTGCGCCACCTCCAGAGGAGTCTTTGCAAACGCAGGGTAAAAGCGCATATGGCAAACATAGGCGAATATGAAGCTAATCGGGAGGAGGGGCACGAGAATAGCTGCATATACGAACTTTTTCAAAGGAAGGAAGCCGATCATCGTAATCTGGTAAACCACTAGAGCTGCGATGATCCTTGTGTGCATGTGTGGCCACATCCGCCCGTTACTCTCATAGCTCCGGACATAAACTCTAAGAACCTGCATTAGAAAAGGAGGATAAATTGATCACCGTCCTCACCAAACAACCGCTTAACAAAATTAGGCCCCCTAGTAGAAGAGGAAAATAATCCCAAAATACCACATGAAATTACAGTATTAACTGAGTACCAAAGATTCAACAATGATATGATGCACTTCGGTTAAACTAAATAACACCTGACTCACCTGATTTTTGGCTATAAGCCATCCAAGAGCAAAGTATGCAACACCGAATGGAATAATCAACGGTGCAATGACCGAGTAGCACAACACAACTGTTGCGATGAGCATGTCATTTGGAACCCGGGTGTTATATCCCAGGTCTCCTGGAGCCCATGCAGCTTTCACTTCATCTTCAGTCTTGCATAGGTACTTCTTTTTTAGGTGGAAAATGATGAGAGGAACCAAGCGAGAGAGCTCAAGTCCATAACCAACAAAGAATCTGTCAATGTAAAAATAAAAAGAGTTAGATTCTATAGTTGCAGCAAACCTTGAATATGTTCAGATTGGAAAATTGGACGGTAGTTAATTGCAGTGAGACACTAAGGATTTACTTCAGTGCGACAAATGTGAGGAAGAATGTTGCACTTCCAGGCAGGCTCTTGGCAAGCATATTCACGATCTCAGCAGGGTGATCAATAATGGTTTTCAAAGATTTGAACAATGAGGCTCCAAGTGTATAGCCAATGAAGACATTGAAAATAATGAAGTAGAAATATTTTCCCGATGCTGCCCTGACTGCATGGCTCTGCGAAGGGATCCCCTCTGCTTTTGAAAGAAACATAAGAAGAGTAGGCAGCAATGCAAGGAACACAATGAGTGCGATCTGCGGAAGGTAAGCCTCCAAGATAGTCTTGATTTCTTCTTGGTCCACCACCACCTTCAGAAAGGGCAGCTTCTCCCTCAGGTTTTGCAGAGTTGTAACAGCAGAGATAGCAGTAATAGGAACAATATAGAAAAAAACTATGAGAAAGACAATGGTATAAACCACAGTCTGTCTGATTTGCCTCTCATATATTTTCCTCGGAAGATTGGGCCATATTATCTGACATGGTTCGGGAGCTTCCATAACTGTCCATTTATCAAACACCTGAGCGTGTAGAGTCTGAGATGCAGAAGCTGCAGCAGCTCTGCTATTGAACACGACAATGGCAGCCCGCTGCTGCTTCTCACGAAGGGTAGTCTTCTGCTCTGCCTCCAGTTTGGGCAGTAATTCCTTAATCTGCTCACTACAGTATTCAATTGTGTCAACCTTTTTACCAATAAGACCAAGGAATCCAGTCCTGTGAGTAGGCTTAGTTCCCTCAGGATTACTTTCAGTTTTTGAGTTTGCATAGACCACTTCAGCGCGAGCAATTTTCTTTTTGTGACCTTCTATCTCCTGGTATATTTTATCAACCTGCAATGAAATGAAATGTGATCAAAACAGAAGGGACAATTTTCCTCTTTCTTTTTCTGTGAAAGTATTTTAGACAAAGTCTTAAAAGCATATGTAAAAACATAGAAAAGGGACAATGGGAAACATTTCCTCCATAAACATTCAAGGGTAGAAGTACCTTAGTGTGGTCTGTCACAACCATTGATCTGTATAAGGTATCAGGGTGAAGTGCTCGGAAGTATGAGTCTACAGAGTCCTTTATTGTTTCATCTGGAGATGGTCTAGGGACATCTCTCACCAACACTGCAAACTCCTCTGGCTTAACATCTGGCGTTGATCTTGCAGTAGCTCTCAAATTCGACACATGCTTGTAGGATTTCCAAAGTACAAAATAGGTGACGAAGGAAACCCAATAGACTGACAACAGAAATGCCCACAGCCTCTTACTTCCTTGCTGCAAAGATTAGAGACATGAAGAGCTAAGTTGTATTGTGAATACATAACCTAATGATAGCCTTAACCAGAACATGGAAAGCCTTGTTGGTCGTTGTGGTTATGCAGGAATAATTTGGTCCTTGAAAAGAAAAACTTTGCTTCCCTGTTGTGGGTTATCTAATTGGTTATACACGGGCCATGTAAATGGGCTATCCTTCAGAAGGCAACTTAATGACATTTATTTGTAGTGGCCTGTAAATGCTTGCGCCGGTGTCTAAGGAGGTTTTTACCCGAGCACATGGTGGGCACTCTAGTCAACAGATTGTCATTAGCATGCCTGTTTCTTCGAATTTGTCTTGCAAGGTTGTGTGCATCCTTGTGTTGTAGAGGCCGGGAGTGTTTCAAGGTTTTTATATCAACTTGATGTAATGATCTTAAAATCAATAAAACTTCCATTATCAAAGAAAAAGAAAGAAAATGGAAAGCCTACACTCATTGACATTTTTAGTTAGACACCAGTTACTGATGAGGATATTAACAGCCCTTTACAATTTCAACCAAACACCAGTTTTCTTTGAGTTTCCGCATACAGGTACCAGTACAATGTTAAATAGAGAAAAGTTTGAAGAATAAAATGATAGAAGCCAAGTGTCGATCAACCAATTGTAACTTCTTTTTGGAATAAAGGGCAGGAACTCTGACATCCAATAAAAAGAGATAAAAAGTAGAGAAATTAAACATATAAAGCTGACACTGATATGAGGAATACTAATCACACTGATTGGATTCATCTTGACCAAAACTTTAAAAGTGATGGGCCTAATAGAAGAGAAAGTAGCAAGACGATTCTGTTACGGTAATAATCAGTGTGTTAAATCAAATGCATTTGTTACTTGTTAGTATAGAAAACTATTACTATGCTACACACGATATGAACCTAGTAATTATATATGTTGGCCATGCTTTGAATTTGAAGGAAATGGTTCCAGAGATGATTTGGTGGAAGGGTACATCTCAAAAGGCCAGAATGTTCTGCAATTGGAGCATCTTATACTCATTTATGCAACAAAGAAAAACCATTAAATGAATACTCACTTGAACATTGCCCATCGCTAGTTTTTCAATCTGCGAGAAGCCAGCACCTTGCAGGGCATCATCAGTTCCAGCAACCGGGAGGAGTACCGGGAGCAGGATAATACCAGAGTACACCAAGATCGACAACACTAGAACACATGGGCGAAAAGTCAATACAGATAACTGTTGAATGCTCATCCAAAATCTATCCTCAACAACCAAAATGTATCCTAAACTTTGTTTATTTATACATATTTATTTATTTTGAACCACTTTTATCTACTATATAAAAAAAATCCAAGTACGATGTGCAGAATAAACTTAGCTAGTAAACCCTGTAACGTGCAAAAGTTCACCAATGCTACAAAACCCAGCTTGCAAACGCAAAGAAAGAAGTGAAAAACTAAAAATTGGGTGAAGCAACGGCATATTTAAAACAGAAGTAAGGCTCAGTGCAAGGGAACACATACCACAATACAGATCACATAAAAGAAATAACTAGGAAAAAGGATCTTTTTTTGGTGTGGGGGTGGGGGTAGGTTTTTTTGGAGCAAAAGTCACTACGATAAAGCTTTTTTTGGAGCAAAAGTCACTACGATAAAGCTAACTCAAATAACCGATAATTTTTTTTTGACAGGAATATATATAGCCAATAAACTAACGAATCATACAACCAAATTACCAAACCACTACCGCTAAGAAAAAAAAAAGCCCCCAAGCAATGGACAGAAAAAAAAATCCATGTAAAGAAAAGGGAAATTGAACAGGTGGTTGCCGTACCGGAGGAGAGGAAGACGAGGTAGACGGCGGCGTCGACCCCTCCGGCGGTGATGACGTCGGTCTCCGACGCGGAGACCGCGTCGCGGATCCACCCGACGGGGCTGCGGGCCCCGCGCCGGCGGCCCTCCCACGGGTCGAGCCCCCGCAGCAGGAGGTTGGGGTAGTACACCGGCGCGTTCCCCGGGCGGCGCGACAGCCAGGTGAAGACCAGCACGAGCACCACGAAGATGACGAACGAGGTGAGCACGGACGTAAGGAACGACGTCTGGTCCATCTTGCCGCCGCTCCGCTGCCGCCGCCCGCTGCTGCTCTGCTGTTTCTTGAAGCGGCCGCCGGGCTCCTTGGGCTTTTAAGCCCCGGAGATGGCGCTTAGCGGCGGGATTTGGAAGGGGTTTAGTGGTGGCGGGAGTGATTATCGACGGGCATTAGTGTGGGATTAAGGAGGGAGGGAGGGAGGCTGCGAGGGAAAGCATTGGATGCTCTGTGGTGCCGTGGTGGCGAGCCGTGGAGGTTGCCAAATGAAGGCAGGGGAGAAGGGAGAAGAGGAAGACGAGTCCTTGCCGCGCCTCCTTGGCTGCCGGGCACCGGCCCACGTGACGCCGCGCCGGCCGGCACGCGCTCGGCCGACACCCGGGGAGGGCATTTCCGTCCACCGCTTTTCCCAAGCGGGAAGATCGCAGGCCCCCGTGGATAAGGCGCTGCCGTGTGGGCCAGGGGTGGCGGGTTCGCTTTCGCCCGGCGACACGTGGAGCGGGACGCCCCAGCTGCCGACAGCGCACGTGTCCCCGCTGGCCGACAGTTGGTTCGACGCCTAGGGGAAAAAAATGTTACGTGTCTTTCCGCCCACCTCTGGTCGACATGGGACTCGGCAGGCCAACGAAAAACTTATGTTTCGATCATCAACACGCCCGTGAGTATGAAACCAGTATGAAAAATGTATACCCCAAAAGATTGTTTTATCTGCAAGAAAAGGTTGTTTTCTTCTTTATGACACTGTCTCGGGAGATGGGCAAATTCAACGAAAGAAAAAAAAACTGGAAGAAAGCTTTGAAGTTTTTTTTTTGCAGTTGACAATAATTAGTTAACTATTTGTGGTGCATATACTCTTGAATTTTTTCGGATTTTTGTGAATGCATGCCATACACCATCTAGAGCTGTGCTAGATTTTTTTTTCTTTTTGTAGAAATAGAATATATCAAGGTGTTTGCTGCCACTATGTTTTTTTTTAATAATGTGCTTGCACTAGATTTGGGAGACTCACAGAAGCAAGCCAAGAGTTCTGCACTTAGACGGTTTGAAACAAACAAAAGGTAATTTAGAGAGGGCAGAGAATGTTTATCCACATTGCCTATGTCCTTCGCCAGTGGCTCATACCCTGACACGTTGCGTAAGCCACTGGCCGCCACGTGGCAGTGCCACTTGCACACGAGACATTCAACTCTTGGCAGTTGGGGGCTACCCGTGCCTTGAAGTCGCCGGCCCGATTAAGACACACGATCACCGTCAGCACGAGCAACAGCAGCTTTATTTGCTCAGTAGGATCTGTTGTAAATGATGACGAAGAAACGACAAGAAGTAAAGGAATCAAACCGCAGGAGACACGAGATTTTAACGTGAAAACCCTCCCAATGTAGAAGGGAAAAACCACGGGCGCCAGCCAGCAAAACTTTACCATATGAGGTGTGTGTTTACGACGCCTATTGGCGGCTTACTAGAGGATGATATATTCATCAAGGGCAAAGCTCTATTATATAGGCAGCTCACGCGACCGAGCTTGGTTGCGTTGCCGATGTGGGACTAAACTGTGCGCTCATGAGAGAAAAACACAGTACCCCTTGCTCCGGCCCAAACCTCTGGTGATGGGCCTCCGCTTCGCTCCGTCTGTGAATTTGGATCATATCACAACAAACTCCACCTTGAGACAAATTCTCTTGCAGCATCTTCACTTCATCCTGAATCATCACGAAGAAAAATACGACTGACGCCAAATAGCCTCTTGGGCTAATTAACTAAACCAACTAAGCTTGAACATAGCTCAAACTTAGCAACAGGAACATGTTTAGTCATCATATCAGCTGGATTATCATGAGTGTTGATCTTGCATACTTTCAGCTTACCTTCCTCAACCACATCTCGTACATAATGATACTTGATGTCAATATGCTTTGTCCTCTCATGGAACATCTGATCTTTGGTAAGGTAAATAGCACTTTGACTGTCACAATATAAATCAATGCAAGAAACAGCCCCAACCAGCTCAGAGTACAATCCGCTCAGCCAAATTAATTCTTTGCACGCCTCAGCAATAGCCATATATTCTGCCTCATTAGTAGACAAAGCCACAACAGACTGCAAAGTGGCCTTCCAGCTCACAGCACAACTGCCAACAGTGAACACATAACCTGTGAGCGACCTTCACCTATCAACATCAGCAGCAAAATCTGAATCAACATAGCCAATAAGTCCCTTCTCAGTTCTGCCAAACTTCAAACAAGAATCTGCAGTGCCTCTGAGGTACCTGAAAATCCACTGAACTTCCTTCCAATGTTCTTTACCAGGATTAGTCATATATCTACTAACTAGACTCATAGCATAAGATAAATCTGGACGAGAACAGACCATGGCATACATCAAAGAACCAACAACACTAAAATAAGGAACTCTAGACATGTACTCAATATCCTGATCTGTACTAGCACACTGAGCAGCTGACAATTTGAAATGAGCTGCAATAAGAGTACTGACAGGCTTAGCATCATCCATGTTGAAACGCTGAAGAATTTTCTGAATATAATTCTGCTGACTAAGAAATAGCACACCAGATTTTCTATCTCTAGTAATTTCTATGCCCAAAATTTTCTTAGCAGCACCAAGATCTTTCATGTCAAATTCGCTACTCAATAATTTCTTCAACTTAGCAATTTCGACTTTACTCTTGGCAGCAATCAACATATCATCAACATAAATGAGCAAATAAATAGGTGATCCATTAACATACATGATGTAGACACAGCTGTCAAATTTAGACCTCTTAAAGCCGTGCGACAGCATAAATGAATCAAACCTTTTATTCCACTGACGAGGGGACTGTTTCAAACCATACAAGGATCTCTTCAACTTGCACACAAAATTCTCCTTGCCTGGCACTATGAACCCTTCTGGCTGGTCCATGTATATATCCTTCTCAAGTTCACCATGCAGAAATGCAGTCTTCACATCTAACTGCTCGAGCTCAAGATCATGTGCAGCAACAATACTAAAGAATGTTCGAATGGAACTATGCTTTACCACAGGAGAGAAAACATCATTATAATCAACACCAGGAATTTGACTGTAGCCTTTCGCTATTAACCTTGCCTTATACCTTGGAGGCTCGCTTGGAGATAAACCCTCCTTTCTCTTAAAAATCCACTTGCAACGGACTGTCTTCTTCTTCTTTGGCAATGGTACAACATCCCATGTGTGATTCTTCTCAAGTGACTGCATCTCCTCATGCATATCAGAAATCCACTTCTCTTTATCAGCACAATCAATGGCCTCAACATGTGTGGTTGGCTCATGTGAATTCTCCACCTGTTCAGCACAACTCAAAGCATAATGGGTTAGATTACACTCATCAATGAGACGTTTAGGAGGTCCACAATTTCTCTTTGACTTGCGCTGAGCAATAGGTAAATCATCCTCTAGCTGCAAATCAGGTGGTAAGTGCTTAACATCATCATGAGCCTCATCATCAACAGCTTGATTTTCCTGATCATCCACAGGCGGCTCCACCTGCTCGTCTGTATCATCGTCCACATGCTCCACCTGCACGCTCATATGCTGCAGCCCTTTATTAAAATTATCTAGAACATGATCTGAGGACAAACTGTCATTAAACATCACAGATTCATTGAAAACAACACTCCTGCTCATGAAAGTCTTTTCAGTTTCGGGATTCCACAACTTATATCCTTTAACTCCCGAACCATAACCAAGAAAAAGACATTTAATAGCTCTAGGCTCCAATTTTCCATTATCAACATGAGCATAAGCAGTGCAGCCAAAAACTTTCAACTGTGAATAATCAGCGGGTGTGCCAGACCATACCTCAATAGGTGTTTTCTTAATAAGTGGAATAGAAGGCGACCTGTTTATCAAGTAGCATAAGGTGTTAGCTGCTTCAGCCCAAAAGCGCTTGCTCATCCGTGCATTGGACAACATGCAACGAGCCTTCGAGATGATGGTCTTGGTCATGCACTCAGCCACACCGTTTTGCTGCGGAGTATACGGTATGGTGTGGTGCCTGACAATGCCTTCCTGCCTGCAATAATTATTAAATGCAGCAGAACAAAATTCTCCACCATTATCAGTACGAAGCACCTTCACCTTCCTATCAGTTTGCCTTTCTATCATCACTTTCCAATCTTTAAAAGCAGCAAAAGTATCATATTTATTTTTCAGAAAATAAGGCCATACTTTTCTAGAGTAGTCATCAATAATAGTAAGCATGTAAAGAGCACCACCATAAGAAGGCTTACGAGAAGGACCCCATAAGTCAGCATGTACATAATCAAGAGGACCTTTGGTGGTATGAACAACAGTGTTGAACTTTACCCTTTTATGCTTCCCGAAAATACAATGCTCACAGAACTTCTTGCTACTCAAAATACAACCATCCAGTAGGTTTCTCTTCATCAATTCTGTCATACCAAGTTCACTCATATGTCTAAGACGCATATGCCAAAGGTTAGTCTTACTAGGTTCAGCATTAGTAACAGCAGCAGCAGAAACAGAACCATGTAAAGTACTTCCTCTTAGGATATATAACTTTGCAGAATTCAGATCACCTACTAAACAAACAAGAGAACCTTTTGATACCTTTAAAACTCCACCTGAACCGGAGTACTTGAATCCTTCTGCATCAAGTGTGCTGAGCGAAATCAGATTTCTGGTCATCCCTGGTATGTATCTCACATTCTGTAGCGTGCGTGTCATGCCATCATGAGCCTTGATCTGGACTGAGCCGATCCCCACAATGTCACACGGATTATCGTCTCCCATACGCACAACATCTCCTTTCTGCACAGGCTTAAACGAACTAAACCAATTTCTGTTAGTGCAGATATGAAACGAACATGCAGAATCAAGTATCCATTCATCATGACCAGAAACACAACCAGCAACAACAATCAGACAATCTCCTGAATCAGAAGTATTCCCAGCACCAGAAACAACAACAGAGGCATTACCATCCGAATTATTTTTTCTGTTCTCTTTGTTCTTAAGCTTCCAACACTCCTCAATAAAATGTGATTTCTTCTTGCAATACTTACACAACTTCTTGGGTGGTCTGGACTTAGAACGCCCTCTACTTTCTTGGCTCTTGTAACGATCATTACTTTCATTGGAAGATCTGTGCTCCGGTCTGCCTCTCACTTGCAAAGCATCGCCCTTGGACGACGACAATCCGTCAGGCTGCACCATGCCTTTCATCTTTTCCCTTGATTGGAGTGCCTCGTAAACTTCCAAAACGGTTAGTTCATCACGGCTAATCAACAAGGTGTCACGGAAATTTGCAAAAGAGTTTGGCAGAGAACATAACAATAGGAGACCTAAGTCCTCATCATCATACTTAACCTCCATCGACGCTAGGTCAGAAACGATCTCCTTGAACACAGATATATGGCTCATCACTGAATCACCCTCCTTCATCTTGAGCGTGAACAGCTTCAACTTCATATGCATTTTACTGGTTAGATCCTTCGACATACAGATCGATTCCAGTTTCAGCCAGAGTGCTGCAGCAGTCTGTTCCTGCAAACATTCTTGCAGAATATCATTAGACAGATAAAGCTGAATTAAAGACAGAGCCTTACGATCCTTGCACTTCTCCTCATCGGACCATTCGTTGGACAACTTGCCACCAAACTTATCCAACGCCTCATCGAGATCATGAGTTTGCGCCAGAACAGCCCGCATCTTGACTTGCCACAGCGCGAACCTCGTCTTGTAATCCAACAGCGGTAGATCAAACTTCATCGTCGTCGACATCAAGGAAACCGAATCTGAAACCGGCTCTGATACCACTTGTTGTAAATGATGACGAATAAACGACAAGAAGTAAAGGAATCAAACCGCAGGAGACACGAGATTTTAACGTGGAAACCCTCCCAATGTAGAAGGGAAAAACCACGGGCGCCAGCCAGCAAAACTTTACTATATGAGGTGTGTGTTTACAACGCCTATTGGCAGCTTACTAGAGGATGATATATTCATCAAGGGCAAAGCTCTATTATATAGGCAGCCCACGTGACCGAGCTTGGTTGCGTTGCCGATGTGGGACTAAACTATGCGCTCATGAGAGAAAAACACAGTACCCCTTGCTCCGGCCCAAACCTCTGGTGATGGGCCTCCGCTTCGCTCCGTCTGTGAATTTGGATCATATCACAACAGGATCGACGCTCCTATAATTTTTTTTAAGGTCAAGATCGTCGATGCTAATGTACTCTGCTACTGTATGGTTTAGCTTCTTCAACGCAACGCGGGATCACGCACACGTTCATGGACAACGTGTCTGCAACTAACAACCACAACTAACGGATCATCAGGGAAATGAAGTACACTACCACTAAATAAAGCTGTCTCCTTGCAGCATGCACGAGCCATCTAGAGAATGTCGAAGAATCTGAATGAATCACTCATAAATCTGAATAGTTAAGTTTAGTGCTAGTATTTTTATTTGATCATGAGAAAAATTAAAGCGAAACTATTCAAACACGTTGCATTACATATGAATGTCTCTGCAACCTGTCTCCTGTGCAGCTACAGGAATTGGTTAGGTTCATACCGATTTTTTACGAACATATTTCAACCTGTGTTGAATTTAGTTGATCATACATAGAGCAGACAAATATCAAGTCATGATCTGCTCTTTAAGCTAATTATTGAAGTCATGATAATGCGGACCCCATGAAGTAGATGTCACCTAAAGAGATATTTTTCCTCGCTTCTTCCTTGTTAACAAAGGAAGGCAGTGCTAATGATCCTCGCTCCTTTCGTGCAAGTTGGCCAGTTGCACTGGTAGTAGAAGATTTATGGAGGATAAAGCAAAGCTAAGGCAGCATATATATGCTAATAATATAATCGATTGCGTCTTGCTAGCTTTCATGTAGGGACACCGTATTTTGCAATTATGCGGCTAGGTGCCTTTCACATCTCAAGATTAGGAGTATTATTATTTGCTACATAAACCAACCATTCCTTCTTCTTCGTCCTTGTAAAAAAACCGGCCATTAATTTCTTTTCTTCTAGTACTGTATATGTTTTGTAACGTGACATCATGTCATCTTCTTCAGCGATTTTCTCAGAAAAGAATAAGAAGGAGAGAAGCAATATAATATATGCTGTAGTTGTATCAAGTGGCTCACACAGTCACGCATAACCAATCTGAGTGCAATCTCAAAAACAAAATTTAAACAAGGTAGTACACAACAAGCGTGCTCTCATTAAAAAGGCAAGTTAGGTGAGAAAGATGATTTTGTTAGGGGATGGATGATACGGAGCAATAGATAAAAAAAAATTGGCCAATGGACAAATGCCTCTTGATTTGAGGGCCACTCCCGGCACAAAATATCATTGCAAATTAATTTGTACTAGTAGATCTGGCCCCTTTCCTCTTCAGGGAAGGAACAATGATTTTGTCTGATCTCTAGCTGTCTTAAACTTAGCAGTGCACACGTATATGCAAAGGCCAAGGAGATAAAGAAGGACAACTGACCAACTTTGTATACACCATATTTTAGAGAACAAATACTTAAAATGGAATATATACACTCTATACATAATGCTTGCCAAGTTTAGGGAATTTAGGAACTCATTAGATAATAAAATTATAGAAGAAAATAAGGCCAAGTGGAATATATTTTTGTGCAGTTTGCACAAGCAAGCAACATGGTCTGGTGGCTCCACGCTTGCCGGCGTGACTGGCTTCTTGTGTTCGGCCACATGAAAGTTGATTTTAGACTACATTTTGATCGCGTCATTGCAGGTGGGGCGACTCAATTATGGGTGCCATATAGCTTGGCGCATAAAAAGGTTAATTCTCGAAAATTTAGTTCGGATGATGTTATTATTAAAATTTTTATTTTAAAATGGCTAAAATAAAAAAATTCCAGCCCACCGGGCAAAACCTAGCCATGAGAAAACAGATCGATCTTCGGTTAACGTAGCTAACCTAATTGTGTAGGATGGCGATCGCAATTTGCTGTCTTCAACTTTATGATCGCAGCAAATCGCCACTACGACGTGAACGGTGGGCCCGCCGCCCGCCGTCGGAGCAGCCTCAGCTTGCCGGCCAGGTAGCGCAGCGCCATGATGCCGCCGATCGGCCGGCCTGGTCACTTTGTGATGACTCGCGTGGTTTTGAGGCCGGTGTGATGGGCTGATGGCCCTGTTGATTTGGGAGTGTGAGGGCGGCGTGCCTAACGAACAGCCCAAGATAACACAGGTGGGGATCGGAGCTCATGGCCCAGCCAAGCTATGCAGGCCCATATGATGCAGGTGTCAACAACAACAAAAAAAAACTACCGCGTGTTGCCCTCGATGATCAACTCCACCCCATCCATAATGTCATTAACGTGTGTGTGGTGTTTTTTTTTCTGTGAGGCAGAAAGCTTTACAAAGCCCTACCTATTACTCCGTAGGATACAGCACCTTGGGATCATCCTCAAAGTGAAACCAAAAGGAAGTAAAGCCGGACAGCACAAGGATCATGTCGCATGGAATGAGACAAATTCTACTGCCACGACCACTTTCAAAAGATTTATTAGTGTAGAAACTAGAAACTCAAAACTAAATTTGTTAGATTTTATAAAGTTTTGTATCTAGTTCCGATGGGAGAAGATCTATGTGCCGGAGTAAAGAATAAAGAATATAGATACAGGAGCTCGTTCCAAACTTCAACAAGAAGTATTTCAAAAAAAAAACCTTCAACAAGAAGGCACTAAATTATCAAACAACCACTTGCACTTGCCGAAGATATAACTATGCTTTCTTGCAAAAAGGCCAAGGCAATGAAAGCATACTTGCGTTTTCGGTTTGCAGATCGATGGACCAGGGATCCATGCGTGATTGCTTGATAAGATCCTTTGGGTACGTCGAATTTCTCAATTGCAAGTCAAGGTTTGCACCAAACGTTGGCAATGGCTGATTTTCAATTATAGCCCTAATATATGGTTACTAATGGTCCTAGCATATTCCAAATGTTTTTCGAACCGGAACTAAACGACACAAGCACAATAATGTGTTTTGCAGTTGCAATTTTACAAGCTCAATGGGGGTGGAATCCAACTCACTGACAATGAATAGTATTTTCCCTTTGTAGCAGGGAATTTTACATTTTGGTTCGTTATTACTTTCCGGTGTTAGCTGAATGCCTGAATTTCACATTGTGCCTCTTAAGATTTATTAATTATTTTTATTGATCAAAATCGGTCCAGTTTAGTGGAGTCTAATTTAGAGCAAGCTTTTGTAGGTCCATTTTTGTACCTTCTTTTTGAAAAATACCGGCAACAGCTATGTCGGGTATATATTGTTAGAGAACAAGAATTACAACAAAACAAAAACAAAAAGGTAGTGACTAGCAACCACCACCACCACAACAACAACCAAGTCACCGTTGCAACGACGAAGAAACATCACCTTGCACATATATAGCACCTCGCACATGGGGGAGGGGTTCTCCAAAACGGTGCCTCCAGGAAGGACAAGACATCCATAGACGCCGCCACTGTCAACCAGAAATTTAACATCCACATGCGGGTGTTCATGTTTTTCAACCAACTAGCAAAGGCACATGTGCGCACGCACATGTATAAAATAAAAATAACATATAAAATAGCACGTTTATTGATGACATGTAGGTACTAAAACAATGTCAATTTAGTGGACCGTGGTAAACAGACCAACCGTGCGAAGCGCTTTTAAAAATAATTTATATTCGCTCTCTCATGTATAGAGAAATTTATGTATTCTCAAAACTCAATAGTTGGCATTTATTTATATGAAGAAAAACTCTCCGTTTTATTGTCTATTAGTAATACGGGATAATTGTGTATAGACGTGGGTACAAATGTGGGTATATTTAGGTGGTTCCTTTTTTGGGTGAAAAAAGTTTTGCGGAAAATGAACTAAAAGTGCCTGAAACAGTCAATTTTTTCTAGCGTTTTTTTGTTCTTCCCTCCCACCAAAGCCCGACAGGTGGGTCCTCTGTGAGAGGGTGGGGGTGGGTTTTTTTGGTGAAAAGTGTTTTCAATTCTCTAGGATCCTTTTAGTACAGATAACTAATAGAACCTGAGAAGATGGGAGATCTCACGTGTGTAAATATTCTACTCAGATAGTGGTAAATAAATATGTAGAATTTTGTGTTTTGGTGAACTTTGAAGGCACGTACACGTCGAAGCTTTGGGTTCTCCAGCGTGTGTAGGTACGTCGTCGGTGTTGAGCACCCCGATGATGGTTCTATAGTGTATCCCGACCCAGTGGCGGACCCAGAAATTTTCTAGAGCCTGGGCGAATACAACAAATGATAACAATAACAAGTTCATATAAATACATCAACAAAGTCGATAACCTCTCCAAAGAACAACAAATAGAAAAATTATTGTTTGATTTGGTTCAGTACCTCTTCTTGTTCGTGGAGTCCCAAAGATTTCAGAGTCTAACACATCAATAAATATCTCATGGGCCCTGTTTAGTTTCCAATCTCATCACCAAACTTTCAAAAATTCTCTCTCCAAACTTCACTTTTTACCTATCACATCAAATCTCTCTTCTTATGTATGGAGTACTAAACGTGGGTAAATAAAAAAACTAATTGCATGGTTTTGATGTACACGACGAGACGAATCTTTTGAGCCTAGTTAGGTCATGGTAGGACAATGTTTACCACAAACAAACGAAAAGTGCTACAGTGCGCTACAATGTCCGATGTGATCTTTTCACCCCCACTTTTTACCTCTTTCCATGGAACTAAACACCCCATGGTTACTCAGTGCCTTGATGAATTGGATTTTTAACTGGCTTGGACGTACGGAAGCGGAATGAATTGGATTTTTAACTGGCTCTGCTGTACACCTGCACCGGGGTCACATCTTGTCAGCATGAGCTGTGGGAAGAACTGCTGCCTCACCGACATTTGCCAAGGGAGAGCCCGGGCTCGCCGGGCCTTAGGTCCACCACTGTCCCGACCCCGCGCCACCTGTGCCCCACTGCCAGCTCTTTTACGAATTACGATGTCTTATACCACTGATTAAAAGGACTAGTATATGAATATCGAACGGTTGAGAATAATTGTATATCACTGTAACCTTGACTAGTGATATATGTAGTATAGAATAGGTAGTATATGGGTATTATTGGAAACCAATTAAAATCAATGTAATTTGGATGTACTCGTAACGAAGATGACGCACGATATGACGCCGTGGCCGGCCGGACACACGCAGCACGGAGATGGCGGCGGCGGAACTAATCTCCCTTGCGAGATTACGAAAACCCAAAATCAAATCTAAAGGAGCGATCAAATTGAATGCGCGAGACGTGTTTCTGATTCCCAGCAAATCAAATTCTATTGCCGTGATTATCACATGCCCTCTCCCTTCCCGTGATTATCCATTGATTAATTGGCACGCGAGCGCGCGTGTATGTATTGCCGATCCGTTCGGGCATGGACCTGCGAGAACGCTTGTTGCTTACCCTAATTCTGCGGTCCTCCGATCCTCCGCCGTCCGCCGTGCATGATGATTAATTAGTTGCATCGGCTCATCAGCTATACTACGGGATCAGAGCTTCTTCGATGCGCCGGCCGGCCGGCACCATTAGTAACTCCCTTCGAATAAGTTAATATGCTTAGCAACAAATTACTATATTATCCATTTTCTATACTCTATACCACCGGTTAGTAATATAAGGTATCGTAAAAGAGCTCACCACTGCAGGTACCGGCCGGCGCGGCACCGTGGGCCGTGGGTGGTGTGTGTTCAGTTCAGTTCGATGATATAACTCGTATGTGGAGTTCAGCTCCGATCCCCGTGTGGTCGGCGTGCACCAATGACGTGACCCCCATCACCGGCAACGCCGCGTGCGTCCTCCGTTCCCGTCCGCTAGCTGCGCCGCCAAGCTATCGATTTGCCAAGCGTGCATCAACGTACTGCCTGTGTTGTCGTGTGGCCATGTGTGTGATCACGGAGGGATAGATGATAAAGATGAGAGGCTTTGGGAATCTCTGCACCACCGTATCGTCCCCCAACCACATGTAGGCTGCAGCGCTGCTGCTTGCTTTTTCGAGCACTACACGTACAAGCAGAGTCAGTAGGGGAGGGAGGGCCGCCACCACCACAACCAGACCAGACCAGGAAGCAACGAGACGACAAAAGAATGGGAACATATGGCAAATGAAACATGCATGGTTTCGATACTTGGTCAATTGATTCCATACGTGTTTGCTCTGTGTGTTTTATGCCTAATTCATCTAAAGAAAAAAGTTCCATGTCCCGATCAAATTTTGCCAAGTTTCAATCAAAACTTTCACAAGCAAATACACCATAAATTAAGGTCATCGTACGTAGTTGCTGCTAGCAGACATGCATGACTGAACAAATTTAAACAAGCTAGCTAGCAAATATATGGCAATGGCCACCCTAGCATTCCTCCATTGATTCCAAATGACATTAAGAAGATAAAAGTTTGAAACAACAAAAAGATGATCTAATACTACATATCCCATAGGTTTTCCCAACTGATGGTGCCTGACCCCATCTTCCTGCCTCTCCTCCACCTTCCTTCCCCATCTCCAAAAGGAGACGGCATGCCACGCTGCTCCAGCGGCACTCAACATCCCATTTGCCACCGCGACAGACCCATTCACCACCCAAGTACCTAGTGTGGCAGCCCCATCCACCACTACATTCTTCCTCTTCTGGTACACACGTCCCATAAACAATGCAGCCAAGTTATATAAGATCTCCCCCGTCTTCTCATCTTGAGAAAGAACCAGGATGCTCTCCTGGCTCGATCCACTCCCGATGATGAGGTGGTCGACGTCGTCAGCAACAAGATCACCGACGTGGACAGCATCAAGGGCTACAGTAGGTTGGAGGAGTTACTGGAGGAAAACAACAAGTTGAGTTACTGGAGCAAAACAACAAGCTGGTGGAGAAAACTGGGTACTTGTCTGCTTAATTAATTTTAACATGATCATTATGCTACGTTTTCATCAATTAGTCTAACCCCACCGTCTCTTGTGCTTAATTTTGTGACTGCAGGGTCGAAGCAAGGGTAGGCCGGATCACCCAAACGCTGGTGATTGGCTTGATGATGCTATTGCAGCTCATAGTGGCTGGCGTAGTTGGAGTGTTTTATGGGTTCTTGTTCTGGATCTAGCCGGTGGCGGCCCTGGGGACTCATCATTGGCGCAGGAGTCCACCAGCTCCTCCTCCTGCTTGTCCTAGATGTCGCCGGTGGCAGCCTTCGGGACTCCATCTTGGCGAAGGAGTCCACCACCACCTCATCCTTGTGTTCGATCTTGCGTGTGGGCTTGGGGATGTCGTGCTTGCCTACTGGGATCTCGCCGAGGGTCTTCCGGCCGGTGGAGAGTCGTGCGGGACAAAATATGATCGAAGTATCATAGTGGTAGGTATAATGTATCGATTTTTTCTTACTTTAAATTTTAAATAATTATTTTCCTATACTAAATACCATGTTAATTATATAAACCTTGGATAAATTTTAGAATTTGGAGAAAATCATTGCACTAATTGTGCTACCTATTTGCATCCCAAAATCAAAAAAATTTAGTGTATGACAAAAGCGTTATACTTTGAGAAACAAATTGTATGAACGCATGGAACAATTTATACACTTAAAACAAATTATATGAATTTGTGGAACATATATCTATACACCTAATCAAATGTATTATGGACGTAAAGAAAATTTAGAATCCATAAAAAAGTAATGGATGAATTTAAATATAGGAAGTGAGGTAAAAATAAAAATGTTGGGGAAGTGAATCCGAGAGAGAGAGAGAGAGAGAGAGAGTAGTGACAACTTAGGGTAAGTGTGAAGTGCTCAAGGTGCCCTCCTCATAAGGCATTTATATAGAGGAGGAAGGGGTGGCCACTTGCCACTAAGCCCTTGATGGGTACAATATTTACAACTGGGTCGTTAGGACTCTACGCGGGCTATCTTTTTGATATGGATTCTTCTTTTTACATATGTATTTTTAAATCTCGAGCTTGACACTAGTTTATGTTGTTCAAAAAATAGGGACATCACACGCACTCACACCCCTTATGCAAGCTAACCCTACACTCATACTCACATGCCGTGCCTTGAAGAGATGATCTCAGACACCTGTTTCCACCATGTGTGAAGGCCACCACACTCCATGAATTAATCATGGAAAATTAAATCCTGGAAAATTCGTCCCCACCAGGGATCGAACTCAAGACCTCTAGGAGAGGTTGGTGCTACTAAGACATTCACTAACCAAGTGATTTGCAGGCCTGCTCGCAATAGCGGCTTTAAAAAGGGCAAAAATAACTTCATTCCTAGCAGTTGGATCCTGCGACCTTAATAGGACTTCCACGTTTTCAAAGCATGTTACAGTACTAAGAACTTTGTGTTTATTTGTGAAGATGGTTAGCTTTACATAGAAAATAATAGTGTTCTTGGTCAATTGGAAAAACGTAGCACGGTGCTACACCAGCTGCAACTTTGTTTGCTTTGTTGTCGCTCGGGGCTTTCATTCTTTTTAGAGATCTGGACTTCGGTAAATGAAAAATCACCATTCATGTTTTTTTTGCAATGCAGCTCTTATCCTTTTTTTTGGGGATATAGTTCAGCTTCGGCTCTGGAAAGCTGCAACCATAGACCATTCATATTCATGTGTATTTACACTTCATGTAAAGATTTGTTTATATGCTTAACTCTTATGTTGAGATTATCTTACTATTCTCATTTCATGTTAAACGGCGTGTTTATCTAACCCTCCGTTATAACATCAAAATACTTTGGAATTTGTTTCGTATCATGAAATTTTTTTCTAGGATTGTTATTCATTTGAGTATTTTCACGATTTCAACTACCTGTCTTCCCAAAGTCAAAGTGATTTTCGCTCTTCTATACGAAGACCAATCAGCTTTGGACAGCACGGCCATCATAGGTCCGAAGTGAGTGAAAGACGCATGTTTTAAACATCATCGTCAAAAGCTACGTCTTTTGACTTAATGGTGAGTTTCTCGCCTTAAGATTCACAAACAAGAGTGTTCTATTGAGCTTCATTCATGCATTGAACTGCTAACACGTCAAATGACATGTCGTAATTACTTCGCTATAATCTAAGGCTTAAAATGCACTTCGTGTACAAGAGATTGTTCTCGTGTGCCAAGAAATGACACATGTATTCAGTTGCACTCATGGTTTTTAAGGCGTAGCTTAGGCGACGCCTAGGCGTCTAGGCGCCGAAAAATCCTGGGCGTCCGGTTCGCCTTGCCAGGTTCGAGTAAGGCGTCCGCCTTGGCGGACTAGGCGTCCGCTTTGGTCTGTTAGGCGTCAGGCGTCGCCAAGGCAGGGTCGGCAGACGCTTTACTCACGAAATCGGCGCACGGAAAGATGCAGCGCCGAGAAGAAGAAGCGCGCACAGGAAGAAATTGCGGCTGCCGCGCGGGAAGAAAGAGAGACATAGAGATAAGCGTGTGGGAGCGGGAGTCAGGGGAGAAATCCACGCACGGCCGCTGCATCCCCGCCCGCTGGCGCATCCACGACCGCCGCCGCATCCCCGCCCGCCGCATCCCCGCTCGCCGACACATCCACGACCGCCGCCGCTTCCCCGCCCGCCGGCGCATCCAGGCGCGGACCCCGCCACGCGCCGCCTTGCCGTCCACTTGCTCCAATTTGCCTCCCTGCCGGCGGAGGAGGAGGAGGATGCAGCGGCGGGTGACGGCGGCGGCGGAGGCAGCAGGGAGCGGGAGGCGTGGCGGCGGCGTGTTCGGGAGAGGCGAATGAATGGTGAGGGGAGCGGTCTGAGCGAATAAGGGTGGGAGGGATAGGGTGGGGAAGTTAGGCCGGCTTGGGCTGGCATAGTTTGATGGGCCTTTTTCCCATTTTAGGCCCAAAGGTTCCTTGTTTTTCTTTTTTTACAGATACATGCATGTATATGTCAACGTATATGATGTATGTAAGGCGTCGCCTCGCCTCGCGCCTTAAGCGCCTAGGTGTCCGGGCGGTGGCGTGTCGCCTCGCCTCGCCTTACCGCTTTAAAAACCATGGTTGCACTTCATATGCAACATGATCTTTGCTCTTCACTCATTACCAAGGTGAACAGCGCTATGTTCTCGATTTATATCTCTTTATACTAACATATAGGTTCAACACTTCTCTGTAAGCATCTTAGCACTATCAGTCTTCGCCTCTAAGGCTATACTTGTCTTCGCTTATAATAACCCTTCACTTTGAAGGATACCACTTCCACTTTTGTAAGTTCATCTCTCTCGCCAAGGTAAAGAAATTATAAGGCTCTTGCTTTTCGTTCTCGATGTTTATATGCACTCTTGTCTCGAATGCACCCTATCTACTCTCTATTACGACTATTACAGATTATTCCTTTGATATACCATGCCATGCCATTGTTCTTTGCAGCACATATTGTCTATAGTATGCAGGATTTTATCCCTAGATTATTGGATTTTCTCATCGAAGTCAGTGATAATGATATGAACTGGGTTATCTCATATTGAGCTGGCAATGGCTTTGCTATTTCACCCAAGGCCATTGGTTTTTTGACCGATGTTATTGGTCATCGCATGGATCTTCGGTTATGTCATATTGATTTGGAAAGGATGTCACCATTTGATTAGTTTTGTTTAACTTGGTCTACACCGTTTGGGTTTTTATCAAAAGTTGGACTCTGGCACGACTTTTATTCACACCCTATTGGTCTTCGACATGAGTTGATTTCAGCTTGAAAGAATGATTGAGTTCAAGAACATCCATTCACTCACTCTATGGAGCAAAATGTTGAAGACAAATGTGTACGCCAAATAAGAGACACAAAATGGAAAAAATGCAAAAGCAAAAAAGAACCCCAAATGAAGTCGCATCACTAGAAGAGTGAAACGTCTTCACAAATATGACATGCTAAAGCCGAAGTCTAGTTAGCAAATTACAACTTCGCGTGTTGGCCGTTCATCTCCGGTAAAGGGGGGATAAAAAAATCACCGTCACATTGGTGTGAAGTTTTGTAAAATTATGACGTACCAAAAAATCAATCTTTATAATTAGGTAAAGATTAATAACCAATAACAGAATCGGTAGGTCCTTAGTCCCTCATTTTGTTTTCTTCTAATAGACATAATTCCACTTAACGTTTTCTCCAAAAAATCCACTTAACGTTAATCAAATTAGATGGTGCGTGCGACGGTGATTTGTGCTACTAATTGGGGTTTCCCACATGATGAATAACTTAGGATGGCTGTCCCGGTGCTGCCAACATGTCTGTCGCTGCACAGCACGCAGCTTCCCTTGACCGGGTCCAGCCGTCCAGGACCAGGGATTTTTTAACCGGAGACACTCAGACAGCCACGTGTCAGATCAACCTTTTTCCCAACCTGCTGGTTGGGGCCTGGGCCCGGCAGCAAAAACTTCTCAAAGCCAACGTGCAAAAGGCTTGTTTTCTTTCGCATCCCCATGATTCCAGGAAGGCCCGAAGCCCAGAACAGAATTGCGCTATTGCTGCAGTCTTCAAGCCAGCAGCTGCATGCCCGCATGCGCCAGTGCATGGCCAGAGCCTCGTGGATGCGGGCGCCAATGTACTAAAGCATTCCGTATTATATGCTTACTGCATAGAACTACTAATTTAAAGTCCAACACAATTTGATTTTCTATTTTATGATTTTCTATAATTAATTATGATTTTTTAAAACTGTTTAAGGGGATGATTTGTCCGGTTTTAGAAAGTTTAAGGGTAAAAAATCCATTTTCATAGGTTGAGGGGTAATGTGTTCCACCCCTCATAGGTTGGTGCACTACAAGAATAACTCACATCCGCACCCCTCATATGCCTCGGTGCACGTAAGATCCGGTGCCAATGTAACGTTAGCACCGGGTGCGAAATTGGGGCGCCCTCGGAAACCCTTTAACACCGGGTTGTAACACCAACCGGTGCTAAAAGTCCCCTTTAGCACCGGTTGGTGTTACAACCCGGTGCTAAAGGGTCCCCTCCTTTAGCACCGGTTCGTAAATACGATCCGGTGCTAATGTAGGTGTCACATGAGACTTCAAAAGGAGCGCATCTTTAATCCTATCACATGCGCTGTGTAGGTGAGATGGTTAGGTGGGTGCACGCGTGCGAGCCAAGAGGTCTTGAGTTTGAATCCCGCAACACGTAAATATACAAATATTTTTGGCTAGTGCCCCCACCTTTAGCACCGGTTATTTGACCATCATCGATCCCTCTATATCCCATCCCACCAGGTATGTTTTTCTTCGAGAAAATTGCAATCTTCTCGTTCTTCACTCCACTGCGTGCATGAAACATCTTCCTTTTCTATTTCCCTCCGATTTACAAGAACAGATTGTGCATCTTCATCACACAGCCCAACTAGCTCATCTCTCACCTTGGTCTCGTCTCGGCCGCACCGTAGGACCGCCAGGAAGGGACACCGCCACTCGTCGTTGCCATTCCCCGCGAATACGAGGAGCCTAGCCTCACGTCTTCCTCCGGCCAGACCTCGAACCGCGCCGTCGCAGCTCGTCCAAGTACCCTAGGTGAGATCCACGTAACGCGCACTTTCCGTTTTGCCTTGTCCCGTTGAATTCCGTGCTTCGTAGGCGAAGTTAGAGGTGCATCAGTAGGATTAAGGCCATGAGCATGCATGCGTGCATGGCTTCCTGTTTTATTTACGTCTGCATGAGAGCAGAAGGTAGAAGATGAAGTGAGAGCCTTTAGATCTTAAATCAACGGTCTTGATTAGATTCAATTTATACCCCTTCATATAGACCTGGTTCACCGTAGACCATAGTTATGGTTATATGGCTCACGAAACCCACAAATCGAGTTCGCAGCACAGTAACTATTCTGAGTCACGCTATTCTGAGTCATGAATTGAAAGGTCCGTAGATGAGAGGTGCCTTTCTTTATTGTTTGCTATTGTTTGCCATGTAGACTACAACACTTGTACTGTATCTATTATATTAATACAATAGTGTTAAAAGGAGCCACCACGTTTGTCGAGAGGGCCAAGAAATTCCCACGTTAATCTAAAAAAAAGAAGAATTCATACCGTCGGATTTTATGAAGATCTAATGGTCTGAAATTTTTAAGTTAATCTAAAAAGAGAAGAATTTACACCATTGGATTTTATAAAGATCTAACGGTGTAAAAAGAGTCCATATAGGATACATTTAACTATTCGCCAATAAATTAAGGAGATAATCAGAAGTCCCGATTGACCTTCATCGCATGGCTACATTACGGCAAATCCACATGGTTGGGATGCACTCGCTTAATCACCATGACCTGCCGTTATCCTATTTCCTTTTTCTAGGTATTGACGCACAACAATAAGTTGCTCTAAACATTGGCGTGAAAAAAACCCACCGTGATACCTAGCTCATTTTCACCTAAAAAACAATTCATATTCACCAGTCACCACCAATTATTAGCTTCACCGACATGCACAAATCGTGTACTGGAGGCCTCCATAAAGACAAGATCCGATCGACATGTGGATCTCAATTTTCAATAGAAAAATAAAATTAACAGCATTGCTTTTAACATGAGCCTAACAAAACAAATGCCATCACCTGAACTCACCGGTATCCGGTGCTCGATAGACCAACTTATATATATCTGCCACATTTGAGGGATTGTTGGTGATTATTTTACCATCAAGGTAATTCTCCGGATATCGACTCGGAAAAGGTCCGGCGTCATCTCGCAGCAGGAAAGGTTGTGACGGTTACATGTACCCGGGGTACTCACGCAGACAAGGAAAGACAACCAAAACCACACCACACGACCAGCTGTACGTCTCGGCCCACCGAAAGGCCCGACCAAGAACAAGCCATATGGCGCTCACCTGACCGACCGGAGGTTTGGCCGGACCGAGCCACGGAGCGCTTCCCCGACAGACCCGGGGACTAGCCAGATCGAGCCGCGTGGCGCTCCCCCAACCGACCGGGGGATTGGCCGGATCGAGCCACGCGGTGCTCTCCCAACCAATCGGGGGACTAGCCTGACCGAGCCACATGGCGCTGAGCCACGGAGCGCTTCCCCGACAGACCCGGGGACTAGCCAGATCGAGCCGCGTGGCGCTCCCCCAACCGACCGGGGGATTGGCCGGATCGAGCCACGCGGTGCTCTCCCAACCAATCAGGGGACTAGCCTGACCGAGCCACATGGCGCTCCCCGACCCGCCAAGAGCCCGATCATCCCAACCCATATGTCATATCCAAGCAGCCAAGGCACCAATCCACTGGGGATACGTGGCATGACCCCGACCGCCCATCTCCAGATCCCAGGCTGAGCGTTAAAGTAGGGTCCAGGGACACTGGGGTGATGCCACTTCGTGGCTGACGGCATCACGACCGCTGCACAAGGCAGGCTACCAACTCGCCCAGTGTCATATCCGCGATAGATCTAGGGCCCATGACCGAGCCTCACACAGGCTACCACATGCCCCAGCCCCCGACCACATGGAGGGGGTCGGGGCAGAGGACCCATCGGACGACCAAGGCGTTTTGACTAGACAGGGGGCCACGGATCGCACAACGGCAGGACAACCCTCCTTACCTTCGAAGTATGGTACGACAAACAACTCTCCAATAGTACGCACAACGACAAGGATGGCGACATAGACATCGTCACAGTACTAAACCGTGCCCACGACGGGAACCTTAAATATACATGACCTGAAGCGTACTACAAAGGCTACGAGACCTCGACCGAGGCCAGCCGGCAACAACTAGGTCAAGGACGATGGCAACCCCAATGACGGTCATGGCTACAACCCTTCTTCTTCATCATCCCATGAAGTGGTCTACCTCCGAAACATATATAAGGGAGTAGGCGCCCCGGGAAGGGCAGTCTGAACTCAACTCCATTGGAACCAGATCCCAAGCAACACATAAACACACTTCACACCCGCCTATGAGCACCCCCGTTGTAAGCTTGAAACACTTTTCACAAGGAACGTGACCGACTAACACTGGACGTAGGGCCATTGCTTGAACTAGTATAATCCTCCGTGTTTGAGTGTTTACCATTGAGATCGGAAGCAGCGTGGCCTAAGTAAACCGCCAGTGTACCAAGCACCGACAGGTTAACATGAAAATAAAATAATAGAAAATTGGAAATATTCAATATTAATTTTAAATAAAAATGAGATGTCCAAATAAAATACAAACAAGTAAATTTTGAGTAAAATGAAAAAATGTCTTACAGGTTCTATCGTTATTGGAAAGAAAAATAGTTAAATAAAAGGATATGTAGCGAGCTTTTTCATGCTAACCATTTGTTTTCATGCCACGCTGACTATTGATACATATTCTTTTCTATTTATAACCAATTAACAAATACCATGATTATGTACATATATGTTTTGTTAGAGCAGTTTCTAAGCATAGTAGAGACCATTAACTACATTGCGCCAATTGTCTGCTTCTAACCTTTCATTTTTCTACAGTGTTAGATTGGAAAATGTTAAGAAGATCCATGCTTCTGCTTCCAATATAATTTTAAATAAATAAACAAAGATCCAATGCTATAGAACTATCGGCGTAGATTGGTAGCTACATAGTGATTGGAGTTATTTCTCTTTATAGACGTTGGGTCGGAATGCCCTTACATGATGTTTATCGAGCATTGATGTGTCCTTCATCAAATCAGCATCTTAAATACCAATGTTACTTAGAGCAACTCCAGCAGACCCTCTAAGCAAGGCCCCAACACAAATTTAGAGGTCCGAACAAAAAGTTGCACTCCTGCAGGCCCTCTACTTGCCCCCCTATTTTGGGGAGGCCTCCAAATTCATCCTACCACCCTCCATTTCTAGGGGGGTCTCTAGGGAGCCCTCCATTCTTAGGGGCTATTGTTGGAGTTCGAAAAAGTTTTAAGGCCCTCAAAAAAATAGATGAATCCCCCCATTTAATATTTGGAGTGCATGATTTAGGGGCTATTATTGCTGGAGTTGCTCTTATAGTGGAAAAAGTGACTACGACGATGGTTCATTTGGATGGTGGTGTGGTCTTGCATGAACACGGGTATGGCATCAAAAAATCTAATTTGCAGTGGCATCACATTACCAAAGAAGGTACAAAAGCTATGAATTATATTGTGCGCATTTTGGATTCAAGAAAGAGGGCTTAGAGAAGATAAACATGGAAGAGAGAAACTATGTGCGAGCAGTGAAGTGAATAGCTGCTGGAGTTGCTATGTAATAAAAAAAGAGAAATAGAGGACAACTACATTACATTTAGTAAACTCAAGGAACAGACATGTCCCACAATTGACAATTCTTGCCCATCGAGGATCAATCAACTGCAACATCAATTTTTCTTCTCTAAATTTTAAGAATGAGTTGTGTGTGGGTAGCAAATTTTTTGTGCATTCCTTTCAAAAAAAGGTAGTGAATGTTGGGGAGACATGGACATACCGAAGTTGATTTCGTAAGAATATCGAGCCTCAACCAAAATTATATGAAAATTATATTCAATTTTGGAGTTAAGATTAATTTTATTATGAGGGGAAGAGACATTTCATCCTACACTATTATTTGGCTCAATGTCACCATTGTGTGGGGGAAGCAGGAAGAAAAGGAGTAGAAACTTGAGGGAAAAAAAGGAGCAGTAAAAGTAGGGGTATGTGTAGTAGTTCTGATTATTTATGCATTGCCATGACGAAGCTCTACATGAGTGTTAAATATAAAGATTAATTTATTACCATATGTAAAACTCTGTAGCATAAATTTATGCTACAAGACAATATAAAGTTGTAGTATTTTGAGTGAACACCAAAACCTATGTTGTATATAAGTAAGAAAACATATCACGTAAAAAATACCATGTTGTTAGCATAAAAAACTACTAACCTATGTTGTTTATTTTCTAACTGTACATATAGTTAGGTTTTATTCCATGCCACATAGCTTAATGATAAAAAAAGTTTGAGCCGTACAGAAAAACAACAACAATGAAACAAAAAAATAATTAAGATAAATATATTATCAAGTAAAAATCACCAAATATTAACATAAAATCTAGCTACCCGCGTTTTTTACGCGGGCCACCTTACTAGTTTTTGTATACTAGAGAGATAAACATCACTTGTACTGTATTTATTGTTTCTCCATCACCTCACTTTGTAATTGTTTGCTATTGCTATTTGTTTTTCTGGTTCCAAATATGGTCTTGTGATTCGTCCTTGTGTTTGGTGGACATCTCAATCACTGTCCTTGATCCATTTAATTATCCTATTATTACCTGTGTACTCAAAACGTGTATCATATATCTTGGTCACATGAAACACTGCCACCAGTTAGCAGCCATCCACAGGACGGTATATCTTTTGGTTCCAGATATGGTCTTGTGATTATTTTTTGTGATTTACCCAGGATCATCAAATTAATGGAACCGGATGAGGGAAATGTGTCCACTAGAACTCTTAGTGACGCCACAAACAACAGCAACATAGGTATGGTATTTTTTACAAACACTCAACAAGGTCACGATGCATCACGCTCACATATGATTTCTTGATTTTAAATAGTAGATCCCGCCAACCAAGTTCTTGATCCTAAAGAACGAAAGAGACAGAGGGACAAGGTTCGGTATGCAGCCCTATCTGAAGAACATAAGTCGGAAAGGCGAAAGAAACAGCAGGAGGCTTATCGTAGACCAGAAGGTTTTACTTGTGTATATCATAATTTATTTATTGTATTATCTTTGTAAAAATATCTCGGTTTCTATGTGTAGCTGTGGAGAAGCGTCGTGAGGCTCGTAACAAAAAACAAAGAGAATCAGATCGGAAAGAGAATGTGGATCCCAATGATCAGCCGACGGGCATCTCGGCAAATGAGAACCGCGAAGATACTTTAAGAGACATGTCAGAAGATTGGTTACATCCGAATGATGCAAACACTCCGCGATTAATGCCCCCAATTTCACCAGGTACCTTGCTGTTTTGTAGATTCACCGTTTTCCTTTCGTTGTTAGCATGTATTAAAAAAGTTGCATAAAAAATATGCTCAAAATATTGTTTGTTTTTGTAATTTTATACCTGTATTAAATGATAAATCACGTATAAACAGGTATTACCAGTGAGACACGTGCGCAAAGAGAACCCATTATAGATCTTACGGTAAACAACAATACTGCTGATTCAGGTATGTGATAGTTCAATTTAAATGTTCCACGTGTTTTTTTTTCTAGGAGAGTGGATCGACCATGAGCCTTATGCTGCTTAATTTATACTGAGAAGATATATATGCATGGAGGCATTTTAATCCTCTGGACGGCGTTTAATTTCTCGGGTACGCGATACCTGGTGCAGTGGCAAGCTTGATTCTACTGACCACCAAGCAATGTTAATTAATTTGTTACCATGTGCACCACCGTGCGTGGCTTGCATTATTTGTTTTTTGTTTTTTTCTGAATAATTCGTGGCTTGCATTTGTGATCGGTCAAGTTAATATCACCAGCAGCGCAGCTAGCTTTCCCGTTGCGGGTACGGTACTAGTAGCTACTAGATAGGATGGAAGGGAGACAAACTAAGGGGGTGGTTGGATCCATGGGTAAATGGCAAATGGCAACAATTTTGCCACTTTTTTTACTATTTGCCTCCAAACACCCTCATGGCAAAAGGGCAAATCAAAAATGAGATGGCAAAAATCTTTTGGGTCAACATTATGGCAAAATTAGGCAAAAGGGCAAAAGTTTTGCCATTGAATAGGAGGGAGAATAGGTTTTTGACAAAAACTTTACCATTGGATCCAAACACCCCTAATGGCAAAACTTTTGTCATCTTTTCTAGAGGATAAAAATTTTACTCTTTTTTGCTCTTGCCATGTGGATCCAAACAGCCCCTAAAGCGGGCAAGGGTCGTTGCCCGTTGGTCCTCACTCCAGCTCCTGCAGTCCTCCGGCTGCTCATGTTGGGCTCTGGGAAGACACGGCCCACGACCCATGCTGGGAATGCTAGTATATATGGATGCACATTTTGACCAGCCGGCAGTGTTTTTCTTTCAACAAAAACCAGCACCAGCCATCGACCAACCGAACAGGGCTTCGATTAGTTTCACCTCCCTATAACGATCTTGATTGCCAGAATCGGAGCTAGCAACGAGAAGCGCATGCATCGGCCTCCGAGATGTTTGGTGGTGTTTTATGGGCCACCTTAAAACACTAATACCCATATTATCTTGAGTTGGGTTAATCCAAATTCCAAATATTGGTTTGTTGGGCAGAATGGGTCAATGTTTGGTGACACACTGACACCCACTTGCAACGCGACTCGCAAACCCTGGCCGGGCTGTCCTCCTCCAGATCCCGTCATCCCGCCGATCCATCGGATCGATGGCGAAGCGACCTCTCTTCGGTAAGTTGTGGGAGCTCACGGGGCGGATGCGGGGTTCTGGCGCCGTCGACTCCAAGGTTTAATTTGTTCCCCATCTCCCTCCCGCTCCGTAGTAATCACCAAGCACGGCATGGATATACAGGGGCGAGTATATGCAATCTGCTGTGATGTGATGGAAAATCAACCAATTTTAACCTCTTCTTTTTTTCAACGGCCGTCGTGGGCAATATTGCCGTCGATGCTAATTGAAGATACTCCTGTATACTTATGCTTCCTGGGTCAGGTTTTCGTGCTGGTAGCAATTTTCACGAGTTTTTTTTACTCAGGCTTTGCTTCCGTATTATATATGGGAGGGATTTCGTTGGGCTCAGCACCTTAGGCCAGGGAATCTCTATCAATTTCGTTGGATTGGTCCTTTTGTCAATCCCAGATCTTTTTAACAGTTTGAATCTCCTCGCTGTTACAATTTCCACATTTAAACCATCAGGCCATTCGTTATCAGACAGCAAAGATGTAATAAAAGATGGTGGTTATTCACTACTTGATTAAAAAAATGAAATAAAAATGAACACTTTTCTTCAGCCTCGGTAACAAACTAACAATCAATGGTCAAACAATGTGCCATCTTGTTATCTAGAAGACTAGAATAGGTACTGATGGAACTATGCGCGGCAAATACACATCAGATCATATACTGTATCAGGTCCTCTTTGTCAGTCAAACCTAAGAGGGGAGGCTATTAACAATGTCACTGTTGATCCTAGCTGCACATTGATACGGATCATCATGATTCAATAACTAGCATTGGGTAGCACCACCAGTCCTGTTTTCCTTGCTCAACACCTGGTTTTGCATAATCTGACGAATACAGTGCAAGTTTATTGAGATGTCATTTAAGGCAGGGCAACAGTTGCATTGGATTGATTTAATTTCAAGATATGAGGAAGTTATATATATGATGTTTTGTTTCAACCTTTGAGCTGCAGGGAAAGGTAGGGAGTGAAAGATTGTCAGGACTTATAGACCTGAGCAAGTATAAGTCTGTTGAAGAGCTTAGGCACACAATTGGGCCACTAATGGAACAAGAACAGAAGTACATTTCTTGTTATCCTTTCTTGGCATCTGATGATCTTAATTTTCTGTTCATCAACCGTCCTAATGCACCGCTCATTTCCTTTTACTTGGTCATATTTTGCAGGCGCACCTGGGAGGAGTTTCAGAAGCGCAGCCGGGTTTACAGGAGGAATACATGGCTCATGAGTATTGTTGGCTTTGGTTCCGTGGGGTACCTTGGGGGACGCCTTATTGTTTATCTTGTCAAAGATTAGGCACCTCTAGCCAGTTTGACTGTCTACATGTGACTTGTCTTATGTAGACATCTCGATCTATGTATGAATTAATATCCAGCTAGTTTGACTGTCTAAGGCAGCAATATGACTTGTCTTATGTAGACATCTTGATCTATGTATGGCTCCTAGCCAGTTTGTGCTGACTGTGAGTTTGTGGGTTTAATATGCATTTCTGTTTGAATGGAGACAAAATTCCTGCCTGCCCTACTGTTGTGGTGAATTGGTATAATGATGAATCGGTTATGTCTTTGTCCCTCTTCTTTTTTGTACAGAAAAGATATACGCATGATGATTTTATAAGATCGAAGAATTGAAACGGAGTTCATCTGCACAAATCCTCATCCAACATAGCTAGGAGTGGATGGGCTGGCTACAAATTGGGATCACTGGCATGCAACAGGATAGCATAGAAGCGGCTCGGTGGCTTGAGCTAACAATTAATGCTGGCTGACCCTTGGAAGTGGCTTGGAGAGCGAAAGAGGAAATTGACACGGGCAGCTAGAGCAAGTTATCTGGGGCTGCAAGATCAGACCAAGTTGCTGCCCTTGTGCTCACAGAACATTATTCGAGAAAAAGAAGATACACATTAATCTATGGCTATGAATACATGCTAATTAAAACCAAAATGCTCTTGCTATCACCACAGATCATTCAGGTTTGTAGCAGATACACACATGACTTTGCACCTTTATCAGATTATTAGTCCCGGCTCAATTTTGTGTCCCCGGCCCCATCTGATCGACAAACCCAGAATCATAAGCTGTACCTTTAGCTAAGGATGATCTTCCTGGCAATTGGCAGCCGTTTTAACGGCCAGGGCGTTGTCATCGCCAGTCATGCTCTAGCTGCACGTCGTTGACTCCGATCCCGGTTCGCCGGCCACAGGTGCTGCACACGAAACCATCCATCCATCTCACGATCGTGTGTGCTGCTACACTACACGAAATGCACGTCCTGCTCTTTGATCTTTGCTCTCTTTTTTTTCTTGATTATTCCATCTGCCAGCGTACTATCACCATCGGTAGTGCTAGCTGCAGAGTGCAGACACGTCGGTATATGTACAGTGTGGATTGAATTATAACAGATGATTTTACCAATATATACTAACTCGATCGCGATCAAGTTTATGTACACGCAACAGTATGGTTCGATGGTGTTTCTTGCTCTGGTCTTTTATCCGTATTCTACTCGGACTTCGTTTATCTGAAAGTTTGACGTCCTTGATATGTTTTCATACTGAGTAGGTTTGTACTGCAATAGGCCAGCTAAAACAACTATGGTTGATTTGCAGCCCAGACTCAGCACACCCCAATAATTACAAGGCCGATTTCATGTCAAGTTAATCCAAATGATAGAATTGGCTGCTATATATGCTAGTAGCCATGGATGGAGTGATGGAGGGGAGTACGGATCCGTGGTGCACGTGTACACATAATCAGCAGCTTCTCACCAGCAAGATGATGACCCACCCGATCGGAGGACCAAGGTAGACTTTTGATATGGCCGAATGTAATTAACCAGGTTACCAGGGTCATCCATCTTAATAAGTCCATCAGCCTAATAAAATAGCCCAAGAAGCTAGCGGCAACAAATATTTTATGCGCTGGAGCCGGCCCAAGGCATCCACGGCCCGCAGTTGCTTTTGTGCTAGGATAAAACAAGGAGGGGAGGGGGGATCTGTTCCCTTTCCCCAGCAGAAGCAACACGCATCTCCCCACTCGCCAAGAAAGAAGGCAAACCCTAGCCGCCGGCACACGTCTCGCTCGCCCCCCCACGCCGTCCCCACCCAGATCCGCCCGATCCGTCGGCGCCATGGCTCTGCGCGCTCTCGTCGGCAAGCTGAGGGCTCCCCCTGCGCAGCAGGCGGCCTCCCGCGCCTTCGCCAATACGGTTCGTTCTTCTCTCCCCGCTCTCGGTTGTAGTCACCTCGCGCACAGCACGTCCTAGATCTAGGCGCATACACATGTCTGCTGTTCTGCGGCGGTCAACCGTCGATCGATTAATCTCGTTTTGGTCGCCATCCTGCGGAATCAGGCCAACTGGCACAGGTTACATTGCCTGGTACCAATTCTTTCTAGCGTTTCCTTACGGCCTGTCCGAGTACGATAGAAATTCGTCTCAATTCCTCTGGGCTGTTTAATTTGCCATGCCGGTACAAATTTGGCACTTGAATGTTTCGTATTGTATCAGTGATACTTTGTTGCCTTAGTATTTGTATTCTTGCTAATATTTCGAACTGGAGTGTAAGTTTAGTTTAGAAGAAGAGGCTACCATTTCCGTAACACATGAATGCAGATGTTGGCATGTATTCGCTGCTAGATTTGATTTAGTATTCTACAGAAAAAATTAAAAGGTTATCATGTCTAAAAGACACTAATCTGTGTCCTGGGCTATACACAATTTGGCTGCCTGATGTGAATATAATGGCTTGAATTGCAGTTGCATGTTCAGTCTGGCTGTAAGACAGGTTAGCATGAAGAATAGTTTGGTTTAAGTACATGTTGAGAATGACATGCAACTGATCTTCTCGTTTAACTATCACTCTGTGTAGTGTGAGCACTGCGGCAAACCATCTTCAAGGATTGGAGGTTCTCTTGGTCGGAAGGATGGAGCCGTCAAAATTGATCCGAGGTACATGCCCCATGGTTCTTTTATATCCTTTATATTCCAAGTCATGATAAAAGTAACATGCATTCATGCCTTCTTCCTGTCCTTTTTTTTTTCCTGAATGCTTGACAGTGAGGAACTCAGGAGGTACAAAAGGAAGCATTACATGATCAGAACCGGAGCTGCTGTTACTGGTCTTGGCATTTCGTGGTTTTTTGTCACACTTGCTAAAGATTTCCTTGAAGAAGTCAGTCGCATGAAATAAATTAATTTGACTGCCTCAGCCTATCTAAGTAACTTGTCGTAGTATGTTAAAGCACTCTATTTATGGTATGTTTTGTGAGAGTATACTCTGAGACAATCTGAATCTGTGCTTTATGTCGTTTTTTAATGGTACACCTTTGTAGAAAGGTGGTGGAAACTTACTATGGGACCGATGTATTATGTTGAATCTTCTTGCATAAACCGAAACTTTGGAAGTGATTTGTTACTTGAGCTCTAATTTCTCCCTGGATCTATATGAAAGGATGGTTATGTAAATGAGTACCACGTTTTGTGTCCCAAACCCAAAGTTAGATTGCTTGCAGGTCGAGTTGGTGATGCCAAAATTTGGAGATATTGCAGTCTACCATGTATTAATCTTGTATGAATCCGCTGTATTATCATTATGTGTGTGCTTTGAGTTGCATCCAGTGGTGTATCATGCTCTGAATTGCATGCGTTTTTGTACGACCAGCTTTCCAATTCTTTCTGAATATGCAATGCATGCACGACAAACCCTGAATGTCCCTTTATTTCTGATGATGACTGAGAATACATATAGGATGTGTTTAGTTTGCCCGAAAAGTTGAGACAACGGGCACTTTAGTTCACTGTATAGTTCGCTTGGTAGAAAAGTGAAAACGGAAACTGTAGGATTTTTTGTTTGTTTATGGTAATTGTTGTTCTATTTTAAAAGATTTTTGTCTTTTATTTACCTATATTTAATGCTCCATACCTGCGTTGAAAAGTTTAGAATTTTGAAGAAAAACACACCCATAAGAGCATCTCCAAGAGCTATTGTATCCTGTTAGGCAAATTTAAAAATTTAACCCCTTTTAAAAATAAAAAACCATCTAATTTTGTGGAGCAATCCAACAGATTAGCTAAAACATGATGGCTAGCTATATTCAAAACCGGTCCACGTTGCATCAAACCCAACACAGAGTTGCTCCGTCGTGGCGCCGAGGACCCTCACCGCGCATGGCTGGAGAGGCCTTCTCCCACGGCAGTCGAAGTAGGCGACGGAGCTGCGGAGGCGGGGCACGCCGCCCTCGACCGGTACGGCGAGGAGCACGGCGTGGTGACGGAGGGCGGGGCGGCGACCGACGGGGCGACGGCGTGGCGACGGAGGGCGGGGCGGCGACCGGAGGGGCGACGGAGGGCCGGGCAACGGCGTGGCGATGGAGGGCGGGGCGGCGACCGACGATGCGATGGAGGGCCGGGCGACGGCGGCGGGGCGACGGAGGGCGGGGGCGTAGCGGCGACGGCGGACAGGGGCGGCTGCTGCTGGGCCTGTCCGCGAGAGGTGCTGGGGCGGCGGCCGACGGACCCTAGCGGCTGGATTGCTGGACTCCTGTGACTTTGGTCCCCCAGCGGTGAAGATTCCGGCGTCCCCCCGTGACTTGGTCGGGAAAAGAAGCGGCAACTTGTGGGAAAGAGGAGCGGCGAGGAAGGAGATCCCGCGCGGGAAGAAAGGAATCCCGCGCGCCACGGAGCGATAGCGAGCCGAGGGCCCTGGATACCGAGCCAGAAAAAATGCCGAGGGAGATACAGGTTCTGTTGGATGAGGTTTTTTCCCTATGTTTTCTATTTTTAGCTAACAAAAAGAATTTACATGAGCTGTTGGAGTTGCTCTAAGCAGCGGGTTGCACTGGATGAGGCGCACCGGGTCACCGAGGCTTCCCTCTTGGCTAGTTGGTGGCCTGCGAGGCTGCGTATCACGGCTCCATTATTCGTCTATTCCTAATAACACCACTAATAACACCAGTAGAATGCACGCGCGCATGTGTATTAGAGAAATATAGCAAACAAATATTTTTAAACTGTATTAAATTTCACATTCTTATGTTAAGTATTTTAAATGAGTTAACTTCTATAAAATTGATAGTTTCTTAAAATTCATTAAATCTCGTACAAATGTACACAAATAGTAGCAGTTTAGAAAGTTTAAAATCAATAAAATGTGTGGTTATAAATGAGTAATAACAGATATTTCAACTTACATTTGATTCTGAAATTGCCTTCATGTCCGCTGTCATATTTTCATGCTTCAGTTGGCTGTAGATTTTACTGAAGATAGCTGCATATTCTGGCTGCTAGTAACTTCATGCACTATGCATCTAAGAAACTGAAGAGATGCACACACAAAGACGTGTGACTAGGACAGAAACTCTAACGTGAGGCTAGAACAGAAATCCTAATGGTATTGGTACACGCGGCAACAGCCTGTGGCCTGTGGTTGGTCGGCCACAATTCGGCGCGGCCAGGCCACAGCCGGTAGCGGCGAGTGATCAGCCAGCCACGGGCAGACCACAGCTGGCCACGGTGAGGTCAAAGGTGGCCACAGCCGGAAAACAATATAATTTGATGAGGGTTAGAAAATTTGAAGCTTATACCTTTTCTTCTACCACGAGTGATAAATCACATATCTATATATTATCAATATTAGCTACATAAATCTTTCTACTCTACCTAAGAGAATATTCGGTGGCCACAAATCCTACACTGTATTGCTAGTGTCAGCTAGTTGATTGGACCATAAACATTAGTAACATATTATCTGTATGACTGTATATATTCCTAGATGATGATGATTGTTCAACAAGTTAATTTGATGCAAATAATTGGCTCCGAACAGGAAGACTAACCGAAGAGTTTGTTGGTGCAGATGGCCCTCTGGTCGAGGTTTTCAATGACGCTGGGGAGCGTGTGCGCCTTGGGCCGCGACATCTCCATGAGCCTGGTGATTGCGGAGCGGAAGTCATGGCCGGCGCTTCCGAAGGCGTTGCTCTTGTTCATGCCACAACACCTTCTACCGGACCAGGTTGGCGTTCAGCACCGCCTCCCTCGCTGCCATCGAGTGCGCCACACGCACGCCGCCGCGCTGCCGTCGCTGCCATGACACGATGATGCACACGAAGATCACCACACGTCCGGAGCATGGCATCATGGTCCTCGTTGCGGAGCACCAACTGGAGCCCTGCAGGCGCATTAGGGAAGCATGCATGCATGTCAGGGTCACAGGGCCATGTAAGGCTCATGAAGTTGTTCGGTTTCTTTTTCGCGAATCGGAAGTGTATTCATGAACGTATCGGCATTTGGGAAGTATAAAAATACTCGATCAATGCAATCAAGAAAGATGTGCGCCCATGAGACATTGTAATATGATTGCCAAAGGACCAATGGCTCCAATAATAAGTAGCATCCGACCTCATGCATAAGGGCAAGTACAACCGTGTAGACAGCTTGCTGTCTTTTAGCCAAACAGACAGTGTCGGGGACAAACCCAGGGGGTCCCCTAATCATCGGGGTGATCACCTTCAAAAGAACGATATACCACGAGAGGCCGAATCGTCGGCAGCTCGGCCCGTCACAGCCTGTCGCGGCCCAAGAACGGCCGTCCGAACTCGCCTGACAGGGGGGCCCGAGTCGCTACCCCCGTCTCGACCTCGCTCGAGGGCCGCGACCCCTTCGAGCAGGCACAACACAAACTCCGCCTCGCTCGAGGCCGCTCCTCTACATAACGCAGCGCTCCCCGGCGCCCCAACCGACAACGGCACTTAATGCCCGCCCCATCAGGCGGGCGCCGATGTCAAAAGGCAATCTTTCCCCCACGCCGCGCCGCTGACACCGCAGAACTCGCTGTTCCACCTGCTCCAGTCACTGTACGTCCTCACTGACGCTGTGCGGGCGCACGCGGCACTGCGCAAAACCCTGTGCGGACTGGCAGGCGTCATTCTGCACCACTGTTCCACCCGCCCCTCGAATGAGCATGGGGAACCCTCGAAAGAATATCTAAACAGCAACCGAGTACAGACTCCGGTCAGGCGTGGCCTGGTGATGACGAACGCCGGGTCAAATCCGCCAACTCTCGACCATCCCCTGGTGAACCGGGCATGCCGCGCACTGTGGTTGACGGCAACCACCATACCGACCCCTGTACCGCCAACTCCGGTCCTTCCCCACCTGCCCCACCCTCGAAGTCAACCAGCGAACGGGCAGTTGGACGCGGACTGCGGCAACAACACCCCTCGAAGCCGCTCCAGGACAAGCACAGGGACGGCCACGACACTCGCAGAAGCCGGGGCTCGCCATAAATCCCCCGCCAGGGTTAAAGACGATGCACGCCCGACGCCATGCTCTCCGGTACCTATCCCTGTAGCACGTCACGCTTGTACTTGTAAACCCTACCCCCACCATTCTCTCCTTGACCTATAAAAGGAGGTAAGAGGAGAAGAAAAAGAAGAGGACACACACCGCCACACACGATATTGGCACTCACCTCAATCACACTCGCTTTCAGGGACTTGGAGACTCCTCCTCCTCTCCCGCCTTGCTTGTAGCCCCCCACTGCAAGCACTCCGGTGCAAGATAGTACAGCGCCCCGAGCGCACCCTGCTGGACGTACGACCTCACGGTCGGAACCAGGATAAACGCTTGTCTCATTGTGCTAGCTCTTGCATCAACCGTCAAGGGACGGGACACAGCGCATTCTGTTTGGCGCTGGGGATTGGTCGACCGATCCCAGCACCGACAGTGGCGCACCAGGTAGGGGGTTGCGCTGTGGACAATCACACCCGATCAGTTCCCTTGACGGCAGGCCGCGCCAAGACCATGCCACCACGATCCGCCACGGGGTCTCCCGGCCCGCTTCCGCGCGGGTACCGGATCACGTTTGGGAGCCTGGAGTTCGAAGCGACCGGTGAGGGCCTCCTCATGCGACTCGCCTCCAGGCCGCCCAACATGGTGCCCGTTACCCCGACACCGCCGACGCCGGCCCAGCTCAGGAGACGACGAAGACTGCGCGAGCTGCAGATCCGCGCGGAGCGGCACGTTGCTCCGCGTATCGTCCTCCCTGACTGGGACGCACACCTGCTGCTCTAGCCCGCTGCCACATTACAGGGGGGCGGACCCCCGCCGGCGGCTCCCGCGGAGGGAGCGCGCTAGGAAAATGTGGTCGGGCCGGCGCAGCTCCCCCACGGGATGAAAAACGCGGCCGCAAGCTACTCCGCGGCAATCAGCGTCAACCCGAACGCGCACGAGGATTCGCCGGGTCACCAGCTGGGTTCGATCCGCGGCCTCAACATTTCCTCACCCGGCGGACCCCAGTCCGAGTCGGATGACGGAGAGAGTGCGCGCGGGCAGGAGCACCCGAACTTGGACTACTCCGGGTTGCGCGACTGCGAAGGCCTTATCTCCTTCCAGGCCGTCGCGGACTTCTGCCTCACCTGCTCCGACGACTCCAGCGAGGGGGAATACGACCCCACGCGGGAATGCTTCGTCCTCGACGGCGAAGTAGAGTCCGTGGGAGATGATGAAGAGACGCGTGACGGGGCCGGACACGACGAACCATCACCGGCGCCCGCCGAGCCAGCGAGTGAAGCCGCACTCGCGCAGGCACAGCTTGCGCAGGTGCAAGAGCTGGAAGCCAAGCTCCAACAGGAGCGCCAACAGGTACAGGAGCTGCGCGCAGCCCTGGAAGCCCGGCAGCCCAAACGCGGCGAACGCGCACGAGCTGCCGGGCGTATTGCTCAAGCGCGCATCATGGGTGACGGCGACGACGCCGGTCCTGCCATGCCGCCACGAGCAAGCCAGAAGCTCGTCGCCGCAGCAACCCTGATTCGGGCCATGCCCGAACCATCGACACCAGAAGCACGCAGCATGCGGCGCCAGGTGCAGGCCCTTGTCGAAGAAGCGGCCGTTCAACAAGCGGAAAGTTCCGCCTCCCGCATGCGCCACCAGGACAGTTCGAGAGCCGGAGGCGGCAAGTGGGATAAGGAGCAATCCATCCACACCCCACCCAGGGGCGCGTGGACGCCTCGCCGTCCAACGAACGACGGAAGGGCGCTCGTGACCGGCGACCGCGAAACGAGGAGGTCCGCGAAGGACCGACTCGTGGACACGCGGGGCGCCGTCGACGATGGCGATGAGCGCAACGTCCTGAACAAGAAGAGGCAGGACGCGGCGCCTCCCCGGAGCAGGCACCCCCAACGGGGAGGTCGCTATGACAGCGAGGAGGACAGAAGCCCGACGCCGGAACCCCCGGGAACCCCGGTGTTCAGCCGGAAGATCCGTTCGGCCGCCATCCCGCCGCGTTTTCGCCAGCCGACCACCATCACCAAGTATTCGGGTGAGACGAAACCCGAGACGTGGCTCAACGACTATCGCCTAGCCTGCCAGTTGGGCGGGGCCACCGACGATGCCATGATCATCCGCAACCTTCCTCTTCATCTCGTGGACTCGGCGTGGACGTGGCTCGAGCACCTACCCGCGAACCAAATCCACGACTGGGACGACCTGGTCAAGATGTTCGTGGGTAACTTTCAGGGCACATACGTGCGCCCCGGAAACTCCTGGGACCTGCGCGGGTGCCGGCAGGCGGCCGACGAGCCGCTGAGGGACTTCATCCGCCGTTTCTCCAAGCGCTGCACCGAGCTCCCGAGCGTGGGTGACTCCGAAATCATCCATGCCTTCCTCGAAGGCACGACCTGTCGAGAGCTGGTGCGCGAGCTGGGACGAAACCATCCCACCAGCGTCAACGCTCTGTTCGACATCGCCACCAACTTCGCCTCTGGAGAGGAGGCTGTCGGGGCAATCTTCGACGGCAAGACCAAGGGGAAGCGCGCGGAGGAGCTGCCCGCGGAGGGCAGCAAACCCAAGGCCAAGACAAAAAAGCAGAAACGGAGCGGTAAAGGCAAGAGGCCTCGGCAGGCCGCGCAGCAGCAGCAGCAGGGCGAAGACTCTGACGACGCCCTCGTGGTCGAGCGAGGCCGCAAAGGCCCTCGAGGCCCCCCTCAGGGAGGAGGCCTGTTCGACGAGATGCTGAAGAAGCCATGCCCGTACCACAAGGGCCCTGTCACCCACACCCTCGAACAGTGTGGGATGATCAAGGGTTACTTCAGGCGCACCTCCACGAAGGAGGATGGCCCGAAGAAGGATACGGCCGATGGCGACAACGACGAGTTCCCCCATGTGGAGAATGTATTCTTCATCGTGGGGGGGCCCACCATGAACGCGACGTCCCGGGAGCAGAGACGTGAACGCCGAGAGGTCTTCTCCGTTCACCCCGCGACTTCAACTTACCTCGCCTGGTCGGACGAGACCATCTCCTTCGGCCGCGAGGACCATCCGGACTATGTCCCGAATCCGGGGCGCTATCCGCTTGTCGTCGACCCCGTCATCGGCAACACGCGATTCTCCAAGGTGCTGATGGACGGGGGCAGCAGCCTCAACATCCTCTACGTCCACACCTTAGAGCTCATGGGCATCGGCACGAACCAGCTGAGGCCAAGCAAGGCGCCGTTCCACGGCATCGCGCCGGGAAAACGGGTCCAACCCCTCGGGCAGATCGACCTGCCCGTTTGCTTCGGTACTCCCGAGAACTTTCGGAGGGAGACCCTCACCTTCGAGGTGGTGGGATTCCCAGGAGCGTACCACGCAATTTTCGGGCGACCGTGCTATACCAAGTTCATGGCGGTCCCCAACTACGCCTACCTCAAGATGAAGATGCCAGGGCCAAAGGGCGTCATCACCGTGGGATCATCGTACGAGCACGCCTATGCGTGCGACGTCGAGTGCGTCGAGGGCGCGGAAGCGCTCGCCTACAGCGAAGCCCTGGTGGCGGATTTGGAGAAGATGGCGAACGAGGCCGTCGACTCCACCAATAGGCACGTGGGCACCTTCGAGGCTGCAGAACACACCAAAGCGGTGCCCCTCGACCCCACTGCCCCCGAGGGCAAGGCGTTGAGGGTCAGCATCACCCTCGATCCCAAATAGGAAGCAGTGCTCGTCGACTTTCTCCGCACCAACGCCGACATCTTCGCGTGGAGACCCTCGGACATGCCGGGGATTCCGAGGGAGGTCGCCGAGCACAGCCTCGACATCAAGCCTCACTCCAAGCCGGTGGTACAGCGACTGCGGCGGTTCGACGGGGAAAAGCGCCGCGCCATCGGGGAGGAAGTGTACAAGCTCCTGCAAGCCGGATTCATCAAAGAGGTATTTCACCCGACCTGGCTTGCTAATCCTGTTCTAGTTAAGAAGAAAAACGGAAAATGGCGCATGTGCGTAGATTATACCGGTTTAAACAAAGCATGCCCTAAGGTTCCATTTCCTCTGCCTAGAATAGATCAGATAATAGACTCCACCGCTGGATGTGAATTGCTATGCTTTCTTGATGCTTATTCCGGTTATCATCAAATCAAGATGAAAGAGTCCGACCAGCTCGCGACTTCCTTCATCACCCCGTTTGGCATGTTTTGCTACGTCACTATGCCGTTCGGCCTCCGAAACGCTGGAGCTACATACCAGCGATGTATGCAACACGTTTTCGGAAGCCACATCGGGCGGACCGTTGAGGCATATGTTGACGATATCATTGTAAAAACCAGAAAGGCGAACGATCTGGTCAACGATTTGCAAATCACATTCGGTTGCCTCCGGGCGAACGGGGTAAAGTTGAATCCGGAAAAATGCGTATTCGGGGTGCCGCGAGGCATGCTATTGGGTTTCATCGTCTCCCAACGAGGCATCGAGCCCAACCCCGAAAAAGTCTCGGCCCTGGAACGAATGGGGCCAATTAGGGACCTCAAGGGGGTGCAAAGAGTACTGGGCTGCCTCGCAGCTCTCAGCCGCTTCATCTCTCGACTTGGCGAGAAGGGCTTACCTTTGTACCGGCTCCTAAAAAAGCACGAACGCTTTTCATGGACCCCCGAAGCCCAAAAAGCCCTCGACGGGCTAAAAGCGTCGCTCGCACGCGCACCCATCCTCACGCCGCCGCAGAACGGTGAGCCTCTCTACCTATATGTGGCTGCGACAACGCAAGTTGTCAGCGCCGTCATCATTGTGGAAAGGATAGAGGAGGGCCACGCTCTGCCGGTCCAGAGGCCGGCGTACTATGTCAGCGAGGTGCTGACCGAAACCAAGATGCGGTATCCACAGATCCAGAAGCTAATCTACGCTGTAGTGCTCGCGCGTCGAAAGCTGCGACACTACTTCGAGGCCCACCCGGTCACCGTGGTCTCATCTTTCCCTTTGGGGGAGATAGTCCGCAACCCGGACGTCTCGGGTAGATTAGCGAAGTGGTCTATGGAGCTCGTAGGGGAGACTCTCTCCTACGCACCGCGTAAGGCGATAAAATCGCAAATCTTAGCGGACTTCGTCGCTGAGTGGACCGACGTCCAACTTCCGCCGCCGCAGATCCAGGCCGAATGCTGGACCATGTACTTCGACGGGTCGGTAATGAAAACCGGGGCAGGTGCGGGCCTCCTTTTCGTCTCACCCCTCGGAGAAAATATCCGATACGTGGTTCGCTTGCACTTCCCAGCATCGAACAACATGGCGGAGTACGAAGCCCTCCTCGCTGGGCTCCGCATCGCCATCGACCTCGACATCAAACGTCTCGTCGTCCGGGGGGATTCTCAGTTGGTCATCGACCAAGTGATGAAGAACGCAAGCTGCCGCGACGAAAAGATGGAGGCGTATTGCAATGAGGTTCGTCGTCTCGAGGACAAATTCCATGGCCTCGAGCTGAACCACGTCGTACGCAAATACAACGAGGAAGCGGATCAGCTGGCTAAGATCGCGTCAGAGCGAATCACCGTTCCTCCGAACGTCTTCGCCCGCGACCTCGATCAACCCTCCGTCAACTTCGAGCGAAGGGCCGGAACCCTCAGGACACCCTCGGGGGCTGCGGGGGTCGAGCACATGGAGGAGGACCCCTCGAAAGAGGGGCTCGAAGCCCTCGACGCTGAAATTTCTTCGGCCGAGGCCATGGAAATCGACGTAGACACGCGACCACAAGACTGGCGTGATCCGTACCTCGCGTGGATCAACCGCGGGGAGCTGCCCTCGGACCGAACCGAGGGGCGCCGCATCGCCAGAAGGGCCAAGACCTTTGTCTCGGTCGGCGGCGAGCTGTACAAGCGCAGCGCCTCATGGATCTTGCAGCGATGCATCCCCATCCCCGAGGGAAGACAGTTGATCCGTGACATCCACGCCGGGGCGTGCGGACACCACGCAGCGCCGCGTACCCTCGTGGGTAACGCATTCCGGCATGGCTTTTACTGGCCCACCGCCGTGTCCGACGCGAACGAGGTCGTGCGCACCTGCGAAGGGTGCCAATTCTACGCACGAAAGGCGCACCTCCCGGCGCACGCCCTGCAGACCATCCCTGTAACATGGCCTTTCGCGGTCTGGGGGTTGGATCTCGTGGGGCCCTTCCGCCCAGCGCCCGGGGGATTCACCCACTTGCTGGTGGCCATTGACAAGTTCTCGAAGTGGATCGAGGTCCGGGCCATCACCAGCATCAGATCTGAGCAGGCCGTGTTGTTCTTCACCGACATCATCCACCGATTCGGGGTACCCAACTCGATCATCACTGACAACGGCACCCAATTCACCGGCAAGGAGTTCTTGGAGTTCTGCGACGACCATCACATTCACGTTGATTGGTCGGCCGTGGCACATCCACAAACGAACGGCCAAGTAGAACGTGCCAACGGCATGATACTACAAGGCCTGAGGCCAAGAATCTTCAACAAGCTGAACAAGTTTGGCCGGAAGTGGGTTGCTGAGTTGCCATCGGTGATCTGGAGTCTCAGGACAACCCCAAGCAGGGCCACAGGTTTCAGCCCGTTCTTCCTCGTCTATGGCGCCGAAGCCGTCCTCCCAACAAACTTGGAGTACGGGTCTCCGAGGCTCAAGGCCTACCAGGAAGACCAAAACCAACGGGACCGCGAGAATTCGCTGGACCAGGTGGACGAGGCTCGCGACGTAGCGTTGCTTCACTCAGCACGCTACCAACAATCGCTCCGGCGATACCAAGCTCAGAAGGTGCGGCGTCGAGACCTCCACGAAGGGGACCTGGTGCTAAGGCTGCGCCAGGACAATCGAGAGCGCCACAAGCTCACTCCGCCATGGGAAGGACCGTTCATCATCGCCAAGGTCCTCAAACCTGGCACTTACAAGCTGGCGAATGAGAAGGGCGAGGTCTTCACCAACGCCTGGAACATCCAACAGCTACGTCGCTTCTATCCTTGAAACTCTCAGTATTTCTTGTAAATACTTCATGTTCTTAGTTAACAATAATAAAAAATTTGCGAAAAACATGAAAACATTGTTGTTAACAACACAAACAAGGGGGACTTGGTTCTATTTTTAAATAAAGCCAAGCCCCCCTCGGGGGCTGCAGGGGGGTTTACCCCCCCTAATCGTCCCAATTTTCGAAAATTGTGCTAAAACTCGAGGCGCTTAGAGAAGATGCGGGGCGCGAGCCAGCTAAAGCTGGAGCTGGTTGAGCCGTGAGACCGCCTATGCCCGCGAAGGGATACGGCATCTCCCTCTCCACTCCACGCTTTAATTGCTTCCGGATTCGAAGTACCCGGCTAAAATCTCTCCAAGCCAAGAGTAGCACAATAGAACAATCGAACAAGTTTGAAACGCACAATCGACTTTCAATCTTAGTTTATTTACACAGCTAGTCTCCTAAAAAAAACTAAGATACATCTAGATACTAAGCCTGAACCCTTCAGGCTCCACCTTCCTGCGGGGGCGCGGTGGCCTCGGTGGCAACGGTCGAGGGAACCGATGCAAGCGCCCCAGGACCATCGTCATCGCGGCACACCGAGGCGATGTCCTCCTCAAGGGACGCCACGGCGTCGGCCTCAGGATCAACCTCGGCTTCGGTGGCGGTCGCAGCCTCAGGCCCAACGTCGGCGCGCGCATCTTCATCCTCCTCGGGGTAAAGATCGCGCCCGAACTTGGCGGCAAGTGCCGTGGCGGCATCCTCGGCGCCGTCATCAGCCTCATCGAGGGCAGCAAGGGCGGCGTCGTCGTCCAGGTCTGCGTTGATGAAGTAACCGCGTGCCACCGCCGCGAGGTCAATGACGTAATGCGTCGACACCACGCCGAGTGCCTTCTTCACTCCAAGGTGAAGCGCGTGCTCGAGGCGCTCCGCCACGCAGCTCTTCAGAGACCTCAGGCGGCTGGGCAACGACGACCCCGACTGCACGTCGACGCACTGGACGTCCCGGCACGCCGCATCGGCGGCGACCTTCAGCGCCTCGAGCTCCCCCTGGGCCTCGGAGTAGGCGGCCTGAACAGCCATCACCTCATCCGCCTTCTCCGCCTCGGCCCTCCGCAGCCCTGACAAAGCTAAGGCACGTCAAGACGAACTCCAACACAGAAATCCAGGAAAGCGTAAGGACATACCGTCCACCAAGGCCCTGGCCTCGGTAAGCGCTGTGCGCTCTTGCTGGAGCAGGCCCTCCGCGATCGCCAGCGCACCCTCCTTCTCTCGAAGCGCGCGGCCGAGCTGCTCGGCCTCCTGGGCCTTTTGCCCTGCCCGGGCCACCGCCTCCGCGAGCTGGGACTGCGCGGCCTCGCGCGCCTTGTGCTCAAGCTCGAGCCGCTCCAACGCTGCGGCCAAGGCTCGGGCCTCCCGCTCCGCCGCGCCTCTCTCAGCGTCGCGCTCTCGCTCCCCGCGAGCCTTGGCTTCTTCGTGTGCGCGGGCGGCCGTTTCTGCTTCCCTCACCCGGACGGTGAGCTGGTTCACTTCCGTGCCCAGGTCCGCGTTCGCCTGGCGGAACCGGCGAAGTTCGGCGTACAAGCCCGCGATGCACGCGGTCTTGTCTACCGCCTCTTGCCGCAGAAGCTGCACGAAGAGCCATCAGGAATAAGACACAGACTAAAAACAATCTCGAAGTGCTGGGACGAGCGCGGGGATATCTCGAAGAGCTCCAGCGCCTGCCTGGAATGGAGATCGGCGGCGGCCAAGCTGGCCCGCTCCAGGTCCGTCCCGACCCGTTCGGCCTGAGCCCACAGCTCGTTCTCCTCCGCCATGCTCTGCCAGACCCGGGCGGAGACGCCAGGCTCCTCCGGCCACGCGCTCGGGCCGCGACGACCCTGGAGCAGCGCTACCTCGGCCGCATCCCACTCGGCCGCTCCCCCGGCCACGGGCATCTGCGGTGGCCCCTGAGACAAGAAGCGCGCCGCCGACGCCTCGGCCGCAGACACCCCCGCGGGGGGAACGTGCCCGCCATCGCCACCCCGGGCCGCGCCTCGTGCGCGACCCAAAGCCGGCAGGATGACCGCGCCGCCGACCGGCACGACCGCCTCCTGCCTCCTTCCAGTAGGGGCCGCGGCAGTGGCATGGCCCTCCTGCTCGCCCACTTCCGTCACCAGGGCGCCGTGCCCCGGCTCCACCTCAACCACCGGGGCGTCCTGCCTCGGCTCCGCCACCAGGGGCGTCCTCTCCCGCTCCCCCTCCGCCGACCCGGAGTCTCGCACCCCCGGCGCCGGATCCACCGGCGTCGCTGCGGACATCGCTGCGGGACGCAGAGTCCCGCGCGAACGCGATCCTCCGGCGTGAGGGGAATCCGACCCCCCAACCTTCAACGCCTTCTTGGGCGCGAGGATAGGGGCGGCCTTGGTGCCACCCCGCGTGCTAAATCAAAAAGAAAGAACGGAAATCACGAAACAAAAAACCGAACAAGGATGGAAAGCTACGAAAAAGTTCGAGGAAGAACTTACCGGATGCAATCCTGCAGCGCCTGCAGCTTCCGCTTCGAGCCGCCCGTTGAGGGAGCCCTCCTCGAACTCGAGGACCCCCTCAAATCGCTCGGGGGCTGCGAACCCCCCGAGCCCTCGACACTCGCTCCGCTGCGGCGCGACACGCCCGCAGCGGAGGAGAAAATTGCTCGCGCCCGCGGCGCCGCGGGTCGAGCAGGCGCGACCACCGTCCGCGCCGCCACCGGCGCAACATCGCCCGGGGCCACCACGCCCGCCTCGGGCAGCGGCGCGGCCATCTCCTCCTCACCGGCGGACGGAACCCCGCCGGCATCGATCTCCTCCTCATCCTCCCCCTCGCTGGGAGGGTCCGGGGAGTCCTCGGGGGACGGCGGCTGCGCCCCGCCGTCCCTCCTCCACCGGCGAAGCGCCGCCTGGTGCGCGTCCCGCCGGGCTTGCCTCCTCCGGCTGCTGGCTCTCTTCACCTCCTTCGCGTCCCTCTCGCGGTCACGGCGAGCGCAGTTCGAAGCACGCACCTCCGGAGTCGGCGCGAGGGAGCGGTAGAGGCCGCAGTTCACGTCCTGAAATCACGATGAACTGAGGAAGGGAATTCTAAATTAATCAATCCAACAGCCCGGAGAGGGAGAATGACGACTCACCGACAAAACATGGCCCTCGTCGGGGCGCAGCCGGAACGACCGAAGGTCGCTCGGCATGGTGTCGGGATGCACCGCCGTTCGCACCCTTGTAACGACGTACTCTTCAAGCAGCGGCTCCGACAACATGCGCGAAGCCGCCAGTGCCGCCGGGTCGGCACCCTCCGTCATCCGGAACAGAGGGAGCTGCCTCTCCATGAGGGGAACCACCCGGCGGCGATGACAGTGCGCGAGCACATGCGCCACGGTCAGGCCCGACCCCTCCAAGGCACGAAGGGCGTCAACGACGGGGCGGAGCCTCTTCCGCTGACCTTCGCCGGAGACGCCGTAGCTCCAGGAGTCGGCCTTCTCCGTCAAGACCTTGCCGGTGTACTCCGGCAACCCCAGGCCGTCGTTGCGCAGGTAAAACCACCCCTTGGCCCAGCCGCTATTGTTGGTGGTCATCCTGCAGGCCGGGTACAAGTGCTTCCTGGACTCGACCGGCGCGAGTGTGAGACCGCCGGCGCACGAAGAACGGCGCACCCCCCTCCCCGCGCTGGACGTGCTGAGCTCGGCGCGGAAGAGGTGGACCCACAGGTCCCAGTGCGCCTCGATCCCCAGCACAGCCTCGCAGACGCCGACGAAGGCCGCCGCCTGCGAGATGGCGTTGGGGGAGAAGTTGTGGAGCTCCACGCCGTAGTAGTGGCAGAGGCCCCGCATGAACTGGCTGGCGGGCGCGTTGAAGCCCCGCTCGTGAAAGCGGATGAAGCTCACCACGTACCCCGCCGGTGGGTTCGGCGCCCTGGCCGCCAGCGCCGGGACGATCCACGCCGGCCGCGCCGAATCGCCCCTGGGCGAAAGCTGTCCGCCGTTCACCAAGCCCTCCAGGAGGTGCTCGGTAGCGGTGGACGGAGTCCACTCCGTGACGCCTTCGATGATCACCATAGCGGACGGCGGAGCAGGGAGCGCGGAGCAAAGGCGATGAAGGCGTGAAGGACGAACAGAGTGCGACTAGCGGGCTCGGAAGTAAGCGAAAGGCAGAGGCGAGAGCTGGTGCGAGGAATGGCGAAGGTAAGAAATCCCCTTCCTCCCCCGCTTTCCTTTTATAAGGGAGCGGGCTCGTCCCTGCCACGACACGCCAACCCACTAGCAACGGGCCGAACCCACGCGTGGCACGTCGCTGACAACCGGGGACCCCCCTCCCTTTTTTCCCGCGGAACAGCACGCGTGGGCGACGGCATTTACTGCGGCACGGCAAAACGAAACGACGCAACAGCGGCGCCTGACCGCCCGTCGCCTCGCCTCTCCCCGGCGCACGCCGACTCTGCCTAAAAAGGCGCGCCCACTACGTCCATCTCGCCCACTCCGCGCCACGTCAGCCACGACCACGCCCGCCAGCGGTCGTGCGCGGGCCCGAACGACCTAACCGTTGGATTCTTTCCCAGGTAAGACAACGACCCCCCTCCGCATCGAGGCGCAGGGCGCTACCGATCAGGGACTCGAAACCCGGGCCTCGAAAAGGTTCGACGGGCGCCCCAGATTAAGCGATGCGAAGGCTGCCAGTCACGCTCGACCAACCCTCGAGCCCGCTGCTCGAGGGTGACCCGCACCTTTCGCAAGGCCCTACTGATCAGGAGTACGAAGCTTGGCCCTCGAGAGGGTTCGACAGGCGCTCCAGATCAACAGAGTCAGGGACGATTCGGGCGTGTCCAACGGACTTTACCCAGAACGCGAAGTTTGGGGACGCCCCTGTTGTGTTCAAGGCCGGACAAAGGCCCTCGGTCTCTGCGAAAGGGACCGAGCCCCACCTAACAAACCCTTGCAAGCGCTACATGGACGTGTCTCCGGACCACGAGCCGACCCCCAGCGAACGGGGCACGGACGTCCACTTGAACTACCCGCTAACAGCTCACCGAGGCATCTGTGTACGCTGCCCGATTCGAGGGTTGCACGAATGACCTCACCCCTCTCCCCCGCGAAGGGGAGGCGAGGGTCGCAACTCAAAGACAAGAAGCCCCTCCAATCGCCTCCGCGCGGGCCAGGAGCTCGGGGGCTCCTTGCAGCATGTCCTCCTCCTCTTACACGCGAAACACATCAAAGCCGTGCAGGGTCCGCCCCCCGAATTCCGTATAACTCGGTCTCACCCCCACCACATCGAAAGGGGAACGACTGACACAAACCTCGAAAGTCAAAGCCCTTGCACGAGTGAATTCATTCCTCCAAGGGCTCGGGGGCTACTGTCGGGGACAAACCCAGGGGGTCCCCTAATCATCGGGGTGATCACCTTCAAAAGAACGATATACCACGAGAGGCCGAATCGTCGGCAGCTCGGCCCGTCACAGCCTGTCGCGGCCCAAGAACGGCCGTCCGAACTCGCCTGACAGGGGGGCCCGAGTCGCTACCCCCGTCTCGACCTCGCTCGAGGGCCGCGACCCCTTCGAGCAGGCACAACACAAACTCCGCCTCGCTCGAGGCCGCTCCTCTACATAACGCAGCGCTCCCCGGCGCCCCAACCGACAACGGCACTTAATGCCCGCCCCATCAGGCGGGCGCCGATGTCAAAAGGCAATCTTTCCCCCACGCCGCGCCGCTGACACCGCAGAACTCGCTGTTCCACCTGCTCCAGTCACTGTACGTCCTCACTGACGCTGTGCGGGCGCACGCGGCACTGCGCAAAACCCTGTGCGGACTGGCAGGCGTCATTCTGCACCACTGTTCCACCCGCTACCGTCTTTTCCCCCCGGGACGCCCCTCGAATGAGCATGGGGAACCCTCGAAAGAATATCTAAACAGCAACCGAGTACAGACTCCGGTCAGGCGTGGCCTGGTGATGACGAACGCCGGGTCAAATCCGCCAACTCTCGACCATCCCCTGGTGAACCGGGCATGCCGCGCACTGTGGTTGACGGCAACCACCATACCGACCCCTGTACCGCCAACTCCGGTCCTTCCTCACCTGCCCCACCCTTGAAGTCAACCAGCGAACGGGCAGCTGGACGCGGACTGCGGCAATGACACCCCTCGAAGCCGCTCCAGGACAAGCACAGGGACGGCCATGACACTCGCAGAAGCCGGGGCTCGCCATAAATCCCCCGCCAGGGTTAAAGACGATGCACGCCCGACGCCATGCTCTCCGGTACCTATCCCTGTAGCACGTCACGCTTGTACTTGTAAACCCTACCCCCACCATTCTCTCCTTGACCTATAAAAGGAGGTAAGAGGAGAAGAAAAAGAAGAGGACACACACCGCCACACACGATATTGGCACTCACCTCAATCACACTCGCTTTCAGGGACTTGGAGACTCCTCCTCCTCTCCCGCCTTGCTTGTAGCCCCCCACTGCAAGCACTCCGGTGCAAGATAGTACAGCGCCCCGAGCGCACCCTGCTGGACGTACGACCTCACGGTCGGAACCAGGATAAACGCTTGTCTCATCGTGCTAGCTCTTGCATCAACCGTCAAGGGACGGGACACGGCGCATTCTGTTTGGCGCTGGGGATTGGTCGACCGATCCCAGCACCGACAAACAGTTTAAACAAACAGCTTTATACAATAGCGTAGATAGCTTGCTGTCTGCAGAGTGTTTAATTCATCCTTTGACACACAAATCAGGATGATCTAGTGCATATTTGATCTTTGTAGTTATTTTTATTGCATATATGAGACAATGCACAATACATTCAAACTGACGCCAACATACACCACCCCATCGCAAACAGGGCGCATAACAAAGATGCAGACTACGAGTAAAAATGAGCTAAAGCCAAACAAATAGCACGAAATCATCGCAGGGCAAACGACAGCATACGGGTAAAAATTGGAGCATGCAAACTAGTCTAAGCGCGACAGGCTCATGAAGCTCTACATAGCAATCGAGCAGGTCACCACCAAAATGCAAGAACATCAGAAAATAATTGGCTCAGGAATTACTTAATAGGTAGGTAGATATTAGCATCAAACAAAGCTCCATAGTAGGTTCACAAAACGACTGATTTGTCTCAGTGCAAAACTCTTGATATAACTAGAACGACCATAACAGGCCTACTGAAGTGCAGGTTTCAAAGACAAGCCATTCAACAGATGATGATCGGTGACGGTGCCTAGCAGACATCTCTCCATGAGGCTATCGCCATCCAAAGAAACGCATCCGAGCATGCCATCACCACCACCATCCATCTCCAACAGCTTACTTAGATCTCTGCATGTAGAGAAAACAAAACATCCAAATAAAGCACAAAAGAATGCCAGAACAGGATTATTGTTATGCAAGCAGAGTAGACAAATAACAATGGACAAATGGTATTCAAGCAGAGCAGAATTTATCCACACGTAAGAAAGATCTGTGCCTAGCTGCTTTTCAATGTTCCATGCCTGTAGCACAAATTTACTAGCAAAGTGGAACAAGCTAACAAATACAAGTGGGCGAAGGTAAGCAACAAATGTTCAGTAAGGCGGTGATTGAGCATTGTTCCATCTTCTTAGAAGCTGTATATAATTTATAAAGCCTCCATGAGGTATTGCATTGTTTCCTCTGCAATCAGGATGTGCAAATAACATTTGATCATTGTTTAATCAGCAGATTTTTAGCAACCTCAGGATATGCTTGTATATATGCTGATGCAAGACTGAAATTCAATCAAAGTGCTCCAGCAGAAAGGATATTGTGAAACTTATATCACATCTCTGAATTTTACCAAGTGCATACACTGAAATTTTACCAATGTTGATGCAGAAAGGCTATTGTGAAACTTAATGATCACATTTGATAAACCTATGCTATGGAGCTCTTCTGACAGTAAACTAGCATGTGCATTGGAGTCTCAAATAAGCAGAAATTTAAACCTGGAACATTGATCTCAATCTACAATCGTCAGGGAAAAGAATTCACTGGGAAACTTTCCTACTCATGTAGCAAATACAAGTCTCCAAGCAATGTACTTAGCAAGCCAAGAAGTCTAATCCACGGCAAACTAAACAATTGGAAAAAGAAACGAACAGAAAATTAACTTGTGGGCAATATGTCGAGCACATCCTCTGCGCCCCCGCTGCACTCTCGGCGTTCAGCTCCCCGGCGGTGGTGGACGGCAGCACTCTGACGAACAGTTGGACAAAGAGAGGGGATTGCAGATGGCACCCTGGTTGCAGCGCTGGATGTCCGCCTAGCTCGACGCCATGGCCTTGCAACGGTCGGCGGCGAGACACCTCGACGTAGCAGTGGCGCCGCCTAGCTCGACGCCATAGCCTTGCAACGGTCAGCGGCGAGCCACCTCGATGATGTGGTAGTGATGGGGACGTGCAGGACCGGCGCCGGTGCAAGGGGCAGTGGACAATAGAGGGCGGCTGGAGATGGTGAGGGCGGAGTTGTGGCGACTGGCGACGGAGGGTTGGGCAGGGGCGGATGGCGCGAATCTTGGGCGCGAAAGAAACCCCCGGGGCGCGCAGCGGATCCCACGCCGCCGTCGACTGCCCGCATCGAGCCGTACAACGGCCTTCGTCTTCGTCGATTCGCCTTGGAGCACGAGCGCGACTCGTAGTCGAAGGAGACGACGGCTCGGCAGAACTCACGCCGTGGGGGGGTGTTTTCGCAAAAATTTCTTGCTTGTCGACGGCAATCGCCCACCCGTTATACGTGCCCGGCCTAAGTTAGCTTGGTGGCCATAGCAAATTGAAATTGGTTGGACGCATCAACTTTTAAACTCGGATAATAAGAGAGAATAAGAAGAGAAAAATTAAAAAAAAATACTCGTATCTCAGTTGGTAGTACGGAGATGAACATTGGCGACGTGTGGGTCCTCTGTGAGGGATGGGTAGGATCTTTTTAGGTGAGAAGTGTTTTCAATTCTACTGGATCCTTATAGTATAGATATATAGATATATAATGCAAAATGAAAAAGAAAGATGAGTTGCAAAAAAACGTCTGAATTCTGACGATGAGATCCGAGTAATGCAAAACTCTCCCGAAACATACCATGGTTTGGCGAGGAGATTTACAAGAAAGGTCAAATCAGTTTACTTCCTGTAGAAAAAAGATATAGTTCAGTGGATTAACATGCAACAAAACCCTCAATCGCTAGCACAATCATGCAACCGGAATTGCTAAACTCGTTAACTGGAAACCAGTACAAACTCTGGCTTCAGCTGATCTATCAAGGCAAGTCAGCTTGATTCCAGACCCATTTTGCAGTGCCTGCTAGAGGGTAGTTCAAGATTGTAACTCTGAACAGTGGCAGCATATGATAACTCATCAAGTGCATGACAGCCACCCAATGATAAGTATGGCGCCGCCTCAACTTGATGACTTGCTGTCCAGGCTCCACTCCAGCAACACAACAGCAACCTCTCGCTGGTTCAAAATCACACACTGTTGAGCAAAGAGGTCTTCAACGAATCCAGTTTCTACAGCAACAGCAGGTTCAGCAGTCGCTGCAGGAGCAGCAATCAGTTCAGTACGCAATGCAATGAGGACCAGCAAATATACCCGTGCGTTGCAACGGGAGATGAAATGTCTCACATACTTCTAACCCAAAATAAACATGACCAAAAGCTCAAATGATAAGTTATACAAAGGATTCTTCATGACAATCAAATTCTTACTCGGAGTGTTACGTTTCATGGCACAACATGCTTTTTCACAATTTGTCTTTTTCACTGTTTGCTTTTTCACCATAGATAGTTGGTGTCGTTATTTGCATTGCACTGAAAGAGGCCGCGGCTCGAATTTATATGCGGGATCGTAACGCTAGCGAAGTACGCATAGTGGTTTCAGTTAGAGGATGCTGTCCTGCCAACACGCAGCCGCAGGGCGCCGATGCAAAGGGTTGTTGTCCGGCTCCCAAAACTTCAGGTAATTTTGAGTGGTCAAGATTAATTTTGGCTAGGACTTGGCTTTGATTGGGTTGCGTGAGGTTGGGTGGGAAATTTTATATGTATTATAGTGATGAAATTGGAATTTGCTTTGAGCTCGGTGACCATAATGCTCACTGGATACACAGGCGGGCATCAATGTTGATCGGTAGTGCATGAAGACGGACAGAACACTAACTAATTAAACGCAGGTGACGGATGAAACTAACGAGGTAGAATTTACGAAGGATCAGTTCCTTGCTGTGTTTGAATCTATTCCTGCTCTTGTTGTGTCCATATTGTTTCGTGTTCTTACTGTATTCGGATCCGCAAAAATCTCAAAAACAATAAATATGGTGGGTTAATTTCTGTAAAAATTGGGGGGGGGGGGGTTTGTAAGATTACGACGTACCGCAGAAACAATCCTTGCTTTATAATTAGGTAGAGACTAGTAAAGTGACCAAGCCGTAACTCGTCCAATACCATGCACACGACTATCCGGATATGTTTTAACTCTGCAGACAAAAGAGACGGAAGAGTATAAACAACAAAAAAGAACGCAGATTAAAATCAGAGACAATCTAGGAAGAGGCCGGAGGCGGCGGCGGTGGCGCCTACGCCGGCGGGGAGGGAGCCGTCACAGGTATGGCGGAAGTGAGGGCAGCGGAATTGAGGCGGAGCAGATGGAAACGTGCTCGAGGTGTGAGAATAGATGCATACGAGGGGAGAAAGCACAATGGAAATGAAGTGTGGGAATTTGGGTTGCAGGTTGAACTAGGTCGACCCAGTGACCCAAAACCCAATTATCAAGAAACGGTGTTAAAAGCTTATAGAACCGACCCATAAATTTAACGGTGTTATTTGGGTATGACTCTATGGGTTACTGGGTTACCCAACAAAACACCTTCAGGCCCTCGTTCTCGCTGAGATCCATCGCATCTTCCATCGTCCCGAAAATTACCGGAGATCCGGTGGATACAAGCCGTGACTTTCCATGCCCTGTTGCTCCCGACGCCATTCTGTTATGCTCCTGTCATCGACCGTGAGCTGGCCATTGACGCAAATGGATGCTTACAGACTGCGGCCAGCCGCAAACAGAGACGAAGGGAAGGGAGCAACGGAGCTGCTGCCGTCTGCAGCGCATGCGTCCGTGCTTCATGTAGGCACCAGCAGGGCAGCAGGTTGCAAGTGACCGCATTCTTCTGCTATTTCTGCTAGTCCAATGTTCATGGTTTGTGTGGAATCTGCTTCAGGGAACAAGTTCATGTAGGCACCAGCAGATAGATTTGAATTGACAATTTAATTACTGTATTGAATCTGCTTCACTATGTAAGAAGTAGGAATGAAGCGTTGGTTTCGAAATTGCAAGGAGAAGAATGCAGCTTACTACACATGAAAAGGTAAGTATTTTTTCTGAAAAGTAAATGGGTATTTCAGTATTGGAATTCAGCTTGAGGGAACAAAGCTCATGAAGGGAGGGAAGGGAAGGGAAGGGTCAGTCGACGAATGAATGGAGCAGCAAGAAGGCCCGGGCATCGACGGCGGTGGTCGAGTTTATCATCATGGGCGCGAAGTCCCAGAAGCCGGCGAAGACATCGCCGGCGCCGCCACGCCGTCAATCATGCGGCGGCAGCTCAAGCCCTCCAACACCAATGGGCCCTCAGCACCTCCCCCGCAACACCACCAGCCGATACGGGTCTTCAGATGTCACGCCTCCAAGGAGGGCACGACGCCTAGGCGCCGCCGCCGCACGTCCAAAGATGGACAAGGTTTTCACCCTAAGAGCCCCGTGCGGCAGAGAACATGGTGCCTCACCATGGTGCCCCCAACGGGGAAAACGATGCCTCAAGGGCGCCACCACCATGCCCACCGACAACGAGTCAGTGAAGGCGTTTGCCCGACTTACCACCATGCCTGCTGCCCGCTGATGGTCATGGTAGTGTCCCGCTCCTCCTCGCCTCCGCATCGCCAAGGCGGCGCTGAATTAGTATCACCACGAGGAAGGAGGTGAGCTTCTCCAAGGCCGAGATGCCCGCGCCCGCCGTTGCCTCCGGAGGAAGGGGAGGAAAGGCCGCACCGCCGCCTTCCTAGGGAGCCACGCAGACTTCCGGCGCTCCCTCAGGCGGCGGCCCGACATCGGAGGACGGTGGGGAGGGGGGCTAGGGTTGCCGCACGAGTCGCCGCGCGGGGCGACGTGAGCGGCTGAGGACCCTCAGTAGGACAGATGATGCATAACTCGATAGTTTTACCTCTTTATGCATGTAAAACCATATAGGAACAGCTGTGGCTGCACAAGAGTGTCGTTATTGCAACTTGCAGGCAACCAAGTATATACATTTTTACCAAACTTCACATTCCCATTTTGGGAACTAAACACCGCCTATATACTAATTTGGAAGTGATCTCTCTCTCTCTCCCGAAACATTAACATTTCAAGTGTGGTTGCATCTCTTGTTTGCCGAGGAGGGAGATGATCGAGGCCAGTGAACGCTAAACTCTAATCATAGACTAAAGATGACCAGGGGTGTTTGGTTTCAGTGGCTAAAGGTGAGTCCATGACATATCCAATGTAAGAATACTAGTTAAAATATTAAATATAGGTTAATTATAAAACTAATTACATAGATGAGGGCTAAGTGACGAGACGAATCTATTAAACCTAATGAATCCATCTTATGGAATAATTAGACTTAATAGATTCACTCACGAATTAGTCCTCATTTTTGTAATAAATTTTTTAATTAAGCTATATTTAACACTTGTAATTAGGATTTTTAAGGTGACAAGGGAAACCAAATGTGATGGAAGTTTTTCAAAAATAAAAAGACGAGGCCGGCTGGTGAAGGAAGAGCGCAGGCTAGCGGGCCCTGCTGGGAAAGAGCGATCGTATGTGCAAGTCAGAGAGGCCCGATCTGTTCGGCTTGCTTCTCAGCAGCTATTCGATAGTATTTTTTCTTGCTGCACACACCGTCACTGGTCACCAACCAACCAACGATATTTTTCTGCTAACGGAACCAGCACCGCTCACCCAGCAGCTTCTGCACGGGACGGGCACACGGTGCTCTCTCTCCATCTCTGCCAAGCGCCAGCCAGCCAGCGCAAGCGAATCAACCCCGGCCCCACCACCACCCGCTTCGTCTCCCTCCTCTTGGTTTATTTAATTTAACCCCCCCCCCCCCTACCAGGCTCCCACTTGTCTCCTCCCAACAAACCCCACTCCCGCTAGGCACTAGCTGCCAAACACCCAAACCCTAGCTTGAATCCCCAAACCCCAACGATGGCCGCCGCCAGGCCCTTCCTCGGCCTGGCCGCCGCCGTCGCGAGAGGCCAGGGCGCTCTCGCGGCCGCCGCCGTCGCGAGGGGCCTGGGCCCTCTCGCGCCAACGCCGCCGCTCGTCGACCAGCCACGGGCGCGTCCGCTTCCGCTCGTCGCCGGCCGCTCCACTCTGGTGGCGGCGCTGCTCGGGGCGCCGCGCCCGCGCGTCGACGGGCTGGGGCTCCTTATCCCGACCACCCTCCCGGCGCCGCTAGGAGTCGGCTGCTACTCCACCGGGGTCGGCTCAACTACATGCCTGATTGATGTTGAACGCTTGTTCAGTTTATTTTTCCGTTGTTGTGAACTGTGGAAGTGCTCAAGTTTTCTTTTGTTAGTGTTGTGCTGCTACTCGGGAGGGGTAGATGTGTTTTGGAGTTGTACTAATGGAACTTGGTCTGGTTGGTGCTAGTGTCTGTGCGCTTGTCTGTGAACGGAGGCTGCTCCTCCTGTGCTCCATCCGATAATTTTTCTGTGAGCTGCTAATCTCTTGACGGTTGAAAACCTTCTTTAATTGCAATGTACGGTTTAAACACCAGTGCACAGTGCAGGCAGTACGTGATCTGGTCAGAGACATGCAGGCAGTGCAGGCTATTATAGTTGTGTCACTATCATTCCCAACATGCATGTAGTTTCTTGTCCCCTCACCACTCAGCTACTAGTCTGGGTCCACATGGCCTGATGGCCCCACGACAAATCCGAGGAGAAGCAAGCCCACTTGTGATCCCGAATGCCACCATCCATGGACACATCTTGAATTCTTGATGCTCAACTACCAGGCACACACACTATCGGTTCCTTTGATGGCCCCATGACAAGTACGAGGAGGATCCCTTGTTGTGATCCTGCAGACATGGAATGCCACCACCCATAAAATGATCAACCCCAAGTCTCCACCCCACCCCATGCTGGTCCTTTTTTCTTTTTGAACAATGGCTGTGTTTAGTTTCAAAAAGTGTGGGTAAAATTTGGTGAGAATGTCACATCGGATACTGTAGGGCTTTTTGTTTATTTGTGGTAATTATTGTCATATCATGATCTAACTAGGCTCAAAAGATTCGTCTCGTCGTGTACATCAAAACCATGTAACTAATTTTTTTATTTACCCACGTTTAATGCTCCATGTATGAGGAGAGAGATTTGATGTGATAGGTGAATAATGAAGTTTGGAGAGAGAATTTTAGAATTTGGTGGGAACTAAACACAGCCAATGATCCTGCAGGCAGCGGGCAGTAGCACAGTCACGAAATGAAAGCTACAGTGCTTTTGATTTGCCCTGCTTGCTTAGCTTTTACGCCAGCCGCGTTGGGAACAGGCGAGCGGTGCGCTTCCCACGACGTGAAGCGCGCGGCGCCCGGCCGGTGCACGGAGCTTCCGGCGAGCAGCGCCGCCCCGAGAGCGGAGGCGGACCCCGTGGCTGGGCGAGGAGAGGCACCGCGGCGAGAGGGCCCCGACCCCTCGCGGCGGCACGGTCTTTCCCAGCGGCCAGGGAGAGGAGGGTTTGGCTTGTCCGGTAGCGACGACCAGACCACGACCAGAGTGGTTGCTTGCGACTTGCGAGTGATGAGTGGGTAAAAAGAAGAAGAAGCGAGGGGGATGGATTCGCGCAACGGCTGGCTGGCCGACTCTCGCGGCTACCGTCTCGTCTCGTCTCCTTTCGCACGGAACGGAAGTACTCTTTTTTTAGGAATGACATGACGGAAAGTACTAGCAGCAGCGCAGCGAACCGACTAACATTTTAAGTTTAATTAATCAATTTTTGACAATTTTTCACATATATAAATAAAAGTGCTATAGTGACGTATTTAAGGCTAAGTGATCCCAAACATGCAAATCGTCACCCCTCTTTTACATCAAAATAAGGCTTAAAGTGCATATATAAGGCTGACTCCAACAGCACAAAGCAAATGCATATATGCATCTCCATAAAAACTGTGTATCACCGAATCTTTCTCCAACAGACCATACAAAGGATGAGGCATTCTCCCTTCCTAGGAGAGAGGGGATGCAAAAATACACAAAAATACATCACCTCTCTCCTCAATGCATTCGCAGCCAACGACTGCGCACCGCGCCAACGGCCGCGCGCCGCCGCCGGGCCCCCTCGTGCCGCCTGCCCCCGGTCAGCTGGCGCCGCCGCCGCAGCCCTGCTCTCGCGGCCGCCCGCTCAGCCCGTGCCGCCGCCGCTGCCCGCAGCCGGGCCCCCTCACGCCGTCGCCGGAATCTCCTCGCCGTCGCCGCCTTGTCTCCGTCTAGAGGAAGAAGAAGAAGCAAATCGAGAGGGAGAAGGAGAAGGCGCTGGGATGACAAATGCTTTGCCTCGTTGCCGTTGGAGACGGAGGTATGTGAAGGAGATGGAAAATACTGTACACGAAAGGCAAACATCAATTTGCCTCTCTAAAATGCTTCTTGTTGTTGGAGTCAGTCTAAGCGAAAAGAGACGGAACGTTGTTGGAGTTATCTAAGCGAAAAGAGACGGAACGATGGATAGAGTACGTGCAGCTCTACATACACGATAGAGTAAACTCCGTTTTTCGCAGGCGTTAACAGCGTGAAATGAAGGTGTTTTTTTTGTTGCCCTAGCTTCTCATTCCTATAGCACTGCATGCATGCATGGCCACGTGGTTGCACAAGATGCTGGCAAATTATATATGCGGGTGGCCATGGGGTGGCCGGGTGGTGTTGCAAGTGCAATTAGGGTCGCTATCACCATGCACCGACAAGATCTTTTGTGTCAACTAGGTACGTAATTAACCACAGCATGCATGCAAAACTGTCACAGAAAATCTCACCAATAGACAACCGCATTAAATTTGTGGACCTTCATGTGAGGGCATAGGATATCAAATTAGAACAATCCCATCTAATTTAAGACACTACTAGCAGTTTTTTAGTCTGTGTCATAAAGAATAGTCACAAGCCTCCACCTAAGGATTGTTTTGGTAGCATTAAATAGACCATGACATAAGACTATTTTCTTATGTGGCACTATATTAAATACGAGAAAGAAGGAAAATAGCAGGAAAGTGGGTCTCAACATGAGAACCAATGCATAGGACAATACCAAGTTTGGCTTGAAAGATGATATTTTCTTCCTAATAGATAAAAATAAACATGATTGATAGAAATGAGAGAAGATGAATTTGTTAAGGACCCACACTAACAAATCATCGGTTGAAGAATATAGTTTCTAAAGTAGTGTCATGCTAATTAATATGGCATTATAAACACTACCCATGAACACCGTGGGTTGTACTTCCATAAGAAACTAGTCCTAGACACTATCCTCCTGCATCAAACAGCTTGGCGGAGCTGTCGGCGAGGATGTGGTCGGCGCCGCTCTCGGGGACGGAAGCATCGATCTTGGCGTCGTTGTCGCCGTCGCCGTCGCCGTCCCCGTGGTTGGTGCCCCCGGTGGAGAACCGGACTGGTCCGAGCGCCGGCAGCGGGGCCGGGCGTAGCAGGCGAAGGCCCGCGACGCGCGGCGGCGCCCCGAGCAGCGCCACCACGAGCGTGGAGCAGCCAGCGAGGAGGGGAGGCGCCTGGTGGGCGAGGACGGGAGGCGCCCGTGGCAGACCGGCGAGCGGAGGCGCCGTGGTGGCGCGGCCGGCGAGCAGAGAGGCGCGGCCGCGAGAGGGGCGAGCATCAGAGGCGCGGCCGCGAGAGGGCCTCGACCGCTAGCGGCGGCGGCACGGCCTTTCCCGGCGGCCAAGCCGAGGAGGGCCCTGGCGGCGGCAGCCATGTCCGAATGGAGCTAGGGTTTTGAGGTTTGTTACTTTGGTTTGGAATTAAGGTGGCAATGGGTAAAAAATATCCGCACGCCCGCGGATAGAAAACCTGATGGACGCGGATACGGATTCAAGTTTGTATCCGCGGGCACGGGCACGCGCATGGCCTTAAACCCGACGGATATTTACTCGCGGGCATGGAAAAGTGATATCTGCGCCCGTAAACCCGCTCCAATAGTTAGCATGTAGGCTTAATCCCCCTAGTATATAATAAAATACCAAGGAAACGATGGTCCTCTTTAGACTATAACTCTTGCATAGGTTATATTTTAGTTGTGTGCATTTATATCTACTAACGTGTGTTAAAATATTCCTATTGAGATGATTTTTTACTTGATAAGATATTGTTATCGAGATATACCTTTCGGGTACGGGCGTGCCTGCGGGTGTGAGAAATCCGCGGATAGCTAGTATGGATATGTTTTTCTACCCGTGACGGGATAGCGGATGCGGGTGCAAATTTTTGCTCGCAGGTGCGGACCGGATATGTAGAGTCAATATCCGCGCGGATTTTGGAAGCTAGCACCCACCGAAGTGGAGTGGTTGATTGCGAGAGTGGCCGGGTACGTAGGGGTTAAAAGGAGGGAGGCCGGGGAGAGAGAGAGAGGCGCGGGCGCGAGGGGGATTCGCGCAACGGCTGGCTCTTGCTGTCCCGTGGTCTCGGTCCTCCTCCTGCTGCTGAATCCTCCTCCTGCTGTCCCGTGGTCTCGCTCCTGCGCACGGAAAGGATGCATGGTCTACCACGGCGTACCGTGCCGTGCGTGGTGTACGACTAGCTAAGCTTGGGAGCAGATGGGGGTGCATGCACCCAGCCCGGCCGACATGTCAATCTCATTCTCATCTACAGTATGGCGCGCGTACGTGGGGGTGCTCCGTCCGTGCGATGTGATCTGACCGGGGGACCGAACGAGGCGGTGCACTGCGGGCTTGGCTTCGACCAGATCGAGAGACGGAGAGAGAGAACCGTGCTGCAGATCAAGGCGCGGCCGGCACAGCTAGAGCTAGGAGGAGGAAGCCACAAACCAGCAAAGGCTGGATGGGGAGATTGGAGGGGCACGCACAGCGCGCCGCTCAGTAGTACAATGGTTGGTTGTCTCGACCTGCGCCGCAGCAAATCAAAACTTCTGTGACGTGCGGATACCCTGGGGCCGGACCCGGCCGGCCAGGCCAGGCCTGTTGAAAGGCTGGCCGGCTAGCTGCTGGCCTCCTCCCTCCGCCTTCACCGGCCTCACCACTCCATCTCCTCCTCCAGTCCTCCTGCCAACCAGTACGGGACAAAGGCAGTCAGCTTCCTTCCCTTTTCGGCTTTTTGCACACTTTGACTGCAACATTCATTATTGGGATGATTAAGTTAATTTGGGATCTCTCTCTCGCTCTAAAGTTAGAGTAGTTTAACTTTGTTTTCTAATTATGTTCCTAGCTTGTACCAGAGCTGAGGTCCATCAGGTGAAAAAAAGGGGGGCAAACATATTGTTAATGTTGTCACATCTTCACTACACCCCTGTGCAGGCACATGTAACTAGGGATGTCTTGCTGTATTTCAAGGATTTCACTTTTTTTTTAAAGTCAAGGGTTTCATTTGTTTCACCAAAAAAAAAATTGCTTGCGGCCTGGTGGCAGCAGGACGCAGGTACACAGGGCGACAGCTACACCAGCCTACCCTTGTCTATAGAGTCATAGCTAGCTGACATGCTTTCGCGCAGCTACATGGGTTCACATGAGCTTCCTACAAACTTCACTGTTAACCTATCATATAAAATTTCTCCTCGGAGCACTAAATAAAAAGACTAGTTGCATAGTTTTGATACACACGATGAGACAAATCTTTTAATCCTAGTTAAGTTATGATAGAACAACGATTACCACAAATAAATAACAAGTATTAGAATACATTATGGTGTTCGATGTGGCATTTTCATCAGATTTTTTTACTCTTTTTTTAGAACTAAACGCAGCCATGAGAGTGAGACACAGGCACAGAGCTCTTGCCAGCGAAAGCCCATTTTGAGACCTGTCCTATAAATGAGTACTATAATAATTTAATGTCTACTAATACATATTACCATCAATATATACTCCGTATATAAGAATTAGGGGTATATCTATACGCAGGACCCACTCACCCACACCTCTCTCTCTTTTTCCCTCTCCCTCTTACAATACATTATCTATTTTTTTATTCTAATGAAACCTGATTTCATGAATACAATCTGGTTCTTCCTGAAGTCAGCGTCACAATATTTAGGAATCCATTCTGTGTGAAAGAGAAATGTAGAGAACCATCATAGAACTTTTTATTGGAGAGAACCTAATATAAGGGAAGGCAAGACATGACTATGGAACCACCACCGCCCTCGGCTGCTAAATGTAATTAAAACGTCTCTTGGCGTAGGAGTTGCACGCGTAAAACGTCCCAGGGAGAGCTTTCTTTTACTTGGCCGGTTTGTTATTTGGTACGAGTAGTTTATTGATTATTGCATGTAAAATTTGAAAACCACGTACGGTTACACGAGCGGAGGCTGACCCCGCGGCTGGGCGAGGAGAGGCGCCGCGGCGAGAGGCACGGCCTTTCCCGGCGCCCAGGGAGAGAGGCGGGCATCTTGCTTGGGTGGGATTGGAGCTAGGGTTTTGGCTTGTCCGGTAGCGACGACCAGACCACGAGAGCAAAATGGGTTGGTAGCGTGGGTAAAGCTAGTAAAAAGAAGAAGAGGCGAGGGGGATGACATGCACCTTGACACGACGGAACGGAGGTACTAGCAGCAGCGCAGCGAACCGGGCAGCAGCATCTCATGCGTCGCGTCTCCTTAATTAAAGATGGCCGTGCGAGGTGTGGTGTGACCGTGTGATACTGTACGTGAGCAAATGGATGGAACGGCAGGTGATGGCTGCCGAAATCTGCCTGCGCGGCGAGACGGGGCAGGTGTGGATGGCAACGGATGTCTCGTGCGCAGCGCACGCACGGAGACGGACGGAGGAGATCGAGCAGCAGCATTGCGCCCGTGCTGCACCTGCCGATCGGGGTCGGGGCACGGGAGAGTAGCAGGCCAGGTCTCGACTCTTGACACCCTGGGATGCCCACCGATTCAAAAGGCCTCTCTCTCTCTCTCTGATGTCTCTCTCTCCCTGATGTCTCACCGGTGTCTTTCTCTCTCTGTAACCGTAGTAGTGGTCTGTGAAGTGGAGGTGGTACTGTTGGTCAGAGAGTTGCCGGCCTTGTTCTCGTTGCGGATGCGCCTCGCCGCCCTCTCACCACCCTACCCTTGCCCCCGCCCGGCAGCGCGCAAGACACAGACGACAGCACTCTGCCAAAAGCGATCCATGTCGCGGCTACCTTTGACTCCCACACCACACAGCCTCGGCCTCCTCTCCATTCCATACCAGTAGCCATAGCCAATAGTCATGGCTAGGATCGATCCAGTTTGTAGCACTCGTATCCCGTGCCACACCAATAACCTTCCCCGAGTAAACATGACATACTCCGTATACTCTATTTTCTGTCACATGATATTCTCAACCGTGAAACATAATTAAGTCCGGCCAAACGAAGCTGTACGTGCTAGATATACTATGCCGTACAACTGATGTGTTACCAACGGTGAAATCCACGTTTATATTTAGAAAAATCTACAGACAAGTGATTTAACATGCGCATTTTTATACTACCAGTGATGTACCAATAAATATGTTTCTTAGCATGCTGAGGTATGACAATAAAGTAAAAAACCTAGCGATTCTCACGATTATAAAAACAGGAAATGGGAAAGCTATGATTTCCTATTTGCAAATCTATATGCGTCTTATTTTAATGATTACAGGACAGTACCTAGTTAATTACTATAATTATTGTTATCAGCCATGTCTTCGACAAAGCAAATGAAGATTGGAATCATCTCTAAGGAGGTGTTAATGTTATTAGCCATGTCTTCTTTCTAATTTAACAACAAATAACAGACCAGGGAGTATCTGTTCTTAATTATTATTTATTTTAATCAAGAACACCCACGTGTCAGTTCCACCTTGAACCCAACCACTTGGTTCCTTGATTGGGGAGTTTGGGGCAGCAAAAACCTTCCAAAAGCCAACGTGCCACATTGGGATCGGATCAGAATCAATGGATTCACGGTGGTGCCCACATGCAAAAGGTTTCTTTTCTTTTTGCATCCCCACCAACAGCAGGGCCGCTGTGCTGCCTGTCAGCCCGTGCATGGCCACAGCCCAGACCAGGGCCAGAGGTAGCTGAGGGGACCCCAGCCAGTTATACCTTTTCATTGGCCAATTATATTCAAACAGTTATTTTTATAGTACAGTACCTGAGCTCAGTGGCGAAGCTACGTTCACTCGATGGGGTCGTCCGACACCGACGACTTTGCGGTCGTACGTGTACGCGGATAAATTTTTGCCGTGGCAGACCCCAGTAAAAAATACTTGCGACACCAGCGGCCTGGCTGGCCGGCAGCCCATTAGCAGCAGTCCATCGTATTTCTTTCTCAGTCATAGGTCCAGAATGCCAAACGCCCAAAAGTGGCCTCCGATACAGCCTGGCGGCACGGCGCACCTGCCTGGTCTCTTCGTTTCTTCGTAGTCTCTCATCTCAAATCCACAAATCCTAGGGCAGGAGGGCAGCCACCGCCGGCAAAAAGCTCTTCCTTGTTCCTTCTCCTTTTCATCCTTGCGTTCCAGACTTCCAGCAAAGAAAGAACGACGTGCTTTCAGTCTTTTGGAATTTGGATCCAGTCTTTTGGATCAAGATGCCAGGTACGTTACGTATGCCAATTTACTAGTTCAGTACGTCTTGCACATTAGCATCTACTATAATTTTTTATGATATGATCAATTGTCTAATTTGATAGGCAATCAAAGCAAATTGGAAGGGTTCTATAAAAGGAAATTGCCACCAGCCAGTGATGATGAAAATAATAATGGAGACTCTTCAAGAGCAAGAAGAGATGGAGATGTCCCTGCACCAAACACTACTATTCAACGCACTTCACGAAGAATCTCACGGCATGAGGTAAATTTTGATGAGCTTCCGTATGATCCGGCAGATAGAAGGAGGATATCAGATTACATAGGTGAAAAGCTACAAAATGATGTTAGGCGAAAATATTTGATTAGAGGTCCTTGTAAGCCTCCACCTGGTTTTATGTTTCCAACGACGATGATAGCGGGTTTTCCACGGCGGTGTCAAGATGAATGGTTCTCTAAGTATGATTGGCTTGAGTACAGTGAAAAGGAGGATAGGTGTTTTTGTTTATACTGTTACTTGTTCAGAGATTGCAACATGGGCCAAGGTGGGAATGATGCATTTGTAGTAGATGGCTGGGATAGCTGGAACAAATGTGATAGGCTTCGAGTTCATGTAGGCAGCAGATGCAATAGTTTTCATAACACAGCTGTGAAAAGATGTGACAATTTGTTGAAGCCTGGCCAGTCGATTGGTGATGCTATAAATAAGCAAAGTAATATCGCTAGAGAGCAACATCTAACTCGATTGAAGACATCAATTAAATCTGCTAGATTCTTGTTGCATCAAGGCTTAGCTTTTCGTGGCCATGATGAATCAGAGGAGTCCACAAATAAAGGAAATTTTCGAGAGTTAGTAGACCTTTTGGCTGATGAAAATGAGGAAGTCAAGAAAGTTGTTGGAAGTAATGCTCCTAAAAATAATAAGATGATTGCTCCAGAAATTCAAAGAGACATTGCCAACTGTTTTGCTGAGGTAACTCAAATTATTTCTTTATTTTTGTTTTACAAATTATGTCATCTCATAGTATATAAACTAATGGCTACCTATTTATTTTTTTAGATTATAGTTAAATCTATTGTTGAAGAAATTGGTGGTGATGTGTTTTGCTTGTTAGTGGATGAGTCAACTGATGTGTCTGGGAAGGAACAGATGGCAGTTGTCTTGCGGTATGTTGATAAAATTGGGGTAATAAAGGAGAGACTTATTGGTGTGGTTCATGTGCAAGAGACGTCGGCTTCATGTTTGAAATCTAATATTGATCATTTGTTTGCTAAGTATGGCTTGAGCATAAAACAAATTAGAGGACAAGGTTATGATGGAGCCAGCAATATGAGAGGTGAATTCAATGGATTAAGGGCTTTAATCACAAGAGAGAACAACTCAGCATATTATATACACTGCTTTGCCCATCAACTGCAATTAGTCATTGTTGCAGTGGCTAAAAAGAATGATGATGCTAGTGATTTTTTTGACATGATAGCTCTGTTACTTAGTGTGGCAGGAGCTTCTTGCAAACGTAAAGATATGATTCGAGAAAGTCAGCAAGAGAGAGTTAGCAAAGCCATAGGCAGTGGACAACTTAGTAGTGGAACTGGATTAAATCAAGAACAATCCCTTAAAAGAGCTGGAGACACACGTTGGGGTTCTCATTATAAAACCCTCAAGAGCATAAGCAATCTATTCCCTGAAGTTATTGAAGTTCTCCAATATGTTGAAAAAGAAGGTCCAACTGATGCAAAGAGAAGACAAGCTCGTGGTCTCCTAGACTACATGAAGGATTTTGACTTTGTGTTTCACTTGCACTTAATGTTGCTTATTTTAGGCCATGCAAATTCTTTGTCATTGTCCTTGCAGAGGCAAGACAAAGACATCCTGGAGGCCATGTTAGAGGTGAAGTTAACCAAGAAAAAATTTCAGCAAATTAGAGATGATGGTTGGGATTCTTTATTGCAGTCTGTATACTCCTTTTGTGAACAGCATGGCATTGCTAAGTTGGATATGGATGAGGAATATATTGATCGCCATAAGCCAAGGAAAAAGACCAATCGCACCAATTATCAGCATTATAGATATGACTGCTTGAACCCAATTATTGACTTGCAGCTTACAGAGTTTAATGATCGTTTCAATGAGGTAAGCTCTCAATTGCTTACTCATATCGCTGCTTTCAATCCCAAGAATTGTTTTGAGGCTTTCAAAGTTGAGAGTTTAATGGAGTTAGCTAAGTTATATCCTGATGATTTCAATTCAACACAACTGAAGGATCTTCACCGTGACCTTAATTTGTACATTGACAACATACGAGCTGATGAAAGATTTGCCAACTTGAACACTATTTCTGAGCTTGCTAGGTTGATGGTGGCTAAAAAGAAACATTTGGCTTTTCCTTTGGTCTATCGGCTTCTCAAGCTAGTACTAGTTCTTCCTATTGCCACTGCATCGGTGGAGAGGTGCTTTTCGGCCATGAAAATTGTGAAGACAATACTGAGAAATCGTATTGGAGATGGATTTATGAATGATTGTATCATATGCTTCGTCGAACAAGGATTTTTGGCCAAAATTCCAATTGATGATGTGATAGTTCGCTTTCACAAGATGGAGGATCGTAGTCGTCAAGGGACACTGTGATAGGTAACCACTACAGTGATTTGTAAAAGTTTATTTTGTCACAATATGCTGTTATTACCATGTTAATTTATGTTATATATGGTATTATATTATCGCAACCTATAAGTTAATGCTCAGTTAGTTTTGAGTGCCGACCCCAGCGGCCATTTTTCCTGGCTTCGCCGCTGCTTGCAAAAGAGGCTGACCAAACTGAGTATCTGCCCCCCGTGCCGTGCCCGTGAGTATCTGATTGTCCTGCAGCTCTGCTTCGTGCTCCACGCAGCTGGTCAGCTGTACAGGTCTGACTTCTTCCAGCATTGGGTTCGCCTGTGATGGCAGCTCTGTCTCGTGGTGTTTAGATGTTAGAATTGGGAGGTTGAATTTGGGAGTAAGATGTCACTTCGTAATCATTGCACTACTGTAGTATTTCATTTATATTTGTGAAAAATTATCCAAAAATTGATTAATTAGGCTCAAAATGTTCGTCTCGTAGAGTACAACAAAAGTGTGCAATTAGTTTTTGATTTCATCTATATTTAGTACATGTTATAACATTTTGATGTGATAGAGAATCTTCTTTTTGCATAGTGTATTTGGGAGTTCCTTTCTTGTAACTAAACAACCCCTTACATGAGAAAGGAAAGCCAGCTCTGCCTCATGAAAACCAAGGCGTTGTTCTTTCCTTTTCCCAGTTTCCTGCACTGCCCGTGCTCTGGGCTCCCTCACCCGCGCCGGTGAGCTCACCCACTCCGGTGAGCTCCGGCGAACTCCACACTGTCAAGCATACAGAAAAAAGAAGGACAAGGATATAAGAACCATGGCGCTTTTTTATCTTCACTTGGAAGAACAAGGATATAAGAACCATGGGGCTTGTACCTCGGACTAATTTTGACGGCTCCATCCTTCCGAGTTCCGACCAAGAGAACCTTCAAACCTTGAAGATATTTTGCCTCAGTGGACTGGTCACACTACACAGAGTGAGTTAAAACAGAAGATGATCAGTTGCATGTCATTCTCAACATGTACTTGAAGGATTCTTCAGTCATCATCAGAAATAAAGGGACATTTAGGGTTTGCTCGTGCACATATATATAGCTGAATGTTGCATATTAAACCGCATGCAATTCAGAGCATGATACACCACCGCATGCAACTCAGAGCATGGTAGTATAATACAAAATAGAACAGATCCAGCAGCGCACACATAATACTACAGCGGATTCATACAAGTATTGATAGATGGAAGATTGCCGTATCTCCTTTGGCATCACCAACTCGACCGGCGAGCAATCTAACTTTGGGTTTGCGACGCAAAACGAGTTACCCATTTACATAATCATGCTAGCTTTCATATATCCAGGGACAAATTAGTGCTCTCACGTAACAAATCACTTCCGAAGTTCCAATTCATTCAAAAAGATTCCACATAATACATCAGTCCCATAGTAAGTTTCCGCCACCTTTCTACAAAGGTGTACCATTAAAAAACGACATAAAGCACCAATGTAAAAAATAGCGCGCTATAGCGCCGCTATAGCGCCGCTATAGCGGCCCAAAGAAACTGTCGCAACGATATTTCACATTTTTGCGCTATGGGCGCTATCGCCGCTATAGCGCGCAATAGCGGCGCTAAATGGAATAGCGTAGCGTGCGAAATAGCGGCTTATGAAGTATGAACTATGTCATCTTATCGACTTATCCTAAAATTTCCTAGAATGGTTGACCTGTAAAAAAATAGCGCGCTATAGCGCGACTATAGCGGCCAGAAACAACTGACGCTACTGTATATAGCTGCCGCTATAGCGTATCTATAGCGGCGCTATAGCGGCAGCTATAGCGCCTATAGCGTTTGCAAGAGTCTCCCGCTAAATTCCATAGCGCGCGATTTAAATCATTGTAAAGCACAGATTCAGATTGTCTCAGAGTATACTCTCACAAAACATACCATAAATAGAGTGCTTTAACATCCTACGACAAGTTACTTAGATAGGCTGAGGCAGTCAAATTAATTTATTTCATGCGACTGACTTCTTCCAAGAAACCAATAGCAAGTGACACAAAAAACCACGAAATACCAAGACCAGTAACAGCAGCTACGGTTCTGATCTTGTAATGCCTCCATTTGTACCTCCTGAGTTCCTCACTGTCAAGCATTCGAAAAAAAGGACAGGAAGCAGGCATGAATGCATGTTACTTTTAACTTGACTTGGAATAAAGGATATAAAAGAACCATGGGGCATGTACCTCGGATCAATTTTGACGGCTCCATCCTTCCGACCAAGACCAAGAGAACCTTCAATCCTTGAAGATGGTTTGCCGCAGTGCTCACACTACACAGAGTGATAGTTAAACGAGAAGATCAGTTGCATGTCATTCTCAACATGTACTTAAACCTAACTATTCTTCATGCTAGCCTGTCTTACAGCCAAACTGAATATGCAACTGCAATTCAAGCCATTATATTCACATCAGGCAGTAAAGTAAACCCTGGTAAAAATAAGAGTGAATTTCATTGGAGGTCCATGAACTTTTTCCGAGATCTCATCTAGGTCCTCAAACTAAAAAAAACGGTCATCTAGGTCCATCAACTTTTCATGATGTCTCATTTAGGTCCGCAAACTAAATAAGTGGTCATTTAGGTTCATGAATTTTTAAAAAACGGTCATCTAGGTCCAAGGTGGTGGCGACGAGCCACGTGCGGCCGCGGGCAAAGGCATGATGCAGCCCTCTCCTCCACCGTCGAAGCAGCACCACCTCCGCGCCTCCCGTTGCCAAGAGGCTCGTCGCCACCACCTTGGACCTAGACGGACGATCTTTAAAAGTTAATGGACCTAGATGACCGCTCTTTAAAAGTTGATGGACCTAGATGACCACTTATTTAGTTTACGGACCTAGATGAGGCATCGGGAAAAGTTGATGGACCTAAATGACCGTTTTTTTAGTTTGTGGACCTAGGTGAGATCTCGGAAAAAGTTTATGTACCTCCAGTGAAATTCCCTCTAAAAATAAAGACAATCCTGTTGATTCACACACTGTAGCAACTAGAGTGGTCATGTGAAAGTGCCAAGGCATTAACATGGGAAAGTTTCGCAAGTAGCTGAGCCATGACACATATGTGCATGCACAAAAAGGATTTATCATAGCATATTTAGTCTTTTGTGCCCTTGCACCTTTGATGAATAAATGGTAGCTAGATAGCACTGTACATGCGTATATGCAGCATAGTTTCAGCATTACCATGTCCTCTATCAAACTTGAAACATTATTTTCTATTTGACCGGACAAAAGGTTTTTCAAGCTAAACTTATAGTGCACAATTATTTTTTCTGTTTAGGTCAATAGGTACCAAGCTCGCGTAACCATATACTGAATTCATGGATATGTTCTGGACAAATGTATGCTGTACGTTATTAGGATTAGGAAGCAGCGCGCTAGCTTGATCCACTTGAATACTGCATTGTCAAAGAGTGAACAATACAATATAACATATGGGATTTTACACAGAAGTGGCAAATTCTGCCACAGTACAATTGAAATGCATGGCTTTTGCTGAAAGAGGAGGGAAAAAAAGGATATTTGCTCCTAGACCCTAAAAATGTGTATAGGCCAGGACACAGATCAGTGTCTTTCAAGACATATGCATGATAACTTTTAAAATTTTGCTGGAGAATACTAAATCGAATCTAGCAGCAAATGTATATATCAACATCTGCATTCATTTGTCACGGACGGTAGCCTTAAACTAAACCAAGATTCCAGTTTGAAATATCTCAGCAGGGCCGGGACAACACTACATACACAAACAATAATATGAAACATGTAAATAACCAGACAAATAATAAGCACTTGAAGAAGCTTGTGCCTAAACCATGATCTTTAATTGGTTTGTGCTAGGTTTCGAATGATTCAAGTGTCAAACTTGTACCTGAGTACGTATATATGGCGAATTAAATTACTGAGACTTTGGATAGGAAATTAATGCTAGAGAGAGAATTAATTGGTAACAAGGAAAAATAGAGCTTTAATTGATCTATGCAATCAATTAGCCCGATATGATTCGGCACGATGATGGCGAGCGAAACATGAGATTAATTGATTGACGTTTGAGTAGGGATGGTAAAGGGCCCGCACTTTTTTACTATAAATTTTAAGGATCGGGTCGGATTTGGGCCGGATCAAAATAATACTAGTTTTTTAGGCTAAATTTTATTAGGGTCAAGTTAGATTGTGAAGGAACAAACGGGCCATGATCCATTACCACCCTCGTTCGAGTGTTTGACTAGCGCATAACAGCAGACATGGTACGGTGTATGCACCTAGCTAGATGTACGACGTGCGAGATGATCGATATAATTTACAACGGCGGAGAGATTGAGGAAACAACGAACGAACGAACCGTGGCTAAGACGCGAGAGCTAGGCCGCGTCGGCGGGAGAGGGACCCCGCCTCAGCTTGCCGACGAGAGCGCGCAGCGCCATGGCGGCCGGCCGGCGACGGATTGGCCGGATCGATCTGGGTGATGGACGGCGTACGACGGCGAGCGAGACTTACGTGCGCGCGCCCGGCGGCTAGGGTTTGGCTTGGTCTTGTGCTCTCGATCGAATGAAGGGAAAAGCTTGGGCCCGCCGGCCGGCTTGCGCACGTGGCAACCGGAAGCCCATTGCATGCATGGCAGCGCGCGCGCGCGGTCGTTGTCCAACTCCAATATAACGGCCGTACGTACGTGTCACGGCCAGGCCGGCGTGTACGTGTTCGCCCAGGCCCAGCCATTGGCGCGCGCCGTCGTCCTCGACCCGGCCCGGCCCGGCCCGGTGCACGCTGCTCTCGCTCGATCAGCTGGCCGATCTTCAGGTCAGCTGTGGGCGCAGGATCACCCACACCAGGGTCAGGGGCAGGGGCTTGCTTCATCGTGCGAGACGGCGGCCAAACGACGAGTTGCTCCTCCTCGTACGTTAATTCCAGTTCAATGAAGGAGCTGGCCGGAGAGTGGAGGCACACATTCTCTGCTTGGCGTACATTTAATTGGCAATTAAACTGCAGGGCAGCGAGCCAACGACCTCGTACGTTAACTGCAACCAACGTTCAGTTTGCGTTCAGTGCAGTACGTGTTTGGCGTGTCTTCACTCTTCAGTTTGCCAAATTGACTAGCACACCAAGCCATCTGTAGTGAGTGCCAATTCATTCCGAGCCAAACAATCAACCAAGCATCGTGGGCTTATTTTGGTACATTTGTTTCCAAAAGGGTCTATTTGCGAAATGTACGTGCCCAGACCCAGTGATCCCATGTCCTGTCCGGCCCCATGACCATGGTGCATGGCATGGCAGCACTCCCTGAAACTGACTGGCTGCCTGACATCTGCAACTGGGAGGGGAACCGAGCAGAGGTTGCAGGGCATTGGCAACTTGTGACTGACCTGACCTCCATTCTGTAGGGCCATCTCACCCTCGCTTCCATTGGCAACGACATGCGTGTAGGAGTCTGAGGAGCTATGGCCCATCACCAGTGAGCTATGGCCCTTCACCAGTGAGCTATGGCCTGGACCCTGGCCTCACATGGCCTCATGACAAGTCTGAGGAGGATCCTTGTTCTCATAATCATCCTGCAGACAATGTTGTGTTTTTGGGCGGTGTGCGTGTTTGTGGGGGTGTCACTGCTGTGTCCGGCGAGGGAGGGCGAGTGCTGTTTGTTTAATTTCCTATGATTGATCAGAATTGCACCTTTCTCAATTGGAATGCAAGAGGCCTGAATAATCAAGGCATGCGGAAGGTTGTACGTGATATGGTCCGGGACACCAAAGCAACCATTGTAGCGATACAGGAAACAAGCTGCAAGTCATTGAACGAACTTTAGTATTGGAAATTCTGGGTGCAAATTTTGCAGGCAATTTCGTATTCCTCCCTGCTCATGGGACGAGGGGAGGCATATTGCTGGCTGTTGATGAAGAGCAGTACAAGATGGTCAATTCGGAAAGGGGAATGCACACGGTGACAGCAACAATTTCTACCTGTGACGAGTAACTTTCCTGGTGTGTAACAGTGGTCTACGGCCCTGAGGAACACAATGACAAGCTGCAGTTTCTTGGAGAGCTTAGATGGATCAAACAGCCTGTTCTTGATAGTTGGCTGGTTATAGGCGATTTTAACATGATTTTGCAGGCTGAGGACAAGAGTAATGCTAACCTGAACAGGAGAATTATGGGGGCCTTTAAAGAGGTTGTGAGGGACCTTGAACTGAAAGAGCTTAATTTAAGGGGACGCAAATTCACATGGTCAAATGAACACACTCATACAAGAATTGACGGAGCATTTTGTTCGCCGGGGATGGGATCTAATGTTGCCCAATGTTTGCTTACAAGCGCTCTCCTCGCGGGCAGTGGCGGACCTTGACCATGAAAACAGGGGGGGGCGAGTCTATGTAGCTGAGCATTGAATAGGAGTGTACAGTAGTAAAATTACTATTCACTTGGTGGAAAAATACATGGAGCAGGGGGCCGGTGCCCAGTTTGGCCCCAAGGGAGGTCCGCCAGTGCTCGCGGGTCTCCCATCATTGTCCCTTCTCATTGTCGGAAACAGCACAATATAGAAATATAGAGGTTTTCGATTTGAGGCTTTCTGGCTAAAAATTCAGGGATATCATGACTCATGAGGTGGTAGGAGAAGCATGGCACAAACCTTTACAAGCCTTCAATCCCTTCCTCCGATTGCACATCAAACTTCAACGAACAGGCAAGGCATTGCGGGCTTGGGCGCGTGGGCTGGTTGATAACAATAGAGTGCTATTACATGCAGCCCAGAAACTGATTGGTGTCCTGGATGTCGTGGGAGACTGCATGCAATTATCTGACATTGAAATCAAACTTAAGAGAGACCTGAAGACTCGATTGCTGAAACTTAGAGCAAAGCAAAGATCCATGCTGACGGCGATTAGGGCCTCGAAACTTTTCTACCTTCAAGTTCAAGCTAATGGGGGGCGCAGGAAAAACTTATACGGGTGTCTATACCTCACAAGTTCAGAGGGCAGAAGTGTTGTTCCAACAATTCAGTGCCCATTATGATCTCCCAGGTCCTAGAGGGAATACACTCAATTGGGCAAATCTTGGGCTGGTCTCGCACACCTGGAGGAGGCTTTCACAGAAGATGAGATTCATGCAGTGATCAAGGATTTGGCAAGTGATAAGGCTCCCGGGCCCGATGGGTTCATTGGGTTTTTTCTTAAACAAAGCTGGGCAGTGATCAAAGCTGACCTCCTTGGTTAAATGGACTAATGTCAAGGAGAAAATTGTAGTTTTGATACTCGAAACGTTGCGCTTCGCAGTTTTGTCATTCCTAACGTCGTCTTCGTAAAAATAGGCCTCGAAACGTTGTCCTCTTGTTTTCCATGCCATTAGGTGTATTTTCCCTCTTTTTTAATCAAAATACATGTATTTCGTAAATAAAAGAACAAATTTACCCTTCTGCTATTTTTTTCTTCGAATCGAGACGTAACTTTTCTTTTCTTTGGAGAGAGACGTACCGCAGCCTCCCGCATCTCCAACTGTTCGTCAGGAGAACGACGCTGCACCCCAGACGCTACTCGGCCTTCAATGGACGACGGCGCGCCGCCCGGCGCCACGCCGTCCGGCCACGCTCCGTTCGTCCCCGGCGTCGCGCCACCCAACCAAGCTCCGCTCGTCGTCGCCGAGGCCGCGCCGCCGCTCGTCCCCGCCAAGATCACGTCGCCAAGGGCCATGCCGCCGGCCTCCCGCAGTCGTGCGCCGCCGCCTCGATCTCGCGGCCACGCCGCCTGGGGCCATGCCACCGCTTCGCTCCTGCGGTCGTGCGCCGCCACCTCGCTCCCACGGCCACACGCCGCCGGCACCACCCGTGCCGCCCTAGACCGCGCGCGCCGCCTTGCTCCCGCAGCTGTGCCGCACGCCGCCGGCAGCTCCCGCAGCTGCGCCGCCCTGCTCCGCCTCGCCCTGTCCTGCTCCGCCTCAATCCGTGCCCCCATCCCGCCCTGCTCCGCCTCGACCTGCACCGACGCCGGCACGGCGAGCTCTTGAAATATCGTGATCATTGGAATCCCCAACCCGACGCTCACTCTCGGTGAAATTCGTCATCCATGTTGAATCCTAATTAAATCAGAGCTCCGTTAATGTCTTGCGAATCCATTTGGCATTTGAGTATTCAAATCCACAAATCCATGGACCATGGAGCAACGAGCTGTGACATGTAACCTGCAGCTCGCGACGCGGAGTCACGGCCGCCCGAGAAGCAGCTTGCCCTGCCGTGCTGGACTCTAGAGCTTCTGGTCGACCCGCTTGCCGGCCGCCGGAGCAGCAGCTAGTCCCGCCGCACCGCCCCTCGGAGCAGCGCCCCATCCTCCGGCCACTCGAGGCACACGATGCGCCCATTGCAGCAGCTCTGTCCGCGTCGGCGCTGGTGCTTGATGGAAGCTCGCCACATCGCACTGCACTTCCATGGCATCTCTCTCCGATGAAAATAAAAGAACGTCTCCGATCCGAAGAAAAAAATAGAAGAAGGGCAAAATTGTCCTTTCATTTACGGAATACATGTATTTTGATTACAAAAGAGGGAAAATACATCTAATGGTATGGAAAACGAGAGGACAACATTTCGAGGCCCATTTCTACAAAGACGACGTTAGGAATGACAAAACTGCTAAGCCCAATGTTTCGAGTACCAAAACTGCAATTTTCTCTCAAGAGGCCAAAAAAGCTAGGCGGGTTAGGAGTGCTAGACTTGGAATTATTCAGCCGTGCTCTCCGCTTGAGATGGCTCTGGTTCCAGTGGGTGGAGCCACACCGGCCATGGGTTGGCACTGAAGTTCCTTGCAATGAGTTGGATAAACAGATGTTCAGAATTTCAACCTGTGTCACGTTGGGTAATGGTGAGCGTGCTCGTTTTTGGGAGTCTGCATGGCTAGATGGGCATGCACCAAGGGACCTAACGCCCAATCTGTACGCACTTGCTTGGAGGAAGCACAACTCAGTCTGTGACAATTTGCGTAATCAGAACTGGACACAGGGCCTTTGGAGAATGACCTCGGCTCAGGAAATTGCTGAATTCATCAACCTTTGGACTCAGGTACAGGAAGTGCAACTCTCAGATCAGGAGGATCAGATTACTTGGCGGTGGACTGCGGATGGTGCTTACTCCTCAAGCTCGGCTTACAACTTCCATTTCCATGGTTCTTACTGCTCCTTTAGATGCATTGAACTCTGGCAAGCTAAAGCCGAAGGAAAGCATCCCTTATTTGGTTGGCTTCTGATTCAAAACAAATTCTAACTGCTGACAGGCTTATGGTCAGGCATTGGCCCTGTGACCCTATTTGTTGCTTATGTGATCAGATGCCGAAAACCACAGAACACCTAAGCTTGCAATAATGTGTGTGTATGCTCAAGAGGTGTGGCTCCTGGTCTCTAGAGACACAAATGGTCTGGTTCAATTCAAGTGCCGGCACCCACAATCACAATGGAAGAGTGGTGGAATGACTCTTTTCAGGGAGTAGCAAAGGCTCAGAGGCGAGGAAAGGCGGTGGTGATGTTATATACGGCCTGGAACTTGTGGAAAGAGCGCAACCGAAGGATTTTTGATGGAATCGCTGCATTGCCGCACAGAATACTATCTCTGATTAAGGAAGAAATGCTTCTATGCATCGCCGCCTGTGGGCAGGAAGAGTCACACTTCGTTTAAGCATGTTATGCTGTTTGATGAGTCATGAGTTTAATCTTTTATGTAATATCAACTTTGTAAACTTCGCATTCTTCTCCTTCTTATATGAATAGGCAGTGCTCCTGCCAATGTTTCGAAAAAAAAATCCTGCAGACATGTCATGGAATGGCACCACACACATATTTTGCCATGGAATGGCAGCTTCCTTTTGACGCGGCCCGTACACAATGATCAACCCGGGCCTAATCTTGGTCTTTTGTTTTTAGCAATGCCCGATGTTGATTCAAGTGAAAGAGAAAAATAGAGCATGTTTGGTTCTCAGCCAGAGTCGAGTCTGCCACACCTAAGGTTAGGTTCCAGCCACACCTCTAGCAAGTCTCATATTTTATGGTAAAAATAGACCGTTTGGTTGGTATTTAATGTGTGGCAAAATCGTTGTGGCGGTTGTTTGGCTCAGTGCCATGAATATTTGGCAAAAAATTGTGGCACCTATTTGGTTGTGAGCCATATGCCCATATGTTGGTAAAAATACCTCAATGTCATACCGGTAAGATTATCATTCATTCCCCACAAAATAATCACATTTCAGTGGGAATAAGCGATGATAGGTATATGTTTGAACAATATCAACGAGCCAGACATTCTTTGTTGCCACACAAGAATGATAGAGTGAATCTTCTCCTCGGCATGTCAAATACTGTAAACACATTTTCAAAAATAAGAATGAATCAGTAAAAGGGAAGAGATAAAGTAGCATGATTTGAATATATTAAAGCCAACTGCTACGCTAAAAATAGGTTAGAAAATAGTTTAGTACAATTGTGCTAGCATACCATTTAGCGTGTTTTTAGTAAAGAGCAAATTATTTTTCAACAGTTGCTAGAAGGCACTGAATCGGGTCTATCAGTGTATAAACAAAAATTTGTAGTACATTTCAAGTCCAATGGCAAAATTTCCCTAAACAAAAAAGATAAAATAGAGAAAATGATATCTGCATTCACCGTTAAGTTGAAGACTTGTAAATCTAACGAACGTTTGAGTTCAAGCTTTAAAATATTAACTGAAAAGAGAAAAGAGATATAAACGTAATAAAATATAACTGAAATCTCTACCTAATTATAATGCCAGGATTGTTTCCGCGGTACGTTAAAGTTTTACGAAAAAACCCTCGAGATTATAGAGAATCAATCCGCACTCCTTATAATTGGCACTTCGTTCGTTCGCGATTAAGTGGTGGGTCCGACTCCCATGACCGACTCCTTCTCGGTCTCTGGCAGCTGGGCCGTCTACGCCCGGCCCGCACAAGCAGTCATCATATCGCAGCCTGGCAAACATTTTTTTGTGTAAACCAATTTTGGTGCGACGTCTCCAATTTTTTTTGACGCGACGTCTCACACTGCTGACCACCCAGGATTGGTGCTGCATGCACGTATTGCCGAATTAAAAAGTGATTCCGATTAGACAGGGTGTGAACTATAGGTGCGGATTTCAGTATTGACCTTGGGCCAAAAACTTCTGCAAGTTCTAAATAAGATCGATTTAAATACAGCCTTGTTCGGTTAAATGGAATCAGATGTAGTGAATAACTTTTACTAAAAAAATGTAGTGGAGAATTGCAGCGCCAAGGAGAATATACACATGTAGCCATGTAATAAATATTTACACTCATGGGAGATTTGCAAGTAGCATGCAGGCATGCAACCGCACATATATGATTAGAATATTTAGTTAGTAGGCGCGGGGTGATTTTTGTGCTCGCTCTTTCAACTATCCAAAAATATCATAAAAGGATGCATATAATGTACAACATATATATCATACTTTTTACAACCATATTTAATATTATAGGATGGCATTCTCACATTTAATATTATAGGATGCCGAATTATAGTATGCCTAATTATCTTTGTCATGCTTCTCATCGACGTGGAATGGTCGCCCTCCTTTTAGAAGTAACGTCTATCAAGTATCTCTCTCTGATTACCCGAAAAAAAGTATCTCTCGTCATTAAGTTTCTCATCGATGCGGAATCAGCGGCATCCATGACTCCGCTCGCCTTCGCTTACAAAGTCCTCTTCACCCACATACCCATCGTCGACCCGACATCATTCCCTGGCATAGTGTCTGCTGAGGATCTCACTCGTCGACCCGACATTATTCCCTGGCATAGTGTCTTCTGAGGATCTCTTTTGTAGTGCTTCTCATTGGATGCGAAATCAAAGGCGTCAATTGCTTCCAGACGTCTTCGCTAATGTAGTATCCTTCACCCGTAGCAACGCACGGGCACGTTTGCTAGTAATATGAAAAATATCAAACAAATATGCACTCGAAGGTGGCTTTCACAATAATCGTCAACTTAAATTAGTTTGTACGTGCTACTCGGCAAAGAATTATCGGGTTCAAATTGTTCAGTGCCAAATTTGCAGAAGATTTTCCTTAAAAATGTTGGTAAAAAGGGAGAACCTGGAACCTGGATGACCAATTAAGCCCGATTCCCACCTATCCTGAAAACCCTGAGTAATTACTACATAGAATTACTCCAGACAAGCCATAGACGAGTGCATAAAGATCACCAGGCATCCTGAATACGGCGGATATATAGAGAGGGAGACGGGAAACAACCATCTGGAAGCGAATGCGCCAGAGGTCGCCCCCCTGAGCTTGCTGACGAGAGCGCGCAGTGCCATGCTCGCCGACGGCAAGGGTTTGTCTGCCTTTGTCCTCGGCAAGGGGGATGTTCAGTTAATCAGTTTGTTTCACCTGATGCATCCACCTTCGAACTTGTAATATCCCGAAATTTTGAACATTTTAATTTTTGCTTTTAGAATCTAGGTCAATCCAAAGCTTGATGAATTAAATTTGAATTTTAAACAAACTTAAAAACAACTCAAACAAAAACTAAACCTATTTGTAACTTAAATCTACTCATGGGCTCAATCTCCTCAGCTAGCATGTTCAAACGGTCTCAGGTGCAGTTACATCAGTTCGTTTCCTTTTCTTCTGGTGATTCTCTTCCACAATAGTAATTCATTTTTGGGCACAAATGGCTCATAAATGCGTACATTCGACTCTTTTCCATTTGTTAGCCGGTGCATCTCAACTTCGATACAAAGCAGCAAAGCAAGAGTAATAACTAATAATAAGCATGCGCATTGACCAAACCAGCTAACACTTAAAATACGCCAGTTGACGAAATTGGTAAAAGCATGTAATTGACGATCATAACAGATGCCAGTTCGTTCTTACCAAATACTGTATTGATAAACAGCCTGATAGGGTTGTTCTTGTGTCTGATAAACCATAAATATTGAACATACAAAACACAAACAACTAGTAGCTGACAGACAGCAGAACCTTAAACCACACCACAGATTAGAGTTGTTTTACATAACACAATGGAAGCCATAATTAGATTATATTGCCCCCTCCAAGCCTCAGACACTGAGTTTTTGCTGCTCCCCTCCTTGCTTCTAGTCGTGATGCGACGTACCCCAAGTAGCCAATGGTACCAAAACCTAAGAGCAGAGTTCCCAAACTTTGAGGTACCAAAGCTCGTGTAACCATATACAAGGACTAACTGAATGTGAACTCATGGATAGGTTCTGGACAAATGTGTGCTGTATATGTTAGGATTAGGAAGCAGCTTGATGCACTTGAATACTGCATTGTCAAAGAATAAACAATACAACATAACATCTGGGATTTTACACAGAAGGGGCAAATTCTGCCACAGTACGTACACTAGAAATTAAATGCATCGCTTTTGCTGAAAGAGGAAAAAAAAGATATATTTGCTCCTACACACCCTAAAAATGTGTATAGGGCCAGGACTAGGCCTGGGCATTCGATTAATTCGGTTTAATCGGTTCGGTTAAATCGGTTATCAAGAATTTCGGTTATGGAGAAGTGTTAACCGAATTTGTTGTTGAAAAACTAATAACCGATGAAATTCGGTTTCGGTTAAATCGGTTCGGTTAATCAGTTAACCGAAATACATGTTATACTTCTATAGAAGATAATGATATAGCATAATCGTATTCGAAAGCACCTAATTAGACGTTGATCATGCAATAAAACATAAGAAAAAAATTATAAATAATGCTTCTAACAAATAAAGTCTACTAGAAATACATTTGAATATGTAAATAGTGAAAATTTTTGTGTTTAATATAACAAGTTAGGAAGAATTTCGGTTAATCGGTTAATTCGGTTAACACCAATTCAAAACCGAATAAATTTCGGTTAACCTAATAGTGATAAAGTCTTAACCGAAAAGATCATGAAAAATTCGGTTAACCGACATCTTCGGTTAAATCGGTTCGGTTCGGTTCGGTTAATCGGTTTCGGTGAATTTTTGCCCACCCTGAGCCAGGACACAGATCAGTGTCTTTTAAGAGATGCACGACAACTTTTTAATTTTTGCTGGAGAATATTAAATCAAATCTAGCAGGAAATGTATATATATCAACATCTGCGTTCATTTGTTACGGAAAGGGTAGCCTCTTGTAAACCAAACCAAGACTCCCTCCAGTCTGAAATATCAGCAGGGAGAACACATATATAGGTGCATAAACCATGATCTTTGATTGGTTTGTGCTAGGGTTCGAATGATGATTCAAGTGTCAAAATTGTACCTGCAGTAGGTATTATGGATCGAGAATTAAATTACTGAGACTGGATAGGAAATGCTAGCTAGAGAGAATTAATTATTGGCACCAAGGAAAAACTAAGCTTTAATTAATCTATATGCAATTGGCCCGCGATATGATTCGGCAGGATGGCGCGCGACCGGAACATCATGAGATGAATTGATTGACAGCAGACATGTACGTGTATATATGCACCTATGTACGAGCGACGTGCGAGATGATCGATATTACAACGGAGAGATGGGGGAAACAACGAACGAACGAACGAACGAACGAATCGTGGATAAGACGCGAGAGGCCGCGTCCCGCCTTATCAGCTTGCCGACGAGAGCGCGCAGCGCCATGGCGGCCGGCGACGACGGATTGGCCGGATCGATCTGGGTGACGACGACGACGGCGAGCGATCGAGACGTGCGTGCAAACGTCTAGTTGCTCCTCCTCGTTGGCAGGAGATCCAAGAGCTAGGCAGGAATTTTATTTCGTTCAACTTTTCCTTTGTTAACCGGGAGGGCAATGGGACAGGAGCTCACGTCTGTGCGAACGAAGTTGCCATCAGAATCCTCTCTGAAGTTGTCTTTGTTATTGTGTTTCCCGCAACAGCTGGTGGAAGCTGCTGCAGCTGACTGTAATTCTTCTCTAATCTAATAAAGCTCTTGGTTCTGGCCTCAAAAAAAAAAAAATCCAATTCAATGAAGGAGCTGGATGGAGAGTGGAGTCACGTTGTACACTCTCTGCTCGATCGGCGTACATTTAATGGACAATTAATTAAACTGCAGGGCAGCAACCAGCAAGCCAACGACCTCGTACGTGTGTTAACCGCGACCAACGTTCAGTTTGCGTTCAGTGTAGTACGTGTTTGGCGTGTCTTCACTCTTCAGTTCACAGCACACCAAGCCATCATCTCTAGTGTTTGCCAATTCATTCCGACTTAAATGCAAACCCGCAACGGGCCGCAAATCAGTCCACGTTACTGGTGCCGACAGCCGGCGAGAGCCGCCGGCGCCGCAGCCCGCGTCTATAGATGTCTAAAAAGCCCGGAGCCCGATAGCCCGCACGAAAGCCCTTTTTTGGCCCGGCCCAAGCCCGGCCCGGCCTGGCAACCTCCGGGCCCGTGCTGGCCCGGCCCGGCCAGCGTGCCCGGGCGTGGTCCGCACCCCAGCACGCCGGGCGGCCCGGCCCGGCACGGAGGATTACCTTCGGCCCGGTAAAGGCACGAGGCCGAGCGGCCCAGGAGGCAAGGCGGGAGCAGCCCAGCCCATCAAGCCGCTCCACGCCTCCCACAAACAGCCCAAATCCCACCCCCACTCCTGTCTCCCCCCCAAACCCTACCCCGCCTGGCCGCCCCCACTCCTGTCTCCCCCTCGGCCGCCGCCCCCCGCCCCTCCCCTCCGCTGTCGCCGCCACCCTATAGCTCCCCTCCGTCGGCGCCCTCCTCTCCCTCCGGCCTCCCCTCCCTCCCTTCCTCCCCTACCTCGCCGGCGGGAACAGGCGGCGGCGCCGCGACGCGCTGGCCGGCTGGATCGCGGGAGATGGCGCGTAGGCCGGCGGAGCCGCGACGCGCAGGCCGGCTGGATCGCGGGGGACAGCGCGCAGGCCGTCGGCGGCGCGGAGGCAGACGGGAGCTCGCAGGCTGGCGCCTACTCTCTCTCTCTCTCTCTCGCTCGTCACCTCGCCGGTATCGCTACCTCACTGAGTCGCCGGCTCCTCCTCTCTCGCTCTCGCGGTCGTCGCCTCGCTCGCCATCGGGGCGGGGCTGGTGGGCGGCGGCGTGGGGGCCGGCCACGGGGAGTTGCGGCGGTGGCGCCGGGCGCCAGCCGCTGGAGGTGGCCGCAGCTCTTGCTGTACGCCTTCGTGGGCCGTCGGGCGGCCCGGCCCAGGACATAGTGGCGGGCTATGTCGGGCCAGCCCGGCACGAAATGAGCCCGTAGGCCCGGGTTGGGCCGTCGGCTCAGCCCGTGGGCTGGCACGGCACGGTGAAGGACGGGCCAGGGCGAGCCCGGGCCAGGGCCGGGCCGGGCGGCCCGTTTGGACATCTATACCCACGTCCTCCACGAGGTCTCGCCATGCGCTGCCTCCACCACCCCAACGTCCTCCGCCTCCACGAAGTCTCCAAGGTCTACCTCGTCATGGAGGGGCGACCAACCTCCTGTCCCGCCTCACGTCCCCCCAGGTGCGCCGCGTGTTCCTCCAGCTGGCGTCGGGGCTCGCCTACGGCGTGAAGCCCAGAACGTGCTCCTCGACGCCGGCGGCGGCCTCAAGGTCTCCGACTTGGGGCTCGCCGCGCTCCCGGACTCAGCTCCGCGACGACGGCCGTCTGCACACGGCCTGCGGCATGCCGGCGCCCGAGGTGCTCCGCAGCGCGCAGGGGCTACGACGGCGCCAAAGCCGACGCCCGGTCCTGCGGTGTCATACTCCTCGCCGGCCGCCTCCCCTTCGACGACGCCAACATCGTCAACTTATGCCGCGGGGCGAGTACGCGTTCCAGCGGTTGGTGTCGCAGCCGGCGCGACGCCTCGTGTCCCGCCTGCTCGACTGTCACACCCGGATTTACACAAAACCCGAATATGGCCATATGTGTGCCCAGGAAGTCCACAGACACATATAGCGAACAAATATGGTAAAAATCAGAGTACAATGCTTTATTAATCTCATCATAGCGTAGCGTTTACATCAGAGTGCTTCAAAAATTAAAATCATGGACAGCGGAAGACTAATAATCTCTCTCTAAGTGTAGCCGCAATCCCACAGGGACTCTGACTGGGGGAACGCCAGCTCAGAAGTATGGCAAATCCTCTGGAAACTCCACAGCATAATCAGCCTGACTCCAATCTGTTACCCGTCCGGGATTTTGCCCAAAAAAAATAGTAATAATAACAAGTGTAAGTAACAGGATTACTTAGCAAGTATAGCACGGGTTATGAAGGCTCAAAAAGGCTAGACACTGGCTCAACTGCATTAGCACTTTTAGTTGGTTCGTTTTAACTTTATCCAAGTTACTACAAGTGAATGAATACCCAGTTGCAACCCAATTAATAAAGTGTAAGTGACATTAAGCATGAATAAATACCATATTCTAATCAAAAAGGATCCAGGCCGCTCGTGACCCTGAGCAAGGCTATCATGATAGATCGTACACTCTGCAGAGGTTTCGCCCTTTACCCACCAGTCGCGTAAAAGTTCAAAGGAACTTTGCACCCAACCACGCACATCGACACTTCCGAGGTGTGACTGCATAGGGACGCTACGAGGCTTTCACAAGACACCCTAACAAGTCAGTAGCCGCTGGAGTACTATACGGCGGTGAAAACTTAGGCACCGAGATCGACGTACGCCCACGGAGTCACACCGTGAGGGGGTCGATGGCGTCCGGAGCGCGGGTATCGCACCCATACTGCGCAACGTGCAGAGTTCTCAATCGCTGAGACTCCTACACGGGACTGGGTCTAACGGGACCTAGCCGACGGATCTCCCGCCCTCGGTGGAATCGGAGAACACCCAGCACCGTACCTCCCACAACGCCATTGGCCCCTCGGTAACCACTGCCAAGCTAGAGACGTACAAGCTACTTGACCAAGACCAGAGCCATTATAGTTCCGGCGGTGGCGACAGGCTCCTGGGTTGCCGCTTTAAGAACCGGTCTTTAGAGGGAGACACTAGAGAAAAGCACACAGCACATGATCTAGCTCCCTAATCCATGTTGCTAAAAAGCAAGTTTTAACATTAAAGTTGAAGTGAACCATTAAGTCAATATTAGCAGTTAAGTAAAGGTGACAGTAGTTGCGCCTAGCAAAATACTACCCATATGCAAAAACCCATAGGAATACAAGGACAGGGAAATAAATGCTAGGAATGACCTTAATGGTAAACAATATTAGACACATGCGTATGTAATGGACAATGTATTAAAAGTGAGATAGGTAGTAAGGATTGTCCGTGCTACAACTTGCCTTGAATCCAGTATATTTACTCATAGTCTTCAGCTCTTGATCTTGAAATCTCTCGAACGGCCTTCCTCTACTCGCAACAATCATCGAGCACAGCGTGTAGCTAAACAAGCAAAACAAGCAAACAAACAATAACAACTAAGAACAATACACCAATCAATAGAGAAGGCTTTAAAAGAGCGCACTAAAGGATAGGGCTTGGTTCGATGATCACGTGAGCGCAAGAATCGTTGAAAACAGAGCAACGGTTGAAGAGATACAACTATCAGAAGATTTGTATTTAATGTGAGACTATGAGCTTCATTTATTTTAATTTAAGTAAAACCATGTATAAATAATGAATACAAATTATATTTTGACCCTTAGAAAAGACGAAGTAAACTTAGTCATATTTTAATTATAAATATTCAAGTATAATTTATTCAAATTAAAACATTAACTTGAAAAGAAGCATGTGAGAGCAACTAATTGAGTAACTTTATGAACCGTGTTGAACTAATCAATATTATGATAGAAACACATTTATGTCGATATTAATCAATATTAATGATTATTTATGAAAACTCGAATTGTAACTCTAATTTGCTTTTAATTTGGAAAAGCTGGTTAAATAATAAGCATTAATCAATTAATATTTATTCCTGAAAAACCGAAGTGAAACTTAATTGTATTTTATTCAGAAATCTAATGAATAATTATAGATCATGTTAACATTAATATAAAATGCCGAGTATACACCTTAATTGGATTTTAATTAGAAAATGTATTTAAATAATAGTTAGTCAAAGTGACATATTAAATAAAACTTAGAAACAAATTAGATGTCAAATAATAGTGCTAACGAGTATCTTATGACAATATGAATCTAACGCAACGAGAATGGATTAAATCGGAGCTAAAACGTGGAATCTATGGTTGAAACAAGGCTGTAGGGACCTAGTCGCAATTAACCATAGATTTGGAGGGCTAGCAGAGAAGTTTTGCAAGACTCAGTGAACAGTGCCGCTAAAAGGATAAACTACAGGGGCTAGATCAGGAAAAGTGCTCGGGTGGGATTTATGTGCAGAGGTTTAATAGTTCCAGGGGGGTTTTCGCGAAAGACGCAAGACACAAGATCTAATGTAGCGATTAGATTATTTGGCGGGGTTCCTTTCGCAAATAGCCCTTCTCCTACCTCTAGTCAGCACGGGGAGGACTCTGCTCATTGGCCGACGGCGGCTCTGGTGCTCGGCTCGCCGGCGATAGGGTGGAGGGGGAAACTCGGTTAGGGGCGCAAACGAGAGAGGAGCGAGAGGGGAACTCAGAGGGGTGCTCACCGTGATGGAGGGAGGGAGCTGGTGGCCGGAATCTTGTCCACGGTGGGAACAGGGACCGGCGGTGAGGCTTCACGTGGGCGGTGGCGCTCCGGTGATGGTGGGGCAACGCAGACCGGACGACGAGACGCGGCTCGACGAGGAGATTGTGGGGATGCCCCTACCGCAGCCGGAGACGGACAGGCTCGGCCGGGATTTGGCCGGCGACGAAGGGGGCAGCCGGCGGCGACGGCTTCTCGCGGGGAAGTTGCTCCGGCGGCGATATGGCGATGGCGACCTGCGGGATGGGAGCGGCTCGGCGACGCGCAGCTCGTGGCGGCCTTGGTTTCGCTGGAGGGAGCCTGGCGGCGGCGAATCACGGCGGGGAAGGACGGCGGCGGCTCGGAGCTCCACGTGGAGGAGTGCCTCTGGCGGCGGTCTGGCGGCGAGGATAGGTGCTCCGGGGCGCGGCTCGACGTGGTGGTCCTCGTAGCGGTGGCGGCTCGTCCCGGCGGCCACTTTACGCGACGAATCGCCGCGACGAAGCCGGCGGCGGCGCTCTGCTCCGAGGCACCATGGCGGCGGCGCTGTGTGGAGGGGCGAGACGAGGCATGGCGGCTAGGGCTTGCAGCAGATGGAAACGCGGGTGGCTCGGCGGTGGCCTATAAACAGGGCGGAGGCCGAGGATGGCTTGGCACGGACGCCACGGAAGTGCCGGCGATGGCGCGGCGTTGATTGCGGAGCGGGGAGGCGCACAGCGCTGCCGGCGGGAGGGGCCTGGTGGGCCGGATTGGGCCTGAACCGGGCCTCGCCATCTCGGCCCGAGGGGAAAAGAAACGGGCCCAACAACGAGGGAGAGGAGTGGGGCGTGGGCCGGCTGGCCTGGTGGGCCGCGAAGCAGGCGGAGCTGGGCTGGCTCGGGGAGAAAAGTAGGAGGGCCGAGCTCGGCCAAGGGAAAGAGTTCAAGGGGGAAATCTGAACTCCGGCCAAAATAACTTTTCTAGGGCTCCAAACAAAGCAATTCAATCGCGAATTTAAATTAGGTTTAAATTCTGATTTGAACTACACACAAGCAAAACTCGATGCAGCCAGCATGAATGCAACACACAACATTAAACCTATATTGATTTAATTTAATTTAGAAAAACAATTTTTCCTCTACTAAATTCCCTGTAAATTTTATAAAGCTCGAAAATTTTTAGAAAATTGAGAAAAATATTGTATTAATTATGTTGAAAATTCACATCCCAAAATTCGAAAAATTTTGGGGTGTGACATCGACCCGAACCCGGCGACGCGCCTCGCCGTGGCGGAGCTCGCTGGGCAACCCTTGGTTCAAGCGCTCGCTCAGCGTGGACTCGCAGCTCGGCGGGCTCATGGATGGCCAGGCGGAGCGGGAGCTGGCGTTCCAAGCGCCGCTGGCGCTGAACGCCTTCGACATCATCTCCATGTCACCGGGGCTCGGGGCTGTTCAGCGAGAGCAGGTAGGCGCGGGAGAAGCGCTTCATGACGCCGACGAGAGGCATGGTCGCCGATGCCAAGGGTTTGTCTGCCTACCTTTGTCTCGGCGAGGGGATATGATGTTTAGTTTGTTTCGCCTAATGCATCCACCTTCGAACTTGTAATAATATCCCAAAATTATTTGATCCTTTTAATTTTTGCTTTTAGAATCTAGGTCGATCATTTTAGTTTTTGCTTTTAGAATCTAGGTCGATCATTTTAATTTTTGCTTTTAGAATCTAGGTCAATCCAAAGCTTGATGAAATAAATTTGACTTTTAAACAAAGTTAAAAACCACTCAAACAAAAACTAAACCTATTTGTAACTGAAATCTACTCATCATGGGTTCAATCTCCTCAGCGAGCATGTTCAAACGGTCTCAAGGTATAGTTACATCACGTCAGTTTCCTTTTTCTCCAAGTGAATCTCTTCCACAATACTAATTAATTTCTGGGCACAAATGGCTCATAAACGCGTACATTCGACGCTTTTCCATTTGTTAGTCTCTGCATCTCAACTTCGACAAAAGGCAGCAAAGCAGGAGTAATAACTAATAAGCATGCGCATTGACCAAACCAGCTAACACTTAATATGCCAGTTGACGAAATTGGTAAAAGCATGTAATTGGCGATCATAACAGATGCCAGTTCGTTCTTACCAAATACTGCATTCATAAACAGCCTGATAGGGTTGTTCGTGTGTCTGATAAAACATAAATATTAAACATACAAAACACAAACAGCTAGTAGCTGACAGACATCATAACCTTAAACCACACCACAGATTAGAGTTGTTTTATATAACACAATGGAAGCCATAATTAGATTGCCCCCTCCAAGTCTGAGTTTTTGCTGCTCCCCTCCTTGCTTCAGTTAAATACGTGATGCAGTGTACCCCAAGTAGCCAATGCTACCAACACCTAACAGCAGAATCTTCAGGTCGCTGGCCCTCTCGTACTTCTGCTGCACCTCATCACTCAGCCTACATGAAAAAAAAAGAAGATAAGACATGGATCCATGTTAGCACAGTTGGGACTAAACAAATAGCAAATTCAAAATGCAATATACAAAGAAAGAAAGAAGGGCTTGTACTTCAGCCGTTGTTCGAACCGTGTCTTTAACAGATTCGACTCTTCGACAGAACCATATTTTGTAGGACCTGTGAGTTTTGCGGAACTTTTGCTCCATGGGTTACCCTGCAGAACAATACAGAACAATAGTTCCAGGGGAAAAAATCAGCTGTGTTTTATGATCATCATGAACATGAATCAATTGTGACCCAGCCTTATATTCATCAAAAGCTAGTGCAAAATAAGTTTCAAACCAAGCACGTCACAGCTACAAGGGTAAAAGAGGCATGTTGGTTTTATATAACATATAGTTTTGCATACGTAGTTAAGCATGGAAAACATGGGCGCAGGTGTTAGAGAACCATTGCATGCAGGTCAGATGTCATATATATTAACTACACTACCAAATTGACAGATAGCTATTATTTCAGCAAACAACTCTCAACCACAAAGGCATTTGTAATTTTCTATGAAGCAATGAAGATCAAAACTTGAGCCCACGAACGCAACTACAAAATTGTACAATGAGCAGGTGAATGGGGAACCCATGGAGTTTGCTGCATACTTGTATCGTGGCTCTATGTTATTGAGCAGCTTCATGAAACACAAAATTGACAACATACGAGGAATGATAGGAAAAAGTTTGCAAGGGTGGCCAGATGAATTTGTTATATAATCAGAAGGATCAATCCATGTCAGTGTGCAAAGACTAATAGACTAATAATGGCATCTACGTCCCATCCCTCCTCCTGCAACTATGTATCACCCCTCTTGCTTTGATAATATAAGTAATGTGAAGCACACAAACAGTAGCGAAATTTCAGTCTTTGAATGAAGTGATCTCCCTTTTTTAATCTAATAAAGTTCCAATTTCAGTTCGAAATATCAACATAAGAAACGATTACTATGAACATCAAAACAAGGCCTAGGCAAACACTGGTGATAAGCTGATAATTTGCTACTCCGTACTACAGAGCAAGCACTTTCCCCAGTTATTTGCTACTACCACAGAACAAGCACGCCAATTAGCCTGGCGAGATTACGCAGGCATGCAGGACGGCGAGGAGATCAAATTGTTTGGTTGATTGACTGTCCATCGCATCACAACGGATCTCGTATGCATACAGCGGTAAATCCATTTCGCGCGTGGTGATTGATTACTTGTGAGGGCCGGGGGAGGGAGATGGGGAACAAGAACTAACCTTGGGGGCGAAGGCGCCAGAGCCCGGCATCCGACGAGGGAGGGCCTTCAACATGACGGCCACCAGCGAACGCAGCGCCATCTCAGCGACGGGCCGGCGGGTTCGTTGCTGTTTCTTTCTCGCCGACCGATGGGTATTGCTTTGCGTGCACCTTGGGTTCCTTCTTGTATCGCTAGCAAAGCCGTCGTAGCCGTCTCCGAGTCTGTTCTCTCCTCGTATAATCGTGGGCCGGCCCAGGGGTAGGCCCAATAATTTTTTTTCTCTGTCTTCAAAATGTCCCACGTGTGCTTTTCCAGCCAACTTTTAAAAAAAATCCAGCCAACTGAAACTTTGGAAATGAACTGCGGTATTCGTCCTTGAACTCCCAGCAGTAATAATATACTAGTACTAGTATTTCTCTATCTAATTATAAAGGAAGGATTATTTCTACAATACGTCGTAATTTTATAAAAAGAACCCCTAATGTTTATAAAATTAAACCCGAGGTCCCCTAAAATATCGCTTCCTGCGTGCTTGTTTCGTAGGTGTCCAAAAGGATCCAACGCCGCCATCGCGGGTACCACGCAGCCGTCGTCGCCTTGCCGTAGTCCCCATCCCGACCATCATCGCCTCGTCGTCATCCCCATCCTGACAATCGCCACCAGGTAGCAGCATCCCAAATCTCCGATCTTCTCTCAACCTCGGTGCCTTTCCAACCTCAACTCACCCTCAGAATCCAAAAGTCCACACCACCACGGTGGTATTGCCAGCGCTGTTCCCCGCCGAACCCTTGGCTGCGGCAACTCCGATCCGGTCATGCACGGCAAAGGCAGCGGCGTACTGCACGGCAACGGCTTGGTGTCCTCGTCTCCTCGACAAAGCAGAGGCACACAGCTCCGGCAAGGCAAGTGCGGTGGCCAGCTCCCTGTAGTCCAATCCAGGTGCAGGAGCCCGTTGCTACTCAGGTACGAGCACCTGCTTCATCTCTGCTGCGTAAGTAAGAAAGAAGGAAGGAGAGATGGGGCTGCTATGGCTGCTGTCGGGGAGAGAGTGCTGCTGTTCCATTGCCGGCCATCAACCGCCTCGGGTGTTGCTGCCCGGCGCGCGCAGCTCGGCGTCCTCATCGGGTGGCCGTGTCTTGTTCAGCAGGTTAGACGCTTGCTGTAAGCTCCTTCATGGTACTGCATCTATGTGTTCGGATAATTTGCCAGCTGATGCCGGTGTTAGCTACTTGTTGTTGCTCGGTGGTCTACTGGTCTGCATGCACTTTAGTTTTTTTTATAAAATACCGATTATTCAAGTTTACAACAATGCTTGGATGTACTAGCTGCATGATGGGTGTAATATTAGAAGGTGTGTAGCCTCTTACAACAAACATGTTGCGTAATTTAATTTTTGTGTGCGCATTTTATTTTAACAGTTAATGTAGAATATACAATATAGACTAAAGAAATATAATAACAGTTGGAATTGTCATCAAGTGATCTGTCACTACTAATGAATTCTAGAGAACGTACGAGGCAGTAAGAAAGAAACCAGCACGTATAGTTATCTGATCAGCAAAAGGATGCATTACTAAAAAAAGCTTTGTAAAGCTCATCAGCAAAACAAAATTACCACCAATCTTATTGGTGTGGACCCAATATCCTCAACGGAGTCAGAGCAATCTTTATGAAAACATGACATGTGCCCAAAATAAAATGCAAAGAGAAATAATGAAAAAGCATGTCGTGTGATATGACACAACACTTCAAGTAAGAACTCTGAGATGTTTCAGGTAAAAAATATAATCAATAAATCAGTTACCTTGAGGTTTTTATATTCGAGATTTTTTTCAGTTATACCCGTTGCAACGCACGAGCATATTTGCTAGTCTTCATCAATTGAATAAACACATCCAAAACAACTGCACTCCAAATCACGCCCAAAACAATTACGTGTGATGTAGAGCATGTTTCGTCGAGACTCCGGCAACTTTATCCACCGAGTGCTTCTATCCCGAATTTCTCGTCACGTAGCGTCCCTCCTCCCATTCCAAAACCAGCTCTACTAGGATGTGTAGCGCGCTTCGCCGCGCCCGTGAAATTGAAGCACTGAATTTATGGTGGTCTATTTAACAAATGCGGCTCAGCACAAGCGAACGCTAAGAAATATACACATGGATTCAGGTAAGGCTATAGCCTATACACATGAATTATTTCAGACTGAAATAATTTGGACTACAAAAGGAAAGTGGGGACACCCCGCGCTCCCCCGCCGCCGCCGGGAACCACCCTCTCCATCCCCTCCCAACCTCGCCGTCGCCGGAGCGGAGCCCCGGAAGTCCGTGGGCGCACTAGGATGGCGACGGCGGGGCCTCTTCTTGGCAGCTCCTCCTTCTCCTTCCCCCCGGTCCAAGCTCCGACGGCGTCAACCATGGCAGTGGGGGCGGCGTCCGGCGACGGATCCGGGGCCCACGGCACTGGATCCCCCCAGGCCGGATCTACACGGAGCGGAGGCGGTTGGGGCGGGACGACGCGTCGGCGGCGGAGGGGTCGGCGAGCACGGGACGTTCAGCGGAGGCGGCTGTCGGAGGCGCGGCCGTGGCGTGGCTCGGGGCTGCGAGCGGCGAGCACGGACGGCCAGGGCATGCTCGTGGCCCGCGCGACGGCGGTGAGGGCGCGCGAGAGCGTGCGTGCGGGCTGGCGGCGATGGTTGTGCACGGGCCTGCGACGCGCTGGGCAGCAGGCGGCCGGCGACAGGCGTGTACGGCGAGCGGCCGACAGTGATGGGCTGCAGCGGTGGCCCGGGGAGGCGCACCGAGGACGGCGGCGGCCTGCGGTGGTGCCGCGCAGCAGGGGCGTCGCCGACGCGTGCGGGCAGGAGGCCGTGGCCTGGGAGCGGCGGTGCTGCTGGGCCGTGCTGAGCTCGCTGCCAAAGGAGGAGGCCCGGGCCAGCGGAGGCGCGTGCGTCCGGTTGGCGGGTGCGGACGGCAGCGCCTGGGCCGGCGGAGGCGCGTGCGGGTGCGGCCGGCGGCGCGCGGGCTGGCGAGGGGATGGCCCTGTGCGCGAGGTAGGCGGCGTGCCGGTGAAGCGTGCGGCCGACAGAGGGAGTTGCACGTCGGGCGGTGGTGGAGCAGGACGACAGAGGAGCGATTTTGCTGCAGTTTGAATTGTGGGGAGCGGCGGAGGCGTTGCCCGGTTGGGGATGGCCGGGACGGTGGTGCTGCCTCATGCACCGCGCGCGTGCAACAGGGATGAACGTTCCGGGCGAAAGCCTTCTGACGGCAGCGTTCTCGGACGTCGCTTTCCCTCTTGGGGGCGTCTTTATGGAGCTTCATTCCCTACTGCACGAGGTCTCTGGGTGAAAACCCTGTCTAGTTTCTAGACGAGCAACGACGACGCTTTTGGCGTCGTAACCTCCTTGGAGGCGTTGTCTCTTGAGACCCGCTCGGGTTGCAACTTGGCCGGCCACCGTTTTTGGCAGCCTCGACCGGTGCTGGCAACTATGCGAAAGGGTGTGACTACAACACGTCGAGGCGGCTTCTGTGATCAAGGGTCGTCGCTTCGGTGTCGCCCGGCTGCTCGCAGCGGACCACGGCGGCCGACGTTGCTTGCAATTGTCGGTTCAGTGTGGGACAGCGTTGGAAGACGGCGCTTGCGGCAACGGCATCGGGAGACGACTCGACCTGTAGCGGGTCGCGGCGGGTAGGTCAGCTTGGCTGAGGCTATTCGGTGCGGCACAACGTCGAAGACGGCACAGGTGACAACCTTGTTCTGCAGCGGCTTCGTGTGGGAGGAGGTTGCGTGTTGAAGTTGAGACAATGGCGACGGTCTGTTGCTTTGGGGAAGTTCCTTGGAGGCAGGGCGACTATACTCGCTATCTCGACGGCAACATAAGGAACGAGGTCGGAGCATGGAGTTGTGGCGGATGTGGCGAGGCCCCGCGCACGAGAGAGAGGAGGCGTCCAGCGGCGGGTGAGGCGAGGCCCCCACGCGTTTGGCTTGCTCGGACTCGGTAATTTTCATCCCGTCGGATAGGTCCTGCTTTGTTGCAACGTCCATGAAGGCGTCTGCCTCCATTGTTCCTTCACCGGCGTCGGATCACGTCGGAGTTTCGATGGTTGCAAGGGTGCGGTATGAGGGTCGGAGCTGCGGTTAGTTTCTCTCCGCTGTCGTCTTCATGTGTAGGACGGAGGCCGACGTGTGGTGGTGAGTGGTACCCCGTGTTGATGTCCCAATCCAACCGGGCGAGTGCAGTTGTTTTTTTCTTTTCTTTTCTGTTTCCTGGCTACGACCTTCCAGGATCGTGGACTTGTATTTCAATGAAACACGCACCGTCCTGTGCGGTTCGTTCAAAAAAAATAATTTGGACTGCCCTGCTGTGTCTGATGATGCCTTGATAAGGTGTTATCGTGGACCTTGGTTAGTCTCAAATATAGTTTACATGGCTTTAGCAAAGAAAAAATTAGAAAGAAACAGGAGGCTCCCTAACTGAACTACTACTTTGGAGACACCGATCTCCATGTACCGTGCAAACACCATGGTAGGGATGATTATTCGCCCTCCTGCATGAAACGAATGTTCCAGTGTTTCAAAATTTTAGCAGAAAGAATAATATCAATGGAGAACGACACTACATACAAATGGCCTTTCACACGGTAATGCCAGCTTTTCCCCCTAAAGCATGGACCACATCAAACTTTACTAAACGAAATGAAATCAAATATGCAGTGTTAAGTATTAACACAGGGAGGTCATGAGGTTGATATTGCGGAAGTGCTCAACCGGAATGAAGCACGTACAGAGCAAATTGAAATAAAAAAGGAAGGCTTACCTAGAAGACATTATAATAATTGGTATATAGAATGTCCACGAAACATGTTATATAGACAGTCATCTTGTGACAATTATTTTTTAAATAAAATCCTGTGACTATTTGAATTGGAATTTGAGAGAGATTAATTGATCGTTGACAAAAGAAATAGATAGAAGGCACAATTAGGCAAATATCCACGATTATCCTGGATGGAAATAAATATTGAAACCTTCATGCAAGAATCACAGGGAGAAAGTAAAATACCTTTTTATATTAGCCTAGGTACTACTTTTTTTGTTACCCTGATTTAATAAACAATAGTGCATTGAACTAAGGATAGCAATGCAGGTACACACCTGAACGGTTGTAGTCAGTTGTGAAAGTTCAGTGTTGTCATCCCAGGTGACAAATAATGGTACGCCTTATAGGGAAAATAAACAAATCGATCAGTGTATGATGTGCAGAGACAAATCAACACCATGTGTGAGGACATGGATTGCACCATCCCATTCTAAATTTTTGAAGAAAACAATCAGAAAAAAACAACAGCAGGTCAGCATAAGACTCAACAGCCCAATGGGCATGTCTGAAGGCAACAATTGCAACAAAACATTGGGCCCGTACTGGTTAAGAGTTGAACTCGACCAAGCATCGGGATGCACATCACAGATAGAATTTGTTTCTTTACTCTTACCAGTTCGGAACTTGCAAGTCCATGGAACAACAGCTGTTACCTATTTTTCAGAAGAAACAAACCAGGGATAATATGAATAACTAAAATTGGAAAATGTAAATAAAATTGGAAAATGACGTATATGTATGCAAATAATGCACTGAGACTTGTTGAGACATCTAAACATACATGTGGAACAAATCTATGTAGTAGCATAGCAGCAAAGGATCAACCTAAGAACAACATTGTGCATACTCCTCTGTGTGTCCATTGTGAAGCCTGTAAGTAGGGACCAATCTCTATCTGACCTTATGCAAATTCCAAGGAAAGAGGAACACGGTATAGGTAAGCAACGAAGGCGTACACTTGGCAAATCATACACGATCGTATACATGGCAAAGGAATAAAATCATATAGATCATATAATCCACAAAAGAGTGAATCGATGTGAAAGTGAACCTGCAAAAAATGGTAATAACCAAAGGAACATGGAACTGAAACAATTGAGAAAGTGAAGCAATTGAGAGTGGAAAGCAAATGAGACTAAGACTTGTTTCGTTCAGGTGGACCAAAGTAGAATCCTTCACTGATTGTCTATTCTGCACAGCCTATGAAGTGTGAACTATGGATGTGTGCTCCTGTAAATGATGTTTGTATATTACCTATTGGTGTTTGTATTTTCCCTCCCCCAGGATCTGATTTATTCCTTCTCTATGAACACAAGTTTTTTTTTTTTTTGTGAGGACATGCCCACAAACAAGATAGTGAAACGGTATCGCCATTGAGTTATTAAATGGCTAGGACAAATGATAACAACAAATGTACAATAAAATTAACCTTCATGCATAGAGTTGTTCTTGCAGACATTTATGTCTTCTAATGCTGCCGGGCTCTGCTAAGGTACTCCGATTACCTCCTAGGAGGTAAGACTTCAAATTAAAAAAATTCCGGATAAGCAGCACCCCTCCCTTTCCGGTCATCCGCTCCCCCACCGCATGCTGCGCAGCCCCTGCGTCGCTGCTTGCGCTCACGCTGCGCCTCCATCACATGGATGAGGCCGGTCTGACTGTCGTTCGCATGGCCAAGGTCGCCATTTGCTTGTCACACCCGGTTTTCAAGGCAAAATCAGATGCATCTCATATGTGCGCCAGGATCAGTTTACACACATATGGTAGACGTCACAAGTGAATATCCATAACCATGCATAACGAAAGAGTATTATAGTGCATTTATTACAATATCAGAGTTGACTCAAATGTCATAGCGGAAGACTTAAATAAACGTTCATCTAACGAAGCAAAAGTGACTCCATCTCCACAGGCATTGACTGGGGGAGACTCGCCTAGAACTCCTCAAAATCAGTAGTGAAATCCTCAAAATTCTCCCAATCTGAGCAGCATTCCGGGTGTAGTTGATGCAATAAAAGAGAGAAAGAAAACAAGCATGAGCACATGACGTACTCAGCAAATGTAATATGACATACAAGGCTGAGGCAAAAAGGTTGGCTGACCATACTGCAGTAAGCACTTTTAGTTGGTCAAGTTTTATTAAGCAACTATTTACTAGCAAATGAAAGTATATACCACCCACAAATTAATGAATGTCATATTCCCAACATATTCATATAACCACGATTTAGATCATGTTCAAGTATGATTATCATGTAAGGGTCCAGGCCGCTCTTGACCGTGAGCACGACTGTTATAACAGTTTTACACTCTGCAGAGGTTGTACACTTTCACCATAAGCCGCGTAAAAGTTCAAAAGAACTTTAAACCCAACCATGCCGAGGGGGCCAATCCTCTTAAATCACACTACCGAGGTGTGACCGCATAGGGATGCTACGAGGCCTTTACAAAGATTCCTTAGTAAATAGTAACCCGCTAAGGTTTCCGGTTCAGAAGCAAAGCATAACCCTCCCTAATGAGATCTGTCTCTTACCAAAGCCCACAGCTCAAGAGGACCGAGCTATACCCCGTCAACCGCCGCGCCTCTTGCCCCTTTCGGGTAAGGTTACCATCCACTAAAGTCCCTAATTAGTTAGCCAAGACCAGAGCCATATGGTACTTATGGTTGCACTGTTTTCCTGGGTGGTTCTTCATGTTCCAATTAAAAAGATATGATCTTGCCAATTAATTATTTAAAAGAGTATATGGAACATAGAGTAGGGGTTCATTTAACCAATCCCAGTTGAGCAAACTAAGCATCAACTACCATCAAAATTAATTAAGTAACCCAGTTTCAGGGACAGGGGAATATAGTGGCTAGGCAAATCCTTAAATAGGAACGTATCAAATTAAGACACATGCACGGGTGGTGAAATTAATAATTATTAGGACATTTGCATGACATAATACACTTGCCTTCTTCCCAACTCTTTTGCTGCTCAAATCCTTCTCTAACAGTTGGTTCTTCAGAGAAATCCTCGAACTGGTCGTTTCCTAATCGCATCACACATTCACATGCAAAGAAACAATACAACAAATAAGAAACAGTACACCAAAAAATTCCAACAGAAGAAAACAACAGCACAAAACTAATCTACGCGTTACAACGAACGCGTGAGCGCGAGAATCACTAAAATCGGAGTTAAAACGCAAAAGATATGGCTTTTCTAAGGTTCAGGGACTTGCTGGCAAAGTTTTAAAAGTTCTAGGGGCTTAACTGCGAAAAACCAGGGGCTAAAACATAATTTTGTATAAAACTACGAGGGCTAGACCATAAAATAATAGGGGCTGGACTGCGGGTGCTATTTTAAAACTTGCAGGGGCTAAAACGAAAGAAAAATGACCTAAATTGAAATACTTTTGAACTAAGATGGACTGCGGGTTGATTTTGAAAAACTTCAAGGGCTCTTTTGCAAAACAGCCACGCTGACCGCTATGGCTCTGTTTGACTTGGGTCGGGATCTAATCCGGGCCGTTGGATCTAGATCGGAGGGTCTTAAATAGATCGGGCCGAAGGGGTGACGTTGGCGACGACGGTCGCGGCGGCGCCGCCCACGGACGCGGCGGAGCTTCGCCGGCGCTTTGCGCAAAACGCGCTACGGTGCACTAGACCCTACGGGAGTTGGCCGAGGAGCGAGAGGAGAGGACGGCGAGTCCACCGAGCTAGATCTCGACGAGGGAGACGCACCGATGACGTCGGACGGCGATGAACGGCGGCCGGCGGCGGTGGAGAACGACGGCGAGCGCGGGCGACGGCCGAAACGAAGGGGAATCGAAGCGCGAGCAACACGGGAGGACTCCTTACCTCCTTGCGAATCTCCCGCGGTGGTTCGGGTCGAAGGAGAGGCGGCGGGGGCGCGAATCGGCGACGGCGGCTCGAGCTCGGCGGCGACGCGGCGGCTAGGGTTGCGGGCTCGGTTGGGGAAAAGAATCAAGGGCGGCGGCAGATTTATAGGTGCGGGGTGGAGGCTCGGCCATGCCTTGGTGTGCGTGCCCGGGTTGGACACGGCGGCGCGACGGGATCGGACTCGGGGAAGAGTCCTGCTCGGCGACGGCGGGAGGAGGAAGAAAGGGCTGACAGGTGGGGCCCACCTGTCGGCGAGAGGGGGAGAGAGGGGGAGAAGTGGAGCGGGCCGACGCTGGGCCGAAAGTGAAGAAATGGGCCGGGGAAAAAGAATCGGCCGGGGAGAAAAGAAAGAAGTAGAGGGGGCAAACTTGGACCGGGCCAAGAGTTGGAGGGCCAAAAACGAACTCTGCCTATTTAACTTTTCTAAAACTCAAACAAAAGCAAATCAAATTCGAATTTAAACAGAATTTAAATTCCAACTTGATTTACTAACAACCAAAAATATATGCAACAGCATGAATGCAACAAAAACTTATTTTGACTAAAATAATTATTTAATGTGATATTTAAATTGATAAAAAGGCTAGAAATTCCAATTAAATCCTAGAAAATTTATTTAAGCCTTAATAAATCCTAGAAAATTTCAGAAGGTTGCTACAATTTAATTGTGATGAATTTTAGGGTGTTACAAACCTACCCCCCTTAAAGAGAATCTCGTCCTCGAGATTCGGATGGATTAGAGAAAATCTGAGGGAACTCTGCCATCAACTCATCCTCTCTTTCCCAAGTTGCCTCACTTTCCGCATGATGACTCCACTGAACTTTACACATCTTAATCACTTTACTCCTATTAACTCTTTCAACAGTTTCCAAAATCTTAGCTGGGTATTCCTTATAAGTCAAATCATCTTGCACATCCAACTCATCCAAGGGTAATTCTTCCTCAGGCACTCTAAGACACTTCTTTAACTGAGAGATATGAAACACGTCATGCACATCTGACAGTCTGGCTGGCAACTCCAATTGATAAGCAACCTCACCTTTTCTATCAACAATCTTGAAAGGTCCAATGAAACGAGGAGATAATTTACCTTTCACCTTAAACCTTCTCAAGCCTCGAATAGGAGATACTTTCAGATACACATAATCACCTACTTCGAAAGTTAATTCTCGTCTCCTTGTGTCTGCGTAACTCTTCTGCCTGGACTGAGCCGTTCTCAAATTCTCTCTGATAATCTGAACCTGTCTTTCTGCTTCCTGCGGTATCTCTGGACCAAACAACTGACTTTCACCTGTTTCACTCCAATACAAAGGTGTTCTGCACTTTCTACCGTAAAGCGCTTCGAAGGGGGCCATCTTTAGACTTGCCTGATAACTGTTTTTATATGAGAACTCTGCATATGGAAGACTCTTGTCCCAACTGCTTCCATGCTTCAAAGCACAAGCTCTCAACATATCCTCCAAAATCTGGTTAGTCCTCTCTGTCTGACCATCTGTCTGAGGGTGATATGCAGAACTGAAATTCAACTTTGTATCCATAGACTCATGCAACTTCTGCCAGAATCTAGATGTAAACTGAGTACCTCTATCCGACACTATCTTTTTAGGTACACCATGGAGACAAACAATTCTGGACATGTATAACTCTGCTAACTTAGCGCTGGTATAAGTAGTGTGAACGGGTATAAAGTGAGCTACCTTAGTTAATCTGTCCACAATAACCCATATGGAGTCATATCCTCCTCGAGTGCGGGGTAACCCAACAATGAAATCCATACTGATTTCTTCCCACTTCCATTCAGGTACCTTGAGTGGCTGAAGCAAACCAGCTGGTCTCTGGTGTTCAGCTTTGACTCTCTGACAAACATCGCACAATGCCACATGGGCAGCCATATCCCTTTTTAGTCCATACCACTAATACCTTTGCTTCAGATCCTGGTACATCTTGGTGCTTCCAGGATGAATAGAATATGCGGAATCATGAGCTTCCCTCAATATCTGCTCCCTGAGGGACTCGATATCCGGTACACATATCCTCTTTCTAAACCAAATTGTACCCTGATCATCTTCGGTGAAGTCGGGAGCTTTCCCTGCTAACATGGTTTCCTTGATTTCCTTTATCTTCTCATCAGTAAGCTGACCCTTCCGAATTTCCTGCTCCAGTGTAGACTCAACTTCCATTGTCACACCTTCTGTCTTATTCAGGAATCCCAAGTTTAGCTTTTCCATCTCTGCAAGCAACTCAGCTGGTAGTTGGCGACCAAACATTGCATTTACTTGTGACTTCCTACTCAACGCATCAGCAACCAAATTAGCCTTGCCAGGATGATAGTTGATTCCCAGATCATAATCCTTGATCAACTCCAACCATCTTCTCTGCCTCAAATTCAGATCCTTCTGAGTAAATATGTACTTCAGGCTTTTGTGATCAGCATACAGCTCACATCTGTTACCTAGAATATAGTGCCTCCAGATCTTCAAGGCATGGACAACAGCTGCAAGTTCCAGATCATGAGTAGGATAGTTCAGCTCGTGCTTCCTCAACTGTCTGGATGCATAGGCTATAACTCTGCCTTCCTGCATGAGCACACACCCAAGACCTCTACGAGAAGCATCACAATATATATCAAAGTTCTTGTGAATATCTGGCATAGCAAGCACTGGGGCTGTAGTCAACTTCCTTCTCAATTCTTCAAAGCTGGCCTGACACGCTTCTGACCAAACAAACTCCTTGCCCTTCTCTAATAGCGAAGTAAGAGGTTTCGCTATTTTAGAAAAGCCTTCAATGAATCTCCTGTAATATCCAGCCAATCCCAGAAAACTTCTGATCTCAGAGACTGTGGTAGGAGGTTCCCAATCCAACACGTCCTTGACTTTACTTGGATCCACTGCAATACCTCCTTTAGTAACCACATGACCAAGAAAAGACACTTGATTCAACCAAAACTCACATTTACTAAACTTGGCATACAACCGGTTCTCTCTAAGAGTCTGCAACACCAACCTCAAATGCTCCTCATGCTCCTTCTCATTCTTAGAGTAAACCAGAATATCATCAATAAACACCACCACAAATTTATCCAAGTACTCCATGAACACCTTATTCATCAGGTACATAAAGTAGGCGGGTGCATTTGTCAATCCAAACGACATCACAGTATACTCATACAACCCATATCTGGTGGTGAATGCTGTTTTAGGAATGTCGGAGTGACTGATCCTTAATTGATGGGTCGGAGTGCCTGACCCATATCGCAGATGCCAGTTCGTTCTTACCAAATACTGTATTGATAAACAGCCTGATAGGGTTGTTCGTGTGTCTGATAAAACATAAATATTAAACATACAAAACACAAACAGCTAGTAGCTGACAGACAGCATAACCTTAAACCACACCACAGATTAGAGTTGTTTTACATAACACAATGGAAGCCATAATTAGATTATATTGCCCCCTCCAAGCCTCAGACACTGAGTTTTTGCTGCTCCCCTCCTTGCTTCTAGTCGTGATGCGACGTACCCCAAGTAGCCAATGGTACCAACACCTAACAGATCGCTGGCCCTCTCGTACTTCTGCTGCGCCTCATCACTCAGCCTCCATGGAAAAAAAAGAAGGTAAGACATGGATCCATGTTAGCACAGTTGGGACTAAACAAATAGCAAATTCAGAATGCAATATACAAAGAAACGAAAGAAGGGCTTGTACTTCAGCCATTGTTCGAATTGTGTCTTTAACAGATTCGACTCTTCGACGGAACCATATTTTGTAGGACCTGTGACTTTTGCAGAACTTTTGCTCCATGGGTTACCCTGCAGAACAGTACAGAACAATAGTTCCAGGGGGGAGGAAATATCAGCTGTGTTTTATGATCATCATGAACATGAATCAATTGTGACCCAGCCTTATATTCATCGGAAGCTAGTGTTAGATAACATTTGCATGCAGGTCAGAAGTCATATGTATTAACTACGGCAACGTATCATATGCAAACTAGGTTCGTATGCAAACTCCCACCACAGACGCTAGATCTCCATCCGATGGCCACATACAGAGGTGAAAAATTTTAGTACTTAAACCCTCCCACCATTGATTTTCCTAACCTAAAATTCTCTCCTAACCGACCCACCCTAACGCCGTTTTGCCGTCTCCGTTCCGCGTGAGACACCGTTTTTCCTGCGAGACAACGCCGAGACGCGACCTGGCCGCCCTCAAGTGGCCGGTCCTAGGAGTCTAGGACCACTGACCACTGGCGGAGCCAGTATAGGTACATGAGTGTACAGATGTACATCCAATAATTTTGAGAAAAAAAATTCAGTATGTAAGTATATACATATTAGTATACACATAATTGAGTTGGATTGAGTCTATTTGAGCCCAAACGAGAGAAATAGGCCTATGGGCCGTCCATTTTTTCTAGGTCCAACAGTCCAACACGGTACACGGCAACACCCTCAAGGCTCAAGCCTGGTTCCTTCGTGAATTGGCCATGACTCCTCTCCGACTCTCCAAGCCCGGGGGCGCTATTCATCGCGTGCGCGATGCGCGCACCCTTATCGCCCACGCTTATGGAGCTGGGCTGCAGGAGCATGTTTGGCCCGTTAGGGAGTTTTGGGCTGCGAAGATGTATGTATTTGTTTGGCCCGATAAAGATTTCGGACCACACGGGATTTTGGGCTGTACATATGTATGTATTTGTTCAGCCCATTAGAGATTTTGGGCTGCGCGGAAAAATATAATCAGCCCAATTGAGGTCATATATTAGCATTCTTTTTATTATTTTTATTTGGTTTTTATTCATTTTCTATATCTGTTCATTTATATACATTTTTTTTCCTTTTTAACTTACTTATTATATTTTTTTAGTTTTCCTTACTTATTTTTATTTCCTTTTATATTATTTAATTTTATTATTTATATATTTCTTTTTTACCCTTACTTGTTCTCCATGTATATATATTTGTTCGTCGTGTGTATATATTTGTTCGCAACGTAGACTTGTTTGTTCTTCATGTGAACTGATTTGTTCTCTATGTGCAGTAATTTGTTCGTAATGTGGACTGATTTGTTCTCTATGTGCAGTAATTTGTTCGTAATGTGGATTTTTCTGTTCTCCATGTGCAGCAATTTGTTCGCAACGTGGACTCATTTATTCTCCATGTGGAGTAATTTGTTCGCAATAGATTTACATGTTCTCTACGTACAGTAATTTGTTCGTAATGTGGACTGATTTGTTTTTCATGTGTAGTAATTTATTCGCAACGTGAATTCTTATATTCTCCATGTGCAGAAATTTGTTCGCAATGTGGACTCATTTGTTCTAATTTAATAAAAAAATTTCATAAAAAAATATCATCTACATATAGCCAAGTAAGATCTTGTTTTGAAGATTTTATCGTAATAAGCATTATGGTGCAATCAGAATTTGATTTGGATGTTTCGTTTAAGAGCAATGACTTTTTTTCTAAGCTTATTGCATGCATGCAAGTGACGTGACATGCCTGTGTTTTTTCTGCTCCACTGCTGCGAGACGCACGCGCTTTCAATAGCTGTTCAAACCAGGAAAGGAAACGGGGTCAGTGCCACGTTCTACAACCCGGGAACGTCGTCCCAATTCGTGGGTCGGGGTCACCATGGGTCATCGTCCCAATTTTCGCTAGATCATCGTCCCCACCACGTAGGATCGTAAACTCTGATCAAGGTCGTGGAGGTCGCCATAGAGAAGCTCCAACATGAGGTAGAAGTGATGTTGCAACATAGATTGGACAATGAATATGCGCGAGGGCTTTGGAACAGCTCATCTAACCCTTTTCTTTTATCTTTTTCTCCATTTTTTTTGTTTTCCTTGACTCTTTTATACCATGTTTCGGGGTCATCGACCCGATACTCCTTGGTTCACGTATCATATTGTGAATTTTCGTCTCAAAAAGGTATACCCCTCTATACCACAATTTTATAAAGCATCGACCCTCGACCCGTTCCTCGACCCAATCGACCCGGGAACTTTGTGACTATGGGTCAAACAATAGGTCCAACATCAACCCAATAAAGAAATAGAAGCGCACAGGCTTATTCAGGCGACAGATGTCACCGCATCACCCGCGTGATGCCTAGACGCGCCCCTCCAAGCCTCCAATGCCGCGGGCAGCCGCATCTCCCTTGCTCTCATCTTGCGCTGCCGCTACTCCGCCTAGGGTTCGCCGGCCGCCGGCGCCACTCCAAGGAACGCAAGAGCTGATTCGTCGGCACATGGATCTCATGGAGGGCGCGTAGGCGGATTCGGCGACCGGCGGCCACGACACCATGTCTTATGCAGAGCCGTCCATGGCGACGGCATGCCTGGATTTCGTGGAAGCGCCAGAAGCCACAACGATGCCGTAGATAGCACCTACGACCACAGGAAGTTCAGCAACTCCAGCACCAAAGATTCTAGTTCGTGTTTGCTACAATTGATTTCTGATTCATTGGTTCAGTAAATCAGTAGTTTGATGCTATTGGATATTACTAATTGTAGGGACTAAAAAGCTTGAAGGTTGTTGATTTGAAATCTTTGTGGACTAAAGCATCAAATAGACCCAAATTATCTACAGCTAGTGCCTCCACACCAGTACTACAAACTGTGGAAAGTAGAATTCAAAGTGATACCCGCCTCGTCGAGTGAAATTGTAATCTTTTTTAATCGAGAATATCAATTTATTATATGAAAAATAGATTACTATCTCTACAGTAACACAGTAACATGTACCCTTTATTTGCATGAGCTGTTATTCTTTTATATGCGATGGTTGTTTGGTTCGCTAATATCTATGTACACCCAATGTTGAATTCCTGCCTCCGCCACTGTCTAGGACGGACCTCGCCGTCGAGTCGCTGCAACAGCCCGGAATTCGAAGCCCCCGCCGCCATGGATCGCGACACCGCCACCGCCCTCGAGTCGCCGGGCCTCGGACGGACATCGCCGTCGAGTCGCCCGCCGCCCGGAATTCGAAGCCGCCGCCGCCATGGATCGCGAAGGCGCGTTCCTTCCTGCAGCTCCCTGACCTCAACTCGGCCTACGTAGATGTCAAATTTTTTTCACCTTTACTTGTGGTACCCATCGCGAAGGCGCGTCCTTCCTGCAGCTCCCTGACCTCAACTTGGCCTACATAGATGATCGCCATTGCTTTTGTCCGCATTCTTGCTGTTACAGAGATGAAAACATGGTCAGTAATACTCTATCAGGCTGCAGGGTTAGCTTAAATCTTTGAAATAAACATGAATCGTTGACATCAGTGTCGAGTTTTCATTTCTTCAGTTTCAGAAATTTAAGCGCCGGGTGACGCGCCAACCTGCGTGAGTAAAAGTATCCCAGATGCTTGGGCTCCTACCATCCTCTGAGAAACAGCAGCAGGGGGCGTCGGGGCTGGCAAGGACGCCGGCCCGGCGAGGGTGCGGCGGGCGACTCGACGGCGGCGTCCATCCCACGCCCGGCGGTTCGCCGGGGATCTGACGACAAAACGGCGTTAGGGTGGGGTGGGTTAGGAGGGATTTTTAGGTCAGAAAAATCAATACTGAGAGGGTTTAAGTGTTAAAATTTTTCACCTTTTTACGTGGCCATCGGATGGGGATCTATCGTCTGTGGTGGGAGTTTGCATAGTTTGCATATGAACCTAATTTGCATAGAATATGTTGCCATTAACTACACTACCAAACTGACAGATACCTATTATTTCAGCAAACAACTCTCAACCAGAAAGGCATTTGTAATCTTCTACGAAGCAATGAAGATCAAAACTTGAGCCCATGAACGCAACTACAAAATTGTACAATGAGCAGGTGAATGGGAAACCCATGGAGTTTGCTGCATACTTGTATCGTGGCTCTATGTTATTGAGCAGCTTCATTCATCACAAAATTGACAACATATAAGGATGATAGGAAAAAGTTTGCAAGGGTGGCCAGATGAATTTGTTATATAATCAGGAGGATCAATCCATGTCAATGTGCAAGGACTGATAATGGCATCTACGTCTCATCCCTCTTGCTTTGATAATAAGTAATGTGAAGAACACAAACAGTAGCGAAATTTCAGTCTTTGAATGAAGTGATCTCCCTTTTTTAATCTAAAGCTCCAATTTCAGTTCGAAATATCAACAGAAGAAACGATTACTATGAACGTATTGCAAAATTGTCTCTAATCGATTATTTTTCTGCTGGTTGGAAAAGAATGACAGGATAGCCGTGATGTTAAATCTGTTATGGCACGGATGCGGCTTGACAAAGAAATTAACCCGAAACCCCAACCTACTTGGCCGGCGGAAACCTGCGTGGCGCGCTGTCCCGTGGCGAGCTCCTCCCGTGGCGGCGCCTACCACTTTTCCCCGGGCAAGTTGCAAAACCCAAGCCCGGAAGTCCACATGGCCTCCCCACTCACCCGCGCCGCCCTTGGCGCCGCCGCCGCCTCCACGCACCGCGTCGCCAGGATGGTCGCGTCTCCCCGTGGGGCCGGTGCCGCCGCCCCTCGCGCCGTCGTGCTGCCGCCGTCGCCGTTCGCCACCAAGGAGCACGTCGGGCTAGGGCGCCGTGCGGCCTCCTTCGCCACCGACGCCGGGACCGGGGGCGCCGGCGAGGAGGGGAATGGCGCCACCAAGCTACCGGCGAGGAGGAGGCGGGTGCAGAACAACTCTTATGCATGGATGGAGCCAGCTGCCCTATCCAACATTTTTGTACAAAACTTAAGTATACTTCAAGTTTATACATAGATACATGAACTGTTGGGCTTAAATTCTAGTTTCTTGAGCTGCAAACACACATCCAAGAAACTGATAACCCAGAAAGCCCATCAATTCCCTCGGCCTCACGGCGTGTCTCTTGCTTCCTGCGTTGTGAGTCATCGTGCTGGCTGCTCGCTCGGCGGCTGTTCCCCCCGCGAGGATTTTAGCAAGGCATCGAGCGTCTGGACTGCAGAGTGCAGACAGGGGCCAGGCCAGCTTCGGCGTCCAACCTCCACGGCGGCAAGCTGCGTCGGGCCGTCGACTCGCGCGGCCTTGTGCTCAGGCCCTCCGTGCCACACTTAGATGCTATACATACATGTTTGACAAAATTTACTTCTGGACACTGTTATTCATCTAAATTGGCCAGAACACACCACCAACGACGACATTTGTCAAGTACCATTATTAAATCGAGCTCATTTGTTAGAACACACCGCAACGATTAATTTTTTTTTTCTGATTTGAGGAGAGAGGGGTACTGAGAAAAGTCGTTTTTGCCCTCATGTTCTTCATCCTCCCGCCTGTTGACTTGTAACTCCCGCCCGCGCCGACAAGGTCCGCCGACGCGCAGGAACTCCGGCAGGCCGGGGTACTTGGCCGCAACGCCGACCAAGGCCACGTTCCTGTTCTTCCCCAGTGCGGCAGCCCGACGTACTTGAAGATCCCCATCTGCTCGATCTCCTCCAGCACGTCCTCGAAGTCCACCTGCTCGATCTCCCTCCCTACGAAGCTGCTGTGCTCTGTTCTGCTCTGCTTACGAGATAGAATTCCTCCACCGCCGCGGCTTCCGAGGCGCCTCGCCGGGCGCTCCCGGCGCGTGTCCATTGTGCCCCGCCGCGTCGGGGCCGCTCATCTTGGCCAGCCTGCCTAGCTTCCTCCACCCGCTGCTCTACGCCGACGGCCCCTGATTCTTGCCACCCTTGGGCCCGCCGCCAGCGATGGCGCGCCGCGCTCCACCTGCTTCTGGAGCGCGTCCATCTCGTGCTGCAGCTCCAGATACTTGGCCTTCATGCTCTCCAGCTCGAAATTGAGCGTGTGATGTCCTTCTTCGCCGCCGCCCACCAGTCCTGGAACGACTGTGGCGTCCCGTCCAGCAGTTGTCGCCACGTCGGCGGCGTTGCCGGCACCGCCACCGCGTCCGTCGCCGCCCTGCCCGCGAGGGTCCCACGGGCACGCGGTGAGCAGCTCGTCCTCGTGCCCGGCGATGCACCTGCCGGAGGTCTGCATTAGGTGCTGCTCGACCTGGTCGTCGTCGTCACGCTCGGCGAAAATCAACGAGCGCTTGAACAGAGGCTGCAGAGCGAGTTACAAGTCAACGGGAGGGAAGATGAAGAAGACGAGGACAAAAACGACTTTTCCCAGCATCTCTCTCCTCAAATCAGAAAAACTATTATTTTAATTGTTGCGGTGTGTTCTGGCAAATGATCTGGATTTTTTAATGGTACCCAACAAATATGACCGATGGCGCTGTGTCGTGGCCAATTTCGCAAAGTAACGTGTCCCAGAGCATATTTTTCCTACATGTTAAGTTGTTCACAACTTAATATTTAGTTATTGGTACATCTGAATCTTCTTTTCTGCTTTGAATTGGAGCTTTTTTTATAGAAAAAATGGGAAACAGACTCGTTTCCTGCTCTTGTGGCTTCAGCGACGAGGTTCTTTCCAAGATCGAGTCGTTCGTCGAGGAGGAGACGTCAAAACAGACTCGTTTCCAGTCCGAGCTCGTTGTTCAGATCAAGTCATTCGTCAAGGAGGAGACCATGAAACAGACTCGTTTCCTGTCCAAGCTTGCTGACCAGCTCTTCGACCAGAACAAGTATGTGAATTGATTCGCAAAATATACTAGATTCATCCATGCGCACACGTCTGCAGCTGCTTGTTGTGCTATCGATCAGGGGCAACCGTCGATAGGAACAAATTATGTCTTCTCTTGGTACGGATGCGCAGTCCTGATCGCTCCAGCCAGCGACAAGCCAGAAACCGCTAATCTAGGTAAAAGAAAAAACAGACGCATTGGATCCCTCGCTCCGCTGCGCTTATACCCAGGGCCGTCCCGAAAACTCGAGGGGCCCTGTGCAAAAATTGAAATTAGGTCTTAAATTTTATTATGACAAATAAGAATTAATTGGCTCCAACTTTAGTACAATATGTATTATACTTACACATGCATTGGTTAAAATCATCTCTTTCTTTCCTTTTTTTATCGAAACATATCTTCAAAACTAACATTTATCTCAAAATAATTATTCATCAAGACTAATAACTTTATTCATCTAGATGAATTCGTCTTTTGTTCTAATAAAACTCGCTTCATCTCGAAAAACGTCCAATCTTTTTTGGGGCCACCTTTTACTATGTCAACAATTTTGGAATCAAGCTGATGAAATTTATCAAAATCTATAACATTATTATTTCCCATAGGTGAATGATCTAAGATAACATAACACTAATGCCATAACCTCTCGAAATTCATAACACGAGGCATTAAAAGAGCAAATATAGCATGAGAAATGAGAAATTCATGAACAAAAATCTTGGACGTTGTAGCTACTAACAACAACAAAATAGCCTAACATAGTGTGCTGCAGTTTTCTATTGCTACCGGAGGCCATGGTGAAATATCAACCAACTTAAAACCAACCCAAGGTGCAAACTCGATGGACATCAAATTGCAAGAAAAAGTTCTGTGGGTAAACAAAACTGAGATTGAAGTGTTCTAGGACCTTCATGATCTTTAATATTACTAGGAGAGAGAAGAGAGATTACATGTCCTCGGTTGAAGTCTTCTAGAATTTCAAACGAGACTGATTTTTTTTCCATCTTCTAGCTAACTAGCAAACTGGGCCCCTTCCATTTGGGGGTTCAGGCTGCACTGTTTGCACATGCCACGTACGGCTTATACTAAAAAATGTTTTTATCACCAAATATATTTATGCTGTTGGAAATGCTATTTTTCAGATTAAAGAAAAACAAAAGGCGCCTCCGTTCCCATCGCTCCGCGCGCTCCGCTTATATGGGTCACGTACCGACTACTCACGTCGAGAGACCACCCCACCTACCTTCTTTTCCCCCGGGAGCCTCGGAAAGGCAAAACCCAAGCCCGGAAGTCCACATGGCATCCCCCCTCGCCCGCGCCGTCCTTGGCGCCGCTGCAGGATGGTCGCGTCTCCCCGTGGGGCCAGCGCTGCCGCCCCTCGCGCCGTCCTGCTGCGGCCGTCGCCGTTCGCCACCGAGGAGCGCGTCGGGCGTCGTTCGGCTTCCTTCACCACCGACGCCGGGACCGGGACTAACGCTGCCACCGGCGAGGAGGGGAACGGCGCCACCAAGCTGCCGGCGAGGGGGCGGCGGGCGCAGAACAACTCTTGTGGCTTCAACGACAAGGTTCTTTCAAAGATCGAGTCGTTCGTCAAGGAGGAGACGGCGAAACAGACTCGTTTTCACTCCGAGCAGCTCGCTGTGCAGATAAGTCGTTCGTCAAGGAGGAGATGGCGAAACAGACTCGTTTCCATTCCGAGTTCGTTGGCCAGATCAAGTCGTTCGTCAAGGACGAGATTGCGAACCAGACTTGTTTCCAGTTCGAGCTCTTCGAACAGAAGTATGTGAATTGATTCGTAAAATAAATGCACTACCTTCATCCACGCGCACGTCTGCAGCTTGTTTTTGTGGGATCGATCAGGGGCGACCGTCGACAGGAGGCCGGTGAGGGGTTCAGCAAGAGACCGATCCTGTACACGATCATCATCAGCTACGTTGTCGTCAAGCTCACCAGTGCCGAGCCGCCCAAGAACGTTGTCGTCAACCTCACCAGCGGCACCATTGCCGAACAGCCTAAGACCGACCTCAAGCACGAGGCTGGTGGCGGTGGCGCCGGCGGGGCGGTCAAGGGTGGCGTCGTCGTCAAGCACGAGGGTGCGGCCGGCGGTGTCATCGGAGTCAAGGAGGAGAAGGATAAGGACGTCGGCAAGGCTCAGGCCAACAACGGCATCGGCGGCGACGTGGGCAACAGAGTTGGCGTGGAGGGCGGGAACGCCACCGCTTGACCGGGCTTGTTCTTGAGTGTGTTGAGACTTATGAGGCCGGCTCGTTGTGTTTGGAAAGTGGAATGAATTTCTATCATCTCTCGGGTGATTATCTGTGTTTTTTCACTCACATTTCTATGGTTGTGATACTCTAATATAAGTGCAGCCGGTTGGTTTATCTGGCTATTTTTATTTTGATTCTCTGGATCGTTCATTCGCCGGCCCATTCACTCTCGTTTGTCTCGTCATGACTGAGAATGCCCCAGCGCTGCCCCCGAGATAGTAGCGGAGGCTTTGCACCGTCTGACACCCAATGGCCGGGGCTCGAGTACACACCGGCGTCCAACTTGTCTTCCGACGACCTGTCCTGTAAGCTAGCTTCTCGGCTGCGCAGGACTGAAGACCGACCGGCTCATCCTTTGCTGAACCTCGTGCCAATTCAAGGAGCGGTGCCCCTTTTCATATTTGATGACACAAAAACAAGCTTCAGTGCCACTATTTATTTTACATGAATATGTCAACAGTTCACATTTGTTTTAGATACCGCAGTTCAGTTTTTAATCACCATTTCATCTATGCTAACATTTTCAATTTATATTTAGAGTGTGAAGTATTCAGTTAGCTTTATTCGTTTCAAACAAAAAATCAGTTAGCACTTCAGTTTTCATGTTCAGTGTATTATTCCCCTCCCAGTTTCCCTTATAGCCATCTTTCTAAGCTACTCCCTCCGTCCCACAATATAAGCATTTTTTAATTTTAGTGTATCACATTTGACCATCCGTCTTATTCAAAATTTTTGTCAATATATTTATTTTGCTATGACTTGTTTTATCGTTAGGTATGTGACTTATTTATTTTATATATTTATAATTTTTTTAATAAGACGGATGGTCAAACGTGATGTCTGAAAGTCAACAAATGGTTATATTTAGGGACAGAGTACATATATATATATATATATATATATATATATTGTTCCCTCGCGCAAGTCGTTACAAAAATGGAAGTATTCAGTTACAGAGTTTGATTGCTGAAATCATATAGAACACAGATAAATACAGGAATCAAGCTAACATAGCTAAAGACGGCAGGCAAGCCCAATCATCTGCCACACAAAACGGACTACCTAAACTTATTCTCTCCTCCCGCCACCCCGGTCATGGTTTCTGAGCTCACCACCACGACCTAGTTTCACAAATCACAAACCAGTGTCATTCAAGTTGGCATTGATGTAAAACCTTATACGAGCAGAGAAAAGTAGTTCGGAAGTTTTGAGTATACCAAATGTGAAGCTCTGAGGGGATCAGCTAGCTCTTGCTGTGGTTTGCCCTTTTCAGGAGCTTCCGGCTGGGTGGGGCATGATCATCCTGCAACATAAGAATGCCCTAAAGAAGGCTGCATAGCTAAGGAAGGAATTTGCTAAAACTTGCAGCCGGCCAGCAAGGCATGACCAAGATGATTAAAACGCGGAAGCAGCCCTTACCTTATATAATGAAGCCGCAGAGTCTGACTGCATCGTCTGATTCTGAGCTTGGCCAAGAGACTGCAACGTCTCGATGGCGTCTACTGTGAGCTGCCAGCCAGAGAACGCAGTGCTCGAACCAGTATTAATACAGCATGCAGCAGCAACATTTCCATTTACCCATGGGCAGTAATTGTTGTGGTGTTTTATTGGATCAAAATCTGGAAGATCTGTTTCACAATCGTTTTCTCCATTTGTTGCTCCTGACAAATCAAATGTAAGAACAAGGTGAATGGCATATCCAAACAAAAGTATATTTCTGCTGCTGATGTGAAAATATGCTAGAATAGCAAAAACAAACATGCATAGAACATAAGAGTGCAGTAAAAGACATGCAGAATTATGATCGCAAATTAAAACTATGAATGTAATCGCCCATGGCAAACTAAAATTTAATGAACAAAACATGAATGTAGTTCAACAGAAGAGCGTATGCGTGTAAACACAAAAGTAACAGTAAATGTACATTACTGAAAAGTTATATGTACAAGTACCTAGCCCATTTGCTGGATCGTAGCCATCATTGGTCAGCATCATACCAGTCACTTCCTCTTTCGATGCATCAATGCCAGAATAAACTCTTGCGTTACAAGAAAGAGAAGGATGTGCGCTATTCTCAGGACCTACAGCATGACTTATCTTCTCTCCACTCTCAACAGATTCAGCTTTAGTTGAACCACAAATTTTTGAACCACTGTCGGCTCGGACCGCTAACCGAGATGCCATATCTTGGCTATCACCATGAGGATCTTCTCGGCCAACTTCTTCAGGGGCAGACTCATCCATCAATGCAGGTCCAGGGGCTGACTCACCAGTGTGGCCCATAGTCTCAATGAGCTCAGGAATTGGATCAGCATCTCCAACAACGCTACCAGTTTTATGCTCAGAAATATCGGTCCCATGAATTTCAGCTTCATGACTAGCACCCATCCCAACACTCCCCCCACTAACTCCCAGGCTAAGCTGATCTCTAGCAGAAGCAGGAGTTGTCTCTGCATTGACGACTTCTTCTCCTCCATTCATACTACTCCCTCCTATCTCTCTTGCATTACTTTCAGTTTCAGCAGCAGGCTGTACAAAACTGCTTTGCTGTGCTAGGTTGCTACAATTGAGATCCAACGCCTCGCTCATTCCACCACTCCTGAGCGCACTAGAAGGCTTGTTAACATCATCGCCATCACATGGATGGTATTCAACACTCTCCATAGAATTTTCCTCTGCGCTGTGAACAGTATCCATCGCAATAACGGAAGATTCCCTCCTAGAATCCTTTGGAAATGGATTCTGAAGGGCAGATGGACCCTCAGCATTAGATGTATCAAACCTGTTAACATCTATATCCAGGTCAAAGCTTAAGTTTCTGCTGGGACCAGCTCCTGAAGAAGATGGGCGATTGATATCGAAAAGATTAAAACCGCGAGGCCTTTTGCTACGAGCACCAGAATCTTGCGCAGCATCATCAACTTCATCACCATCGCGGTCAATGACAGTTCCCTCTATGCTGTCAGCAGGCTGAAGCCTGTTTATTGGTTTGTCAGCTGTGCTCCCACCTTCCTCCAGGTTGCGCTTCCTTGAACTGGGGCCCCGAGACTCAAATGAGGCTGCATGGCCACCAAGCTCACTTCCAGTAGGCTGCCCAATAATGAGATCTCTTCCCATTCCTCCACAATTGAAAGGTCCAGGCATTGGGGGCAATGCAGCATGGTTTGATGGCAAGCCTCCTGGCATTGTCAGATTTAAGTCAACTTGAGCATTTGACAGAGACTTGCGCTCATCAGTACCTGCCTCGTCACGTCCTTCGGCATTTTCTTTCACTGCTCCTTCAGCAACCAATCCATTGATCCCACTGGTAGCACTTATTCCACGGGTCAACATAGGCTTCCTTCCTGTATCAGGTATGTCGATGTTATTCAGACTAAAATGAGAAGGGCGTGGCACAGATCTAAAGTCCCAGATCCTCACTGTAGCTCCACATAAGCTGCAATCCAGTAAAGGCGATCTCATGCTGCATCCAGAATCTTTAACACGCATTTTGCCTTTTCCCTTCTCTTTCTTAACTGATGCAGAGTATGAACTTTGATGATGCTCAGGGAATTGGGAATGAAACTGGCCATCTGGTTCAGCCGAGCCAGCATTTCTGGCAGAGCGTGTTGAATTTTCTTCCCAATCTTGAATATTTGGAAGCCACCTAGGCTCCCATCCACAAACGCTAATCAGCTTCTGTGCCTATATGAATCAGATAGGAGTGGCCTAGATCAAATAAAGCTCCTTGTTCTGAAAATAAGTACATCAACAATAAAAAAAAGCAACAAAAAGCAGCAATGATAAGAAATATACTTGAGAGTAGCAGCAGGTTTCATCTTGTTGGCTGATATCGATTCCGGTTGTACTGTCTGTTCTGTAGCCCAGCTCCCCAGACAAATTTGTAACTGATTGGGATAAGACACGATCAATTTGAGAGCTTCTAGTGAGCTTCATACTCTCAATTGCAGATGAGGCAATAATTGGAAGAGATGAAAACTGCAAGAATCCATCACAGCGATCTTTAAAACCACCAACAAGAGCTGATGGTGTCAGGTGGAACTGGACCAGGCTATCAGCACAGCTATTTCCCCCCCAGGGACAATCATTCTGGTGTGACACATCGAGCTGCTCAGCAAAAGCTTCCCCAGCATTTGCAACTACAACATAACACAAAGGTACCAACAGGGAAGTTAGACACAGGACATACATGTTTCATTTTGTGAGGAGATACTATCAATACATTCCAGATTAACTAAGTAGCAAAAAAAACATAAGAACACAAGACATAAATGTAGATATTGTGGCTCTATCAATAACTTAAAATGGTCTGTTTCCTACTGGTCTAATTAAGTCTCTGCAGTTAATAATGACATCCTTGCACCAAAGATGGTAAAGAAAACCAGATAATTCCAACTTCAAGAAAAAACATAAAGAATTTTTTGTTGATTCAGAGCATACCTTCGGCAGGGGACCAGGATGTCAATGCAGTAAATATAAGTTCTGCACCACATGATTCACACTCAATCTTGTCCACGTCAATGTTCACCCAGCCTCTTTGAGCACAAGCAAGTGAACTAGCAGCCTGTATTAATTAAGTCAATATTATTTTTTTATAGAACTCAGGTCTACACACTTTGTTTCAAAACAGAACAAAGCACAAGTTCAAACAACGTGAATTGCATTAAGCGTATTCGAGGCTCGCCCGCCACAAACTCAAACTCAATTTTATCTGTCCATTTTATTCTCTTTTAATTTCTTAGAACTCAAAAATGGTAAATAAGTTACATGCAGATCTACTACCTAAGTTGGACATTTCTAAGAAAGCATAAATAAACTATGCATGTAGACATGACTATTTTCAACTCAGCAGCTGCTTAAAAAGGACAATACATTCAAGTTCAATGATGTCTCAATGAAGATTAAGGAATATAGAGGAGGAATAATAGTATGATTTCAAGTCAGAAACCCAGAATGCATTGAAGACAAAAGTTTACTCCTTGAGTTATTTTTTTAATTTACATTTAGGAGAGAGAAAAGGTCCCTTTTCATTTGATATTAATGGATTTCAAGAAGAGACATATCCATATCTTCTTAAGTGCACCTGCATCATATGTGTTAGAAGTTGCAAGTTTGTGAGCGAAAAATGAACTAACATAGCAAGAGACACGGCTTTATGAGGGGCATGTATGCATCTTGTGCAACTGGGCAAGATTCTAAAACATCACATATAAGGAAAAGTGGAGGGAATAACATCGTGTCATAATTTCCAATAGAAAAGATGTCTTACTGTCTAAGCCTGAGGCCAGTTGCCGCAAGCAAGTTTGTCACAGTTCTGGTTATTCAGTTATTCCAAACCAGCATTTAGAAGTGAGGAGGATTTGAATAAAATGTACATACGGAAGCGCAAGAAAAACACCTCAACAGAATTCATAATTTGATGACTGGTTAGTTTAAATTTAACAACAACAGGTTAGGAGGAATCCTGTAGGAAAAGAAACAACCTTCGGCTTAGAAGCCCATGTCGAAATTTTAAACGTGTCGAGACGACGAAGCAAGTCACCGCGTTCCCATGGTCTACACGATGATTGGAAGAAATCCGCCGCAGCTCCATCAGCATTAGTACTAAGAGCAGGCTGAGAAGCAGGTGGAGCGACATGAGACGATCCGGCCTTGGACACCTGGTCACTGCCTAACCAATCTATGCTAGCTGCATTTGTTTGTGCAGGAGGTGATGAAGCACCAGCAGAGCTGCAAAGAGAGTAAAAGAGCTTCAGTACTGGCAGCCAGGAAACAGAACAATACATAGCATTATGTTAAATGTTAAGCACATAACAGCACCGGAATGATCGCATAATGTATTTACAACACTGCACTTGATCACACTGACTCGGGAAATGGATACTGTTGAAGAAGGTACATATATTAATAAATAAATAAATAAAAAGCATCGATTCAGCTTGACTTGCGGCATGTTCCATTGCTGTAGCAAGACTAGAAATACTGGAGGGCTAACAGTTCCACGACCCCATCATGCTAAGTGCTAGCACCATTTCAGCAACCACCTAAGCTGCCGGGACGAAACAGGACGAAGAAGAAGTCGCCCAAAGCCCCGAATTTCGACACAAGGCTAAATGCACTGTGTGTGTGTGTGTGTGTAAAGCTAGATGCTACAGAAGCCGCCACACTTGATGGCGCCCAGGATAGCCTGTGCGAAAGGCTACACGCCCCGCTCGGTGGCAATCCAATCCCCAAATTCCGCACGAGGACCCGCCAAAAAGGGCAATCTTTTTTCCAGATTGCCATCCCTAGCTAGGGTTTAACCAACGCCCCGCGCGCTCCGACCCACGCACCTCGCAGCGACTGCTAGCTAGGTCAACAAATCCGAAACAGGGGTTCAAAATCCACCAGGCGGAACCCGATCCGGCGGCCACCGTCCACCATGGGGGCGGTCGGGCACGGCCAGCCGCGGCGGCAGCAAGCGCGGCCCGCGAGGGGGAAGGGGTGGGGTGGGGGGGACGTTTTACCTGGCTACGGGGGTGGGCGGCGGCGAGGCCGAGCGCGCGGGCGGCGGGTCCGGCGGCGCCGCCGACGAGCTCCGCACCTCCTCGCGCATCGCTGCGGCCGCGCTCGCTGCGTCGGGTCGGGTCGGGTGGTCAAGGCAGGACGGGCGGAGCAGAGAGAGAGAGAGCGCGCGCGGTGTTTGGGGAGGTGTGTGTGCTCTGAATCTCTCTGACGCGATGGCGATGGCGATGCGAGCCCCGCTCCACTAGTCCACTGCCTTCTCCCGGTCCAAGCGACGGGCCCACCTCTGCAGTCACTCAGAGGGCTTCGTCGACTTCGATAGCGTGCGACGCCGTTGGTTCGGTCCGTTTCGACGCGGGGGTGGTGTGGTCGTCGATGCAGAAGCTGGCTGGACTGGGCCTTACCGGCGCTCAGCAGCGTGGGCTTTCTCCTGGGCCACTGAGGAAGGGCCAATGGGCTTTCTTTCTCCTGGCCCCTTCCCTTGCAAAATACAAGTTTCCTCTGCTCCACACATAACGTGTGCTCCCAAAAAAAACTCCAGACATAACGGGAAAAAATCATAATTTCTTCCGCTGATTTCCACAATTTCTTTCCAGGACAACCGTATCCTCCGTAATTTCTTGCCTGATCACTTCCTAAAATCCAGCCATTAAGCTTTGATGTGCCTCCCAGCTGCCTGTTCGAGTGTTCGTCGTTCATGAGCAACCAAAAACGTAGGCTGAACACCCCCCCTATTTCTCTAAGTGCCTTGCGAGTAAAAGTACATCTTCCAAAACTAAAATACGGAGTAGTTTCTGCATCCTCCTAACAAAATGTTTGCTGTATAGCACCTTCACTAAACGAGTAAACGTCCATTTCTAGAAGATTTTTTCCATTTCTAGAAGATGGAAACAAGGATCTCGCCTCGCGCGGTCCTATCTCCTACTTGTGAGCAGGCCCGGCCAGCTAGTTTGCACTTTGCAGGAGCAGAGCAATCTTCGTATCGCATTATGAGATCCTTCAGCACGTGCCCTAGGTAGGTAGCCTCCATGCGAATTTCACGAGTGCCTTTTTAGAGTAAAAACACCGCGGAGGCAGATGAACACAGGACAAATCGGCAGCGTTACTTTGCTCGTACATTCTTCATTCACATTAAACTGGAAGACAAAGCAAAAGACACTTTTAAACAGAGAGCAGCCACGATCTTCTTACTTTTCATTCACCAGTTCCCTGACTAGCTTATCTGCAGCGCTACTTCCTAAAAACTCTGGTTGCAGATCAGATGAGATCCCCGGCCATCACGCCGACCTCCGGTGCCGCGCCTCGTCGCCTTCCACGATGCTGCCGTCAGGCTTCCACATCACGTCCTTGAGCCCGTTCGAGATGTTGTGGTAGAACTTGTGGAATTCCAGGGTGTCGCCGTTGGATTTGCGCAGCTCCACCATGTACAGCGAGGGCGTCACCTCGAATACCTTTTGGTATCACAAGTAGTTTTGTTTCAGTATATAAGCACCAGCCAAGAACAGAACAGTACAAAAGACGATATACAATCATGAAATGAAGCAGTACCTCTGTTGCAATGGCCAGCTGACCCTTCCTTCCAGGGTTCTCACCTTGCAGCTTCAGCTGATGATTCAGTTCAAGTGAATTGACATCAGAATAATGCTCTGGAACTATTCAGAAAGGGTGCTGCATCTTAATTCTTAGCTTCAAGTACCTTGTAGTTGCGCTTCTGCACATTGAAGCCCATGGGACCTGCTGCTGCTTCGATCTTTGACAGGATCTCATTTGCAGGAAGCCTTGATGCAAATCTTGTTTCTCGCTTAACAGAACCCTAGTGATCATTGGCAGACGTTTAATTAGACAAAAGCAATTTGGTTGCTGTACTGCAGATTTTTGTTGTCATTTTAGGTACACATCCACTAATTGAGATTGTGAACATACATACCGTTTGCTTCTCAAAGAGTGTGCCGAGATTGAGGCCTTGGGATGTAGAGATCAGTTCAAAAGCATTCATCACTGATGGTCTCTCTTCTCGCCTCTCAACAACAAGTTGTGCAGGGTCCTGCATTAATTGGAAGCAATTTTATTTACCATGCCTATACGCTGCACTGTGAGGCACCATGTGAATTTGTCTGGTTTTAAACTTACGCCAGATTCGTTGAAAATGGAGTTGACATCATCCAAATTAGCATCTGCTGTCTCAAATCTGGGAGGCTGATAACCCTTCTTGAACCATTCATTGTTAGTAAGCTCTGCAATTGTTATTCTCTGCACAAGCCATAGAGAAATGATATGAATTATCTACCATGCAGAATAGATGCTGAACAGAATGGATGATAAAATTATGGCAACGAACAGTAAAACATACAGTGCTAGGATTAGGATCTAGTATCTTCTTGATGAGCTTCTTCGCACTTGTGGAGAACCAAGACGGGCAACTGAAATCCGCTTTGAAGATCTGCATGAACCGTCAGACTAAGTTTCAACTTTCCATACTGAAGAAAGGAAATCAAGCGCTTCTTGTCAAGGTAGGAGACCAACCTTCTTGTAGAGTGACATAAGGTTTGAATCTTCAAACGGTAGGTACCCCGCCATGAGGACAAACAGAATCACTCCACATGACCAAAGATCTGCCTTGGCTCCATCATATCCTTTGTTGTTTATAATCTGTACATACAAGAGCATTGAAACATGAGAACACAATATTTAATCAGATCAAGATGAGCATATAATTTAAAGGTTTAAACGATGGATGCAGCAAAGTACCTCGGGAGCAACATAATTGGGAGTTCCACAGGTTGTATGCAGCAGACCATCCTCCTGCAAGTTAACAAAAGGATATTGAAAAATATTACAATTGGTCAGGTGAGTGAAAAGAATATGGAATCAACACTGGGAAACACAAGCTATTTCATGGTAGTATTGTTTGTGTCTATTTTATTATCAGGAAAAGCAATTCTGCTTCATTTTTGCAAGGAAAAGCCAACTGACTTACTCGGACTTGTTGAGATAGTGCGCTCAATCCAAAATCAGACACCTTGAGTGTGCCACTAGCATCAAGTAGAAGGTTTTCAGGCTGAAACAAAAATGAAAACGCGATCAAACAAAGTTTCCTGCAGAACATGCACCTCTTTATCTGTATAAAAACTGTGAACAGAACTCACCTTGAGATCACGGTGGTAGACGCCTCTGCTGTGGCAGTAATCGACAGCATTGATCAGCTGCTGGAAATACTTCCTCGCATCATCCTCTTTCAGCCTTCCACGTGAAGCCTAATTCACAGCACTGACGAAGATTAACCACATGCTCACAGGTTAAAGCGTAAATTCAGATGTTGGAAGAACCACTCACAATCTTGTCGAAAAGTTCGCCCCCGGTGACAAGCTCCATCACTATATAAATCTTTGTCTTGCTGGCCATCACCTTCATGAGAGGACACACATAGTTAGTGGATAGGGACACGAAAGGCAGCACAAAAGGTAAAACTCATCGAGCAACAAGAAAGCCATATAAGATCAGTAGTACGAACAGGGCACAGTTTATTCCATTTATATCATGAATGAACTCAATATTTAGAGAAAAAATATTTCTCTGTGGGAAGGACAGGAAATTCAGTCTTGAGCCATTAGTATTTAGTACTCTGTATTCCCAGTTTCAGGTTGCAGAAACTTCAAATCCATTTATCGATCAGTTTTCCACACAGGATTAAATGCTTGGAAAAACGTATACCTCATACATCCGGATGACGTTTGGGTGCCTGATGAGCTTCATGGTCGAGATCTCGCGCTTTATCTGAAAAGAAAAATGGCAACATCACGGGCATCAAAATCCGAACCTAGGCCTCAAAGTCAGAGGGCAAATTTGACCATCCCAACCAACTAACGACGCACACGTCCCAACGAACACGCACGAGACAAGAGAGAGACGAGATGCCCGTGCTCATCTGCCTGCGATCGCCAGGTGTATTATAATTGGTGGTGGAGCGATGTAATTACTGCTGGGTTAAGTTTCATTTATTTTTTTTCCACAGGATTTCAGTTTCATATAAGTATGGCGGTGATTCGAGAAGATTTGTGGAAGAAGACAAATTTTGAGCAGAAGTTAGAACTTGCTTAGCAGAGAAGAAAAATCGGGGGTCGAGTAACGGAAAGGAACGTCAATTTCAGTTTCACCCAACTTCCAACACAAAATATCTAATAAATCTTCCAACGGAAAGGCTTTATGGTTGATGAATGGAGAAACACACGCGCATCGAGACGGAGAAGGAAAAAAAATCTCGTCTTGGCCCCAATCTTCAGCAAAGAAAACTGAATGGAACAGGGGAAAAGAACGAAACAGAGCAGTAACAAGAACACACGATGGCACTCGTGTACATGCATACCTGGGCGATCATCTTGTGCCTGAGCACCTTCTCCTTGTCGAGGATCTTGATGGCGACATTCTCGCCGGTCTCGACGTTCCTGGCGAACTTGACCTTGGCGAAGGTGCCTTCCCCGAGGGTCCGGCCCAGCTCGTACCTCCCCACCCGGGTCCTCCCAACGGAGCCGCTCATCTTCCTGAACGCCGCCGCCGACGCCGACGAGCCTCAAAGAAGGAAAAATTACGCCCGCGAGTGGATCCGGGGGTGGGATTGGCCTAAGACCTCTTCTTGTCGCAGGGCCTCCACTGCACGAACAGCTCCTGGTGCTCCTCCCCCTTCTGCCGCTGCCGCATCAGGCCTCGCTCCGCTCGCCCACTCGTGTCTCAGTGCTGCGCGCGGCTGCCGCGGGCATGGGACGGGGACGGCAAGGGGATTGGTAGGTTGGCGATCGACTAGGTGCGGTGCAGTGGCGCGCGGAGGCGGGGCCGGTGGTGGTGGTGGTGATGGCGGTGGTGGGTAGGGAAGGGGAGGTGGGGATGAGACGGGAGGGGGGTATCTATAGGCGTGGGGAGGGATGGAGATGGAGAAGGCGGCGGCGGAGGAAAACGAAGAAGCGCTGCGCGCGGTGGCGAGCGCGGCGTGGCGCGTTCCGGGAGCCTTCCCACTTCGCTTCGCTTACCGCGTCCTCGGGGTTAATAAATTAATTTAAATACCTTCTCGGTTAATAATGCTGATTTTTTTAAAAATAAAAGTTGTGATTAAAGTTATTGTACTAGGACATGTTTGCCTAGCTTCATGTAGTTTACTTCGATTGTAATGTTTGCAATATGACAGTGACCGAAATCAAAACAATTTGTTTTTTTATCTAGTAGAAAAGAAACACGATTCTTAAGTGGGTTTTAACAGGGGTAAACTTTGTTTAGGACTAATCATGCGTCTGTGTAGTGGAGTACTTGTTTGGAGCAAAAGCGCCGTCGTGTCCTCGTGATCCAGTGATGGTGACGGTGTGGGGCCCAAGGTTTTTTATTTCGTTTTCGGAAAAATTTCGGTCACCGGCGAAATTCGCGAATTTCGTGAAATTCGGAAAAAATTTCGGTCAAAAAAATGGTCAAACATAGTTTTTTTCAACATATAAAGTGTTATTAAAGTTATAGTATACACTAGAATCATATTTAGCCTCATAGTCTAGTGGTTTTGCTCTTCATATTGGTCCAAGAGGTGCCAAGTTCGAACCCTGAAAAATGCTCTTTATTTTTTTTTAGTGAGTAAAAACGTGAAAAAATAGAGTATGGTGGGATTCGAACCGTGGAGGCTTGTGAGACCAACCTGAGTCCATACCACCGCACTAGAACTTACTAAGTGATGTTCTAAGGTTAGAAAAGCTATAAAACAGATGAAGCTTACCGAAATTTTTGACCGAATATTATTTTTTCGGTCACCAACGAAATATCCGAATTTCGCGAAATTTCGCTGAAATTTCGTCGAAATTTTAAACCATGGTGGGGCCCGGGAGGAACGAAACTGTTGGGAACACCCAAGAGAATTGCTCCTGCTGGAAAGTGGTGACTCATTTCATTTCCTCTCCGGGTTTTCACTTCACCCTCGGTTGATCCTCCCATCCTTGGGGTAAAATACAAGGTGAAGAAAATCCTGCAAGGTCACTTTTGTTTTTACAAGAGGCGGCCATAGTGAGGAGTGGATTTCTATGTTGAGGAGTACGTGGTTGATGTTGGGAGGTGTCGTGTTAGACGATGTGCCCCCACATCTTTTTGGAAATGAAATGTTGGTGACGTGCATATGCCTCTGGTGCTCGACTAGGGTAGGCTCTTCTATTTTGTTTTTGTTGCATCCAATGCTGGTGCTAGTATGATGCACTCTTGGTTTTATATGATGGCGGTTTGTTTCCCGCGCGTGACTGGTGACGTCTATTAGGTTTTTTTTTCTTCTTGCCCCATCATGGCCTGTTTAGTTCCCAAAAGTTTTCAAAAAGTTACTCCAAATACACTATGCAAAAAGAAGATTCTCCGTCACATCAAAATGTCATAACATGTATGGAGTACTAAATATAGAGGAAATCAAAAATTAATTGCACAGTTTTATTGTACCCTCTGCGAGACGAACATTTTGACCCTAATTAATCAATTTTTGGATAATTTTTTGCACATACAAATGAAAATGCTACAGTGGCGCAATGATTACGAAGAGACATCCAACTCCCAAATTCAACCTCCCAATTCTAACATCTAAACACCACCCATATGTAATATGTGCATGCACTCGATGCAGCTATTCTAAAAATTTGTACGACAAATATGCATATGCATAATTCATTGGTGCCTTGTACATGTTTGTTTCTCTGGCACTAGATAAACGCCGGCCAAAAAAAGCAAAGCATAATTATTTTGACTTATTGTAACAAATACTCACATTAATCCATGCTACTTGTCTAAATATATTGGCATTAATTGCTCTTAATTTGTCATGAAGTGTGATGTGTAATCTCTTATTTATTGGAGCTTTGGTGTGACACCGTTCTTGTTTTCGATTTTCTTAGGCCAGTCTCAGTGCACCATTTCACTACACGGTTACCTAGATCAGAAACTAGGTATCTGTGTCAAAGGAGTTTCATGGTGATGAAACTCCTCTCACATCCCATGAAACTCTATCTTCTCTCTCCTATGCCACATCAGCTCATTTAATGCCATGAAACTTCCATTAAATCTCCACTGAGACTGGCCTTAGTTTTCATTGATGTGTTATGTGTAAAGGGAGAATAAAACAAATATGACATAGGGGGTGCTTGCTTGTGCTCCATCTTTATTTGGATTTATTGTGACATTAAAGTTGCACGCTAACCACCTAGATAATGTTACACCACTCTTTTGTCAGTCATTTCCTTAGCTTCTTTACATCTGTACAAGGCGTCATCGAATGGTTACCTACCAATTGAATGGCTTGAAAAGTATGCATAACCCTTGCAGAGTTGTTCCCCGCTCCTGCTGGGTAACCATAGCTATGGCAGTGGCACACACGGTCTCGACAAGGACAGATAATCCAGTATGGCCCTTCGCGGACACGTGCACGTTCGAGATTGATGCCGACTTAATATTCGGATCTTGGACCTGCTCCAAAGTGGGGCACCAAATTTCTAGAGGAATCACTCTGGTCTGTGTGTACAAATACAGGCCGTGTTTGGATCCGAGTGTTAGTGTTAGTTTGGAGTAAAATAACACTAAACTAACACTTTGTATCCAAACAGATGTGTTAGTTTGGTGTTAGTTGGGACTAACACCCCCAAAAAACTAACACCAACAAGAGATGGTAATTGGTGTTAGTTTTGATGGGTCCCACAAGAATCACTCTACTTTTCCCCCCTCTCTCTCCTCAAGGATCCCCAGAAAGTGTAAAGTAACACAAACTAACACATGTATCCAAACATAGATGGTGTTAGTTTGTTAAGTGTTAGTTGGAGGTGTTAAAAGACTACCACTAACACTAACACTGACACTAGGGATCCAAACATGGCCACAATGGATCTCCTGTTCCTAAATCCTAAGCAGTAGCTTATATATTACTGGTAGCTAAGCCAATAGGGATCAGTACTTGCAGGTAGCGTACTGTAAACTTTATTAGTAAATTATTCGTGCCAAGAATCTAGAGCTAGCCAATCAGCCCATTTGGGCTTGGAATAATATTGATGAATAATATTGATTGTTATGGAAGATAAATTTGCCATCTGATAAGAGGTTTTCGAACATGCATGCAAGCATCATGCGCAAAGTCCATATTCATCATGTCCCTATCCCAGACTTGTTCTTGGTTTTCACCTAAATAGAGTCGAAAACTCCTTGGTTTTGTGGGTGGCGTGCTTATATTTATAGGAACAAGTGAGAGGCTGGGAAAGAACGTTGCACCTGCACAACAATGCTACTGGCACGTGTCACTGTTGGTTTCAGAGATTGCTGGGAGCTCAATCTGTCGGTTAGTTATTCAGTTAGTTAATTGCTGCTCAAAGACCAATCACCCTGCCGACAATTGGCTGCATGCTAATCCATCAATCTAGTGACATAAGCTGATGCCTGGTTAATTCAGACGAATTTTTAATCTTTAGCAAAAATAATACTCTCTCCCTACCCCAAAAAATATAACTCTCATGAGTCAAACAATTTCAAATGTAATCAAATTTATACAAAATACTACTAACACTTACAGAAGATTAATTATAGAATATATTTTCATGTTAAACCTATATGATGACATAAATGTTAGTAACTTTCAGTATAATTTTCATCCAACTTAAATTTTAGCTTCTCGGAAAATTGGAGTTGCATTCTTTTTAGAGCGGAGAGAAATAAGAGAGTGCCTTGTTTAATTTGCTCTCTTCTGTTTTATATGGAGACCTTGAACTTGTACACTTACGCAAATGCCCGCATACACACATCATTCTTAACCTGCAAATTCTTTTTTTTAAAAAACTAGTCATTATTGATCATCTCGTCACTAGCTCACTGTTCATGCATCAACGTAGTTTTAAATCAAATAACACGGCGATAAGGTTTTTGTGTGTAAAAATATGGGCCGGGGGAATTTTGAGCAAAAATACTACGGTTGCGACGTGTGGCGATCTAGATGCATAATAATAATGCAATGGTGAGTGTAGCGACGATCGGCGTCTGAATCTTTTGACACGTACACTAACATGGAGTACACGTTCAAGGTCATACGTATAGCATATGTATATAGTCGTATATATATATATAAATGTAGCCGTACGTTCAAGGGCAGGGCATATATTGATCACTTCAGACGTCGATTTGCCGCTGGCGACGACGACGAACCGACCAGAGGCAGAGAAAAGTCAAGCACTGCTGCTACAAAGAAGGGCAGAATCCAACGAGGGCCCACAAGATGCTGGCTCCACCATGTACAGCCTGAGTACCCTGATCAAATTATTACTAAATATTATCCTTCGAAAGTTTGAAAGATGCATGTTTAATATATATCCAGTTGGTGGTGATTAGCATATACCCATGACCCATGGCCATTGATGATCAAGCTGCATTATCCAGTTTTTGTTCGGACTGCAGCATTAGATCGAGCGACGAATCCAGCTTAACCATACTAGCTATGTCAAATTTCCTTACAATACTATACATTTTTATTCGTTTTTCGAACATGCACGGGGTAGAGTAGATCGATGATGGATCGCTACGAGCCGACCAAGCTCCAATCTATTGGATCGGTGCTACATCATGTGCCGTCGTGTCGCTTTGTCTCGATATCTAAATTTTTTTCGGTTGCCTCTCGAATCCTAGCGCATAATTTTATTGCATAGTTATCTGGACTAAAAACTAGATAATAATATTAAGTCAAATAAGTTTAATGAGGATCGATGACGAAGCTCCTCTCACATGGTATAAAACTCTATTTTCTCTTACATTGTCCATTCTCTTGGTTTTTTTAGGCTAGACGCATAGGTTCTCTTACATTTGTGCATCTTTTACATTCATATCTTGGAATAAGGCCTATTTGAATTTACCCAAAAGTGTAACTAGCTAATTGTTACAGCTAAAGAAACTAGCCAGAGATCTTGAGAGATTCACTAGCGCCGCAGTGTAGCTGCACAAAAATGTTACTACTTGCTCCCACCATGTCCCAAATTACTATTCATTGCGATAACTTTTACTCATAACATTTGACCATTTATTTTATTAAAAAGTTTACATAAATATATTTATTTTGTTTGTGACTTTATTATCAAAAGAGCATGAGTTTGTTATTAAAAGAGCATGACTTATCTTTTAGTACATTTTTGTACTAAATTTCGAATATTGTGAGTAAAAATCAACAAGTAATAGTAATTTAGGAGCGAGGTAATGCTATACATTAAGCGCACGGTAGCACATGCACGTCATTGTTCACTTGATAGGTTTTTGGTTGGAGAGATGAATATGTAAACCAACTACTTTGCTGACAACTGGCTGCTATAGCTATCTAGTAGGGGTCTAGGTACTAGGGCCCTAAGATATATGCATGATTAGTTCCTTTGCTCTATTCTAATGAATTATTAGATGGGACGAATTATTGAATAATCTACGGAGACTTGCTAAATTGCACATTCGTCTTCATGGGTGACGGGGGGTTCACTAAACCTAGACGTGTTTTCAATTTTTCAATAATCTGCAGCCATTGATTGGATGATTTGCAATAAACCATCATCTGGACCTTCTATGCCATTCTTGACCGGCAATAAAACTAGTCACCAATCACCTTGTCACTCTCGGTTCATCTCAGTATCACCGGTCACGTACGACGACGATAAAGATCTCCAAAAGGAAAAAAGAGAACAAAAGAAGATGAGTTTATAGAGACGCGTAGTGTGGGCTAGCTGCTAGCTTGGAACCGAGTCAATGGCGGCATATGAGATCTTCCATCGACATGCAATGCTCATGGCGTACCTGCACAATGCATGGTGTGGGCACTCATGGCGTACCTGCACAGTTGACTGTGACCTGTGAGAATATCCACGTACTGAATTATATTGATCCCATGCATATACAGTTGGTCTTGGTTTTCCTGCCGTTACACTTTCCAACGTCGCCGCCGGCGGCGGCGGTCAAGAACTGCAACCCAACGAATGAAGCTCTACGATGATGGCATCTTCTCCAAGCATGCAGAACCTGACCAGCCACATTATCCTATTGAACAAAAAGCTGCACTTTTTTACCCGCAAAAAAAAAAGATGCTGCACTTTCTTTTCTTCATATTCTTCCCATAGCTGAATCAAGTTTCCCGTTTTTTCTTGTTCTAATATATTGACCAGCAAGCTATCAGAATATGTTAATTTTCATTGTTTTATAGTCAACACCGACCCATGCCTAATCATATGGATCTATTTATCTGCTTGTAAGTCCCATCAATTGGATTTTGTGTAGTTTTTAGAGAATTATTGCAAGTACATACGTATATACTTGCCCGTACACGCGACCATATTGTGTGCAGGACAGATAGGACAGAACATGTCCATGATTAACGTAACCAAACTATATTAATTGTGAAATATTGCTCATAATCATGACCCAAAAGAATAATATAACATGCCCTATATATCTCTCGAAGGTTTGTTATTATCATGCACAGTAAACTAATTCCGTGTAGATGGCCCTAATTAATTAGCAAAAACGTGTACACCATAACCATATAACCTTGAGACACAGGTACTTGTATTTTTCTTTAATGCATATTTGTTATGGTGTGAGCACTTGCTCCAAAGTCTTGCATTTGAAAATGGCCACTCCCCTTTAATGTCCTCAAGAGTCGACACAATCAAACAGTGTTCAAAAAACAATTGCCACCACCTTGTTGCTACTTCCTCGAAGATAAACATGGTACTACAACAATGACAGGAATCAAGGTATTTATAAGCTAATTGTAACCAGTCATTGTTACGCACACCAGACAAATCTGTAGGTACTTATTACATACATATGGGAAATATTCAAGACTATAGGCTATAGCCACCATCTTCTATTCTTCTCCAACTTGCATTGCTAGTCTCCTCGCTTTGAAACAATCATTATTGTACTATAAAAAAATGTCCCCTAGAGGAAACATATAGCTCCATGATAGGAAACGACAAATTGTTGGGATCAGTTTAATTTCCTTCTAAGCCTACACTGCTGGAGCAATGAAGAGTATTCTACAACGTTGATGCAGACAGTGGTACCGTAGCTTCTGTTGCAATGTCACTGCGGCTGTCACTATATTTGATACCACCAAACCATTTACCTAATAATTAAATTGAATAAGAAGTTGATTAAAATCTAAATTACCCTTGACCGCACTTTCAGTGTCTAATGCTTTATATGGTGAATGAATTAATTTGGAGCGTCATGGCCTTTCCCCCATTAGTTTAGCCTTTTGGGAATATTGGGATAACTAACCCGTAATGCAACAAGGCAAACACAAATATTATAACAGAAAATGTCAAATTTTAAGTGAGAGAGTACTGCCATTTTGAATGTGGTCATATCTTTTCGTCACTTCATATATTTATCCCCCCAAAATAATAATAAAGTCAACATTAGTAGATCCCCTTTAACCCATTATATATCATCTTTTGTGCCAACATTCTTGAAGAGTTTTCTTTCTATTTGTTTTATGTTCCTCGACTTCATAGTGCACATCCTTTTTTTGGTGAAACACATCACAAAAGCAAACTTGTATCTTGCTTTCTAGATGGTTTCTTTTTATTTCTTGTATCTTGCTTTACTTGATGTTGGTGGTAGCATAATGTGCACTCAGTTTTTATGTTATTGATGGTTTGTTTTCATGTGACTATTAGTAGTGCCATCTATTGCTTTTTCTTAGCTTGAATACTCAGTTCAAGCTTAAAAATTTTGAGTACAACAAACGTTAAGAATGGCCTACAAATCGGTGCTCCATCCATTTTTTATTTTGATATACTATTTAACATCATCATGGCCAACTAACAAGTGGAACCTCATTATTTTGAGTTGTTGTGAAATCTTACCCTAATAAATACATATGTCAATTCAAGCTATTAGTCTATATATGTTGTACTTGACCTTTATTTGTGGTATAGTGTGATGTGTAGCTTTTTCAAGCTATGTGTAGCTTTGACCTTTATTCAAGCTATGTGTAGCTTTGACCCATTAGTAGCTTTTTCGGAATCAATTATTAACATGGTGTCTCCTCAATTTTGATGTGCTAATTTCTTCCATATATAGCTCTGCTGACATACAAAGATGACGGAGTAGAACCAATAGGCCATGTTGATGATTATCACAATCCTTATTTATCAAGTTACATGATGAACATCAATATTTATGCTCATTATCCTTTTGTTAAAAGTCTTGTGGGTCTATGAGCTCATATTGTTGAAATTTTCCTATTTCCAAGTACATGGTGTCTCACTGTCTCTAGGTTGTTCCGTCGTGGTTTATAATCAACTATGTTAGTTCTATTCATTGGACTAACTTTGGACTTTGCATGGAAGAAAAGAAGAATAAAAAAGTGTGTTGAAATAATAAATAGAAGCTTCGTCTGGTGCTACGACTTAAAAATTACGATGAAATATCTTTTCTCGAAATAAACTTAAACGTCACCACATACTAGCAGCTACCCACATGCAACATGCACGTTTAACAAAAAAAGAATTGAAAATTGTTCATGATAATATAGCCAAAAACCATAAGTTTATTCACAGGACACAAAAATATTCTCAGTTAACACCAGATTCATGGAGTTTTCTTTCGTTTTTCTGTGAGCATTTGGAATAAATTAGGGAGTGCTTAATTGGTGATGGTTTCTTTCCCTTTTTTTTCCTAAGCATTTATGCCTCAATTTGGGAGTGTTTGATTGGTGAGTTTCTTTTCATTTTTCTGTCCACGTGAATTAAAGAGTGCAGTCATTGAGTTTTTTCCTTTTTTTTCCCTTGGTGTCATCCGTCATATGCTATCCATCATCCAAGGGCGTGGAACCCTTCCAATGGCTTACTGTGATACTTTGACTATTCATTTCTTTTACATTATATCAGTTATGGTTATGAATTTATACTCATTGGAAAGTACGTTTGATTACAAATCCAACCATGTCAAGTTTAAATAACAAAATGAAAAAAATGATGGGTAAATTATTGGTCAAAGATCGTAAAGTTTGAATCTCGCTTTACGTGTGCGCCTTATAAACGAGGAAGAAGGGAGTACAAAATAACTGGATCCTATAGATAGGTATAAAAACGTGTAAAAGTAAGCAAAAGTACTGTCATGTGGAATTACCATCACTGCAATGCTTTGACCTACAGCTACAACGTTACTTTGTAGGTTGAGACACTTACAGTTAGAGTTAGCGAGGGGGAAACTTGGTCACATACTAAATTACTAATTCCCCGTCTGTGTGAGCGTGTGCCCGTAGCAAATTTTGTGCCTGGCGCGGCCGTCTGGATGGGCATAGGCGGACACTGCACGTACATGCTCGTTTCAGATTGCCGATAGATTACTCTTGGATCTGCCAGAGTTGGGGATCCATTTACGTGTGCTAATGCAATGAATCTCCTATTCCTAAGCAGTAGCACGATACCGTAAATATCAAGCAAATTGGGCATCTAATCTTCCATGCATGCATGGGTGCACCGATGGATGGTTGTGAACCATCCAATCCAGAATATATATATTCTGTTGGTCTAGCTTCATGTGGCATGCATGGCTTCTTTTTCTCTGTCACTACTTGGTTTTCGATGAGGCAGCATATATGCTGCTTCTTTTGCTTACACATCCGGAACACAAATGAGAGGCCGTAGCAGAACGAAGCTAGCACATGCATGTTGTAACACCCAAAAATGCTCAATTTAAAATTTTTGGCATTTAAATAATTATTTAGAGCTTGCCCCTATTTATTTTAGACTAAATAATAATTTTTCTAAAAATTAAAATTTAATATAAGTGATAGAAACATTTATTGTTGCATTCATGCTGCTGCATTTATTTTTGTATTGCTTGTGATTCAAACAAGAATTTAAATTTATTTAAATTTGAATTTGAATCACTCTGTTTGGAGCTCTAGAAAAGTTGCTAGGCCCATAGTTCACTTCTGCTCCCTGGACTCTTCCCTGGTCCACTTTGACCCCCTCTACTTCTCCCCCGGTCCGGCCCAGCCCCTCCTCTCTCCTTTTTCCTTCCCCGCTCGGCCCAGCAGCTTCGCCCCGGCCCACCAGCCCTTCCGGCCCGCCAAGCCGGCCTGCTCCGCGCCCCCTTCTCTCTCTCTCTGCTCGCCCGGCCCCACGCGTCAGCGCCTCCTCTCCCCTTTCCTTTCACCGGCGCCGCTAATGGCGCGGCCGGCCGCGCGTCTGCCGCGGCAGGGCCCGCACGCCGAGGCCGCCCCACCGTGCCTTCTTAACTCGGCCCGCGCCGCACCCTGCTCCCTCACCCCCATCGCACAACCCTAGCGCCGCCGCCGCCTCCAGTCGCGCTGCTCCCGAGCGCCGCACCCCGGAGTTCGCCGGCCGCCGTCGTCACCTCGCCCTGGTGCAGCTCCGCCCCGCCCGAGCCTCGGAGGAGCTTCACCGAGCCCCTTGGAGCGCGCCGAGCTACTCCGAGCCCAGCAGCAGCAGCTGCAACCCCTTCTTCCCCGAGCCGCGCCGCCGCCGAGCATCGGGCTCCGACGAACCACCATCGCCGGAACCCTCTCGCTCCAATTCAGCCCCCCAGGAGCACCGCCAGGAGGTAACGAAGCCCTTCCCCCTGTCAATTTCAGCTCCCGAGCACCGTAGCTAGGCCTCCCTCGATCGCCGACGATGGCCGTCCGCCGGTCGCCGTCGTTCACCCCTGTCCACTGCACGAAGCACCCCTAGAACTACCCAGTCGCACTCACCACCACACCAGGAAGCTCCAGCGCCAAAAATCCGACCCAGCAACCACCCGAAACACCTCCCCCGCGGTACACCGGAGCTCCGCTCCGCCGCCCGTCGTCGTCGGCCTGATTCGCCGGCCGATGCTCGACTAGAACCCCCTAGGTCGACTCGCCATCTTCTCCTGAAGCCGTAGGACCAGACCCCGTCGAAAACCGAGCACCCTAGGCCGAGTTACGCCCAACTCCGGCGAGCCTCGCCATTGCGCGAGCAGCGCCGCCGCGGCTTCTTCGTCCCCGGCGAGCCGGGCGATCAGAGCCGTCCGATCCGAGATCGACCGCCCAGATTAGATCGGTCGATACCCCTTCGCGTTTTAAATCTCAGCCGTCCAGATCAGATCCAACGACTGCCACGCGTCCGGGCCAAGTCAATACCGGTCAGCGCCGGTCTTTTTGCTAAAGAGCCCCTCGACTTTCTGGAAATTAATCCGAGGTCCATTCCAGTTCAAAAATAATTTCAGATAGGTCCTGTTTTATTCATTTAAGCCCCTGCCCTTTTGAAAAATTGAACCCGCGGTCCAGCCTTTGCGTTTTTGCACGTTAGCCCTCCTGTTTTAATACAAAATTACGTATAGGTCCTCGGTTTTTCACAAATGAGCCCCTGGAAGTTTCAGAAACTTGCCAGCAAGTCCCTGAACCTTAGAAACGCTATAACTTTCACGTTTTAGCTCCGATTAGTGTGATTTTCGCGCTCAAGTGTTCGTAGCGAAGCGTAGATTGTTTCTAGCTCCTGTTTTTGTACTGTTTTCACTGTTTGGTGTACTGTTCTAATAGAATTAATTTTGTCTGCATGTAATGATTGCTTTGGATGCTTGCGTGATGATCGTGTCCAGTCGGCGAGCCCGTAGCTTTGGACTTCGAGTACGTTGAGGACGTGCCAGAGCAGGACTCGCAGCAGCAGCCGTACTCCGAGGAAGGCAAGTATTAGCACGGACAATCCTTGCCACCTACTCACTCTTTTAATACACTGTTCATTACATACGCATGTGTTTAATACTGTTTACCTTTAAGGTCGTACCTAGCATTTATATCCCTATCCTTGCATTCCTATGGGTTTTTGCATATGGGTAGCATTTTGCTAGGCGCAACTACTGTCACCTTTACTTAATTGTTAATATTGACTTAATGGTCCACTTCAACTTTAATGTTAAAACTTGCTTTTTTAGCAACATGGATTAGGGAGTTAGAGCATGTGCTGTGTGCTTTGCTCTAATGTCTCCCTCTAAGGACCGGTTCTTAAAGCGGCAACCCAGGAGCCTGTCGCCACCGCCGGAACTATAATGGCTCTGGTCTTGGTCAAGTAGCTTGTACGTCTCTAGCTTGGCAGTGGTTACCGAGGGGCCAACGACATTGTGGGAGGTACGGTGCTGGGTGTTCTCCGATTCCACCGAGGGCGGGAGATCCGTCGGCTAGGTCCCGTTAGACCCAGTCCCGTGTAGGAGTCTCAGCGATTAAGGACTCTGCACGTTGCGCAGTATGGGTGCGATACCCGCGCTCCGGACGCCATCGACCCCCTCACGGTGTGACTCCGTGGGCGTACGTCGATCTCGGTGCCTAAGTTTTCACCGCCGTATAGTACTCCAGCGGCTACTGACTGGTTAGGGTGTCTTGTGAAAGCCTCGTAGCGTCCCTATGCAGTCACACCTCGGAAGTGTTGATGTGCGTGGTTGGGTGCAAAGTTCCTTTGAACTTTTACGCGACTGGTGGGTAAAGGGCGAAACCTCTGCAGAGTGTACGATCTATCATGATAGCCTTGCTCAGGGTCACGAGCGGCCTGGATCCTTTTTGATTAGAATATGGTATTTATTCATGCTTAATGTCACTTACACTTTATTAATTGGGTTGCAACCGGGTATTCATTCACATGTAGTAACTTGGACAATAATAAAACGAACCAACTAAAAGTGCTAATGCAGTTAAGCCGAGTCTAGCCTTTTTGAGCCTTCATAACCCGTGCTATACTTGCTAAGTAATTTCCATTACTTACACTTGCTGTTATTACTATTTTTGGGCAAAATCCCGGACGGGTAACAGATTGGAGTCAGGCTGATTATGCTGTGGAGTTTCCGGAGGATTTGCCGTACTTCTGAGTTCGCGTTCTCCCAGTCAGAGTCCCTGTGGGATTGCGGCTACGCTAGAGAGATGTATTAGTCTTCCGCTGTCCATGATTTTATTTCTGAAGCACTCTGATGTAAACGCTACGATATGATGAGAATAAAGCATTGTACTCTGATTTTTACCATATTTGTTCGCTATATGTGTCTGTGGACTTCCTGGGCACACATATGGCCACATTCGGGTTTTGTGTAAATCCGGGTGTGACAGATTGGTCGCCGTTGCGGGCTCACAGATGGATTGCAGAGAGACTATATGATTCCATCTGTCGGCTAGAAATTGCTCGTAGATCGACCAATCACCGTGCCGACAAGTGGCTGCTTGCATTGTGTGACTGTGTCTAGTGATCTCTCGACAATCAGTTGAGTTCATCCCCATTACTGTCCTTAATTTTTATATTTAAGCTAAATCAGGATAAGGTTCCTGATGGAGAGAAGGAAAAGAGGGAAACTGATTGCTTGAGAATTGAGATAGGGTTGAGTAGTGATGGCACCGAGCTTCATCCAAAGTTGAGAGCAAGTCATCAGCTCTGACCGCGACGTGTCCCGATCATCCGATGTCTATATCGAGATGCAGTGCCGGCGCCGCGGCGCCTTCTATAACTGTGCACAAACTGCAGCAAAGACGTGCATCTCAACAGTGACGTGCAGTTGACTGTGGGCATGCAGAGAATATTCGTTCTAGGGTTCCCAGCTCGACCGATGAACATTGAATCTAGCTGCTGGAGGTATAGTATGTACGTGGCGTGCTTCAAAGTCATCTGCAACTGAAGATTGCAACTGCCGATGCCGTACTGTTGCAGGATTCAAAGAGAGCTAGCACTAGCAGCCTCCAAGTTGGACATGGATAGGCAGGGCATTCAGCCAAGCTTGCCGTTACACTTGCAAACATGTATATGGACGGCGACCACCGCCACCGGACTGGAGAAAGGCAAGTCAAGGATGGCAGCTGCCGCAACATGATCCAGCGTTTGTTGAGCGGTGAACCCTACATCCTACAAAGGATAGATATAGATAGGAATTCATACATGATATGTTGGCTCCTCCGGTCCACAATTTCAGATCGATCATCTCATAAAAAAAGACGAGTCCGTGATGAGGCTGCAATTTCTGAACATCGTGGGTTTTCGTGTATTTTGTCGGCCGTCACGTACGGAAGAATAATCAAATTCAGATGCTCATTTTGTGCTTCGATCTCGAATGACAAGCTAACCAACGGGAGAAATTCAAGTTAGGTGCACGGTAGCTGCTAGCAGTTGCCCCAGTCAATCAGCCACTTGATTCCGGATCTTTTTTAAAAATCAAGATCAACTGGATTTAATTTACTGCATGCGTATATTTAATATTTTGGACACGGGTGCATTATACTGTATATAGATATATTGTTTCCACTTAATCCGTACATCAATTTGTAGCATACAATTGTTATGTGCACGTATACGTATACTTGTCCGTACACGCTAGCCCTTGATTTTCCATGACAAAATGAGCCGTGCATGATTACTCATTGGCAGGAGTAATATATTACAGTAACATGTAAGACTAGACTAATATTGACCCATAATGATCGACAAAAACGTGTGCACCATAAGCGTATTTATTTCCTGAGATGATCAGGACCTGTATGTATTTGGTTAACTCTGAATTAACCACACATTTAAACACGCCTTGTTTTCATGTGATTATGTGAACACCTCCCAGAAACCCTTGAAACCATTGGCCCTTGTGATAGACGAAAAAAACACATGGTCACACAGCAGGACGCCTTCCCTGCTGTTTCCTTCCAGAAAACGTGATACACAACGACAAAGATTCGAATAACTGGAGTCTTCTCGCCATCTTCTCAAACAACAACATCATCAAAATTAGTCTCTAGAACTAGGGAAAGAAGACAAATAGAGTTAGTTGTTACTACTGTCTTCTGAAGTAGATGTCTGGTTGGCGCGCGGACTATTAGAATCTTCTAAATGACAAGAAAAAAAAAAGGGAATGGAGTTAGTCGCCCTGATCCAGCAGTGTTTTTCTCTCAGCAGAAACCAGCACCAGCCATCAGCCACCAACCAGCCAGCAGTGTTTTTCTCTCAGCAAAAACCAGCACCAGCCACCAGCCAAACGAACAGGGCGAGTGGTGCTAATCAACCATATGCAGTATCTGCCCTTGCATGGTGTGCAACGACACACGTGCTATTCAGATTTGAAGGGCGTCCCTATTCCAACTTGTCAGATCAATTTGCAGTAATCATTGTACTAAAAAAAAACTGTCCTGCAAGAGGAAACAGAGATAGCTACATGACAGAACTGGGCTTGAATGCTAGTCTGCTAGAGCCGGTTCTAAGCCTCTACAGTGCTGGAGCTTTGTGGAGTATAAGTCACTAGCCTGTCACCTGGCTTATTCTAGTACAATCTTTGATGCCAAATAATCTACACAAGTGATAGTTGGTTTAAACCTAAATTCACCTTCACCTCATTTTCAGTCTGATATCTGCAAATGCCAAATGGCACGGACAATAACACAAGTAATTGTTCAATGCCAACAAGATATAGCAAGTAGAAATGGTACTAGCTAGCCAGCACTAACAACATAATAATTATTGAAGTGAGAGAAAAAAAATCACCATCTAAGCTGAAAAGGCTGGAAAATTCTAGGATGCATTCCACTTCCCTTTTGACTCATTATTGTCGTGTTCTTGCAGTGAGCAACTCAGGAATACTGCCAAAGAAACAGCAGTGTGTGAATGGACATGACCATGACCATGATGCAAAGATGCAATGTGTGCATCTTCCAATCCTCAAACTGGAACTCGACAACCCACCAATCCATTGAGATCTGGTTGACCTTTGAGCCTTCGAGATGACTCGCTGGCTCCACAAGGGAGTACAATTCACATTTCTTTGTCCAGCTTTTTGGTTGGTGTAAAAGATGTGTAATCGGTACTTAACAACAAGATAAGAAGATCAGCGTTTGGAAAGGCACTAAGTTGTGCTTAGTGGAAGCCACATCTCCAGCAATGAAAGTGATTATGTAGTCGATGCAAGTTACTAAATGCGAATAACAATACCATTTTTTTAAAAAAAATAGTTTCACAGTAGTGTGCCTGCTGACACCCAACTCTGTCACAATGGTCCATGCATCTACCACAAGGACTCATGTCGTAGCAGTTGCATCCTCTTTTCTCATATGGTAGAATTTTCATTACTAGAAGATTGTCACGTCTACGACCTCCGAAAATTCAACGAAATCATTGACGGGTGCAACTCCGATCCAACACAGATTATGATGTTATTCAATTTCAATACTTGGTCGATTTCGCATGTATATAATGTTAGTTACTATAATCTTGAATCATTGTTCCTTTTCTTTTTTTGCGAGTAGTGTCTTTTTTTTTTGAGACATTGCGAGTAGTGTCTTTATTTTTTGAGACATTGCGAGTAGTGTCTTCTGGCCGCCCATCTATGACCATATCCTGCATCACGTGCTGTAACGTGCCGAATCTAACTGCAGGCATATGCTTGAGATCGTTCCTTTTGCTTTGGTTAATTAATATTACAATTTTCTGTCCACATTATTAACATCACAATAATACTACCTTCAATTCATTACATCCGAGTAAGAATTAACAGCGACAGATTGGATATACTCAGACACATTTACATGTGTCTTTGGTTAATAAGTTGCAAAATGACATCAGGATCATCGTGACGGTTGATAACTTTGTCTACTGTTTTGTTTTTCACGAGGAATCCTGAGCATCTTGGCTAATACTGTTTTTCTTTAGGCCACGTTGCCACAGGTAAGTGACACACACACACAACAACTGTTAAGCTACTAATACAAAAGGATCGTGCTGTCACTGTTGGCGGTATATTCTCCTGAAAGCTAGGGACAAAGCACCTCATCTAGGGCTTATGTGTAGAGCCAAGACAACTCTATATTCTGCAATACTGTCTCACGCGAGTAGGTTTGGTTTTTGTACGTGTTCAAAGTTTATAAACTGTCAAGAGTAGAACGGATCAAAAGCGCATCTGTGGTCAACGTGCGAGGCAGGTTACCTTATCCTGGTACAAGGATTTGTTTAACCATTTGATGAGCAGCTTCCCTGCACAGCAGAGAGTGGTATTAAACTAGCGCCAATGATTCCAGCAGTTTTGAACTGCATTATTATGCGTGATCGATTCCAGTACCGACCTTCCCCAGATGTTTCTGTTGCATCGTCGTCAAGCAGGATTAGAAATACGGTGACATGATTGGCGGGTTTTTTAATAAATCAGATCACCAGAGTACTCTACCCTGCTGCTGATGCTGGCTTGTACTATGAGTGGATATAGAAATGTGTGGTGGATAGTAACAGCGAATAGTTAACTTACTTAATTTTCATGCGTGGTTAATCTGACTACGGAGTAGGTAGTATCTGATGAGAGCTTAGCCACACGCGCTGGTTGCTGAAGCATCACCAGACCTCCAAGATCTCCTCGTCCTAGGATTGGTTAGGAGAAACGGGTGGCCTCTGTTTTCTCTCATGTGACCGTGAGATGATGACACACGAGATGAAATTAAATCTTGAAAATCATGCACGGTGACAGACTGACAGTAAACCCACGGAACCTGTAGCTAGCTTTGAGCTAGCAAGAATTGCTCCCGGCCTGCAGCCGCGAGTTGAATTATTGGTGAGTATGATACTGTTTTTTTTGTTTTTAGGATTCAGACTGCATGCTTTCAGAGGTCCTTTATTAGTGTGATACTGTTGGACGAGAGCTCCTTCAGTTGCCGAAAGGGGTTCTGATTCGGCACGTGAGGTTCAGATACTTGAACAGTAACGTTGCAGGGACGAATGCAGGCAGGCTCGATCGTAGGCGATGAGAAGATACTGTAGTATCTTTACCTACCTTACCGGTACCGTACCAGAGATGATAAATGCATGATAGGCACTTGTAACAGATGAACCATGAATCTGTGCAGCTAGCGAGCGATGCAGTGGAAGCTAGCACGCGAGATCTCTGTAACCAAATCAGAGACGATGCATGCGTTTCCATTAGAAGAAGGTACGTGCATGTATGATCGTTGGTTGAGGATGGTTGCTGATGCGGATCGATGGAGATCGATCAGTTTTGGTGCACGATTTCCATGCAGAAGCTCGATCAGATCCATATACGTACGTTGGGAGGAGGTTGCAGAAGATGTCTGCACAAAACTGGCTCTCGTCTCGATCGTGTGCCCGGCCGTCGTGTTGCTTGGCCCTGTGCTAGAGCTGCACCTATTCTGCATGCGGCTATATGCTGCATGGTTACACGTCCCTGTCGATGTGCTGGTTGGTTGGTGTTGCAGCACTGTACGTTGCTGGGTGCCTATCGAATGCATGTTACTTGACGATGCCAGGCGACAGGGACGAACCATTGGCCCATATGGCAATTGCAACTTCAAATGCAAATGCATGTTGTGTTGGGGAGTTTTGCTTTCTTTTTCTTCTTTTTTGACCGAGAAATACGTACGTACGTACGTCCCTGCTTTATTTTCTTCGAGAAGCCAGGAAATTAAAGCCAGTTTCGGAGCAAAATAAATCAACGTACCGTAATCGCGTGAAGCCGCGAACAGTACGTGTTGCAGTGATGATAGAAACAGCGTAGAAATTAAACAGCAAATTTGGTTGGTGGAGTGATCCCTAGCTGGTAGTCGGAGATGAACCTGCCCTGTCGGGCTGTCGCCTGCGACAGCTACATCAGGGCAGGCAGCAGCCACGCTCTAGCTGAATATCTCCTGCACATCCAAATGATCCCGTCCCGGCACACCAATCGGCATGCCCCGCTCTCAGTACTTCTGTCACAGGAGAAAATGACAAAGTCTGGAGTACATATTTCGATTTTGATGGACCTACCTGGAAAATCTTTAAGAAGCCTCTAGCGGCCCACATAAGGACTACTGTTCTTGCTCCAAAGAAAGCCCACTTCGATTCTTTTCATGGGCCTCGTTGCTCCCGCATGACGTGGGCCTTATGTCTGTACATTACGCGTCCCACGGAAAATACCACGAGCCCACTTGGACGTCTATTCCATATTTCCAACTGCTGTCGATACATACGTACATAGATAAACTACTGTACTACCTCTATTCCAAAATGTAGATCGTTTGAATTTTCCTACCACAAGTTTGACAGCTCATCTTATTTTAAAAAATTATAAAAATGTAGTCAAATTTGAGGTATTATTAATGATTTTTTATTATCAAAGTAAGCCACCACAAGAAATATGATAATTTGCACGAAAATTTGAATAAGTAGAACGGTCACTTATAGAGTCAAAAAATGAAATGAACTATAATTTAAAATGAAGGAAGTCCAAATTAAGCCGCTCAATCCTCCCTCGCCCAAAAGAAAAACAAGCAAGAACGCGTCGGCGGCCATAGGTCAAAGCTAGATGGACCGATTGCTCAAAAAAAAAAAAAAAGCTAGATGGACCGTGGACGACGTTCACTTGTGTATGTGTGCTGTCACACCCGGATTTACACAAAATCCGAATGTGGCCATATGTGTGCCCAGGAAGTCCACCGACACATATAGCGAACAAATATGGTAAAAATTAGAGTACAATGCTTTATTCTCAACATAAAGTAGCGATTACATCAGAGTTTGCATAAATGAAATACATGGACAGCGGAAGACTAATACAACTCTCTAGCGTAGCCGCAATCCCACAGGGACTCTGACTGGGAGAACGCCAACTCAGAAGTACGGCAAATCCTCTGGAAACTCCACAGCATAATCAGCCTGACTCCAATCTGTTACCCGTCCGGGATTTTGCCCAAAAATAGTAATAACAGCAAGTGTAAGTAATGGAAATTACTTAGCAAGTATAGCACGGGTTATGAAGGCTCAAAAAGGCTAGACACTGGCTTAACTGCATTAGCACTTTTAGTTGGTTCGTTTTAACTTTATCCAAGTTACTACAAGTGAATGAGAATCCCGGTTGTAACCCAATTAATGGTGTAAGTGACATTAAACAGGAATAAATACCATATTCTAATCAAAAAGGATCCAGGCCGCTCGTGACCCTGAGCAAGGCTATCATGATAGATCGTACACTCTGCAGAGGTTTCGCCCTTTACCCACCAATCGCGTAAAAGTTCAAAGGAACTTTGCACCCAACCACGCACATCAACACTTCCGAGGTGTGACTGCATAGGGACGCTACGAGGCTTTCACAAGACACCCTAACAAGATAGTAGCCGCTGCAGTAATACAAGGTGGTGAGTCCTTAGGCACCAAGATCGACGTACGCCCACGGAGTCACACCATGAGGGGGTCGATGGCGTCCAGAGCGCGGGTATCCACCCCAACAATGCGCAACGTGCGTAGTTCTCAATCGCTGAGACTCCCAACACGGGACTGGGTCTAACGAGACCTAGCCGACGGGGCTACCGTCCTCGGTGGAATCAGGAAAACACCCCGTGCCTTGCCTCCCACAACGCCGCTGGCCCCTCGGTAACCACTATCAAGCTAGAGCCGTACAAGCTACTTGACCAAGACCAGAGCCCATATAGTTCCGGCGGTGGCGACAGGCTCCTGGGTTGCCGCTTTAAGAACCGGTCCTTATAGGGAGACACTAGAGCAAAGCACACAGCACATGCTCTAGCCCCCTAGTCCAAGGTGCTAAAAAGCAAGTTTTATCATTAATGTTGAAGTGGACCATTAAGTCAATATTAACAATTAAGTAAAGGTGACAGTAGTTGCGCCTAGCAAAATGCTACCCATATGCAAAAACCCATAGGAATACAAGGACAGGGAAATAAATGCTAGGAAATAACCTTAATGGTAATCAATATTAGACACATGCGTATGTAAAGAACAGTGTATTAAAAGTGAGATAGGTAGCAAGGATTGTCCGTGCTATAACTTGCCTTCCTCGGAGTAAGGCTGCTGCTGAAAATCCTGCTCCGGCACGTCCTCAACGTACTCGTAGTCCAACGCTACGGGCTCACCGACTGGACACGATCATCACGCACGCATCCAAAACAATCATTACATGCAAACAAAATTAATCTATTAGAACAGTACACCAAACAGTAAAAACAGTACAAAAACAGGAGCTAGAAATAATCTACGCTTCGCTACGAACACAAGAGCGCGAAAATCACGCAAATCGGAGCTAAAACGTGAAAGTTAAGAGGTTTTTAAGATCCGTGGGCTTGCTGGCAAAGTCTCTGAAACTTCCAGGGGCTAAACTGCGAAAAACCAGGGACCTATACGTAAATAACAGTAGCCACCAGGGAAGGCGCCCGTAAGCGAGGCGGAGACAGCTCGTCCGCTCGAGGGGATTCACGACCCTCGAGTGAGGCAGGGGTTGCTGTGCCTGTTCGAGGGGGTTCGCGACCCTCGAGCGAGGCGAAGTTTGCTTTGCCCGTTCGAGGGGGTTCACGACCCTCGAGCGAGGCGGAGCTGGGTAGCGACTCGGGCTAGGGTGCTCAGTTTTCGACGGGGTTTGGTCCTACGGCTTCAGGAGAAGATGGCGAGTCGATCTAGGGGGTTCATGACGAGCATCGGCCGGCGAATCGTGCCAACGACGATGGGCGGCGGAGCTGCACTCCGATGAGCCGCGGGGTAGGGGTTTTGGGGGGTTTCGAGGTCGGGTTTCTTGCTCTGGAGCGTCAGAGAACGATGGTGAGTGCTGCTGAGGTGCTCAAGTGAAACTCCGTGCAGTGAACCGACCAGACGACGACGACCGGCGATCGGCCGACGACGGTGATCGCGGGGGTGCTGCTACGGCGCACTACAGCTCGAATTGAGAGGGCTGGTGGACTTGTTACCTGCTGAGGAAGAGTTGGACGCAAGGAATCGACCGGAGACGGCTCGGTCGACAGGAACGGCGGCGAATCCTCCACGGCGGCGCTGCGGACGTCGGGAAGCAATCAGCCACGGTCAAGGCATAAGAGAGGACGAGAGGTATTTGGGGAGCTTCAATACCTCCTGGCGGACAGCTTGGCGGTGATGGCCGGCCGGGAGACACGCCGGAGCAGCCTGGCGGCGTGCGGCGGCGCTGCGCAAGCTCGGCGGCGCGTGGACAGGGCGATAGAGTGGCTCGGGTGGTCTTGTGGTGCGATGGCGAGGTCAGGCACGGCTTGGTGGTGCGCAGGCGCCTTAAGAAAGGGCTTGGGAAGGTCTAGGGCGACGGGAACGCGTTCGCCGGTGTTTATGGAAGGTCCGCGGCGGCGGCGGGTACTTTCCAAACCGGGCGAGCTCGGTTTCCTTACTGGGGACGGGTGAAAGAGGAAAGGGGAAGGCGCGCGAAGCTTCGTGGAAGCTTCCTGGGGCCTTGGGGTGCTCGGTATGGAAAGCGCGCGCGGGAATGGCGCGGCGGTTTCGGGCGGCGAGTGCGGGGCGCGCGTGGCTACGGTGTTGGCGCGTTCGGCGCGAGGGAAGGAGGGCCTGGCCGAGCTGGTGTGTCTCGGTGAGGTCGTGCTGGTGTGACGGCGGGGTCGTCGGCGGCGCACGCCGGTGGGGGTGACCTGCGCTGCCGCACGGCGTCGGGAGGAAAAAGAAGGTGGGGGTGGAAGACGACAAGCGGGGCCGGCTGTCAGTGGGGGGGAAAGAGAGGGGAGGGCGCGGACGCGGGCGACCGGGCCGGTGCGGGGCGGTACTGGGCCGGGCTGGGAGAGAAGAAGAGGGGGCAAAAGCAGACCGGAAAAAGAAACCAGGGAGCAGAACCGAACTGTGGGTCTAACAACTATTCTAGAGCTCCAAACAAAGTGATTCAAAATTGAATTTAAATATTTTTAAATTCTTGTTTGAATCACAAGCAATACAAAAATAAATGCAGCAGCATGAATGCATCAATAAATGTTTCTATCACTTATATTTGATTTTAAATTTCTGAAAATTATTATTTAGCCTTTATAAAATAGGTGAAAGCATTAAATAATTAATTAATTGCCAAAATTTTTAAATTTGAGTATTTTGGGTGTTACAAACCTACCCCCCTTAAGGTGAATCTCGTCCTCGAGATTCGGATGTAGAAACGAAGAGCTGTGGGTACTCGGACTTGAGATCTTCTTCCCGCTCCCAAGTTGCTTCATCTGCTGAATGCCGGCTCCACTGCACCTTGCACATCCGAATGGTCTTGTTCCTCAGCACTCTCTCTGATACAGATACCTCCAGGATCCTGATCGGATACTCCTCATATGTGAGGTCCTCCTGAACATTCAATTCATCAATCGGGATCTGCTCCTCTGGCACCCGCAAGCACTTCTTCAGCTGGGACACATGGAACACATCATGTACTCCGGCCAGTCTCTCAGGTAGATCTAGCCGATATGCCACTTCGCCCATCTGTTCCTGTATCCTGAACGGTCCGATGTAACGAGGCGCCAACTTGCCTTTGACATTGAACCGCTTTACACCTCTCATGGGTGACACCTTCAGGTACACAAAATCATCAACTCTGAAGCTGAGGTCCCTCCGTCTGACATCGGCGTAACTCTTCTGTCTTTCTTCTTGGTGTTCTTCACTTGATTTACGTGAATAGATATCAAGAAAAACAAGAAGGTACGAGGAAAATAGAGAGAGCCCAACTACACAATCATTACAAAGATCCAAATCAATCAAAGGCACAAGGACAGGCATTACAAACACACTCAACCAGGGTTAGACACACAAGCCTAAAAGCGACTCTAAACGTTGTCAATAATGTTAAGGGAATCCTCCTATGCAAGATTATCACTTCGGTCTTCTTCACCTTGTAAACTCGTCTTGAGTGGTGTCCAACTTCTTGGTTGTAGTGGCACTGAGGGTGACGTCGTCATGTACTCTGAAGTCGTTCGGCTTGAACTTCTTGTAGCAGGCGGACGATATCTTCATTCTTCAAGTGACTTGCAAATGCATCGGGACGATACAGACAATCTAAGGGTTTTTAGGATAAAGGAAAAGTCGAGAGGACACTTTGAGATCAAAAGCCAAGGAATGAATCCAAAGTGACAATACTTGATGAACAAGGAGGAGGGAAGGGGAAATAGTATCAAGGAACGAGTGAGTGAACAAGGAGACTCACAACAGTAATAGAAGATAAGTGATCAAGGTAAAGCAACAAGGAGGAGTTAAATAGACAAGAATTGGAAATTAGCAATTTATCAAGCCAAGGTGGAGGTAAATAATCAGAAGTCAAGGGTGAGAATTAAATTATCAAGGAGAGGGTAAAACATCCAAGGACATAATGACCAAAGAGAAATTGTCAAGGAGGGAAAGCGCTCAAGGATAGCACTTTTTATGAATCAAAATCTCAAGGATAGAGGAAGCAATGGTTATATAGTAAAATGATTATGAATGGATGGCCAGTACTATCTAGGCTGCGTTCCTACAGTCAGCATAGCTCTGATACCAATCTGTCACACCCGGATTTACACAAAACCCGAATGTGGCCATATGTGTGCCCAGGAAGTCCACCGACACATATAGCGAACAAATATGGTAAAAATTAGAGTACAATGCTTTATTCTCAACATAAAGTAGCGATTACATCAGAGTTTGCATAAATGAAATACATGGACAGCGGAAGACTAATACAACTCTCTAGCGTAGCCGCAATCCCACAGGGACTCTGACTGGGAGAACGCCAACTCAGAAGGACGGCAAATCCTCTGGAAACTCCACAGCATAATCAGCCTGACTCCAATCTGTTACCCGTCCGGGATTTTGCCCAAAAATAGTAATAACAGCAAGTGTAAGTAATGGAAATTACTTAGCAAGTATAGCACGGGTTATGAAGGCTCAAAAAGGCTAGACACTGGCTTAACTGCATTAGCACTTTTAGTTGGTTCGTTTTAACTTTATCCAAGTTACTACACGTGAATGAGAATCCCGGTTGTAACCCAATTAATGGTGTAAGTGACATTAAACAGGAATAAATACCATATTCTAATAAAAAAGGATCCAGGCCGCTCGTGACCCTGAGCAAGGCTATCATGATAGATCGTACACTCATCAGAGGTTTCGCCCTTTACCCACCAGTCGCGTAAAAGTTCAAAGGAACTTTGCACCCAACCACGCACATCAACACTTCCGAGGTGTGACTGCATAGGGACGCTATGAGGCTTTCACAAGACACCCTAACAAGATAGTAGCCACTGCAGTAATACAAGGTGGTGAGTCCTTAGGCATCGAGATCGACGTACGCCCACGGAGTCACACCATGAGGGGGTCGATGGCGTCCAGAGCGCGGGTATCCACCCCAACAATGCGCAACATGCGGAGTTCTCAATCGCTGAGACTCCCAACACGGGACTGGGTCTAACGAGACCTAGCCAACGGGGCTACCGTCCTCGGTGGAATCGGGAAAACACCCCGTGCCTTGCCTCCCACAACGCCGCTGGCCCCTCGGTAACCACTATCAAGCTAGAGCCGTACAAGCTACTTGACCAAGACCAGAGCCCATATAGTTCCGGCGGTGGCGACAGGCTCCTGGGTTGCCGCTTTAAGAACCGGTCCTTATAGGGAGACACTAGAGCAAAGCACACAGCACATGCTCTAGCCCCCTAGTCCAAGGTGCTAAAAAGCAAGTTTTATCATTAATGTTGAAGTGGACCATTAAGTCAATATTAACAATTAAGTAAAGGTGACAATAGTTGCGCCTAGCAAAATGCTACCCATATGCAAAAACCCATAGGAATACAAGGACAGGGAAATAAATGCTAGGAAATAACCTTAATGGTAATCAATATTAGACACATGCATATGTAAAGAACAGTGTATTAAAAGTGAGATAGGTAGCAAGGATTGTCCGTGCTATAACTTGCCTTCCTCGGAGTAAGGCTGCTGCTGAAAATCCTGCTCCGGCACGTCCTCAACGTACTCGTAGTCCAACGCTACGGGCTCACCGACTGGACACGATCATCACGCACGCATCCAAAACAATCATTACATGCAAATAAAATTAATCTATTAGAACAGTACACCAAACAGTAAAAACAGTACAAAAACAGGAGCTAGAAATAATCTACGCTTTGCTACGAACACAAGAGCGCGAAAATCACGCAAATCGGAGCTAAAACGTGAAAGTTAAGAGGTTTTTAAGATCCGTGGGCTTGCTGGCAAAGTCTCTGAAACTTCCAGGGGCTAAACTGCGAAAAACCAGGGACCTATACGTAAATAACAGTAGCCACCAGGGAAGGCGCCCGTAAGCGAGGCGGAGACAGCTCGTCCGCTCGAGGGGATTCACGACCCTCGAGTGAGGCAGGGGTTGCTGTGCCTGTTCGAGGGGGTTCGCGACCCTCGAGCGAGGCGGAGTTTGCTTTGCCCGTTCGAGGGGGTTCACGACCCTCGAGCGAGGCGGAGCTGGGTAGCGACTCGGGCTAGGGTGCTCAGTTTTCGACGGGGTTTGGTCCTACGGCTTCAGGAGAAGATGGCGAGTCGATCTAGGGGGTTCATGACGAGCATCGGCCGGCGAATCGTGCCAACGACGATGGGCGGCGGAGCTGCACTCCGATGAGCCGCGGGGTAGGGGTTTTGGGGGGTTTCGAGGTCGGGTTTCTTGCTCTGGAGCGTCAGAGAACGATGGTGAGTGCTGCTGAGGTGCTCAAGTGAAACTCCGTGCAGTGAACCGACCAGACGACGACGACCGGCGATCGGCCGACGACGGTGATCGCGGGGGTGCTGCTACGGCGCACTACAGCTCGAATTGAGAGGGCTGGTGGACTTGTTACCTGCTGAGGAAGAGTTGGACGCAAGGAATCGACCGGAGACGGCTCGGTCGACAGGAACGGCGGCGAATCCTCCACGGCGGCGCTGCGGACGTCGGGAAGCAATCAGCCACGGTCAAGGCATAAGAGAGGATGAGAGGTATTTGGGGAGCTTCAATACCTCCTGGCGGACAGCTTGGCGGTGATGGCCGGCCGGGAGACACGCCGGAGCAGCCTGGCGGCGTGCGGCGGCGCTGCGCAAGCTCGGCGGCGCGTGGACAGGGCGATAGAGTGGCTCGGGTGGTCTTGTGGTGCGATGGCGAGGTCAGGCACGGCTTGGTGGTGCGCAGGCGCCTTAGGAAAGGGCTTGGGAAGGTCTAGGGCGACGGGAACGCGTTCGCCGGTGTTTATGGAAGGTCCGCGGCGGCGGCGGGTACTTTCCAAACCGGGCGAGCTCGGTTTCCTTACTGGGGACGGGTGAAAGAGGAAAGGGGAAGGCGCGCGAAGCTTCGTGGAAGCTTCCTGGGGCCTTGGGGTGCTCGGTATGGAAAGCGCGCGCGGGAATGGCGCGGCGGTTTCGGGCGGCGAGTGCGGGGCGCGCGTGGCTACGGTGTTGGCGCGTTCGGCGCGAGGGAAGGAGGGCCTGGCCGAGCTGGTGTGTCTCGGTGAGGTCGTGCTGGTGTGACGGCGGGGTCGTCGGCGGCGCACGCCGGTGGGGGTGACCTGCGCTGCCGCACGGCGTCGGGAGGAAAAAGAAGGTGGGGGTGGAAGACGACAAGCGGGGCCGGCTGTCAGTGGGGGGGAAAGAGAGGGGAGGGCGCGGACGCGGGCGACCGGGCCGGTGCGGGGCGGTACTGGGCCGGGCTGGGAGAGAAGAAGAGGGGGCAAAAGCAGACCGGAAAAAGAAACCAGGGAGCAGAACCGAACTGTGGGTCTAACAACTATTCTAGAGCTCCAAACAAAGTGATTCAAAATTGAATTTAAATATTTTTAAATTCTTGTTTGAATCACAAGCAATACAAAAATAAATGCAGCAGCATGAATGCATCAATAAATGTTTCTATCACTTATATTTGATTTTAAATTTCTGAAAATTATTATTTAGCCTTTATAAAATAGGTGAAAGCATTAAATAATTAATTAATTGCCAAAATTTTTAAATTTGAGTATTTTGGGTGTTACAAACCTACCCCCCTTAAGGTGAATCTCGTCCTCGAGATTCGGATGTAGAAACGAAGAGCTGTGGGTACTCGGACTTGAGATCTTCTTCCCGCTCCCAAGTTGCTTCATCTGCTGAATGCCGGCTCCACTGCACCTTGCACATCCGAATGGTCTTGTTCCTCAGCACTCTCTCTGATACAGATACCTCCAGGATCCTGATCGGATACTCCTCATATGTGAGGTCCTCCTGAACATTCAATTCATCAATCGGGATCTGCTCCTCTGGCACCCGCAAGCACTTCTTCAGCTGGGACACATGGAACACATCATGTACTCCGGCCAGTCTCTCAGGTAGATCTAGCCGATATGCCACTTCGCCCATCTGTTCCTGTATCCTGAACGGTCCGATGTAACGAGGCGCCAACTTGCCTTTGACATTGAACCGCTTTACACCTCTCATGGGTGACACCTTCAGGTACACAAAATCATCAACTCTGAAGCTGAGGTCCCTCCGTCTGACATCGGCGTAACTCTTCTGTCTTTCTTCTTGGTGTTCTTCACTTGATTTACGTGAATAGATATCAAGAAAAACAAGAAGGTACGAGGAAAATAGAGAGAGCCCAACTACACAATCATTACAAAGATCCAAATCAATCAAAGGCACAAGGACAGGCATTACAAACACACTCAACCAGGGTTAGACACACAAGCCTAAAAGCGACTCTAAACGTTGTCAATAATGTTAAGGGAATCCTCCTATGCAAGATTATCACTTCGGTCTTCTTCACCTTGTAAACTCGTCTTGAGTGGTGTCCAACTTCTTGGTTGTAGTGGCACTGAGGGTGACGTCGTCATGTACTCTGAAGTCGTTCGGCTTGAACTTCTTGTAGCAGGCGGACGATATCTTCATTCTTCAAGTGACTTGCAAATGCATCGGGACGATACAGACAATCTAAGGGTTTTTAGGATAAAGGAAAAGTCGAGAGGACACTTTGAGATCAAAAGCCAAGGAATGAATCCAAAGTGACAATACTTGATGAACAAGGAGGAGGGAAGGGGAAATAGTATCAAGGAACGAGTGAGTGAACAAGGAGACTCACAACAGTAATAGAAGATAAGTGATCAAGGTAAAGCAACAAGGAGGAGTTAAATAGACAAGAATTGGAAATTAGCAATTTATCAAGCCAAGGTGGAGGTAAATAATCAGAAGTCAAGGGTGAGAATTAAATTATCAAGGAGAGGGTAAAACATCCAAGGACATAATGACCAAAGAGAAATTGTCAAGGAGGGAAAGCGCTCAAGGATAGCACTTTTTATGAATCAAAATCTCAAGGATAGAGGAAGCAATGGTTATATAGTAAAATGATTCTGAATGGATGGCCAGTACTATCTAGGCTGCGTTCCTACAGTCAGCATAGCTCTGATACCAATCTGTCACACCCGGATTTACACAAAACCCGAATGTGGCCATATGTGTGCCCAGGAAGTCCACCGACACATATAGCGAACAAATATGGTAAAAATTAGAGTACAATGCTTTATTCTCAACATAAAGTAGCGATTACATCAGAGTTTGCATAAATGAAATACATGGACAGCGGAAGACTAATACAACTCTCTAGCGTAGCCGCAATCCCACAGGGACTCTGACTGGGAGAACGCCAACTCAGAAGGACGGCAAATCCTCTGGAAACTCCACAGCATAATCAGCCTGACTCCAATCTGTTACCCGTCCGGGATTTTGCCCAAAAATAGTAATAACAGCAAGTGTAAGTAATGGAAATTACTTAGCAAGTATAGCACGGGTTATGAAGGCTCAAAAAGGCTAGACACTGGCTTAACTGCATTAGCACTTTTAGTTGGTTCGTTTTAACTTTATCCAAGTTACTACACGTGAATGAGAATCCCGGTTGTAACCCAATTAATGGTGTAAGTGACATTAAACAGGAATAAATACCATATTCTAATAAAAAAGGATCCAGGCCGCTCGTGACCCTGAGCAAGGCTATCATGATAGATCGTACACTCATCAGAGGTTTCGCCCTTTACCCACCAGTCGCGTAAAAGTTCAAAGGAACTTTGCACCCAACCACGCACATCAACACTTCCGAGGTGTGACTGCATAGGGACGCTACGAGGCTTTCACAAGACACCCTAACAAGATAGTAGCCGCTGCAGTAATACAAGGTGGTGAGTCCTTAGGCATCGAGATCGACGTACGCCCACGGAGTCACACCATGAGGGGGTCGATGGCGTCCAGAGCGCGGGTATCCACCCCAACAATGCGCAACATGCGGAGTTCTCAATCGCTGAGACTCCCAACACGGGACTGGGTCTAACGAGACCTAGCCAACGGGGCTACCGTCCTCGGTGGAATCGGGAAAACACCCCGTGCCTTGCCTCCCACAACGCCGCTGGCCCCTCGGTAACCACTATCAAGCTAGAGCCGTACAAGCTACTTGACCAAGACCAGAGCCCATATAGTTCCGGCGGTGGCGACAGGCTCCTGGGTTGCCGCTTTAAGAACCGGTCCTTATAGGGAGACACTAGAGCAAAGCACACAGCACATGCTCTAGCCCCCTAGTCCAAGGTGCTAAAAAGCAAGTTTTATCATTAATGTTGAAGTGGACCATTAAGTCAATATTAACAATTAAGTAAAGGTGACAATAGTTGCGCCTAGCAAAATGCTACCCATATGCAAAAACCCATAGGAATACAAGGACAGGGAAATAAATGCTAGGAAATAACCTTAATGGTAATCAATATTAGACACATGCATATGTAAAGAACAGTGTATTAAAAGTGAGATAGGTAGCAAGGATTGTCCGTGCTATAACTTGCCTTCCTCGGAGTAAGGCTGCTGCTGAAAATCCTGCTCCGGCACGTCCTCAACGTACTCGTAGTCCAACGCTACGGGCTCACCGACTGGACACGATCATCACGCACGCATCCAAAACAATCATTACATGCAAATAAAATTAATCTATTAGAACAGTACACCAAACAGTAAAAACAGTACAAAAACAGGAGCTAGAAATAATCTACGCTTTGCTACGAACACAAGAGCGCGAAAATCACGCAAATCGGAGCTAAAACGTGAAAGTTAAGAGGTTTTTAAGATCCGTGGGCTTGCTGGCAAAGTCTCTGAAACTTCCAGGGGCTAAACTGCGAAAAACCAGGGACCTATACGTAAATAACAGTAGCCACCAGGGAAGGCGCCCGTAAGCGAGGCGGAGACAGCTCATCCGCTCGAGGGGATTCACGACCCTCGAGTGAGGCAGGGGTTGCTGTGCCTGTTCGAGGGGGTTCGCGACCCTCGAGCGAGGCGGAGTTTGCTTTGCCCGTTCGAGGGGGTTCACGACCCTCGAGCGAGGCGGAGCTGGGTAGCGACTCGGGCTAGGGTGCTCAGTTTTCGACGGGGTTTGGTCCTACGGCTTCAGGAGAAGATGGCGAGTCGATCTAGGGGGTTCATGACGAGCATCGGCCGGCGAATCGTGCCAACGACGATGGGCGGCGGAGCTGCACTCCGATGAGCCGCGGGGTAGGGGTTTTGGGGGGTTTCGAGGTCGGGTTTCTTGCTCTGGAGCGTCAGAGAACGATGGTGAGTGCTGCTGAGGTGCTCAAGTGAAACTCCGTGCAGTGAACCGACCAGACGACGACGACCGGCGATCGGCCGACGACGGTGATCGCGGGGGTGCTGCTACGGCGCACTACAGCTCGAATTGAGAGGGCTGGTGGACTTGTTACCTGCTGAGGAAGAGTTGGACGCAAGGAATCGACCGGAGACGGCTCGGTCGACAGGAACGGCGGCGAATCCTCCACGGCGGCGCTGCGGACGTCGGGAAGCAATCAGCCACGGTCAAGGCATAAGAGAGGACGAGAGGTATTTGGGGAGCTTCAATACCTCCTGGCGGACAGCTTGGCGGTGATGGCCGGCCGGGAGACACGCCGGAGCAGCCTGGCGGCGTGCGGCGGCGCTGCGCAAGCTCGGCGGCGCGTGGACAGGGCGATAGAGTGGCTCGGGTGGTCTTGTGGTGCGATGGCGAGGTCAGGCACGGCTTGGTGGTGCGCAGGCGCCTTAAGAAAGGGCTTGGGAAGGTCTAGGGCGACGGGAACGCGTTCGCCGGTGTTTATGGAAGGTCCGCGGCGGCGGCGGGTACTTTCCAAACTGGGCGAGCTCGGTTTCCTTACTAGGGACGGGTGAAAGAGGAAAGGGGAAGGCGCGCGAAGCTTCGTGGAAGCTGCCTGGGGCCTTGGGGTGCTCGGTATGGAAAGCGCGCGCGGGAATGGCGCGGCGGTTTCGGGCGGCGAGTGCGGGGCGCGCGTGGCTACGGTGTTGGCGCGTTCGGCGCGAGGGAAGGAGGGCCTGGCCGAGCTGGTGTGTCTCGGTGAGGTCGTGCTGGTGTGACGGCGGGGTCGTCGGCGGCGCACGCCGGCGGGGGTGACCTGCGCTGCCGCACGGCGTCGGGAGGAAAAAGAAGGTGGGGGGGTGGAAGACGACAAGCGGGGCCGGCTGTCAGTGGGGGGGAAAGAGAGGGGAGGGCGCGGACGCGGGCGACCGGGCCGGTGCGGGGCGGTACTGGGCCGGGCTGGGAGAGAAGAAGAGGGGGCAAAAGCAGACCGGAAAAAGAAACCAGGGAGCAGAACCGAACTGTGGGTCTAACAACTATTCTAGAGCTCCAAACAAAGTGATTCAAATTTGAATTTAAATATTTTTAAATTCTTGTTTGAATCACAAACAATACAAAAATAAATGCAGCAGCATGAATGCAACAATAAATGTTTCTATCACTTATATTTGATTTTAAATTTCTGAAAATTATTATTTAGCCTTTATAAAATAGGTGAAAGCATTAAATAATTAATTAATTGCCAAAAATTTTAAATTTGAGTATTTTGGGTGTTACATGTGTCGATGCACTCACAGACACAACCGACTGCACGTTATTAATTAGGTGTTGCATCATCTTGGTTGTATACAGATTAAGAAGAAACATAATAACGAAAAATTCAGTGGATTCTTTCGTTACAAATATGGTGATGATAAGTCGTCATCAATCAGAGCAGCACATGGTAAGTTTCACACATCTTATCTTATTGGCCGGCGACTTCTTTCATACACAGTTGAGCTACTTGAGCACATTCTCTCTTGTATATATATTGCTATGATGCACGTACACCTGCAATAATAGAAGAAAAGATCCCACGCACCACTCTTATATATCCATCTTGTGCTGGAACTTCCAGCTCGTCCACTACATACTTTAGCACCAGCAGCTGAGGTGCTCCTTTGGACCACCCCCTGATCATGCGTGCCCTTATTCAGAAACGTACGTCCATCACCCTTTTCTTCAAGGGCTTATTTTCACATCACCTGGTATACGTATATGCACACATGTACACACTTGTATATACACGGTAGCAGCTAGCTAGCTAGTAGAGGGAATAAAAGAAGCAGCTCCAACTCGATCTGTTGCCGCATATATGCATGGTTGCCGCCCATCACGCGCCGCGTGCGTGCACTAACCTGCGCGATGGCGGCGCGACGCCGAGCGGAGGAGCGGCGACAGGCTGGCCCTCGCCGGCGGTGACGCGGCCGGGGAGAGCGACGCCGCCGCGTACCAGCTGCCTGAGTCGCAGAACATCAGCGCCGGCGACGATGACGAACGCGGACCACATGCCTGGTCGCCGTACAGGAGCTGGCTCCCAACAATAATGGCGGCGCCGACCTCCCTACCCTTCCTGTACTCCACGATGGCCCTGTACACCAACGGTATCAGCCCCTCCATTGCACCTGCAGAGCTTGTTGAGCTGAGCTCTGCTAGCTCGAGCGAGAAGTGAGGCTCACTCGAGGATGCTATAAAAAGCCCCTGCAAAGTTGATCAGATGATGAGGCTGTTGCTTTTTCACCTGCACATCGAGATGTATACGTCTCACCAAATCCACTGAATTTTCAAGTGGCATTCGGTGAATAATCCGTAGCCTCAAGCTTATCTGCACCTGCAGGCTTCCTTCGATCTTCCTGTCTTGCATTGCATCACTGGTCAAGTCTCCGGGGTCTCACTCATTCTTGCCCTGCACACGTACAGCTGATCGATCAGATCACAATATTTTGTACTGTACGATCAGTGATGTGGAGGAGGTGTGAGCTTAAATCTTTGGATCATTTGTTGGTGGCGGGTAACTTTCAGCAGGTACACCGGGACGAGAAATATGGAGAGATAAGTTCGATCCAGGGCTTCTGATTCAAGATGAGAACTTGGATGCTTGTGTACGAGAAGCTTCAGAGCTATGCATTCTCCATTTATCCTATATGTTATTTTTAAGTGGTTTGCAAAGGAAGGTGTACCTGAAGTTTTGGCCACGCTGTTATATTCTGTCAGAAATCTGCATTTCAGCATCCAAAGACTGTGTTCAGCTTCAGCGCGCTTCAGTAATACCACAAGTTCACGAATCACAATGCCAAATTTTTGTTCAGTGACTATGACTACCAACTACCAGTATGGCAGGCTGGCATATATTTAGGGAACTTGACAGCAAGATCAATGAAACCATTAACAGTAAATTTTACTTCGATCAGTTGCTTTCGCGCGCTCAACCTATCGAACGACGTCGACAACTCTGAAACAAAGCACTTGGCAATTGGAATTTGGCGGCATTACACTTGAATGCCCGCGTTCCATTACTGTAAAGACGAGCTAAAGGTCGGGGCACTCACGTACGCTCCACCGATGTACCATCTTGATGTGCTCGTGACACCAGAATGCAGTGGCCAAGAAGCCAAAAATCTATCTGCACATCCAGCCTGCAACTATCTTTCTTTTCTCTCTTCTTATGCTGCAATAATTGATCACGCTTTCTTCATTGCAATCGAAATGAATAAGACCTGTTAGTTGATACTTGGTACCTTATTACAGTTATATATGTGTGATATGCCCATGCATGCAACTCTAAGTTCCAAGCACACCTGCTGACTGCTGACCTGCAGTAGTACTGTACAGTGACTGGCTACCTGCACCAACAGAATATATGTGTCAAAGTATTGTTAAACTGGATCAGTTTAGGTGCTGGGTATGCATCACAACTTCACAAGGTCAGAATTTTCTAAACAATGTGCTTTGCCTAGATTGAACTAAGAATAGGCATGACATGAACATTAACTGGGATTGATTTAACTATGTGCTTTCGCTTTTTACAGTTACTATATGTTTCGCAAAAAAAAAACATATGTACAGCGTATGTACTTTTTTTTAGCACAATGTACAGCGTATGTACTAGATGGCCCTAGCTAGACCTTGTGGCCGGCCCATGTTGGAGAACGAGAGAAAGGGCCATGGCCCAGCTCAGTTGGCATTATATGGCGTAGATGTCCAGATGTCCATTTATTCTGTTTTGCGAGGGCAAAAGCACGAGCTAGCGCGAAGAAGTTAAGCATGCCAAAAATACTTTAGAATAACACTACAGCATGCCAAAAATACTTTAGAAGAACACTACTTTTAAGGCTGTTAGTATCAAGTATTAATGGATAAAAATGCTAAATTTTAGCACTAGTCTATTCAAATATGAGTGCTAATTAATAATGCTAAACTTTACCAAAAACTTAAAATACTAGCCAGACGATATATGCTAAACTTTAACAGTTTAGCTCATCCAAATTAAACAAGCTCTTAGACTATCTCTATTTCTGTTTGTGGATGTCGTTTTAGCGACAAACGTACAGTAGTGTGCAGTCAAAACTCTCAACACTAACACTAAGAAAGTTATTGATCTCAACTTGTCACACCCTGTCACACCCCAAAATTTGAAAATTTTGGGATGTGAATTTCCAACGTAATTAATACAATATTTTTCTCAATTTTCTAAAAATTTTCAAGCTTTATAAAATTTACAGGGAATTTAGTAAAGGAAAAATTGTTTTTCTAAATTAAATTAAATCAATATAGGTTTAATGTTGTGTGTTGCATTCATGCTGGCTGCATCGAGTTTTGCTTGTGTGTAGTTCAAATCAGAATTTAAACCTAATTTAAATTCGTGTTTGAACTGCGTTTGTTTGGGCCATATAAAAGTTGTTTTTGGAAGAGTCCGGTTTTGCTCCCCGAACTTCCCTTTGATCCACTCCAGCCCCTCCTTCCTTTCTTCCCTATCGAGCCGGCCCAACCCGTCCCCCCGGCCCATTTCTTCCTCTCCCTTTCGGGCCGAGCCTGCGAGGCCCGGTACGGGCCGGCCCAACTCGCATGCGGCCCCAAGCCGAAATCGCCCGGCCCACCTGCAGCTCCACCCGGCCCATCCTCCAACCACAGCCCAGCCGCGATCCCGCGCAGCGCGTCAGCGCCGCCGCCCCGCAATCAACGCCGCGCCATCGCCGGCACTTCCTTGGCGTCCGTGCCAAGCCATCCTCGGCCTCCGCCCTGTTTATAGGCCACCGCCGAGCCACCCGCGTTTCCATCTGCTGCAAGCCCTAGCCGCCATGCCTCGTCTCGCCCCTCCACACAGCGCCGCTGCCATGGTGCCTCGGAGCAGAGCGCCGCCGCCGGCTTCGTCGCGGCGATTCGTCGCGTCCAGTGGCCGCCGGGACGAGCCGCCACCGCTACGAGGACCACCACGTCGAGCCGCGCCCGGAGCACCTGTCCTCGCCACCAGAGGCACTCCTCCACGTGGAGCTCCGAGCCGCCGCCGTCCTTCCCCGCCGTGATTCGCCGCCGCCAGGCTCCCTCCAGCGAAACCAAGGCCGCCACGAGCTGCGCGTCGCCAAGCCGCTCCCATCCCGCAGGTCGCCGTCGCCATATCGCCGCCGGAGCAACTTCCCCGCGAGAAGCCGTCGCCGCCGGCTGCCCCCTTCGTCGCCGGCCAAATCCCGGCCGAGCCTGTCCGTCTCCGGCCGCGGTAGGGGCATCCCCACAATCTCGTCGAGCCGCGTCTCGTCGTCCGGTCCACGTCGCCAGAGGCCCTCCACCCACGAGCAGCGACGCCGCCGGCCACTGTCTTCCGCCGCGGGCCAAATCCGACCACCTCCGCCCGTCTCTGCCGATGGTGAGCAGCCCCTCGCGTTCCCCTCTCTCTCCTCTCTCGTTCGCGCTAGCTCTCTACCACCCTAGGCCAACAGATCACCGGCGAGTCAGGCTGCACAGGACCGCCGGCGAAGCCCTGTGCTGGTTCAAGGTTGAAGATGACACTTTTGCACTTAGGCCCCTGCAGAACGGTGTAACTCTTAGATGTATTTATGTGTCTTAGCATTCTTGCAGGAAACCCCTTATAAGTTTTTCCACTTCACACTTAAATCCAACCCAAGCCCCTTTTTAGATCTAACCTCTGAGATTTGCTCTTGTTGCGGCCACTGTTTAGTGTGCCATGCGAAATTCCTCTGCTGGTCCCTGAGATCTAAGGTTATTCACGACTAGGTCCCTACAGACTTGTTTTAACCATAAAATCCACGTTTTAACTCCGATTTAATCCGTTTTCGTTGCGTTAGGTTCATACCAACATAAACTACACGTTAGCACTGTCATTTACCATGTGACATGTTTCTGTAATTTTATTTAATAATAAGTTGATTAAATAATATCTAAATGTGCTTTCTTAATTAAAATCCAATTAAGGTTATACGGTTTTTCTTATTAAAGAAAACATGATTAATAATTATTCAATAGTTTTCTGAATAAAATAGAATTAAGTTTCAATTCGATTTTTCATAAATAAATATTAATCTAATTAATGCTTATTATTTAATTAGCTTTCCTAATTTAAAAGCAAATTAGAGTTTCACTTCGATGATTTTATAAATAATCATTAATATTGAATAATATCAACATAAATGTGTTTCTATCCTAATATTGATTAGTTCAACACGGTTCATAAAGTTATTCGATTAGTTGCTCTCACATGTTTCTTTTCAAGTTAATGTTTTAATTTGAATAAATTATACTTGAATATTTATAATTAAAATATGACTAAGATTACTTCGTCTTTTCTAAAGTACAAAATATAACTTTCATTCTTTATTTACACCTGATTTTATTTAAATTAAAATAAATAAAGCTTATAGACTTTCATTAAATCCAAATCTTCCGATAGTCGTATCTTTTCAACCGTTGCTCCGTTTTCAGCGATTCTTGCGCCCACGTGACCATAAAACCAAGCCCTATCCTTTAGCGCGCTCTTTTAAAGCCTTCTCTATTGATTGGTGTATTGTTCTTAGTTGTTCTTGTTTGTTTGCTTGTCTAGCTACATGTTTGCGCTCGATGATTGTTGCGAGTAGTGGAAGGTCGTTCGAAAGATTCGAGATGAAGGACTGAAGACTTTGAACAGCTATTAATTGGATTCAAGGCAAGATATAGCACAGACAATCCTTGCTACCTACTCACTCTTTTAATACACTGTTCATTACATACGCATGTGTCTAATACTGTTTACCATTAAGGTTGTACCTAGTATTTATTTCCCTGTCCTTGTATTCCTATGGGTTTTTGCATATGGGTAGTATCTTGCTAGGCGCAACTACTCTCACCTTTACTTAATTGTTAATATTGACTTAATGGTCCACTTCAACATTAATGATAAAACTTGCTTTTTAGCAACATGGACTAGGGGGCTGGAGCATGTGCTGTGTGCTTTGCTCTAGTGTCTCCCTATAAGGACCGGTTCTTAAAGCGGCAACCCAGGAGCCTGTCGCCACCGCCGGAACTATATGGGCTCTGGTCTTGGTCTAGTAGCTTGTACGTCTCTAGCTTGGCAGTAGTTACCGAGGGGCCAACGGCGTTGTGGGAGGTACGGCGCTGGGTGATCTCCGATTTCCACCGAGGACGGTAGCCCCGTCGGCTAGGTCACGTTAGACCCAGTCCCGTGTAGGAGTCTCAGCGATTGAGAACTCTGCACGTTGCGCAGTATGGGTGGGATACCCGCGCTCCGGACGCCATCGACCCCCTCACGGTGTGACTCCGTGGGCGTACGTCGATCTCGGTGCCTAAGTTTTCACCACCGTATAGTACTCCAGTGGCTACTGACTTGTTAGGGTGTCTTGTGAAAGCCTCGTAGCGTCCCTATGCAGTCACACCTCGGAAGTGTTGATGTGCGTGGTTGGGTGCAAAGTTCTTTTGAACTTTTACGCGACTGGTGGGTAAAGGGCGAAACCTCTGCAGAGTGTACGATCTATCATGATAGCCTTGCTCAGGGTGTACGATCTATCATGTAGTCTCGATGTACTTGCAAGTCACTTGAGTGCTTCAGAAATAAAAACATGGACAGCGGAAGACTAATACATCTCTCTAGCGTAGCCGCAATCCCACAGGGACTCTGTCTGGGAGAACGCGAACTCAGAAGTACGACAAATCCTCTGGAAACTCCACAGCATAATCAGCCTGACTCCAATATGTTACCCGTCCGGGATTTTGCCCAAAAATAGTAATAACAGCAAGTGTAAGTAATGGAAATTACTTAGCAAGTATAGCACGGGTTATGAAGGCTCAAAAGGCTAGAACTCGGCTTAACTGCATTAGCACTTTTAGTTGGTTCGTTTTATCATTGTCCAAGTTACTACAAGTGAATGAATACCGGGTTGCAACCCAATTAATAAAGTGTAAGTGTCATTAAGCAATAATAAACATCAAGTTCTAATAAAAAAGGATCCAGGCCGCTCGTGACCCTGAGCAAGGCTATCATGATAGATTTACACTCTGCAGAGGTTTCGCCCTTTACCCACCAGTCGCGTAAAAGTTCAAAGGAACTTTGCACCCAACCACGCACATCAACACTTCCGAGGTGTGACTGCATAGGGACGCTACGAGGCTTTCACAAGACACCCTAACAAGATAGTAGCCGCTGGAGTACTACAAGGTGGTGAGTCCTTAGGCACCGAGATCGACGTACGCCCACGGAGTCACACCATGAGGGGGTCGATGGCGTCCAGAGCGCGGGTATCCACCCCAACAATGCGCATGCAGAGTTCTCCTACAATAACAGCTATCAGAAGAGTTTGCAGATGGCACCGTTCGAGGCATTGTATGGCAGGAAGTGCCGGACCCCATTGTTCTGGAATCAGACTGGAGAGAGTCAGGTCTTTGGTCCGGAGATACTCAGAGATGCAGAGCGGCAGGTACAGGTGATCAGAGAGAACCTGAAGGTGGCCCAGTCCAGACAGAAGAGTTATGCCGATGTCAGACGGAGGGACCTCAGCTTCAGAGTTGATGATTTTGTGTACCTGAAGGTGTCACCCATGAGAGGTGTAAAGCGGTTCAATGTCAAGGGCAAGTTGGCACCTCGTTACATTGGACCGTTCAGGATACAGGAACGGATGGGCGAAGTGGCATATCGGCTAGATCTACCTGAGAGACTGGCCGGAGTACACGATGTGTTCCATGTGTCCCAGCTGAAGAAGTGCTTGCGGGTGCCAGAAGAGCAGATCCCGATTGATGAATTGAATGTTCAGGAGGACCTCACATACGAGGAGTATCCGATCAGGATCCTGGAGGTGTCAGAGAGAGTGCTGAGGAACAAGACCATTCGGATGTGCAAGGTGCAGTGGAGCCGGCATTCAGCAGATGAAGCGACTTGGGAGCGGGAAGAAGATCTCAAGTCCGAGTACCCACAGCTCTTCGCTTCTACATCCGAATCTCGAGGACGAGATTCACCTTAAGGGGGGTAGGTTTGTAACACCCAAAATACTCAAATTTAAAATTTTTGGCATTTAATTAATTATTTAATGCTTTCACCTATTTTATAAAGGCTAAATAATAATTTTCTAAAATTTAAAATCAAATATAGGTAATAGAAACATTTATTGTTGCATTCATGCTGCTGCATTTATTTTTGTAATGCTTGTGATTCAAACAAGAATTTAAAATTTATTTAAATTCAAATTTGAATCACTTTGTTTGGAGCTCTAGAAAAGTTGTTAGGCCCATAGTTCGCTTTAGCCCCCTGAACTTTTCTCAAGTCCAACTTTGCTCCCTCAGTTTTTCCTCCAGTCCGACTCAGCACCCCACCGCGGCCCAGTTCCCTCTCTTCTTTCCCCCTTTTCTTTTTCCTGAGCAGGCCCAAGCCGCGGCCCAACTCGCAGCCGGCCCAGCCGCGCTCCCCCCCTCCTCTCACTGCCAGTGCGGTCCCACGCGTCAGCGTCCCCCTCCCCTTTCCTTCTTCTTCCCCGCGCTTCCCCCCGCGTCCTTCCTTTTCCGGCGCCCGGTAATGGCGCGGCTGCCGCGTCCGGGCCCGCACGCCGAAGTTGCCCTGCCCCTGCTCCTTCTTAATCCGCAGCACCCCCGCCTCCTCACCCCATCGCCCCAGCCCTAGCACCGCCTCCTTCGCTCGGTTCGCACCGCCTGAAGCTGAGCGCCGCCCTCGGATCTCGCCGCCGATTCGACGTCTCCGTCGACCCACGGAGCAAGCCGACTCCACCACGACCTTCACCAGGCCGAGAGGCGTCTACCACGCCGGTCTTCGTCGCCGCTTCGGTCACCGGAGTGTTTTCCCCGCGTCAAGCCGCCGTCGCTACTCCGAGCTCGCCGCCGGACGGCGACAACCCGCCGCTCCGGTGCTCCTCCGCCCCGACTGACCGCTCCAGTAGCTCCGCGTGAAGGTAAAGACCATCCCGAGCCCTTTCCCGTCCGTTTTTGTGGCCCGAATCCGCGCGCCGCCGCTCACCGACGCCCGCAGTCGCACAGCCCCGCCGGCCGCCGCCGCACACCACCCACATCACCTCCCGCCCGTCGAGAACCCCTTGGGTGGACTCGCCATGGCCCCAGCGTCCTCCCTGACCAAGATCCGTCGCAAACCGAGCTCCCTACCCCCGTTTTCGAGTTACTCCGGCGAGCTCGCCGCCGTCGCGAGCGCAGCGCCGCCGCGGGCTCTGTCCCTGCCGGCGACCAATCCCCCCCCAATTAACCCGAGCCGCCCGATCCCGATCGCACGGCCGCCACGCGTCCCCGCCTTGAGTCAAACCTGGGGATACCGGTCAGCGCCGTTAAATTTGCTAAAGAGCCCCTCAGTTTCTCCAAAATTAACCCGTGGTCCTTTTTAATTCAAAAATAATTACAAATAGGTCCTGTTTTAATCGTTTTAGCCGCTGGAAATTTTAAAACTTTGCCAGCAAGCCCCCGAATCTTAGAAACGCTATAACTTTCACGTTTTAGCTCCGATTTGCGTGATTTTCGCGCTCATGTGTTCGTAGCGAAGCGTAGATTATTTCTAGCTCCTGTTTTTGTACTGTTTTTACTGATTGGTGTACTGTTCTAATAGAATTACTTTTGCTTGCATGTGATGATTGTTTTGGAATGCGTACGTGATGTTCGTGTCCAGTCGGTGAGCCCGTAGCCTTGGACTTCGAGTACGTTGAGGACGTGCCAGAGCAGGATTTGCAGCAACAGCCGTACTCCGAGGAATGCAAGTTATAGCACGGACAATCCTTGCTACCTATCTCACTTTTAATACACTGTTCTTTACATATGCATGTGTCTAATATTGATTACCATTAAGGTTATTTCCTAGCATTTATTTCCCTGTCCTTGTATTCCTATGGGTTTTTGCATATGGGTAGCATTTTGCTAGGCGCAACTATTGTCACCTTTACTTAATTGTTAATATTGACTTAATGGTCCACTTCAACATTAATGATAAAACTTGCTTTTTAGCACCTTGGACTAGGGGGCTAGAGCATGTGCTGTGTGCTTTGCTCTAGTGTCTCCCTATAAGGACCGGTTCTTAAAGCGGCAACCCAGGAGCCTGTCGCCACCGCCGGAACTATATGGGCTCTGGTCTTGGTCAAGTAGCTTGTACGGCTCTAGCTTGATAGTGGTTACCGAGGGGCCAGCGGCGTTGTGGGAGGCAAGGCACGGGGTGTTTTCCCGATTCCACCGAGGACGGTAGCCCCGTTGGCTAGGTCTCGTTAGACCCAGTCCCGTGTTGGGAGTCTCAGCGATTGAGAACTCCGCATGTTGCGCATTGTTGGGGTGGATACCCGCGCTCTGGACGCCATCGACCCCCTCATGGTGTGACTCCGTGGGCGTACGTCGATCTCGATGCCTAAGGACTCACCACCTTGTATTACTGCAGCGGCTACTATCTTGTTAGGGTGTCTTGTGAAAGCCTCGTAGCGTCCCTATGCAGTCACACCTCGGAAGTGTTGATGTGCGTGGTTGGGTGCAAAGTTCCTTTGAACTTTTACGCGACTGGTGGGTAAAGGGCGAAACCTCTGATGAGTGTACGATCTATCATGATAGCCTTGCTCAGGGTCACGAGCGGCCTGGATCCTTTTTTATTAGAATATGGTATTTATTCCTGTTTAATGTCACTTACACCATTAATTGGGTTACAACCGGGATTCTCATTCACGTGTAGTAACTTGGATAAAGTTAAAACGAACCAACTAAAAGTGCTAATGCAGTTAAGCCAGTGTCTAGCCTTTTTGAGCCTTCATAACCCGTGCTATACTTGCTAAGTAATTTCCATTACTTACACTTGCTGTTATTACTATTTTTGGGCAAAATCCCGGACGGGTAACAGATTGGAGTCAGGCTGATTATGCTGTGGAGTTTCCAGAGGATTTGCCGTCCTTCTGAGTTGGCGTTCTCCCAGTCAGAGTCCCTGTGGGATTGCGGCTACGCTAGAGAGTTGTATTAGTCTTCCGCTGTCCATGTATTTCATTTATGCAAACTCTGATGTAATCGCTACTTTATGTTGAGAATAAAGCATTGTACTCTAATTTTTACCATATTTGTTCGCTATATGTGTCGGTGGACTTCCTGGGCACACATATGGCCACATTCGGGTTTTGTGTAAATCCGGGTGTGACAGATTGGTATCAGAGCTATGCTGACTGTAGGAACGCAGCCTAGATAGTACTGGCCATCCATTCAGAATCATTTTACTATATAACCATTGCTTCCTCTATCCTTGAGATTTTGATTCATAAAAAGTGCTATCCTTGAGCGCTTTCCCTCCTTGACAATTTCTCTTTGGTCATTATGTCCTTGGATGTTTTACCCTCTCCTTGATAATTTAATTCTCACCCTTGACTTCTGATTATTTACCTCCACCTTGGCTTGATAAATTGCTAATTTCCAATTCTTGTCTATTTAACTCCTCCTTGTTGCTTTACCTTGATCACTTATCTTCTATTACTGTTGTGAGTCTCCTTGTTCACTCACTCGTTCCTTGATACTATTTCCCCTTCCCTCCTCCTTGTTCATCAAGTATTGTCACTTTGGATTCATTCCTTGGCTTTTGATCTCAAAGTGTCCTCTCGACTTTTCCTTTATCCTAAAAACCCTTAGATTGTCTGTATCGTCCCGATGCATTTGCAAGTCACTTGAAGAATGAAGATATCGTCCGCTTTGCAAGTCACTTTCACGTTTTAGCTCCGATTTGCGTGATTTTCGCGCTCATGTGTTCGTAGCGAAGCGTAGATTATTTTTAGCTCCTGTTTTTGTACTGTTTTTACTGATTGGTGTACTGTTCTAATAGAATTACTTTTGCTTGCATGTGATGATTGTTTTGGAATGCGTGCGTGATGTTCGTGTCCAGTCGGTGAGCCCGTAGCCTTGGACTTCGAGTACGTTGAGGACGTGCCGGAGCAGGATTTGCAGCAGCAGCCGTACTCCGAGGAAGGCAAGTTATAGCACGGACAATCCTTGCTACCTATCTCACTTTTAATTCACTGTTCTTTACATACGCATGTGTCTAATATTGTTTACCATTAAGGCTATTCCTAGCATTTATTTCCATGTCCTTGTATTCCTATGGGTTTATGCATATGGGTAGTATTTTGCTAGGCGCAACTACTGCCACTTTTACTTAACTGTTAATATTGACTTAATGGTCCACTTCAATCTTAGTGTTAAAACTTGCTTTTTAGCAACTTGGACCAGGGAGCTGGGGCTTGTGTGTTTTGCCTGGCCCCAGTGTCTCTCCCTAAGGACTGGTTCGTAAAAGCGGCAACCTGGGAGCCTATCGCCGCCGCCGGAACTATAATGGCTCTGGTCTTGGTTGAGTAGCTTGTACGTCTCTAGCTTGGCAGTGGTTACCGAGTGGCCTACGGCGTTGTGGGAGGTACGGTGCTGGGTGTTCTCCGATTCCACCGAGGACGGTAGCCCCGTCGGCTAGGTCACGTTAGACCCAGTCCCGTGTTGGGAGCCCCCGTGAGTGCGGGAGCTCCGCACGTCGCGCCATTTACTTTTGTTGGCATGATTTGCCGGCGCGTGGACGCCATTGACCCCCTCACGTTGCGCCCTGAGGGTCAGTCAATCTCGGTGCCTAAGTTTTCACCGCCGTATAGTACTCCAGCGGCTACTGACTTGTTAGGGTGTCTTGTGAAAGCCTCGTAGCGTCCCTATGCAGTCACACCTCGGAAGTGTTGATGTGCGTGGTTGGGTGCAAAGTTCTTTGAACTTTTACGCGACTGGTGGGAAAAGGGCGAAACCTCTGCAGAGTGTACGATCTATCATGATAGCCCGGCTCAGGGTCACGAGTGGCCAGTATCCTTTTATGATTAGAAGATGATGTTTATTACTGCTTATTGTTGACTTACATTAATTAATTTGGATTACAACTGGGATTCACCTAAAGTAGTAATTATGATTAAAACGAACCAACTAAAAGTGCTAATGCAGTTAAAACCAGTGTCAAACCTTCTTTGCCTCATCCCCCGTGCTATACTTGCTAAGTAATTCTGTTACTTACACTTGCTATTTATTATCATTTTGGGCAAAATCCCGGACGGGTAACAGATTGGAGTCAGGCTGACTATGCTGTGGAGTTTCCAGAGGACTTGCCGTACTTCTGAGTTGGCGTTCTCCCAGTCAGAGTCCCTGTGGGATTGCGGCTACACGTAGAGAGAGTTTATCAGTCTTCCGCTGTCCATGTATTTCATTTATGCAAACTCTGATGTAATCGCTACTTTATGATGAGAATAAAGTATTGTACTCTGATTCTTACCATATTTGTTCGCTATATGTGTCGGTGGACTTCCTGGGCACACATATGGCCGCATTCGGGTTTTGTGTAAATCCGGGTGTGACACATTGGTATCAGAGCCGTGCTGACTGTAGGAACGCAGCCTAGATAGTACGGTTGAGAAAATTACTAGGAGACCCCCATGTTTTGAAAATTTTAAAAATCTAACAGTCGAGTCTTGTGTGAGTTTACGCCTTTACCTGCCTGTATTTATTGTTATTATGCTTATGTATGATTTGGTTCTTTGTAATGATTGTGATGGGCGTAGACACCTGTCTGCGACCATCTAGATATAAGCATAAGGCTTAAGGACTTTATTGTTTAGATAGCAGGGGTATATATATATTTTCTCGTACTAATCATCTGACATCTGACCTTTGTGATTATAGATGGCTCACCCCGGGGGCAATGCGGGCGGACAGCCTCCGCACCAGAATCCGCCCCCGAACCTGAATCCGAACCATCAGATCCCCACCATTGAGCAGCTGATGTATGCTCAAGTTCAGATGATGCAGCAGATGGCCGAGACTATGAGGCTGATCCAGCAGAACCAGCATCACCCCCAGGCAGCTGCACCGCCCAGAGACAAGAGGGGCGAGTTTCTGAAGGGACGCCCGCCGACCTTCAGCAAGGCCAGCGACCCTCTTGAGGCAGATGACTGGCTCAAGGCAGTGGAGAGACAGTTGGACATCGCCTAGTGCGATGACAGAGAGAAGGTGCTGTACGCCGGAGGACAGCTTCAGGGGCCGGCGTTGGATTGGTGGGATTCGTACCAGTCCTCTCGTCTGGCCGGTACGCAGATCACTTGGCAGCAGTTCTGCAGCAGCTTTCATGCACACGACGTGCCGGAGGCTTTGATGGTCCTGAAGAAGAAGGAGTTCCTGGCACTGAAGCAGGAAGGGATGAGTGTCACGGCTTATCGTGACAAGTTCGTCTCGTTGGCCCATTACGCTCCAGAGGACGTGGCCACTGATCAGAAGAAGCAGGCCAGGTTCCGTGACGGTCTGCAGGATGCTCTCCAGTACCAGCTCATGTGCACCAAGTTCCCGACCTTTCACGAGCTGGTGGATGGCGCGCTGATGTTAGAGCACAAGCGCCGTGAGATGGAGGACAAGAAGAGGAAGCTCCAGGGACAGCAGGTGGGCAGCAGCAGTCGTCCACGCTTCGCACCTCCACAGAGTCAGCAGGTGGGAGGCCAGCAGCGTTTCCAGGGTCAGTCCAGCTTGCTCAGTCGTGGCCAGTACCAGCAGCAGCGTCCTCAGTTTCCTCGGGCGCCACAGCAGCAGCGTCCCCAGGGCCCACCGCAGGTAGGTCCAGTTCAGCGCAGTCAGGTGCCACCCAGACCAGTTCAGCGTCCGGGTCCAGTCAGTCCAGCAGTGACAGGATAGAGGTGCTTCCACTGTGACGAGCCTGGGCATTATGCCAATGCTTGTCCTCGCAGAGTTCAGGGTGTTCCCGGTCAAAGCAGCGCACAGAGAGTTGGGCAGCCGCAGGGTCAGCAGCAGGGAGGTCGTGCTCCGCAGACTCCGGTTCGGGGCAAGCTCAACCACACCGGTGCAGAGACAGCTGAGGCCTCTACAGATGTGGTCGTGGGTACGTTCCTCGTCAATTCGACCCCCGCCACTGTTTTATTTGATTCTGGAGCTTCGCATGCTTTCATTTCCGCTGCTTTTGTAAAGAAGAATTTATTAGCTCTGAAACCCATGATGAACACTATGCTAGTAAGCTCACCAGGAGGTGAACAGCGGGCTACTCTACGATGCCCCCATGTTCCCATCATAATAAGGGGGGTAGAGTTCAAGGCAGGACCGATAGTCCTGGAGACCCTGGGATTTGATCTGATCTTGGGTATGAGCTGGATGACCAGATATGATGCGGTGATCAGGTGTGCTACGAGGACCATCCAGCTGACAGCAGAATCCGGTGACAAGGTGGAGTACCAGGCAGCCAGTTCCTCAGAGCAAGGCCAAGCAAATCAAGCTGAAGGTACGACAACCGAAGACATCAGGGTGGTGAGCCAGTTCCCGGACGTGTTCCCTGACGAGTTGCCAGGTATGCCCCCAGAACGAGATGTTGAATTCGTTATTGAACTAAAACCTGGCACTGCACCTATAGCCAAGAGGTCGTATAGGATGGGAGCAAAGGAGCTGGAGCAGCTCAAGAAGGAGTTGGACGAATTGTTGGCCAAGGGGTACATTCGTCCGAGTGCTTCGCCATGGGCAGCACCAGTATTGTTCGTCGACAAGAAGGATGGTTCGCAGAGGTTATGCGTGGATTATCGAGCCCTCAACGAAGTGACCATCAAGAACAAGTACCCGCTGCCGAGGATTGATGATCTGTTCGATCAGTTGAGAGGAGCTTGTGTGTTCTCCAAGATAGATCTTCGATCAGGATATTACCAGATGAGGATCCGCCCGTCAGATGTACCCAAGACCGCTTTCACTACTCGGTACAAGTTGTACGAGTACTTGGTCATGTCTTTTGGATTGACCAACGCTCCTGCATACTTCATGTACTTGATGAACAACGTGTTCATGGATTATCTGGACAAGTTCGTGGTGGTATTTATTGATGACATTCTGATCTTCTCCAAGACTGAAGAGGAACATGAAGAACATTTGAGATTGGTGCTGCAGAGACTTCGGGAACATCAGTTGTATGCAAAGCTGAGCAAGTGTGAGTTCTGGCTGAAGAAAGTGGCATTTCTGGGACACGTGTTGTCCAATGGAGGAGTGGCAGTTGATCCAAAGAAAGTCAGCGATGTGTTGAGCTGGAATCCGCCACGGGATGTGAGCGAGATCAGGAGTTTCCTTGGGATGGCCGGTTATTACAGATGGTTCATTGAAGGATTCTCCAAGATCGCTAAGCCGCTGACTGCTTTGCTAGATAAGAATGCCCCGTTTGTGTGGACAGAGGCATGCCAGGTCAGCTTCGAAGAGTTGAAGAGGAGGTTGACTACAGCCCCAGTGCTAGTGTTGCCAGATTTGGCTAAGAGTTTCTCCATCTACTGCGATGCATCCCGTCTAGGACTGGGTTGCGTCCTTATGCAGGAGGGCAGAGTCGTGTCTTATGCGTCCAGGCAGCTGAGGAAACATGAGCAGAACTATCCGACGCACGACTTGGAGTTGGCAGCTGTTGTACATGCCCTGAAGATCTGGAGACACTACTTGATTGGGCACAGATGTGACATTTACACTAATCATAAGAGCCTCAAGTATGTCTTCACTCAGTCAGATCTGAACATGAGACAGCGCAGATGGTTAGAGCTGATCAAGGATTATGATCTGGAGATTCATTATCACCCAGGGAAGGCCAACTTGGTGGCAGATGCTCTGAGCAGGAGGAGTTATGTGAACAGGGTCACTGGACACTGTTTGCCTGAGGAGCTCAGCCGAGAGTTTGAGAGGATGAGTCTGGGATTCGTCACCAGCATCACCGAGATGGCAGTGGAGCCCACACTTGAGCAGGAGATCCGGAGAGGTCAGCTGCAGGATGAGAAGATCCGAGAGATTGTGGGGAATGTTGCATTGGGAAAGGCCCCTGGATTCAGAGTTGATGATCAAGGAACTCTATGGCATGGGAAGAGGATATGTGTGCCAGATATTGCGCAGATCAGAGAGATGATTCTGAGAGAGGCACATGACTCAGCTTATTCGATCCACCCAGGCAGCACTAAGATGTACCAGGACATCAAGGAGAGATTCTGGTGGTATGGATTGAAGCGTGATGTGGCGACTCACGTGGCATTGTGCGACACATGTCAGCGAGTCAAGGCAGAACATCACAGGCCAGCTGGGTTGCTTCAGCCGTTGAAGATCCCGGAGTGGAAATGGGAAGAAGTTGGCATGGACTTCATCACTGGACTGCCCCGCACTCAGAGAGGATTCGACTCCATTTGGGTGATTGTTGATCGTCTGACCAAGGTGGCCCACTTTCTGCCAGTGAAGACCACCTACACAGGCGCCAGACTAGCAGAGTTGTACATGGAGCGGATTGTGTGCTTACACGGGGTGCCGAAGAAGATTGTGTCAGATCGTGGTACTCAGTTCACCTCACACTTCTGGCGGAAGTTACATGAGTCCATGGACACGAAGCTGCACTTCAGCTCAGCTTATCACCCGCAGACAGATGGTCAGACAGAGCGGACCAACCAGATACTAGAGGATATGTTGAGAGCTTGTGCATTGCAGTATGGAGTCAGCTGGGATAAGAGTTTGCCGTATGCAGAGTTCTCCTACAATAACAGCTATCAGAAGAGTTTGCAGATGGCACCGTTCGAGGCATTGTATGGCAGGAAGTGCCGGACCCCATTGTTCTGGAATCAGACTGGAGAGAGTCAGGTCTTTGGTCCGGAGATACTCAGAGATGCAGAGCGGCAGGTACAGGTGATCAGAGAGAACCTGAAGGTGGCCCAGTCCAGACAGAAGAGTTATGCCGATGTCAGACGGAGGGACCTCAGCTTCAGAGTTGATGATTTTGTGTACCTGAAGGTGTCACCCATGAGAGGTGTAAAGCGGTTCAATGTCAAGGGCAAGTTGGCACCTCGTTACATTGGACCGTTCAGGATACAGGAACGGATGGGCGAAGTGGCATATCGGCTAGATCTACCTGAGAGACTGGCCGGAGTACACGATGTGTTCCATGTGTCCCAGCTGAAGAAGTGCTTGCGGGTGCCAGAAGAGCAGATCCCGATTGATGAATTGAATGTTCAGGAGGACCTCACATACGAGGATTATCCGATCAGGATCCTGGAGGTGTCAGAGAGAGTGCTGAGGAACAAGACCATTCGGATGTGCAAGGTGCAGTGGAGCCGGCATTCAGCAGATGAAGCGACTTGGGAGCGGGAAGAAGATCTCAAGTCCGAGTACCCACAGCTCTTCGCTTCTACATCCGAATCTCGAGGACGAGATTCACCTTAAGGGGGGTAGGTTTGTAACACCCAAAATACTCAAATTTAAAATTTTTGGCATTTAATTAATTATTTAATGCTTTCACCTATTTTATAAAGGCTAAATAATAATTTTCTAAAATTTAAAATCAAATATAGGTAATAGAAACATTTATTGTTGCATTCATGCTGCTGCATTTATTTTTGTAATGCTTGTGATTCAAACAAGAATTTAAAATTTATTTAAATTCAAATTTGAATCACTTTGTTTGGAGCTCTAGAAAAGTTGTTAGGCCCATAGTTCGCTTTAGCCCCCTGAACTTTTCTCAAGTCCAACTTTGCTCCCTCAGTTTTTCCTCCAGTCCGACTCAGCACCCCACCGCGGCCCAGTTCCCTCTCTTCTTTCCCCCTTTTCTTTTTCCTGAGCAGGCCCAAGCCGCGGCCCAACTCGCAGCCGGCCCAGCCGCGCTCCCCCCTCCTCTCACTGCCAGTGCGGTCCCACGCGTCAGCGTCCCCCTCCCCTTTCCTTCTTCTTCCCCGCGCTTCCCCCCGCGTCCTTCCTTTTCCGGCGCCCGGTAATGGCGCGGCTGCCGCGTCCGGGCCCGCACGCCGAAGTTGCCCTGCCCCTGCTCCTTCTTAATCCGCAGCACCCCCGCCTCCTCACCCCATCGCCCCAGCCCTAGCACCGCCTCCTTCGCTCGGTTCGCACCGCCTGAAGCTGAGCGCCGCCCTCGGATCTCGCCGCTGATTCGACGTCTCCGTCGACCCACGGATTAAGCTGACTCCGCCACGACCTTCACCAGGCCGAGAGGCGTCTACCACGCCGGTCTTCGTCGCCGCTTCGGTCACCGGAGTGTTTTCCCCGCGTCAAGCCGTCGTCGCTACTCCGAGCTCGCCGCCGGACGGCGACAACCCGCCGCTCCGGTGCTCCTCCGCCCCGACTGACCGCTCCAGTAGCTCCGCGTGAAGGTAAAGACCATCCCGAGCCCTTTCCCGTCCGTTTTTGTGCCCCGAATCCGCGCGCCGCCGCTCACCGACGCCCGCCGTCGCACAGCCCCGCCGGCCGCCGCCGCACACCACCCACATCACCTCCCGGCCGTCGAGAACCCCTTTGGTGGACTCGCCATGGCCCCAGCGTCCTCCCTGACCAAGATCCGTCGCAAACCGAGCTCCCTACCCCCGTTTTCGAGTTACTCCGGCGAGCTCGCCGCCGTCGCGAGCGCAGCGCCGCCGCGGGCTCTGTCCCTGCCGGCGACCAATCCCCCCCCCCAATTAACCCGAGCCGCCCGATCCCGATCGCACGGCCGCCACGCGTCCCCGCCTTGAGTCAAACCTGGGGATACCGGTCAGCGCCGTTAAATTTGCTAAAGAGCCCCTCAGTTTCTCCAAAATTAACCCGCGGTCCTTTTTATTTCGAAAATAATTACAAATAGGTCCTGTTTTAATCGTTTTTGCCCCTGGAAATTTTAAAACTTTGCCAGCAAGCCCCCGAATCTTAGAAACGCTATAACTTTCACGTTTTAGCTCCGATTTGCGTGATTTTCGCGCTCATGTGTTCGTAGCGAAGCGTAGATTATTTTTAGCTCCTGTTTTTGTACTGTTTTTACTGATTGGTGTACTGTTCTAATAGAATTACTTTTGCTTGCATGTGATGATTGTTTTGGAATGCGTGCGTGATGTTCGTGTCCAGTCGGTGAGCCCGTAGCCTTGGACTTCGAGTACGTTGAGGACGTGCCGGAGCAGGATTTGCAGCAGCAGCCGTACTCCGAGGAAGGCAAGTTATAGCACGGACAATCCTTGCTACCTATCTCACTTTTAATTCACTGTTCTTTACATACGCATGTGTCTAATATTGTTTACCATTAAGGCTATTCCTAGCATTTATTTCCATGTCCTTGTATTCCTATGGGTTTATGCATATGGGTAGTATTTTGCTAGGCGCAACTACTGCCACTTTTACTTAACTGTTAATATTGACTTAATGGTCCACTTCAATCTTAGTGTTAAAACTTGCTTTTTAGCAACTTGGACCAGGGAGCTGGGGCTTGTGTGTTTTGCCTGGCCCCAGTGTCTCTCCCTAAGGACTGGTTCGTAAAAGCGGCAACCTGGGAGCCTATCGCCGCCGCCGGAACTATAATGGCTCTGGTCTTGGTTGAGTAGCTTGTACGTCTCTAGCTTGGCAGTGGTTACCGAGTGGCCTACGGCGTTGTGGGAGGTACGGTGCTGGGTGTTCTCCGATTCCACCGAGGACGGTAGCCCCGTCGGCTAGGTCACGTTAGACCCAGTCCCGTGTTGGGAGCCCCCGTGAGTGCGGGAGCTCCGCACGTCGCGCCATTTACTTTTGTTGGCATGATTTGCCGGCGCGTGGACGCCATTGACCCCCTCACGTTGCGCCCTGAGGGTCAGTCAATCTCGGTGCCTAAGTTTTCACCGCCGTATAGTACTCCAGCGGCTACTGACTTGTTAGGGTGTCTTGTGAAAGCCTCGTAGCGTCCCTATGCAGTCACACCTCGGAAGTGTTGATGTGCGTGGTTGGGTGCAAAGTTCTTTGAACTTTTACGCGACTGGTGGGAAAAGGGCGAAACCTCTGCAGAGTGTACGATCTATCATGATAGCCCGGCTCAGGGTCACGAGTGGCCTGGATCCTTTTATGATTAGAAGATGATGTTTATTACTGCTTATTATTGACTTACATTAATTAATTTGGATTACAACTGGGATTCATCTAAAGTAGTAATTATGATTAAAACGAACCAACTAAAAGTGCTAATGCAGTTAAAACCACTGTCAAGCCTTCTTTGCCTCATCCCCCGTGCTATACTTGCTAAGTAATTCTGTTACTTACACTTGCTATTTATTATCGTTTTGGGCAAAATCCCGGACGGGTAACAGATTGGAGTCAGGCTGACTATGCTGTGGAGTTCCAGAGGACTTGCCGTACTTCTGAGTTGGCGTTCTCCCAGTCAGAGTCCCTGTGGGATTGCGGCTACACGTAGAGAGAGTTTATCAGTCTTCCGCTGTCCATGTATTTCATTTATGCAAACTCTGATGTAATCGCTACTTTATGATGAGAATAAAGTATTGTACTCTGATTCTTACCATATTTGTTCGCTATATGTGTCGGTGGACTTCCTGGGCGCACATATGGCCGCATTCGGGTTTTGTGTAAATCCGGGTGTGACACACCTGCAGCCACTACCCAGGTACACTAATGTAGTCTGTACCCGACTCGTTCCTGCACTAGAAACTTGGCGCGGCCGTTGCCGCGCTTGACCTGAGCAGGCCAGTGTGTATTTTGGGCTAGGTGCATGCAATACTACTGTATTGTGTATGTGCAGCAAAAGATCGTAGGTAAATCAGCGAATACCACTGAGTTATAGACTTGTTACGTGCTCATATCCATAATAAAATCTAACCGCAGTGAATCTGAAATAAACAATTGTAAGATATATTATTAAATTGTAACAAAATATGTAGACTTGTACTGAAAATAGTATAAAAATGAAAAAGTACATAGAATTAATAGATTCATACTAGTTCTCAGCACTTGTGTTGTAGCTGAGCAGCCACCTTCATCTTTCACTACGGGAAACCCCCCGTTTGCCGAGTGCCAGGGGCACTCGGCAAAGGCAGTTATGCACTCGGCAAAGCCTTTGCCGAGTGTAACACTCGGCAAAGGGGTTACGACATAGCTCGTGTCGGCAAACAGACCCTTTGCCGAGTGTCTTCTGTCGGGCACTCGGCAAAGGCTTTGCCGAGTGCAAAAGCCAGCACTCGGCAAAATAAAGCACTAACAGACGGCCGCGGATGGCGGCCATCTGTTAGTGCTAACGGAGCCTTTGCCGAGTGTCGTACTCGGCAAAGACTCCATCCTTTGCCGAGTGTCGCACTCGACAAAGGCTGGTTAGGGGCAGGCCCCTGGACAAGCCTTTGCCGAGTGTCACACTCGGCAACGACACCAGCCTTTGTCGAGTGTTGGACCCCGACACTCGGCAAAGGCTGGTTAGGGGGCAGGCCCTGGACAACCCTTTGCCGAGTGTAAGGGCTTTAACACTCGGCAAAGGTTGCATCTTTGCCAAGTGTTAAGGCCAACACACTCGGCAAAGCTTGAACACTCGGCAAAGACTGTTCCAGAAATGACAGAAATAGCCTCTTTGCCGAGTGTAACACTCGGCGAAGCATCAATTTTTTTCCTGTTTTTATTTATTTTTTGCGTTCAAAGGACCCCTCAACAAAAACATCACGGGCAGTTTCTAATAGGCATCACAGGCAGTTTATAATAGGCATCACAGACAATTCATATATATATATATATAGCCACTAAACCATCAAACAACCATAAACAAACACATATAAGTCACTAAACCATCCAACATCACAGAAATGTCACAAATTCAATATCCAAACATCCAACATCCATCATTCATATGTTTACAAAGTCCAACATCCATCACTCACGGAAGAGGGGGTCCAAACAACGATCTAACCGCCCGCGCCGCAAGGTCTTCGTCTTGAGGGCCGTCATTCGACGCGGCCAAGCCAGGAGCCTGCCCAAAAGAGATTAGTGGTGTGTGTTACAAGATTTTCGATAGAAATGAGTTGTGAAATGAAATCATAGGGTTCTCTAGTGACTCACGGGAGAAATAGGCACACGTGGTGGTGGAGGCGGTGGCGGCATCTGCGGCGGCGGACCTTCACCCACGCGCTCGGTTCGTCCGCTCGGCCTCCTCCTTCTGCCTGTCTTTCTCGGCCTCCGCCTCCCGTATCTGCTGCACCTCCAACTCCAGCTGCTTCCGTCTCTCCGTCTCTTCATCCAACCGGGCCTGCAATATTCAATCACATTGTTATAATACATTACAAACGTAAGCAAACTTCACGTACAAAGATAGAAACACAAATAACCTGAAGTGCCTGCATCCCGAAGTGTGAACCGGGAGGAGGCTGGCGGATAGGCGCGGAAGAGCTCGTGCTCCTGGCTCGAATCTGGGAGAGTGTGGGGGTAGCGGCCGTGTCAATGGTGCTGTTGGCGATCAAGTACCGCCCGTGCTTCTTGCCTCCTCCCGCCCTCATGACCACTTCTCCATCAATGTCATGGGCGGTCGGATCCCAGTCTGGCCCGTGGACCTCCTTTGCGACCTCTTGATATGCTGTGAGGCGACTGTGGATGCTGGCGTTGCTGTATGCCATGGGCCCGTCCTCCGGGTTGTACCGGACATCGGAGGTCGCCTTGCCCTTGTGGGCCATAGAAAATGCCTCGAGCTGTGAGCAAGGCACACCACCATGTGACGCCGACTGAAAAAACAAACAATATGAATTAGTAATTACACAGAATAGAGTGAGCAAATATAGAAATGACTCGGCGTACCCATTTGGCCCTGTACTCCTCGAGGCTAAGGCTGCCCTGATGGTGTGAGACACCGGGCATCAGCAAACGCCGCTCCCGGCAAAGGTTGTGCTGAGCGGCCCACTCGGCGCTGCACCACTTGTCGACTATCACCTCCCAGCACGTGGGATGTGGGGCGCACCACCACGGAATCGCCTACAAGACATCAAGTGTACGACATATAACAAGATCGAATTTAAAGTACTTAATCTTAGAATAAAACAGTATCGATTTACATACCGCTAGATACTGCTCCTTGGTCAACTTCATGTTTCTTGCCTCTATTTTCTTCACGGAGATCTTGAGTGCCGCGAAATAATCAATTACGGCATGCACGCGCGCCTCGTAGTGCAGGTCCTTGACAAGCTTCCAGCAGGCTGCATGTGCCACAGCATCCGCTGAAGCCTCCTGTCCCGGGACGCATCTGTAAAAGTCCTGCGCATATATACACGATGAATGTTGCATTATTTGTAGATTGTTCAATGAAAGTGCTATGTTGAGTAGTGTAGTGCAACGAATACTTACCCACAGCTCTCCCTTTACCCGCTCGGCCTTGTTGTTGAAGATCCTGCGCTCCCGGTCCTCCTGATCGCCAACGGCGACGTAGTGGTCAAAGGTGTAGGCTGGCTCCTCCCTGCCGCCAATGGTCACCAGACCCGGAAACAACTCCCTGCAAAGAAGATCCAGGATGCCGTTGACTTTGCGGGCGTGACCAGCGCCTGGGGTGACCATCACCCAATTCCTGCCCAAGTGATTAAGATAAATTGTTAGTCCATATTGTGATTTCCAACATATGAATATGAAACGAGAAGGTCTGTGTAACATCTAAAATTACTTACCTTGGAGGGCTGGGTGCGATCACGGGATGACGCTCCATAGGTATCGGGCGCTTCGGGAGTTGCGAGGAGCCTCGCTGCCAAAGGGCCAAGTTCTCAGAGGAGGTGGACCCCTCTACATCCTCGACCTCGGCCCCGTGCTCGTCGGCCCCATGCTCGCCGGCCCCGTGCTCCTCGTCCTCGCGGTCCTCGTGCTCCGCAGCCCGAGTGTCCGCCGCTGAAGGAACAAAGTCCTCGTCGGACGAAGACGACGAAGGTACGGGGGTCCGCTCTCGCCTCTTGCCCTTGCCTCGCCCCCCGCCTTTGGCCTTCTTCTTTCGCCCCTTGCCCTTGGCACCAGACGACCCAGCTGCCTCGGACCCCCCATCTTTGAACTTCCGGTACAACGACATGACGTTCCTCATCGCATCGCCCCGACCCACCATATTGGTTCAATCACCTGCGATCAACAAAAACATACAATTATTAGATTTCACATATAAACATAAATTATTAGAAAAACATGTAATATATAAGAAATATGACCCGACATAAACTATTATAAAGAGATGATGCAATATATAAACGTACTTTTATTAGAAATAATCATCTGGATCAGGATTATCTGGATCAACGGTCGCATCATCACTATCGTACATTTCGAGATGTTCATGGTCGTCCTCCAAAGGCGGAGGAATGTCGTCGTCTTCGTCATTGCCTAATTGTAATCGCTCTAGTAACTCTACCTCCTTAGCATTATGAACCACATCTCCAGTGTCCTCGTCAACAAACATTTCTGAGTCTAAATCCATTCCGACCGCTTGGGTTAAGTCTATCTCAAAAGACCCTTCTAGCCCATTTTCTTGGAAGAACTCTCCATCATAGGTGTTTGGATCTATGTTATAATCTTCATTGTTTGGGACTGGTAGTTTACCGCGTGGCGACACTTTGTATACAATGTCCCAACCCTCAAGCCTTTTGTCCTTTTTGCACGGGTATGACAAATAATACACCTGGGTGGCTTGTTGGGCCACTATATAGACATCATCTCCAGGTAAGACAGATGATTGTCGAATTTCGACTAGCCCAAGACTAGGGGTCCGTCTCACCACTGAAGGATCAAACCAATGACATTTGAAGATAACAGGAGAAAGAGGTTTGCTTCCACCAAAATTAAGCTCGTATATTTCTTCAAGTCTCCCATAGTAATCGGCCCCATCAGAGCCTGGAGTATAGACTCCGGTATTTGTAGTCCTTCGATTGGGCATCCTCTGCTAATGACTTGTTGTGCGAAAACGATAACCATTCACGTCATATCTGGTAAATGACTTGACCTTATACGCACAACCATCGGCGATCTGTCTCAACTCGGCACTCATAGACCCATCGAATTGGCCCTGCGAGTTCGACCAGGATAGTTTGTTATATTAATGACACGACTTCAGTAACGTCGAATTTAGGACAAGACTGAAATTAAGCGTACCTTCCGTTTGAACCAAGAAATAAAATCTGGGTTTCCATGTTTAAGAAGGTCATCAACTTCGTGTGGGGTAGGAGCCCTCCTATTACGCCAGAATTGATCAAGAAATTCCCTGTATGAACGAGAAACAAGAGTGTTGGATGCAGAATAGTGGCTAGGTACTCGAAAACAAGATCGTTCTGAACTTACCGCATGTATGGCTCAACTTCGGATAGATTGGTGAGCACATAGAGCATGATAGCGCGCCACTCTGCATTTGTCAAATTTTTGTTGGTGCCTTCACTTGCAGTTCCCAGTTGCCCTCGGAAAAGGCTGAGGTTCGATTCAACTTCGCCAACATTGTAACGAGGCGGTGGATTGTGCACGTTAGGGAGGTTGTCAGCATAATACTTCGTCGTGAAGTTTGACACCTCCTTGAGAATGTATGCCTCTGCAATAGATGCTTCAATCTTGCATTTATGCATTTAGTTCGAAGAACCTTCTGACATCTTTCAATTGGATAGCACCAGCGGTTCTGCATAGGCCCTCCCATTCGTGCCTCATACGGAAGGTGCAGAATCATGTGCTGCATCGGGTTGAAAAAGCCCGGTGGAAATATCTTCTCCAACTTGCATAGCAACACGGGAGCAAGCTTTTCCATTTCTGCAAGCATGGTCTTCGATACTTCCTTAGCACACAGCTGGCGGAAGAAATTGCTCAACTCCGCCAGCACTTGCCAGACATGCTCGGGACATAGCCTCGAACCATCACCGGAAGAAGCCGCTCAAGCCATATGTGGTAGTCATGACTCTTGAGCCCGTTGATTCGTAGAGTAGTTAAGTTCACTCCCCTCTTCAAATTCGCTGCATACCCATCAGGAAATTTCAATGTTTGGAACCAACTTAGCACTTCCCTCTTTTGGTCATTATCGAGAACGAAATCGGCCTTAGGTTTTTTCCATGTTTTGCCATCCCTGGGAGGTGGTATATTTAGCTTTGGTCTATTGCATAACCGTTGCTGATCCACTCTAGCCTTGGTATTGTCTTTGGTTTTATCAGGAATGTTCATGATTGTACCCCAAAGTGCCTCAGCAAGATTCTTTTCAGTGTGCATCATATCAATATTATGTGGAAGCAGAAGGTTTGGCATGTACGGGAGCTTCCACAGGCCCAACTTATGAGTCCAGGCATGTTGCTCGCCATATCCCACAAAACGGCCATCCTCCCCGACCTCGAGAGCGTCTAACTCTGCACGAACATCCGCACCTGTCATCATCTGTGGTGCAGGGTCTAGAACCCTTACACCTTTCGTGAAGTTCTTGATATCTTGTCTGAATTCGTGTTCAAGAGGGAGAAATTGACGATGTTTGTCGAAGCATGAATATTTCCACCCTTGGTCAACCAGATGAACTTCAGAGATGCCTTGCATATTGGACATGGGAACTTCCCGTGGACACACCAACCACAGAATATCCCATACGCCGGATGGTCATGCATGGAGTACTGGTTGAAGACATGCATTTTAAAGTTTGTTTTTGTAGCTCGATCATATGTCCATACACCTTCCTCCCAAGCACGGTCCAAATCATCAACAAGAGGCTCCATATACATGCTCATATTTTTCCCCGGGTAATTAGGAATAATTAACGACAAAAAGATGTTCTGCCGTTGAAATAGGACACCCGGGGGGGGGGAGATTGAGTGGGATCACGAACATTGGCCAACAAGAGTATGGGGCAGCCATCATTCCATACGGGTTGAACCCATCTGTTGCCAACGCAACACGCACATTCCGAGCCTCTCTAGCCTTGTCACGATGAATCCCATCAAAGTGCTTCCATGCTTCACCATCGGATGGATGTACAAGCTTATCAGGATTGTATCGCACTCCACTTTTGTGCCATGTCATCTGTTTCGCGAAGTCCTCGGTCATGTAAAGTCGTTGGATCCTCGGTATAGGTGGAAGGTACCGTAGGATATTCACGGGTATTTTGCTTTGCTTCTTCTTACCATCAGCACCGACTATCTCCACGAATCTAGAAGCCTTGCACTTCGGACATTGCTTTGCGTTCGCAAATTCTTTCCTAAATAAGATGCATCCATTCGGACAAGCATGTATCTTCTGATACGACATCTTAAGTGCATTTAGAAGTTTTTGTGCCGTGTACATGTTCTTTGGCAGAATGTGACCTTCCGAAAGGAGGCCGCCAAAAACTGTCAGGATGTGGTCAAAGGCGTCTCGACCCAAGCTAAACTGGGACTTGACGGCCAACAGACATGCAACGACATCCAATTGAGAAACCTTAGTGTGCAAGTGAAGTGGTTGTTGTGCCACTGACAACATGTCATAATAAGCCTTTGCAGTGGCCTCTGGCTCCTCCCTAGGTCCATCATTGAAGTGTGATTCGCCGTAGTCATGCAACATGTCCCCTACCCCTGCCTCATCATCAAACTCCTCGATGCGCTGCCTCACGGCCTCGTCTCTCACACGATCAACGGCTTCACCATGGCGTGTCCACCGAGTATAGTTCCCCGTAAATCCATTCCTGAAGAGATGTTTACCCATGACAACTTCTGTTTGGCGTTTACGATTGTCGCAAACCGCGCATGGATAGAAAGTAGTTGGCACCCCTTTCGCATTGGCAAAAGCTTGCTTCAAGAACGCATGAGTCTTGGCAATCCATTCATCTGTACATTCACCTTTACTTGAGCGGCCAGTGTACATCCACTCACGGTCATCCATCCATTTACATATCACCGAGCAATAAATTTCTTCCATACCAAATTTATAATAATAAATGCATCTACCGGATGCTAGCTTTATGTCTAATAGGTAAAGATAGGTCCTAATCCCACCCGAGGATGTGTAGATGGGTAGTTTCCATGCTCTACTCGTATCCAAGACGGAATTTCGGCAGCACCTCCCCGCTGTTCTCCAAATACACGTCCAATTACGGAGATTGTGTATTCGGAGAACAACAGGGAGATGATGCCGAAACTCAGCCTCGGTACGAGTAGAGCATGGAAACTACCCATCTACACATCCTCGAGCTGTCCAAAAACGTGGACAATTCGAAACAGATATGGTTAGACATATGCAAAGATTCACGTATTCACAACCGTATCTCTTTCGAACGGGAGACGTCTAACTAGGTTACGTGACACAGTTGTGCACAATCTTTGTCTGTTGTATTTAACTATACGGTATGAATTCTTTGTCATGTCTTTGCGTATCCTACAGTAAATAAGATGTCATATCATCGTCATATCATCTTATTTACTGTAGGAAACGCAAGAACATGACAAAGAAGCCACACGGTAAAGATAAATACAAGAGACGAAGAAGGTACACAACTTAAATATGAATCTACGAATTAAATGTTGAGGGGATATGGTTTTGCATGTGCTCACCTACGGGCTCGACGTCGGGCGAGTCGGTGACGCTCGTGTCGGTGCAGACGGCGGGGAACGGCTACGGGCTACAAGCCAAGGACGAGCTACAAGCTGAGGACGGTGCAAAGGGCCTCTCCCTGAAAAAAACGAAATGTTGTCAAATTAAAAATTCGGCAGCACCTCCCCTGCACGGGGAGGTTTCTGAAACCCCATCCTGCAAGAAAACACGGCACGAAGGCCGACAACCATATACACAAGGATATCCACGGCACGAAGGCCAACAACCACATACACAAGGACAATGTAGAATCAAAATTGACATGCATTTGATATTAGCATCAACCCAACCTATCAATCAAATTTGGGATTTTGATTTGACATACATTTCATATTACCATCAACCTAATCTAGCAATCAAATTTTTGTCAAATAAAAAATTCGGCAGCACCTCCCCTACACGGGGAGGTTTCTGAAACCACACGTCCTCACTACAAGAAAACCAACCTTCTATGACGAAAATGCTCATGACGGGGAGGAATATCGTCATACAATGTGTCATAATATGACGCCATGATAGGAAGGGTCATAAAGTTAGGACGCTCCAAACTATATATGACAATAGTTTTTTGTTCGACACATAGGTATCCAATACCATCATAAAATATGGCTGTGAGGTATCTGACTGACGGTTGTTAATTTGGGACGGCAAGAGTTGTCCTAATGTGACGACAATGGAGCATCACAGAATGTTTTTGCAAATATGACGACCCTTAGTGGGAATATACCTGCCAGGCCATATGGACCCACCATGACCTCTTGCGCCGTTGACCTATTCATTTATTCCCCAAAATCCCCCACTCCATAGCTGCCGGCGGCGGTGTCGATCTGGACGAGCGGAGCGTAGCAGCCGGCGGGGGGATGGACTGAGTGCGGCGGGCAGGCGAAGCTTGGCGGGTAGCCTGGTGGAGCACGGGAGGAAGATCTCCTTGGGCGGGTGGGCTCTTGGCGAGCGTCGGTCGGCGTAGACGACGCCATGTCCAAGTGGGGAAGCTCAGATAGTCAATCGCGGCCTACTGGAGCGTCCATCCATGGTGGGAGGAAGGTTGAGCGCCATCTGGATCCAAGCAGGTCGAGGTGGGATGTGGTGCCGTATCCCCTTGGTAAGGAAAAAGGGCTCCCCTTGATCCCCTGCCCTGATTGTGGTCGCACGACGGTGGTAGAGAGGCGGTCAGAGAAGGAGACGACCGACAACTACTTGCGTGTGTTCTTCAAATGCCCACGAAACTCGGTGAGCATCCACTTAGTTTGAATTGAGTTGAGAATTTCTGCAACCCTATGTATCCAACCAAGTTGAATGCAATTGTTCTTTTATTGTTGTAGTTTCCTAAGCTTTGTGGGTTCTACAAATTCCAAAGGTCGTATTTGGATAAGGTGGAGGAGCTTGGCATTGTCGCAATCCAAAAATTCCCCCTGGCAGTGAACGTTGGTGATGAAGCTAAAGAGGTAGAAGATGCATCATCTGGGAGAATGGTCATGAATATGTAGGCTGCTGAAGTGAAGATTGAGGCCAAGTTGGACAATCTGACATGGAAGTTCAACATTTTGGTGATTCTTTTAGCATTTTGTCTTGGCTGTGTGGTGATGTATGTTGGAAACCAGAAAGGTAGGTGAAATTCACCACCTAAAGTATCTTAGTCTTGGTAGGTTATGAAGTGTAGTATGAATTATATGCAATCCAGTGCAATTGGTCTAGGCTTTTGTAACGTATGATCAATCTGATGTTTTTTCAAGCAAAACAATGTAGTTGATGGTCAATCAATGCAATCTAGTTCTTTTTTCAAGCAATGCAGTTTATTCAAGTGTGAAACATTATGTGCCAATATTGGATGAAAATTGTTGTCAACAAAAAACTTTGGATGAAAATTTGGCAGAATGTATGTTACTTGCAGCAATGCATTTTGTGAGAAACTATGTACATTCCATGAAATCCTTGGCAGCAGAATATGTCGATTAAAATTTTGACAGCATATAACCTAAACATGAAATGATTGCTAGCAAAATGTATCCATTAAAATTTTGGCAGCATGTAACATAGCCATTGTTGGCACTTCTTACGATCCAATATCAGAATTGAGAATCCTGGTACTGGGGTAAGGAGTGTTTCAGTGGTTTTCCTTATGGCTTAGTAAAATATAGAAATATTCTGCAAGCGCACAGAATCACCGCTGTAGCACTTCACCTGGGAGTATTCCGAGGTATCGTAATTTATATTTCCGCAGGGAAGCTTTGGCAAGATTACTAGTGAACAGATATTCGAGACTATCAGAGAAGGGTACACAACTAAACAAGACAAGGGATAACGGTATTGGATAGGAGTGGATATACCGGACACACAGCTCAAGGGATACTCAGGTAAGGGAGAGAAGAGATAGATAGCTAGGAGGACAACGAGAAGAGATAGAGGACTCCTGGATTCTTTATCTACCTAAGTCACTCTAGCTTAGAGATACAGCGGCTACAGAGCCAGCACTAGGAGATCTGGGATAACTCTAATGTCTTAGCATCGGGACAAGGGAACCGGTGAACACACAGAAAGGGATGAGAAGGGGTGCCACTATTTCCCAACTGGGGAATCCTACGTACCGGAACTAACGTGATGGGCTACGAAGACCGAAAGGGCTGTCACCACCTCCCGGCTACCACCTCCGTTGCGACGGGAATAAACTAAGGCCACCGACTAGTCTAGGAACCACTCCTACACTAGGCAACGACTTCTTACTCTGCTAGCAAGAGCAAGCAACCTTGTCAATACTCTTGGTGACAATTCACCTCCAGTATCAAGCAAGATCGAAGAACCAGCCAAGACAAAGAATTAAACAAGACTACAAGCACTAGAACTATAACTGACTATAGTCTAAACAAGATATATTTGCAACTAGGATAAAGTAGAAGCAAGATATAAATGACAAAGGCAAAGTGATAAAGATAACTATATTGATACTCAATGTCTTACAAAAGGAAAAGTAAAAGATACAAGAGCTATTACCAGAGCTTCTGAAGACGACTCCGGAACCTCCGAGGCAAGCTCGACTCAACTCTAAGTCCCAACTAAACTATCTTAACTCTACTAGAATGAAAGTGGAAATGAGCTCCTTGGCTTGGTGTGTGTTTACAAGTGAAAGTGACCCTCTATTTATAGGAGTCCGAGGCGGTTGAGGCAGGGTAGCGGCCAAGGAAGCCAGGGGGGTACCCCCTGGGATTTCGGGCGAGGGAAGGCGATTCGGCCGAACAGGTCGGTTTGGCCGAACTCCCCAGTTCGCCCGAACCAGAGGATCTGCCGACCTTGCTTCCCACGGCCAGGATTGGCTCCCTGGTGTCGGTTTCCAGCTGAGGGCGGTTCGGCCGAAGGGTCCAATTCGGCCGAACTGGGCTGGCCCGTGGCCGGCCTCCCCAGCACCGCCTCTGCTGCCTGGACCCCCCTGGGCTTCCTCCTGATGCATGACTTCATGTTGATCTGGCCCAGAATGACGTGGCATGGTCCAGGATGAGTTGGCGGTCGCCCACGTGTCGTGTGATGTGTTCGCTTGGTCATTGTTGACGTGGACGACTCCCGGTGGTCTGCTCGGCTAAGGGGGGTAACCGGCCGAACGTAGTCGTTCGGCCGATTTGGTCATTTCCGGCCCCAATAGCGCATATTTGTCGTAGTTGTACCTGCACAAGTGACACTCACCAAAACTCGTGGAACTTTATTAGAAATAAAACCCAAGTGCATGGAATGTTGCATATAACCTCATTTATTCCAGAGTATTGGTGGTCGGATTTGGGCTGTAACGACCGCCAACAAGCTCCCCCAAGCTTAGCTCTTTGCTCGTCCTCGAGCAAAGATATAAACTTAGGCTCGGTGGATCAGGAGTTGCTACAATGTCATTTCTTTTGCAGGTAACTTTACAAACAACTAGTGCTCAAAAATACTTGAATCATAGGCAAAGTTTCAAATCACCTTTTTACCTATGGGGCTTATAGCAATCTCCTTATCTTGGGCGGTTGAAAGGACGAACAGTTTAAACTCAGTTTTATTCCACTCTACTCTTTTCAGGATCCCATCTCAGAGTTTTTCATAAGTTTTGAAAACTACAAATTGTTCCTCATAGGCACACTCAATCACTCAAGTGTATTTGAATCCTCACCAAAGGCTTGTGCCTTCTTTTTCATCCTAACATCTAATATGGCTTTTTGTGTGGCTCAGGGACAAAGAATGAAGGCATACATGCATCTTATATTTTGCTAAGTCAAAGACCGGATCTCTGAGGAGACAAATCACATCTTAAGATCGAGACGTGCAAGTGTGTGGATATGAATAGAGTGGAATATGGTGGAATGGTGGAATGGAATATGGTAGAATGGTGAAATGGAATATGGTAGAACTCCTTGGATGGCCATTTTTTCATATGATTTTGTTTGGACAGTTCAAATTTTGAATTTAAAAATGTTAAAACATCAAATAAAAGTTTGGGGTACTATGTAATTTCAAATGAAAAACTCATGAATACAAATGTTGTACAACTCGACGAGATCTACAACTTTTATTTTGGTCATTAGTTCATTTGACAAAGTCATGGTAAGAGTATTCACAAATTTTATCTTGGGAGCTTATGGTTTCATAAATGGTAAGAGAGATTCATGTGAGATCAAGGTAAAATTTGTGAACACTTTTACCATCACTTTGTCAAATGAACTAATGACCAAAATAAAAGTTGTAGATCTCGACGAGTTATACAATATTTGTATTCATGAGTTTTTCATTTGAAATTACATAGTACCCCAAACTTTTATTTGAAGTTTTAACATTTTTAAATTCAAAATTTGAACTGTCCAAACAAAGTCACATGAAAAAATGGCCAGTATCAAAGTTGTAGATCTTGACGAGTTGTACAACTTTGTTTCTGACAATATTTACATCTGAAATCGTATATTGTCCCAAAAAACTATTTGAATTCCTGCTTCTACTAATACTATCACCGACATGGTGGACCCACCACGAAATAGACCAAAATTTGGCACCTGCATCTCCCGCTCTCCCGCGCTTTGCCTGTCACCGACACATGGGACCCACCGCGCGCTAGACCAAAATTGGCACTGCTCCTCCCGCTCTCCCGCGTCGATTCCCTCACCGACACATGGGACCCACCACGCCTCCCGCTCTAGAAGGGAAAATTTCCCTCGCGTCCGTGGCCTGCCTTATCTAAATGCCCGGTCGGCCAAAGGGGAAAAAATCCCCGCAGCTCCCATGGCCTCCTCCTCCCTCCACTCAACCCTACCGCCGCAACTCGCCTCACCGTAGATCCGCCGCTCGTAGTCAAGCCTAGCACTACCAGCCTCCGGTCTCTGGAAGCCCAACCGAACTTGCCGCCGTCGACCACGGTCAGTAGGGACAATCACCATGGCCTCCTCTTCCGTCGCCTCACCATAGATCTGCCACCCACCGTCGACCCTAGCCCACCATCGCCTCGGATCTCCTCGCCTGAACAGCCCACTGTCAATCCCTGCCACTCGAGGTCGCTAACCCCCGCACCGGTGACAGCCAGGGTTTCGCGGCCTTCTCCGAAGTTCATCAGATCCAACAACAACTGAAGTAAGTCAAACTTCTCGGTTCAAATCCACCTTCTCTCTTGCAGTACGGGATGTCTTTCTTTTTGAACTTCATTGTTACTGAAACTGAATCGAGTTCCATTTCTTTCTGCATTCCCTCGTAGTAGTATTAAAAGAAATGCCTAAGGCCAAGTATGAGCGGGACAGGGATGCGAACATACAGAGGATTCAAGATGTTTTTGCGTCCTTGGATATTCCTGTTTGAGCTCGCACCGTTAATTCTGTGTTATCAAAAGTGGAAGCGCGCAAAGGGAAGCCATTAGACTTGGAAAAACCAGAATCTGACAATGACTATGATCCAAACTCTGACCTTGATAACCGCTCTGACAGTGATGGTGATCATGATTGTGATGAAGACCTCAATGCTGAGGTGAGATGTATTAGTAGGTCACTTAACAAGTTAACATGTCTCTATATTTATTCTAGGGAACCCTTTATTTTATACCTACATAATTCACAATTATTTTAATTACTTGTTGAACTGCTGCCACACATGTACAATTGCATTTAATTTACAAGATGCTTGTTTCTCTTGCTAGGTAAGGCCAATGCCTCCAGGATCTCGCCATGCAAACAAGAATGAAAAGGTGGCCACTATGCCGGCTAGCCCACAAAGAGTGACTAGAGCAACTGCTTCCAAGCTGCAAACCCCACCCAGATATACCCGAGCCACTGCAGCTATAATTACGGCTCTTGCAAAAATTGCTGGCACTAACGGCAGAAAGCAACCAAGGCCACGAGCAGCCTTGGCCACTACCAACCATGTGCCAGCTAGCCAGAACACAAAGACCATACCCACTACAGGTAGCAGCCCTACAACAAACCGCACCAGAGAGACTACAGACACAATGCCTACTCCCACAAATAGTACGAACACAACGCCTACTCCCGCAATTAGTACGAACACAACGCCTACTCCCACAAGTCCTGCCAAGTTAACAAGGTCCAATGCTAGCTTACCTCAGCAGCCTAATCCTACAAGCCCAGCCAGGTTAACAAGGTCCACTACACGCTTGTTTCAGCAGCCTCCCACAACTGGTGGGACACAATCAATTCCTGTGGGCCAGGAGGACAGAGCTCTAGGCAAAGCAATGAAATCAATGAAGTGACTAACCACTTGGACGGTTCTAATTGTTCACAGCATCAAACAAGTGGAGAGCCAAGGAATGTCCGGAAGAAAACCATGGGTCATGGCTTAGAGAGCATGCTTAAACGAGGAAACAAGATGCCTATCCAGGTGGCTGAAGGGAAGTTGAGACCTGATGTCCCTGTTCAAGCTGCTAAATTGGCATCAGAGTGTGGTGTTGCCCTTAGAGATAACCTGCCTATCTACACATCTTGGAAACAATACAAAGATAGGGAGGGGCAGGAAGAAGTAGCAAAAGTTCTCAGGAAAGTAGCGGTGAGATAACTTTTTCATTGTCCCTAACATTTACATTATATACAAGTTTCCTTTTTCAATAATTGTTAGCATTAATTCATTTTTGGTTCCAGTCAAGGTTGGATGTGGATGTCAGGAATGATGGCCCAAGCAAAGTGGCATGCACTGATATCATTAAGAAGGGAGTAAAGCAGCAGAGGTATCTCCTGAAAAGGAAGTACTTTGATGATGAACTTACAAGAGAACAGTTGTTGGCCAAAGAACGTCCACCTAATATGCAGGCAGAACAATGGGAAAAGCTGGTTGACTATTGGTGTGATCCCAAAGTTCAGGTCCATCATGATTGCATTATCCTTCTATTTTTCTTTGAATCATATCTAACATGCTTGCATTACCTAGATTTGTAGAATAATTAATGGCTACAAGTTAGTAGAACATGGCAGAGACATGTTGTAATAAACTACTTTAGAATGTCTGCTATCTTATAACTTAGAGTGGCTGTTACCTTAGCATTTGCCTCCTATTATCATTTGATAGTCAGGATTAATATCTGCATATGCTTTTTTGAAGAAGGTTAGAGTGCTAAGATAGATAAGTCATTGCTTCAGAAACCTATTTACTACACAGAAGCACTAGAGTTTAGAGCTATTGCGTTGCAAAGTGAAAATGATAAGAAATTTTCTAGGAGTGATTACCTGTAGAGTTGTTCATCTTTAATGAGAACACTAATATAAACTATATATCTGTATGTAACCCCCTATACTGCATTTCTGTTCCAGGAGCTTTGTGCTAAGAATAAATTTAACCGCGGTCAAGTTCGGCTTCAGCAAAAGACTGGAGCTAGGTCCTATATTGCCCACCGATACAGCCTGGTATGAGAACTAACAGTTCCTGTGTATCCCCTTTATAACTGTATGTGTGTCTTTACCTTAGCTGAAAAAACTGAGATCCAAATTATATGAATGCTGCAGAGGGCTAAGTACAACAACAAGGAACCAGATGCTGTTGAATTTTTTGGGGAATGTATGACTAGTCCACGAAATGGTCGTACTGAGCTTGCAAATCAGATATATGTAAGCTCAATACTTTGAATCATGTCATTTAGTAAAGTCATTTGCAGATTGGTACTTGAATGAAGCTTATAAGTGGAATTATTCTGTGTAGGAGGATATGGTTGCAGAGAAGGAAAGAGAACCAGAAGAAGGTGAAGCACAGAAGTCTCCCACTCAGATTGTTGCTGACAGTCTTAGCCAGATTAGTCCTGCATCAACCTTCCTTCCAAACATCGGTGTGACTCCACAATCCAAGCCTGCCAGGTCTACTACAGCCACGGAAGCGCGACTGCGTTCTGAGTTTGAGGCCACAATCCAAGCAGAAAGAGAGGTAGCTGCTAGGAAGCAGGAGCAATTGGAAGCACAACTTCAGGCTCAACAAGTTGCACTTGAAGAAAACCAAAATTTGCTACGCCAGACCCAACAAGATATGAAGGGGATGCAGTCCAAGTTTGAAGAGACTAATGCACTACTACGAGCTGTGCTGAATCTACAGAAAGATGGGGCAGGTAGGTCCAACTGATTGAGTTGATGATGCCTAGTCTTTTCCTGCATTGCTACAACAGCAAACTTTGTCGTTATTGGAACTACATGTGCCCTCTGTGGTTGCAAACTTGTGTTCATCAGTTGGTATGTTGCAACTGTGTGTGATGAAACCTGGAACTTGGTAGTTGTGTGTTGAAAACTGGGAACTTGTAGTTCTGTGATGTTTAAACCCATGTGTAATGTATTATGCTTTGGATCATCTATGGATGTATATGCTATGGATTGTATGTGGATGATGAGTTCTTTCTGATGAGTCATTGAAAATATGTGCCTGGAATGAATGTATTAATTTGACAGCAGTGATCATGTCAGCGTTAATTAATAGTTGACAGTCATACATTACATGACACAACACAAACGGTCATAAATTCTGCTTACCAATATATGACGATGTGAGATCGTCACAAAAACCATGCTGACTGAGGGTACGAGAGCACTTATTGTGACATTTTCAATTAAATTATGTGACACTTACAGGCGTCATATAATGTTAAGAATATGTGACGCCTTACAGAACCGTCGCATAAGGTCTCACATTATGTGACAGTGCACGATATTATCATCAGAAGGTACATTTAGCGACGGTTGATATGTGACGCCTCTTGTGATAGTGCATTTTCGTCATACGACGCTTTCTATGACACTTTCTTAACTTTAAATGACCATATCATTTTGTCATGGATACCTATTTTTTTTGTAGTGCCTGCAAAAAAACACGGCACGAAGGCCGACAACGACATATACAAAGATAACCATGGCACGAAGGCCGACATCTACATCCACATTGTTCAATATTTGGAATAATTCAAACATTAAATATTGTTGGTCCCATGTTCACAATCCGCATTCACAATCACATACCACATACACATTCACAACTATAAATCATCCATTCCTATAACAATTTGCAATTATTTATGTTGGATTCGAGAAATTGAAAAGGTCTATATGGAAACAATCATCGATTTGCATTGGAGACAGATCAAGGAAGAGGAGCAGCGCACTCACCAATAGAAGATGAACGGGGCGGCGTCGGCGTCGCTCGTTGGGGCCGGAGAGGCGTCGGAGGCCGGGGCAGGACGGGCGGAGAGGCGGCGGCGGCCGGGGCGGCGTTCCTGCGCGACCGCCGGGGCAGGACGGGCGGAGGGGTGCCGACGACCGGGGCGGAGAGGCGCCGCGGCCGGGGCGACAGGCCCGAGCGAAGGCCGGGGCGGAGAGGCGCCGGCGGTTGGCCCTGCGAGGAGGCCGGCGGCGTCAGGGTGGAGAGGCGCCGGCGGTCGGGGCGGCCGGCCCTGCGAGGAGGCCGGCGGCGTCGGGGTGGAGCGGCGCCGACGGTCGGGGCGGCCGGCCCTGCGAGGAGGCCGGCGGCGTCGGGGTGGAGCGGCGGCCGGGGCGGCAGTGGCGGCGCGGCACGGGTGGTGGGCGGCCGCGGGGCGGAGGGCGGGCGGAGCGGGGAGCGTCGGCGGCGGCGGGCGGAGCGGGGAGCGTCGGCGGCGGCGGGCGGCGCGGCGAGCCGCGAGCGGGGCGTGGTGCGGCGGCGGCGGCGGGCGGCGCGGCGAGCAGCGGTCGGGGCGTGGTGCGGCGGCGGCGGCGTGCGTTTGTGCAGGCGGGCGGGGGTTGTGTAGGGTTGGGGCCGCGCGTGGGTGGTTAAGTCCCCCGACGCACCCCCTGTTTGCCGAGTGTCTTGGATCTGACACTCGGCTGAAGAGGGGGGCCACGTGGCCGCGTTTGCCGAGTGCGTGGGCCACGACACTCGGCAAACACAGCCTTTGCCGAGTGCCAGCACTCGGCAAACATGCCACGTCGGCCAATGACGTGGCCCGCGCGGCCGCGGTCCGGCCAGCCCACGTGGCCTCTTTGCCGAGTGCCCCGAGCAGGCACTCGGCAAAGGTCCTCTTTGCCGAGTGTCCCCGACCTGACACTTGGCAAAGGTGCTGTTTGCCGAGTGTAGCACTCGGCAAACATTTCCCAGAACATTTGCACCATACCAAATTTTTCAAATTTGATCAAATACACATTCTATGCTTCAATGAAATGTTTTCATTATTTCATGCCTATATAGCTCATAATTTCTTCATAACTTTCATTATTTAATGCGGAGAAGGGCGTAGAAATAATTTAAAAAATATCAAATGGGTCCGGAAAAATATGATAACTTCAAATGAAGCAATCTACGTCGTCTATTGCCTATAGAAAAAGTTATAAACTCAAACTCTAATTCAACTTCACTTCGTTTCGAAATCCAGCTGTCTCCTTCTCAACTCTCCGAAACTTCTATGGGGATATGCTCCGATTGGAAAGGGTCATATATATAAACTTTTCGAAATCATCTCAACTTTTTCCCACAGGCTCCACATAAGATATAAAGAGCCTTTGACAAGTATCACTAAAAAAATAAAGTTTGGACCCTAAAAACATAAGTTTAAAAACTAAGGTCCTGACTTTGCCGAGTGTTTACCAAGAAACACTCGGCAAAGGCTAGCTTCGCCGAGTGTCGAGTGGTGAACACTCGGCAAAGGCTAGCTTCGCCGAGTGTTGCCTGGTAAACACTCGGCAAACCCACCAAGTTTTACAAAAATATTTTTAAATTTTCAAACTTTTATGTTTGAGTTCTAAGTTTTTTAAGAATATTTTCAAATTTTTTTGCCGAGTGTCTAAGTAGACACTCGGCAAAAGTCCAACCCCGGGCCTGGCTGGACATGTGCAGTGCACGTGCCACCTCTTTGCCGAGTGTCGCCTTGAGGACACTCGGCAAAGCTGTGACAATTCAAACGGCCGCCAACGGTCGTGGGCGCGCGCGGCACGTGCTGGACACGTGCCGCACCTTTGCCGAGTGTCTCTGACCTGACACTCGGCAAAGGTGCTCTTTGCCGAGTGTCTTTGACCCGACACTTGGCAAACCAGGGGCCTCCCAAACGGCTACGGACGGCCGCGGACGGCCGTTGGCGGGCGTGTCGCCTGACGAGCACGTGCGCCTTCTTTGCCGAGTGTCTCCGGCTTGACACTCGGCAAAGCTATGATTTGCCGAGTGTCGCTGGCCTGACACTCGGCAAAACACCTCTTTGCCGAGTGTCCCCTCTATGCCGAGTGCCTTGCCAAGGGCACTCGGCAAAGTCTTTCTTTGCCGAGTGCCCGACAGAATGCACTCGGCAAAGGGCTGGACACTCGGCATATACCCAGTTTTCCGTAGTGTTTGTAGTATACTTTTGTAACCACTTTTGGTTACAGACATATATTCTTAATGTCCACTATTGTTAGGGTTCCACTGGATGGGAAAGTATAATCAAAATGTATACTCTGAAGAAGGATCATACAAACAATAAAAAACCATATTGGTGTACCGAGTACATGTTAGTAGGAGCATACCTGTAGACAGAGCGGGCAGCAGAGAGAAAGGGTCATTTGAGGAAGAAATAGGTATGCTTAGCTAAACAGGATTGGCCATGGATCAAATCAGCAGCATTATTAATCTTAAATGAGGCAGCAAATACAACGGAACCCCTGATGGACATTTCATCGAGCATCTGACGAGCGACAGTTCTTTGAAGGAGAACATAGCATACTAGCGGAGGAAGCATCAGGATTACAAGAATCTACCGTGCTGCAGGCTGCTATCCTTCTCCGGATCCCCCCTGGCCCCCCGACCTTGGCTAATTCCTGGAGCAGCAATTAAGATTCGATGAAGCCGTGGAGGAGCCCTGCCATGTAGGACGAGCGTTGGTGACAGCGTCCTGGCTGCAGACCAAGCACAGGACGGCGAACCCGCGGCCATAGAGAGGGCTCGTCATCGCGCGGAGTTGCATCACCCCCTTGCACACCTCCTTCACACGCCAAGTCGTCCCCTTCACGCATGACAGGCAGCGCTGCTGCCCAGCGCAGTCATGGGGCATGGGCCGACGAGATAGCTAGCGCCGGGCGGGCGGGCAGCGGCGACGGCGACGGCGAGGGCGGAGCGGCAGCGGAAAGGCGAGCACGGCGTGTCCCAAGGCTCGGCAAGCTCACCGGCGGACGGCGGCGACGATGGCCCACGAGCGGCGTCGGCCAACGAAGAGAGGCAACGGAGGCGGCGCTACACAAGATGAGATAGGGAGATGTGAGGGACGGCGGAGCTTCGGGTGGTGCGGGAACATGTGAAGGTGCGACGAGGTAGGGCGGGACTCACCGATGGCGGCGAACGGCGGAGCTCTGGCGGCGTGGGTGCCCAAGCTCGGCCCGTCGGCGTGGATCCCGGCCCCGCCGCCTGCGCGCCGCGCCGCCCCACCGTCGCTCGCGCTCGTCACCCCCGCCATCGGCTGCGGGCGACGGTGATGGGAGAGAGGGAGGGAGGCCGCGCCCCCGCCGCCCGTGGCTGCCCGCCCGCCGTGCTGCGCGCCGCCTGTGGCCTCCGCTACGGCGCTGATGGGAGGGGAGGGCGGCGGCGCCGGGGGGAAGGGGAGAGAGCGGCGCGGATGAGTGGGTCGTCGGCCGGAGGGGGGAGGCGGCAGGCCAGGAGCGCTGGCGTGGGGAGAAGGGGCGGCGGCGTGGGGAGGCGCGGAGGCGGCGGCGCGTGCGGCGGAGGCGATGGGGCGGAGCATGAGAAGGGAACGAGAGAGGAGGAGGAGGGACGGCGGGTTGATTCCAATGAACTTCGAGGGCCTTTTTGCAAATTGACGTGAGCTCGAGCGATCTTGGCCGTCGACGCGCTCGATCCAACGGCCGCGAATCGCAGGCGACGTGGCCCAATGAGGTGCCCGAGCTTGGGTGCAGGATTCGGAATTTAGAGATACTCTTTGAGACTTTGACCGGTTAATTTATACTCTAGGAATAATGTTACTGCTGTCTGATATTTGTAACACCCAAAAATGTTCTATTTAAAATTTTTAGTAATTAAATTAATTGTTTAATGTTATTTACTATCTTGTTCCTAATTAACTTAGGCTAAATAAAGAATTTCTGAGAATTAAAATCAAATATAAGTTTCAGAAACATTTACTGTTGCATTCATGCTGCTGCATTTATTTTTGTATTGCTTGTGGTTCAAACGAGAGTTTCACCGCGGCGTAGCCCGCTCGCTCCGCCAGCCCACTCCGCGGCCCGCCGCTCCCTGCCACCGACACGCGGGCCCCGCCCAACAGTGCCGTCCCCAACCTCCGGCAGGCCGCACCCGAACCGAGCTCGAGTCGAGCTCGCTCGCGCCTCCACGGCCTGACCCCTAAGCCGCCTCCCGTGCCTATGTCTCCTCCCCTCGCACCTTCTAGGAAGGTTCGGCCGCCGCCCTTACCATAGATAGGCGCCCCTCTCCAAGGAATCTGATCCCCGCCTAAGGAAGGCGGAGCCGCGCCGCCGGCCGCCACGGGATTCGGCGTGACCCGCACGCCGAGGCCCCCTGGGGCTATTTAAACAGGGCCCTCCGCACCCCTGAACTCCACCCATCCCCCTCGAACACCAAGCCACAGCGCCTTCTCCTCCCTCCTTGCTTCGCGCCGCCGCCATAGCCGCTGCCATAGCCGCCGCCGTCGGTCTTCTCCGCCGACGCCAATTCCTTGGCGGGAACCTGCCTCGGAGCTCCCAAACAAGGTAACAAACCTTCCCGAGCCGCCCGTCATCTCCCCTTCGCTTTGGTTCCCGCCTAATTTCTCACCGTCGCCTAGCAGTGCCGCCGGAGTCGCCTCGCCTCGTCGTCCGCACCCCTCGCAGCCGCATCGACGTCGAGAACCAACCAGGTGAACTCGCCATCTTCTCCCGGTACCGTAGGACCAAGCCGCGTCGCATTTGGCAGTCTGTAGCTCGAGTTTGACCTCGCTCCGGCGAGCCTCCGCCGCCAACCGAGCGGCGCCGCCGCGTCTCCTTCATCCCCGGCGAGCACCAGCGCCAGAGCCGTCCGATCTCAGATCGATGGCCAAGGTTAGATCAAGCCATACCCCTTCGCGTTTTTAATCTCAGCCGTCCAGATCCGATCCAACGGGCGCGTACCGGTTCGCCGAGGCGCTTTTGTTAAAGAACCCCTCAACTTTTCATAAATCAACCCGCGGTCCAGAACAGTTCAAAATTAATTACAGATAGGTCCCGTTTTATTTGTTTAAGCCCCTGACCTTTTAAAAATTAGAACCCGCGGTCCGGCCTCTGCATTTTTGCACGTTAGCCCTCCTGTTTTAATACGAAATTACGTATAGGTCCTCGGTTTTTCACAAATAGGCCCCTGAAACTTAGAAATGCCATAACTTTCTCGTTTTAGCTCCGATTAGAGTGATTCTCGCGCTCACATGTTCGTAGCGAAGCGTAGAATATTTCTAGCTCCTGTTTTTTACTGTTTTCACTGTTGGTGTACTGTTTCTAATAGAATACTCTTGTTTGCATGTATTGGCTTGTGTGGATGCTTGTGTGGTGTTTCGTGCCCAGTCGATGAGCCGTTGCCATTGGAGTTTGAGTACGAGGACTTTCAGGAGCCGGACTCGCAGCAGCAGCAGCAACAACACTTTGAGGAAGGCAAGTTATAGCACGGACAATCCTTGCTTCCTACTCACTTGTAATACATTATTTCATACATGCATGTGTCTAATATGAAGTATCCTTTAAGGTTGTACCTAGTTTTTCATTATCCTATCCTTGTTTACCTTGGGTTTATTGCATATGGGTAGAATTTTGCTAAGCGCAACTACTGTCACCTTTGTTTAACTGCTAAACTTGTATCAATGGTCCACTTCAACCTTAACATTAAAACTTGCTTTTTAGCAACAAGGATTAGGGAGCTAGAGCATGTGCTGTGTGCTTTGTTCTAGTGTCTCCCTCTAAGGACCGGTTCTTAAAGCGGCAACCCAGGAGCCTGTCGCCACCACTAGAACTATAATGGCTCTGGTCTTGGACAAGTAACATGTACGGCTCTAGCTTAACAGTAGTTACCGATGGGCCGACGGCGTTATGGGAATCACTCGTGAGAGTATGGTTTGATCCACCAAGGACGGGGGTACTGTCGGCTATGCCTCGTTAGTGTAACACCCAAAATACTCAAATTTAAAATTTTTGACAATTAAATAATTATTTAATGCTCTCACCTATTTTATAAAGGCTAAATAATAATTTTCTAAAATTTAAAATCAAATATAAGTAATAGAAACATTTATTGTTGCATTCATGCTGCTGCATTTATTTTTGTATTGCTTGTGATTCAAACAAGAATTTAAATATATTTAAATTTAAATTTGAATCACTCTGTTTGGAGCTCTAGAAAAGTTGTTAGGCCCTTGGTTCGGTTTTGCTCCCTGAACTTTTCTTCCAGTCCACCATTGCTCCCTCTACTCCTTTTTCAGTCCGGCCCAGCCCCCTCCTCCCTTTTTCTTTTTCTTTTCCGCAGCCCAATCTCCCAGCCCAGTACTCCTCACCGCCATCCGTGCAAGTCCATCCCCGGCCCCTCAACTCTCCTCCTCGGCTCGAAAATACGCCCTTTATCTTCTCCCGAACCGGCCCGCTTCGATCTCTCGGCCCAGCTCACACCCGCGCCAACCCCGTCGCGCCGCCCCACTTACGGCCCATAGTGGCCCAGTCCGGAGCCCTTCCCTCTCTCTCCCCCGACAACCCGGCCCCACATGTCAGCGCCCCCTCCTTTCTTTCCTTCCCGAGCTCCGGTAATGGCGGCCGCGCGCCTCTGCCGCTGACGGGCCCGCACGCCGAGGGCACCTCCCTACCGCGTTTACTTAACCCAGCCCTCGACGCCGCTCCGCTCCGCACACCCCTCGCCCCAAACCCTAGCCGCCGGGTTACCGCCGCTCGACGACCGCTACCGAGCCGCCACGCTCGAGACCGCCGGCCGCCGACGACGCGCCGCTCCGTCGCTCCTCCGCCCCGGCTGGTTCTCGGAGCGGCACCACCGCGTCGCCAGGAGCACGCCAAGCCCCAGCGCCACGTCTCCTTCGCCCCGGAGCTCCGCCGTCGGCACGCACCGACACCGCCGTCCGCCGCTCGCCGTCGTCCTCCTGCCCCGTAGCCCCATCGGCCAATTCAACCCTCCGAGTAGCTCCGCTTGAAGGTAAAGGCCATCCCGAGCTCTTTTTCCGTCCGTTTTGTGCCCCGAATCCGCGCGCCGCCGCTCACCGATGCCCGCCGTCGCACTGCTCCGCCGACCGTCGCCGCGTACCCACCTAGCCTGTTTCCCCCACGGCTTGTTCCCAACTGTTAGACTCGCGTTCCTCCCCTGGACCCGTAGCACCCGCCCGTGCTCGATTTTGTCATCTGTAGCGCCGGGTCGATCCCCCTCCGGCGAGTTTCCGCCGCAAAGCCGGGCGGCGCCGCCACCCAGGGCTCCCCTCCGACGAGCCACTCCCCCCCTTTCAATCCCGACCCTCGGATCTGGATCTGACGACTCAGATCCAGTCGCCCTCGAGTCAACCCGGGAGAATACCGGTCAGCGCCGGTAAAATTGTTAAAGAGCCCCCCAGTTTCTCCAAATTTAACCCGCGGTCCTTTTTAATTCGTAAATAATTGCAAACAGGTCCTGTTTTATTCGTTTAGGCCCCTGGAAATTTTAAAACTTTGCCAGCAAGCCCCCGAATCTTAGAAACGCTATAACTTTCACGTTTTAGCTCCGTTTTGCGTGATTTTCGCGCTCATGTGTTCGTAGCGACGTGTAGAATATTTCTAGCTCCTGTTTTTGTACTGTTTTTACTGTTGGTGTACTGTTTCTAATAGAATTACTATTGCTTGCTTGTGATGATTGTCTTGGAATGCGTGCGTGATGTTCGTGTCCAGTCGGTGAGCCCGTAGCTTTGGACTACGAGTACGTTGAGGACTTGCCGGAGCAGGACTTTCAGCAGCAGCCGTACTCCGAGGAAGGCAAGTTATAGCACGGACAATCCTTGCTACCTATCTCACTTTTAATACACTGTTCATTACATACGCATGTGTCTAATATTGTTTACCATTAAGGTTATTCCTAGCATTTATTTCCCTGTCCTTGTATTCCTATAGGTTTTTGCATATGGGTAGCATTTTGCTAGGCGCAACTACTGTCACCTTTAATTAATTGTTAATATTGACTTAATGGTCCACTTCAACTTTAATGTTAAAACTTGCTTTTAGCAACTTGGATTAGGGGGCTAGAGCATGTGCTGTGTGCTTTGCTCTAGTGTCTCCCTGTAAGGACCGGTTCTTAAAGCGGCAACCCAGGAGCCTGTCGCCACCGCCGGAACTATATGGGCTCTGGTCTTGGTCAAGTAGCTTGTACGGCTCTAGCTTGATAGTGGTTACCGAGGGGCCAGCGGCGTTGTGGGAGGCAAGGCACGGGGTGTTTTCCCGATTCCACCGAGGACGGTAGCCTCGTCGGCTAGGTCTCGTTAGACCCAGTCCCGTGTTGGGAGTCTCAGCGATTGAGGACTCCGCACGTTGCGCATTGTTGGGGTGGATACCCGCGCTCTGGACGCCATCGACCCCCTCATGGTGTGACTCCGTGGGCGTACGTCGATCTCGGTGCCTAAGGACTCACCACCTTGTATTACTGCAGCGGCTACTATCTTGTTAGGGTGTCTTGTGAAAGCCTCGTAGCGTCCCTATGCAGTCACACCTCGGAAGTGTCGATGTGCGTGGTTGGGTGCAAAGTTCCTTTGAACTTTTACGCGACTGGTGGGTAAAGGGCGAAACCTCTGCAGAGTGTACGATCTATCATGATAGCCTTGCTCAGGGTCACGAGCGGCCTGGATCCTTTTTTATTAGAATATGGTATTTATTCCTGCTTAATGATACTTACACTTTATTAATTGGGTTACAACTGGGATCTCATTCACTTGTGGTAACTTGGATAAAGTTAAAACGAACCAACTAAAAGTGCTAATGCAGTTAAGCCAGTGTCCAGCCTTTTTGAGCCTTCATAACCCGTGCTATACTTGCTAAGTAATTTCCATTACTTACACTTGCTATTATTATCATTTTGGGCAAAAATCCCGGACGGGTAACAGATTGGAGTCAGGCTGACTACGAGGTGGAGTTTCCGGAGGATTTGCCGTACTACTGAGTTGGCGTTCTCCCAGTCAGAGTCCCTGTGGGATTGCGGCTGCGCTTAGAGAGATGTATTAGTCTTCCGCTGTCCATGTATTTCATTTATGCAAACTCTGATGTAATCGCTACTTTATGTTGGTTAATGAAGCATTGTACTCTGATTTTTACCATATTTGTTCGCTATATGTGTCTGTGGACTTCCTGGGCACACATATGGCCACATTCGGGTATTGAGTAAATCCGGGTGTGACAGTTAGGCACAGTCCCGTGTTGGGAGCCACCGTGAGTGCGGGAGCTCCACACGTTGCGCTCTTTATTTTGTTGTTGGCATGCGTTGCCGCGCTCTGGACGCCATTGACCCTCCTATCGCTGCGCCCTGGGAGTCAGTCGATCTTGGTGCCTTGGATCATGCTGCCTGTGTTGTACCATAACGGCTACTGTTTTGTTAGGGTGTCTTGTGAAAAGCCTCGTAGCGTCCCTATGCAGTCACACCTCGGAAGTGTCGATGTGCGTGGTTGGGTGCAAAGTTCCTTTGAACTTTTACGCGACTGGTGGGGAAAGGGTGAAACCTCTGCAGAGTGTAAATCTATCATGATAGGCTTGCTCAGGGTCACGAGCGGCCTGGATCCTTTTTGATTAGAAGATGATGTTTATTTATGCTTAATGTGCACGCCTGCCTTGTAAAATGAAGTGGGTGATGCGGTTAAGTTGGCACCGTCCCGGCCATTTTTAACCGGCTCATCGCCCGATCAGATAGATCGTGTACGTACTCTCAAATAAAGGTACGTACGTACAGTGAATGAGAATTATATTTGTCGAGACTTGTACTTGTCCGTGCTTACGCTCCAAGCTAGCTTGATAAGTTGACATGCATGGCCGCGCGCGCAGACGACACGTCGTCAGTGTTTGCTGAGAATTAGCTAGTGTGCCTCGTGCACGAGACACGTAGCCGGCACTAGCTAGGGGTATAGATCGATAGCATGTTGCTTGCTTGTTGTTGACTTGCTGATCTGGAGACGATGGATCATATCGGATCGGAGGAGCTAGCCCTGCTCGATCGATGTAGGCACGCGAGCACTGATGGAAGGTGAGCCAAGGGGAAGCGACCAAGCACGTTGGAGCCAAAGAGAGAAAAGTATAACTAAAGGGCCGGTCTGCATGCACTGTGCTGTAATGTACTGTACGCAGCTGCATGCGTGCATGCATGCACTACGGCGCCCGGTCAGCGGCGGCGCCCGGTCGTCTCTGGTCTGGTGAGTGGTGACACGTCCACGTACTGGTCGAGCACTGGCCATGCATATATGGTCCTGGCCCGGTTTTCCAAACGGACGCATGCATCAGGAATTCACTCAGATCACTTCAGAGGCGCCATGTACGTATAGCTGCGTGCACGACGACGAGCAGGCTAGCAGGGCTAGCTCTCCTGCAGGCCGGCTCCAGATCGAGTCCAGCCGGCCAGCTAGCGCGCCGCGGGAGGGAAAATTAAAGCCGCTTTACTTCAATTAATTCCTGCACAAGCGCACAACCGGAAGGCGTCAAAATAAAGGTTCCATCGATGATCGATCGGCATCGGCATCGGCGCCGGCGACGGAGGAGGAGGAGGGCCAGTGGTCTTCCCTATTCCGACATGGAGGCAGGAAAAGAGACGCAGAAGCTAGCTAGGCCGGGCAGCACGCGCGACCGATCCAGGCATCAGCCAGTGTCGGGTCAGGTCTCATCTCAGGGGCTCCCGTCCCGCGCGGCCGCGCGTGGTCCGGCCGGGCCTGGGGCCTCAGCGAAAGCCGGCCTTTGCACAGCGCCTGGCTAGAGGTATAGCCCGTGCTGCAGAGTGGGCAAGTCCCACCATTGGCATTTGGCAATCACTGCCCGAGCATGCATACCTTTTGAGCACTGCCCCGAGAGGCAGCAGTTAGACAACAAATACGTACTACTACCACCATCGTATCAACATATTTATAACTATTATTTTTTTCCTCGTAACATTTGATAATCCGTCTTATTAAAAGGCAACATATCCTATGCAAACTAGCTTCGTATGCAAATTATGCAAACTTCCACCACAGACGCTGGATCCCCATCCGATGACCATTAAGAGATGTGAAAAATTTTAACACTTAGACCCTCACACCATTAACTTTTCTAACTATAATTTGTCTAAAACCCTCCGTGACGGGCCCTAACGTGCGCCGTTCTTTCCCCCGCGACCCTGGGCGGGCCGCCGTCCTTCGCAGCTGTAACACCCAAAAATGGCCAATTTAAAATTTTTAGTTTTTAATTAATTAATTAATGCTTGCTCCTATTTAATATAGGCTAAATAATAAATTTCTAAAGTTAAAATCAAATATAAGTGGTAGAAACATTTATTGTTGCATTCATGCTACTACATTAAGTTTTAATTGTGTGTGGTTCAAACAAGAATTTAAATCTAATTTAAATTCAAATTTGAATTGCTTTGTTTGGAGCCCTAGAAAAGTTGTTTTGGCCAAAGTTCGATTCTCCTCCCTGAACTCCTTCCCCGGGCCATCCTTTCCCCTTCTTCTTTTTCTCCAGTTCGGCCCAGCTCCTCCCCGCTCCGTTTTCGGCCCAGCTTAGCCCGCGCGCGCCTGCTCCCTTCGTCCGCCACGCGGCCAGCGCGGCCCATCAGGCTAGCCCCGGCGCCAGCGCCGCGCCCCCTTCCCCTCGCTCTCTCACTGCCAGCCCGGGCCCGCGCGCCAGGCCGCTGACGTCACGCCGACGTCACCTACCTCCTTCCACCTCCGGTAATGGCGCGGCCGAGCGCCTCTACCGCGGCAGGGCCGCACGCCGAGGCCGCCTTCCCCCGCGCCTACTTAATCCGGCCCGCGACGCCGCTCCGCTCCCCTCACCCCCATTGCCCCAGACCCTAGCCGCCGCAGCTTCCCCAAATCACGCCGCTCCCGAGCCGCCGAGCTTGCGCAGCGCCGCCACACGCCGTCAGGCTGCTCCGGCGTGTCTCCCGACTGGCCATCACCACCGAGCTGTTCGCCAGAAGGTACCGAAACTCCCCTACGCTTCCCATCCCTTTTCCTGCCTCGGTCATGGCTAATTCCCCCCCCCCCCGACGTCCACAGCGCCACCGCGGAGGGATCGCTGCCGTTCCGGTCGACCGAGCCATCTCCGGCCGATTCGCCGCCCAGGTAGTATCCTCAGGAGGTAAAGCAGCTCCCCCTCCCTTCAATTTTGCCGTAGCCGCGCCGTAGAGCCTCTCCCCTCGGCCGCCGATGGCGATCCACCGCCGGACACCGCCGTCCGGCCAACACACCACATCACGCTGCACATATTCACCACGGTTGCACTTGTGACACTCCCCAGCAGCTCCAGAGCCAGAAAACCGACCCAAAACCGAGCCAAAACCCCCTCCCCGCGGTTCACCGGAGTCCGCCTCCGCCGCGCGCCGTCGTCCGGCCGCCTCGCCGGCCAACCCACGACTAGATCACCCCTGGTGGACTTGCCGTGTTCCCCTGAGACTGTAGGACCAAGCCTCGTGCCATTTGGCACCCCTAGCTCGAGTTATGGCCGATTCCGGCGAAGTTCGCCGTCGGCCCGAGCGGCGCCGCCGCGTCTCCTTCGTCTCCGGCGAGCACCAGCGCCAGAGCCGTCCGATCTCAGATCGATGGCCGAGATTAGATCAAGCCATACCCCTTCGCATTTTTAATCTCAGCCGTCCGGATCCGATCCAACGGGCGCGTACCGGTTCGCCGAGGCGCTTTTGTTAAAGAGCCCCTCAACTTTTCAGAAATCAACCCGCGGTCCATCCCAGTTCAAAAGTAATTACAGATAGGTCCTGTTTTCTTCGTTTAAGCCCCTGAAACTTAGAACTGCCATAACTTTCTCGTTTTAGCTCCGATTAGAGTGATTCTTGCGCTCACGTGTTCGTAGAAAAGCGTAGATTATTTCTAGCTCCTGTTTTTGTACTGTTTTCACTGTTAGTGTACTGTTTCTAATAGAATTAATTTGTTTGCATGTAAAGATTGTTTTGGATGCTTGCGTGATGAACGTGTCCAGTCGGCGAGCCCGTAGCTTTGGACTTCGAGTACGTTGAGGACGTTCCAGAGCAGGACTCGCAGCAGCAGCAGTACTCCGAGGAAGGCAAGTATTAGCATGGACAATCCTTGCTACCTATCTCACTTTTAATACACTGTTCATTACATACGCATGTGTCTAATACTGTTTACCATTAAGGTTGTACCTAGCATTTATTTCCATGTCCTTGTATTCCTATAGGTTTTTGCATATGGGTAGTATTATGCTAGGCGCTACAACTAATACTTTGTTTAAATGTTAATTCTTGACATAATGGACCACTTTAACTTAATACTAAAACTTGCTTTTTAGCAACTTGGATCAGGGAGCTGGGGCTTGTGTGTTTTGCCTGGCCCTAGTGTCTCTCCCTAAGGACTGGTTTGTAAAAGCGGCAACCTGGGAGCCTGTCGCCGCCGCCAGAACTATAATGGCTCTGGTCTTGGTTGAGTAGCTTGTACGTCTCTAGCTTGGCAGTGGTTACCGAATGGACTACGACGTTGTAGGAGGCAAGGCGCGAGGTGTTTTCGGTTTCCACCGAGGACGGTAGCCCCGTCGGCTAGGTCCCGTTAGACCTAGTCCCGTGTTGGGAGCCACCGTGAGTGCCGGAGCTCCGCACGTTGCGCCATTTACTTTGTTGTTGGCATGATTTGCCGGCGCGTGGACGCCATTGACCCCCTCACGTTGCGCCCTGAGGGTCAGTCAATCTCGGTGCCTAGGTTCTCACCACCTTGTAGTACTCCAGCGGCTACTGTCATGTTAGGGTGTCTTGTGAAAGCCTCGTAGTGTCCCTATGCGATCACACCTCGGTAGTGTGGTTTGTGAGGTATGATCCACCTCCGCGTGGTTGGGTGCAAAGTTCTTTTGAACTTTTACGCGACTGGTGGGTAAAGGGCGAAACCTCTGCAGAGTGTATGATCTATCATGATAGCCCGGCTCAGGGTCACGAGCGGCTTGGATCCTTTTATGATTAGAAGATGATATTTATTACTGTTTAATGATGACTTACATTAATTAATTTGGGATACAACTGGGATTCATCTAAAGTAGTAGTTATGATTAAAACGAACCAACTAAAAGTGCTAATGCAGTAAAGTCAGTGTCAAGCCTCCATTGCCTCATCCCCGTGCTATACTTGCTAAGTAATTCTGTTGCTTACACTTGCTGTTGTTATTATTTTGGGCAAAATCCCGGACGGGTAACAGATTGGAGTCAGGCTGATTATGCTGTGGAGTTTCCCGAGGATTTGCCGTACTTCTGAGTTGTGTTCTCCCAGTCAAAGTCCCTGTGGGATTGCGGCTACGCTAGAGAGATGTATTAGTCTTCCGCTGTCCATGAATTTATTTTTGAAGCACTGAGATGTAAACGCTACGCTATGATGAGATTAATAAAGCATTGTACTCTGATTTTACCATATTTGTTCGCTATATGTGTCTGTGGACTTCCTGGACACACATATGGCCACATTCGGGTTTTTGTGTAAATCCGGGTGTGACAGCGGCGCGGACGCCCCCCTCGCCAGCGCCGTCCCCTGGCCGCGTGGTTGGAGCCCGTCGCTGGACACCACGACGCACGCGCGCTGCAAGCAGACGCACCGGCACTGCTTCGTGCTCGTCACCGACGGCGTGGACTTCTCCAGGCAGAAGAACTTCATGACCGACGGCTACCTCGTGATGATTAGAATGCAGCCTCGCGATCCAATTCTAATCACACGCGCGTAAATATCTTGCGAAAAAATATCAAGGTACTTGCACATTGTGGCCCCAAACCCATTGAAGTGACATTCGCAGCCGTTGCTTATCATCAGAAATCCTGAAGCTCTCCATGCCCTCTCACCTGGCAACAGAGATGGGATTCAGAGGTGTATGATGACAATCTTACAATGCAGTAGATGGAGCTTCAGACTGGGTGGAAGTCCAATGCCGCTGCCTCAGATGGGCGATTGCAATCCCCCTGGTGCTCTCGCCGGTGCGGAAGCTCTCCAGGAAGACGTCCAGCACCGACCCGGGCTCCGACCACGCGGCGTTCAGCGTCGTCAGGATCACCCTGACGGCGGCACTGGCGAGGGGAGCGGCGGTGTAGCTGGTGAGGGGGTTTTAGACAAATTATGGTTAGTAAAGTTAATAGTTGGAGGGTTTAAGTGCTAAAATTTCTCACCTCTCTATATATTCATCGGATGGGGATCCAGCGGCCGTGGTGGGAGTTTGCATAGTTTACACACGAAGCTGGTTTGCATAGAATATGTTGCCTTATTAAAAACACTATTGTAAATATAAAAGAAAGGTAAAGTTATGTTTAAAATATTTTTTATCGATAAATTAAATCACAAACAAAATAATTAATACTAGCATAATTTTTCAAAATATGACTACTACTACGTTACCATGTTAATAGTCTTGTGCTCCAAATCAGACAGAACACTTTAGGCCAATTTGGAGCAATCGGACTAAAGTTTAGTCCAATGATATATTGGACACGATTAGATGCTAATTAGGAGGACTAAATATGAACTTATTACGAAGCTAATTGAAAACACAAGTTATAACTAATTTATGAAACAAACCTATTAAGCATAATTAACCCATGATTATTAGCATATTTACTCTTCATAGTGCTCTAATCTACCACGTAAACGGTTCGTGAGCTCTTGATTACATGGAAACACGCATCGTAACCCTAAAAGGCTTTTTGATCCCCATTGCCATAGAAGAAAATATGACATCACAAATTATCTCACATAGGTACAAACATAACGAGATTTGTTCGTCGAGATTTTAAACACCATCCTTATTTTAGCATTTCATTTTCTGAAACGTATATATACTCCATGATGGTTACTAGTTAGGGACATAAGTAGTAGGGAACAGGGGGGCATCCCCCTTTCTCTCTCATGATCTATCTCCATTTACAGTCTTTGTGTATTAAGGTATTTTTCTATTTTAAATTAGTTTAGGCTTTGGATGCTAATATTTGAGTAAAAACAGCACTGTTTATCTCTCTTATTATATATAGTTGGCCTCATCCCCTACAAGAGATCAAATTTAAAACGATATTAGTCCAAAAGGTGCTAGACCTTGTGATTTATATCTCCTGTCTTAAAATATTCTAACATGGTACTTGTAAAGATACACATTTATCTTAATTCAATTGTGATATATTTTAGTTAACAATTACTCAATACACTTTTCCATCTACATCCATAGTTCCATTAACTTTGCATCGAACCTCCATATGTACGTGTTTTCCATGTGTTCAATTGAACCCTTAATTTTAACTCTGTATTTGACATGAAAAAACAATATTTGCATCACTTCCTGCAGCCCCACATACATATATATCGATTGTATATATGGTCGCATGCATCGTTTTAGGGAACGTATCTACACCTCAAATTAATATTTATATATGTACTAATCATGGAATAATTCTTGATTTAGAATCATATATTGCTGCATTTTAGGGTATTTTTTATAATGACAAATATAAATAATTTATATGAATATCTAGGTATTGATTTAGGTTATTTTTTATAATAACATATTTGGATAATTTATATACAAATTTAGGGGTTATTTTATTTTTTATAAAAAGGAATAGTTGGGCAATTTAGATGGATATTAGGCAGTTACTTTAGATTATTTTCATTATGGAAGAGATGGATATTTTTGTAGAAAACATATAATAAGATCTAGTGGCTATTATTACAAAGATGATTAGGGTTTAGGTGTTTGGTTGCTCAAGTTTCTGATTTTTCTTGTAGCGTGTACCACAGGGATTAACATGGAGGATCCAAAAATGCCTCAATTTGTAATGCTTAGAGTACAAAATATATTTTGTGGTTTTCTTGTTTGGCATGGTAGATACTAATAGTTTTCTCTATAAAAGATTTAGGATTTCTTTTTGTGTATCGTGTATTGTGAAATTAAGTGGATACTTCAAAATGTGTCCGTAGTTGGTAATAGTAAGATTATGAAATTATTTTCATAGTTTTCTTTCTTGGATATGATAAATGGTAATACTTTTCTATATAAATTTAGTCCAACATTACAATAATTTCACTTACAACAAATTCAGTATCACTTGCAGTAGTATTTCAATAAAAACCATATAAATTATGCATACATATTAGACATATGGCGGAGAGAAGCCGACGGCACAGGGCATGCATTGCAATGCGGTGCGCATGCAGACACAAGAAATGGAAGCGGAGCCACGCATATGCAGCTTGCATTGAGAGAAAAGCAGAACTGGAGAAGCATGCCCCGGCCCCCTTCTCTCCTTTGGCAGGAGTCTAATCGTTTCCCGTCACTCGCCCATCCCATGCAGATGCTGCAGCACCACCTCTTGCTAAATTGGATCCCCATCTATCAGATTTCAGTGATGTTATTAACCATTTTTTTTTCATTTTTCCCGGTCGATGGATGGTTAGGTGTAGCTCTGGCTGCAGTCGTGCAATTTTGTGGAATTTCATTCCGTTTATTTAGGATAAACATTTTACTAAAGTTATGCTCAATTAATACATTTCGTTTGTGTGATATGGAACTAGGCTCATAGCAAAGTATTTTTAAATACAAATTAATAAAATGAATTTGTTGCAAAAATTAAGTATTCATATGATAGAGTAATAATTGGTTAAGTGCTCGCTCATCTGAAGAAAATGAAATAAACCTCCTCGCAATTTCGAGGGGAGGAAGTATAATAAATATAAAAAAATCTAGTGTTTGCAAATTGAATTGAGTGTCATTTATGTGTCTATCTTGAAATTCTTAGTACGTAATCTAGGTGCACAGAGTCTAGTGTTTTTTCATTGGCCGACAGACTCGTATGTTTATTTTGGCCCGCACGACGATGTTCTACTATCCATTGACCATGGAATCGAAGGTCAATAGAGTGGTAAACGACAACCACACTGACAATGGTGGCGGGAGACGGGCGATGGACAAGGTCAGGGCGTGGTGAGAAGATGAGCACAATGGTGGTGGTTTTTGCGGGGTGTGGCGGGAGTGACCACACCACGCTACATTTGATTTTATTTTTCGATGAAGCCCATCGTCAATCGATATATTGACCTTGTTTGTTTTTAGCTTCCAGCCGATTTTGAATGCTCGATTTTGAAGAATTTGAAAAGTCAGATAGCTCTTAGAATCCATAGTTGAGAAGCCAGTTAGAGTCTGGATTCTCGTATGTGATTCATCTAACCTTTGGGGATTTATCGAAATGAAACCTTGAAAATTAGGCATAAGCTGAAATAAAGAGGGTCATAGATTGCAGGAGAGGCAGATCTCATGCATCTGCCGAGACTGCTTGTGTCATGCGGTCGTCCGGTCGCCGGTCCGTTCTCGCTGCGTGACGGGTGCACGTTTTTGGTATGACCGAGATCGATGCCGCGCCACACCGGAGTGATCGACGTGACGAACCAAACGGTTAGCTTAGGTTCGGTGACGCGCCGCGCCGCGCCGCGCCGGGAATCATGCACGTTGAACACGGAGTACGTACACGTCGGCGACGAGACGGCCGGTGGCTATGGCGTGTCGCGCGCGCGGGGATCGAGGAGGCAGCGCAGGGGCGGGACCCGGCGGTGGGTCAAACGAACGGCCCGGCCGGCGGCTGACGAAGCCCGCGGGACGGTGGCGCTGTCGGCTCGCTGTCGGCCCTGACTGCTGGCTGTCACGGCCCGACCCCACCGGGTTGATCCGATCCGCCTGCGATGCGTACCACGGAACGTGTTTAGTTCCACAAAAAACCCAAAAATTCTCACTCCAAACTTCACTATCCACCTATCACATTAAATCACATCAAATCTCTCTCTTCATGCATGAAATACTAAACGTGGGTGAATAAAAAAACTAAGTACATAGTTTTGATGTACACGGCGAGACGGATCTTTTGAGCCTAGTTAGATCACAATGTTTACCACAAACAAGCGAAAAGTGCTACCGTGCGCTACAGTGTCCGATGTGACATTTTCACCAAACTTTCTCTTTCACTTTTTAGAACCCACGTTCACACCCACGGCGGCGTGCATATATGCCGTCGTCGTCGTCGATCATTTTGATGCATTGAGCGTGAACAAATAAATTAGCTAAGTGCCTACTAATGGTTAACTCGCTCATCGGAAGTAACCGAAACGAAACGGCGGTGGCCGGACGATAGATCTTGTACATACGTACGGGAGTAGTGGCAAGCAACAAACGCCAGCGGCAACGGCAGCATGCAGCTAGCACGCAGATGGTGATGCATTGCATGTACTAATGTACCAGGGCAGGCCTTTGGCATGGCATGGCATTGCCCCGGCCCCTTTCTTTTTTGCTCATCTGATCCTGCTGCATGCTACCCTCTTCCTCCTCCCCGGCTCGCAACAGTCACTTTTACCACCTCTCTCTCTCTCTCTCTCTCTCGTGGTGTACGTCTTTCTCTCTCTGTAACCGTAGTAGTGGAGTGGAGACGTGGAGTGGAGGTGGTACTGTTGGCCAGAGAGTTGCCGGCCTTGTTGCTCGCGTCGCGGATGCGCCTCGCCCTCACCGGCAGCGCGCGGGACACGTACAGACGACAGCTCTCTGCCAAAAGCGATCCAGTTGTACTAGTAGCGGCTACCTTTGACTCCCCTCCCTCATCACAAAGCCTCCTCTGTCCTCTCCATTCTACTAGTAGCCATAGCCATGGCTAGGATCGATCCAGTTGTAGCACTCGTATCCCGTGCCACACCAACAATTCGCTTTCCTTTCAATTCGCTGTGCTGCTAGCTGTGTGCTCGCGTCGATCGTCTTCATCCACCAGTCGATCCAGTCCCTCCCCGGCCTCTATAAAACCCCATTCCCCTCCCTCCCTCCACCGCCTCGATCGCCTCATCCCCTTGCTCCGTCGTGCCAAGAAACCCACGAAACAAATCACCCCCACCACAAGAAGAGACCGAGAGAGAGAGGCCGGCCGGCGAGAACCAAGATCGAAGATGATGCGGATGGAGGTCGCGGAGTCGGGCACCGGCGGCGTGGCGGCGGCGGCGGACCACCAGGCGCCGTCGGAGGCGGCGATGGCGGTGTACGAGCGGGTGGCGCGGATGGCGAGCGGGAACGCGGTGGTGGTCTTCAGCGCTAGCGGCTGCTGCATGTGCCACGTCGTCAAGCGCCTCCTCCTCGGCCTCGGCGTCGGCCCCACCGTCTACGAGCTCGACCAGCTCGGAGGCGGAGGCGGCAGGGAGATCCAGGCGGCGCTGGCGCAGCTGCTGCCCCCCGGCCAGCCGGCGGTGCCCGTGGTGTTCGTCGGCGGGCGGCTCCTGGGCGGCGTCGAGAAGGTCATGGCCTGCCACATCAACGGCACCCTCGTCCCGCTCCTCAAGCAGGCCGGCGCGCTCTGGCTCTGATCGATCGAGATCAGCGCCGGCGGCGAGCTGGTGGATGATGAACAAGAAGTGGTGATTGATTACGTGTACTGTTCAATCGATCGAGATCGGTGCTACGACTGTGGTAGGGAGTTTGTAGATACGACGACGTACGATTAACCGGCTATTTACCTGGCGTTTGTAGCAGTAGTACTAGCTGGTAGTGTTCTTGGGATCTTTCATCTGATCTGGTGTGGTGATCCGTGTCGGGTTGGGTGTTGTTCTAATCTCAATGTGCTAGCTTGGGAGGAGATCAAGAAAAAAAATCAGAGTGCCTGAATGAATTTACATGCTGCAGGTTTCAATTCGATCAGTTCACTCGACCTCGGTTGGTAGTGGGGCGTGTCATGGTGTTCAATGTTTTTTTTTCCTTTCCATGCCCAACTTTTCCGTCCTGGGGTTTGCTTTGCACCACACGCATGCTCTTCTTCGGTGTGCTGTACGTACGTACTGTACCGTCTGGGATTATTGCACCCATACGTACGTATGTAGTATGTATGGGTCCATCTTTGTGCAAGCGCAACGGAAACAATATGAGCTTGAGATACGTGCATATACACGTGTCAAGTCCACATGCAAATCATACACATACTCCTACGCTAGTCGCTAGGCATGGTTTTTGGTACGCGTAGGGTTGGAAATGAACAGAAGAAACATAAATTTAATTGTTGATGAACAAGCCGGAAGATGGACACGTGATGAATCGATCAGAGAGAGATTCTGCATGCCACGGGGTATGGTAGTGGTAGATGGATGTGCATGTCGCAGCTAGCCGTATACGTTGTGGCCGGCGGTGCAGCAGTTTGCAGGCAGGCCGTCTGATGCACACTGCACCCCAGCGCGCGGCCGGAGCAGACCGGCCACGAGATATGAGATGAGATCAGAGAGTTGAGAGCGCTGCAGCCTTGGAGTTAAAACCTGCGCGGCCGGCCGGCACAACTTTTCGCCGGTTTCTTCCGGCCATCCGTCTGATACAGCTTGCATGCGCGTTGATCGATCAGGACACACTGGAGCTGCTAGAAAAGCTCTCGAGCGCCTCGGGTACGGTGCAGTATGTAGCCTGCGGTGTGGGGATATATGTACGGTACAAGTAGGTAGGTATACGTGGCTACATATATACCGTTGTGAGTTTTGTGAGGGTGGCTACAAATTAAAACACGTACAGTAGCTTAGTTAATTGTACAAACATGGAGTACTGTAATAAGCTAGGCCGGGCAGCATGCAAGAAGAGAGACCTGTCAGCTGTGTGCTACGTACCGCCGGCAAGTGTACATGTGTGTGATGTAGCAAAAGGCTAAAGGCCCGGCTCATGCATGGTTGATGCTAGTGGACTACGAGCTATTGCGGATGGAGGCAGATGGTCAAAGTGACGTATGACGCCTAGCAAGCATCTTGGCTGCTTTGCACTCCTTTATTTATCTGGCCTGGGGGCATCAGCGAGCAGCAGCAAGCAATGCAGCGTATGTACGTACTGGCGGGATGCATGAGCTCGGCACGCAGTACGTGCATGCGAAAGAAAAGAAAGCGACCGACCGGGCCGCACTGCATGAATATGAATGCATCGTCACGCATGGCGTGGGCGACTACTGACTGGCTGATGCCGATGCTGCTGGCGGATGAGTCGGTCGGTTTCCGAGAATAGGCCCGGCAACCTGCCAAGGACCCGAAAGCGAGACAACCCAAACCCCTCCTCCACATATACACGGCAACAAGGCCACATGGTGCACCGAAAGACCCTGCAGCATCAGCAATGCAGTATGCTACGTATCGTATCCCCGGCGCCCAGTGTGCCAAGTGCAGACGACCCTGTCGAGACCTGTCTCTGTCTCTGTGCCTGCCGTGGCACGCTGTCCACATCCATATGCATGATCATCGACCGCGTGAGTCGCGTATACAAGTCCGTGTTCGCACCCAAAAGTGGCAAGCCACGCAAACCGGTCAGACCGACCTCAGGAAGCGGTCAGACCGGTTTCCCTGTAGCCGATCTGGCAACAGCCAAACCGGTCTGACCGGTTTGCCAGAGCGGTCTGACCGGTTTGGATCCGAGTTGGAGTAGAATTAGGAGTCCTAGTTGTTTACAAATTGTAAAAGGATTCCGTGCGGGGCAAGACCTCCCCACCCTATAAATATAAAGGGCCGTGGCCGATTGAGTCATCATCCAATCGATCAATCAATATATTTTCTACTTTTTATCTCCAAACCCTATCTTTTCCAACCCCTTTGCTTTCCTTGCTTGTCTCTACGGCGTTCAAGGAGGTTCTGAGTGGCCTGACCGATCTCAGAGCAACCCTAGGCGCGCCATCTCCGACGGGGTCCCTCCCGAGGTGGTGATCTTAGGTTCATCCCGAAGCTCCCGAGGGAAACCGGTCTGACCGGATCCCTAAACCGGTCTGACCGGTTTGGGTGGAGCTGCGGCGAGTTCATCGTTCTCTTCGTTGCGCGATTCGGCGCTCGCGTGTGTTGGCCGTAAAAAGCGTCAACACACTTTTGGCGACTCCGCTGGGGATTATAGAAGATCTGGTTGTCAAAGACCGTTCGATCTAAGCTCCAGACAAGATGGGATCTCGATGTGATGTTGACGCCGACAACATTGTTACGGCTTCATTGGAAGATCTTACTCCGGAGGAGCAGAAGAATTTCGAGGCGCTGCAGAAGTTCATGACAATGCAATTTTTGGCCGGCGTCCGTAAAGATCGTCATGGCAAGGTAGCAAGAGTGCAAGAATTTGAGCTACCGGCGATCAAGTTGAACGACAATCGAGTTGAGGTAATACCCACTGTAAGTAAATCACAGAATTCTCCTTCTACTACTGTTCCTAAAAATAGTGTAGAAAGAGATGAATTGCTTGCCTCTTACATTGCTCGTTTAGAAAGATTAGAAGATCTTGAAAAAGATAGGACCACTGCTTGCCTTAACAATAATGAAACTAGTAGTAGCGCTCCTAAAATTAATTCCAGTAGTGGAGTTTCTCCTAGCTTGGCACCCATACCCAATGTTAATACTGAAAAATACATGTATGGTATGCCACCTGAGTTTGCCATTGGTCAATCCCTTCCGTTCCAACCGACTGGGCCGAACACGGCCAAACCGGTCAGACCGGATCAGGGAACCGGTCAGACCGGTCTGACCAGTGCGCTTGAATTAGTGCATGAGCAACCTATACCGCTTTCTGTTTCACCTGATTCGATGATTTATGCTCACACTAATACTTTAGGTACTGCTAGACCTCAATATAGTACAACAGTTAATACATCTGCTCAAGGAAACGTTATACCTGATGATGTTTTTGAAAGTTATAGGCTAGCTCAAGCTAAGGTTGCTCCCTACTTAAATAAGATGAATTTGGAGAATGTGCAAACCCAACAGTCAAATAATACTAACTGGGCTGAATTTAATAAATTTAGAGAAGATTTGACTAATGTAGTGAAAAGCAAACTTGGTGTTGATATTGGTAACACAAATTTGTATCAAAAACCATATAATGCTGAGTTTGATAATTTTCCTCTTCCACGTGGTTGGCGAATGCCAGAATTGATTAAATTTAGTGGAGATGATGACCGAACCACGTGGGAACATATTAGTCAATACATAGCTCAACTAGGAGAAGCGGGTGCTTATAATGCTCTTAAAGTGCGTTTATTTTCTTTATCATTAACTGGCACCGCTTTTGCTTGGTTTTCTTCACTTGCTCCCGGTTCTATTATATCTTGGGATATGTTAGAGCGTAAATTTCATGATCACTTTTATAGTGGGAGCTTGCAATTGAAATTGACAGATTTGACATCGGTTAGACAAAGTAGAGATGAAACTGTTTCTGCTTACATTAAGAGATTTAAAGAAACTAAAAACCGTTGTTTCAATTTGTCAATCACTGATATGGACCTTGCTGATATTTGCTTAAAAGGTTTAAGATCGTCCATAAGAGATAAGATAGAAGGTTCTGATTTTCTTTCGGTTGCACAAGTTCAAATTAGAGCTTTAATTGTTGAAAACCGAATGAATAAAGAAAAAGAAAGAGATACTTCTAGATCACGTCGTTCCAATGTTCATATAATTGATTATGAGTCTGATGATTCGAGTGATAGTGATAGAGAAGTACTTGCTGCTGAATTTATATGGCCCTCTAAAGATAAAACTTACTCTTGTACATCACTTAAGCCGGTTAACAAAGGTCGGCAAGAAGAAGTTAAGTTTACATTTGATGTTTCCAAGTGTGATCGTATTTTTGATGAATTGCTTAAATCTGGAAATATCAAATTATCTCATAAATTACCTCCACTTGAAGAATTGAAAAGGCGTGCATATTGCAAGTTTCATAATACTTATTCTCATGCCACTAATGATTGCAATGTGTTTCGTCGACAGGTTCAATCGGCCATAAATGAAGGTCGTTTGACATTTCATGAGATGCAAGTGGACAAAGCTCCTTTCCCTGTCAACACTATGGATTTACAGCAGCCCAAGGTTTTGGTTCGGCCGCATCAAGCCGAAGCAACCAAGGGGAAGAATGTTGTGATTGGTGAAGCCAAGTCTGATTTGAGGGGGAAGGAACTGGTTCGAGAAGTTGTATGTGAGACAACTCCAGATGGCAGGGAGACATTCAAGATCACTGTGAGGGCCTCTGAACATGGGGGGCAAGGGTCGACCGTTCCCACCGAGCAGAGACCGTTTGAGTCTGCACAGGCCAAACCGGTCAGACCGGTTGGGGAAAGCGGTCAGACCGGTTTTCCCCCAGGTCGTCCAAAGATGATTAAACCAAGCCGTCCGGAGATTGGAAATTGGAAAATCAATATTGCGAAGAATCAGGGGAGTACTATCAGGCCAAAGGTCACCTTTGATATGTTATTTGATAAGTACTCCAAGCAAAAGGCCGTTACAAGTGATCGGCCGGTAAAAAAGAGATTGAGAGTGCCTTCATATCAAGAAGAATATCCTGAGCCAAAGAGGAATTTTGTTCAGCAATGGGAGACACCAAGTCCATATCCACCTCGTCCAGTTTATGATGATAATGGAGTGATGTGGGTACCATATCAACAATCTTTTCAACATGGATGGGGAGGACCGCGAAGACCAGCATTAGACAGGATCTCAAGACCTGGGCAGGACCGTTTGGCGCTTTGCCAATCCGGTCAGGGTCATCAGACCCAACCGGTCAGACCGGTTCCACAAACCGGTCAGACCGGTTTCCTTGGGAAATCGGCAAAACCTCCTATGAAGCAAGTTTACAAGCCAAAACAACGTGAGGAGGTGCATAGGATGGATATTGACCCAGAGAGGACCACAAATCAAGATGTTATTCAGATTGGGTTGATAAAAATTCCTCTTGGAGAAGGTGGCAAAAGACCGATTGTCACGAACAATCAGGTTAAGACACCTATTCAGAAGGATTCTGTTGCTGATGGTGAAGCCAGTGGGAGTCGTTCTAACTCCAAGTATTTTTTGCCAAGATGGTGTCCTCCTGGTTTATCTCGTACTCAAAGGAGGAAGCTTCAGCGATTGAGGTTTCAGGAGATGAAGGAGAAAGAGCTAGAGAAGCAGAGAGACGAAGCTTTCAACAAGTACAGGCCCATGATTCCACAAGGAAAAGAATGGAAAGCTAAGACCAGATCTCAGACAGAACCGGTCGGACCGGTTCAGGAGGCGGTCAGACCGGTTGAACCGGTCAGACCGGTTGACGAAAGCGGTCAGACCGCTTTGCCCGACGCGCAGCCCGGTTTTTCTTCTCCTTCTCCTATGATTTGTGATGGCAAGCTATCATCGGTATCTACTTCAGAGGACGATGAAGAGCTTGTTGATTATGGTTTTTCTCCTGAACATACAAATTTTGAGCTTAACGTAATTCATATGTCTATGGATGGTTATGTATTGTCAGAAGAAAGCGTTGCTCAACTTGATTTTGGTCCGAAGGAGGCTATTTTCCAGAAGCCCAAAGCTGATGAGAGTCATCTGAAGGCTTTGTACATGAAGGGTCATATCAATGGGAAGCCTATCTCTCGCATGCTAGTGGATGGAGGGGCGATAGTTAACTTGATGCCATACTCTCTATTCAAGAAGCTGGGGGGTTCAGATGAAGAGTTGATCAAGACCAACATGACCATCAGCGGCGTTGGAGGAGGTGAACCTATGGGCGCCAAGGGAGTTGCTTCTATGGAGCTTACTATTGGGAGCAAGACTTTGGCCACTGCGTTCTTCGTCGCTGAGACACAAGGTAACTACAATTTAATCCTTGGTCGTGATTGGATTCATGCAAACCAATGTGTGCCTTCTACTTTGCATCAATTTTTAATTCAGTGGATAGATGATGAAGTAGAAGTTGTTCATGGAGATACATCGGCTTGTGTTGCAGTGGCCGATAGTTCTACCATGAATGATCATGAAAATCTTAAGTGTTTATCTGGTTTAGATTTATCTGATTGTGAGATCATTGGTTGCACTAAAGATGGCTTTGCTACTGCTGTTATGAGGCCGATTGGTGATCTGGCCATACCATCTCTTATGATTTGATGGATCCAAATCTAGAATGGTTACAGCAGAGGCGTGAGCACTATCGGGCGAATAAGAACGATATGTGTGAGGCCATTGAAGATTTTGATGATTTAAGCAAATTAGGACAAGGGTTTACGTCGGCTGATCCTCTAGAGGAGGTAGATATTGGTGATGGTACTGTGCCTAGGCCGACATTTGTGAACAAGAATCTTGATCCTTTGTTTAAATCTGAGTTAATAAAATTATTAGAGTATGTTGATTGTTTTGCATGGAGTTACAATGAAATGCCTGGTTTAAGTCGTGATTTAGTTGAACATCGTTTACCCATTAAACCTGGTTTTAGGCCTTTTAAACAATCTCGTAGAAACTTTAATCCTGATATTTATGACCGAGTGAAAGAAGAGATCAATCGGTTGCTAGATGCTAAATTTATTAGGCCTTGTCGATATGCTAATTGGATCTCTAATATTGTACCTGTTGAAAAGAAAGGAACAAAAAAGCTTCGTGTTTGCATTGATTTTAGAGATCTTAATAGAGCTACTCCTAAAGATGAATATCTTATGCCTATAGCCGATTTTCTTGTTAATGCTGCATCTGGACATAGAATTCTTAGTTTTCTTGATGGTAATGCTGGGTATAATCAAATATTCATGGCCGAAGAGGATATAGCCAAAACGGCCTTTCTATGTCCAGGTTTTGTTGGTTTATTTGAGTGGGTAGTAATGACTTTTGGTTTGAAAAATGCTGGTGCCACATACCAAAGGGCTATGAATTTAATTTTTCATGATTTACTTGGCATCATAGTAGAGGTTTATATCGATGATATTGTTGTCAAATCGGCTGGAGAAGACTCTCATTTAGCTGATTTAAGACTTGCATTTGAAAGAATGCGTCGATATAAATTGAAAATGAATCCACTCAAATGTGCTTTTGGTGTATCGGCTGGAAAGTTCTTGGGATTTGTTGTACATGAGAAAGGCATAGATATAGATCCTAAGAAGATTGAAGCAATTAATAATGTGAAGGCTCCTACTTGCAAGAAAGATTTGCAAAGGTTCTTGGGCAAAGTGAATTACTTAAGAAGATTTATTTGTAATTTGTCCGGGAAGGTGAATGCTTTTACTCCTTTACTTCGGTTGAAGAATGACATTGATTTCACTTGGGGGGCAAAACAACAAGAAGCATTTGATGAGATCAAGCGATATTTATCTTCGCCACCCGTCCTTCAAGCGCCTAGGAGTGGAGTTCCGTTCAAGTTATATGTGGCGGCGGAAGAAAATGTCATTGGAGGTGTTTTGACTCAAGAAACCGAAGGAAAGGAACATGTGGTTGCATATGAGAGTAGAAGATTGTTGGGTGCCGAAACAAGGTACACTTTTATTGAAAAGTTATGTTTATCATTATATCATATTTGTACCAAGTTGAGGCATTATCTTTTACCTAGCACTTGCATAGTAGCATGTCAAACCGACATAATTAAATACATGTTGCACAAACCAATTTTGAGTGGTAGAGTCGGCAAATGGGCTTATGCTTTAGTTGAATATGATTTACATTGTGAGTCATTAACTTCAATGAAAGGTCAAATATTAGCCGATTTTATTGTTGGACATAGAGTAGATAAGCAACTTGATTTAGATGTCGGTTATGTTACTTTTACTCCATGGAAGTTACATTTTGATGGATCGGTTTGCAAAAGTGGTTGTGGTATTGGAATTGTTATTACTTCTCCACATGGGGCCGTTTTTGAAGCACTTAACCGATTAGATCATAAATGTACTAATAACCAAGTCGAGTATGAAGCCCTTCTATTCGGATTGGGAATTTTGCATGACATGGGAGTAAAGCATGTGGAAGCTTATGGTGATTCTTTGCTAGTGGTACAACAAGTTTCTAAGGTATGTCAATGTTTAGATGGCTTTTTAAATGCTTATCTTGATAAGTGCTTTGATATCATATCTTGTTTAGATGAGTTTATAATTCGCCATGTACCTCGAGAAAAGAATCCAAAGGCAAATGCTCTGGCTCAGCAAGCATCTGGTTATAACGTTCAGAAAAGAAATTTTCAAGAACAAAGACCAGTGTTTTTAGAAGCCGAGTGTTCTGTTCTGGAGGAACCGGTCACACCGCTTCCTCAAACCGGTCTGACCGGTTCAATCGGTCTGACCGCTTTAGAGAACCGGTCTGACCGGTTGTCTGATGAAGATGCTACTTCGGGTGTTCTTTGCGATCAAGACGAAGTAGATGATTGGAGGAGGCCTCTAATTAGTTATTTACAAAACCCTAGCAGTACAGTTGACAGAAAAATTCGACGGTGGGCTCTCAAGTTCGTTTTGGATGGTGATGAGTTGTATCGTCGGACGATTGATGATTTGCTTTTGAAGTGTTTGGGTCCTGATCAAGCTAGGTTGGCTATGGCAGAGGTTCATGAAGGAATTTGTGGTACTCACCAATCGGCTCCCAAAATGAAGTGGCTCCTTAGGAGAGCTTGTTTCTATTGGCCCAAAATGATAGCCGATTGTTTTAAATACTACAAAGGATGTGAGGAGTGTCAGAAACATGGAGATATTCAGTTGGTACCAGCAGCAATGATGCATCCAATTATTAAACCTTGGCCTTTCCGGGGATGGGGTTTAGACTTTGTTGGAAAAATTCATCCTTCTTCGACAAAGGGTCATTGTTTTGTGATTGTAGCAACTGATTACTTCACCAAATGGACGGAAGCTGTCCCTTTGAAGAATGTGACACATAGAGAGGTGATTGAGTTTATCAGAGAGAATATTATACATAGGTTTGGCATTCCACAAACTTTGACTACGGATCAAGGGACTTCATTCGTATCCAAAGAGGTGCGTGAGTTTGTCAATTCTTATGGTATTAAACTTCTTAATTCATCTCCATATTATGCTCAAGCCAATGGTCAAGCGGAATCTAGCAACAAAACTTTGATAAAGCTCATTAAGAAGAAGGTAGAAGATTATCCTAAAAGGTGGCATGAGGTATTATCTGAAGCTTTATGGGCTCATCGTATTTCTAAGCATGGTGCTACTAAAGTTACTCCATTTGAGCTTGTGTATGGTCAAGAGGCCGTTTTACCTGTAGAGGTGAATCTTGGCGCATATAGACTTGCAAAGCAAAATAATCTTAATTTCGATACATATTGTGCTTTGATGATGGACAATATTGATGAAGTGACTGACAAGCGTTTGGAGGCTTTGGAAGAGATTGAGAAAGATAAGAGGCGAGTGGCGAGAGCATACAACAAAAGAGTGAAACTCAAATCCTTTCAAGTAGGTGATTTGGTTTGGAAGACAGTTTTGCCCATAGGGATGAAGAGTAACAAGTTTGGCAAATGGTCTCCAAGTTGGGAGGGTCCTTTCAAGATTATAAAGGTTTGCTCAGGAAATTCTTATATAGTGGAAACCTTACAAGGTCAACAACTGCCTAGAGCTCTCAATGGGAGATATTTGAAGAAGTTTCATCCAAGTGTTTGGCAAAGTGCTTGATAGGATATAGCCGATTCATGTTGGGAATCGTCCTTAGGATAAAATGGCCGGTGAATTCTGTAAACATCGACCTTAGCATGTTTTCTAGTGCATAAAATTTACTAGAAAACAGGGGGGCATGTGTTCGCACCCAAAAGTGGCAAGCCACGCAAACCGGTCAGACCGACCTCAGGAAGCGGTCAGACCGGTTTCCCTGTAGCCGATCTGGCAACAGCCAAACCGGTCTGACCGGTTTGCCAGAGCGGTCTGACCGGTTTGGATCCGAGTTGGAGTAGAATTAGGAGTCCTAGTTGTTTACAAATTGTAAAAGGATTCCGTGCGGGGCAAGACCTCCCCACCCTATAAATATAAAGGGCCGTGGCCGATTGAGTCATCATCCAATCGATCAATCAATATATTTTCTACTTTTTATCTCCAAACCCTATCTTTTCCAACCCCTTTGCTTTCCTTGCTTGTCTCTACGGCGTTCAAGGAGGTTCTGAGTGGCCTGACCGATCTCAGAGCAACCCTAGGCGCGCCATCTCCGACGGGGTCCCTCCCGAGGTGGTGATCTTAGGTTCATCCCGAAGCTCCCGAGGGAAACCGGTCTGACCGGATCCCTAAACCGGTCTGACCGGTTTGGGTGGAGCTGCGGCGAGTTCATCGTTCTCTTCGTTGCGCGATTCGGCGCTCGCGTGTGTTGGCCGTAAAAAGCGTCAACAGTCCGCCTCTCTCTTTTCTGCTTCCAGCCGTTGCAGTCTAGCTACCGATCGACGGGGCCAGGGCGTCAAGGCGTTTGGATGATGCATCATGCATTCAGACGTTTTCAACAACAGATTCGTCGTGCCGTACGTCGATGGCAGCCCTCCCTGCTCCATTCATCGATCACGCGCATTCAACCCGTACGTCCTGAGTTTCTTCTACTACATGGATTATATGGATATATATGCGTATGTTTAGATGCAGTTTTATTTCGTGGCTTGCTAGCTCATGCCTAAGCCGTGCCATGCATCAGTCCATCACATCGAATTAATCAAATGCCAAATGCACCGTACGTTACCGTTGCTGGGTAATTCTTTCTTTCCTTTTTTTTCGACCCGGCCAGTACACGCACTATACATGCATGGCCAGTACGTACGAGCACAAAGTACCCAAGAGATGCTATCTAGCCGTACGTCATGCTTAAATTTAATCGGTTGGTGATGGATGACCTGATAGCTTGGTCCAAAGCAGGTAGTAACCGCGCGCTTGCGTATTGCATGCGTAGTGCAAGCAACGTAACTGAACCGTTGCATCATGACTCATGTGTATGTACGTTCAGCTAGCTAGTGTCCGGTTTCTTTATACGCACAAGATCGACAACCGGGACCATCTGGAAAAAAGGGGCCGGTGCAGGTAACGTGTAGCTAGTAACGGTTCATCAGCAACATCACTCACAAGTCACAGCATGCAGTGTGTGTGTGCCGACGACTGAATGAAGCCATCCATCCAATTGTGAGTCAGTGAGTCACCACAATATATGTTGGCTATCTAGCATCAACTTTAGCAAAAAAGAATGTAATTCGTTTCTATTAATTTTCTATTACTTAACGTTTTTTTTCTGACATAAAACTCATTTCCTTGGTCACAATTTCCATCATGATTTGAATTACAAGCTAATGGTTCCGCAGATCATAAACCCAAGAAGGAACTCCTCTTCAATCTGTTGAGGCGTGCATTGGCTCTCTCATTATCAGCACGGCAAAAAAAGTTATGTGGGCATCGATGGAATTTTGTAAGATGGGAATTGGATACAGTTTTGTGTGATCTTGTTGACGAACAATATGATATATGATGTCTTCGTGCGTTCACCTCGTTTTGCGCTTACACCCTTTTGTATGGGATCGAGCAGGGGCGGAGGCAGGGCCCGTGCTGCCCGTGCTGCAGCACGGGTCCTGTATAGCACATGCCAAGTAAATTTTGTGCTTTCTAGCTAAATATCAGTCTGAATTTAGCTCAAATATGATTAATCCAACACCTATCCATTGTTTAGCCCTGGGCGGTAGCAGTTTCTGGCTCCGATGCGGATATACTCCGTACGGACTAGCTAAAGGGTTTATGAACGAGAACTCGAGAAGAAACTAGAAATATGGCGCACCTTTGGCGCGCTATTATGACCCGTTAATTTAGAATATATAGTTAGCATTATGTTTGGATGACATAATTATTAGCTTAATTCAGCCATCAGGTGAGTATGAAGCTGTTTTTATCGGGTTTGATTTGTCACTACAATTAGTAATATATCTGTTGAGGTACTAATATAGGATTAACTGTGCATGGGCTAGAGCAGCAAGTTGCCAAGTCTGTAAACGTTACAGAACTACCATATCCTGGTTGCCAATTTGCAGCCGCATTTTTAGATAGCGTTTGTGATATTTGATAAATTTCTCTGTAGTGATGTTGCCTAACATCATAAAATGAAGCATTAGACTGGGCTTGCAGTTGACATAAGCTGAGGAACTTAACAGCCACCTCATTTCATTATTTTTTTTTCTCATCCTGTTAACGTCTCCATAGGATTTATTATGTGCTTTCCCCCAAAAGGATCACTTTGTACAGAAAGATTTTTACATTATTTCTTCAGAGAGATGCATACAGAAAATGGATTCATGGTAAAATTATGGAATTATTACATGTTGAAATTTATACAGAGTAACACAATTTTATAAGATCACTTTGGATAGTGACTGAGAAAAGGTGTACCCTCATCTTTTATTTTAGGGTTAATTTGATATATGCCATTACAACTATCCAAGTAAGGAGAAATGCCATTACAATTCGTCTATTTGGAAACATACCATTACAATTCGCTCAAACTCTGATGTATACCATTATATACCCCTTCAACATGTTTTCCAATTTATTTGGACCAAATTGGCCTTCTTTCTTCTTCCCCTCCCTCTCCTCCTCTCCGTCACTCTCTCCCTCTGGACGTGTCGGGCACCACCGTGATGGCCGTGCCGGACCCGCTGGACGCGTCGGAGCACTGCCGCTGCGACCTGAGATTCTTGCTACCGGCGGCGGCTACAGCCTGTAGGTGCGGGGACCTTGCACCGGCGCGTGCGCTTGGAGTGCCGCCGCTTCAACGCGAGGACAGGGGACGCCAGCGACGCCGGAAGCGCTCGACGGGGAAGTTGAGGACGACGACGGCGCCACGCGCGGCGAAGGCGGCCTGGTCGTAGGAGAGTGCGGCAGCCTCGGGGGTGTCGAAGGTCCCCAGCCACACCTGGGCGCCCCGCCGCGTGGAGTCCCGGATCTCGACGGCGAACTTGCCCCCCGGATGCTTGGCGCATGCCGATGAATGCCGTCGGCCGCTTGGCGTCGTCCGCGCCCGCGCTTGGCCGCCGGTGCGGCTCCGACGTGCTCGGCGACAGCGGCACCACCGCCGCCTCCGAGGAGTCCGCGGCCCGCGAGATCCTCAAGACGCACGACCTCGCCTTCGCGACGCGGCTCAACGGCGCGACTGGGAGGATGTTCCCGGGCGGCGGCGCCAAGGGCATCGTCTTCACGCCCTACGGCGGACGGTGGCGGCAGCTCCGCAAGGCCTGCAGCCTCGAGCTCCTCAGCGCGCGGCGGGTGCGGTCGTTCGGGGCCGCGCGAGAGGAAGAGGTCGGCTCATCCGCGCGGTGGCAGCGACGGCGGTGGCGACGCCGGGAGAGGCGGACCTCGGCCACCGGTGCATCGCCGAGGTTGGTAGGGGATTCGGCGGAGGCGGCGGAGGGCAGGGGAGGCGGCGGGGGGCGCCGGAGGGGGAGGTGGAGAGGAGGCGGCGAGGAGGGGAGAGAGGGAGTCAGCATGAGAGAGACACGGAGCAGGCAGAGGGAGAGGGTGACGGAGAGGAGGAAGGGAAACGAAGTAGAAGGGCAATTTGGTCCAAATAAATTGAAAAACATGTTGAAAGGGTACGTAATGGTATACATCAAAGTTTGAGTGAATTGTAATGGCATGTTTTCAAATAGACGAATTATAATGGCATTTCTCCGAACTCGGATAGTTGTAATGGCATATATCAAATTAACCCTTTATTTTACATGTCAAGCTAGCCAATCTGAGTTCACCCTTGACCAGGAATTTTTTTGACAAACATTTTCGAGGCATTCTCTGTGCACAACACAATGCTGAAGTGCTGAAAATGCTACTTTGGACATTATAATTTTCGAAAACTTTGTCTAATATATACAAATTGTGATGTTTCATTACAAAATTTGCCAATACTAAAGTTATTCAAGTAGCTCTACATTGCATCTGCTAAATTGAAAGACAGGAGTGCAAATGAAATATATGATATGTGTACTATCTTACCTGACGTTCTAAGTCTGAATATGTAGAATGTGATGAGCAAAGGTGATTGGATCTTAAGTGCATATGCATCTCGAATTCTAAGCAGGACGCGCTTACTTATTACCGATTTCAATGGTGACCTAAACTTAAAATCTGATCTCAAAGCTTTCTCTATGAAAAACTGCAGTGTTAAAATTATGTCTTTTCTTTTAGCAAGGATGAAAATTAGGTCATTTTTCACATGATTTATGTTGTCCGTAACACTACTTAAACTGATAAGATGAGCTGTGATATTCTGCAAAGAGAAAAATAATACACATCATTGAAAACACAGAAGTTGGGAATCTGTTCCCTTAATGGAGCTGAAACTGAATACTCGCAGCAAACAGCTTCCTCAGACAATCAAATCAGGCAACGATTTTTAGCACGCTTGCCTTGGTGAATTTAGAGGATAGCTTAGCAAAACGTTACACAGTTGCGCTGGCCGCCGGAGCAATAAGCGCAGAGAGCCAGAGAGACGGCCGCATCTCATACTCGCATGCAGGAGTATCGTCTGTTGCTTTTGCAACACATTGAAAACAGTTCAAAGGTTGGGAATCTCTTTCTCAATGGAGCATAAACTGAATATTGGCAGCTAACAGCTTGCTCAGACAATCAGATCAGGCAACGATTTTTAGCACTTGCGTTCATGAATTTACACGCAAATGTTGCCAACGTGTTTAGTCTTGTACATCTCCTCCCTCCTAGTTTCCTTTCCAAGTTGCTTGCGCCCGCTGCTCATTCTTCCGCTGCTCTGCTCGCGGTCCTGCCCTTGCCCAGGTCGTTACTCGCGGGGAGAAGAGACGGGGAGGGGAGAATCGCCGAGGAGGCAGATGCGCGGGGAGAGGCGGCGACACTGACCAAGAAGCAGGTAGACGGGCCGCGAAACTTCGGAGTTGTAAGGCTAAACGGGTGAGGATCCGGACCAATCCGCATCATACGGCTAATATTACAAGTTGATCGGATCGGATGGCTCTACTTAACGGGTCTACGTGGATATCCGCAACGAGCTCTAAGATGAGAAGAGTACGGTGAGAGCCAATGGGCCAAAACTGCAAACTAAGGGGATGGTCTGACCAGTAGTAACTGGGCTGTCGAGCCTACTCGATCTGGGCCGCTCTTGAGAGGTCCAGTAGTCCCTCCTTTCAGTGAAGAGCGGAGCAAAACCGAGGGAAGAGAAATAGTCTTTGGTCAACTTCAATACTTGATTCCTCAAAAAAAAAAAAAAACTTCAATACTTGATGATCTTTACATTTTTGCCTCGGCGGATTCAAATTTTCACAAGCCTAAAACCAGCTAAATAAGCAAACATAAGGGAGGTATACATGACAGTAGAGAAGCAGGGATGGTGCGATACCAGGAGTGTAGAAGCTCATGTAGGGTAAGACACAACACAATAGTAGAGCCCACAGCCTAGGTTCGTCAACCTTCCTCACGCGCTCAATCGGACTTGAGCTCGATCGTGAATAAGCTAGCCAACATTAGTGCTCACAAAGATGACACCCACACCCTCTGCAAAACCAACCACATATAAGAGCAGGTATTATAGAAGGCTACAAGAAGGTTAAATGGTGAGGTGGAGGAGAGAGAAGAGAAGAGAGAGGGAGGTGGGCTGTAAGTTTACAGCCAGTTTGGGCACAAGAACTGATAAACTTTGTGAGAGAGACAAGTGTGCCATGTATTAATGATGAAGAGCTAAATCACTATACAAGTGGGCTGAGAGATGGGCTGTAAAGATTCTTACAGCCTGCTGCTGGCTAAATTATTAGCCATGCTCTAAGGCCAGTCTCAGTGCAGGATTTCATCACACGGATACCTAGACTAGAAATTAGGTAACTGTGACAGATGAGTTTCATGGTAATGAAATTCCTCTCACATCCCATGAAACTCTTCACTCTCTCCTCTGCCACATCAGCGCATGAAACTCTCGTGAAACTCCCACTGAGACTGACCTAATGCTCCATGTATCGCCGTCGCAGGGCTTGGCAGTAATAAGCATGATTTTCTGCAGATTGATGACCCTACGTGTTGCACCCACTCTGCACCTCCCTCCAAATTCACCTTCCCTGAGCAGATATGAAGCTAGGCTGGAATCTTCAACGCCAGCGAGCCCCAACGAATTGTCCTCCATCGTCACCATGAGCGTGAGCCCGGCAATTCCTCATACACTTTTGGATCTGGAGCTGGTGGGTCAAGCACCGACAATCGATTCTTGCCCCAATCATACTTGACAATTTCAGTACATGGCCGTCGTCTTGAACGCTGCATGGCGTCTTGTCTCTGATAGTCTGATGAGTACAGGCTCGCCCAGATTTCTTCATCCAACGCGTCGTCGTCAGTGCCCACGAAGGCAACGCGGAAGCGGCCGCCGTGGCAATGGAGGTGGTCACAGCCGTGGCCGGAGCAGAACACCACAGCCACCGAATCGATGTCCGGCTCGGGCACGCGCGCGACGCTGGTCGATCGCCAGTGACAAGGAAATCCATGGCCAGGCGTCCAGCCTGTCGATGAGGACGCGGCCGTGGCTTGCAGACGAGGGCGGCGCGGAAGAGGTGCTCCAGCTCGGTCGGCTGGAGGCAGAGGAGGATCTCGGCCGGCGGTGACGTCGTCAACCAGCTCTGCTCTGCCACGCCATGGCCGGATCGAACGTCTCGGCAGGGCCGGGCTCCTGGGAGCGCCATGCCATGCCATGCCGGCCGTCCCGCCGCGTCAAGAGCACCGCGTCGCGGTCAGCTAGATACAAGACGGCAGGGCTTGGGAGCTTGGGACGGCGCCGCGGCGGCGTGCCATGGCGGGGCAGGAGGCAGACCCAGACCCTAAGGATGGACGGTATCTCAAATACCGTCCACCCCTAGGCCCATATCGGTCCGTCCAATCGCGTATCGGCGGCCCGGATTGGACGCGTCGCTGGAGCGTCGTCGTCGCCCAGGCGCGCGCGGCCGGGACGCCGTCGCCAACAAGACGGTGATGGCGCAGACGCGCAGTTCCGTCACGGCTTGCACTGCTGCATCAGGAGGGAGAAGAAGGTGCTCTCGCCGCCCAAGACCCAGTACGCAGCCGCCGAACGGTAGCCAAGGTACGGGGTACCCGACGTTTGCCAAGCGGGAGCTCTTGCTCGACATGATCCGCCGTCGCACCGGTGCGTGCTCGCGGCGCGGTCCCCGTTCATCGGCGACGAGCTCCTCGGCGCCGCCGCGGCGGGCACGGGAGGCCAGAACCAGGTCGATGGCGGCGCCGCCGCGGCTGGCGTGGTGCGCGTGGGCGGGAATGGGATGGAGCCAGCCGCGGGCGTTCGGGGCCCTGCTCCGCATGCATCTCGTACATCGACGAGCTCCCGGACACTGGTGCGGCGGCCAACGTCTCGCCGCCGACCTTGAACGCCATGTCGGCGGCTCCCCCTCGATCACCGTATGGATCGGAGGAGCTTTCTTGCCGTACCGTATGTACGTGGTGCCTGTGCAGGTCGGGACGGTGAAGTGTGCCAAGCCTGGACAATCTGAACTCTGATGACAAAATGCCACACCCTCTCTCTGTCCTTGCTCGATTTGCTGCTAGCCTTTTCGGACGATCCCCGAATAAGACAGATCGATGCACGAATGGATCGGGTGCAACGTTCTCCGTGCTTGCTCCGTGTTCGCACGAGTATGCATGCGGTTGTTGGAGCTCAAGGTCCCGGACCTTTGTGTTCATGGCCGGTGCAAGCGTTGGAATCACGAAGGTTCGGCTTCCGGGAGGAAGGAGATCGAGAGCGTCAAGTGATGGTCTGAACGCGGCGGCGATCCGGCGAAGGCCAGGGCGCAGAGCGGAGGTGGCGTTCCTGGGAGTGCGCGCTTGCCGTGGTTGAGAACATTATCGAGCAGGACCTACCTAGGCGTCCGTGTCGCATGCCGGCCGGGCGTGCTAACCGCAGCGACGTACGCGACCCGGCCTGAACGGTCCGGCGGCGGCGCTCCGGCGAGCCACCGCGTGCGACACATCTGCATATATAGCGGCACAAGGTGGTGCTCGATCGGTGTTCGCACGCCGGCGGCGTGGCGTACTACGCTGAGCCGGATCAAGGAGGAAGGAGATCGAGTGAGGCAATGGATGCCCTGGGTGCAGCGTCTCTCGATCCGGCGAGCCGCGGCGTGCAGCAGAGGCGGTGCTGTTGCCACGACCGGACTGGAGACGTTGACCAGGGGTGGACGGTATTTCAGATACCGACCACCCCTAGGTCCCTGACAACCGTCGGATCGAATTCTTACGGTCCAAATCGGTCATGGATTTTGCGAAGGCTGGCCGTCCTCGTCAGGCAGGCGCGGGAGCTGGAGCTGGACGGCGGCATGGCACCACGGCGGCCCAGATCGAATGGATGACGGGTCAGAGAGCTCGGCTGCAGAGCAGTAGCAGCAGAGAATTTTGCAGGTTCAGACTTGATCAGGTACTGGGTCAAATATTAAAATTAAGCTGAGTCACTTCGGTTTGCAAGTTACTGAAACAATAGTAGCAGAGGATTTTGCATGTTCATACTTCACACTGACCAGACACCGTATCAAATCTTAAAATTAAGCCGCCCAGCAGGGAGAGATACTTCGGTTTGCAAGTTACTGAATCTCCATCTGCTTTCATCTAGACAAGTCATTCTCTCTACATCCACTTGGATCAAGTAATGGTGAACGAGCTTCTGCCTCTTAAGGCTAAAAACTAACGACAAAAGGTCTCATTTAGCCCATCTCAGAGAGTAGAGTTTCGGTCAATGTCATAACATGCGTTGAACAATGGATCCTGTTCTAGTAATGGTCTGAAGATGCCTATTCAGTTTGATTATAGAGCTTTGTGGCTTTGCCAAGGCAACTCCTTTCTGGCCATGGCAAAATCAGTTACAACTGAAAGTTTCATGCCCGTCGCCTGTTCTGATGATGGGAACTAGTTCCCAAATTTTAAGTAGTCACAATCATTGGCCTGGACATAAAAATAAGAGACAGTTTTTAAGTGAAGTCGTCGACTTGCCGACTTGCATTGCTCTGCGATCCCAAACCTGACGAAACTGAACGCACTAGTTTCTGACGAAACTGAACCCTGTTGCATGAACGGAAGTCCGATTATTCAGAATTCTGAACAACTGACAGCGACCATAATATGACGGTCGCGCGCTGCTCCTCCACCGCCAGTCGTAGTGATGGCACATTCTCTCTTCGTGTCTTTCTCCTACATGGAATGCTTGTAGAGAGACTAACGATCCCGTTGCAGGTGCTTGATCGGACAGCAGGTTTCAGGTTACAGAGATGATGGCTGCAAGTTGGTATGACATGCTTGATTTGTCCAAACTCCAAAAGTAACCAACTAACCAGGCTTGCGTATTGCACGCATCACGCATAGGAGCGGGCTGCTGAGCCTGGAGTCCCATTCTGGGCTACTATTGAGATCGATCCACTGCTCCTTTATTTCAGCGACGAGCTGGTCCATAGGCCATAGCCCATCTGCGCAAACTGAGAGGGCGCCGAATCTGATTTTGCCTTGCGATTAAGCTGGTCCATAGGCCATACCAACTTGCAGCCATCATCTCTGTAACCTGAAACCTGCTGTCCGAAATGTGCTTAGCTGCAAGAGCAGACAATCGCAGCTGTCAGTCACTGACTGGCAATTACAAGCGGCCAAGCGCCTGCTTTTCTTTACCGTTTCCAGGCTCGACGTCAGCCGCTTGAACACTGAGCAGTCAGCAAGCAGAGCTCTAGTGATGTGACCAAGAGATTTAAGAAAGATTAATAAGCTTAACCCGTGCATGCCTGAGAGTAGGAGAAATAAGGATCTGATTGATTACTCTGAAAATCTCGCGGATTGCGACCGCTTGGACCATACGCCTGTTCTCTGCTCAGACGTTTTTCAGCACGCTGGTGTCACCAAACTCAGACACCTGGTGTCACCAGGTCAAACAAAGGGTGATGGATAATATAGAGTAACTTGTTGCTTGCTAGGATGGACTCATACGAGTGCGTCATGGTACAGATTTGTCTCCCCCCAACCCAAGAAAAAAGAAGGTACTACACTGAAGAAAAGAAATGATAGGAACTATGCAGCAGGATCTGAAGGAACAAAGTAGTGCCGAACTGCCATGCAGTGCTTTATGCTTGTTGGCACAAGTTATGGCCAACAAACGGTGCGTAGAGGGGCTCGCTGCAGCACCTCAACACAAAGCGGTCAGACCGCCTATGCAGGGCGGTTAGACCGGTTTGCCGGAGAGAACCGGCAGTGGACCTTCGAACGTCGCCCGGGCAGGATCCCGTCGGGGCAGGCGCACGCAGGGTTGTTCTAGAGTCGGCAGGCCACCTAGGACGCCCTCAATCGACGTAGAGACGAAGGAGGAACAACAAATAGTAGATTGGAAAAGTAGGGCAAAGAGGAAAATTGTAAAAAGATAAACGAAAGTGTTTTTGATTGATTGGATGATTCTCAATCGGCCTTGACCCTTTATATTTACAGGGTGGGATGGTCTTACCCCGTTGAGTCGGTTACAATATGGTATAAAACTCAGAGTCCTAAACCTACTCAAATTCAGATCCAAACCGGCTGACCGGTTTGGGAAACCGGTCTGACCGGTTTTCCCAGGTGCAGAATCTTCCCGAAGTCATAACTCTCTCATCCGGAGTCCAAAATAGGCGTTCCACATATGCATCTTGATCGTCTCGACGAGAGCTACGCAATGGTGAAGTCCAATTTGCATTTTGACAATGTTTACTAAACCGGTCTGACCAGTTTGTGCATACCGGTCAGACCGGTTTGCACAGTCATGCCAATTTTGGTCGTCAACAATGCTTATGCGATTGCAAGGTCCTAGCTATATGAATAATCCTAGCAGCCTCAAACTTCAGTTCAGAAGCACATAACCAGTGCCATATGTAGTATTGTCAAGCTCTTCCTTTTTTTTTCTTTTGAAAAAGAAAGTTGGGTGGAATAGAAGAAGACGCTGATGCACAAGAGATGTTGGAAAAAGGAAAAAAATGTGAGCATGCGATCGAGAGTCTGCATCCGTCGCCCATGACGCGTTGCACAACGCATTAGAGATCGATTGAGCACGTGTGTTGTTTCTTGTGTCATCGTTCTCATGAATGGTAGGTGTGTCCTACTGATCGATTGGCAGCACAAAGATGACACAAGAAAAGATAATAGAAAAATGCACAAAATACACTAGAATCTAGCAGAAGGAAATATGAGAATTCTCCACGTATTTTCTGGGGATGGGCCACAAATATACATGTGTCTGGCAAAGTTGAAAAGCAGCCTAGGGAGTAGGGACCAATCTCCTTGGACAGAGACTTCTCTAGCCTTTGCTCTGTCATGTAGTATACCAGAGTTTTTTTTAATCTTTTTTGCTCCAATTGTTTTGCATTTTCCTCTTCTTTCAAAAAAAAAATACAGAAGCACTGCCACTTTATTTACATGATTGCCCCTTATTATTTTTCTATGTACCAAATTAATCCAACCAGCATATCTACCTTTCATGCATGTACATCTCGAATCCACTGTTAAGGTCAGCATATAGGTGTTACAAACAGGGTACCTTATTGTGGCACTGCCACATGACACGTCTGAGTTCAACATCGAAAAAAGGATAGCTGATACTTACTACTACTATAGAGTCACTATTGTTCTCAGTCATGGACCTCAACTCCTGTCGCTTACTTGATGCAGACGCAGTGCACTAACGCAAGTGAACTAGCCTTCCTTTGTCGCCGTCGAGATCGGACTCCATGAATAGTAGGAGAAGCAGATAAGAAAAATTATCTACGTATTTTCCAGGGTGGCACGCGCATGTGATTGGAAATGATAAAGCAAAGCTAGCAGCTTCCAACGAAAAGAAGGTGCATCGATCCATCTGGTCCTCTCTAGTGACTCTGCTATGTATGTTAAGTGCAATATGGTGCAAGGAGATTTTTTTTCCTTTTTGCTAAATGAGTGGAGCGTTTCAAATCAAAGTCCAAGGAATATAATTAAATTTCTTGTGTTCGTTGAACTTTGGAACATATGCTTGATTAGATATATATGGAGAGCCATGATATTATAGGACCAATCATTGAGGATTTTATATGCAGGATCTATGTCGTTCCAAGATCATTGATGACTTTATAATATGCATGACTTATGCCATTCCAGGGTAAATTCAAATTGCATCCGCCTTTTTACAACCAAAGGTGGTCTTGCTTAAGGAGAAGCCATCAAATGCCAAGGGGAACTTGTCGATTATATGCTCGATTGTCGATGGAAAAATTGATGAGATCTCCCTAGATAAAAGGGATGCAAAACTGACCTGAACATTGTGCTATCACTTCTTGTGTGTAATCTCCTTCAGGCACCCAAATTGCACTCTTGACAGCAACACATTTTTTTGCATTTTTGTATCATTACCACCACTAATGCAAGACATTTATTTTTGTGATAGCAAAAAAAACAAAGTAGATGAATCATTAAAAAAGAAATATTTCTTGCACAACACATGGCAATAATGCGCTCGATATGCATGTGAATTACTGTTTCAATAAGCTTTAATTACTTGTTTGTCTTGAAAGGTCTGCTTCTCTGATGCTGATGTGAATAGCATGGATTTGGTCATTTGGAATCCTCCTTTTTGCACGAAATTTGTGTCCACCATCATGAGAGATTTTGGTAGGCAAGAAATGGTTGGCATCCATCCGGTTGCTTTTCGTGCCCGTCTTTGGTATCTTCTGCCGTCCACTCAAACGAAAAGGCAACACGAGTAGGGAAAATGTTACTTTATGCTCCCCAATTCCCAACAAATTAGGCTTGCCTTTGTTGTGTTGGGCTCTAGAACCTGGCTCGAAAAGAGGCAACAGGAGAAGGTTGTTGCTGAAATTGAACAGACGCGTAATCGAAAGATTGGTTAGCACAAATCTCATTAAACTGAAAAAGAATATATGTCGTATTGCTAGCATCGTCGTGTCGTGTCGTGAAGCAACAAGTACAAGTGGTCACCCCAGCCCCAGCTAGACATAGGAAAGCCGTACTACACACAGTTGGTGCATGCTTTACACGGTTGGCCTAACTTCTTGTCACACCCGGATTTACTCAAAAACCGAATGTGGCCATATGTGTGTTCAGGAAGTCCACAGACACATATAGCGAACAAATATGGTAAAAATCAGAGTACAATGCTTCGTTCTCATCATAAAGTAGCGATTACATCAGAGTTTTGCATAAATGAAATACATGGACAGCGGAAGACTAATAAACTCTCTCTAAGCGTAGCCGCAATCCCACAGGGACTCTGACTGGGAGAACGCCAGCTCAGAAGTAAGGCAAGTCCTCGGGAAACTCCACAGCATAATCGGCCTGACTCCAATCTGTTACCCGTCCGAGATTTTGCCCAAAATGATAATAATAGCAAGTGTAAGTAACAAGATTACTTAGCAAGTTTAGCACGGGTTATGAAGGCTCAAAAAGGCTTGACACTGGCTTAACTGCATTAGCACTTTTAGTTGGTTCGTTTTACCATAACTACTACTTTAGATGAATCCCAGTTGTACCCCAAATTAATTAATTTAAGTCATCATTAAACAGTAAATAATATCATCTTCTAATCATAAAAGGATCCAGGCCGCTCGTGACCCCGAGCCGGGCTATCATGATAGATCGTACACTCTGCAGAGGTTTCGCCCTTTTCCCACCAGTCGCGTAAAAGTTCAAAGAACTTTGCACCCAACCACGCACATCAACACTTCCGAGGTGTGACTGCATAGGGACGCTACGAGGCTTTCACAAGACACCCTAACAAGTCAGTAGCCGCTGGGGTACTATACGGTGGTGAAAACTTAGGCACCGAGATTGACTGACCCTCAGGGCGCAACGTGAGGGGGGGGGGTCAATGGCGTCCACGCGCCGGCAAATCATGCCAACAAAAGTAAATGGCGCAACGCGCGGAGCTCCCGCACTCACGGGGGCTCCCAACACGGGACTGGGTCTAACGTGACCTAGCCGACGGGGCTACCGTCCTCGGTGGAATCGGTGATCACCCAGCGCCGTACCTCCCACAACGCCGTAGGCCACTCAGTAACCACTGCCAAGCTAGAGACGTACAAGCTACTCAACCAAGACCAAAGCCATTATAGTTCCGGCGGCGGCGACAGGCTCCCAGGTTGCCGCTTTTACGAACCAGTCCTTAGGGAGAGACACTGGGGCCAGGCAAAACACACAAGCCCCAGCTCCCTGATCCAAGTTGCTACAAAGCAAGTTTTAACATTAAGATTGAAGTGGACCATTAAGTCAATATTAACAATTAAGTAAAAGTGACAGTAGTTGCGCCTAGCAAAATACTACCCATATGCAAAAACCCATAGGAGTACAAGGACAGGGAAATAAATACTAGGTACAACCTTAAAGGTAAACAATATTAGACACATGCGTATGTAATGAACAGTGTATTAAAAGAGTGAGTAGGTAGCAAGGATTGTCCGTGCTATAACTTGCCTTCCTCGGAGTACGGCTGCTGCTGCAAGTCCTGCTCCGGCACGTCCTCAACGTACTCGAAGTCCAAAGCTACGGGCTCACCGACTGGACACGATCATCACGCACGCATCCAAAACAATCATTACATGCAAACAAAGTAATTCTATTAGAACAGTACACCATACAGTGGAAACAGTACAAAAACAGGAGCTAGAAATAATCTACGCTTCGCTACGAACACATGAGCGCGAAAATCACGCAAATCGGAGCTAAAACGTGAAAGTTATGGCGTTTCTAAGATTCGGGGGCTTGCTGGCGAAGTTTTGAAATTTCCAGGGGCCTAAACGAATAAAACAGGACCTATTTGTAATCATTTTCGAATTAAAAAGGACCGCGGGTTAATTCGGGGAAAACAGAGGGGCTCTTTAGCAAAATTACCGGCGCTGACCGGTATCCTCAGGTTTGACTCAAGGTAGGGACGCGTGGCGGCCGTGCGATCGGGATTGGGCGGCTCGGGTTAATTGGGGGGGGGGGATTGGTCGCCGGCAGGGACAGAGCCCGCGGCGGCGCCGCTCGTGTTGACGGCGGAGGCTCGCCGGAGCGTGGCCGGAATCGCGCTAGAGAGCATGGTTTGGGACGGGACCGGGTCCTACGGCTTCCTCGGGAAACGGCGAGTGCAACCAGGGGGTTCTAGTGGTGGATTGTGCAACCGGGGTGGCGGACGGCGGTGAGAGGCGGAGGCGGAGCTCCGTTGAGCTCGGTGGTGGCTCAACGCGCGCGAATTGAAGGGGGAAAAGGGGGGTGGGGGACTCGTTACCTCCTAGCGAAACTTCTGGAGGGGTGCTCGAAGGCCAGCGAGGAGCGGCGGTGGAGATCGGCGGCGAGCGGCGGACGGCGGCGTCGGTGTACGACCGCGCGGGAATCCTTGGGCGCAGGAGCAGCAATGCGAGGCTCGGCGTGCTCCTGGAGGTGCGGTGGTGCCGCTCCGAGGTCCAGCAGGGGCGGAGGAGCGCCGGAGCGAGGTGACGACGGCAGCCCGCGGAGCTCGGAGGTGGGCGGCGTCAATGGCGGCGGTGTGTGGTGGAGAGAGCGTTGGGGAAGGTTAGGGGGCTCGGGGCAAGGTTTGGGGGAGGCGTTGGGGATCGGCGGCTCTGATTTTAATGCCCCGGGGAGGGACCTTGGCGTGCGGGCCGAGAATCGGGGCAGCGGCTCCAAACCTTCCATTTACGGGGATCGAATTCCGTTCGGGGGCGGCACAAGGAAGGAAGGGAGCGGGGAGGAAACTTCCAGGAAGGTTCGACCGGGCCCACGAGAATCGTCCGGGTGCGGAGAGGAAGGAATCCCCGGCGCGCGTCGCGCGAGATCCCCGGCCGAGCTCGTCTCCGCGGGGAAGACGGAACTGACCGGTGGGGTCCAAGCGGCAGAGAGACAGAGGGGAGAAGGAAAGAGGAGAGCGCTGGTTGGGCCGGCCTGGGCCGAAACGCGCGGGAGGAGAGAGGGGCGGCCGAGGTGGAGAGATGGGCCGCGATGGCTGGTGGGCCGCGAGAAAGAAAAAAAGAGAGAGAGAGAGAGGGGAGCTGGGCCGGACCGGGAAAAGAGTTGGGGGAGCAAAACTGGACTTGAGAAAAGTTCAGGGGGCTAAAGCGAACTATGGGCCTAACAACTTTTCTAGAGCTCCAAACAAGGTGATTCAAATTTGAATTTAAATAAATTTAAATTCTTGTTTGAATCACAAACATTACAAAAATAAATGCAGCAGCATGAATGCAATAATAAATGTTTCTATCACCTATATTTGATTTTAAATTTTAGAAAATTATTATTTAGCCTTTATAAAATAGGTGAGAGCATTAAATAATTAATTAAATGCCAAAAATTTTAAATTGAGCATTTTTGGGTGTTACAAACCTACCCCCCTTAAGGTGAATCTCATCCTCGAGATTCGGATGTAGAAGCGAAGAGCTGTGGGTACTCGGACTTGAGATCTTCTTCCCGCTCCCAAGTCGCTTCATCTGCTGAATGCCGGCTCCACTGCACCTTGCACATCCGAATGGTCTTGTTCCTCAGCACTCTCTTTGACACCTCCAGGATCCTGATCGGATACTCCTCGTATGTGAGGTCCTCCTGAACATTCAATTCATCGATCGGGATGTGCTCTTCTGGCACCCGCAAGCACTTCTTCAACTGGGACACATGGAACACATCGTGTACTCCGGCTAGCCTCTCAGGCAGATCTAGCCGATATGCCACTTCGCCCATCCGTTCCTGTATCCTGAACGGTCCGATGTAACGAGGCGCCAACTTGCCTTTGACATTGAACCGCTTTACACCTCTCATGGGTGACACCTTGAGGTACACAAAGTCATCAACTCTGAAGCTGAGGTCCCTCCGTCTGACATCGGCGTAACTCTTCTGTCTAGACTGGGCCACCTTCAGGTTCTCCCTGATCACCTGCACCTGCCGCTCTGCATCTCTGAGTATCTCCGGACCAAAGACCTGACTCTCTCCAGCCTGATTCCAGAACAATGGGGTCCGGCACTTCCTGCCATACAACGCCTCGAACGGTGCCATCTGCAAACTCTTCTGATAGCTGTTATTGTAGGAGAACTCTGCATACGGCAAACTCTTATCCCAGCTGACTCCATACTGCAATGCACAAGCTCTCAACATATCCTCTAGTATCTGATTGGTCCGCTCTGTCTGACCATCTGTCTGCGGGTGGTAAGCTGAGTTGAAGTGCAGCTTCGTGTCCATGGACTCATGTAACTTCCGCCAGAAGTGTGAGGTGAACTGAGTACCACGATCTGACACAATCTTCTTCGGCACTCCGTGTAAGCACACAATCCGCTCCATGTACAACTCTGCTAGCCTGACGCCTGTGTAGGTGGTCTTCACTGGCAGAAAGTGGGCCACCTTGGTCAGACGATCAACAATCACCCAAATGGAGTCGAATCCTCTCTGTGTGCGGGGCAGACCAGTGATGAAGTCCATGCCAACTTCTTCCCATTTCCACTCCGGGATCTTCAACGGCTGAAGCAATCCCGCTGGCCTCTGATGTTCTGCCTTGACTCGCTGACATGTGTCGCACAATGCCACGTGAGTCGCCACATCACGTTTCAGTCCGTACCACCAGAATCTCTCCTTGATGTCCTGGTACATCTTGGTGCTGCCTGGGTGGATCGAATAAGCTGAGTCATGTGCCTCTCTCAGAATCATCTCTCTGATCTGCGCTATGTCTGGCACACATATCCTCTTCCCATGCCATAGAGTTCCCTGATCATCAACTCGGAATCCAGGGGCCTTTCCCAAAGCAACATTTCCCACAATCTCTCTGATCTTCTCATCCTGCAGCTGACCTCTCCGGATCTCCTGCTCGAGTGTGGGCTCCACTGCCATCTCTGTGATGCTGGTGACAAATCCCAAACTCATCCTCTCAAACTCTCGGCTGAGCTCCTCAGGCAAACAGTGTCCAGTGATCCTGTTCACATAACTCCTCCTGCTCAGAGCATCTGCCACCAAGTTGGCCTTCCCTGGGTGATAGTGAATCTCCAGATCATAATCCTTGATCAGCTCTAACCATCTGCGTTGTCTCATATTCAGATCTGACTGAGTGAAGACATACTTGAGGCTCTTATGATCAGTGTAGATGTCACACCTGTGTCCAATCAAGTAATGTCTCCAGATCTTCAGGGCATGTACTACACCTGCCAACTCCAAGTCGTGTGTCGGATAGTTCTGCTCATGCTTCCTCAGCTGCCTGGACGCATAGGACACGACTCTTCCCTCCTGCATAAGGACGCAACCCAGTCCTAGACGGGATGCATCGCAGTAGATGGAGAAACTCTTAGCCAAATCTGGCAATACTAGCACTGGGGCCGTTGTCAACCTCTTCTTCAACTCTTCGAAGCTGACCTGGCATGCCTCTGTCCATACAAACGGGGCATTCTTCTCTAGCAAAGCAGTCAGCGGCTTAGCAATTTTGGAGAATCCTTCAATGAACCGTCTGTAATAACCGGCCATCCCAAGGAAACTCCTGATCTCGCTCACATCCCGTGGCGGATTCCAGCTCAACACATCGCTGACTTTCTTCGGATCAACTGCCACCCCTCCATTGGACAACACGTGTCCCAGGAATGCCACTTCCTTCAGCCAGAACTCACACTTGCTCACCTTGGCATACAACTGATGTTCCCGAAGTCTTTGCAGCACCAACCTCAGATGTTCTTCGTGTTCTTCCTCATTCTTGGAGAAGACCAGAATGTCATCAATGAATACCACCACAAACTTATCAAGGTAATCCATGAACACGCTGTTTATCAAGTACATGAAGTATGAAGGAGCGTTGGTCAACCCAAAAGACATGACCAAGAACTCATACAACCCGTACCGAGTGGTGAAAGCGGTCTTAGGAATATCCGACTGTCGGATCCTCATCTGATAATAACCCGACCGGAGATCTATCTTGGAGAACACACAAGCTCCCCTCAACTGATCGAACAGATCATCAATCCTCGGCAGCGGGTACTTGTTCTTGATGGTCACTTCATTGAGGGCTCGATAATCCACACACAACCTCTGAGTACCATCCTTCTTGTCGACGAACAATACAGGTGCTCCCCACGGTGAAGAACTCGGACGAATGTACCCCTTGGCCAGCAATTCGTCCAACTCCTTCTTGAGCTGCTCCAGCTCCTTCGCTCCCATCCTATACGGCCTCTTGGCTATAGGTGCAGTGCCAGGTTTTAGTTCAATAACGAATTCAACATCTCATTCTGGAGGCATACCTGGCAACTCGTCAGGGAACACATCCGGGAACTGGCTCACCACTCTGATAGCTTCAGTTGTCGTCCCTTCAGCTTGATTGGCTTGGCCTTGCTCTGGGGAACTGGCTGCCTGGTACTCCACCTTGTCACCGGACTCTGCTGTCAGCTGGATGGTCCTCGTAGCACACCGGATCACTGCATCATATCTGGTCATCCAGCTCATACCCAGGATCATATCAAATCCAAGGGTCTCCAGGACTATCGGACCTGCCCGGAACTCTACCCCCCTTATTATGATGGGGACATGGGGGCATCGTAGAGTAGCCCGCTGTTCACCCCCTGGTGAGCTTACTAGCATAGTGTTCTTCATGGGTTTCAGAGCTAATAAATTGTTCTTTACAAAAGCAGCAGAAATGAAGGCATGCGAAGCTCCGGAATCGAATAAAACAGTGGCGGGGGTCGAATTGACGAGGAACGTACCCACGACCACATCTGTAGAGGCCTCTGCTGTCTCTGCACCGGTGTGGTTGAGCTTGCCCTGAACCGGAGTCTGCGGAGCACGACCTCCCTGCTGCTGGCCCTGTGGCTGCCCAACTCTCTAAGCGCTGCTCTGACCGGGAACACCCTGAACTCTGCGAGGACAAGCATTGGCATAATGCCCCGGCTCGTCACAGTGGAAGCACCTCTGTCCTGTCATTGCTGGACTGACTGGACCCGGACGCTGAACTGGTCTGGGTGGCACCTGGCTGCGCTGAACTGGACCCATCTGCGTTGGACCCTGGGGACGCTGCTGCTGTGGCGCCCGAGGAAACTGAGGACGCTGCTGCTGGTACTGGCCACAACTGAGCAACCCAGACTGGCCCTGGAAACGCTGCTGGCCTCCCACCTGCTGACTCTGGGGAGGTGTGAAGCGTGGACGACTGCTGCTGCCCACCTGCTGTCCCTGGAGCTTCCTCTTCTTGTCCTCCATCTCACGGCGCTTGTGCTCCAACATCAGAGCGCCGTCCACCAGCTCGTGAAAGGTCGGGAACTTGGTGCACATGAGCTGGTACTGGAGAGCATCCTGCAGACCGTCACGGAACCTGGCCTGCTTCTTCTGATCAGTGGCCACGTCTTCTGGAGCATAACGGGCCAACGCGACGAACCTGTCACGATAAGCCGTGACACTCATCCCCTCCTGCTTCAGTGCCAGGAACTCCTTCTTCTTCAGAACCATAAAAGCCTCGGGCACGTGGTGTGCACGAAAGCTGCTGCAGAACTGCTGCCAAGTGATCTGAGTACCGGCCGGGAGTGAGGACTGGTATGAATCCCACCAATCCAACGCCGGTCCCTGAAGCTGCCCTCCGGCGTACAGCACCTTCTCCCTGTCATCGCACTGGGCGATGTCCAACTGCCTCTCAACTGCCTTGAGCCAGTCATCTGCCTCCAGAGGGTCGCTGGCCTTGCTGAAGGTCGGCGGGCGTCCCTTCAGAAACTCGCCCCTCTTGTCTCTGAGCGGTGCAGCTGCCTGGGGGTGATGCTGGTTCTGCTGGATCAGCGCCATGGTGTGAGCCATCTGCTGCATCATCTGAACCTGGGCGAACATCAGCTCCTCGATGGTGGGGATCGGATGGTTCAGGTTCGGGGGCGGATTCTAGTGCGGAGGCTGTCCGCCCGCATTGCCCCCGGGGTGAGACATCTATAATCACAAAGGTTAGATATCGGATGATTAGTACAAGAAAATATATATATAACCCCCTGCTATCTAAACAATAAAGTCCTTAAGCCCTATACCTATATCTAGATGGTTGCAGACAGGTGTTTACGCCCATCACAATCATTACAAAGAACCAAATCAAACATATGCATAATAACAATAAGTACAAGCAGGAAAAGGCATAAACTCACACAAGACTCGACTGTTAGATTTTTAAAATTTTTAAAACATGGGGGTCTCCTAGTAATTTGTCAACCGTACTATCTAGGCTGCGTTCCTACAGTCTGCACGGCTCTGATACCAATCTGTCACACCCGGATTTACTCAAAACCCGAATGTGGCCATATGTGTGCCCAAGAAGTCCACAGACACATATAGCGAACAAATATGGTAAAAATCAGAGTACAATGCTTCATTCTCATCATAAAGTAGCAATTACATCAGAGTTTTGCATAAATGAAATACATGGACATCGGAAGACTAATAAACTCTCTCTAAGCGTAGCCGCAATCCCACAGGGACTCTGACTGGGAGAACGCCAGCTCAGAAGTAAGGCAAGTCCTCGGGAAACTCCACAGCATAATCGGCCTGACTCCAATCTGTTACCCGTCCGGGATTTTGCCCAAAATGATAATAATAGCAAGTGTAAGTAACAGGATTACTTAGCAAGTTTAGCACGGGTTATGAAGGCTCAAAAAGGCTTGACACTGGCTTAACTGCATTAGCACTTTTAGTTGGTTCGTTTTACCATAACTACTACTTTAGATGAATCCCAGTTGTACCCCAAATTAATTAATGTAAGTCATCATTAAACAGTAAATAATATCATCTTCTAATCATAAAAGGATCCAGGCCGCTCGTGACCCCGAGCCGGGCTATCATGATAGATCGTACACTCTGCAGAGGTTTCGCCCTTTTCCCACCAGTCGCGTAAAAGTTCAAAGAACTTTGCACCCAACCACGCACATCAACACTTCCGAGGTGTGACTGCATAGGGACGCTACGAGGCTTTCACAAGACACCCTAACAAGTCAGTAGCCGCTAGGGTACTATACGGTGGTGAAAACTTAGGCACCGAGATTGACTGACCCTCAGGGCGCAACGTGAGGGGGGGGGGGGGGTCAATGGCGTCCACGCGCCGGCAAATCATGCCAACAAAAGTAAATGGCGCAACGCGCGGAGCTCCCGCACTCACGGGGGCTCCCAACACGGGACTGGGTCTAACGTGACCTAGCCGACGGGGCTACCGTCCTCGGTGGAATCGGTGATCACCCAGCGCCGTACCTCCCACAACGCCGTAGGCCACTCGGTAACCACTGCCAAGCTAGAGACGTACAAGCTACTCAACCAAGACCAAAGCCATTATAGTTCCGGCGGCGGCGACAGGCTCCCAGGTTGCCGCTTTTACGAACCAGTCCTTAGGGAGAGACACTGGGGCCAGGCAAAACACACAAGCCCCAGCTCCCTGATCCAAGTTGCTACAAAGCAAGTTTTAACATTAAGATTGAAGTGGACCATTAAGTCAATATTAACAATTAAGTAAAAGTGACAGTAGTTGCGCCTAGCAAAATACTACCCATATGCAAAAACCCATAGGAGTACAAGGACAGGGAAATAAATACTAGGTACAACCTTAAAGGTAAACAATATTAGACACATGCGTATGTAATGAACAGTGTATTAAAAGAGTGAGTAGGTAGCAAGGATTGTCCGTGCTATAACTTGCCTTCCTCGGAGTACGGCTGCTGCTGCAAGTCCTGCTCCGGCACGTCCTCAACGTACTCGAAGTCCAAAGCTACGGGCTCACCGACTGGACACGATCATCACGCACGCATCCAAAACAATCATTACATGCAAACAAAGTAATTCTATTAGAACAGTACACCATACAGTGGAAACAGTACAAAAACAGGAGCTAGAAATAATCTACGCTTCGCTACGAACACATGAGCGCGAAAATCACGCAAATCGGAGCTAAAACGTGAAAGTTATGGCGTTTCTAAGATTCGGGGGCTTGCTGGCGAAGTTTTGAAATTTCCAGGGGCCTAAACGAATAAAACAGGACCTATTTGTAATCATTTTCGAATTAAAAAGGACCGCGGGTTAATTCGGGGAAAACAGAGGGGCTCTTTAGCAAAATTACCGGCGCTGACCGGTATCCTCAGGTTTGACTCAAGGTAGGGACGCGTGGCGGCCGTGCGATCGGGATTGGGCGGCTCGGGTTAATTGGGGGGGGGGATTGGTCGCCGGCAGGGACAGAGCCCGCGGCGGCGCCGCTCGTGTTGACGGCGGAGGCTCGCCGGAGCGTGGCCGGAATCGCGCTAGAGAGCATGGTTTGGGACGGGACCGGGTCCTACGGCTTCCTCGGGAAACGGCGAGTGCAACCAGGGGGTTCTAGTGGTGGATTGTGCAACCGGGGTGGCGGACGGCGGTGAGAGGCGGAGGCGGAGCTCCGTTGAGCTCGGTGGTGGCTCAACGCGCGCGAATTGAAGGGGGAAAAGGGGGGTGGGGGACTCGTTACCTCCTAGCGAAACTTCTGGAGGGGTGCTCGAAGGCCAGCGAGGAGCGGCGGTGGAGATCGGCGGCGAGCGGCGGACGGCGGCGTCGGTGTACGACCGCGCGGGAATCCTTGGGCGCAGGAGCAGCAATGCGAGGCTCGGCGTGCTCCTGGAGGTGCGGTGGTGCCGCTCCGAGGTCCAGCAGGGGCGGAGGAGCGCCGGAGCGAGGTGACGACGGCAGCCCGCGGAGCTCGGAGGTGGGCGGCGTCAATGGCGGCGGTGTGTGGTGGAGAGAGCGTTGGGGAAGGTTAGGGGGCTCGGGGCAAGGTTTGGGGGAGGCGTTGGGGATCGGCGGCTCTGATTTTAATGCCCCGGGGAGGGACCTTGGCGTGCGGGCCGAGAATCGGGGCAGCGGCTCCAAACCTTCCATTTACGGGGATCGAATTCCGTTCGGGGGCGGCACAAGGAAGGAAGGGAGCGGGGAGGAAACTTCCAGGAAGGTTCGACCGGGCCCACGAGAATCGTCCGGGTGCGGAGAGGAAGGAATCCCCGGCGCGCGTCGCGCGAGATCCCCGGCCGAGCTCGTCTCCGCGGGGAAGACGGAACTGACCGGTGGGGTCCAAGCGGCAGAGAGACAGAGGGGAGAAGGAAAGAGGAGAGCGCTGGTTGGGCCGGCCTGGGCCGAAACGCGCGGGAGGAGAGAGGGGCGGCCGAGGTGGAGAGATGGGCCGCGATGGCTGGTGGGCCGCGAGAAAGAAAAAAAGAGAGAGAGAGAGAGGGGAGCTGGGCCGGACCGGGAAAAGAGTTGGGGGAGCAAAACTGGACTTGAGAAAAGTTCAGGGGGCTAAAGCGAACTATGGGCCTAACAACTTTTCTAGAGCTCCAAACAAGGTGATTCAAATTTGAATTTAAATAAATTTAAATTCTTGTTTGAATCACAAACATTACAAAAATAAATGCAGCAGCATGAATGCAATAATAAATGTTTCTATCACCTATATTTGATTTTAAATTTTAGAAAATTATTATTTAGCCTTTATAAAATAGGTGAGAGCATTAAATAATTAATTAAATGCCAAAAATTTTAAATTGAGCATTTTTGGGTGTTACACTTCTCCAGATTACCCAATCTTTCATGTACATTGTTGGGCCATCTTGCGATGATCCTGCTTTAACAAAGGTTGGATCGCATTTTGGTTTGCTTGTCCACAGTCATGAGCAACAAAACCTCTACTGGTTGGAAAAAAATGGCTTCCATAAAAACAGTTTTTTTCATTGTACTATTTGATGACATAACAAAAATGGGGACAAATCTTTTTTATTTTAGTTGAGCACATGCGAGAGAAGATAAACTATGCCCCGTGAATATCGTGATTTTCCTGAATCTTACCACAGAAACTAAACTGTTTTATGTACAGTTTACATGTTCCACACGGGCCTAATGTATTCAAGGAACCTTGTGCTTGTCTGATTGCACAATCCGAGAGACCGAGATGGCGAGAACTCTGAAATTTGAGATGCTCAGGTTCAAAAAGGCCACACTCTCCTTCAGTCTGACGCCGACTGTGGCAGCACTTCGCAAGACAGGATCGGAAGTCTCGTTGATAGTAATTCGCTGACATTTTTGCCTGATTTGCTTGCACAAAAAACACAGCAGAAACAGACTCGCGGTCCAGTGCCACTTGTGCTGCACATCCGTGTCAGAGCAAGCTAGAGATGCACTACCAATTAGTGGCTGTTATTTTCCATATAATCATTCAATCATCACCATCACCATCAGACCGTCCCCATCAGAGAGAGAGAGAGTCATGTTAGTCAAAGACTCAAAGGTGCAAGGCGACGAGACGGAGCTGGGAATCAATTTCGCCACCGGAATCTTCTCGCTTCCATCAGAGTCTCGCTCGCCGTTATCATCCACACGCAACAAGACAATGGCCATGGCTACGCTCCACTTACTACAAGTTTAATTTGTATATACTCCCTCCGTCTTACAATATAAGCATTCTTCGATTTTCGTGTATCACGTTTGACCATCCGTCTTATTCAAAAAATTTGTAAATATATTATTTATTTTGCTATGATTTGTTTTATTATTAGGTATACTTCAAGTGTGACTTATTTGTTTTATATTTTTATAAATTTTTTTGAATAAGACGGATGGTCAAACGCGACTGAAAGTTAATAAATGCTTAAGACGGAGGGATTACATACACACGGCGACCAGTCCAACTCGTATGCTCCAACTCCATTATTTGCGAGCATTGAGCACTCCAAGAAGCAAAGCAAGGATAGGGTAGGATAGAGACTGAGACTGGCAGCAGAGAGAGACACACACAGGACAGACAGAGAAGCATCCATCCATGGAGGGCGGCGCGCACGATTTCGACGGCTCCACCTTCAAGGAGTGCTTCTCCCTCTCATGGCGGAACCCCTACGTCCTCCGCCTCGCCTTCTCCGCTGGCATCGGCGGCCTCCTCTTCGGCTACGACACAGGTGCGCAATCCCTCACTCCCGTTCATGTTCAGAGATTCGATTTCTTGTGTGTGCTCGCCTCGCCCAATTGTTCGAGTTCCTGGGCTCCTGCTGTTACTATAGCAGTTTCAGCTGAAAGATGGCGCCTTTTTGTTCGAGACCTTTTGAGCTGCTGATCGATCATTTGTATTTGCTCGGGTGATTGTGCTCACTGATTAGTGGATGAACTGTTTAATATATGGAGGAAAAGCGTTTGTCAGGATTGTGGTTGGTGACGAGTGACGTGAGCTCTGTTTGCTGCTCATTTGTTCATCTGTTTTACAGGTGTTATTTCGGGTGCTCTGCTTTACATCCGTGATGACTTCCGATCAGTCGACAGGAACACATGGCTTCAGGTAAAGAAATCCTGACGCAAATTATTGACGAATCGTGATGAAACAAACAATGCTGAGATCACCGGCGGCGGTGCAGGAAATGATCGTGAGCATGGCGGTGGCGGGCGCGATCATCGGCGCGGCGGTCGGGGGCTGGGCCACCGACCGGTTCGGGCGGCGGGCGTCGATCCTGGCGGCGGACTTGCTCTTCTTCGCCGGCGCGGCGGTGATGGCCTCCGCCATGGCCCCCGCGCAGCTCGTGGTGGGCCGCGTCTTGGTCGGCCTCGGCGTCGGCATGGCCTCCATGACCGCCCCGCTCTACATCTCCGAGGCGTCGCCCGCCAGGATCCGCGGCGCGCTCGTCAGCACCAACGGCTTCCTCATCACCGGCGGCCAGTTCCTCGCCTACCTCATCAACCTCGCCTTCACCAAGGCCCCCGGCACCTGGCGCTGCTGGATGCTCGGCGTCGCCGCCGTCCCCGCCGCCGTCCAGTTCGCCCTCATGCTCTTCCTCCCCGAGTCCCCTCGATGGCTCTACCGCAAGGGGAGGGCGGCGGAGGCGGAGGCGATCCTGCGGCGGATCTACTCGGCGGCGGAGGCGGAGCGGGAGATGGAGGAGCTCAAGGAGTCGGTGGCGGCGGAGCGGGAGAAGGTGACGAGCCTGGCGGCGGTGGTGCGGACGGCGGCGGTGCGGCGGGGGCTCGTCGCTGGCGTGGGGCTCCAGCAGCTGGTGGGCATCAACACGGTGATGTACTACAGCCCGACCATCGTGCAGCTCGCCTGCTTCGCCTCCAACCAGACGGCGCTGGCGCTCTCCCTCGTCACCTCCGGCCTCAACGCGCTCGGCTCCGTCGTCAGCATCTACTTCATCGACCGCACCGGCCGGAGGAAGCTGCTCGTCATCAGCCTCGTCGGCGTCATCCTCTCCCTCGGCGTGCTCACCGCCGTCTTCCACGAGGCCGCCTCCCACTCCCCCGCCGTCAGCGCCGCCGAGATCGCCCGCTTCGACGCCGGCGGCCTCACCTGCCCGGACTACAGGAACGCCGCCGCCGCCGCCGCCGCCGGGAGCTTCTGGGACTGCACGCGGTGCCTCAAGGCGAGGTCGACGGAGTGCGGCTTCTGCGCGCCGGGCGGCGGCGGCGAGCTCCTCCCCGGCGCGTGCCTGGTGTCGAACGCGACGGCGCGCGACGCGTGCCACGGCGGCGGGGCGCGGCGGTGGTACACGCGCGGGGGCCCGAGCCGGTACGGGTGGCTGGCGCTGTACATCATCTTCTTCTCCCCCGGGATGGGCATCGTGCCGTGGATCGTCAACTCGGAGATCTACCCGCTGCGCCACCGCGGCGTGTGTGGCGGCGCGGCGGCGACGGCTAACTGGGTCTCCAACCTCTCCGTGGCGCAGTCGTTCCTCTCTCTCACCGAGGCCATCGGCGCGCCGTGGACGTTCCTCATCTTCGGCGGGCTGTCGGTGGCGGCGCTCGCGTTCGTGCTCGTCTGCGTGCCGGAGACCAAGGGGCTCCCCATCGAGGAGGTGGAGAAGATGCTCGAGAGCCAGGAGCTCAGGCTCAGGTTCTGGGCGCCGCGCACCGGCGACAAGGAGAGTGGCAAGGGCGCCGGCGTCTGAGACCGTTCTCACGAGCTGATGCAGAGCGATGTTCACATTGTTGTTAGCGATGGCTTCAGATTGATCAATTTCTTATACGAGTAAAATTCATCACCGGTCCCTAAACTTGTACCGTTGTGTCATCCCGGTTCCTAAACTCGCAAATCGACCATTTAGCTCCTCAAACTTGTTCGACTGTGCCATCCCGGTAACTAAACTCGTATATCATCGTTTAGTCAGTTGAGTCACCCCGGTCACTAAACTTGGATTTAAATATCATCTGGATCAAATAGAACGGTCTAAAGACTTTATATTTAAAAATAATTCATAATTTTTTCATGTAAATTCTAATGAAGAAAAACTTTACATGAGACTTGTAGCCATCGACGCGATCTACAACTTTGTTGTTGATTTTTTTATTTTAAGTCATTTTTTGTCCCAAAATGTAATTTTAAAATTAAAATTTTAAAATCTATAAACATGCAACAATATTTGGGGACCTTAAAAAGTTTTAATTTAAAAACTTTTCAACTACAAAGTTGTAGGTTGCGTCGAGGGCTACAATTTTAATATAAAGTTTATCTTCATTAGACTTCACATGAAAAAGTTATGAATTATTTTTTGATATAAAATTTTAAACTGTCCTGTTTAGGGACTGAGATGATATAAATGAACAAGTTGGATGATCTAAATGAGTGATCTGCAAAATTAGGGACCGAGATGGCACAGTCACAAGTTTAAAGACCTAAACGGTCGATTTGCGAGTTTAGAGACCGGGATGACACGTCGGAACAAGTTTATGGACTGGTGATAGATTTTACCCATTTCTTATTATGTCTAATTTCGGTAATGCTGATACGGCCGTCCGGAGCTGATTCGAAAAATCGGACGCTCGCGGCTCGCCCTTATCCTTCCAAGCCTTATCGCTTTGCTTATCCTGCCCCATTCTCCACCGGCTGCCCAACAACCTGGCCCCCGAATCCTCTTCACACAGAACTCGTGGGGCTCGCAATCCCAGCCGCCTCCCTACGCACCATCGCCGCTAGCTGCTCCCATGATGAGCGCCCAGGCGGGCATTGGTCTCGTTCCAAGGAGGAGTCTGAGGTGGACGGCCGCGCGGGCGAGGTCGTCATCAAGCTGCGCTCTACCTGAGCACGCTACTGGAGCCTGAGGAATCAACAACAGCCATATTCCTCTTCCTCGCATACCTCGTCTGCAACTCGGAAGCGTTGCTCCCATCAATTTCGTGTGAATCGATGCCACGATCTATGGTGGACGAAGGCCGAAGTGGGCATTCATGTGGGTGATGCCGTGGCCGACATGCGCACAAGACTAGAGCCCAAGGTTTGTCATTGGTGTTGCCATGTATGTGTTTCTCCTCATGCAATGCAGGTCTCGTCCCCGCGTAGATGCATTGCTCGGCTTTGTGAATTTCACATTCTCATGTTGCAAATGTACAAATTTTGTGTTGCCGAGGGCTTGTTCCTATCTTGCAAGATGTCTTTTTGTTTTTTTGTTTTTTTTTGCGTTCTTTGTTGCCGTTGAATAGGATGTTTTAGCAACTATTTTCTAATGTTGTGATTGTTGCTTTTGAATGTTCAATATTGAATTTATTCTCATTATCTGTTGCAAGTTTTGATTTTAATTGTTGCATTACCTTTTCTTCTATGTTGGATAAGGTCTTATCACATGTTTCAGTTGTAAATTTTATAAAGTTGTGATTCCCTATAAAAACATAAATTTTGGTTAAATGTGGCACGAAACATTTTCTATTTATCGCTGTGAGAAATTTGTTCTTCAGATTTTCTGATATCAGATGCTAATGTGCTGTTGTTTTCGTCATATATTTTTTTGATGTTTCAAGAGATAACCATCGATGTTACAATCTCTATTTATTTATGTTGCAACGGACCGTTCGATGAAAAAAATTCTCATCGGATGTCCGGACACTAGCAATACCGTTTCTCGATCTAAGGCAATCTAAGTTGTCACGTTTGCATTTGTATGTGATATTTGACCTTATCTTCGCTTGGTAAAAGTAACTGTATTTAGTCATGCAAATAGCAACTTCGCTATAGTTGTATAGTGGAAAACCGTAGCAGAGATTGCCAAATGTTACAACTGTGCACGTGCGTGGTTGCATTAGTTGATCTCACCCTTTTTCAGGCCAAAAGATAAGAGTTTAAGACACAGTAGCAACACACTGAGAGAGATGGTACCAAAAACAAACTACAAGGGAAAGTACATTGGTGTCGTCTAATAGGCGGTCTCATGCAGCGACACGTAATCTTGAGACGACTTATCAGATAACATGTACAATAGTTTGTTGTTTTAGTTGTCTCGTAGACATACAAAATCCATTAATCTATGGAAAAAATAAAGAAATATGATTGGTTGCATGGTAACAAAACTCGTACAATGGTGGGAGAGTTGTCTCATAGTCCTAAAATTTAGCCCATGAGGCAGTTGTTTCGCGAAACAACGACCTCATTCTCTCACCTCGCTCTCTCTCCTCCACTTCATCAAAAATCATATGTGACACTGTATGAGACGACCTATGAGAGCACTTACGTGTAACAATGTACCTACCCTAAGCGATGCGGAGTTAAAAGCCTGAAGCTAGAGCATAATCATGCATTAAGTCCATCAACTGTTTCTCAAAGTACACAAGAATATGATAAAACAAGTAAAGAAAATAAGACACCAAATGAATGCAACATAACTAAAAAAAAATGATGTACCACATAGAGACAAAGATATTAACAACTACAAAGGAAATATCATATAAACAAGTCCCGAGACCAATCAAATACCATAAAAAAATTGGAGACTATGGTGTTTGAACAAATGTCACGAGATCAGCTATAACACAAATTTTTCTAAATGCTAATAATAGAAGTTATGTGTTTCACATGCATAAGAAAAGAACTTAAATTTTTAAAAGTAGTATTTTACATCAACATTAATGTAACTACTATATAATTGAACTACAACTAAAATTGTGTCATTGTAATCTGCAAAGGAAACTAAAAACATGAAAGCAGAAGATAGCGGTTGAAAAACCTTTAAAAAATGCTAGAATATGATCGAAATATAACTAGAAGACCGAACCATAAGCTAAATGTCAAGGAAAAAATCCTAATAATACCAAAACATAATCATATCACTTCTGCAAGAACATAAATTTAGTAACCATATATCACCCTACCGATGCCAAGAAGACAAATCAGAAACACAACATAATATATCTACACAAAATAAACAAGACATCCAAATATACAGACTACGCAGATCATACATAAATAATAATCCATGGAAAATCATATTTATGATGTTTAAGAAGATGAACTCCATTTCCTTCAAATTTGATATTTTATGAAGTAGTTCTACTACTGACCTACTATCTTACTAGATCCATAACTGGTAATATTTTAAGACTTTACTATTGACTAATAACTGACATCCCAAAATTACTCCTAAAATAAACAGAAGATAGCATTTGTGTGCATAAAGAGAAACTTAAATTTTAGAAGTTGCCCTGTGTATTTTTACATCAATATTAATGTAACTATTATATAATACTAAAACTAAAATTGTGTCATTGTAATATAGAGAACAACACTAAAAACATGAAAGCAGAAGATAGCAATTTAAAAATCTGAAAATATACTATAATACCTGAAAGAAGAGGCATATGGAGTTACAAGCCCGAAGATAGAGCATAATCATGTCCATCAATTGTTTCTCAAAGCATATAAGAATATGATAGAACAAGTAAAGAAGATAGAACACTAAATGAATGCAACATAACTACAAAGAAATGATGTACCACACAGGGACAATAATATCAGCAACTATAAGGGCTCCTTTGGAACGCAGGATAGCAAAAACACAGGAATAGGAAAAACATAGGAATTGATGTATCATGTTTATCCAATCCTATAGGAATTGAAAACATAGGAAAAGATATAAGGTCCCCTTTGGCAGCATCACGGGGAAACAAAGGAATTTGGCACCCATTTTGAATTTGAACAATTAGCTGGTGAAGCATTACAACAATAAGATATCTGTTACATGTGCTTTTATATATATCCAGTACGTAGTGAACCTGTGAAGCCTTCTGTCATTTGCATTGCATTCTGCCACGTTACGCATTCAAGTAAAAGAAATCCTAGAATTGATAGCGACACACCATATAAATATGAGGCAGACCTTCCCAAATCAAACTAGTCAAACCAATATAGAGCCTCGATTCTCATGTGTGGAGAAAAAGAAAATACTGGATGAGAGGAAGTCTATAGATAGAACTGCATGCCGGACATAGGAAACTTTCCAAGAGGTCAGACCTCTTGGTTCTTTTCCTGTAAAACTTAGCCATAGGAATGCAATCCTATGGAATGTTTCCTTTTCTTGTCCTGTGAACCAAAGGGAGCCATAGGAAAAAATACTTAGGAAGTTGAATCCTCAAAAAATCCTATGCCAATCATCCATTCCAAAGGGGGCCTAAAGGAAATATCAGATATGAAACAAGTCTCATGACCAATCAAATACTATAACAAATTTGGAGGATATGACGTTTAAACAATGTCATGAGATCAGCTATAACACAAATTTTCCTAGATGCCAATCATATAAATTGTGTGTTTTACATGAATAAGGAGAAACTAAAATTTAAGAAGTAGACCAGTGTATTTTACAACAACATTAATGTAAGAGTTAATTGGATATATACCATTACAATTTTTCAGTTTCTGAGATATGCCATTACAATTCGTGATTTTGAAAACTTGCCATTACAATTTGACGATTCATTAAGTCTTGCCATTTTCTACGCGTCCAGCGATCTTGGTCCTACCTGTAGACATACATATTTACGTATTGACCAACCTGCCCCTGTATCGAGTGGATAAAGAGCGCTCCCGTCCCATAGAGAGGTCATCTTCCACCCCCAAGACGTCTATTTCGACGGCGCTCATCCGTGGCAACGTTGGCGTCGAGCGTGGCGCATCATGTCGGGTAAGAGGGCGGGAAATGGCGGCCCGATGAAGGCGGCGGTGTGGTAGAGATGTACGGTGAGTGGTAGCAAGGACAAGCATATGCGCCTTCTTGACTGCGCCCAATGTGGCGTTCGTGTGATTAAGATCCGAAGCAAGCAACCGAACACGTACGACGGGATTTTGTACAAGTGACCGAACAACATCAAGGTAAGGTTCTGATCTAATTTGGCTGATCTAATTTGGCTTTCTTCTCTCTCTTAATTGTTGGCTTTCTGGTGTTCTTAGAGTTAGCTTCTTGCTTCAGGGAGATTCACGTACATGTGGTTTTATACTGTCAGATAGGCAGTATGAGACGTATCTGCGTTCTTTAGATGCACAAGTCTGTTGGGATGGAGAAGCTCCATGTTTTAGTGCCTTAGAGTTAGACAGTGGTGAGTTGAAGCAGGAAATGGTTGAGCCCAAGAACAAATTTGGTGAGTTGAATCTACAATCTGGTGAGCTGAAACAGCAATGTGGTCACATCAAGCAACAACTTGATATGGCTCTAAAGGAGATATGGAGCTTGAAGATGCAGAGTTGTGACTTCAAGCAGCAACTGAACTTTGGAGTGCTTACTGCAGTTGTAGTAGTTATCTGTGTAGGTGTAGTTCTAGGCATGGTAGTATCCGGAATGTGGAAGTGAGTTGTAATCTGTAGTGATAATTTTGTATCTTGACAATTTGAACTGATGATGGTTGTTCTAGTGAAATATATGAATTTTGTTATGAAGTAATTGTTCTATGAGTTGATGGCTCCCATTTTTAGCAAGTTCATGACAGAACACATGTTCATGACAGAAGTAATAGATTACAGATCATAATTTCATAACACATAACAACTTCATAATTTCATAACACATAACAAGTACCCTAACAAGTTCATCATAGAAGCCAAGATCATGGCATAGCTTCAACACGTAGCAAGTTCATCACAGAAGCCAAGATCATGGCATAGCTTCAACAGGTAGCAAGTTCATTATAGAAAACTAGTGCATGACAGAAGTTAATAGATTACGTAGACATTTTAGAAATTAAATAGATTACAGGCCAAGCCAATCTTATAGGCTCCTAACAACACTTGGTGGCGGAGCACTTGCTGTCTTCTGGAGCTTCTTTTTCATAGGTGTCTTCTTCTTCTTCTTAGCTGGCTTTGGCTTTTTCTTCTTCTGTTGGGTTGGTCCAGCAGTGGATGGTCCAACTTCTTCTTCTTTTGTGTTCCTACAGGACAATTGCACACAAGGGTATGAGTATAAGCTGAGAAAATGAGTCAACATGAGCTAGAGTCAGCTATTTACCTTTTATTCTTGCTAGTAGTTTCACCATCTTCTCCTTGTTGTGCCAGCTTGCAAGTCTTAGTGAAATGGCCATAAACTCCATACCTCTTGCATCTGACCTTTGTTTTAGTGGCATTTTTCTATCAGCTTCCCCTTTTTTTTAGATAATGGAAAATGTTCCATGACCCCATGGGGCTACGGCCAAATCAGCTTCCCCTTATCCTCTGCTTCTTTGGTCTTCCTGCTCCTCTTTTCATTAGAGGAGGAAAAACTTTGAAGCCAAAATCAACAACAGGCCACTAGCTCCTGTCTGGCATAGCTTCAACTCTACATGCATATGCAACTCTGAATCTAGAAATAGAATAGTACTCATGTACAAAATCAGAGATTTGAAGCCCTCTGTTGGACAATATCAATGCCAAGGCATGTCTGCAAGGTTTTCTTGTGACTTGCCATTCTCTGCGAGAACACTTTTGATTCACCAAGTCTACTGTGTGCCTTCTAATGTTGTTCCATTGGTCAAGAAGTGTAACCTCAGCAAAGTCTGGATCACTCGCTGACACTTTAACAACTTTAAGATTATTGCTTATTGTATTTAGATCCTTGATGACATTAGGTAACATCCCATCTTTCATTTGAGTGCCAATCATCCTTCTAAGGTAGCTTTTCTCCATAATCATTTCTCTTAGAGAATCAACTAACTCATGAAGGATTAATCCCTTGAACTTCTTTATCTGACTATTGAAACTATAACATTCCGGAATTTTGCGTAGGATTTGCTGAATGCAAAAATGTGAATTTCAAAATTTTTGGTGAATTGTTGTGCAAGCAAAAAAACATATAAGATTGTCTTCAATGTGCCCCCTATATTCTTAGGCAAAAATTTAAATTAAAGTTTAAAATCAATTTGATGTGCTAAGGATAAAATTAGGAGTGATTTGGTTTTGTTGGGCTTTTTGTTCTTGTTTGTATTTGAATTCAAATATCATTAACAACTAATTTCTAAACCAGCTAACTGTCCTTGGGCCGAAATCTATCCAAAGTCTACTTCTCACCCTCGGACTTCCTCCTGAGTTCGCAAATCAACCCAGCCCAGCCGGCCACCTCCCTTCCTCCCCCATCAAGGCCCAGCCAGCATCCGGCCCACTGAGTGGCCCAACTTCCTCCCGCGCCTCCTCTTCTTTTTCTCTCACCGACGGGCGGGACCCACACGCACTGTTCTTCCTTCCCCTTCCTCCCTTTCTCCCCCACGCCCGGCGAAAAGGAGCAGCCGCGGCCAATCCGAGCATGGAAGCTCTGGCGGCCCGTCGCGATGCCGCCGCGTGGCAAGGCACGGACACCGAGCATCACCAGCCGTTCATGCCCCCAAGAACCCTAGCCTTTCCCCTATAAAAACAGACCCACGGGTCGTCTTCCCCCTTGAGCCGCCGCCCCGTTGGGGGATTCTTCTAGCCAACAGCCGAGAGGGAGAGAAGAGAGGGAGGCGTAGTTGGTGTTGGAGAAGAGGAAGGAGGAGCGAGGGAGCCACGGGCGAAGCCGGAGCGGGGAAGCCGCCGCACGCCGAGAGCCACGGGCGCCGGCGCCGCGGGGGACGCCGGAGGAGAGCCGAGCCGGAGCCGATCGAGGGAGCACGAGGACCGCCGGAGCACCGCAGGCCTTCTCCGAGCTGCAGGGTACGCCTTCTCCCCTGTTTCCGTCGTGCCGCCGTGCCGCCGCTCAGTCGTGCCGCCGCGTGCTAGCCTCTGCGAGCCGACCTTCGAGTCGAGCATCTTCTGCAGGGTCTCATCGACGCCGCTGCAGCCGAACCGCAAACTGCTGTCGCCCTTCCGTTGTTGTCCCAGCCGCCATGCTGTCGCCGCGCGCCGAGGAAGCTCGGGCCGCGCGAGCGCCATGGCCACGACGCGAACGAGCCGAGAGCTCGGGCCGCGTTTGCGAGCACGAAGTCGACCTTCCCGCCTGCACCAAGTCGCGTCGTCGCTGAGCATTCCTCGTCCCAAACCTACCAGGCGTCGCGCGCCAGCCGACGTGTCGTCTCGTCGCCGTGGCCGCGCCGCCGCCCGTCGATGTTGGGGAACCCCTTTCGCCAGCCAAGCCCTGCCCCTTTCCTAGCCGAACCCGACCGCGAACTCGAGCTGGGGCTATTTCCCCACTTCCTGAGGCCAGTCGAGCCCGCGCCAGCCCGCACCGTCGTTGGCCGCCGCCGCCGGCCGCGCCAGAGCGCGTCGTCGCGCGCGCGCCGCGCGTGGCTGAGCCACACCGCTGACCACACCGACATCACACACAACCATCCGCAGAAGATCCCGAGTCGGCCGCAAACCGATCCCGTAGACCCGGCGCTCGTGGATTCACCTCTCGGTCCACGGTGGACTGCGTCCACCGCGCCAGCACTAAGCTCCAGCCTTCGTGGGCCGGAAGCGTTCACTTCCTGGGCCGTAGCCCAACTCCTGATGGGCCAGGCCAGCCACATTCGGCCCAGTGGCGGTCTGCTAACCTTTTCCTCCTTTTCTTTTCCGATTAACTGCTGACAGCCGGTCCCACCTGTCATCCTCTCTGTTAGACTGACCAGTGGACCCAAGCTGATCCCCGCTGACCATGCTGACTTTGACCGTTGACCGGTCAACGCTGACCAAGTCAACGCTGACGTCATCAGGGCCCACGATGACGTCAGCAAAGCCGGCCCCACTGATGATGTCATGCTGATGTCAGCAGTGATGACGTGGCACGCTCTGGTGCTGCCACGTGTCCCAGCGTGTCTGATTTTCTTTTCGGAATTATTTAATATTTTCAGAAAATGATTTAAACTTAGAAAATTCATAATAAATCAACCATAGCTCAGAAAAATATGAAACCAGTTTCTATATTTTTCTAAAATCATGACCTATGCGTTAGTGTAGGGTTTGGTGTTGTTTGGGTCTTCTTGCTTCGTTGTTTTGGTGTTTCTTTGCTAGTAGCTCCCGTCTTTATTTTATTTCCGCGTAAATAGGAGCTCCGGAGTCGTAGAAGGAAGCTGACGACTACACCGACTACTGGAACGAAGAGGACGAGCAATACCCAGGTTCACGCCCAGCCATTCTCTGAAATACGTATTAGACATGCAACTAGTATGCTAGCGCTTTACTTTACTCGCATGATGATGATATGCCTGCACTGCCATTTATCTACCATGATTCCTTGTTACCTATTATCCACTTTATGAGAATGCTATGCTTGCATGTGTTGGGATGGTTGTGATTGATCTTCTTGGTGTGAGTTGGGTGGTCTGGGAGGAGTAGTGTAGCTAGGCGGTGGAGGCGAGTGATAACAACCAGGTCGTTAGACCGGGGTGCTAGGGGACTGAACTCGGACAGTTCCTACGGAGTACCTGTTGCGGGTACATTTATGGATTACTTGAGATTGATGGATTTGAGGAGTTTGGGCGGCAATACCTGCAATGGGTGCCGATTGCGGACCGTTGCGGCGGATCGCTTGGACGCTGATACTCGCCTTGCCGACAATTAAGAACCCGGTTCGAAGTCACCTTTCAGACGTGGATTACAGTGCTCACCATCTACCCAGAATGGGGAGGGTTCCAGCAAGCCTATCTAGTGCGGTACCAGGACTGTAGGAGATTCGAGTTTGATATGTGTAAGAGGGACTCGTTGCGGCGTAATCTCCCTGATTTACCACTGCCCCTGACTGGCCCCGGTGGGAAGGTTTCACATCTCTGGGGCAGATGTTAGCGTGCAGATGTTTCCCGAGCCCAGGGAAGCAGGATGGTACCGTTACTTTTTAGGGTCTTTGCTGTGGGCTGTGTCTCAAGACGGCTAGCTACCGTCTGCAGCCCGGGTGGTTCCTGGAGCGCAACCTCTGTAGAGTGAAAACTATACGTATAGCCGTGTCCACGGTCACGGACGATCCTTCATCTGGCTTGTTCTGATTAACATGGGATTCTGCTTTCTGACCTCATCCTTGATTTGGGTTATGAGAGGTTGGACCAGCTGAGGCTGTTGAGACAAGGTGGGGAGGGAGCTCACCGAGTCGACTAGCGAGTGAAAGGAGTTGGTGGATGTTTATTGCGGGAACCTGTTGAGGCAGGACAAGCCCGATGTGGTTGTGAGATTGGTGGATGGTTTGGGGAGAGTATGTGCTTGTGAGGAATGGTGTTTGGAGATGAGATGAACTTGGTTATGTTGCTGCTGCGCGCATAGGAAAAACCCCAGCTTACACTCCTTGAATATTTTATTACTAGTATAGGCCACTATAAAGCTTTGCTGCATATTATGGTTGGTGACGTGGACCTGTCCCAATTCCTTGGGGACAGTCTTTGGGTACACAGGAGAAGACTCCGAGTACAAGATCAACCACGATGGATGATGCAAATGAGGGCTGTGCGCTGCGCTCAAGGATGCCTGTGGAGGTGAAGCCCCGAAGTACCATAAGCTTATAGCTATCCGCTGCGTAGCTGTTTTCTCTCTGTCGTTTAGCCCAGAGGGCTTGTACCATACCGCTATGTATTTATGTCATGTTTGGGGACCCTAATCAATGTATGGATGTGATTTCCGCTGAAATGAGTTTTGTACGTGATAGCTGTTGTTCCTGGGACTATCACAAGGGTACAGGGAGTCAGATTCTCGTAATTGGGAATCCGGTTCATTTCAGAAACTTTCTGAGACATTGTTTGTCAAGTAGTCACTTACTTGCCTCTGAGAAACCACATTTGTACCAGATGCCTCGTGCATTCCCTGTATTCTGCTTTGGGAAGACAACCCCAACTACATTCTCAAGACCTTTACATGCACTAGTAGCGATGCACGTGCGACAGACATGTGTTTTAAAAGAGGTAGCAAATACAAAATGATCATAAATTAGTTAGTAAAGTTTCATGTGGTGCAATCTGCTTATTTGTGTTGGAGTCCTCAACTCAGCATGTGTGTCGTATTTTTTAAAATTTATTTTAAGATTAACCAGCGTTGTTCTTTTAGCGGTAGACGACGTCCTCATTGATAGTGAGGCGTCCATGGTGACTTCGTGAATCTCAAGATCGGCTATGCCGACCAAGTCTCTCGATGTATCTGTACATGAAAAAACTATAGGAAATAGTATAATACTTCTTTCTGCTTCTCCTTTTCCAAACTTCTGCACAAATAAATTGAAAATAGTAAGCAAAGTTTGTACATTCTTACCATACATGTTGAGCTTGAAGTCCAAACAACGAGGACAGTTGGAGGTTAACTTTGTTTTTTGTTTAATTACTTGGGCCAGCCCAACACATCAGTAATCCACTGACAAAATAGCTTTGATGCTCATATCCATTTTTACCATGTTAATGAATGTTGAACTAAAATAATAGGGTCAGGCTAGCGGCCGGACGTCCGATGGTGAATAAAAAATCGGACGGTACTGTAGCACAGAAAAAACCCCACTGCAACATGGGTCTGATGTTGCATGTAACATGTAAAATTTTTGCAACATCCAATAATAGTGTATGCAACATCAAATAATAGTATTTACAACATAAATTGTCATCGTTTGCAACACTAGAAACACGTGCTCATAACTCAGCCACCCACGTCATCAGTCAGAGAATTCCCAATGAAAATGCAACATCCGGATGAAACACTTGCAACATGCATGCGAAACACATGCGACATCGCAACACCCAGATCTATTTTTCAACATTCACATCAAACAATTAACATCCGAAACACGTGAAACATGCTCTTGCAACATAGAGCGAAACCCTAGAAACATCCCAGATCTATTCTTACAACATTCACATCAAATAGTTGCAACATTATTCTGGAACATCCGAAACACATGAAACATACTCTTGCAACATGGAGCGAAACCCTAGCAACATGCACCAAAACCTACCTGTCGCACACCATGAATGTCGCCTGGAGCTCCTCTGACGGCCGACGCGGGGGACTCCGCGGGGAATGGTAGGAAGCGCGGCTCGCACCGCCGGTGAACTCCCGCACCCGGTCGTGCCTCTGGCTGTGGAGCAGTGGCGATCCGCACCACTGGCAAGCTCCGCTGGCTGTGGAGGCGACGACGACGCAGAGGTGGGGCGGCGGCGGCAATGCGTAGGAGGAGCGCGACGACGACATGGAGGAGCGGCGTCTTGACGCGGAGGAGCAGAGAGCCAAAGACGAGGAGGCTGCCGCGACGTAGCGGAGAGGAGACGAGGGAGGCCGACGGCGACGTGGAATAGGGACGGCGACGCGGTGGAGAAGCTCATCCCCGGCGTCCGCGAAGGAACGGCGCGGCGACGACGCTCGTGATGGAGCGGCAGCAGGGATGTGAAGCGGCGGCGGCGTGGAGGAGCGAGCCTGCGGCGGCGCGGAGGAGGAGGCCGGCGGCGGCGGCGGCACGGGAGCAAGGAAGAAGACGATGGCGGAGGGAGCAGGAAGACGATGCGGGGATTTTTTTTTACAAAACGGCGGCCGGCCGTGTATGTATAGACGGGGCATCGAGCGTCCGCGTCCGATATTGAAGCGTCCCCTCGAAAGAGAGAACTTAATGTGATACAAATACCAGTCCCAGGATGCTGGTTCACATTATTACAACAGATAGTTCAGTAAAACGACATTACGGAAGACGGTGGCATTGCAGGGCCACGACAAACAGGACTAACACTAAGCTCCAGATAAACAGATTGATAACATAGAGGTCTTCATCAGAGTGGCAACGCATGCGGCTTCCAGCGGGTGACCCTAACACACAGGCAAAGGTTGGGTGCAGAACGAACCCCTCTAGACGATATCCTCAGGCACAAAGTCCGGGTCTGCCTCTGCACAGATTAAGCAAGGGTGAGTACATACGTACTCAGCAAGCACAACCACAACCACGGAGGGGTATAACAGAAGTATGCAAGTATTGTAACAAGGAAGGCTTGTGGTTTATTTAGCAGCAAAGCAAATTTTACCACACATGCAAGGGGTTGGTTTTCGCAATGGGTTTTCACAAATATTACTTTTAAAAGGAACAATAAATGTGACATTTTCCTTGAACAAGATTTTGTTGCTACCAGATTTCCCATCTGTCGTAGCCCACGTCAAAACATTTCTCGGCTAAATCAAATACCAACATTTTCTTACACCAAAACAGGGGACTAGTGAAGTGACCAAGCCGTAACTCGTCCAATACCGTGGACACGGCTATCCGGATAGGTTTTAACTCTGCAGAGGTGTACACAACCACAAGTAGGCTACCACAACAAGAACACCTTAGTGCCAGTGCAGCTCCTATCAAAGCCATTACCCACCATAGCTAATCTGACAAGTTACCGCAGACGCGACCAGGGGTTAGCAACCTACCAACGAGGTTCTAACCAGGGGCATACCTCACATAGACCGTATCCCCGGCTCCATGGCCCTCTGTTGCTCACCAGCACACCACATAACCAGCAGCTCAACTAGTGGGGTTTATGCTAGGCCGTTGCCACATACAACGGTCGAGTGGTGGTACAGAAAAATGGGTTAGGCTAGATGACACATCAACATCATCCCAAAACTTGTGACAGGATAGACAACTCCCACCATGCTCAACCACAGAGGTTAGAGCACACCTCGGCATTTCACACAAGAAATACCGTCTGTCTCATCCCACACGGGTACTCATTTTATTTACACAAATCATCTCTTTTATTTTAAAGTACGCACACGGTTGCTTTTGTAAACACCAAATATTTGTTATGGGGGTACAATAGTAAAAGTTCCTAAGCATTTCTAGCAGTGACCAATATTAAACAGAACATTGTCATATTTAAACATTAATCTGGGTTGTCAAGGACTCAGTCATAACAATCAAGGTATGGCTATCCAACCAGGTTTAGCAGTAAAATCATGCAAGTTTTATAAAACAGGCCATGGGTTGTGTTTATAAAAACTGGGACATCAGTATGCATCAAAGGGTGGGATTGCACTTGCCGTTCTCCCAACCCTCGGGGGATTCCTGCCCGGGGTCTTGGTTTCCAAGCTCCTGCTCGTAGCACTGCTCCTCCTCGAGTCCTTCCTCGTTCACGGCGGAGTCTACGGCACACACAAACAAACACCCAATAAATAAAAGAAAAAGCTTTTATTGAGCTCCGAAAGAAAGAACGGAAAAAGAGAGCGAATGGTGATGACATGATTATTTCTGAGTATAGACGGGTTGGATTTGGCGGAAATATATTGGTGAATATTATGGTGGAGTTTGGGATCAAACGGGATTAATTTGGCGCATGAAATGACGGGTTCAGTGGAGCTTAGGGGCTGTTTTAAAAGAAAGAGGACCTTATTGTAAATACCAGAAAGTTTAGGGGCCTCTGGCGAAACAGACAGAGAGAGAGGGAATAGTGTTGGATGGACCGCGGGTCAGTTAGGCAAAAGTGCAGGGGGTCATGTGTAAAATGACCATCTCCCCCGTTATAACAGAGAGGGGGGGTGAAACAGGGGATGGCCGGCGGCCTGTCGGCGGCGCGATTGCCGGCGATGGGGCGGCGGCGGTGGACGGGCGCAGGGGGAAAAGTGAGAGCAAGCCATGGCGAGTTCACCCATGGCCCTACCTCGGGCGGAGGTGGCCGGTGTAGGGCGGTCCACGGGAGCAGTGGCGGCGGCGGCAATGGCGAGTGGGGCGGCGGCGCTACGGTGGCGGAGAGGTCCGATTGGAGGGTGGGTGAGCTGGTGGTGAGGGAGGGGGTGCTTGGGGTCCTTTTTATAGGCGGGGAGAGGCGGCGAGGAGGCGGGTCGGCGAGAGGCGGCTCGGCGGCCGGTGGCGGGGAGTAAAGGCGGTCGGTGGTACGGCGGCGCTGTGGCGGAGCTGTGCAGCCGCGTGCGGTGTCGCGTTTGGCGCGGCGTGGCGTGCTCGAGCGGGTGGGGCCGCGGCGAGGACGGGTGGTGGCGTGCGAGTGAGTGCGGCGGTGGGTGGCACGGCAGCAGCGGCGGTCGGTCGAGGAGCTCGGGTGAGCCGTGGGGTGGCGCGCAGCAGAGCCGGGGCGGCACGGCAGTGGTGTACGACAGTCGGGCGATCGAGTCGAGTGAGGGGAGGCCGGCCGGCGATGGCGTGGAGCGACGGTGCGACGACGAGACAGCAGCGGGCAGGCGGTGGCGTGCACGCGCACGGTCGGCACGACGGGGAGCGGGTGGGGTTCGGCCGGCGGCGAGCGGAGCACGGTGCTCGGGATGGGGAGCAGAGAGGTGGAGTGGCGGTGGTGCGCAGGACAGGGGGGGGTGGCGCTCGGCGTGGCGGGGCAGAGCAGAGCGGCCGCGGCGGCGTCGGGGAGGAGGAGCAGAGGAAGCAGAGGAGGGGGAGGGGAGAAGGAAAAAAGGAGGAAAAGGGAAAAAGAAAAGAGAGGAAGAAAAGAAGAAAGAGAAAAAGAAAAAAGAGAGTGAGGAAAAAGGGGAGGGGTCGGCGGGATTCGCGGCGGGCGGTCGACGACGGTCGGCCAGCGGTGGATGGGTCCGGCGGGCGACCCGAGAGTGTTCGACACGAGGCGGGACGGGAAAAGAGGGAGCGGAAAAGATGACAGTGATGCGATGCGGATAGGAAAAGAGAGGGGAAAGACGACAGGCGAAGCGGATTCGGTGGAAAGGGAGCTCGGGCGGTAAAACATTTTGAAAGATTTTTCATCGGGTGGATTATTAGGTGATTTTCCCAGAGTTAAAAACGCGGGCGTTACAAACCTACCCCACTTAAAGGAATCTCGTCCTCGAGATTCGGCTGGCTCCTAAAAAGGTGGGGAAACTCTTTTCTCAAGGCATCTTCTCTTTCCCACGTAGCTTCCTTTACACTGTGTCTACTCCACTGTACTCTGCATATCCGCACTTCGGAGTTTCTGGTTCTCTTAGTGACTGTGTCCAAAATTTTGACTGGTACCTCCTGGTATCGCAGATCCGTCTGCAGGTCTATCTCTTCCTCCGGTATGTGTTCTTCTTCAGGTATCCTCAGACATTTTCTCAACTGGGATACATGGAAAACCGGGTGTATATCCGACATTGCTTCGGGTAACTCCAATCGGTAGGCCACTTTTCCAACTTTCTTTCGCACCGGGTATGGTCCGATGTACCGAGGGGCCAACTTTCCATGGACTTGGAATCTACGAGTTCCACGGATGGGTGAGACCTTGAGATAAACAAAATCTTCTGGATTAAATTCCAGCTCTCGTCTCTTCTTGTCTGCGTAGCTTTTCTGTCTGGACTGGGCTGCTCTCAACTTCTCCCTAATTTCAGCTACTTTCTCTTCGGCTTCTTTTATGAGCGCGGGTCCCACTAGTGTACGCTCTCCTACTTCTGACCACATCAACGGAGTTCTGCATTTTCTCCCGTAGAGGGCTTCAAACGGGGACATACCCAAACTTGCCTGGTAACCATTGTTGTAAGAGAATTCTGCATAGGGTAAACTCTGTTCCCAATCTTTACCATATGTAAGGACACACGCTCTCAGCATATCTTCCATGATCTGATTTACTCTTTCTGTCTGGCCATCGATCTGCGGGTGGTATGCGGAGCTAAAATCCAACTTAGTGCCCATAGCTTTATGCAAACTTTTCCAAAATCTCGAGGTGAACTGGGTTCCTCGGTCCGAAACAATTCTGCTGGGCACTCCATGCAACTTTACTATGTTCTCCACATAAAGCTTGGCCAGTTTCTCTCCACCGTAATTTGTCCGTACAGGTAAAAAGTGAGCGACTTTAGTGAGTCGGTCAACTATTACCCATATAGAATCATGTCCCTTCTGTGTTCTGGGTAGACCTACCACAAAGTCCATTCCAATCTCATCCCATTTCCAAACTGGGATAGGCAAGGGTTGTAATAATCCTGCCGGCTTCTGGTGTTCTGCTTTAATCCTTTGGCAGGTATCACACTGAGCGACAAACTGGGCTATGTCAGCTTTCATTCCTTTCCACCAATAGTTCTGTTTTAAATCCAAATACATTTTGGTAGATCCCGGGTGGATGGAGTATGGCGAGTTGTGAGCCTCGTCCATGATTACCTGTCTAAAGTCTCCTTCCTTAGGCACACAAATCCTATCTTTATACCACAGCGTTCCTTTGCTGTCGACTCTAAAGTCTGGTGCCTTATTTTCTCCGGTGTGCCTGCAGATCTGCACTAAATACTTGTCTGTTCCTTGGGCTTCTCTGATCCGATCTTCCAGAGTGGACTGGATCGTCAGTTGGTGGCTAACTCTCTGGGGGACAATGTGCACATTTAACCGTGCCATTTCTTCTTGCAGGTGGGCACCCTTGGGTCTGTAAGATTTTCGGCTTAGGGCATCTGCCACTACATTAGCCTTGCCAGGGTGATAATGAATTTCCACATTATAATCCTTAACCAATTCTAGCCACCTTCTCTGTCTGAGGTTCAGGTCCGGTTGTGTGAAAATATACTTTAAGCTCTTATGATCCGTGTATATTTCACACTTGTTCCCAATTAGGTAGTGTCTCCAGATCTTGAGTGCGTGCACTACAGCTGCAAATTCCAAATCATGCGTTGGGTAATTCTGCTCATGGGGTCTAAGTTGTCGGGAGGCGTATGCCACAACTTTCCCATTTTGCATAAGAACACACCCTAATCCTTGGCGGGACGCGTCACAGTAAACGACGAAATCCCTGTGAATATCTGGTAGGGTTAAAACTGGGGCAGCGGTCAACCTTTTCTTTAGCTCTTGGAAACTCTTTTCACACGACTCGGTCCAAACAAATTTCTTTTCTTTCTTGAGCAATTCTGTCATGGGCCTAGCTATTTTGGAAAATCCTTCGATAAATCTCCGATAATACCCCGCTAAACCAAGGAAACTTCTGATCTCACCTACATTGGTTGGTTGTTGCCAGTTTGAGACTGCTTCTACCTTCTCAGGGTCTACGGCTACTCCTTCTGCGGTCAAAATATGGCCAAGGAAGGCTACTTTTTCCAGCCAGAATTCACACTTGCTGAACTTGGCATAGAGCTGGTGTACTCTCAATTTTTCCAACACTACCCGCAAGTGTTGTTCATGCTCTTCGGCACTCTTGGAGTAGATGAGTATATCATCAATGAAGACTACGACAAACTTGTCTAACTCATCCATAAATACTTTGTTCATAAGGTTCATGAAGTAAGCCGGTGCATTGGTGAGTCCAAAAGGCATCACTGTGAACTCATACTGTCCATAACGGGTGACAAATGCGGTCTTTGAGGTGTCACTCCCCTTAATTTTCAGTTGGTGATAACCGGTCCTTAAGTCAATCTTGGAAAAGTACTTGGCTCCTTTCAACTGATCAAAGAGATCATCAATTCTAGGGAGTGGGTATTTATTCTTGATAGTGACATCATTTAGTGCACGATAGTCGATGCACAACCTCATACTCCCATCTTTCTTCCTCACAAAGAGCACTGGGGCTCCCCAAGGGGATGTGCTGGGTCTGATAAATCCCATCTGCTGCAACTCTTCTAGTTGTTTCTTTAACTCTGCTAGCTCTGAGGCTGCCATCCTATAGGGTCTCTTGGCTATAGGAGAGGTTCCAGGGACGAGTTCAATGGCAAACTCTATGTCCTTATCCGGTGGCATTCCGGGTAACACTTCAGGAAAAACATCGGGATATTCTCTGATTACTGGGACTTCTTCTATGGTCGTGGTTTCCATACTAAAGATCATAGGATCTGGTCTACTTCCTTTGGTGTGACAAGCTACTTGTATTCCATCTGGGTTGGTTAGGTGCACTACCTTGTCAGCACAACCTATGAGGCCATTGTGTTTGCCTAACCAATCCATTCCAAGGATCACATCTATTCCTTTCGATTCTAGTACCACTAGGTCTGCTAGAAATTCTACCCCACTTAAAAGAATCCGTACCCGCGAACAACCTAATTGGCACTTAATATCACCTCCAGGTGTTCGGGTTAGTAGGGGTGTCTTTAGTAGTACTGTAGGTATTTTGTGCTTTTCCACAAAACTTGATGATATGAAAGAATGCGATGCCCCAGAATCAAATAGTATCGTTGCCAAAACTGAACTGACTAGGTACTCACCGAGTACTACTCCTTGTGCTCCTTGAGCTTCCTGCGCGTCGATGTGGTTGACGCGGGCTCGTCCATACGACTGCTGGGTGTTGTTGTTGTTGTTGCTGCCGGTGTTGGTGCTGCGGACGGGCACACGGTTGGCTCCAGACACTGGTGGCTTGGGTCCATTCACCGAGTTGGAGTAGACTGATATCGCAGGCTTGCTTCTAGGATACGGGCAATCGGCGATGTAGTGCCCGGTCTCACGGCAGTTGAAGCAGGCTCTCGCGTTGCTGTTGCTGGCTGTGGCCTGACTGACTTTGCTCTGTGGCGGCTTCGAAGCGGTCTGGCTCTTGAACTGGTTGTTGGGAGCCTGGGAGCTTGTGGCCTGAAACTGGGTCCTATACTGTACTCGAGCCTGGGGTCTAGGTGCAGCATAACCGGAGCTCCTGGGTTTCTGCGAGCGGTCCATCTGACGGTTCTTGCTCTCCAAGAACTTGCGCTTGTTCTCTTGCCTTGCTTCCATCCTGGCCCTTTCTGTGACAATGGCTTTGTTCATCAGTGTATTGAAGTCGGGGAAACTGTGGGTGATTATCAGGGCTCGAAGATCTGGGTGTAGACCTCTGATGAAAGCATCCTGCCTCTTTGCATCTGTTTTTACTTCATCCGGTGCATAACGGGCTAGCTCAGTGAACTCGTGGGTGTACTCTTCCACGGTCTTGTTTCCTTGCTTCAGTGCACGGAACTCATCAGCCTTGCGTCTCATGGTGGCATCGGGAATGTGGTAGCGACGGAACTCTTCTTCAAACTCTTTCCAAGTAATGGCAGACTCGTCTGGGGAAGCTGCACAGTAAGCATCCCATCAAGCTAAGGCAGTCCCAGTGAGCTGGTGGGAGGTCAGAAGAACTTTGTCACGGTCTCCACAACCAAACGGTTCCAGCTTTCTCTTGATGGTTCTCAGCCAGTCATCTGCTTCCAAGGGGTTGCTGGACCCTCCAAAGGTGGGCGGCCTGGTTCTCAGAAAATTGGTCAACTTATCACCCGCACTGGGTCTGCGGGCTGTCTCCTGACGGCGGCTGGCATTCCATACATTTTGCATGAACAGGGTGTGGTGGTACAATGCTTGTGCCAGGTTGAAATCTGGTGGGAGTGGGGGCATAACAAAAGATCCTTCATTCTGACTTCCGGGATGGCCTGCTTCTGGTCCGCCTCTTACAGGCGCTTGTCCTTCAGGTTGGTTTTCTCCCATAGGATCCTGCTGATCCACTTCCTGGTTCTCAGGGTTCTCTCTTCTTCCTTCTGGTTGTTCTCCCCCAGCAGGAGGGGCGCGTCTCTGAGAGGCGCTAGCACGAGTGTTCACCATCTGCAGGTTGAGCAAGGCCTTCGTGAGATTGGGTTAAGTGATGTTTAAGTTGATTAGTTCGCATTTTAAAAGGCAGAAACAGCACACAAGCTAACAAACAAACACACAGGGTTCCATTCCAACAGCTGAAGGTTACAACACTTGGGGGAGGTTACAACAAGGCTCGCACTCCAGGGCGGGGATACAGGACAGGATAGGGGAAACTACTGCTAGGGGTACAAGGGTTCTCCGGACCAAGCTGGCTTCACTCCCATCTGAGTGCTTGACACTGGGCCTACTCGCGGGGCGAGCTCTCCTCCGGCGGTGCAAGTCGAGCCTGCTCAGCCTCGCTTAAGGTTCCATTCTCCCGAGGCGGTTCAGACGGTCCTTCTTCAGCGGGTGGGGGTCCCGCGGGGATTCCTGGTAGTATGGGATGGTTCCCCACAATCTCACCCCATGCCATAACAGGCGTTCCAAGTAGAACATGGGGTTCTCCAATTGCCGGGACAGGCGTTCCACTCCGGGTCCAGTCCTGTATACGCAGGTCCCGAGCCTGCCTGAGGCTTTCTTGGGCGACTGCCTCGTTGCTGATGGCAGCAGCAGCTCTTGCTTCAGCTTGGGCCACCTGGACTTGGTGCATACGGACCGAGAATTCTGCCTGTTCAGCCCGGGCAGTCTGTTCTCTCAGGCGTTCAGCCTGCTCGTCAAAGAGTTGGTCCAAGGAGTTGAGATAGGTGACCACTTGGTACAAAAGGGGTTCTTCTTGACGGCGCTGCTCCAAGTTCCTTATGCGGGCTCGCCAGACCGCACTTCTGACGATCGGCGGAAAGTACCTCATTGGGGTGGGGACCAGATGCCTTTCAAAGATTCCGCACATGAAGCGGAGGGCTTTCCTGAGGGCCAAGGGGTAGGTATCCTGGTGTCTGAATCCTGTGGCGGTCGTACGCCATGCTTCGACAGGGTGGAGGTCACTCTTGGCGACAACAATGACCACTCTGCAGCGTTGGGTCCCATGGTGCTCATACTCCCTGCTGTAGTACCTCGGGCGTTCCGGTACACCGAGGCGTTCCAGCGCGGGGATCAACAGGCTAGCGAAGCCTGGTGTGACTGGGCAAACTCCCTGGGTCCATTCTTGTTCTGCCATCTGAAATCAGGGGAAAAACAAAAACTGAACAGGTGTAGGATAAAAGATGATCTTTATTGCACAACAAGGTGGGGTACAAGGATCATGGATACATCGAAGCTAAGCTGGTAGTGCGACTGGGTACAACAGACTACTCTAGAAAGGCTAGACTAAGTGCTAAACTACTCCAGACAGACTCGGCGCTTCTTCAGAGGGAGCTGGTACTCGGGCACTTCCTCCTCGGTCTGAGTGCCTGCGTCCATATGAGTCATCTCAGGTTCATCTTCCAACAACCCTCTTTCTCTCCTGTAGGCTTCCAGACCATCCATATACTCATGGTAGGCCTGGCATCTAGTCTGGTGAGTGGCTAGGGAACTGACAGCCTGTGTGGCCGTCGCCTTCTGTACCTCCAGTTCTTCCTTCGTTTCTCCTAGCTCTCTCTTTACCTCTTCTAGCTCTTTTTCTGCCCTCTCGGCTCTGCGGATCTGGTGCCTCAGCTGTCCCGATGTCTCCCGGTACAGCCTGTCTAAGCCAGTGAGGTAAATGGACAAGTGGGATACAATGTCCTCCATATCTTCATCTCTTCCAAGGCTCCTCATCTGGGTAATCCATTCGCGTCCTCCACTTTCCAGGGGTGGGGTAAATCCTAGTGCTGTTCCCACGAGGTACTGCCTGTAGAGCTCGCGGAGGCACAACAGGGCTCTTCTTGCGGCTTTGCGGTAGGCATTAGGACGGTCGTAGCCGGTGGCGTGAACAAACCAAGGTGCCACTTCCTTGTACAGCGAGCTTCTCCCCACAAAGATGAACATCCGGCACCGACGGGTACCATTGGTGGTGCACTCCCGGTAAAAGTACTCGGGGGTCTCTGTAACTCCAACGTGCTCCAGGCTGAGCAGCAGCAACTTGGGGAGACCAGGTTCTGCGGGGCAGACTCCTTCGCCCCAACCCTCGTCAGCCGACTGGGCCATCTGGAACAAGTCAAAAAGCCGTCGGTGAGTACTTGTGTGGGGGAAAGGATTAGGCAAGAACAAACTGGTGAGAGAAGACTAGGTAGGGTCACGATCCTAGGGGTACGTCCTACGGCCAACCTATCGGCTCTGATACCACCTGAAGCGTCCCCTCGAAAGAGAGAACTTAATGTGATACAAATACCAGTCCCAGGATGCTGGTTCACATTATTACAACAGATAGTTCAGTAAAACGACATTACGGAAGACGGTGGCATTGCAGGGCCACGACAAACAGGACTAACACTAAGCTCCAGATAAACAGATTGATAACATAGAGGTCTTCATCAGAGTGGCAACGCATGCGGCTTCCAGCGGGTGACCCTAACACACAGGCAAAGGTTGGGTGCAGAACGAACCCCTCTAGACGATATCCTCAAGCACAAAGTCCGGGTCTGCCTCTGCACAGATTAAGCAAGGGTGAGTACATACGCACTCAGCAAGCACAACCACAACCACGGAGGGGTATAACAGAAGTATGCAAGTATTGTAACAAGGAAGGCTTGTGGTTTATTTAGCAGCAAAGCAAATTTTACCACACATGCAAGGGGTTGGTTTTCGCAATGGGTTTTCACAAATATTACTTTTAAAAGGAACAATAAATGTGACATTTTCCTTGAACAAGATTTTGTTGCTACCAGATTTCCCATCTGTCGTAGCCCACGTCAAAACATTTCTCGGCTAAATCAAATACCAACATTTTCTTACACCAAAACAGGGGACTAGTGAAGTGACCAAGCCGTAACTCGTCCAATACCGTGGACACGGCTATCCGGATAGGTTTTAACTCTGCAGAGGTGTACACAACCACAAGTAGGCTACCACAACAATAACACCTTAGTGCCAGTGCAGCTCCTATCAAAGCCATTACCCACCATAGCTAAACTGACAAGTTACCGCAGACGCGACCAGGGGTTAGCAACCTACCAACGAGGTTCTAACCAGGGGCATACCTCACATAGACCGTATCCCCGGCTCCATGGCCCTCTGTTGCTCACCAGCACACCACATAACCAGCAGCTCAACTAGTGGGGTTTATGCTAGGCCGTTGCCACATACAACGGTCGAGTGGTGGTACAGAAAAATGGGTTAGGCTAGATGACACATCAACATCATCCCAAAACTTGTGACAGGATAGACAACTCCCACCATGCTCAACCACAGAGGTTAGAGCACACCTCGGCATTTCACACAAGAAATACCGTCTGTCTCATCCCACACGGGTACTCATTTTATTTACACAAATCATCTCTTTTATTTTAAAGTACGCACACGGTTGCTTTTGTAAACACCAAATATTTGTTATGGGGGTACAATAGTAAAAGTTCCTAAGCATTTCTAGCAGTGACCAATATTAAACAGAACATTGTCATATTTAAACATTAATCTGGGTTGTCAAGGACTCAGTCATAACAATCAAGGTATGGCTATCCAACCAGGTTTAGCAGTAAAATCATGCAAGTTTTATAAAACAGGCCATGGGTTGTGTTTATAAAAACTGGGACATCAGTATGCATCAAAGGGTGGGATTGCACTTGCCGTTCTCCCAACCCTCGGGGGATTCCTGCCCGGGGTCTTGGTTTCCAAGCTCCTGCTCGTAGCACTGCTCCTCCTCGAGTCCTTCCTCGTTCACGGCGGAGTCTACGGCACACACAAACAAACACCCAATAAATAAAAGAAAAAGCTTTTATTGAGCTCCGAAAGAAAGAACGGAAAAAGAGAGCGAATGGTGATGACATGATTATTTCTGAGTATAGACGGGTTGGATTTGGCGGAAATATATTGGTGAATATTATGGTGGAGTTTGGGATCAAACGGGATTAATTTGGCGCATGAAATGACGGGTTCAGTGGAGCTTAGGGGCTGTTTTAAAAGAAAGAGGACCTTATTGTAAATACCAGAAAGTTTAGGGGCCTCTGGCGAAACAGACAGAGAGAGAGGGAATAGTGTTGGATGGACCGCGGGTCAGTTAGGCAAAAGTGCAGGGGGTCATGTGTAAAATGACCATCTCCCCCGTTATAACAGAGAGGGGGGGTGAAACAGGGGATGGCCGGCGGCCTGTCGGCGGCGCGATTGCCGGCGATGGGGCGGCGGCGGTGGACGGGCGCAGGGGGAAAAGTGAGAGCAAGCCATGGCGAGTTCACCCATGGCCCTACCTCGGGCGGAGGTGGCCGGTGTAGGGCGGTCCACGGGAGCAGTGGCGGCGGCGGCAATGGCGAGTGGGGCGGCGGCGCTACGGTGGCGGAGAGGTCCGATTGGAGGGTGGGTGAGCTGGTGGTGAGGGAGGGGGTGCTTGGGGTCCTTTTTATAGGCGGGGAGAGGCGGCGAGGAGGCGGGTCGGCGAGAGGCGGCTCGGCGGCCGGTGGCGGGGAGTAAAGGCGGTCGGTGGTACGGCGGCGCTGTGGCGGAGCTGTGCAGCCGCGTGCGGTGTCGCGTTTGGCGCGGCGTGGCGTGCTCGAGCGGGTGGGGCCGCGGCGAGGACGGGTGGTGGCGTGCGGGTGAGTGCGGCGGTGGGTGGCACGGCAGCAGCGGCGGTCGGTCGAGGAGCTCGGGTGAGCCGTGGGGTGGCGCGCAGCAGAGCCGGGGCGGCACGGCAGTGGTGTACGACAGTCGGGCGATCGAGTCGAGTGAGGGGAGGCCGGCCGGCGATGGCGTGGAGCGACGGTGCGACGACGAGACAGCAGCGGGCAGGCGGTGGCGTGCACGCGCACGGTCGGCACGACGGGGAGCGGGTGGGGTTCGGCCGGCGGCGAGCGGAGCACGGTGCTCGGGATGGGGAGCAGAGAGGTGGAGTGGCGGTGGTGCGCAGGACAGGGGGGGTGGCGCTCGGCGTGGCGGGGCAGAGCAGAGCGGCCGCGGCGGCGTCGGGGAGGAGGAGCAGAGGAAGCAGAGGAGGGGGAGGGGAGAAGGAAAAAAGGAGGAAAAGGGAAAAAGAAAAGAGAGGAAGAAAAGAAGAAAGAGAAAAAGAAAAAAGAGAGTGAGGAAAAAGGGGAGGGGTCGGCGGGATTCGCGGCGGGCGGTCGACGACGGTCGGCCAGCGGTGGATGGGTCCGGCGGGCGACCCGAGAGTGTTCGACACGAGGCGGGACGGGAAAAGAGGGAGCGGAAAAGATGACAGTGATGCGATGCGGATAGGAAAAGAGAGGGGAAAGACGACAGGCGAAGCGGATTCGGTGGAAAGGGAGCTCGGGCGGTAAAACATTTTGAAAGATTTTTCATCGGGTGGATTATTAGGTGATTTTCCCAGAGTTAAAAACGCGGGCGTTACAGATATTTTTGTCCACGTCGGACGTCCTCATGTAAGCATTACCGAAAATAATAAAATATTTTTCTTTCAGAACACACAACATTAATATAGGGAACTAAGTTTTATTCCCATGATGCAATAACATTCACATAAGTTCGATTCCTATGATGCAGCGACATTCACATAATATGTAAAAACCACGCGAGTTGGCGTAATTCCATCGTGCGCAGGCAGACCCTACTCGGTAATGGATGCGGAGTCCACGATGAACACGTAGGGTGTCGTTGTGCACCCGTACATGCACAATCACAGACGCTTGGCTGATGGACGAAAATCGCTATGAAGATTAGTTCCTTACTTTAGAACTAGTAGAGTGCACGTGCGACACGCGCGTGTATTAGAAAAACATAGTAAATGATTTTTTTTTAATTTGAGGATGAGCTTAAGTAAATTGAGGTCAAAATAATTTAAACTTATCCTTATAGTATAGATATCTCTTTTTTTCTACCTATGATGAAAATTAATATCGATGTTTGAAGGCCTTCAATTGTCTTGAAGAATCATGGCGACCAACTGGAGAACTTCAAATACATTGACTTCAAACATTGACAATAGCATGCATTATTCTAAATAGAAGCTGCTAACATAAGTGGATTGCCAAACCACCCAATCAATTCTCACTATTTATATATACCCACAATTGAAGGTTCAAACCATTCAGGTCAAATAACAACAAGCTTGACAATTCCTATGAATTCCCAACACTACTCATGATTCAATAACGTATACATGTTTAACATTTAGTGGGAAGGGCACGTACTTGCTTGTGGAGGTGGAATAGGAGGCGGTGGTCGGCGAGCACGACAGGCACGTGGGCGCGAAGTAATCACATCATTAGCCACCTTTCCCCTTGGAGAGTATGTATCACCAAAGGGAGGGACATCATGAGCAGCTCCGATCGATTCTAGAACAAACTAAAAGATTCCACCAATTGGCCTCGAGCTTCATGCGGCCATTGTCATCAACATGTCATTTTATTATCTGCAACACTCGATTACTAATAGTACTGTGGAACAGGGTTCAGCCTTTTGTCTTCCCCTCGTGCGTTACACACGTGTATAAAATTAGACACACATCAACATGTATATGTTTATCTAAGGTTAACTCAAAACAAGATCATAATTAAGACATTTCCTATACGTAGGTCTCGTGGCTTGCTGTCCTGCCCCAGGGCCGATGCCGTAGACACGTGGATAGAGCTCAAGGTACCTATTATCACTGAAGTTTTGCCGCTATGTAGTACTCTGCTTTCCATGGATCGATGGTGCAGGGGATCACCCGCGCATCACCTCCTTGTTCCGCTTGTTGACCCTTCATCATCATCCATACCTCCTCAGTGGAGTTTCCACGGCGTTCCTGAACAATAAACCACACAACGTTGGGAACGTCGCAGCTCACGGTAGGGTACTCTAGGTGCATGCGAGGGACGCCATGGTGTTAGACCGGGGATGCCCAGATCTCCTCGCAATCCACCATGCCGTCCTTCACCCATGTCGTCTCCGGCGATTGCGCCGCGCCACCGGCCAACGCCGCTGTCATGCTCCCGGTCTAGGTGTTCACCGTGAACGTGAAGCGCCCCCGTGCGCACGATCCTGCTGGGCCCTCTGCAGTAGCAGCACATGTAGACGCTGACAAACCTCATGGCGTCTCCGGCGGCGGCGCTCAGGATCCGGCACGGCTGCGGGCAGCCACGCTTGCCGGGCCAGACGTGGTCAGGAGCACCAACGGCAGCGGCACGTACCAGAGCGCGAGGGCGTCCTCCATGTCGTCCATGCTGGCCGTGTCCCACAGGTGGATCCCGTAAAGGTAGTTCGCGAAGCACAGGAACCGGTCGCCGACCAGGATTGCCGTGTCCGTTCGCCACTGCCGCATCTGCTTCACCAGGCCGTCACATTCATCGTCGTCGATCGTCGGATCACCGCTGTGGACAGCTAGCTTCACCAGGCCGTCAAGGATTAACGACGATATGATAAATATATGCATGCATATCTCTTGTCAAGAGAGCTATATGCTACTAAATTAAAGCATTTTGTAGGAAAAAGGAGAGACGAAAACATACGATTTTAAAGGTGATTCAACAATATATTAATAGACATGAAAGAGAGCATATACATCATCTAGAAAAAAAGGAAAATTTAATTAATGAACAGAGATTTTATATATGGTCACCTTTTATGAAGGACAATGACGATCTTGCATTGGACGCAGGGTTTGCTTGTACGACTGGGCGTGCTGCTGCATATTGCTTATTGCCACCTGCAAACCTCAGGCTGAAAACATGCAGGGTTCCTTTGTCACTGCACACCGCCATCCACTGCAGATCCGATGACAGCGGAATACTGTATATCTCAGCTGGGTCACGCCCTCTACGCACCTGTGAAAATTCACAAGCTTATTACACATGCATCATCGTTTATTTGCTGCTATCTCTAGTTCTCAGCAACAAAACTGATCAAAAAATTTTACACATTTGCTTGATCCTTGTGTTGATCTCACTCACCTCCTGCAAACAAGCCCCATCCATGGTGCTGAACACCCTGACAAGTGTGCCCTTGACACTGGCCGTAGCCAGCACCGCCCTGTCCACCATCATCGCCATGCACGCGAGCTCCAAGCTGTGCGCCACGATGATGAGCCTCGTCTCCGCCTGCTCCTTCTCCAGGACCTTCGCGACCTTGTCGAGGTTCTCGACGCGGACCTGCCCCGGCGCCATGACGGGGCAGGCCAGCACGGACGCGTCGGCGTGGCAGGAGAGGCAGCAGAGCCCCCGCGAGTTGAGCGCCGTCTCGGCCTTCGTCACATCACCAGCCACGTCGGGGTGCAGGCAGTAGACCCTGACCGCCCTGTCGAGGACGACGGCGACGAACTCCCTGGAGATCCTGATGGCGCGGACGGTGGAGCGAATGCCGGCGACGTGGTCGTAGGTGTGGGCGCGCCTCTTCTTGAGGTCATCCCAGATCTCGACCCGGTGCTTCCCGTCCTCACCGGTGGGGACGGGGGACCAGCGCGAAGATGTTGCTGCGGAACAGCATCTCGGCATACCCGCCGGCGCCGCCGCTCAGGAGGACGTGGCGGCGGCGCAGCTCTAGCTCCTCGTGGAACGGGGCGCAGCTGAAGACGCGGAAGCCGGCGGTTGTCGCCACCGTGAAGCACACTACCAGAATACTTCACATCCGCACCTCTCATATGCCTCGGTATATTTTAGACCCGGTGCTAATTGTGCATTAGCACCGGGTCCTGCGGTCAGGAGCGGGACGACGCGTAGGAATGGCAGGAAGGAGCACATTAGCACCAGGTCATAGCAAGACCCGGTGCTAAAGGTCTCCCATTAGGACCGGTGGTAGCTACCAACCGGTGCTAACGTGCCCCAGCATATTTAGCACCGGTTGTAGACTAACACCGGTGCTAAAGGCCTCACCGCGGCGGCAGCACTGCTCCCTTCTCCTTTTTTATCCCTTCTCTCCCATCCCCTTCAACCTTATCTCTTCTTCATTTCTTCTCTCTTCCTTCTCTCAATCTCTCTTCCTCTTCCTCTTGCAGGCAGCGAGCTGCGCGCGGGTGGGCGCTGTCGGCGCACGAGGGGGCACCGTCGGCGGGTGGCGCGGGCGGGTGCCGGCTGCGGGCGGGCAAGCACCGGCGGGCGGCGCCGTCTGCGGGCACGCGGGCTGTCGCCGTCTGCGGGCGGCGGGATTTTTGGATGTGATTTTTTGGTTTGGTTGTGAATCTTGGATGTAATCTTGGTTGCTGAATCTTGAATGTAATTTTTCTATCTTGGATTTTGGAATCTTTGGATGTGGATGTTGTAACCTAAAGTTATGGGATCTTGATTTGGTAATAAAGTTATTGGATTTTGATTTTGTAACAAATTTTTTCTTCGATTCGTTCTTCTTCTTGACGAACATCTGTGGGAGAGAATGCAAGCGGTAATAGGAGAGAGAGGAAAGAGATGAGGAGTGAAATAAATATTTATTTTTTCGCGGAAAAATATTTAACACCGGGCGATGCTTGAAACCGGTGCTAAAGTAGACCTTTAGCACCGGGTATTTTACCAAATACCCGGTGCTAAAGAGCACCCCCTTTAGTCTCGGCTCTTTTGCACCGGTTGGGATACCCGGTGCTAAAGGGCTTTCCCAACCGGTGCAAAAGTCAAGTATTCTGTTAGTGGCAGCTGCTGTCTTGGTTCCAGGAGACCGACAGTAGCCGCTGGTCATCGGCGCTGGAGTCGGCTGCTACGGCGGCGTGGTCCGCCATGGGGTGACTGCCGGCGGTGACCGTGACAGAGACAAGCCAAGAGAAGCCTCGTCGGGCAGACGGGCACGCTGGTGGAAAGCAAGCTAAGTCCGGCGTTGCCGACCGGAGCCCGAGCTAGAAGCTAGACGCGGCGAGTTGTCCGACGGGAACGAACAGATCGACGGGCACATAGGAGGCCTAGCTATATGCGTGTGGATGCATGTATGGAGATCGAGCTCTGCCTGCTTCTTTTGATCGAGCGACTTGGGTTTCATTTCGGTCATGGTCAGCCTTGTCTGTGTTGGTTTGGTGGTGTGTGCGCCCAGACGCAAATTAACGCGCAGCGCGTAGACTCGTACAAAGAGACCAAGCTTCTCACGTCTAGTTATTTTAGTGGTATTTGATTGGTGGGTATGTGGGTGTGTAAGGAAATTTTATGGTGAAAAAAGTAATGTCAAAACAGCAAAAATTTGCTAGAAACATTGTTTTTAAAAAAACTTTCCACATCGTTTTCACCGTTGAACCTGACATGTGAGCCCTCTGTGAGGGGTGGGCAGAATTTTTTTGAGTGAGAAGTGTTTTCATTTGTACTGGATCCTTATAGTATAGAATTAAATAGAGACATACTAATATTATTGCAAATATGTCCGTGTGTTTCTATAAGCTAATTTTTTAAGTGTATGTTTTATACTAAAATACTCATTATTATTATAGTTGAGTTGCCGTCTTTAAAAAACCATGTTAAATAAAGAACTTTAATCAAAAAATAAAAGCGCATTTGGCATGGGTGTATTCATTAACAAAAAAGCACATTTCGTCAACATCATATTTTAGATAAAACGTAGATGACATTAATTTTATATTCATAGATTAAAAATTCGTTTCAATCAAAGTAATTAGCATAACCACATAATGAGTTTAACTAAATTCTCGAAGTAAAGTTCGAATTCTATAGCTTAATTTCACTTCAACCAAATAATACCACCATGTAAGCATCTAAATTAGGATCCCATAAAATTTTCATTCTTTCTCCGGATGATTTGTTTTGTCCATGGCAAGAGTGACCAGCAGTTGCAGCGCCACCTCAAGGTACTTCACCACTACCACAATCATCCATTAAAATAACTAAATTAAATTTCCTCTCTGATCTGCACGCATCTACAAATGAAACCAAATTTATAAGAGAATATATTCAAATGTCCATCCCTAATTATAATTTAATTTAGTTTAGCATTCATGAGACAACTCACTATAGCTGCAATATAGATCCCATGATTGCAGTTTGTTCACAAAAAAAAATCTGAATAGGTCTAAACATAGAGCTCAAGCTCAGTTAAGAATATACAGAAATACCCAGTTGCTTAAACTGAAACAACACCCATCAAAAAAATTAAAGGATAATAGAAATAATACTTGTTGCTCTGATAAAAAGATAAAAATATAATAATTAGTTCAGACAACATATTTATGTATATTATCTAGGGAGAGAAACACATTAATTATTCATCATAATACATCCAGAAGTAAAAATAAAATACAGATTTTTGTATTGATAGACTTCTGAAGCCATTCAGTTTCTCGAGCAGGATATTCATGAATCTACATTGGAAAGGTTAGTTGTAGGAATTAAGCAATTCAATAAAAAGAGTAGGACCTTAAGAAAAGAAAGAGTAGACAATGACAACATCTAACCATACCGGTTCACATCCATAATCTCAAACAATTTGGAGTACATCCTTGACCCTTGTCAAGAAGAAACAAGATTCCTGTCGGTCCACTTGAAGGTTGTGTGCTCTGCTAGCTGGAAATGTCGCATTGGATCTCAGGTCCTGCGCCGAAATTTATTGGACTGAAAACAATGCTAGGGAGAACAATATGAAATATCCAGAATAATGGCTTGTTATGGGCTAGGCCTTTAGGCCAGGCGGGCCTTTGGTGGGCCGGTGTGAACAGTACCCCGACGTGCTACAGTACCCGTGAACAGTACCGCGGGATTAGTTAGGGTTAGTTAGAGATAATAGTACCAGATTGGTAGTCTATTGTTTAGGGTCTAGTCAACCTCTCTATATAATGAGAGGAGTTGTATCAATCAAAGAGCAATCAAGAAACAAACAATCAATCTAGTTCTCATCTCGTATTCGTCCCTCTCATCTATGATTTAGCTCTCATCCCTAACAGCCGTCTCCATCCGGCTATCCTCCTGGTGGTGTTTATCCCGTTATAGCCGATGGTCATAACAACTTGGTACCAGAGCCCAGCTCTTCGTCCATGGAGTCTGAGCCTGTTGCCGACGCATTGAAGCAGCTTTTGAAGAAGTAGGAGGACATGTTGCGCAAGGAGAACGCGGACGCCGTGGCGCCGGTCGCGATGTCGGTTGGTATTGCATCTATCCTCGCCGATATCCAGACCACCCTCACTGGCATCTTGTCGCGCCTCGAGCGCCATGAAGGCGTCGTGGGTGACGCATCTACGGAATCTGCTCCGCCCGCTGCCGATCCTGCCGCTGCTGCCGATTCTTCCGCTGCTGCCGATCCTGTTGCGGATGAATTCAAGACGTCAGATAGGTTCCCTGATGTAGCAGCCTTGCTGCGGGAAGATGTGGCCACGCCTGCTGCTGATCCGGCCAAGGATCCGGTTCCACCCAAAGCTGCTGATCCGCCGCCGCCGCCAAAGCTGATGTCCGCGATGACCATCAAGCATGGAAGGCTCCGGTGTCGACCTCCTCCGCAGCACTCATTGGAGTATGTGGAGATATGTGCGCATATGATCTATTTGAGGTGAAGGAAGAGAAAAGAGATCCAATCACGCATAGAAGTGGCGTGAAGAGATGCGTGCTGTTTCCATGGAATCCAGAAGGAAGAGATACTTTTGTCGTATGTGCAGATTATGTTCCAAGGCTGTCACATACTGCCCCGGCTAATTCTACCACATTCTTTGGAGACCAACTTAGAGTCTATAATATGGAAGGTGCAAGAGCTCATGCAAAACAGGAACTTTTATCTCTTCAAGCTTTAGGATGGGATCCTCCTGCGTTCCGTGATAGTTGGATAGGGCAGAATTTATTTTTTAGTATAAATAAAGAAATAGTACCAGATTGGTAGTCTATTGTTTAGGGTCTAGTCAACCTCTCTATATAATGAGAGGAGTTGTATCAATCAAAGGGCAATAAAAAAGAAACAATCAATCTAGTTCTCATCTTGTATTCGTCCCTCTCATCTATGATCTAGCTCTCATCCCTAACAGCCGTCTCCATCCGACTATCGTGTTTATCCTGTTACGGCCGATGGTCATAACATGGCTACAACCAGTACTGCAAGTGCACTTTTGATGAGTCGTGGGAAGTCTTGTGGAGCAGAATGCCTTCCCTGCTAGAACCTAAAAATAATAATACATTACGTCATAGAATCAGATTCTCTAACCAAGCACTTGGCATGCATGTCATCATTCATGCTTGGTGCCTTTATTGAAAGTAGTTGTAGATATTAAATGCTCTCTAAATACACATTAGGTCATAGAATCAGATTCTTCATTGTGGAGAAAGGTTCACACTATCCAATACATAATATCATAATCACTGGCTACAGTAAAATTGAATTGGAAATGAAGCAAAATGATATGACCAATTGTAAAGTATTTCTTGTCGGTAGTTTTGCTAAACTCAAGAACAGGTTCATCAACATAGCACAGGGGATACGAATGGAACAGTGTGCCAATAGGATAACTGACAAAACAAATACCATGGGGTCAAATAAACTGAGTGGAGATTCAATCACCAGAGGCCATTGTGCTCTCATTTCTGCTGCATACAGAGCTAAGGAAGTTTGTTTTGACCACAATGCTACAATTAAAATATGAAAGAGAACGCATACCCCTGCTTAAACATATAGTAATTTATCCATGTTATATGACAAATATAAAAATATGAAAGAGTACTAATTGAACGTAGGCACAGAGATATGTAGTATTAAACTGATTATATAGAAATACATGGCTTGAAGCTATTTCTTTTACAGCCTTCTATATAGTCGTCCTCTATTGTTCAATATATGGTCATGCTAAGCAAATATCACTAATGAAGAAAATATCACTAATGAATCAAATATCACTGAACATAAAAGCTTAAGCTGTTGAGGGTTTTTCCAGAAATATAAAATTGGCAGTAGTATCTTTCCTCGCAGCTCAGTGTTGGACTGTTGGCTAGTTGCTATCAGCGTGATGCAACAGCTCATATGTTTATAGTTGGAAAAAATCATAAATCAACAGCTCATGTGCCCTAATCATTGGACTTCTCCATAACAGCAGCGAGTAAAAAAAAAACAAAAATGCATGTAAGCCTAATATTTCCTCTACGAGGCTGACTCCAACAGCACCAGGCAAAAGCATTTTTGCCTCCCGCTGGCAACTGTGCCTGCTAGATCTCCCCTCCAACAGCAAATGCAAAAGGGGAGGCAAAATTCCTTCCGAGGAGAGAGGAGATGCAAAGATACACTTCCTCTCTCCTCGAAGGCAAACGGCGAGCGCGGGAGCAACGCGTGGCGTGGGGCTGGAGCACGGTGACCGGGGACTCGCCGGAGGCGGCGGCCTCGAGCTCGAGCAGCGCGTCCCGGCGGCGGAGAAGACGAAGACGCGGCCGCGGCGGCCTCGGCAACGGCAGCCGCCTCCACCGGCCGCTTCCTCCATCACCAAAACCACACGCATCCAAGAACCGAGTCGCCGCGAATCGAGTCGGAGTCGCAGCAACCAAATCCTCCGCGCGCTCAAGTCGTCCGGGCTCTCGGCCGCCGGCGCGGACTCCCCGCCGCCGTCCCCGACCAAGCCCGGCGCCCGCGGTGGCGGCGGCGGCGGCGCGTCCGTCCACGCCGACTCCTTCTCCGACGACGCGTCCTTCTTCGACGCGCGCGAGGCCGAGACACCCACCAAGGGCGGCGGCCGGAGGAGCAGGAGGAGGGCGGCGACGCGGTGGGGCACGGAGTCATTGGCAAGCGGTGGCAGGGATTTTGCTTCGTCTGGATGCCTCGCGTTGTTGGAAACCATTAATTTTGCATTGACGGCGCATACACTGTAGGCGATGCAATTGTAGGAAATGCATCGTCATTTTGCCAAGCTTTGTTGGAGTCAGCCTGACACCACTAACTTTTAGCTCATGTGCCCTCATGATTGGACTTCTCTACAGAGCCCAAAAATTCCTATACAGTTATATTCTATGCACCGAGAATGGTTATAATTCATATAGAGACTAATCAGTAACTTTTAGCAGACTCTCCAAAAATATCAAAAAACAATCAAGGAATTCAAAGAAAAAAATGTTCTGTCAAAAGAAGCTGCAGGATAGCAAGCAAAATGTCGGCCATCTATAGCTTTATAAACCAACACATGAGAAATCACTCGAAGGAATATTGCAAGAAATTTTAGGTTCAAAGGCCAAAGCATGTTTTTGAGATCAATGGATAGCGATACAGGGTCAGATTGGCATTTGTAATAAATATTCTAAACAGGGTATTGTTTGAATTGTCAGATTCTCACACTCCACACTGTAAAAACATCAAAAACTTCGAAAACATCGAAAACTGATTGGATATCAGCATTTGAGCTGTCTCAAGGCAATCGAAATGTAAAACAACTGGCTAATACTTGCAGACACTCAAGTTGTATAGAAGATAATTTCATACAGCAAACCTGGCGGTCCATATCTATAAAAGCAATAAACTGGCTAACAGTCTTTCTGTAAAAGCAAGGAAATGACATATTATGTACGATTTCAGGACTTCAATATTTAGAAAATAGCAACAGTAGATAAACCACAGTCCAAATCTATACAAGCGGTTGAGAAACCAGAGTGTCACAATATTAAAAAAAGAGCAAAATTAATGTATAACACTGACAGTATACAGAGCATGGCCATTCGGTGTCAACATAAGCAGTTGGCCTATAAAAGAAATGACAAAAATGTGCAGAAAATAAGGATATAATTGGAGGTCCCAACCTGCTAAGCATGTACTGAGAAATAAGACCAGTATAAGCTGCATCCAATAGTTTTTCATTGATCTTGTTAATCTGCAAGGAAACAAAATGCACACACACCATGTAAAAAAAAATTCAAGACTAAAAATCAGGATCCTCTACTTTCATCAGGGTATTCCTTGGTGAAATGCAATCACACTGACAAGACTCAAAATCGGAAAAAGGGAAGAATCGTAAAACCCTCACATATGTAACAGCTAGCGAAGCCATCACCGATAAAAACCGCTTACCGCCATGGAGTCCTGAGGCTGCTAGCCTGAACGACCTCTTTCTCATTCTGCAACCGTTGCCTCTCCTTGTCTGTCGCCCCATCTCATCCTGCGCCCAAACAACCCAATCTAATTAGAAACACAGAATTTTATTTTCCCTAGTGTGGAGAAGGCCAGCAACGACTCACAGATCGATGATGAAGCTGGAGTCTGAGGACATTAGCTGCAATAACAGCAGGAAACACACTAACAACATGGAAAGATGAGATATTACAATATGTTGTATCCCCAAGTAAAATAAGCCCATGTTCTGCTTAAACAATTAGCTGTCTAGATTTAGTTTGAAATAATTGTGAACTAAAGACACTTTGACATATGATTCAGCTCACAAACTCAATAGCCATGTTATGGGAGTAGTTGGTGACAAAAGATTAAGACTGTCAAGTTACCGAAGGTAAATGCTTGAGAGACATAATACCTGTATGAATGGTGAAAGGATACATTTAAATGAATCCAACATACCCTCGCATAAAAGTTGAAAGTCTAGTTACCTTTTCATCACGAATATCTCAATCATATCTCTCTGTTGTAAAATGATAAAAAAATTTTCCAATAGTTCACATCCAGTATTCTACCAAAAAGATATTTTTCCAGCGCCTTCCATGCTTTTCACATAAACCAGCTAAACAAGAGAACCCATATGTGACAATGCTCCCTCCTCCAAACTTTCCGACTAAAATGTATTAGTTCTAACTGCTTTCAAGCAGCTATCTACTTGACAAATCGTATAAGCACATTGTCTAAGACATGAGGAAGTCAAACCTGGATGTCTCTCAAAGAAGTAAGATGCAAACTCATTTCATATTTATTCCAGAATCAGCAAATATCACTATCTATCCGAATGAAGTACCTAGTACCTAGATGAGCAAAAGTTAATGGAAAATCTTCCAGTATATTATTGGAAGATTTTGACTGATAAATGTTTTTTGTTAAGTCAGGCACCTATATTTATGATTTCTAAAACAACACAAGAAATAATTGATTTTACCAATGAACTGAAATATAACATTAAATTTTAACCAACTACCACTTGAACTTTGATGGCTACACTCACGAAAACACTCTAGTTTGAACTCATCTCACAAAAAAATGACAAAATTCGGATGATCCAAACACTTTTCGGAGTAGCAGTGTCTTTGGTTATAGAGGCAAAACCTACGATGCAGCATCAAAGCCATAATGATAAAGAATCAAACTGAATAAATAAGAGGATATCCTAATACAACTGACCACAGCTTTCATAGGTGCAAATCCATTAAACTCGTACTGACATATGCTACATATAAATAACAGGGCCAATTGCTACAAAGAAAATGAATTGAGATGACAAAATACGTTAAACTACTTCCACACACATGGATTTTGCCTTGCGGCCATTAAAAAATTAAAATAGATGACTAAGGTTTAACCATGTTACTTAATCAGGAATAAATTATCTCTTGAACTGGAAGGATCAGTATCAAACCTGATCTGGTAAAGCTACTCTAGCTTTTGGCCTGTATAGGATCAGAATCCGATTCAACCAGCAAAGAACACTTCTAGCTTCTAGATCTAGTTCTCAAGAAATAATCAGGATCATACAATGGTTCTCATAAACAAAAAATGCCTACAGCTTGAACACAGATAAATTTTAGTAAGTGAATACGTTTGCTATGTTTGTTTGTTTATGTTGGGGAGAAAAACCAATTCCATCTGTAGTGCAATTATAATATCGAAAATATTCATTTCAGTTTGCCTTCTGAATCGTGAATGTTAGAAAATATAGTACTATTAATTTGAGCAGCAGTACTGGAACTATCACTGCAGGCCATACTTAATTTGAGCCCCGGGCAGACTAAGAAGACACCTAACCAAACTAGCACCACCTAGGCACTAGGTGCAGCACAGTGCCTAAATAGGCCCTAGTGCTTAGAACAAAGTGGAGGAACTAAAAACTATTTGCAATCAAGAAAACAATACACAATAGTTACAAATTGATGCAAGCATCCTGCTAAAGTGTTCAAGGCTACTTAATCGGCTATGGCACAGGTCCAATGCTCGTGCAGGATATGGCAACACCACCAGGTCCTGAAGTTGCTCTAATAGGCTAGGCAAGCAGATATCTAACAGCATTCATGTTCAACGGACAGCCTTACAGGTCCATACTAGTTTCAGTAATATATCTGAGGTAATCAAATTCCTTGGTCACAATCCAAGTAACATGACATCATACTGTTTGACGGAATCACACCCTAAAGTGCACCTTCACCACAAGGTTCAAATTGCACACCACCAAGAAGCTATACAACGCAAAAATAGTAACAAAGACCAGTTTAGAAGAGCAAAGGGAATACAGGAAATCATATCATCAACATAGCAGAAGCTGTAGCAGAATCCCATGCAAGTTGGTGTAGGCTCAATCACGTCTAACAGGGGCAAGGAATAAAGAGGATATAGAAGTGAAAGTGGTATTACCAACACGCAACATATGTTGAAGGACCGATATGGCGACCAGAGAGGGGGAGAGTGAATGGGAGCCAATGAAAATTTCTTTCGAAACTTGGCCTATATCCCAAATTCACAACTGGAGAAATCCTCACAAACTTGCCAAGATTGCGTAGTCACAACGGACCTACCAACCTTAGGAACAAGCCTTGATCAAACACAAATAGCGGAAGCAAACTCAAGATGATCAAGCAAACACTTGTCGGTCAGAGCACCACGGACCGTCCGCACAGAACAAGCGGACTGTCCGCAGACTCGGCGGACCGTCTGCCAGGTCACGGCGGACCGTCCGCGAGAGCACAGCGGACCGTCCGTCAGAGCACGGCGGACCGTCCGAAAAATAACTCAAATCTCCAGTAGCTCCAGGCAATTCGAGCAGACAGTCCGAGCTGCTACGGCGGACCGTCCGCCAGTGTCGCGGACCGTCCGGGATGAGCAGGCGGACCGTCCGAGAAAAGACTTAGTCAAATTCAACGATCGAGCAACACAAGACTCACCGCGGACCATCCGCCACACCAGTGCGGACCGTCCGTGGACACGGCGGACCGTCCGATAAAACCAGGCGGACCGTCCGTAAAAGTCGTCGGACGAACAGAACGAACAGCTACAGTAAATCGCGATTTTCTCTCACAAATCCATCACCGGATCTCCCAAACGGCTAAAGCTCTAGAGACAAAACTTTGGGGAGATGATTAGCACCCAAAGGTGAAGATATGCCCCAAAAATCTCGGCCTCTAACGCCCTACAAATCGAGGAATCGCGGATCACATGAACTAGGCCCCTTCCCACGAGTTCATCCATAAAACCTCAAATCAAGCCCGATTCCCGGCGTTTGAGGAGTCAAGATCACACACACAAAGAGGCACAAGACACTCACCAATGATCTCCACAAACAAATCCGGACCCAAACGGACTAGAAACGAAGAATCAAAGCACGAACGAAAATGACACAAGAACGAAATCGGGAAGATAGAAAGAGATGATTCAAACTAGCTCATAGATTAACAAACACAGAGGTCACAATCTATACAAGGCTAGCAACCACCCGACATCCTCCCGCTAAGATCAATCGTTGATGCTCATTAGCTAGCCTAGAGAGAGAAAATAAAGAGAGAGAGCAAGTGCAAATGAACTAAGGCCTAGAGTCACACCGATGCCATCCCCTCCACCCCTACTAATACCAAGTCCTAGTGGGGGAAAATAACTGGACTACCCTACTGCTAAACTCTACGATACACGCCCGTAGGGCAAAGCAGTAACTTCACAGGTATCTCCTCCGGCTGGTACGCGCCGTCCATCCGGCTTCGCTTAACTCCTACGCAAACACCCGGATCCCGCCACGCGTCCACCGCTTCGAAGGTTCCCGAACACGCCCGGATCACCGTCTCCGTCGTGTTGGGCCTTCGGGCTCGGTTTTGAGGCCCAAACCGAGAAACCCTCCTCCGATGGTTTTGTGGCCCAACCATCAAACCCCGCGTGCAAGCTTCGGCTGTCAACCGCCACCTTGCACCGGCTTCAAATCCACGACTTCGTCTTGCTTTTCCTTGCCACCATGCCGACCGCCCTCGATCCCGTCTGGTCACCGGGTCCCTCGAACCAAGCCTACTTGTCTTCACTCCTCAAAGACCTTTCGCGCTTGTTCTTCACCTGCACCAACGCAGACCAAGTCGCATCGAACACCTGCAGTACTCATCCAAGAGTCAGTCCACACCACGTTGTCAATCACTCATCACACTGAGGAGCGACCATCCACTGGTCCTCGGACACACCTGGTCCTCAATCTCCCCCTTGATGAGTGCATTGACAACACACATAATGATTCGATAGTTTTGAGAAAAAAGAAGCAGAAAAGAAAGGAAAAGAAACCTCAATCAAGTGACCCAAAGCAATGAACAAGCCAAGAACAAGTCACTCGAAAGAGAAAATCATCTCAGTCCCCTAAGACAAGGGCAAAGGCTCAACACAACCGAGACAACAAGCTCCAAAAGCAAAAGAGCAAAGCACTAGGAGCTCCCCCTGAACAAGTGCGAGCTCCCCCTGAACAAGTGCATACAGAAACTTCCTTGTCTTCCCCAAAATGCATTATGTTCTCCAACATCAACATGCACCCAATTGCAACCCAAATGCACATGCACATTATGTTCTCCCCCTTGTTGTTAATGCAACCATCAAGGTACAAAAGATGCAAGAGTAATGACCTAGAGCTTCTCAAATATGCAAAAAGCACTCTAAAATGCTACAAGAGAGCTACTAGGCAAGCAAGACAGTCCAAGATGGTGAAGATGCAATGCCAACAAGATTCTGAGCATTTGTCAATTTGATTGCATGTTTAACAAGTTGTACAAAATTTCTCACCATATGAGCACAATCATAGCCATGAGTGATTCAAACCAGGGTGAACAAGATCAAACAAAGGTTGAACAAAGTTATCCATTCTTAGCAAAAGGTCACTATGAACACCCATAAGCTAACTCATGTCATGTCAAAGCATACCGTGCCAAGTGTCTACTTCTGACAATAGAGACTTCTCTATGGTAGACATCTTGCAACGGCTTAGCACCCAAAATATATTCAATATAGCACAAAAGACATGAACAACATGTTTTTACAAGCATAAACATTTCTTTTTCAGATTTTTGTATATTGGTACATGAAATGCCTTTGCAGCAGAAAGAGACTTATGTCTCTCCACAAATCAGCCTAGGGGCTAAACATTCCTAGTGATAATTGATCTTTGACCCAAAATTGCAAGACAAAGACTTCTAAGCACAACCTAAGCAAGATCAATCACCTAGGCAAGAACAACACATGGTAAATCATATGCTCAAAGGTGAGAGTCAATTTTTCATTCTTTATCCAAAATTTAGCAAACTCATAGTTGTAGAAAGTATTGAATCAGGAGTTTTGCTAAACAACCACACAAAACTACGAGCATGTCCATAAGCTCACAAGTAGCAGATTAGAGTAATCAATCCATATGAGAGAAGCTTGCTCTAAAATGCATGATATGATACAAAATTTACATATGCTACAAAGTGAGCTCCAAAACCAACTTAAAAAGGGCAACACACACCAAGCTCTCCTCGCAAGCGGGCAAAGGTGGCTTGGTCAAGTGGTTTTGTGAAAATATCGGCTAGTTGGTTTTGGGTTGGGACATAGGATAGCTCAATGTGGCCTTTCTCAACATGGTCTCTCAAGAAATGGTATCTCACTTCTATGTGTTTGGTTTTGGAATGAAGCACTGGATTTTTGGCAACACTAATGGCACTGGTGCTATCACATAGAAGTGGAACATGGGAAAAGTTCAAGCCAAAGTCACTCATGGTGTACATGATCCATAGGAGCTGGGAACAACAGCTAGCGGCAGCTACATACTCGGCTTCTGTAGTGGATTGGGCAACACTAGACTGCTTGCGAGAAGACCAAGACACCAAAGAAGAACCAAGAAATTGACATTGACCCGAAGTAGACCTGCGATCCAAACGACACCCAGCAAAATCAGCATCGGAATATCCGTGAAGTGTGAGTGTCGAGGAGGCAGAATACCAAAGACCCAAATCAGGAGTGTATTTCAAGTACCTGAAGATCCTCTTGACGGTCTGCCGATGTGAAGTCCTCGGTGAAGCCTGAAAACGAGCGCACAGACACACACTGAACTGTATGTCCGGCCTCGTTGCCGTCAAGTAGAGGAGGGAGCCGATCATGCTCCGGTACTCCTTCTGGTCCACGGGTTCTCCATCTTCATCAGCGTCCAAAGCCGTAGTTGTACTCATCGGAGTCGACATCGGCTTGGCGTCGCTCATGTCAAACTTCTTCAGCATGTCCTTGGTGTACTTCGCTTGATGTACAAAGGTCTCGTCCTTGACTTGCTTGATTTGCAGTCCAAGGAAGAACTGCAACTCTCCCATCATAGACATCTCGAACTCCCTGCTCATATCTTCAGAAAACTTTGCAACAAGAGCATCAGAAGAGCCACCAAAGATAATGTCATCCACGTATATCTGAACGATCAAGATGTCTTTGCCAACACGAAGCAGGAACAGGGTCTTATCAACAGTGCCCATCACAAACCCCTTGCTAAGCAAGAACCCTCTCAACCTACCATATCACGCTCTGGGTGCTTGCTTGAGGCCATAGAGTGCTCGGTGGAGTTTGTACACTCGGTGGGGGTATCTCTCACTCTCAAAACCAGGTGGTTGCCTCACATACACTTCTTCCTCTATCACCCCATTCAAAAAGGCACTCTTCACATCCATTTGGTGCAATTTGAACCCTTTAGCAACAGCAAATGCTAGAAGAATTCGAATTGCCTCCAAACGGGCAACAGGAGCAAATGTCTCCTCATAGTCAATTCCCTCCTTTTGTGAAAAACCCTGGGCAACCAACCTCGCTTTGTTTCTCACAACCTCACCACTCTCACCCTGCTTGTTCTTCCAAACCCACTTGGTTCATATAGGGTGGCAATTTGGTGGAGGTTCTACAAGTTCCCACACCTCATTCCTCTCAAAGTTCTCAAGCTCTTCGTGCATGGCATTGACCCAATTCGCATCAGATAAAGCATGTCGAATATCTTTGGGCTCAGAAGACGCTACGAAAGCAGAATGAGCAAAGTGAGATGAGTTTCTTGACCTTGACCGTGTAGTGCGCTCATCGATGTCTCCGATGATCCCTGAGGGTGGATGGCGAGCTTGAATGTGTCTTGGAGCTTCACGTGTTGAGATCGCCTCCCCCTCAACAGTTGCTTCCACTTGACCTCCATGTACTTGGGTTGTTGTCAAGGTGGTAGACGGTCCACCATCATCCGTAGTGGTCGAAGTGGAAGTAGTAGGTACAGGCGCCGCCGGAGGTGAGTCATCTCCATCTTCATCTTCATCATCCGCATCCTTGTCCTCGAAGATTGGCTGTCCCATCTCCTCATCACCTGCACATTCAAAAGCAATAGGGCTACATGGCATTGTCTCGTCGAATGTTACTTCGCAAGTCTCCATGATTTGGTTAGTTGTAAGATTGAGCACACGATATGCTCTAGAGTGAATAGCATAGCCAAGGAAAATGTCATCATGAGACCGAGACTCAAACTTATCAAGATTTCCCTTTTTGAGAATGAAGCACTTGCAACCGAAAACTCGAAGGTGACTCACTTTGGGAGTTCTCCCATGAAAAAGTTCGTAGCAAGTCTTCTTCTTGAATGCACGAAGGAAAATCCGATTTGACACATAGCATTCAACCTAGCATTCTCCTCTAACAAGCACATCATCACGGTTATCAAGCAAAGCATTCAACCTAGCATTCTCCTCTAACAAGAAGTCAAGATCTCGGTTTACCTCATCCTCAGACTCTGACTCAGAGTCTTCTTTAGCTTTCTTCTTGTTGTCGGAGTTGTGTGCCATGGTGCAGAAGCCTCGGGACGCCATGAACGCCAAGCCGTTGAAGCTCTCCTTCCTTCGGTGTCGACCTTGATCTTCATCCTCGCTGCTTGAGCTTGATGAGGAGCTGCTTGAACTTATGTCGACGTCGCTCGCCCCGGCCACCATTGCTCGTTCCTTGCGCTTGTGCTTGTGCTTGCTGTCACCATGCTTCTTCTTGTCCTTGTACTTGTGGCTCTTGTCCCTCGAACGGTGCTTGTGCTTGCGGTCCGTCTCGGCCGGCTCCGGACACTCGGCGATGAAGTGCCCCATCTTGCCGCACCGGTAGCACGTGCTCCCAAAGCGCCTTGTACTCTTGCGGTTCTCGTACATGCGCCCGAACCTCTTGGTGAGCAACGCTAGATCATCCTCGCTCAGCACCTCGAACTCCTCATCTGGCAAAGATACAAGCAAAGACAAAGCAAATTGCCGTGAAGAGTTAGCACCGGATCTAGAACTAGAACCACTCATGAGTGCCAGACTATGGGGATCAGTCGGGTTCTCAAGCTTGGCTCTAGCTAGCCTATCCACCTCTGAGGACTTGAGCTTTGAGAACAACCCATCGACTATGAGTGTCAGATAGCTCGGTGACTCCATGATTGCCTCAACCTTAGTGCCCCAAACAGACATATCAAGACAATGCAAAAGCTTCAAGGTCATGTCATGGTCTGTATAAGGGAGGTTGGCAATATTGCCTCTCATGTTGTTCACTATGACGGTGAACCTCTGCAACATGGCATCAATTGACTCACCGGACAAATGAGAGAAATTCTCATATTCCCTCCGGTAAGTCGAAAAGAGCCGAGCCTTAACCCCACTATCACCTCCATGGGCGATCTCCAATTTCTGCCAAATCTTCCAAGCCAAATGCTCTTCTATCACACGATTGAACTCATGCTCGTCGAGCGCTTTGAACAAGAAATCAACGGCTTTTGCATTCGCCTCAAACTTGTCCCTAGCAATTTGTGTTTCTCTCGAAGCAGAGATGGTATAGGAAGTATCAAGAGTGATATCCCATATCAATTGTCCCTTGCTTCGAAGAAAAGCTCCCATGCGAACCGACCACATCCGGTAGTTCTTCCCATCGAACAAAGGAGGAACCGAACCCTTTCCGGCATACGCCATCCTTGGATCTTAGACTGGTTAGAATCACGAAGATCCGTAACCTGCTCTGATACCAATTGAAGGACCGATATGGCGACCAGAGAGGGGGGGGGAGTGAATGGGAGCCAATGAAAATTTCTTTCGAAACTTGGCCTATATCCCAAATTCACAACTGGAGAAATCCTCACAAACTTGCCAAGATTGCGTAGTCACAACGGACATACCAACCTTAGGAACAAGCCTTGATCAAACACAAATAGCGGAAGCAAACTCAAGATGATCAAGCAAACACTTGTCGGTCGGAGCACCACGGACCGTCCGCACAGAACAAGCGGACTGTCCGCAGACTCGGCGGACCGTCTGCCAGGTCACGGCGGACCGTCCGTGAGAGCACAGCGGACCGTCCGTCAGAGCACGGCGTACCGTCCGAAAAATAACTCAAATCTCCAGTAGCTCCAGGCACTTCGAGCAGACAGTCCGAGCTGCTACGGCGGACCGTCCGCCAGTGTCGCGGACCGTCCGAGATGAGCAGGCGGACCGTCCGAGAAAAGACTTAGCCAAATTCAACGATCGAGCAACACAAGACTCACCGCGGACCGTCCGCCACACCAGTGCGGACCGTCCGTGGACACGACGGACCGTCCAATAAAACCAGACGGACCATCCGTAAAAGTCATCGGACGAACAGAACGAACAACTACAGTAAATCGCGATTTTCTCTCACAAATCCATCACCGGATCTCCCAAACGGCTGAAGCTTTAGAGACAAAACTTTGGGGAGATGATTAGCACCCTAAGGTGAAGATATGCCCCAAAAATCTCGGCCTCTAACGCCCTACAAATCGAGGAATCGCGGATCACATGAACTAGGCCCCTTCCCACGAGTTCATCCATAAAACTTCAAATCAAGCCCGATTCCCGGCGTTTGAGGAGTCAAGATCACACACAAAGAGGCACAAGACACTCACCAATGATCTCCACAAACAAATCCGGACCCAAACGGACTAGAAACGAAGAATCAAAGCACGAACGAAAATGGCACAAGAACGAAATCGGGAAGATAGAAAGAGATGATTCAAACTAGCTCATAGATTAACAAACACAGAGATCACAATCTATACAAGGGTAGCAACCACCCGACATCCTCCCGCTAAGATCAATCGTTGATACTCATTAGCTAGCCTAGAGAGAGAAACTAAAGAGAGAGAGAGAGCAAGTGCAAATGAACTAAGGCCTAGAGTCACACCGATGCCATCCCCTCCACCCCTACTAATACCAAGTCCTAGTGGGGGGAAATGACTGGACTACCCTACTGCTAAACTCTACGATACACGCCCGCAGGGCAAAGCAGTAACTTCACAGGTATCTCCTCCGGCTGGTACGCGCCGTCCATCCGGCTTCGCTTAACTCCTACGCAAACTCCCGGATCCCGCCACGCGTCCACCGCTTCGAAGCTTCCCGAACACGCCCGGATCACCGTCTCCGTCGTGTTGGGCCTTCGGGCTCGGTTTTGAGGCCCAAACCGAGAAACCCTCCTCCGATGGTTTTGTGGCCCAACCATCAAACCCCGCGTGCAAGCTTCGGCTGTCAACCGCCACCTTGCACCGGCTTCAAGTCCACGACTTCGTCTTGCTTTTCCTTGCCACCATGCCGACCGCCCTCGATCCCGTCTGGTCACCGGGTCCCTCGAACCAAGCCTACTTGTCTTCACTCCTCGAAGACCTTTCGCGCTTGTTCTTCACCTGCACCAACGCAGACCAAGTCGCATCGAACACCTGCAGTACTCAGCCAAGAGTCAGTCCACACCACGTTGTCAATCACTCATCACACTGAGGAGCGACCATCCACTGGTCCTCGGACACACCTGGTCCTCATATGTTAATACTTATAATGTTTCCATAACATTAGATGGAAAGTACAAGGAGGAAAATAACAGAGCATCACAATTCTCATAAGAATCAGTCCACATTTGCGTTCAATATAAAAAATGTGTAAATCAGTTTAATTACAAGAAAAATAATTGGAAATTTACTAAACAATCACAAGGGTGGTTCGGGGAACCATGTGCTGAAAAATATGCACAACAGGTTACATGCAGGATGTACCAAAACTGTCATGTGCAAACAGGTCAAACAAATGCATGGTTACTATTGGTCAGCCATCGACCATTTGCTCCACCCTCACAGGCATATGGGGATTGAACGGTATTGCATTTTTATATGCATTCTGGTCCAGCTATATATACCCAGGGGCAAAGGCAGGGAATAGCTGGAGGGGACCTCCCCCAAAAAAAATGTGATCCCATTTTTCTTAATCAGCACATTTTAAACCTAGCTAATTAGATCACGTTAGTAAAGGATTGCCCCCACCCCACAATAATTGCACATTGCTATTACCACATTACGCATTACTGAACATCTGAAAAGGGCACATGTCCAACTGGATCCATTAAAAACAAATACGAAGAACACCATAGAAACAAGCCATTATTTCCTGAAACTATCATGCTAACGAATTATCGTATAAATGTACAGACAAAACAGCAATTTTCCATGCTAATGACTTCACCGTGTGTCCCTTTTTTATGAAAAGTAAAAGTATACATGACAGATTACTAAAATAATTATGAAGCACATCAGCATTAGTGAAACACCACGTTCCAGTGCAAACTCAAAGCAACTCTTTTTTTTTGTGCGCAGCCTCTTGTTAGCAGGCATTTGCCATTTGGCTTCTGAGACAGGTACGTAATGATTTACTAACATAGCAAAAGTACATTTTTGCGCATGTTCAGCACAAAATCAGAAAGTATTCATACTTCCGTTATCAAATCCAAACAAAGTGCAAAGCACTAACATCTATATGGTAGTTTCCACATTTCAAATGTGAAACTGATTACTGAGTCCGTTCTTCTGGTATACCATGCAAAATTTGTCATTCCCGACTAATGGAAACCAAAAATTGTAAGACTTGCAGCTCCAACCTATTGGGTGCCATCAGTATTAACATGCAAAACTTGTCAATTTCTTATTTAAGAGAAGACAAAGCCATTAAAGAATTTGCAGCTAACATACAGTTAAACATTTGCTCTGCGACTGCATGCTCCAGAGAGAATTCTCAATGGATAACTAATAAAGAACAAAATTCATAACAGAATTTTCCCAGAAGACCGATATCCGCAGAATAACCAATGGAACAAGCTAAAAAGTCCCGAGCTACCTAAAGGGTCTCAGTTCGGATAACGCATACCAGAATTTTCCTCGCAGGACCGACATCCGCAGAGTAATCAATGGGAAATATCAATTCTAGGGCAAACCGAATTCCTAACATCACACGATTTACTTGCAGTTATGCATGCATGATTCCAAATCAAACTATCATATAAAAGCCACACAGCAAGCACTAAATCAGATATAGATCAGAACTGCTAACATTAAGTTCACTGTCATGTGGAAAACCTGCAAATGCTGCTACACAGCTCACAGGCATCTCCCCCAAAAAAGTGACATTTTGAAAACTGAATCTGCTTCTACCCAACACAACATAGGATGTCCTACACCATAGGAATATGGCAGAACATGGCAATTGTGTGATCTGCGGAGCTCGAGACTCATGGAAGCATGCACTGCTGGAGTGCAATATGTCTAGATGTGTATGGGCTCTGGAGCGAGAAGATATTGTTGAGCATATGTGCAAGGTGCAAGAGCCAGATGGCCCAGATGTGAGGAGCTGGCTAGCAGAGA